>JAZGTH010000017.1:5477500-6905000 GCA_036877525.1 Chromobotia macracanthus
TGGTATGTTTGGGAGCTGTTGTCTTGGTAACAGCCGGGCATTACCTTAGCAACCTATAGCCACAGTCATGCCATGTGGTTCTATTATGTCAGGCTGTTTTACAGGGTCACTCATATAAAGAAGTGTATGTACATTTTACTTTCTTCTGCTGTTCAGATGTTTCACTGTACAGTTCCAATAGTGTGATAATACAATACTACGTATTTCTGTAAATTTCACATCAAAATATTATGCAACTCTGAGTTCAATGGGGTTATAACTATATTAGCTAGTGTGACTGTTTTGCCTTCTTTTACAATTCTAGATTGCATTTCTTATCGTTCACTGTGGTTCTTTATGTGATGACACAATTCCTGTAATTCCATCATTAAATAATTTCTTCCAACTTTTCCTCAGATCTCGAGTCTCTGTCTTCAAATCCACCGTGCTCTTTGACACCGGAACATGAGGAGCTGATCCCCATGGAGTCTGTAGAACTCACAGAGGTTTCAGGCGAGGATTCAGAGAAGGATCCTTTGGCAGACAGTGGTTACATTGAGCTACACTATTATCAGTATCAGCAGTATCAGTACTTGGTTCTTCCAGGAGATGCTGAATTGGATCTGGAGACAGTCGAGATACTACAGCTCGATGCAGAGGCTCAGGAGGCTGCAGGGTCACTGCTTGATCTCGCAGGAGGCAACCACTGAGACCAATGCATGTGTGCTTTCTACAAGCCAAGAGGGTTAATAGGTCAACTTTGAAACCCTTGGCTTGATGTACTATTGTCACTTTAAAACTGCCTAAAAATTAATTTACTGTCATTAAAGTTCAACACTAGCAAACCCAAATAATAAAGATTAGAAAAGATGTATAGGGGACCGACAGCACTGTGAGGGATCATGTGAGCTTATTCTTGCTCTTGGTGTATTGTTACTTTGGTTTAAAAAGCATTTGCAAAACAACAAAGTATTCGTCCAAAAGAACAAAAATATTTATTGTTTGTTGTCAGGTCTGGCAAAGTGATATTTAATGCACTTCCATGGCATTGTTTATTATGTCCCTCCCCTAATTTGATTTGATTTTTTTTATTTAATTTCATTTGATGATGTTTATTCTAGATTCAAATGAGAGGACTAAAGTTCTGATGTGCTTTTTGAGGAAAAATATTTTTTTACAGTAAAATATGGTTCACAATTATGAACAAGTATTATTGAGACAAACTGCCAGCTGTTATTTAGGGCATATAGGCTAACCCTTATTTTTTGTTGATTATTGTCATGCTACTGCATTTTGTAGCGTTTAGTATAATTCATGTCATATTGTCCTTTATGCATGTATTTCTCTTTTTTGTTTAGTTTGTTGAAAAGATTGACAGTAAATTACACTCTGACCCTGTTCCCTTCAAGTGAAATTGATTTAGCAATAAAGTACTGAACAATTTACAATAAAACTTTTGCCCTTGTTTGATGTATTAAATGCAATAATAAATTATAATTTGCAAGCTCAAGATGTTGATCTCAGTACATTGAGTAGTACAGATCTAAGAGCAAAACAGAGGTTATTACACTGTGACACTGTGAGGGACGTAGCTGACACTCCCTAGATTTCTGTTAAAAACTATACGAATGACAAATTTAAGTATTCTTGTATACATTTCATGTGGGCATAAATTGACATATTGATAGTGGCGGTTTAAATATGAAAATGTGCGTTAAGTAATCTAATAATCGCAATATTATAAAGCGATATTAAAGCTAAACGTGTGTGCCTTCCGCATTCATAACCATAACATTAATGCACTCTGATAGGGCCACAATCCCCGTTGGTGACGTATGTTTTGAGTATTGGATGTTGTAGTTCTTGTCTAGCCTTCAGACAGCGAAACAATAGGCGAAGTGTTTACCAATAAAACTACATTTCCCAGTGACGCATGCGGTGGGAAGTTCTTGGACAAAGTTGGGTTTATTGAAAACTAACGTTCACAATCTGAAGAAGAAGTCGTGGCAGGTTTTGCGGTAGAAACGGAAGGATAAGGTACGTGAATAAATTTGAAATAAAAGTGCAATATGTAAGGTAGCTGAACACGGCTTACTTCTGGCGTTTCGTTTGTTTTTCAAATGGCTTTCTCGAAAGGTTTGATTAAAACGCATCAATCTCTGGGCGAGGCGACAGTAGTTAGCCAGTGTCATTAGCAGCAAGTTTGTTTTATATACAGATCATATGCGTGCGTCTTTATGAAATAAAAACAATCATAAAACAAACAACTCCCGGTTCACGTTTAGAAAATGTTACATAAGCGACTCGAGCTCCGCCGTTGTGTAAAACGAGCGGTGGAGGCACTATAGCGTTTCAGATTCACTTCATCGATACGAATCACGCTACAGATCAATTCATACAGAGTTATTCAGTAATACAGAGTCATCACTGTTTGTTTGCATAAACACGACTGTGGAGTCGATGGCATGATCTTAGTAACTCTAAGAGAAACTTGGTAGTGGACGTTTGAAAGGCGCTGTGAATTGCACTGGCTGCAGCTTGTGGTTTACTTGTGGCCGTGTTCATTTGTCAGCTTTACAGACGCTGGGTTTCTAACAAGTAAACTGCAAAGCAAACGAAAAATTATGCATGCATTATTTTGAGAAGAAGCAGAAATGCATCCCTGACATTTTTACAAAACATTTTTTGTTTTCTGTGGCTGTTTTGATAGCTACCACCCCTGCGTGTTTCACCTGTACACATATTTGTGCCCAAACTCCTCAAGCTTGTGCACATCTCATTCAGTGCATCTAGATCTTTCTCCGAAATAGTTTGTTAAGATCCCAAAGCGGTGTTGATTGTACACATTTGCCCACGGGTTAAAGCCGTCAGAATGACTCAAACAATGAGAGACATTCAAGATGGGGAATCTGTCAGTGGAGCCCAGCATGTTGAGCATGTTTAAGCTTTTCATCTGGTTTGCCACATGGCAATTTGCAAACAGACCCGGCCCTGCTGACCAACAGGGCCAGTTCTGTCTCATTATTGCTTTGCAAGAAATGTGATTTAGTATGCTTGAACTTAAAAATGAATGTGTGACCTGTTTATTGCTGCTAAAAACTCAGTTGTTATTGATATCCACAGTAACCCAGTATTTAAGACAGAGGATGGTGAGCCAGTCCAGACCTGGGCCAGTCCAGATCGTGACAGTCAACAAAGAGGATCACTCTTTTGACCTGGATACGGAGGCACTCAGTAAAATTTTGTTGACACCTGAGGTTCGCGATAAAAATGTGGTGGTGCTTTCTGTCGCCGGTGCCTTCCGAAAGGGGAAAAGTTTCCTCTTGGATTTCATGCTCCGATACATGTATCGGCAGGTTAGAAGCAAAATTAATCCATTTTGTATTTAAGAGCACAGTAAATTATGTTCTGCGTTACATGAATCTGCCATGTTGTGTTTGATTTCCTCGTCTTATTGTCACTGTGTTCTTGAGCACTATTAACCTACTCTCTTAAAAAAAATTGTGGTTTACGATGCCATACAAGAACCATTTTTGGCTGTGTGGTTCCATAAAGAACCTTAATCTGTAGAACCTTTTTGTTTCACAAAAATTTTGTAGTTATAAAAAGGTTCTTTAGACTATGAAAAGGTAAGGATGAAATGGTTATTTTAAAAACCAAAAATGGTTCTTCTTTGACGTCGTTGTGAGAAACCCATTAAGAACCATTTTTAGGAGCATAGTTTACATAGTGTATACTCTGCTCAACTCTCTTTTGTCCCCTCCAGCCTGGTCAGGACTGGCTTGGGAAAGAAGACGAGCCCCTGACAGGGTTCTCCTGGAGAGGAGGCTCAGAGCCTGAGACCACTGGCATCCAGCTATGGAGTGAAGTCTTCATTGTGCAGAAGGAGGATGGAAGTGAGGTAAGAATGACTTAATTCCAGACAGATTATTGGACTTTGCATGTTTTCATACATAATGGCCTTTTAGATCCATCTAAATACCATAAAAAGGTATTTAGATCCTTAGGTTAGACTGAAAATTTCTGTCTGTGTTAGAAAATCTGTTTTATTCAGTACATCTATCCAAGTAGCATGTGCAAACAAATTATATTAGATGATGCAAGTTATGCACTTTTCTTAGCCATTCTTTAATTATACTAAATCAAATTGAGTTTAAATGAAGCGCTAAGTAAATAGTATTTGTCAGCTTCAATTTTTTAGAAATTACTATGACCTACTATGAACCTAAATGTCAATCTGGATCTAAGCAATATGCACTTGTGCAAGCTCTAATATCAGATTTATGATAACCATGTGATGGGATGGCATAATTTCCTGCCAAGATTTTGTAGTGGGTGATTCTTGCTTGTTGCATAATGTGCACAAAGAAACCATTAAGTGTAATATTTGAATCATGTCTGTGGTCACTTTTTCTCTCTTGAGATTTGAGAATTGCAGTACTGAAACGGAGCGTGGTTTTGTTTCTGTAGGTTGCAGTGCTTTTAATGGACACCCAGGGAGCATTTGATTCTCAGTCGACTGTAAAAGATTGTGCCACTATCTTTGCTCTCAGCACCATGACCAGCTCTGTCCAGGTTTTTGTTGTTTATCATTTGCCTACCAGATGAGCTAAAAGAGAAGGCTCCCATAATGATAATGGATTTACTTGCTTGTTTCTTTCATGTATGTATATGTGTATAATTTTTTTTTTATAGATTTATAACCTGTCACAGAATATTCAGGAAGATGATCTTCAACAGCTTCAGGTTAGTTCAATCACAACTATCCAAAAATAGAACTTGGTCTGAACTAACTACCTGACTAGTAAAAACACTCAACGTCAAGAAAGTAACTGTTGCAATAATTATTATATAATGCTTATAATCTTTTAAACAAACACATTTATTAAGATTAATTTCTTTTTAATATGCATGGACTAATATGGATTAAAACTGTACTTCATTATGCAATACCTACCATATAGCTGATTATATAAGTAAGAGATTTTGGACAAAATACTGATTTGAAATATTTTATTAGGTAATTTGTGACCAATTCAACTGTGGCATGAGAAAAGAGACATCAGAGTGATACCTTAAAAAGTAATACCGGTCAAAATGACTCACAGTTTCTGGATGAGCAGTGTGTTTCAGTTTTAATGGTTGTTTAACAGGCGATAACAGACCTTGGAGTGTAGCAGCTGACCAATCAGAATGAATTATTCCAGTGAGCCATGTAATAAATATTTATAAATGTTACCTGCTTTAGCATGCATCTTTTTTTAACTTGGTATGACTGTGCTGTGTTATTTGTTTCATGTGTCTGTAGCTGTTTACAGAGTATGGCCGATTGGCAATGGATGAAATCTTTCTGAAGCCTTTTCAGGTATGAACAAATCTTGTTGATCGTGACATTGTAGTTAAGAACTCGCTCTCGTGTCAAACATTTCAAACGTCAAACAAAGTTTACGTCTGTGTGTACCTGTAGTGATGTGTTCCATGTGCACTGATTTGTATTTCAAACTTTGTGGTTTTATCTTGGAATTCATGTAATTCGTTTAGCACAATATCTACAGGGCCCAAAAAGCACTGTAGCAGCACCATGAAGCTATCACATACCATCAGATGGGAATAGTATGGTCTCTGATCATTGTAACTAAAGATTACCATAAATGTTTACCATGGTATTCACATGACACAAAGATCCTTCAAAGAATAAGCCTGTCCAGAAGGCACTGTATTAGCATAGCACCATTTAAAAAATGAGACATTTTATTAAAAACATTTACTTTGAGTCTAAATTTCTGAAAGCTCTTGATTTTCCATGGACTGAAACCTTTGGAAATAATACTTATATCAGAGGTCAACCAAAAAACAATGGCGAGAGAGCGCTTTGTTCGTTTAATTCTTTCCTTGTTTATAGTCACTCATGTTCCTGATAAGAGACTGGAGTTTCCCTTACGAATACAAATATGGGTTTAAAGGAGGAAAAGAATTCCTGGATAAACGTCTGCAAGTATGTGACTAAGCATGATTTTAGGTATTTGTTTGTCTATCTGTGAACTGTGTGTGTAAAAACCTCTCTCTCGTGTGTTTGTGTGATGGTGTTCAGGTGAAGCAGGCTCAGCATGCTGAGCTTCAAACAGTGAGAGAGCACATTCACTCCTGTTTCACCTCCATTTCCTGTTTTCTCTTACCACACCCAGGCCTGAAGGTGGCTACAAGCCCTGCTTTCAGAGGACAGCTGTGTGGTACTAGACTGCATGCATGTTTTAATACTCGGAAGTGACACAGCAGGGGTTGATAAACAAAACCTCAATAATTGTGACTTATTTAACATTTTACACCAGTCAGAGTTGAGCTTCACACAAATGTTTTTTTTAACTGCAACATTTTTGCTGTACCTTGTGTGTTAAAGATGTGTTGTAATGGCATTTTGGGGGTTTTTTTACATTTTTTAAAAAGTTCTCAAGTAGACGAAATTACCATAATGTACATTCTTAAATCTGTCTTCATGTATCCATACACAAATGGCATGTGCTTGTCAGATCCACTTAATGATATCTGGACTATATTTCAGTCATGTATTTTCATCTTTAATTATTGTTGACTTGCATTTAGCGTTCTAAATGCATGGTTAAAATCTCTTTAACCATCTCTCCATCTGTGACTCATTGTGTCTCAGATGTGGCTCCAGAGTTTAGGGATGAGTTGCGTGGTCTCGTCTCTCACCTGTTGAACCCTGATGAACTGGCTGTGAAGGAGATCAATGGAAATAAGGTGACGTGCAGAGGCCTGCTGGAGTACTTCAAGGTGAGCGCACATCTCGCCTTTCAACGTTATGCTCTTATGTGTCTTAGCAAGCTGCCAGTTTTTGCATTATGGCCTTTTTCTAATCTGTTGTTTTTCTAATCTGTCAGGCATATATCAAGATATATCAGGGAGAAGACCTTCCACACCCTAAATCCATGCTGGAGGTAAAATACTTGTACAGTATTACTGATATTTGAAAGGTATTTGTAAAATTTTCTTACAATATCCAAATGAACTTCTCCAGGCTACAGCAGAGGCCAATAACCTTGCAGCCGTGGCGTCAGCTAAAGACCAGTACTACAAGAATATGGAGAAGGTTTGTATGTTGCTTGGAATGTGTTAAATACCCATTACATACAAAGTAGAGACAGTTTTGGTCATAAAAATGAAAGGTTAATACATGTGCTTGCTCTATTGGGTGTTCTGCCAAATTAAAATCACATTATTTTACAGTGTCTTTGTTACACATTACGTGTACTTAAAATAATCATAACAGTAATTTATGTGTAATTGGATGCAGTAAACCCTAAACCTAACCTCTTTAGCAAGTAAATGTTAATTAATATTACTCGGTACTTTACATGTATAATTGACACTGTAAGGACACCTTAAAAATAAATTGTAACCCAAAGTTATTGCAGGGCTCATGTGTTGTATGTGTCCAAAACGACTATTAATCATTTACACTTGATCTTAATATGATCTAATAGCCATCTGATCATTTAAAACTTGATGTGACTAAGTATAAACATCCCCTTTTTGTTACATTGCATTTCCATAATGCATGTCATTTTCACACGTACACGTTGTTATTTGATGGATATTCTAAACGATCTAAATTCACTGTTAGGTCTGTGGTGGAGATCTGCCTTATGTGGCCCCTGAGACGCTGGAGGAAAAGCACCGTTTGTTCCTGCAAGAAGCCCTTCATCAGTTCTCCAGCACTAAGAAGATGGGTGGGCGAGATTACTGTTACCGCTACCAAGAGCAGTTGGAAACAGAGCTGAAGGAGCTGTGGGAGTCGTTCAGTAAGCACAATGAGGTAAGTGTAATATTCTCTTTTTACACCTTTTTTTTTTTATTTTACAAGTAAGATCGTTATACAAGCTATATGAGAAGTTAAATGTGTAGTTGCTTGTGGTTGTATATTAGTCACACGCTCGTGGTAGAGATGTGTATTTTACTTAGATGCACTGTCATACTCTTACAATGCAACATAAAGCCAGTAAAATGTTGCTGTCAACAATCAAACTGCAAATCAAACCGAATGTATATGTCAAATAAATGGAGTGAAACAGGAAGACAACAGAATCCTTTACATCAAAACAATATAAGTAAATAGTAAATTACCAAATGTTAAGTATTCTGATTACAGTAATGCACTATTACATTATTAGGAGTGAATGTGCGTTTCTGCAAACACATCCTCTTACTATCACTTAACTTTATGTACATCATAACTTATTTACACTGTTCTGAAGTTATATTTTAAACTTTTTGCACACTGTCTTCTGCATACATTTTGTAGACTTCAATTTAGGCAAAATGGAATATTCGATTTATCACAGGAAAAACTTTAAGTATTCATTCATTTTTCTGTTCTTGTTTTCTTTTCAGTCAAAGAATCTTTTTAGTGCTTTCCGGACACCCGCAGTGCTTTTTGTCCTGGTTTGCCTTCTGTATGTGCTGTCCGGACTCTTGCTCTTCATTGGTCTGGAAACGATTTCCTTCGCATGTGACTGTGTACTTGGTCTGGCCATGATTGCTATGTTGACCTGGGCCTTTATTCGTTACTCTGGCCAATACAGACAAGTAGGTACAGCCATAGACCAGGCAGCTGGAGTCTTGCTGGATCAGGTAAAATATCTAAATTTGTATGTGACAAATTAAAGATCAAAAATGCACAAATGAGGTTAAAAAACGTTTTCATTACTGTTTCTAGGCAACAGATGCATTAAACAAGACAAGGGGCCAAAGTCAGGTGGCTGCACAACAGAAGAAAACAAGATAGCTTCTCAGTTGCCAGAACAAGATGTAAACTGCACAGACGCGACCAAATATATATTACCAAATGATGCACATTTCCAAACATGGCACTTAAATCACTACTTTTAATGCAGGTTGACTTTTGACAGAATATCTAAAACCAGATTTTATAATATCAACACAAAAAAGACCAAAAATAACAGACCAGCAGGTTAATGTTCAGGGACATGTATGAATTTAGCACAAGGGCTAAACTCTCCACACAAGCTGCATTGATATGTTTACAGTTCATTCCAGTACAGCCAAAGACTGTAGTGTCACAGACATCTTTCTTAGCATCGTGTGATTTGATTGCACTCCCTTGACACATGATCTGTTTGTTTTTTTTTTAGCCAGGAACCTTTGCACATAAACTAGCATTGAGCTTATGATGTGTAGTATTAAAAATGTAACTACACTTTTATGTGACCATTGCAAGAGTTTTGTTCTATGATCTTTGTACCAAACTGTGGCCTTCTATTCCATCAGTCCTACTTGTATACTGTTACTTATGATATCTATTGGAAATCTTGTCAATAATTTTAAAGTTTTTGCACATGTATTGGGTTTTATAACCAGGCTTCATACATACTGTTCCATCCTAATATTCTTGAGTGCTGGACTGGTGCTGTACACCTCTTTTAAACTGCTGGCATGTTTTCTGGGTGTTCAAAACCATCCTGAGACATTGATGAAGTTGGACTGAAAGTATTGATAGAAAAGCCAATGTTAACTGTTATCTTGGGGACAACTCTGTGTACTCTTATTCTGAGAGGTTCATTCTTATATATCTGCATTTCATATTACTAAACACCTGTTTTGTGTAGGTTTGTTTCTGTATCTGGAGTAGTCCTGTTGTATATTGGTTCTTGCAGTCGGTCTCAGTAGTGATCTGAGTGCTGTTGCTCTTATTCTTCTTTTTACATTCGATTTTAATTATGTTGTAGCTGTCGCTGACAGTGTACACCCAGATTTGTAAAGAAAGGAAAAACCATTTACAATGAAAAGTGTGTATATTATGGCCCCAGTGGTATGTCTGTAATTCCTTGTGGTTCTTTCCATGGCACCAGAGCCACAATTCGGGCTTTGAATACGTCTTGTGGTCTGTTTACATTCTCAACTCAATGGGCCTTTATAAAACTGACCTACCAGGGAATCATTCTGTCCCTTTATATATCATTTTATTGTTAAATACTTTACATACTCCTAAAATAAAGCCTCAAACGTGCAATGAATTGGTCTTAATGGCTGTAAAAATAGTCCATGTGATACCGATTTAAAATGTCACCTCTTGCACACTAGATGTCAGCGGTGCTCGTGTTTCAGTTTCTTTCCTGTCATCGTTTATAAATACCAATGACATAAATAAATAAATGAAAGCAGTGATGGTAAATAGCATCAGGTTGAAAATAAAGACTCTATTGTATATGATTTGGACATTTTCTTTCCTCTTTCGGCGCTTCGTTCGCTCCCTCTCGCTGCGTGACTTTTTCCTGTCGGATTGAGACGGCCTTGTTTCCTTATATGGCGATCGGAGTCTGATGGTGCGCGCTCACGACCGTCACCGTTTGCTTCCTTATTTGGAAGCGAGTTAAGAAGCCCTTAAAAAGGGGGGCAGAGAATAACAAAGGGTTAGTCGCAGAGAAACCCTGACAAATGTCGCACCCGTGCACTGTGTGTTTTTCAGTCAAATGAGCGGTTTGTTACCGCAGGGATTTCAGCCGTATGTCGGTACCGTGCGTTGTACACAAAAGCCAGCCTTTGCGTTTATGAATGAGACTGGAGTCGCACACCGAGCGGCTTGTCTAATCGAGAACAGATGTATGTATTTAAGTGGCCGCTACGTATATTATGCATTGTAAAAATGAGCTAAAATAAACCGTGCAATTCTTTAAAATATGTATGCGTTTCTGGCTGACACTACACACAATGGTGTTTGTTTCATGCGCGTTTTAATTGCATTCTGCTGCGAGAGTAAACGGCGATCGCTCCATCAATGAATGTGGTGCATAAGCGTGCGTACGCCGCATCGTTAAATATATTTTAATGTGCCCAGCATCGACGCAGACTTCAGCTCCCATAATGCCTCAGTAAGCGCGTGACGTAGCCGCTCGCTCCCGTCTGTCTCACGGCCACGCGCAAAAGGGCGCGTCCGTGCGTTGTATCAAGTCCGCGAGACCGAAGGACCGCATCACAGCTCATTCAATTCCTATCCAGACGCCGACTAGCACAGCGATACAACCATGGTACGTCTGCATCCAAATCTTTTAATTTACGATCGGTGTGAACGAGTTGTGCCGCACTGGATCAGATCACGGGCTTTGTGTGAAATAAATAACGTTAAATCTCCAGCGGTCGATCGACGCCTTTCTTTGCTGCGAAGGCTCCGTCGACCAAGCCCGTAGGCTGCGTTAAGTGGCACGGGTTGCAAAAAAAAAAAAAAAAAGAAAACCAGTTTATTTGGCTCCGATGCCAGGGCCCTTGGGGCGTATTTATTCTCGCTGTTGTCGATCGTTTGGTGTTTATGTGCCCTTTAGCTATTACGACGCAATACGATTAACCAAAAAAAGAGCCCCAGAAACAACTGGCGCCATTTCCCCGCTCGGATGCTTTATTTCGGTGAACTCGGGCCCAGGAAGGGCCTTTCTGCGCTCTGGATCACGCTGGCCGCAGGCCCCATCGCTTTATAAATCCGCCGCATCGCACGGAAAACGGAGGGCGTGAACAAATCTTTGACCGCTGAACATGCGTATGTATTAAAGCATTTTGGCCGCCCGGATGGTGCACTTACTCGAGCCCGTCCTTTGTCTGAACGCGGCCGTTCGCCGCATCCCGACAACACCCTCGCCCGCCGCACCGGAGAGGTTGCGGGCTTGTCTAAAACCGCATATTCCCGTTTAGTGTCGACGCGTTCAATGTTTCATTGTTATTTCAATGAAAAGGGGTTCACTTTGCCCTCGTATGGAGCACATGCACGGACACTGCAATCGCGGCCCCACCCTAATTCTTGATGCCCAGATGGTCTTGGTTATTTCTTTGAACAAAAACGACAAGGTTGCAAACGTGGTTTAGGCTGATGGGTGTCGTTTACAAATGCATTTCAGGGAGAGAGATTAAATAGGTGCTCCGAATGCAAGAAAACTAGGTTTAATGACCTTTACTTAAGCATTTGCACGGTTGGACGTAAAACGAAGTCGTTTATATAGAGATGATGGTTACGGTAAAGGGTTTTATTATCGTCTTGTCCGGTGCAATGCAAACGCGACGTGTCAGTGGTATGGCGTGTGGTACGAATACGATGCATGATCTGGGCCTCTGGTTTATTTTCACGGATTTATGTCTGTAGACAAGTTGTTGGAGAAAACTGGATTCTGGTCGAGTCATGCCGCAAGTAGGCTGAAGGAAATGCCGGTTCCGGTACGAACAGTCTCGCTATTATAATTGCTTGAGGCCGAGAACAAAATGAGGACGTCACAAGGCACCATTTTTTTGGTGTAGGAGAGAGGCATGTGTTATACTTTTAACTTTTTAATAATGTAATTCTAGGGCTCTTTCCGTATTATGGTCATGATCATGTTTATGAAAAGAAGTCTGGAGTATTTCTGATGCTCTAGTGTGTCTTTTCACACCTTAAGCAAACCTCCACCCTTTATACATGTTTTCTGTAAGTGGGTCAGTGATTTATGCCCCGCAGAACCTGGAGTCTGCTCCTTGTCTTCTCTTTTCACAAGCCTTACTAATATACTTGAGGTTTTGGCCACTATATTGTTTAAATCACTTTGTCTTTTAAGGGGGACTTCCATTGCCGAGTATAATCTTATGCAGCGTTCAATGTCTGGGGGCATTAGAGTAAGTTTGCCACTGAGTCATTTGAAGCCCTGATCCAGATTTCTGTTGTGCGCTCTAATGGAAATCAGAAGATCACAGTAGATTTATGGTGCTGTGACTGAGGCCATTTTGATTTTCTCTGAAGAAACCATGTACTAGTGTAGATTCTTTTGCCTTTTTACTCATATTGTTTATGATATGGCAAGCTCGGATGGTCTTGGACCCAGCTGTTTTAAGTAGCAAAGCTTTTTTTTTTTATCTTCTTTGATCTGTAAACGTCCAGCCTGTCAGTACAGATTTCATCACAGCCCTGATGAGGAAGTGCCCGAGTGAGGATGGGAGGTATTGTGCACACAGGGAAAGATGGTGCCTGGTTAAAATTCAGCTGGTCTTTAAATACTGTTATTGAAAACCATTCCCTACAGAATGGTTTACATTTAATATAAAGTCTTAAAAATATTTCATTTTCCCCCGGAATATTGTTTCAGTTCTTTGTCTTAACCCACCATTTGAACTGTCCTTGAAATGTGCAGGTCTGTGTTTCCTACGTCAGTGTTCTCCTTATGGACGATTGAACTCTTACACTGCAAAAATGTTTTGGCCCTCTAGTTTGAATTTAAACAGTACAGACATAACCACTTTTGTCAGAGGGATAGTCAGTGAGAAGACACTTCAGTGAGAAGTAACCAGAAGAGAGAAGATTGTTGCAAATTCCCATTTACTCATTCAACTGGCACCCACACATTCATGCATGCATGCTTGCTCATCAGCTTGCTCACTTCCCTCTGTTCAAAGGGAACCACTAGCAGGCCATGTGACCTTATCCAGTGTGTGTTTGTGTGCTTGCAGGCCTCTGGAGTTGCAGTGGATGAGAATGTGCTGACGATCTTCAATGAAATGAAGGTCCGTAAGGCTCAGGCCAATGAGGAAGAGAGGAGGAAGAGGAAGAAGGCTGTTCTCTTCTGCCTGAGCGATGACAATAAGCAGATCATTATGGAGGAGGGCCAAGAGATCCTGCAGGGCGATGAAGGAGATCCCTACCTTAAGTTTGTTAAGATGCTTCCTCCTCAGGACTGCCGCTATGCTCTGTATGATGCCACATATGAGACTAAAGAGACCAAGAAGGAGGATCTGGTTTTCATTTTCTGGTAAGTGATTCATTTGACTGTTTACCTCAATTTTACTGGACTGCCAGAAAATTAATAAAGACCCATTCAGAATCCAGTAGTGACTTGTCTTCTGTGGTAATGTTCAGGGCCCCTGATGGTGCCCCGCTAAAGAGCAAGATGATCTACGCCAGTTCCAAGGATGCCATAAAGAAGAAGTTCACAGGTAATGCTGTCAAAAAAATTTGAACCGTCTTTTTTTTTTTTAAAAGGTTGAATTATACAAATGTTTTTGTTTGTTTTACAGGTATCAAGCATGAGTGGCAAGTGAATGGTTTGGAAGATATCAAGGACCGAAAGACCCTTGCTGAGAAACTTGGGGGATCATCAGTGATCACTCTTGAGGGGTTGCCTCTGTGTGATTGAGGCCGACACGTTTCAGGGGTTAGCTGTTCATTCCAACATAGGTGGGGCAAATGGGCCAGCACGACAGTTGTGGGGCCGTAGGGTGGGTTAATGTGGGTGGGGAGGGTTGGGCAAAAGTGAGTTTCCAAACTCCACACATGCAGAAAGATGTAGGCTGTCATTCCAGTTCACACATAAAACAAAAACACAGAAAAAGATCTTAAAAGACAAAGAGAAGGATGATTATAAAAAACAAAGTAATATAACTAAATGTGTAAGGACAGGATTTTGTTCTTTCTGGGTTCCGCTAGATAGAAAGGAGTAAGACAGCAGTCAGCTATTCAATCCTGCAACATTCTGTTTGTTCTGAGATTTAGGTTTGTTTGTTTTGTTTTTTTTGCCAAATTTCTAGTTGTTTTCTAAGTATATGCGGCTAGAGAATAGGTGTTTTACAAAACAATTTATTCCAAAATCACACTGTGTTTCCAGAATGGTCCAATACACAGTTACCCCCTTGTTTTATTTTGAACTCAAGTTTTGTTTTTTTTTTTTAATGAAACCATCCAATTTATACATTTCCAAACGTAATTGAAAACCATGGCAGTGGTGTCAAAAATTGAACGCATTCCTTATTACCTAAAATCTGGGACCTAGTGGGCAGTCTGTGGATGAATTGGATTGAGTGAGGGACATGGATGAGGATAGATGGGGAGCGATATATTTGGGCAGCCTGTGTACAGAGCTTTGATGGATATTGGTCAGTGGATGTTTTGTATCGTCTCCTTATCTCTAATAAAAAAAGCACTAAACAACTTTGCTGTTTACAACTGTTTGTTTCTTCATATTGTCAGTTTTGTTTTTGACCTGCTTGTGCGCTTATGCTAATCCACATGAAATGATCCTTTATTGATTTATAGATATTTGCTTAATTGTCTGGATGTTCTGCATTTGTTGCTGTTCAGTGTTCGGCATGGTAATGCACTAATATGTGACAGTTTGCATAATTCATAAAGTTTCAAATGGATCCAAACTAAAGACTCCGATTGCTTTGTCATCCTCTAGATGTTATGAGTGGCTGTTCTGGGTTATAGATGATTCATTTTAAAGCTTTTGGTTTAGGAAATTGTCATCAATCGCATCAGTTACACGCAATAGTCTACAACACCCAGCTTAGAGGATTTTCTGTGTTGTATGTTAAATGACTAGTTGCTAAAACTACAGCTTGTAAGGCATGATCCGGCTCAGTGATTCGCAGACTGGTCATACCCACCAGTTAAAACACTGGTTAACGCAATGTTTGTATTGAAGTAAACACGGCCTTGTGTTAGATAGTAGCGTCTTACTAGTTGTAACTACCCAACACTGTTAACACTGTTACAATGCCTGTTCAGCCATGTTGTGATGCATTCAATAAGAGTTGCGGTTACCAACCAGCAGAGGGCAGTAAAGCTTCGTGAACAAATAGAAAGCAGTAGGGATAAAGAACCTTCAACTTACTCTCTACCTAACCTTTACTAGCTTATTTTTTAATGAAAGGTTAACACACAAACTCACCAACATACAGTACCAAACATTTTTGTTAAGGACATTGTCTACAATGACCAATATTTATAAGAAAAGTTTTTGTTAAAATGTTTTATGACAAATTGACTTAATGGCATTTAAAGTAGCTGATAGTTGTCTGTGTATAACTATCAAGGTTTGGGGATTCTGGTTTTTAAATACATCTTACCACAAGAGGGTATCAGAACCCATCATAAAGTGTCAGCCCCTATAAAAATGAACACTAAAACACGAGACATTTTAGTTTATTAAAATAAAAGCTTTAAAATATATTTAACATTTACCCCACAACCTTTAACCTCTTAGTTAATGTGCAGTCTTTAGATTCATTCAAAAGAAAATGACCATTCTACAAAAAATAATGTAATTTTACAATTGTGACATCTTTTTCTTGGAGTTGATTTTGCAACTGTAGAAAAGGGAACTATAATCGTCATATGTAGTCATATGACGATTATAGATGAGACTGTATGCATTGAATTAAAAAAAGAAACATTTTTGAAACATCCATACATATTATAATACTCTGTTCTATGTATTAACTCTCTTAATTTACATTGCTTCACTTCCTAACTAAATCCTCCAGTCATGCATTTTATGTTGGTAATCATATTTTAGAAAACATTGCTATGAAACCAAACATTACTAAGAGACCAAACAGATGTTCAGGAGGGAAGCTTAGCCCCTTTTGTCTCTACATTTAGTCACAAAATACGCACATTTTTGTTACGCCTGTGTTAACCAAAAACAACGACCAGGGGGATTAGTCATGAGATATGACATGGTAAGTATCCCAGACTTACATAACTTGGCTCCATTTTAAATCTATGCTCTGAAAGTGCAAAAAAACCAGTAAGAGGCTTCTGTAATGTGTAACATAAGCAAAGCAAGCCTGTCAAGAGAAGCATGTAACTAAGCTCAGATATCTATTTAAAGTTGGCAAAGACCCGACATAATCTACTCTGCTGTTGGCCTGGAGTCTAAAACTATGTGTAACGTTGGCAGTGCATTGAGCAAAAAACAAATAGTGGTTAAATAAAGTTGCAGCTCAACCCATGTGCAATAAAGAATGATTAAAGCCTGTGGGTGATGATCTACAAGCAACAAACTCTTGTATCAAATTCAGCAGCCACACCCATTAAAAAACTGACCGTAAAGTGCAGGTTCCAAAAATCAGGCACATCGTATTTTGTTCATCCATGTACCACTCTCACGTTCTGTGGCATCGTTTTCACCTCACCTACATTCTGTATTCAATCCTGACTACAGTCCACCTTATTTCCATGAACCCAGAAACAGATCTGAGCGAACTTTAGAGGAGTAAAGCGAACAGCCACGTTGTAGTCATGATTCTCGCCGTTGATTTCCAGCCACTGGTGTCCAGAGAAAATGCCGATGACTTTACGCTCCCAGCGCTCTAAAGCGTTGTCCCACACGCGTCCATAAACACCAGAGCCACTTGCCCCCGGACGGGCATCACAGTGCTGGTAGATTAGATCATTGGACTCATCTTCCACCGGACAGAAGCGGTACACGAGCTCCCCGGGTCTGTCACTGTCAAATCCAGAGAAGTGGATGCGTTTACCAGCCAAATTGTTAGAGGATGGTGCCACAGCCAGTCGCATGAAAGGTCGTCTGTGAGGCCAACGCAGCTCTAGCAGTGCATAGTCAAAATCCATGCTGACTTCTGGTGGGCCTTGAATCCAACCTTTAGGTACCCGGGTACGTTTAACTCGCACCCAACGCACCAAAGGTTTCTTAACAGGAGCCTGACCTGACCTTGTGCCGTTAACAAAAGGAGGGATCAAAAAGCCCACCCTGAGTTTCTTTGCTCCTTTGACATAATCTCTCCCATCATGCACGCAGTGAGCTGCGGTCAGGACATGTTGCCGAGACACCAAAACTCCAGTGCAACCAGTGGAGATGCGGACGGCTGTGGAGAACGGATAGTCCAGCAGGAAGTGGTCACCACGAATATTAAAGCGTCCATCAGAACCGTAGATCTGCCGCTTTAGCCGCTTGCGTCGGGGAGATGTAACTTTGGGCCGTCTGAAAGGAAGTTCAGCATGGCCAGTGCTGTCATAGTCATTTTCCTCCAAGTCAACAGTGGTTAAGGTACGGGAGCCATCTGCAAAAAGTGTCTCAAAAGCCAGCTGCTCAGTTAGGTGCTCTTTGTCTGTGTCTTCTCTCCTATAGTAGCAGCTTTCATTGCAGTGGGTCGTGAGGTCCAGCTGAGTTTTGGCACTGAAGTGGGACCGTTTCAGTGGTAGAGTGGCGTGAGGTTTCAGCGAGGGGAGGTGGGCGTGAACCTGGTGGTAAGATTCTGTCACTGAAACTGAGCTTGGGAGAAGAAGCAAGAAAAGCAAGCTGATACAGCAAGGATGGGCCAGACCCAATCTCCAGTTGGGCACCATGGCTGAGATGTGTGCTACCTAAAAGCAAAAACAAACATATAGGCAAGCATGAAATTAAAGTAGATAAAATATTGCCTCCTTTTGCATATATTTGCAGTCAAAGTAGTTTAATGTTAAAGGATTATTCCTGTAGATCTATTAGTAGAGCATTGCATTAGCAGTGAGAAAGGTCATGGGTTCGATACACAGGAAACACACATGCTGATAAACAAAATGTGTATTTTGAATGCCATTATAAGTCACTTTGGATGAAAGTGTCTGTCACACGCATAAATGTATGGGGTTAATAAATTTGAAACAAACTAGGTCCATTAACAAAAACTTGATCTGAAGCAAGTGTCTTATATTGCAGTTTATAACGTAGCCTGTACGGTATGTCAAAAAGTGGACAAGAAAATCATCTTAGTAGTGTAATAACCAAGACGAATTTGTATAGTGCCAGTCACCACTACGAAAAATTAACCACAGTTTTCTTCAAGTAAAACTGTAGTAACCTTGTTTTGTGCCAAACTGATTACCATTTGCATAATCACAGTTTTACCACAAAACACCATGGTTAAACTGGTTACTGTAGCAAAACCATGGTTAATTTGTGGTCACCATGGTTTACCTATAGAAACCATTTTTTGTTTGTTTGTTTGTTTTATTTGTAGTTCATCTGCGTCATATAAAATACGTGCGCATCAGTACGTGAGTGCAGGTCTACAACACGACCTATAGCATCCTGAAGAGAGAAAACACAGTGAAGACAAGCCTATAGACAGCAGGGCATTGGTGCAAAATGTTTTACACTTAACATATTAAGAGCATATACGTTTATGCACGAACTTCCCGTTTATCTTTGCGTTTTGGCTATTATAAATACGCACTCCATCACGGACATCCATGTGTAACACCTGGGGACTTCAGTGCGCGCAACCTGTTTCCCAAAACATCTCTTTGTCCTGAAAACCCCCAAACATCGTGATGTTTTGTTGTCTCTCACACCATGAATGGATGTTCAACAAATCCTCCTCACACCCTGCGTAGTAAACTGAAGAATACAATGTTTACCTACCCGCACTTTCCCATTGCGCCTATCCAAACCAGTACGCATACTTGCGCAAATGGCAACTAGGGGAGAGTATCCCATTGCAAATGGTGCACGTACAATTTATGCATTTACATTTTTGGCTTGTGAGGTTTGAAAACATCCTTTATCATTCATCATGTGTATTATAGTAAGTATACAGGAGGGTCACTGTTTGACGTGCGCCGGAGCTTTACGCACGCCTCTGTTAGCACACAGCCTACAAACTTCATCAGATCAAATCAGTTAGTACAGTGTACTTACTTTTAAGATGTTTTAGAAATGAAGAAAGCTTGTTTAAATCCACATCACAGCTGCCTGTACGCGAAGTTTACCGGGTATCGCTGACTCCAGGTCCCATCTCGTCCGTAAGGGTCTTTACTGGAGTGAGTGACAGGTCTCCTAAAAAGCGACAATTCCTCCTGGTTTTTCTTACAAATTAAGACACTTATTTTAACATGTCAGACTGGCATCCCTTGCCCTAAACTGAACGGCGACTGCATTAGAAACCGAGGTCGCTTAAAGCAAATAATTGAAGCGCAACGTCGCCCCTCACCGCGTGGTCCTAGTGCCGCTGGATGAGCCCCAGAAAGAAATCGTATCCAAAAACAGTATTTATGTGTATGAACAATGAATCCCGTCGTCAATGCTGTATTACCTTCTTCTTTATTCCACCTTTAGAAAATAAATCAGTTTGCCAACAGAGCATTTACTCTGGGCATGTCATGGCACACACTTTATGAGATTAAATTATTCTGGCAGGTGTTATTAAACTGTCTGTCAAAAGTGAGAGTCAAGGCAAACATGTCTTGAGGTTATGGATTCCTTTCCTATTTAGTTTAATTACAGTACATGTATTATGCCACTCAAGAGAGTAAAGGAGAGGTTGTATGCATGTTTTTGGTAACGCTTTTAGCTTGTAAACTTGTTTGTCCTTATCCGTATAATATTTTGTCTCCCTCAATCTACCTTTAGTTTACTAACCTGTAATGGGTTAAAATGACCAATTGTTGCTAGGTTGGTCTTATGGCAGGACACATTCCAGAAATACCTGGGTGTGTTGCAATTGTAATGTCGTCTTGAGTCACAGAAAGGGCTTGAATATGACCTTCTGACCTTGATCTTCCTCAAACACACACCACTTGCCCTAACCTGCCCAGAGCGATTTCACTCTTTTCGTGGAAGCCTCGGTTTCCAAAGATTTCCATTTCTGAAATGCATTACATGAAACAAAATCTTTTATCCTTGAAATACACCTAAGAGCGCAGCTTTAATCAGCCAGAACAGAAATTCCATGCTGTCTCTTGGTTTAAAACAAAGGTTTTAAAAAAACAATATTTGATTGCCAAGTTTCTGTTGTCCAAGTACATAATGAGAAGCATATCAAATTGTTACTTTTGTTTAACTAAACAAGCCACATAATTAAATCCAAAGTGTCTGTCTTAGAGCTGATGTTAAAGTTGGTGTAGCACTACAACTTCATTTCCAAAACAAATTATCGAAATGTCTTCCCACAATTCCCTCGGGCTGAGCACTGATCCCTCATGTTTTGTCTTATTGGGGTTCTGGGAGAGTGTAAATGTCTAATATCACAGCAAAACACTGTCCAGTGATGGTATCATTTACTCCACGCAGTGTCATGGCGGGTGAGCAAGGTTCTGTTGATGTGTGTTGGCATTGACAGGCTGCTCTCATTGTCAACTTCCTGCCCCATTTTTCCAATTTTCCTTCAGATGGTTCTAGACATATATCTTATTTAACATCACAGGCCACTGGAGACTAGAGGGGATATTCTAACTTACAAGTCACTGATATTTACCGTGTTCCTTCACAGTTAGTGATAAGGGGTTAGGACATTCTAAATGCAGCTCAAAGCCCAATTCACTCGACAGGAATCTGCTACCTTGGACATACCCCAGATCTCTTTACAGTGAGACTCTTGTTCTTGACCTGTCCTGGCTTCGTGCCTCATGGAGGGAGGTGCAACTGGGGGTTCGCCATGAGGAGGGGCCTTTGAAAGTGTGTCCATTCCTCCAGAGCAGATCTTTTACCACCTCCAGCTGAAGTCATGTGCCTCTGTGGCCTTGTCTCTATTCACAAGGGTGTTTGTTTTCAGAACAACTGAATCCTGTCTTCTCTTTCTTAGAGTTTTTTAACACATATCACAAAACGCTTTTACTTTTCTACAGAAACATTAGGCAATTTGCCATTGGAGAGATTTTGAGGCTCCGGATATTGGGAAACATGAAAAAGCTTTCACCTGTGAAAAACAGTACACTGCAGCCAATTTTCTGTCAAGATAGTTACAAGTAAACATGTTTTCTTCACAGACATATACACAACTGTGTATGTTCAAAGTCACTAAAGCACAGATTTATACAGCAAGATACTATAGCTGGTGATGGCATATCAAATTTTCATTAAATAGCTTAAGGGTCAAGCAAGGCTGAGGAAAACAGACATTTCTACCTTATACAGTATGTACTATTATAAGTGACCCAGTCGTAGCAAATAATGTGTATGGCAGCACAGATGATAGCAGACTTTTTTGTCTTGCACTGTAAGCTGAGAAGCCACAATAGCGTGAAGAGTATTCAATAACACACTCTTTTTAGCGGGCCATACCTTTCTTCCCTTTACAGCAAAAAAAAAAAAGACCTATTCAGTGGCTCTCCTTATAAATGAACCGTGAATGTATGTATGAACCCTGTCTTACATACACAGGTGGAGTTAAATCCATTAACTCCTTTGTGGTGTGTAAAACAGAAGTACGGTTCTCCCCCACCCTTTAAATCATGTTACAGCTGGGCTCAGTGTACATTAGCCAGCCAAGCAAATAAGTATTGTTAACAAGATCAGAACACCTCCTCTACACACTTTAATCCATTTCTTGGCCTCTGTTTTGACCCAGTGTTTGGACCCACAACAATGGGAAGAGCTTTTTATAACAGGAGCCCCAGTGTGCTGGATGCATTTCCGCAATATTCTGCCAGTCAGAATTTATTGTGCACTCTTAACTAAAAAGGTTCTTCACAGTAATGATGTTGAACAACCATTTTTGGTTCCCCAAAGAACAATTCAAAGGTTGTTTCTTACCTTTTTACAGTCTAAAGAGTCTTTCTCCACTACAAATAACCTTTTTGTCAAACAGAAAGGTTCCACTGATGTTAAAAAGTTCTTTATACAACCATACAACCGAAACTAGTTCTTCTATAGCATCGAGAAGAGTGAGACTGTACATCATTGGTATGCAGTATATAGCATAGTATATAGTATATATAGTATATAGCATTGGTATGCAATATTTATTAAACAATTATTAAAATGCTGTTTAAAATGAACATGATGCCTCCGTTAACAATATGAAACCAGAGCCATGAACTTAAACAATGTACTATTCTGCTCTTCCAACTTAATGTTTTGCTTTATATCATCCTGTTGCTTTTTTAATTGGATCTCATGACGGTGTTGCACACCAAACACATGTCCTGTCTTTCCTGTGTCTTCTACTGTTCTGCTGTTCCACTCCAATGAGCCTTCCACTCAAATCCCTCTTCTCCCACAACACAGCTGTCCACCTTGAATTCAGTGACTATTGTGTCACACAATTGAATCTTTCCTTCTATCTCTCCCCCTCTGTGTATGTTCTCCCCTCTTTATCTCGCCTGCCTGCACTCTTCAGGAGCTCCAGAAGGGCAGAAATACAGCTCTGCTCCCCTCACAGTATGAGATCATTCCAAACTTGGCAGATTGGAGGAATAAGCAGAAAATCAACACAAAAAAACACATAGTTTGCCAAAACAAGTTAAAGAACGCAGAACAAAATGCTGTTATCGCAATAAAACCTTTCTGAGGACCATGACTAAAACTGGCTCCATCTGCAGGGTTGCTCTGTTTAGCTAAAATAATGAGTTATCAATAATGACATTTTTTCCTAATCCTTAACACTGTAATAATAGGCTGCTATCATGTTTCAGAGCTCAGTTTTTATTAGGATTAAAGTCATTCAGGGAAACAGATTTACCTTCACTTCATTTACAGTCATTTAAAGCTGCAATCAGTAACTTTTTTGGTTAAAAATGAACTACAAACAGTTATTGAGTGTTCAACACAATCTCCACTGCTCGATTCGCAATGGTAAGCTTATAATATTGATTTATAATTTGAGCTGTCAGGTCTGATTTCACAACAAATATCCGTCTGCACACAGAAAGCAGATCCGGCTAATAAATCGTGTGTTCGGGTACTGCAGGTGATGCAGTGCTTGTAGCTTGTTCTTACAGCAGTTACAGAACTTTTTATCCAGGTTAGGAGAAATAACTGCAAGTATCCTGCGGTTTTATGTTTCAAACAGAGATGGCGGTAGAGAGGCAAAAGTCACAGATTGCAGCTTAAAGTTTTTAGAGGAACAAATGCACTGTACAGAGTTCAACATGGCAGTGCTGTAGTTAATTACCATCTATGGCCATGTCCCGCAAAGAGTTCCAGACTGTAAAAATAAAATGTAAAAAAGGAAACTGGGAATGATGCATCCTAATCTGATTCATTTGTTCATTCAGGAATGAAAGCAAGGAAAGATCAACAATGTCACATCCACTGTGCCAATATGGTGGAAAACAGAGCATTATTACCGTATTGGAAAAATTATTGTTCTCTCAGTGAGATGTGTAGCCAAGAAAAAGAAATGTGTGTTGAACTCAACTAACCTGCTGTCTGCAGCAGAGAAAATCTTGCTTCATGCAGTCCTGTAAATGTTTATTTTTCCCATTGCAGTGGCAGTGGAACAGAAACCACATTTTCAAACAGCAAGTTAAGGAAGTTTAGGCAAAAATTTCATTTACTCACCTAATGTAGTTCCAACCCAACCCAAGATTATTTTATTTTCTAAGTGTTTTGAATCCATAATAGCTCTGTGTGACAACACAAAATTATGAAAAGCGCTATATAAATAAACTTGAAAACTGAATTCAACATTGTTAAGTACCAAGAAAATGAACTTGTGTAAACTATAGTATGCAATGCCATTTATTTCTTGTACTTTATTACTTGTACATGCTTGTATGCATTTGGTAGATGTTTAAAGTATACATTTTATTAATCCCTGCATTCTCTGGGATTTGATCCCATGACCTCACAGTTGCTAATGCCATGCTCTACCAGCAACATTAAAAACTTTAAAATAAGAAAAAAATAAAAAAATAAAAAAAAAGAACTAATAATAAGAATAAGAATAAGTAACTGCTGCAGATGAGCAAGCTGGATGTGCATGTGAGAGGAGCTGAGTAAATGAACTGGCCATGTTGGATAGTCACAGCAATGTTCTGAGAGTAATATCAGGACCGGCAGACAGACACAGCTGCTGTTGTGAGAATAAAGTGTGACTGCTCTGCAGATGTTACCGCAGACACCCTCCAACACACTGTGTGTCTGACCTTACTGAACGCACTGTTCAGTAAGGGTAATGGCCACTTAAAAGAGCTCCACGTCAGCCCTTCAGTGTTTAAAGCCAGTAATGCTGCATTGCAACACTGAAAGGATTTATGTCAGAACAGTGAGATTTGGGGAGGATTGGGAGAAAGAGCTTCCAAAACAGCTGAGCAAACAGAACACTCTGCAGTTCTGATAGCAGATTAATACACAGATTTAAGATAATAGTCCAACACTTTGCTGCTGTAATCCAAGTGATGATGCAGGTAGAGAGAGAGTATATCTGGGTTGGTCAGTTCTTGAGGTCACTCTCCCCAATGTCATATCTAAAAACACTAGTCACACATGCAGAACGTAAATGAACATAATTATATAACTATGTATACTATATATACATACTATACATACTATATAATTATAACTTCAAAACATTTGGTTTTGATTTCCAAATGTAAAATACATACACAACAGTATAATATGATGTAATAATGTATAACTGCAAGACTGCATGCGTTTTACTTCCATGTATATCTTTAAAAGTGTGTAAACTTCCCAAAATTAGCAAACATTAGATATATAAAGTCTTCATTATAAAGTATTGATTTCTCGACCACAAACCTTCAAAATAAACTAATGACACATTGAAAAGTGATCACTTATTGCTTTAACACAACAGACTAATGGTCATGATGGGGAAGAGAGGAGAAATCAAGCTGTTTCAACATGTTCAGTTCTGACAGATAAATGGCTTCAGAAACACACAAGTAAAAACACAGAGAGAAAAATCTGCTGTGTTTTAAACAATTATAAGCATTTATGGTGGAACCACTCAGCTCTGTTTCTCTGGCTCTCACATGTGTGTTAGCTCTGTAAGTACAGGTAAGTTCAGATACAGACTTGCCAGGATAACTCAATCCTGTGCCATTATAATGATGGACAGTGAAAAATCTGGCTACCCAGCTAACAATTTTAGGTTGTAAGAACATTTACCTAACATTTCCTAAAAGTAACAAAAATGTTATTTTGAATGTTCTGAGAATGTTCAAAACATCCTGTTTTTTAGATGTTGTATTAATGTTATTGCTTGTTTATGAGAACGTTATTCAAACATTTTTTGATTCTGTAACTTTCAAAATGTTCCACTAACAACGTTCTGCTAT
Source organism: Chromobotia macracanthus (assembly GCA_036877525.1). Lineage (NCBI taxonomy): Eukaryota > Metazoa > Chordata > Actinopteri > Cypriniformes > Botiidae > Chromobotia > Chromobotia macracanthus. Next base: position 5,503,269 of record JAZGTH010000017.1, read on the forward strand.
CCTTACTGCAAGAACATTTTTTGATAACTGAGTTAGCCAACGTTTTGAGAACGTTCTAAAACTGGATAGGCTGCTGTTTGTAAGACAGTGCTGAATTTCATTTCATTCTAAGGACAAAACAGAACCACATAGCAATCAGATTTGTGTTTGGGTTTAATAATGACAATAGCAAGCCTGTGCCTCACAATGGCTGAGCAGACTCATGCGGATCTCAGGCTTCACAACATGATTGGCCTAGAGTGACTAATACATGCAAGAGGTCTATAATAATCATAAGCCATTGCTCATGATTAGAGAAGCCTGCTTGAAATCTGAAACAAAGTAAATGACCACAATTTCTATAAATAGCAAAAATATATCCCTTGTTATTTCTTAAGCTGTCAGAATGATTTAAGATGACAGGATCAATGGATATGTGATCCAAGCTGGCAAAATGAGTTACAGTGAGCAAATTTTCAAAAATGAGTTCTAGTGATTTTCATATTCTATATTAAAATGAAGTATGATTTGTTGGAATCAAAAAATGAATGAGCTACACCTGTTTGAAGCACCAGCTGTCCAGAGAGCAGAGAAAAAGCAATTTTTCACAAAATATTAAAACAAAGAAAAGATTTAGGAAGGAAAAACATACAAATAAAGATGATTTTAGATGTTTAACTGCAAGTTGGGGCATTGGGATCTGTAGATGAGGGCTTAATAAACTTGTTTTTTTGAAAACCTTAAATGAGACCAAAATGGACATCTTTCACTGGTTTTGCATGTAGCTCGTAATTAGCTCGTGCTCATTCTGACAGCAGGGGTCACGAATATATATGAGCTCATACATTAGCAAGTTGACAAAGAAACAAACAATACAAAAAGCCCTTCGTCTTTTGTGTTTCAAATGTGGTTTCTGTTCCAACACAGACATTGATTCTCACAGTGTATGTCAGTCATCTGCAGAACTGTAGTTCTCCTTCACAGCTCAAACTAATTAGCAGACATATTTCACAAGCCAAACAAACAGCAGTCTGCATTATATTCTGTAATGAGACATTTCCCCTTTGACACACTGCATCAAAACAAACTTCCCTACAGATATAACTGATGTTTTACAGAGCAATTCTTTTAAAACAGATATATCAAAATAAAGATTAAAAAACGGTGTATGTAAGCACATATATTAAGTAGATAAAGATAGATTAGGCTATGTTTATTTTACTTGATTCAAAGTTGTGCAAAAAGACTCTGCTGTTTCCCTGCAGCCTGAAGCACTGGAATCACTCATTTCTGCCAAGTGTGACAGAGGAAAATAAAAGACTCATGGAGAATGGACAGGATAGTTTCCATGTTTTTTTTTTTTTTGGAGTAGAGGGGAAAAAATTTGAGTAGAAAATGTGGCTTCTTTTCCTGCTGCATTCTTTCCTTGATCTGGAATTCACTGAGGTTTTAGCAAACAGCTTTTATTACTGCTTTTTGTCTCCTTCACTTGGGGAAGGACAGACTGCATGGACCATGAAAGTGCAGGACGTTGAGTTTTAAATCATCTTAAAACCTCCAACAAATCTCAACAGCTCTACCTCATGTTAAGGAATAAATAACAGCCATCAGATCAGGTCACACTACCAGATAAAAACAGCTCATAAATAATATTCCTGTATTACAAACTACATCTTACAGGTTATATTTTATTCATCTCCGGTGTTGGGGAAGCTACTTTAAAACCTTTGAAACTTCAAGCCAATAAACTACACTCAAGCCCACCTGTGTAGCTACTACAAATAAACTAACAACTACATTAAAGCTATTCAATGGGATGTTTCAACAGCTATTCAATATGTTTATAAATATAACATCAATTAACATTGAACTCTACAATAAGAGAAATATTAATCTGGTACAAAAACAAAGATCTCAATTAGGGTGACAGCATTAAAACAGATACATTTATATTTAATACTAATATGAATATAGAAAACAGTGATAAACAACAACAAAAGGATGCTACAAAGAGGTTATTTTTAATCACATCTAATCACATCAGTATTTCATTTGGAATTTTTAATCACATCTTTTACTCTGATGTGGATTTCATTGCTTAACAGCAAGCAACACTCTGGGGCATTAGTACCTAGCAAGACCAGGCTCATCAGAACTGTGAATGCATGTCAGTGCGGCAGAAGATCCATGTACCATCTCAAACAGTGTCTGGCCAAAAACAACAGAAGGGAAAAACATCATTCCTCTCTGACTCTGACAGCAGGAATCTGATTATAAAAACACAGAAACCGTGATATAAAAGAATGGCTTGTGACAGCAGGCCTGTACCAGCAACAAAACCAACAACTCTGTCTTAATCTGTTCAGAACAGCCACATCTAACAGCAGCTCTGGGCTCTATTCAGAACAACGAACACAGGCCAGCCCAACAATATTATGTTGTAATAGCGTTTTCTTAACGTTTCCATTAAGTAACAAAAATGATAAAAATGTTATTTTGAATGTTCTAGGAACGTTTAAAACGTCCAGTTTTTAGATATTGTATTAACGTTTTTGCTTAGTTATAAGAACGTTATTCAAACATTTTTTTAAAATTTTGTTACTTTTTAAAACATTCCTGTGACAAAAATAACATCAAAAACTTTTAAGAATAATGCTTTTGATGTATATGATATATAACATTAAAAAAGCATTCTACTAATGTTTCTGATAACTTTAGGAGAACTTGTAGATAATTTTAGCTAACGTTCAGAGAATGTTCCCTAGGAGATAGAATAAGCTCATTACAAGATCATAGTCACCCTTACATAAAGAAACAAAGCAATCTTACATAAAGAAATAAAGCAATCTAGGACCTTCCTATACTTCACAGCTGAGGTAAAGAGGGTGTTTTTGCACTGTAAAAATGTTTCATCAAATATGTGCTTTATGTGGCATCTAAATTTATGCAACTCATAAATATATGACAGTCAAGTCAATTCATCGATAACTAATTACTTAATGCAATTTGCTTGTACTTTTTACAATGTATAATAGAAACATGCAGCAACACATGGAAGTCATCCACACATAAAGTATTGTATACAAATTACACAAAAACTCAACCTCTGATTTTTGTTTTTCAAAGACCCATATATCAATAACCAAAGACTAACATAAGCACAAACAAGCCTGCACACCCATACACCAAAATCCTGCTTGTTATGCAACAACAGACTCATGTGATGCAAAGACACTGGTGCAAGAAATGTCTTTAATTCTCTTGTGCATCAAAACTTCAACTCAGAGAAATCACATCTGCAAACAGACCACAAGATCTACCCAGCTGCTCTTTAATGAATAGCATGAGGACTTCAGTTGTCTCTGTGTTGATGCAGCGATTGGGCTGCAGCTGCGTGTCCTCTCATTCAACCTCTATCTCTCCATTTCATTACGATTGAGCACAAAATCTTCAATCCAGAGAGAGAGACTACAGACTCCCCACAACTCTGCCAAGCACAGACTAATACATCCTCCTCCACTATTCCCAGCACCTCCCTAACAAACCAAATCCTCAGAGCCAAACACCTCACGCTGGAGAACAGGAGCTCAAACATCTTCAGAAAGAAAATCCAGGTCATCCCTCTAGATCCTTTATGAGAAATGATGAAGATAAATGAATCATCTTCAGGAGTCTGGATGTTATATACTGTCTGCCAACATGGTGTCAGAGTTAACAATGAAAATCTGGAGCCACGGAGCCGGTCCAGTTCTTATCCCATAAACTGCGCGTGGAAACAAAATGTGAACCAGCTGTTATTATGCAACATTTTGCATTGACCCACAAGCCTTTGGGGGTCGGCACAAGAACTCTTGACCTTACAGGTACACAGCCCTGCTAAAGGCTGCCTACGCCAATCTAAACTGAAGGTTTGAGGATTTTTGTGCACAGTGGGCTGGGGTGTTAAGTGTAGAGCATGCCCAAGACTGTCAAATCCAGCTTCTCCTCCAGAGTGCTGAAGCATGGAGCAAATCTTTTGCCAGATTAAGTTGCTTTAAATGCTTTTCTCACATCTGCAAATTGTCCCAATATGCCTAAGCGTAAAGCTGAAAATATTTTAAATATTTATCTAAAAACATTGTTTTTAAATAATTTAATCAATTCAAGCTGATGTGAATCTACTATATTAAAGTCTGTTTAATAAACATGCCAATGTAATAAATAAATACTTGGCAGACATTTGACAACATGGCAAGATATCCAGTGGGGTCCAAAAGTTTCAGAGCACATTAAAAATCTGGGATGAAAAATCCAATTCACACTTGTAAAGAAAGAAACCGAGTGACATAAATTGTACAAAAGGTCAGATAAAACACAAAAGATGCTCCTTAAGACAGTCTCAAAGCATGCTGGGATACAAGCATCATCAGGTTTTGCACATACGTCAAAGTTCATGCCAACCTGATGTGCACAAAATGGCATGTTACCAAATACTAATAAAATTTTAAAACTCATTTTACTTTTTCAATTCTGTTTTACTTTTTATTCTGATTTGGAATTCAATTTGTTTTAAAAACATTTGCATTCCTTATCAGACTTCTGGACCTCACTGTACCGAATCGTTGAGAGAAGAGAGTGGAAAATAGCAGAGTGAAGCCTGAAGCCTAGTTTGAAAGATCTGAAGGCAGAGTTGATTTACAGCAGAGCTTCTCCACTCTTTATGTAGTCATAAAAGAATGGCTTCCTCTGCTTCAGTTTTAACAGACAGATCTAATGGAAACGGACACCTAGGCAGGATAGCTGAACACCTGTCTTGGGTTGCACACACCTCCGGGGGGCAACCCTGTGAAGATGTGGAGATAAAGAGATGGATGAATTCTAGATCCTTGACTTTCACCATTCCTGCAAACAGCTTCCATGAAATACTGGATCAAACCATGAACACTTTCCTCATCTCCCTGGATGGTGATAAATGAGAACGTGTGACATGTTCTTTTAGCTGAGGAGTCTTAAATGTTCCGCCAGTAAAAGATTAAATGAGTTCAATTTTCCACATCAGTCAGGATTCTGGTCTGGACATGTTCCACAGCACCCAAACACAATCCCAGATACAAACCCGGCTAACAATTTTAGGTTGTAAGAACGGTTCTGTAACATTTCCATTAAGTTAAAAAAAGGTGTTAAAAATGTTGTTTTGAATGTTCTAGGTATGTTCAAAATGTCAATTTTTTTCAAACATTGTATTAACATTATTGCTTGGTTATAAGAACTTTATTCAAACATTTTTTAATTCTAAACAGTTAAAATGGTTATGATCTAACATTAAAACAGTTAAATTCTAATGTTTTTAAAGCATTTCACTAACTATTTAAGAATGACATTTTTTATATATATATATACAACGTAATGTTCTACTAATGTTACTGCAAGAACATTTTCTAATAACTTTAAGAGAACTTTTAGAGAATGATAGCCAACATTTTAACGTATTCCAATCTATATGGTGGGAAAATCACAAAGATCCAATTACATACGACCAGAATAATTCAAGATGAATTAAAAACCATAAACCACAAATATTGAAGAGCAGGGAGTCTGCAGGGAGCGAATATTGCAATGCTGTTTTGTACATATCTTTAGCAAATAAATCACACAGAACTGGAACCTTTGATGAGCACACAGAAACTGCATGACAAATATGTCAGAAATAAATAAGATGAAAACAAGCTGAAAGATCTAATTTTGTTGATGGCAGGCGTTGGGAGAGGTCTGAATTAATATCATCTGGTGAACTCCTTTTGTACATACATTTATCCTTCATAGTAATTGCCTATTGGATAATTAAAGCACAGATAAATCTAGTTTTGAGACAGAGATACACCCAGTGAACTGAATATAACTAAATATATATTGGTAATTAGCACCACAGGTCAATGAAAGACAGAGCATTGGTTGATCTATTTGTCTATTTCCAATTCTCTTTATATTCCTTCCTTTTTTCTTTCCTTTATTCATGATCAAACCTATATTTTTCTTATTTTGGCTGGAAGTATACAGACCATTCATGCGGGCCCGCAGAATCCCTCAGTAAATCCAGAAAGCTCTCAACACTTTGTAATCCCTCCGTTCTCTTCCTAATGACCGACTTTAGGCCTCTGTGCTGTGGGAGATATTGCACTGTGGTATAACTGTATGGCAGCAAGGAAACATTAATGTAATGAAAACATATAGCTTTTGTGGATCTCATATTCATTTGTAATTTGCAGAGAGAGATGCACCCAGAGGATAAAGGTCTCTCACTTACTAGAAGTGCAGTTTACTGTGTAAAATCTTTAGGATGTTTTGTTAAATCTCTTAATAAATAACATAAATTAAATCCTAACAGATCATTAAAAATCTCTATATCCCTTTACAAAAACACTGTCACATGCACTTATTGACTTTTTATGCCGGGTGTCATAACAGCATGGCAGACTCTAGGGATCAATGAAGCGTCGTCCAATTGGTTCCCAAAAAACATCCCATGGTTATACGATGTGAGAAATAATTCAGCAAGCTCACAAAAGTCACAGCCTACTGCTCCAAATGGGCTGCTCTAAATAAATCAGTCAAGCAAATCTAATTCCTCCACACAGATGGAATTAGTCCTCAAGCACCACATCTTAAGCAATACGTCATATTAAGTCATACCCCTGTGTGTGTGGCAAGCTTGCATTCACAGATTGGATGGCTTCACTTCAAATGCTTGAGTAACATCAGCGGGGAGAATGTAAACAGTGCACAACACCAAACTACAGTTTTATAACTAACATAGCAACCGAGCCGATGGTTAGGTTTAACCATGTCAATGAAGAACTAAACTGTATTTTGTTTAAAGAAACCAAATAAATATTTAAAGAGAATGGGCTGTATTTTTGGTTTGCAGCTTAAGGATGATTTATGTAAAGGATCTCCCAACACATCCAGTTAAAATGATTGAGAGAGTCATAAAGAATTAAACACACTCGTGCATACATCTTGCATAACTTTAATCTTGCAATCATTATTCTATCTAAACATGTATATAAATTAATAGTTTGCAAATGTGGTCACTTAACATAACAGCAGCCCAGCTAACAGAGAATGTTCTCAGAATGTTAGCTAAGGTTCTCTAAAAGTTCTCTCAAGGTTATCAAAATAGTCCTTTCAGTAACATCAGTATAATGTTTTTAAATGCTGTGTATCATGTTATTCTGAAAAAGTTAGGGGAATGTTTTAAAAACGTTACAGAATTGAAAAATAGTGATATGAATAACTACCAAGCTATAATATTAATACAAAGTCTGGACTGTTTGAACATTCCTAGAACTTTCAACATAACATTTTTAACGTTTTTTTTACTTGTTAAGAATGTTACAACCTAAACGTGTTGGCTAGGATGTGTATGATAAAGTTGACATGCAAGAATATCACAAGAGACCCGACAGCAGTCAACTGAAATCAGCATTAAGGCTCAAACGCAAACACATTCTTTCAAGCTTAAGTCTGCGGTTTGAGCTTCTCCTTGTTTGTGGCTGACCCAGTATAGTTGAAAATCACCATAGTGATCCCAAAGGCTATTTTCTCAGCACTTGGCTCAGCTCTCATCAGCTTTATATTCAGGGTCATTTATCTTTATGCGCCGCTTTCTCAAAGAAGCGAAACCAGAAGAGTTTGAACACAAGCCAGTGTGCCTAATATCTGCTCACTTTATGCACTGAGAATACACAGACACAATTTGGAAGAAAACGTGTTCCAAAATAATACACGTCCCAATACAAACAACCTGCCTTAAGATCACACATCATCTGTGAATGATTTGTGCAGTTTGCTCATATTCTATGATGATAAGTTGTATAGCATTCATTATACTCTGAACAATGTTCCACCAAGGAAGAAAAAGGATTGTTTGGTTTGTAAACCCATAGCAGCAAATGCGAAAACTTCTGTGTTATTAGTTTTTGCCTCAAAAATGTTTGGTGTTGTGCCATTCAAACTCAATGAATGCCTGCTGTTGAGAAAAGCAGGCGATGAGATTCCCTAAGGGCGGCCTGAAGGGCTGCAATACTAAGTCTGATCATTTAAATGCAATGACTTGACAAAAATGTGTTTTTTATCCAGCAGTCAAAACACATCTGCCAGGAACTGGCGTCTTTTTGAGTATAATACAAAAGAAGTGCAATAACTTTACTGAAGGGCTAAGCCTTCAGTACAACATGTCACTTATGAAAGACAATCAATGTGCCTTCAGAGAAAAGTCTGTACCAAATTATATCAAAGACAATTAAACATTTGTCATTTGTGCATGTCAAATAGATTACAAAGTTCTCTTTCGGGACACTCAAGAACACACATTTTACGTGCAATTTATAGACTTGGCCAAAAAATAAATAATAAATCAAATATAATGTGCAGGACACAAGCACTTAAGAGGGTTAAATGATAACACAGAGAAAGCTGGATGACAACTAGAAACAAGAACAACAACAGCTGATATTTATCACACTGCTGTACTAAAACAGTGTGAGAAATTCTCCACCCATAATGCTTTGAGTCTGCAAATCCTCTCGTGTTGGCCTCTCTGTACCCTCCCTCCATCGCCACGAGGTACAGACCTCACATTGTTATTAAGCAGCCTCCAGCCCTCCCTCTTTCTCCTCCTCCTTTTTTTACAGTGGCATGTTATTGAACTCCAGGGACCACCTGGTAAAATAAACAGGCAAATAAAAGGCGACATGTAACAAAGCTCTGGTGCCTCCTTTAACCCTGCTGCCTGCCCATGAAACTAAGAACCGTGTCCTTTCCCCCTCCCACTCCAGTGAGCGAGTTCAGTTTCTTATTTTACAGAGATTTTCCTATGTAAAACTGCAGCCGTGTGTACTCGTGTCAATGTCATAACTGAAAAAATGGTTTCTGGAGGAGCCGGGGTAAGTCGCGAGCTCTCGCATTCTGCCGGGAGGTGACCTTTAGCGCAGTCACGTAAGCGTTTTGCACATTTAAGACATGTATGCACTGGCCCGCAGACTGTCTCATGCCTCCAAGCACAGACTTGGCAGAGGACGCAGGTATGTGTGTAGGATAACAGCACTGGCACACACACTCTTGCCCTCTTTGTATCAGGAAAATTGGCTTGACACACAATACTCTACCTTTCCACTCTTCCAGACACACTACTGCTTGGTGATAAACGACAGAATACCGCAGGGCAAATGATCTGGATGAACGGCCAGGCGGATGGTCGGCCAGGCGGATGGTCAGCTTTGTTCACAAATGGTTTTAATATCAGCACTAACGACAGTCTGAAAACATGAGGGATGGAATCGGGAGCCTAAAAGAGTCTCTCACTGGTGCCGAACTTGACATATCTATCAGATGTGCTTATATACATAATCTATTAAATATATTTTCTATTTATATGAAACTGAGGTATAAAAGCAAAGCACATTTTAAAGTAAAAAGTTTATAGTGCTCCCTCACCCAAAAAAGGTCTCCAGGGGTTCAATCGATCAACACCATTACAGACCACATTCCCTGACCACGTCTGTTTTACAAAGTTGTGTTTGCCTCAGGGAATCCCCAAGCCAAACAGAAGCATGAAGTGGGAGCTTTAAGTTTTGAAACAGCTGACTCAATCACTTCTACAGTTTCTTTCCGAACCCCCACGAGACATCCTGTTAGACCATTAGTGGTGCTTTTTAAGTTAACCTAAGATCTGTTCCGTCCCTTCACACATAACATGCAACAGAGACCTGAACTCATACAGGTTAAGTATGTTATTTTAGCCAAGGCTGAGAAAATCAACAGGCCTCACACTGACTAAGGTGGAGTACAATTAGGCACATATACAAAACATCTCAACTAAGAACATATTCAATAGACAGAACTTTCTGATAAATATTTTTTCAGGCTTTTCACTGTAACATTTTCATTTTTTTCTAATCCTAAGGAGTAAATACAAGTTTTAGCTTTTCAATTGAGACAAACAGACGTTAGCTTCTTCATTCACTCGTTTCTATTATAATCGTGTGGCCGAGTGCAAAAAGAAAATAAGCACACATTGCAAACAGCTCACTACAAAGCAACCGAGAGTTTGCGTGCTGAAGCTATCTGGACAACTCTTCCTCTTCAGTTCTCTTCCAATGTCAACTGGAAACCTGGAGATATCTCAACAACATCGTCATGAAAGGATTTTTCAGAAACAGAAAAATGGAAAGTGTATTAACGAGAAAAGGTCTATAATAAATGAAGGCCTGTTACAATCATAAAAAGAAGGCATAAAAATTATTGGCCACGCTACTGCAGAAAGGTCGCAGGAAAATTTTGACAGTCTCAACAAAGTGACTATTGACTTCAGAGAGCTCCTTAAGGAAGTGATCTCAGGCATAAACAACCGGTAAGTAATACTCGTGTTTATGCTATATTGTTTAGTTCATTACTGTTTAAGGAAATGTTTCAGTACCCAAACTCAATGCTCAATTCAGGCCTCAGTAATGAAGCACGTTCACTGCGTGATGACGTCACAGACCTCTCAGAAAACAGAATCGCACTGCCCTCTAGAGGTGTACAGCCAAAGTGCAAAAAAAAATTTTACTGCAGACTAATGATAAAGGGCTTGAAAACACAACAATAGTTTGTGTAGACAGTAATTTCTCATTGTAATAAATGGTAACGCTACACCCATACACCCCAGTTCATGTGGGTAGTCAAAACAGAGCTTGTCATTGAACAAAGCATGTCACGCTGCAGAATATTTATCCATATTAACATTCAACATGTATAGTTCTATGCATACGACAATAAAAACTTCTTAAAACTTTACAATGTATTTTCTTAGGGAAATTCATCACCATTTTTCCTGTAGTATACATAGTTTTTGACATTGTGCAAAAACATACAAAGTCACTAGGTGAACAGGTTTGAACAATGCTGGAATGCTGTATTGACCAATATCCTTAACCAGAGGGAAGTCACACAAAGGGCCATCAGACTATTATTTGAAAAGTTTTATTAATTTATAATACAATATTTAGGGTTTGTTTTTTTTTTTACATGTAATAATTTGTAGCTAATTTTTAAAGCAGACTGTGATTAACACTTTGATTAATGATTAACACTCTTGCAGTAAATTGGCCATTCAAAAGAACAATTGAGACAGTTTCTGTAGACACTTCTTCCACAACAACTGAATCATCTTTCCAAAACAGCCCCGTCCCTTCACTCTCTCTCTCTCACACACACACACACACACAAACACCAGTCAGTCATTTGATGTGTACCAATAAAATCTCAACCATACTCAGACAAGATAAAAAGGACTTATGGAACACCATTATTAATAATATTAATTTTCCACAATCAAAAGGCAAACAAAACAGACTTACAAATATTAGGAAATAAAACACAATTTTTTTTTTCTTCTGGCCCAGTGGGGAACCATAAGGTGTGGTCTTCCTTAGTACACATCCTCAATGCAACACAGCAGAGGGTCCATGAATCCACAGCACTTATAATGGGAGGCTTTTAGACTCTGGACAGAAGCCTTTTGAGAATTCCCTTATTCTGTGCATCCAACGGCAGTGACCGTCCCTCAGGACGCATGATACCTGAGCATTGAACTTTTGCTCTGACGTGTGCCTGGATGACTGTGGATACAGATGACTTCCAGACTGGGCGAGAAGAGTCTGTCACTTAACATCAAGCACAATTCCTCAGCCTTCCCTCATGCTTCTTCAATGGAGGCGAGGCAAAAAAAAAAAAAAAAAATATTCAAGTAGACGGAGTGAATAGTTTTCAGAAAAGGCAGGTACTCACTCAGGAAACACTACACTAGGGTCATGCACAAGTGTTGACATACTTTGTCAATAAGAGAGTCTGACCTCTGAAATCCACTCTCGATTGGTCCTACGACGAAGGCATACAAGTGGGTGGCAATGGCAAACGGAGTCAAATCCACTGGTGTTAAACAGAGTCCCCGCTGCACACGACAACAGACCGAGCTTTAAACTGGAGTTCTCATTTATCACACCTCTCTGAAAGCTCCTTCTGTCTGAGGCAGGCTGGGAGGATTAAGACTATAATGTACAAATAGTGAGTTCAGATAAGGATCTGTGTTAAGTGCCATCAAAAGTCTGAGAGGCTTATGACGCAAGCCTCGTACGAGTCACACGTGTGATGCCAAAAGTCGGTTTACATCATTTCCTTTCACCGATTTGGGTATTTAATATTTCCACAGTTTAATATTTTCAGAGTAGGCCTGTAAACAAATGGCCATGTTTTTCTAAGCAAAACATAATTTTGGCAACAAACAATGAAAACAAGAAAACCAACCATAGGCAGACATTATCAGGTTTGATAAGCTTGGCACAAAAAAGTCCCCAGTTACTATACAAAGCAAAACACTGAAAGAAAACACACTTCCTGGAACTCTTATGTGATCATCCAGAATGCACCATGAGTTGGTGAGCAGACAGGAGAAGGGAGGAGAAGAAGCAGGAGGAGGAGGAAGAGGAGGTGGTGGTGAGGAAGAAGAGGAAGTGGTGGTGGGGAAGGTTTTTCTCTGCGTTTTACAGCAGCAGACAACAGCTGCTTTCTGTAGTCTTCTCCCTGTTCCTCTGGCCTAAGAGAGGAGGCAAAAACACTGAGTGACACCTAATAATCAAAAGCAAAACTTCACTCATCCAAATCAACCTTTTAAAATCACAGTGAAAAGAACTGAAGGTAAAAGCTTTATACTTTAATAGCCCGATTTCTTTCTGGATTTGACATGCATCAGTCTATAATGAGGGGTATTATTAACATGGATTCACAACCCGTTTTACTACCTACTAAGTGAAACGATATTCAAAAAAAGAAATGTTGGACTTGACTGCATGTAAGTGACTAAGCATCTACCTGCTGGCAACATTGTGCCCTATGTGAAGGCTGCAGGTCAAGTTTACCTACACAACTTATCCCAGCAGTCAATTTTATTACGCTAACTGGCTTTAAATGACTACTTTATGATTGTTTAAATTACTATTTAACCAATAGTTATAAATACTATTGGCAAAATTAAATGTTGAAATTTTTCTTTGAAATAACATGCGCCGATAAATCACACCTGTAAAAAACTGGACAGTATCCGTTGTGTTAAAAAGCACTTTGAACTGTAAATTCGTTTTCTTATTCCAACTTTAATGATGCGACTGTCACAATGAATTTGAAGCTTGTTTCAATAATATAAACAATTGTCAGACAGGAAGAACAGGGGTAAGGTACAGACATCAAATATTGCAGGCCTCATTGTTTTGACTGAATTTTGTGTAACTGGATGAAGCTCTGTGCCAGGCCTCTATTGCGACTGTGTGTCACGCATCATCAAAATTCCAGCAATCAACCTAGAAGATTAAACCCCCTGGAGCCAGTTGTTACCTGGCAGGAGTCCTTCAAGAACTGTTATGCCCTTGTCCTTCAAAACTAAAAGATCTAGATAGGAAATCCAATGACATTCAGCCACGTTTTGGAAAAACACATCTATTCTTACCATGAGAATTAGGCTCTGGCAGCGTTTCCCGGGCAACCAAGTGCATCACAGTTGTTCGTCCAGGGGGCAACTTCAGAGCTAATGAAGAAAGATGAACACTGATTATCTGCATAGAATTTATATTAAGTGAAATCACACCTTCTGGTGTTTTAACAGTACTTCTTTTTTACAGCTATAACACCATTCAAAACCTCAGTCTGCTACAGGTTAGCATTAATCCTAAATCTTGAAAGTATTTACAGTTTTTTTATTGCAAACTGTAAGACAGTTGTACAAAGAATTTCACTATATGTCGTACAGTGTATTAGGCTCTATGGGTGACGCATACACTTGAAACTTGGTCAGACATGTGGAGATGGTCTAGTGCTCACCCTCTAGTGTGACATTTCCATGAAGGAAGCGACCCTGGAAGATCAGCCTGAGGATGCTGGGGCTGCTCACACGCTCCTCTTCCCAACCTGCAACAAAAGTCATCTTATTCCTATAACCAAAGCGGACTATTTAAAGAGACGGCGCTCACAAAATTCTGAATATATGCTGAATATTTTACCTTTAATATTTTAGGGCTTAATATTAATAACAACATTAATTTTTTTTATTGACAATCATCTGCTTTCTTGACACACATTTGACACCAAGACATTCGATCACAAGAATGATGAAATATTACCAAAATGATGACAATGATTAAAAATATAAATGTTTAGCAAAACTTAACAGCAGACATATTAAAAACATATTACATATGTAATATTTTTTTTAATTAAAAAGGTAAATACAGTCAAAGTAAAAAGGCCACTTTAAAAGACCGAACATGTTAAAAAGACACAACAAATCTTGGGCCTTCATGATAAACAGCTGGTGTTGCTAATATGCCCATTACAGATTCTATTCTATTACACAAGCACTCGAACGTACCCGCCGGCCAGTTTTCAAAGACGTGTCGGGCAATGTCTGTAGCAGAGTCATTAGGAGAGAAGATGAAATCCTGTGTCTTCCCACTCACAAGAATCAGCCGCAGACTCACCTGTAGCCAATTAAAGGAAAGAAGAAACAAATGACATTCTGCCCCACAACCTAGAGATGTTGTGGCATTTCCACCAAACAGACCTTAATGACCCTTCAGTCTGTCTCACCCCACATGACACGAGACGGCCTTTGCAGAAATGGGCATTCTTTTCTAATTAGATTCATGTTTAGCTATAACACTAAAACAATCGTCTTCAAAGCTTTATGGGAAATTATCATGTCTGGTGGTGGGCTGAGAGGAAGTGCTGCCGTCTTTTATTTCCATGTAGTGCACTCACCCCCCCCAGACACCCCATCACCCTAATGTGACAGCCCCAGGTGTCCCAGACAAACCAGGAATGAGTTATTAAATTTACATGGCCCGTGCATAACCTCCGGCAGCAGGGGGTGAAGACAGCACGGTGGATTAGCGCAATAGATTCGCTCCATGAGTCACATTAAAAACAACTGACAGACACAATGCCTATATGAATAACACCTCAAGCTATCTGACACAAGCCAACACACACACAAGCACGCACACAGCCAAATGTCAAACACTTAACAGATACACTGTGTTTGCAAGGCAATAAATATTATTTTGGACCAGTAGTTGAAATTTTTATTTGACCAGCCAACATTTTCATTGGCTCCACCACAAAAAAAATATTTTTTGTGTGTCAAAAAAAGTAACAATTTAACATCATTCATCGTCTCCAACACAAATGTTAGGGATGGGGTATTCTGTGGTTTTGACTGTAAACACTGTACTGTTCAGATGTTCCTTTGTATTTTTGCTTAACGGATCTTGTTAAAAACAGATTTTTAATTTTCCTTAAATGTGAAGCCATTACATTATACGAGAGCTAAAAATTAATACACATCTACGTATATTTAAATCATCAGATTTTCCGACTACAATATTCAAAACTATTCAAAACCAAAAGGTTACATTTGCAAGGTGTAATGACACATGATCAAACAAGAGATCAAGCGACACTGTCTCAACACTGGCTTGATAGAGAAATTGATAATTCTGCCAACGTCTATGAATCTTTCTCTCTTTGACACCAGGTCACCAGGCCATTCTTTCTGTTAAGCCCTAATGTCCTAAATTAGATCTTTTCAATTCGATTACATCCATCCTCTTTAAAAATAAGCAGCATCATAAGACTTGTACGGTCAAAGTACAGAAGGTACACAGTGTTCCACTATATCAGCCCTAATAGTTTCCCAAAAATAAAATCAGACAAGGAACTTTGTATGCCTAACTTGGAGAGTAACTTAGAGATTCCAAAGAGTCCCTTGTTCAGATTTTTTCTTCCAGGGTTTGAACACACTTTTTCCCCTTTCATGGTTTTCAATGACTGCAATTTAAACATTACATCACCCGCAGTCTGTGCGCGGAGCTTGGCCGAGGTTTAATGGCTTCGTTCAGCATCAGATGGAGAAAGAGGAGGGGATCGGGGAAGGTGAGCCAGTTGGTCTTGGCACCGCTGTGTTTAAACCCGCACGCAAGACAGAGCACACAAATGAGGCAAAACAAGCTTCATGGAGACACTGCAACCAATCAGAGGGCCCCTCTTTATATGAAAACTTTCAACATGTTTCTGAGAAAGTGGAAGTGAGCGGACACTGACTTCCCCCTCAAGCTCCTGAAAACATCCAAGTGCAGTTTTGGAAAACTGGTTATATTCAATAAAAAAAGACAGTATTTGAAAACTCACAAAAACACCATTTAATATCTAATATAAACATTTGGTGGTGTCAGCTCACAAGCTTGCGGGAGGGGTGGGGGGGTATTGGTGGGGGACAGGGTTTTATTCCACCCTGCTGTGACAGCAGTCCAGGTCATGACCCAAATACTGCCAGCAATCAACATGACAGGAAAAGAACGGCCTCTTCATTCCCTCACACCACGTGCCACCTAAAGCTATGAATTCAAGGGCCCCCCAATGCCCTAACCTCTTGTAAAACCAGGCTCCTGTGCCGAGGGCATTTGTAAAGTAGGGCACCCCACCCCCATTCAGAAGCTCTTGACAATATTCAGCTTTCACCTATAGGGATCAGCAGCAAGAACAAAGAGGTTGTATGACGTCATGCCAACAGACTGTTTACAAACACTAAGCCCCCCCCAATAATGGCACACAAAGCCCCTAGTCTCTTTCCCTCACTAATCGCTGGATTTAGAGCGTTACCAGTAACAATCTGTTATGGGTAATACAGACAGGAAACATAAATAAACACCCCAGTGCCCCAATTTTTAACCCATCAAAAAATACAAAATATGCCTCGGAAGACATACGTAAACACCTCTATAATCTCACAGCTTATACTAAAGTCATCACCATTTGCTGCCGCCTCCAAAATGTATTACTGTAGCCCACTGTGGAAACAACAGGTTTAAATAACAAGCCTCAAACAAGCGATAATACTGTCAAAATGTAACATCCTGCACATGGTCTTGGGTTCATTTTATTATCTATTAACTTTAATAACATTTCTAATGTCTTAACACAGATCAGCACTAACAAAAAGTTTAATCTTATTTGGGTTTAATCAAATATGTTGTAATTAAAGAAAACTGCAATGGCAGCCACACAGAAATACAATTTAAAAGGACAGTTCGCCCATTAACAAAAATTTTTGTATGGCGTAAAATAAGACACGGGCAGAAAGCAAAATTTTCACTGAATAATGGCTTAAATTTGGGTATTTTTGTACATTTTTGTGGTATTTTTTAGGTCCTTTTTGACACTTTCACCTTGGCTGGGTGGAACAATAAGATGGGAAAAGCAGCCCAGACATTCTGCTAACTAACAACCTAATATTTCATAGAAAGAAAAACAGTTTCAAGGGTAAAACAGACGGTGACAGAGTGTTCTTTACACTTTTAAGAGCTTTGTATTTGAACGCATTTGATGCTTTGCCAGTCTGATACCATCTTATTTTTGAACTTTTCTTATTGTGTAATGTAAATAAAGTTCCAGACTTAAGTGTACGTTATACTCACTGTGTCTGGGTCTCTCTGAGAGGTCATGGCTGTGATCGGAGGTGAAGGGCAGACAGGAATCAACGGGTAACCAGCAGTAAGAAAGCAGCACAAACCCGGCACAAAGACTCAGTATGTCTTCTGTCTCTGGCCTTTCTCTGCCTCGTACGGCCTAGTACCAAAGCAATCATTCCCAACATGTCACACAGATTTGCAAACAAACCCAGTTCAGTGGCTAAATCTGCATTAACACTAGACAGTTGCTCTAACTTTTCTCTAATTTCTCAAAATTAAAACAATGCACATGCATTTTTGCATAGATTAGATGATCTGACATTGTCACAAGCATTGATTCACAACAAGTTGGTGAATATTTAGCAAGCTGTTAGGTGGAAAGGTACTGTGTAGGTCAACTGATCAGATTACTGAACAAATGGTGGTCTCAGATGGACCACCTAAAGAATCTGCAAGCTTTATAAATGTGAAGGATAAGACATAGACTGCGGTTTAATAGTGTTTAACAAATAATACAAATATCACATACCTTAAGCTGGGCTTAATTTGCAGTCAAACAGGTGCTTGTGTACTCGATGGGCAATGTGTTTTTAGCAATCGTGGAGTCAAGATCTGCTTGCGAAACAGCCACGAATCAAGACGAGCTGGTTTTCCACCAGTCCAAGGTCAACGATGCATCAAAACGATGGTGCACATCCCATTGAGATGCAAGATAAACATCTAGTTTACGAACCGAGATCTGGATGTACGAGCGGAGACGGTGAGCGCGTCCGCTGGCCTTCCGCTGAAATAATCTCTGACTGCGGCAAAATAAAGAGGAACCAACGGCGAGCAAAGACCGCTCACGATGTGCCTGTAAACGGGTCAGAACCGGCCTTCAGACCGACAGGGTCGTTCGGTGGTCCAGCTGGTCCTCGCACGTTAACTGATGGGTACTGCCATCGTTCAGTCAGACCTGCCGAAATTCACCAGCAGCGCTGCGAGCAGATTAATGGCTGAGAATTTAAAGACACCGGAAGTCAGCCGCAACGGGAGAGCAAAGCATTGTGGGATTTGTAGTTGTAAGTCAAATCGCCATTTTGAGCGCCGCTCGTAGAATGGCAGTCATTTCACAGGCTGTGTGAAGGAATGTGATATATATATATATATATATATATATATTTTATATATATATATTATATATATATATATATTTTATATATATATATTTAATTATGTTTATAATATATATATACTGTTTTACAACATAAGTTTAAACAAATTTTTAAACTTTCATTCCCTCTATCTGACTCTTTGGCACTGCATTTAATGTGGTATACTTACAGACAATTTGAAAAATGTTTACAACTTTAGGACAACTGTTGATCTATTTATTGATAACAACATAGTAAATAACAAAGGCACATTATGTAGGCTTTTTACAAAAACAATTCAAGAAAATACACGTGAGCAATTACACTTACAACACGGTGTATTGTGACGTTTAAGGTAACAATAGTTGTGAAAAAGTGGGAGTCACATAGTGAGCCATGTAAACATCACCCCTAAAGAAATACACAGTCATAATACAGTCATTCCTGTACATCTCTGTATTATACATCTGTTTAAAGATAACAATCTTTGTGTAAACATTAACTAAAATGTTGTGATGCTGTAGTCATCAATGACTTAAGATTTACTGTAAAAATGTAGTGCTGTGTAAAGAGCCTTTCTGTTCATATTCATACAAACAATCTGGTTCAATGTTTGCCATAAAAATACCACATCCCTGCAACATAAAAAAGGCAAAAGCCACCTTAGTAACATTTAATTTCATAATCTCCCCTTTCTGATCTACTTTTTCATAAAGAAAAAGCATTTAAATTGCAATGTTTTTACAAAAAACATTATCGTAATCCGTGTTATCTTAAGATAACTACAATGAAAATTCTGATGCTCTAAATTAAAAATGCCACCAAAGTTGATCACCCAAGTAAAAAAATATAAAGTTAATGACGGATGAATGTCAACAGTGAAACATTTCCTCCCACTGATACATACGTTCACAAAAATATACAAGAATATAGTTTTACAAATAGAAAACTAGTGATATAATCCATGGTGGTTCTAAATATATCACAAATGTACTGTTTTCATATCGGAACACTTTTTCCAATGATATCAAGTTTATAAAATGAAGTACTAGAGTTCAAAACAAGATACAAAGCACATTGTTTCACTAAATATACTATACATTTCAAACTTTTTCTGTTTTTAATATAATCCCATTCACAATGGGTGAAAAATATCACCTTAAATAACCAGAGAACACCTACAGGCAGATAAGAGACAACTTTATCCTGTGCAACACATCTGCCTCAACTCTGATCTGGTAACATCAACATCAATTTAACAAAAACACTTCCACATAAAGTTCTTGTGGGACTAGATCAAATACTGTTCATAATGAAGTCCACATGTATATATTTTGACACAGTACCACTACAGACTGACACAAGATAAACAGATCATAAAGAATATACAGTCAACCTACTGTGTACAGACTTTTTGTCAGGTTTCAAAGCAGACTTCAGATGAAACGTAAGGTGCAAATGCAAAGCTGTTGCATTTTACAAAAATGGTTGTAACATGGTTGTCATGCTAATTCAGTTTCTCTTCTTAAGGTGTGGCTCCCTCAACTTCACTGTCATCTTCAGTCAGATAAATTGGTTTCTTTCCTTTAAGAATGGGCTCAAAGTTTTGTGGGGAATTATTTTTACCTTCAGAGCTGTTCCTTATTCCATAGGCAAAATAAATAAGAAAACCTAAAAAAAAAGTTCAAATTATAGCACACTATTAGATCTTCCAAAGTAAATGACCACGATTCTAATTAAACCATCTAATTTTAGCATACACTCAAAGTCTATGATGTAACTCACCAACAGCCATCCAAACCGCGAAACGAATCCATGTACGTCCGTCCAACTGCATCATAAGGTAAATATTTACAAAAATACTGACCAATGGTAGAATGGGGAGCAAAGGAACCTATGAAACAGAGAGAATTATTCAAACACACAAAGTGAAAAAAATTAAAAACGGCAAGATCTGAAGAGAATAACCTCTCAAACCACAGTAGTAAGTAATAACAAAAACAAACGCCTGTATATGGTAGATCAATAACCTTAAATAACAAAAGAAACAAAAAACATCAGTCTTTACCTTGAAGGTGAGAACCTCATTGCTTTGGGGCTGTCTCCAGATAATGAAGATGCAGATAAAGGACAGAAGATATAGGATAACAATGACAGTGATGTGAACATAGCTGCCCTTCACCACCTGCTCTCCACACACCGCCAGCACCACACACAGCAGAGTGAACAGCACAGCTGAAATGTACAAAAGATGACATTCATCCAAATTGTTCATGGTCTCCACAAGGTCCACAGACCTGCAGAGTTTAGCTCACCTGAACCAGCTAACCAAGGTCTTTGGGATTGCTAGAAACATTCAGGCAAGTATTCTGGAGTAGGTTAGAGCTAAACTCTGCAGGTCTGTAGACCTCCAGGAACAGACTGGAGACACTGGACTGTTAGATAAGAAGTGAAGATGATTTTACACTTCTTCGAAGTGGAAGTACACTATATTGCTCTGTTCCTAGAAATGACGCATGAGTCAGATCAATGAATGCACCAACAAAAAGGAAATTCTTACAGATTATGCCTGTTGCTGAATAAACAATAATGCCTGAAGTCTTGGTTGGCACGTCACAGCTTGGATGCACCAGCAGCCTGATGTAGAACCTCTCCTTAAGTGGTGTTGTTTCTTTTTCCTGGCTGTACTCATCTCCACTATCCACATCTACGATGCCTCCCTTTGCCTCCAGCCTCTGTAATTCTATTGGCTTTGTGTCTGCACTACTGGAGCCAAGACTGCCTGGCTGGTAGCTGTGGACAGCAGATTCAGCTTTAATTCAAAGGAGATGAGCATGTTTACGAACGGCACTGTAGGTGTATGATAAAAGTGCACTAACCGAAGAATTAGTATGCACACGGCGACCAGAGTGTATGCCAGCAGGGTCCCAATGGACATGAGGTCCACTAAGGCATCAAGGTCAAACAGTAAGGCCATCAAAGCTACAGGGAGAAAACAACAGTTATTCCAGTCATATTCTTCAAAGCAGCAAATTACCACTGACAGTCAGAACATGAGAATGAATGCAGTTGTACCTGCTACAATGCCAGACACAATGGTGGCCAGCATGGGTGTCTTGGTTTTCTTGTGTATGCGGGACAGGAAGCGAAAGAGCAAACCATCCTTGGCCATAGCATAAATCACACGAGGCATGGGAAACATGGAGCCCAGTAAGCTGAAGAACAACATAACCAAACATTCTGAATAAATCATCAGTCTTCCTGAACGGTTCAACAAGCTCCACCCAAATTTTCTGTCATTTAACTAATTTTAAAAACACAGATGAATCATTCAAAATACTGTCACTTTGACAGATTCAAAAACATTACTACACTAAAGGGTATATTCATAAATACAGATACATTTAAATTAATTACAATAATATACATGCAGTAGTTTAATCAGGAAAATTATGCAAGGTGGAATTATTTGGGGTGTACAGTAAAGTCACAGTAACTACCACTGGCATGTGTTGCATGCATGTATATGCATGTAGCCTAACAGCATGAAATGAACACTGAACAAAACAGACATATCACTACATAATTATGAGTGAAACAGATAATAGTAAAGCATGATGGATTTACCACCAACTCTGTGAATGTGACATGTAATGATACTTTGTGGTACAACTTCTGGCCCCGGCCCACGTTTTGTCATTGACTACTTTGTTTCGTCCGGAAAAGTCATGGTACAAAATAACAGGTTGTGAGTGTAGTTTTATGTTGTCTTTATAGACAGGGTAGGCAATTCTTTCCAGAAACATTTTTTGTTATGCTGATTGTAAGTTTCTTCATATCCTGATAGCAATCACTAAATAAAGTGATGGAAATATATTAATGTAAGTCTTCTGTGGATAGAGCAGGAACATACAGTGTTTGTCCAATCACTGCATTCCTAATGCGGAGAAAGAATATCCAACTTGTCTGTCAAACTATGTATTTGCATCATATTCGTGTGTATTGGAAGAGATGTGGCTTTGGCACTCTGTTGCTAGCCTCTCTAAAATTGCTTATCCCACCTTTAGGTGAACAGCAAATTTAACTGCTGCTTTCTGAATTGTTTATAATTGTACCTGGTGGACAGTGCACACAGAGAACCCACAGCCACTATATAGCGTGCGGGGTACCAATGTACATAGCTGAAGGCCTCGGGAAGTGGACTCTTTGTGTTCAGCAAGTAATAGGGCATCATAAGGGTAAGGGCTGCTGACACTCCAAAGTAGGCAACAAAGCAGATGAGCAGAGAGGCCACTATGCCTATTGGGATGGAGCGCATGGGATTTTTGGCCTCCTCACCTATGAAACCAAAAGAGGTGGAGTGAGTTTGATTTTTTAATAAGGAGAACATGCTGGTTTTACAAATGACATGTTTTGCTTGACTTACTCGTAGTAGCGATGCAGTCAAAACCAACGAAGGCATAAAAGCACGTGGCAGCACCAGAAAGGATTCCGGAAAATCCGAAGGGCGCGAAGCCGCCGGAGCCGAAGCTTTTCTCAGTTTCTCTAAGATTCAAAAGAGGTTGAAACTTTATATTTTTTTTAGTGCATGAATTCTTAAATTCACTGTTTAAATTGTTATGCATGTAATATAATTTGTAATGATAAAAAATGTAACAAAATGAAGTAATGCAA
Source organism: Chromobotia macracanthus (assembly GCA_036877525.1). Classification (NCBI taxonomy): domain Eukaryota; kingdom Metazoa; phylum Chordata; class Actinopteri; order Cypriniformes; family Botiidae; genus Chromobotia; species Chromobotia macracanthus. The sequence continues at coordinate 5,526,589 of JAZGTH010000017.1, forward strand.
AATAGAATGATCTCTAGTCTGGATGATCTCAGACTTTTGGACCTCACTGTATATTGGATACATACTATTTTTAATTTTAATTTTTTAACTTTGTTTAATACTCTCTGGTCAATCATTTTATTATATATGCCAATATTTCATCTATAATCAGTAAATAAAAATGGCCCAACTGACCAGGTTTCTAAACTGTGCTTTTTGATTTGAAAGTGTAAGAGTTAGGGCAGATTGACTCACTGTGCTGTTTGTGTGTGGCTGGTGCTGTTAATATAATCCTCCACAGTACAATTCCAGTTGTCAGTGTTGCCTTTCACAAATCCTGATATGATGATAAATGTCAGAACCACCAGGTTGATTCCTGTGAAGATCTTGTTGACAAGTGCAGACTCACTCACTCCAAATGCCAGTAATCCTGCAGCGTGGGAGGTGAGAAGTAACAAATTCACATCACTGTGATCTTTTGCATGGCAATGGTGAAAGCACCAAGTTAAAGTACTATCACTAATGGAGATAATGGTTTTATAAATCATTTAATTACTTCAGTTTAGTCAATATATAAGAATCTAAGAACAATTGTTTCCCTTTTGGCTCCTGTACCAGAAACCAACTATCAAGAATAACAAACAAACTTTCAATCACTTACTTAATGGAATAATGGGAGATCTTGCCAGATCAGTGAAACATCAGCTTGTTGTGTACAAGCCGTAAAGTAACTGGGCACCATGAAAGAGCTGAGTATATCAAGAGAAAAGGTTCTCACCTGTAAGTAATATGACCAGGATGAGGGCAAACAGGTCTGGATACTCAGATAACACTTTTCCAGTATCTGGAACCGACATGGAGCCTTTGAAGAAATTAGAGATATTTCTCTCCACTAGATTGTCAAAAGTTGAGCTCCAAGCTCTGGCCACACTAGCTGTGCCTGTAAAATGGAAAGAGAGACGTACATCATTATAACTTCCTGAATCTCACTTCCTGAAGTGTCTACTCTAGAGCCCTTATTTTCTAGAAGAGTAAACACTTCATACAGTTCCAAACCCACTTCAGCACATCCATAATTACATACAATTGATCAAACTATTGAACTTGCATTCAGAAACACTCATGGGAGCTGATGATAAATTCATGTATTTCGATTCAATAGGGAAAAGCATGTGACAAAATATCAGTGTAGACTACAGGCAGTCTTTTTAGTCCAAATTAAAGTTACATATCTACAGTTTCCTGACCCATATGCTCACCTATTACATATGACAGAATAAGATTCCAACCAGTGATGAAGGCCCATATTTCACCCACTGTGACATAGCTGTACAGGTAAGCAGATCCAGTTTTGGGAACCCGTGCACCAAATTCAGCATAGCACAAACCAGCAAGGACAGATGACAGGGCTGCAATGAGAAAAGAAAGCACAATGGCAGGTCCTGCCTTCTCTCTGGCCACCTCCCCAGCCAGGACATAGACACCTGCACCCAGTGTCGCCCCCACCCCGAGGGCTATGAGATCCAGTGTGGTGAGACAGCGAGAGAACCGGGTTTCGTCCTGAGTGGTGTCCAGCACACGGCGCCTAAGGAGCATCTTCCCAAAGGCGGCCAGTTTATTCCCCGTCATGATGACTCGTGGTGAGGAGACTAGAGTAATGATGAAGGCACTGAAGAAAGTGAGAAATAACGTGTAACTTCATGGAAGAAATAGTTCTTTGCTAATTCAAAGTTATTAGTAGCTTAATTTAGCATTCCACAGCAACACTGCCTCAACCAATGGTGTGAGTTTGGGGGGGGCTATCTGTTTGATAACCAATGGCAGACAGAGAGGAGTATTCTGATTGGTATTCTAAACACTGAATCAATTTTTGCAGATCTGTTCTGCAATCTAGCTCGCACCACTGGTTGAGGCAGTGTTGCTGTGGAATGCTAAATCAAACCACTAGTAACTTTGAATGGAGCAGAAATTACACGTTTTACCATTAAATTAATAGTCTTACTCGAAATGTCTCTTGCTAGGGAGGGTGTTGATTATGGCGGCTGTCGTCTTTGCATGTTTTTCAACAACACACCCACAGACAGAACAATTATTTTGCACTTTATGAACAACTAATATGACCAAAGGGCAGGTCAATTCAATAGGAGAATTTATTGGCAAACGTTTCGATTCAAAAGGTTTATAAAGCCCTTTAATTAAGTCACAATTCATACAATACAAAAGCTCAAAATCCCCACATCAAGAGAATTGACATTGGGTGTGGATATAATTTTCAAACATGACCAAACTGATTAATTTCCACCGTTGACTAGATTAAAGATTAAACTGGGTGAAACGGAACATCTGGGTCAAAAATAATGGCAGACAATTAGGGAGTGTGCAGAGGTAACTGACTGCAGACTGATTAATGTTTTATAAAGGTTAGGCACGCTATTGTGAATTTACTGTCTCTTTCTGCTCCATGGCATAACTACATGGAAAGAAATAGACTTCTTTAATGGTAATTAGCAATGTATTCACATAGGGGCCATTACATAAAACCCACAATAAAAAAAAAAACTAAAATAGTTCTATTCCATGAGAATGGAAAACAATAGTCAACATGCTTAACATTACTGGGAAAGGAAAAGGACTCAGGAAAAGGACTTCTACACAGAGTACTCTTACTGTAAAATATTAATATTTTTAATAATTATCTAACCCAAGGCACTGCCACCACGGTGCTACTAGTAAATAACCATGGTAAGAGCGTTAATTATTCAAGATGCTTTTCAATATCAAGTAAATAAGAATGCAGGCATTATGTTTATAAAACATGCATATGTGGTATATATTTGTGGTGGCAGATGTCATATTTAATAACAGGTTTAGGTGTTATGAATTTATGATGAATATTTAGGTCCAGTGCCTGTAGACTGTAACCATGAATATCTTTGCTGGCATTTGCTTCACCCCACTGCTGGTTTAGGAATAAGACAACATGCAAGATTAAGCCTGAATGGATTTGCAGTACACATTTTAGAAAGTCATTACTTCACAAAGACATGAGAGATTTAACCCCATTTAATTCCTATATTGATTATGAAATACCAAAACAGCTGCTTATACAGCTCACTTTGAGCTTGATTTTATTTCCCATCTCCCAACACCATATCAGCATCAATGGCTATTTTCATGGCAAACTCTGTACTATATCTTCAAAACCACAATACCAATAAAACCTCAAAAAGAACATTATATACAATAATTTAACAATCCATGCAGGTTCGATGGCATCCAGTTTTGATATGCAAATTGCCATGAGATGGAATCACAACCACCACATTACTACACACCGGGAAACAATTCAGTTGAAACTTCTGTACAGCTCATCATTAATAATGTTGTTTTTAATAGTCACAGGATGTAGACTGAAGAACAGCTGGAGAACTGAGTCACACGTATTGGTGTTTTCAGTATGAAATACAGAGTTTCACTGTGGAATCAAAGTAGTTTATATATTTTACCACATCCCAAATAAAAACATTGATGTAACAAAGTTGTTTTTGAAGATGTTTTGACATCCAATGCTTAAATGAATGCACAGATTACGCCTGTCATGTGCAAAACACAATGCCATCAACTTTAAACGTGATGACCATCTTGACAGGGTTGTTTTTAACCATTGTTTACATAATGCACTTGCTTATTGCATTAACTGCAATATGCAATGAATATACGATATTGACATAACAAATGCGAATGAATTTATTAAGTTTGATACTGGGTTTTAACAACTGGCTGTTTATTTGCGGGTGCACACAACTGCTCACTTCAGTAGGAAACATTAGATCATCTAAACATCAACAGGCTAAACGAGGACGAACGAAATGATGCAATGTACGCCTTACAGTTTCAGAGCATGCCGACATTTATTAAAAACAATGCATTTATATAGTTAACTAACAGTTAATATGATAAGATGTATGAATATAAACGGTAGTTACAGTTACCCTCTCTTCGGACGATGCAGCCACAGGTTGATCGTGTAGTGAACCACAGCGCGGAAAATGAGCAGCATTTAAACGCAGCCCATGCGGAAACGCTCCTTTTAAGGCTCGTTTGCTGACGTCTAGTCTGACGTAACCAGTAAAGCTATTCGGCTTGTGTTGTGATGGAGGTTGTTTTCATCTGGTTGTTCATACATTTTAATATGCCCGAAAGACAACACATAAACGACACCTTGAAAGATGCAATAGTCAATTTTGAAAATGACATTCAATTTTATTAAACAGCATCGCGTTAAACATAAATGCATAAAACTGCACACAGGTGTCAAGGCTAGTAGAAAATTAAAATTTTCCTTGTACAATTTCTTCTTTTAACCTTCAGACGTGGCAGAGAAGAGAAAAAGAGAGGGGGATTAAAAAGCTGCAGGCAGATATTTTTCTCCAGTTTTGCTGTAGATTTAGGCGACTTACGCAAATTAATACAATAAACATGCAATAGACAGTGGAAAACGTAAAGTTAAATACCTGTTTAAATTCTTTTCATTTCCTCTAAACACACCTCGAGTTTTTCTTGCAATGGTCCCCAGTTTGTACACTCTATGAAGCAATAATATAAAAAAAATCATTAAAAAGTAGAAGAGGAAGAACTTTCCATATAGGAAAGAGGGGGAAAAAAGTCAATACCCGATCGTAACCTCACTAGCTCCTGAAGACACTTTTCAAGCTCTTCCTGATGTTGTGAACAATTTACACAGTCTGGAAGGACATAAGTTGAAAAAGTAAGACAATCAGTGGGTAACAAACTACACTGCACAAGCTTTAAGATGAATCCACATAAATTCACCTGATTGGTGTGCTGCTGCTGTCGGTGGCACAGCATTACTTTCTACTGTAGGAAGGGCAGCGGGAGCTATTGATGCAAACACAGAAGAAATATCAGGAAAAAGCCAAGCAATTCAGCATCCTATGAGTTTGAAACCCCCCCCAATTATAAATCCCTTTGTAATTTATAATCCACAGGAAAAGGTAAACCTAAACAAAACTCCTTTATATCCATGAATTGAAAAGGCTCTGTGACTTGTCAGCACTTCTCGATCAATGACAGGTTCATCCAGCATGTCTATCAGTATGAATGAGTTACACGCAGTCAAGCAAAAGAATAACTTATTTTTGCAAACAGTAGAATGAACAACTTGATTCAATGACTCAACCTGCTTGCCTAATAAAACATGTTCTATATAAAGCTGGTAAGAGAAACCGTGTAAGAGAGATGGATGGCTGTCAAGCATGTAGGAACTGTTGCAGAAGTGACATGCTGAGAGCTTTTCTGTGAACATTTATACAATAAAACAAATTTATAATTTATACAATAAAAGTGGGGCTACCACTGTCACAAAAGAAAATGTGCCTGTAAAATCAGTATCAGACTAACTAAAAACTACTTACTAGTTGGGTTTCCATGTGATGCATCATTCATCTTAAAGAGCATATGACAGTAAACGAAATACACCTATTAAGGTGTATTCCTAATAAGGAACATAACAAATAAAAGAACAAGAGATCGCACCGAGTCTTTTTCTTTTTGCCGAAGGCAAACCATCACTGTTCAAGTGCTTTTGGCCCAGACTGGGAAGCAGTGAATTCCTCGTCCTCATACCTTTTACAGATAGAATTAGAGGAAACATGTTTTTTTTTATTGCGGAGCATTATTTAAAAATAATTTTAAAAAAATTTAAAAAAAAAAAAACACAGCCCTTCATTTTAATTTTGGCTATGCAATGAAGCCCATGAATAAATTAGTAATATTACATCAATAAACCTGATCTAAACTACAATTACAGGGTGTAAGACTTTTTAAAGGTTAAGAACAACCGCATTACTGTCAAAAGTACCTGGTAAGCAAGTTGGTTTATTACTGGACTGAGGCTGAACAGTCTCTACAGAGCATGCTGTAGTCTGAGGGGTCTTGAGGGCCAATCTCTTCCGGGTTGGAGGCTGCAGTCCTGATGGTTTCATTTGTGGTATACTGGAGCTTGAAGGTTTTGAAACTGCAATAACATTTTTGCTTAGACATGCACACAAATTAAATATATGTATGTGCATATGGATAAACAACTCACCTGTTGTGAAATTATATCCAGAGACAGAGGAAACAGTAGATGTCTGTTTAGAAAATAAACATATCCTGACAGTGACTAAAATTTGCCAGTGATTATAAAAAGTAAACTGGTTCAAAGCTGCATAAAGCTTTACAGTTTTGTTTCCTACCTTAACAGCGCTGGCTGACGCTGAATCCTTGACCGTTTCATGGTTCTTTACTTTGTTTAGCTGCCCTGTCTTCCTGTGGCCAGGCAGAGTAGATGAAACGGGCTGAGGTGGTACCTGCAGCCTTTGGACGGTCTTTGGTTTGACTGCTACTGAAGAGTTCAGGGATGAATGTGGTCTTGGTGGAAGACTGGACTTAGGATAACTGAGCTTGGAGGAAGGTTGAGGTATCTGTCTTTTAACTGCAGGTTTTGCGGGAGGTTTGTTCTCATTCGCTGGCTCTGCTTGACTGTGACCTGAGGTACAGTTTGAGGTGGAATTTGAGGCAGAGTTTGCAGAGACTTTTTGACTCTGGTTTGAGTTCTCAGCCACCTGTGTAGCACCAGTTCCATTCTGACGACTCGCACCAACAAGGTCATCGGTTGAGTGCGTGTCTATGCTATTAATCACAGACAGTCTTTTTCTCATAGGTGTGGCCTTTGTGTCCCTCAGTATTTCAAATCTGGATTCTTTGCCAAAGACAATAGGTGTGGATGTGACCATAAAGCTGTTCTTCATATCCAGGGTATCATCCAGACAAAAAATACTGTTTCTGCTGATGTTTCCTGTGTCAGAATTGGGAATCCATTCATTTTCAGCCAAATCAGGTCTTGCTGGTTTTTCATGGTTTACCTCTGATTTAACCTCAGATTCAGTGGGAGCTTCTACGGAGCAAACAAAAGCTGTGGTGCTTGTCTCACCTTCTGTCTGTCTGTTGTTAGAATCTGTTTTAGCATCATCCACAACCGAGTTAGAACTTTTATCAGCCTGGCTTGTCATTTCTGTGCTTGAGGCCTTTATATCTATTGTGGTATTTTTAATATCTGTAGTGGTATTCTTTATATCTACAGTGGTATTCTTTGGAGTGAGTTCAATGGTTGTATTACCTTTAATAAAAGTCCCCTCACCTGATTTGGCTGAGCTTGACTGAAGATTCTCACCAGAGGTTTGAAGAGGAACACTGGAAGTTTGCTCCACAATTTCAACTGTTACATTCACATTTAAATTAACTTCTTCTTGGTTCTTTGTAAGTGGACCATTTATTTTCATATCCCCAGTGGAATTTAGGCTTGCATTCTCCTTCTCTTTTTCCAGCTTGTGTGGCTGAACTTCTATTGTTCCTTCATGTTTCCCATTTTGCTGTTCTGTAGTAGTGTTTGAGGGGCCATCACTACCTAAATCCATTTTATCATGTGTATTGTCAAGATCAGGAATATCTACAGTAGCATTAGCCCCGGGATCAGAACCTTCTTTAGGGTCATGTGTGTGGGCCAGGTCAACAGTGGCATTACCAGACTCAGCTTTTGTAATGGGGACATCAATATCCACAGTTAAATTAAGTCTAGCATCAGAAACCTCCTTAGGTTCCTGAGAATGAACAGAGTCAAAAGTACCATTCTTCTCCTTAATGTTGTTTAGGTCAACAGTTCCATTAAGACCAGTGTCAGACTGTTCCTTTAAGTCCTGAGTCACATCAAAGGTATTATTCTTCAACTCCACACTCAGAAAATCAGACTTGGTTAAAGATGGAGTGGATACTGTGGCACAAATGCTAAAATCATTGCAGTCCCCATCTGTTTTGCCTTCTGTTACACTTGTACTGTCTTTATCATTCTGTAGTGATTTAGTGGATGCGTTTTGATCCGCTGACCGGCCACATGCTCCAGGCATAGAACCATTAAGATCAGAACTGTTGGTAATCTCTTTTTTTTGTGCTAAAATTCCTTCATTCTCATGTTTTGTTATGCTTTCTGGTGGTATGCAAGCATTTGTTCCCGCTTCATTTGAAATAAAGGATTGGGCAAAAGTGTCATCAAGAAATCCAGAAACTTGGGGGAAAGGTTCATCAGCAATTGAATAGAAGCTAGAACACAAATCCGGCAATTTCATAGGCTGGTAAGAGGAAACAGGTTTCTGAAGAGATGATCCACCCAATACAGAGCCACCAGCCTGGGCAAGCTGTCGCCTTAAAAAGCTCTCCATTTCAATAGCTGGTGGGTCACTAAAAGAAATAGATTTTTTTAATGGCTTTTTATGGAGAATTATTTTGCGTCTTTTCCTAAAACCTATGAAATTACACTCACACATCTCACAGGAGATGTTATGTACAACTGTTATGTACAAATAAAAATGCTTTGAATTAATTATTTAAATACTGATTAAATTTAATCACTAAACTGTCATATTTAGTATCTGAGGAATCAAGAAAATGGCAGGTAATAGCTGAAAAATATCACTTATTGGCTCAATATTCAGACATACAACTATTTTCTGAACTATTGCTACAAGAATCTCACTTTGTAAATGTCAAATGCAACGTATGCCTTTACCGTAGTGACATAAATTAGACATGTCATGTATTATTTTCAGTAAACTATTTCTGAAAACAGCTGTTAAAACCAACACTCTCAATGCCATTTCTAAACAAATAAACAAACAAGTCGTAATGATTTGGAGAAATCATCATCTTACCCCCAGATTTCGGTACAAGTGTTAGTTACTTCCGTTTAATTTAAAAACGGGGGATACTCCATTCATTGGACGAGTCCTTCAGTCCACAGCCTATCAGAGTGAAGATCTATATGACGTAAAAAGCCCACACCGCCCTCCAGTGGTGGCGGTCATAGTCTGACCCGAAAGGCAGCAACTTTCATTGCCATTTTTATACGTTTTCATGTATTTTGTAATTTCCTTTTACTTAATCTTTTAGTTTATTTTTCTGTAGTGTTTTGTGCCTATACCATTTCTGTGCTGAAATATAAATTTCTGTCAATCTTATTTCTTATTGGATTTGTCTTATGTCTACTGATTTATGCACAAATGTATTTTCTGAAAAGCGTTATTGAATCAAAATTAATTGAACGGTATGATAATTATAATCGTGTTTTTAAACATGTATGATGCTCCTGTGGTGTACTATAGTATTATCCTATTTAATTATTGCTAAACGTAAACATTTTATATAGTATACAAAAACTAAATCCAGGACAACACTGCTATAGGTTATTTAAATTGACATTTTCTTTACATGGATCACACACACTAGTGATTGACACACTTAGTGACACTAAACAGTGATTTTTATGCTGTGTATTGTCGCAGCTATAATATGCTACTGTAATCATTTGGACAGGTAAATTGTTGATTCAGATTTGTCAGACCCAATTGCCATTCTCTGTTGTCGCTCTGATATAGTTTTTTTTTAATATAAAAGTCATAATCATAACCTCTGTCCTTTTGCTGCAGTGGAGAGTTTCCCTCAAACTCATCTGATGTTAACCTTGAGTTCTTTGACTTAATGATTGTCCACAGGCGGTGATTTAGACCGTGTTAGGCTTTTTCAATGTCCCTTCATTTGTGTGATGTACCTCTGCGTGGACTACATGCAATGAGAGGGTTACAATGATGTAGATCAGTCTTCAGCTGGAAATAGAGGAGAACAGATACTGCACGACTGCAATAAGTCTGCCTGACTGATGAAACGCCAAAGTAAAGGATAACTACAAAGCACAAATAAATCTGCTTTGGAAAAAACAATGAGATGCGTGATGGCACATTACGATTTACGCGTTGTATTAAAATGTAATTTCTCGTCAAAAGTTCAGAAAAAGTCGATTTTGAATAACCAAAAGCGTTTCTTAAAATGTTTTTAGCTTCATTGTACCCTGTCACTATAAGCTGAAGAGTTGCATCATACTATGTACCCCCCCACACCTTAATGCCTTATAGAAGGTCGTATGGGAATTGTAGTTCGTACCGCAGATCCACTCGCTAATGACAGCCACACATACCTTCACATGTATGTTTAAAACCTAAATACGAGCAGCAGCTGAACTAGGAGTGGCACACTAGCAATTTGTTTTAAATAAGTAAATTCAGAGGCAGTTATATAACTTCGTTCAGGAGCCTCTTCAAAACATGTAAATTTCCCTAAACTTCATTTGAAAACCAAAGTAGTACAAGAAACCTAAACATGCTGGAATTTCGGATGTCTTCTTTCTCACAATACGACATAAACGTGGTAAACAGCTTTCATCCAACTGATCTTCATAAAAATGAGATAACCCTGCGGACGACATGTGCCCATAGAGTCACAAATCCTATTGTATTTCCCAGATATTTCACTCGCTTATAAAAAGACCCTTTGTGTTAAAATGACGATATCATTTCACCCCGCTAGGACCCTCTCACACAGAGAGAGAGAGTCACAACTTAAGTAACGATTGCATAACGATTTCGTGTGCTCGGTCTTTTCGAGATCCCGGTTCGCTCCGGTCGTGTTTACGGTGCCCAAATTTAACTCGCATCACATCACATGACTGACTGCAATTCCCATCACTCCCTTTGACGCATGCGCAGAACGCGTTGTCGGGCAGTGGTAAACAGACGTCAGAAGGGAGTCTTCGCCTCGAGTCAAAACAAAACAAAACCCGAAAGATCTACGAGGAATCGCTATTTGCCTCTCTCAATAACAGCGCAAACGAGTCGTTTTAGTATTAAATCCGACAGACGTCCCGGTTATTGAGAAAAGGCTGGTTTCTTCGACTTTTACCGGAGGCATTTTAACTCATAAAAACCGGAGTTGGCTAACTAGGTGGCCGTCTAGTTACTCTCTCCGGAGTAAAACTGCGCTTCGAGTTTTGGCCGGCGATTGAATACGACAAGAAGGCGAGCCGGTACTTTAGGTCTGCTCGAAAAACAAGGTGGACGTCGACTGTAGTTGGATTTGGGGCGACTTTGCCGGACGGACACGCTCGGCTGTGATGTGCCCGGGCGGGCATCGTGTGTAGCCGCGTCTCGAGGAACATGGCAGATGGCGACACGCGCCAGCACTCAGCGTGGAGGACCGCGCACACTTGAGTGACATTAAGTCTGATTGTTTTTACGGCCAAACTCCCCGTTAGGATCGAGCACTCCTGTAAAACATCGATCTGGTATTTTATGTCCATTTTCAGCGTTGTTATTTGATAAGTCGGCGTGCGTTTTTCGTCCGCTTCCTACTTCGTTTATTTATTTGCGCTCTTTAAACATTCTCGCTCAAGCATTTGTGTCGAGCGCACTTGGCATGCACTTCGTTTTGCGTTTTCCGTGATGAATCCCGGCTAACTCGATAATATTATGACAGGAGGTCAGTTGACTTTGACAGGCAGCTTTCCCATTCACTTGAACTCGTTTACAACGTTGTACGGGAATTACGCTAGAAACAGAAAATAGACAGAAAGACGCTTAGTTTACAAGATTGGTTAGTGTATGCCATCACATTAAAGTGGTTTATCGTTATTTTTGGAAATAAGCAGGTTGTAAGTTAGTGTACTCTAATGTTTCTAGGTCTAAAGTTTAACTAATTGCGAAAGCCAATCAACCATTCGCTGCTAGAATAAAAAATTGGGGGCTGTTGTGGTTTTTATCTGATTTTCTTCTGGTTTTGCAGTTGTATTTAGTCTCTGCGAGAATTGTGGGATTTAATACATTTACATTAGGGTTATGGTCTCTCCAGTTCATCCATTTTCTCATTCTTTTCAGCAGTCCAGCTGTTTTAATGTAGTCATAGTGTAGCGAGTTTCCTTTGTTCTCCACACATAAAGAAACCCCTCTTCTATCCTTGTTTGCTCTTTGTAAATCAGAAGGTTTATGTTAGTTACTATTAAGGAGATTATCTGGCCCCTTTAATCTCCAATCTGAGGATTAACTGACGCTATAGTGGTGTTGCGATTATTACAAATGTGTGACATTATACTGACTAGTAGCGGTGTGTAAAATTTGGTGTAGATTTGGTTACGTTCAATATTTACTTTATGTATTAACGTGGATAACTCTGCCTCCCTATGAAACGTGCGCTGCGGCATAATACATCAGTCATCCGTGCAAAATAACAAAACAAGATTATTGCAAGTGCTGGATAAATGTTATAAATATAGTAAGCAGATAAACGCTTACGTGCATCACCCGTCTGTTCATTGTAACGTTTTTCGCCACGCAACAAATCAATCTAGCCGTCGTCAGAGCTTTTAATTTAATTTTAATTTGTATCGCACAATGGAGGAAGAAAACGTACCCCCGATTGACCCAGATTTTGAGCCGCAGAGCAGACCGAGGTCGTGCACATGGCCGCTGCCGAGACCCGACATTTCAGCTGTCAAAGCGGGAGGTACGGACGGCTCGGAGTCTGCGGCCGGAACTCCGCCCGCCGAAGAAGAGAAGCACGACCCTCAGCCAATCACATCGGAGCCCGAGAAGGTCGCGGTGTCGGAGGGCGGAGTCCTCGCGGCGGTGGGCGGAGCTACGCCACGTAAAGGCTCCTCCCGACGTAACGCGTGGGGTAATCAATCGTACGCGGAGCTGATCAGCCAGGCGATCGAAAACTCACCGGAGAAGCGGCTTACCCTGGCGCAGATCTACGACTGGATGGTTAAAACGGTGCCGTACTTTAAGGATAAAGGAGACAGCAACAGCTCTGCTGGCTGGAAGGTATTGCTTATTGTTATCATTTGTATGTACTTCTAAACCATGTTGTGCTTTATCTTTTACTGCTATAAGCAGTGACCATGTTTCTGTTTCCCATAAGTTGGTGGTTTAGTTGTTGATTTATTTTTGTCTCCCGCTTTCTAGAATTCTATTCGCCACAATCTGTCACTCCACAACAAATTCCTGCGAGTCCACAATGAGTCAACGGGAAAGAGCTCCTGGTGGATGCTTAATCCTGAAGGGGGCAAGACCGGCAAGGCCCCTCGCCGCCGTGCCGCCTCGATGGACAACAGCAGCAAACTGCTTAAAAGTCGCATGCGGGCAAAACAAACGAAGAAGCAGGCTGGAGCGGCTGGGATCGGAGGCTCTGCGGGTGGCATGCAGGGTGAGGGTGTTTCTGGCACAGGTGGTGCAGATAGTCCTGGACCTCCAAGCCAGTTCGGGAAGTGGGGGGTGAATAGCAGCAGCCCCTCCTCTCGTGGTAGTCTGGATGACCCTGACATGTGGACAAGTTTCAGGCCACGTACAAGCTCCAATGCCAGCACACTCAGCGGTAGGCTTTCACCAATTGCCACAGGGCAGGAGGACGAAGATGAATTACCTGAGGATGGGCTTCTTGGGGGCTATTCCACAGGTAATCTCCCCCCAACACTAACTGAGACCCTTATGGAAGAGCTGGACTTGATTGATGGGCTTACTTTAATGACGGCTTCACAAGGGGGTGCGAGCCCAAGCCAGGCTCCGCCGGCCCCCCCTCAGCCACTTCCTTCTGCGTCCACTCTGCTGCCTCGAGGCTCCAGCTTTCCCTCATTCAGACAGCTGCAGCCAACCAAGGCATCGCAAGGATCAACTCCACCAAACTCAGTCCAGCCAAACGCTAGATCCAGTACAAGCCCTTCAAGCTTTGGAAACTCCCTCTTCAGCCCTCTACCTGGTCCTGGATCCCACAGTGGTTTCAGTGCTCATGTGCCCTCCAGCCTCGAGGCTCTGCTTACCTCTGATTCACCCCCACCCAGTGATGTTATGATGACCCAAATGGATCCTCTCATGCCGAGCCAAGGAGGCGGCGGCCTTTTAGGGCTTGGCGGATCTTTATCAAGCAGCCAATCTAAGCCAGGTCAGATGATGTTGAGCAAGAGCATCGACACAAACACAGTGGGGCAAATGACCCTCCAGCATCAACCCCAACTTCAGCACTCACAGATGGGCTTTGGAATCATGCACCCAGGCATGAGCCAGGAGCCACCTCAGATCACAACCATAAAGACCCAGCATCAGGTTCCAGGGGTTGGGCTTCTGCAGCATGGAGCTGTACCTTCACCTGGTGGGAATGGAGGTCTGCAAGGATTAGGCCAATTTGCTCCACCACCCTGTTTTATGCCTTCCCAGGATCGTCTGCCTACAGACTTGGATATTGACATGTTCACTGAAAACCTGGACTGTGATGTGGAGTACATTATCAACAGTGATCTCATGGATGGAGATATGGTTGACTTCAACTTTGACCCCATCATACAGGGTGGACAGGGTTATACTGGGCCAGCAACCACACAAAGTTCCTCCCACAGCTGGGTGCCCAGCTAATTCTGTTATTAAACATCAAGACAGGTAATGTCACCTTAATCAATTATATTCAATTCTGTTAAGTTCGATTTCAGTCATGTTTTTTACAGTTGTAAAAATAAAGGTTTTTTGTAAATCTTTGTAAATCATTATTTTTTTGTATTTATTTACAGGACAGTTCCCCATCCTTAAGACTCTAAAACCAAACGTGGCACGTCACCAGAACATATTCTCAAATTTTTGTCTCTGCATTTGCCATTGTACCTCAAATACATACACAGCTTTGGCTAAAAACAACACACGCTTGGCCAAAAAGTCGTGTCTGAATTTTTTAAACAGTTGATGAAAGCAAACCTCATACATTAAGTGCCAATGTCAACTGGAGAGTGTGCTGTTGGACACACAGTCTTGAAACATATATATTTTTCTTCTTTTGCGTTATATGTGCGACATGTTTTTGAAGGTTGCACAACAGAGTAGTGCAAGATGGCGATGGTACTTTTCCCTGATCTTCTTCACCCTGACAATGGAACTCACTCAGCCAGGAGGATCAAACTTTTTTGACGTGAACTTTTTGTTTGTCGATTAGCAGCTGAGGGTTCAAGCAGCCTTTTGAGTCACTCCATCAACTCACAGTGTGACTTTACAATTACACAGCTGACCTGATGTTGCTCTCAACTCTGAGGAAATCAGCACAGCACCGCAGGAATGTGAGGTTGAGAACAGTGTGAGAATCCTCTTTATATATCAGAACCGTTGAGAGGCAAAGGTCTCACAGAACCCAGAACAGAGCGTGTGTGCTCTGAAAGCACTCTCTCAGTGGTACGACGCATACACTTGTTTCTTGTACATGAAGGGGGTCGAAACATTGCTCAAAGGTTTCACAGAGGTTTGGTGATGCTGTGGTGTTCAGGGTGCAATTTGTTTGGCTTTTATGACCTCTGCTCTTGTGTGTGTGAGGCCATAGAGTGGAGGCCATCACTAAATGATTTGCTTGCTCTTAAGTGTTTTGTGTGTGATAACAACAGTATGAAGAAATGTGATTTTACACAGGGCATTTTGATGCATTATTAATCCTGCCAACAGGTTAAATGGCATAGTGTTATTGTTGGAGATTGAGTGCCCTTTTGCAGGATGCGATAGTTCAAGTTTTTTGTGCGTACAGGAGGGTGTCTGCGTACATATGTTTGTGTGCAAAAATGTTTTATGCTCCCGAAACTTGATTCCAACACACTGACAGACAGAATTTAAGGTTATGCTGAATCATTTCATTTATGGGCAAAAGCAAGTTATTTTCTCTTAATGGTGAGCTTGAGAAAGATTTTTAAGAGAAGGAATGGCTATAATAATGTGTAGTTTTATGAGACATTATGGTTCCTCTGACATATTGACTGTGTCCTAAGGGCAAAAAAAAGTTATTTTCTCAATTATCAGTTTTTCATAAACAGCACTACTCTTCTTTTGTAAAAAAAAAAAAAAAATCAACAGTGAAATCTGTTAAATATGTCAATTAAAATTCTAATGTATGATTTAGGTTGGGGTAAGATATTAATAAGTAAACATGCTGTTAATGTGTTTTTTAATCTGAGAACCGGAAGATATTTCAATTAATTTTTACACAGTCATTTTCTATGTAATCTTTTATTTTTGTATAAGATGAGATGCATGTAGATTTTATACATAACCAAAGGAACACTAAGAGCTGCATGTCTTGAGAGCAGAGGATAAAGGCACTGCAGTACAGATAAGCTTTACAAACGCTCAGAAAACTCAATGTACAGACTTAATCATAAATTGATTGCATGAGTGCATTAAACAAATTACCATGCTCTAAAATTTACATTTGCTATAACTGGTTGTGTTAAAAGAAGGAAAAAGTTTTGTCTGGTTGCATCGAGTTCTTAAAGTCAAAGCAATGTAACCGACTTCATCTCAGAAAGCAGGACCGTTCCAACTGAAAATCATTAATGCAATGTTTCAATCTCAGGGTTATGAAAAATTAGTACAACAACTTCTATAAAGAAGTAATGAGATAATCATGTTATAACTTCATTGTTCATGGCCTTTTCTAAATTATGAGTCATTTATGCAAGCCAACATCACCATAGATATTTGAACATTGCAGAAATATTGCAGTTTATTATAAGATTTATCTAATGTATGCATTTGTAAAATTCCTACAAACACTTGTGAACTGCCAATGAACACTATAGCATGTTACTGCAAAGCAGACTGTAAAGTTTTAATCCCTTTACTTTTAAACGTACTTTTTGTGTAGTTAAAGGGTTGACTTTTTTATTTTAATTTGAGCAGATAAATTACACTTTGTCTGAAACCAGCTTTCTGAAGATTTTTGGTTAATTTGAATGTTTCTTTTTTGGTAAATTGTGCTTTTAGTTTGAGAGCTGGAAATTAATAGAGTTATTACTTCTAAATTAACTTCTAACGCACTCTTTTTATAGAGGAATAATTTTTCTCCTCTTCATTGGTGCTAGATGTTAAATTTAACAAATAAGAAGGGCCATATTTAATTGGTGCATATAGATATGAGGGCCTTTAATAACTTTATGCAACATCTTGATATATTATTGTAGAAAACGGTATGAAAAATTTACCTACATTTTAATTCCCAAACTCAGTTTTGTATATTATAAAAAAAAAGCTGTGAATAGGGAGGGAGAGGAGCTCTGCCGTCGCATCACAAATGATGTAACAGAGCTCCTCATGAACAATGTCATTGTGGATTGTTATAGCGATTGATGATTCAGGCTGAATTTCAAACAACTGTTTACATCAGTGTGCTTGAACCTTTATTCATGTTTTTGTTTGTACGTGTAATTCAGCTCCTTCAAATGCCAGAGTGAGCTTTAAATCTGCATGGTACATCTTTCAGAACACCAGAGAGTTGACGGTCAACGTTTTCTCAAGCAACTTGATTAAATACAAATTGAAAGTGGATTTTTAGGGTTACCAGCTTGGCTCTGTTTCTTTTGAAGTAGTTGGCTGTGATGTTTAATATTGTATTAGCCCCACCAGAAACACTTTTACTACCTTACCTTTCCAACTCACTCTTACTTTCCTTGTTTGATATTAGCCTTCATTTGTCCATTATCTTCTTCCTTCGTATTGATTTTGGTTCCTTTAATGTTTAATTTTGTTTACCCAGTTGGTAACAGAGCAGTAGTTTATGGTCTGGCTTTTTTCTTTTGTTTGTTTTGAGACGAGTTGTGCATAACCAATATACTGTATATGTACTTGATTGCTTTTTTAATCAGTTTATTTTGTCCCCCTTTACTTTGTTAGCCACAGGTCATTAAAATCAGTGCAGCATAATAGAAATAAACCTAATCTGTTTAACTCAGACTGTTTTGTGCATTCTGTGCGATTGGTCCATTTATTTAACATTGGCAGATGTGAAAGTCAATTCAATGCAGAACAACTCATTAAGCAGTAACTTACATGATTTATGCAGTATTTTTAAGCAATACATACATGTAAATAAATGTATACAACTCAATGTTGTATATAACAAGACAGCAGGTCTAATCCAAGTACTGAAACAATAAATTAAACCTAAATGACCAAATAAGGAATATATGTCATCCATATCACACAAGGTCACACAGACAGGTTCAAGTTTTTCATATTACCTTAATGTTGTCTAATCCGTTCCCTTAACACATCTGAAATGTTTTTTGACACCCATATTAGGTGAGACAGTCTCTGCTAACAACCTGATAAATTAAATCAGGTGTGTTAGAGTCACATGAGTGTTGTACTTCAGGACCAGGATTGGGAAATCTGATTTTTCTTAGAATCTAACAGAGACCTACCACTAGATGGCATTATTGCACCAGTCTCAAACATAGTTTAAATGTGATTTCTAAATGACGGTCAGGTGACACTCAGCACACAAATCCACAAGCATTGCCTGTATTATGTTAACCATGACGTCAGTTACCTACAAACAAAGACCATTATAAATGATAAAAATGTTTTGTTTTTAACATCTAAATAAAAACAGGACACAGCACTGATATTGCATATCTTTATAGAAAAAAATAAGCTTTCACATTTCAAAACTTTTTTTGCTCTTTTTCCAGGCTTTTTTTTCTTTTTTTGGTCATTTAAATTACATTTTTATAGTTCCTACATTTACGTGGTAAATAAACATTTTGGCAATTGCCCTGCTCGTTCGTTCTCCACCTCCACTGCATCCTCCACATGTCAGGGATGTGTCAGACTGCCATTCAAGAACAAGCATTTAAGACAGTCCTGCTTAAGGTAGAATGGCCATTCGTTTAGCAGTTCTGTTCTGTTCCAGAAAAACCTCTCTGTGAATCAGTTTGTTAATCAGTAGGCTTTGATAATGAACGCTTTCTCCTTCATTCCCAGCTTGAATTACTGTTAATGTGGTAGCATGAGGCGTGGTTCAGTCCAGTGCAGCCATAATGATGAACTATGACTCCTTATAGTTCATTACATTTGGTTACATTTCAGATGTAACCAAAACACACCACCACCATCATCTTCTTTCAAAAACACAAGACACTTGAACAGTAACAAAAACAATGCAGCGTTTAACACACACACACTCACACCATAGATGCTGCCTAAGTTGTTTTGCCAACTATATTTCCTTACCAGACCTCCATGAGTTTAACACAGTACGGGTAATTGGCCTTTCCCACAAAACATTTAATAGATTTGTGACATCAGTGGGAGCAATGAATCTCCAAGCCATTTGTAATTAAGAGCTGCTAAGAGGCAATGCCACCACACCTCTAGAGTTTCGTGCAAAAGGTTCAGTGCAAAGAAATATAAAGGTGCAGGTCAGGATAGTGACAGGTTGACCGCAAACCTATTTGCATTAGAAAGATGAAACTGACAAAACATCAGACAAACTTCTCTCGTTTTGTCATAACAAATGTCATTTGATCTACACCAGCACATCAACATTAAAATCACATTTTCACAAGCTTATTCTCCTAACTCCTCTCATACATTACAATGTGACGTCCTTGTCTTTACATGGTAAAAAAAATTAAAACAAGTCCAAATTATGGCCGATTGATTTCATATGAATAAACATTAATAAATGATATACTTTATACCAGCTCAATTTTTTCAGTGGTCACCGATGTCTGCTCATTTGACAAGTCATTTAGTGGGATATTTATTACGGTGTAGTTTAAATTAAAGACCTACATTTAATTTGTATTTAAACCGTTTTCCATACTTCAAATGGATTGGCTTATACCAAATTATCACTAATGAAGGGGGTTTAATCATATACTCCGTATTTGAATGGTCAGTATAAAGCAGGTGAACAGACTGGCTGACAAAAAACATCTGAAAACCCAGAGAATTCATTTCATTTAGAAAATTCAACCCCTTTAAACAGTCTTTGAAAACTAGATCTTCACATTGTACTTGACTGCTTTTTGTGTTGCCTGATGAGATGTATCAGATGAATGATTAGACCAGGTGTTACAAAAGCTATAAATGAACCCACATCAATCTTTATAGTGCCCACATAACAGGCGTGACTTCAGCACACAACATTAATACTAATCTATCTCGAATGTGAAAAACAGTACTTAGACAACGTGTCCTGAACAAAGGCAAAATCTAAAGCTTATTGAGATACTCTAAACAAAGATACTGTCTTAAAAGTGCTAATTAAAAAGAAAGTAACAGCCATTTTTCTACCCTTCGTTGAATTTTGCTCTGATCTCACTGTTTAACATTCAAATGAAACATATGGAAGCTGTGTTAAGCGATTACATTTGTCCACTCACTCATACCCTGTAAACAGTGACTCAGTGGGCTTAGACCTCTCCAAGAAACTTTGATACCTTGGAATCTAACAGTTGGACACTTCACTCATTGAATAGCAACAGCAAAAACAAACAAACAAACAAATAGGAAAACATTCATAACAACTGAATAATAAAAATAATTGCACATTAACCATCTGGCATAAGGATAAAAAAAGGTAGAAAATAAAGAGTACACTCAAAAAAAAGATTATAGAAACAAATGAAGTAAGAAAAACATGCAGAAATGACAGCAGGAGTAAGATAGATTGCTTTGCACCTTTTTTTCCTAAAGTTTCACCTTTGGCAAAGAAATGTTTCACAGCAGTACCTTATGTCACACCAGTAAACTCTGCAAATATCACAGACGACAAATACAGTTTGGAAAAGACAGGTCTCGTGTTGTCTCTGTTTTTATTTCTTTGTCATCTGTGATTTTCCTCCGTCCTCTCACTGTACCATGTGATTGTGTCACACTGTCCCTCTGTGGCAGTGAATACTTCTCTTCTATGAGATCATGTATTGAGTGATGGCTCTGAGCGCATACAGCAGCTCGGCCTGCAGACGTGCCTCCATCACCAACAAATTTACATGGACCTAAAAGAAAAAAATAGAAAGAATTGCAATAAATGGTATTATGAAATACCATCCAGCAATTTTAAAGGATCTGTTAACTCATCAATTAAAATTGTGATATTTAGTCACCTTCATGTTTTGAACCTGAATGCTGTTATTTTATCACTATGAACTATCATTCAAGACCTGTGAAGTTATTAATTTATAAAGGTATACTTATGTGTTTTCCAGAAATATGTGTTTTCCAGAAATGTTAATATAATTAAACATAATTAAAAACGTTTGAATAACCAAGCAGTAACGTTAATACAAGTCTAAAAAACTGGACATTTTGAATGTTTTTAGAACTTTCAAAAAAACATTTTTAACGTAATAATATCTAAAATTATTAGCTGGAACATTCCTTTAGGTAGACAGTACCAAAATGTATGCAGCACAACAATGTTTGATAGAAATGCCACCTTCTCTGAAGCTTTGACAGGGGCCCAGGACAGTGGGCACAGAGGGGTCTTGCTGGAGTCAGGGTAACAGGCCACAGCTTTGATATAAAGTTTCAGCCCACGCTCCATTAGCCGGTTGACTTCTCCATAGTCATAATCATCATACCTGAGAGCAAAGGTGATTGAAAAGCTGGGCGTGAAATCTCTTGAAAAGTCCTCTATTACACTAAATCTAATGTTTCTTTCACCAGTGTTATTATAGCATATAGCGTAAATGTTTACTGCAATCCAATAAAATAAGCATAAATATTATTTGAAAAACTTAACCTAAATGAAATGTTGCCTTAGTAATAAATTTAAATACGTTTAAGATGAGGCACCAAAATTTGTAATAAAAATTAAAAACTAAAAAAAAATTAAACAAAAAAATTACTTTAAAGCAATATTAAAAATAAATAAAACTAAAATTTAATCTAAAATGTAACATTAAAATGAAAACTAAACAAATAAAATCTAATTTAAAATATTTATAAAACTACAACAATAAAATAGCTTAGTCTTTGACAACAATCTGACACTTTTTTGCCAACCAAATGAACATTAAAATGAATGCAAAGAAAAACATGAATCTGGGAGGGAGAATTCCTCATGGTACCTTATACCGTAGATACAATGAATGTAGTTCCAGATGGCTCGTTTAAGATCAGGGCTATGAGGGAAAGGAAGAGAAGCCACGTTGCGAAATCGCTCGTCTAGCAAGTGGCCTATATCAGAGTAGAGCCTGTTCACCAGCGAGAAACCATGATCCTCCCATGAGTAGTCCTGTACATAAGTATCAAAAACAGCAACTTAGCCCAACTATTTTGGGGATTGCTAACTATAGGAGATCAGACTCCTATTCAAATGAAACATCAAACTTAGAGCACATTTAAATGATATGGACATCTGAAAGGACTTTCCAGGGGCACAAAGCTTCCTTTAAAGGTTTTGAGATTAACTTCAAGCACTGACAGTCTAATGAAGGGAGGGAGCGAGCTGTAATTCTGACCCTCGGTAACCTTTGGCTCTATGCTGCATTTGGTAGGTGACACCCAATGGAGAGTCTCAGTTCCCCACCTGCACTCGGAATACTTGGAAATGGTCTTCCTCCCGTCTGCTGAATTCCTGGTAGCCGAACTCTGGATCTGTGACGAAGCGGGAGGGATCCGCGGAGCACGTCGCCTCCTCTTCCTCCTCCACATCTAATATGGGGTTGAATTTGAGAAAGACAGCTTATGAAAGACCCCCCACTGCCAGTTCCACAAGGGAGAGATACATACACGAGAAAAGGCTCATGTAAAAATAACTAAACATTCAACCCAATCCAAAATTACACATCCTGTTTACAGCAACGACAGAGGGAATGTGGTTATATGACACACCGGCTTACAGATGGGTGATGCGCTCCCCAGCTAACAGGGAACGTTCTCAGAATGTTGGCTAAGGTTCTCTAGAAGTTCTCAAAGTTATTTCAAAATGTTCTGGCAGTACAGTTAGTAGGATGTTCAAAATTATTAAAATGTTTGAATGACATTTTTATTATAACCACTAAATAACGTTAATAAAACATCTTAAAAATGTTTTGAAGGTTCCTAGAACTTTCAAAAGAACATCATTGTTATTATTATATTATTTGTTACTTAACTGAAACATTTGGGAAATGTTCTTGCAACCTAAGTGTTACCTGGATCATACCTGCGTGTGGAAGTGTCTGTGAATGGAGACGATCTCCTTTTCGTTCCTTCTCCTCCTGTGATTTTTGGATTTGCTCTCGAAGGCAAGCGACCTCACAGCTGGAGTCTAGGGACTTTTAAGAAAAAAAAGGCCCACCGTTAAAAAAAACCCAAACCAGACAGATTCCATCTGTATTACTAATGACCTCTAAAAGCCAAAAGAGTCAGCTGAAAGAGTTTGCAGAGCACTGTACTACAGATGCCAACTGTATCAATGTACACGAACGCTCTACGGTCAAGTCAGCCACAGTTGAAATACTGATTTACAGTGTCTTACATAAACTGTCATTATTTTCACACATTTTTAGCAGCTGAGAACCAATATAATTTTAATTTATCCCCCCAAGTTCTAAAAATGTGTTGATATTTATTTATGCCATTGACTGACAGGTCAATCGTACCCTTCGCCGCAGTGTCTTCTCTGTGGGCGCAGCGGGGGCTGCTGATAAGGCCGTGTTACCATTAGCAGCGTCACAGAGACAGTAACCAGGGGGCGTGCCATGAGGAACTCTGGGAGTAGCTGTGACGTCTGAGTCAGAACCAGAACCGAAAATGAAACTACAAAGGGAGTGACAGTGGGCCAGAAGCACCACGGCCTGAACTAGCTCAGCCAGAGACCAGCACTGCTCTCCTGTTTTGAGTAGAGCCTGAAATACACAAATAAGCAACATTACTACCTCCAAATGCAAACAAACAAAAACACATGAACGTTTGCTGAATTAGAAGATAACTGTACTCTTCATATTATGTACCTGTATGTGTGAGCGTGCTGTGAGCCAGGGTTGATGGGCCAGGACCTTGTTGATGTGGTCCAGTTGCTGTAGACGTGGGGGCGTGGCCTCCAGCCCCTGAAGCCACAATGGATCTCCACCTACACGTAGAAACTGAGCCGAGTGCAAAGACACCAAGTACCTACAGTGATGCCGTGCCGCAGCCTGCAACACAAACACAAAGACCTCGAAATTATGTATGTTACCGTGCACAAACAACTAAAAGACATTTGTAGTGTCTTTAAAACATTGTGCTTTTTAAACTTTGCTGTTTGTTTGACCATCCCGACACAGGCACTATGGTGCAAGTTTAAGACAAAACTATCTGTTATCCAAACAATGACTACCGCTGAAAATCAAATAGCGAAACAATAAAGTATTATTCAGGCCTGTGAAAGTGATGTGTTTGTCAGGTATGGTAACCCATACTTAAAATGTGACCTGACTGGTGCAAGTCATGAACACATGCACACACGTACTGCAAGCACCTAGAGGGGCACATGGGGGAAAGGTGCATGGGCTGGCAGTGGGAATCGAACCTGCGACCTTTGGGTTACAAGTCTGACTGTAACCATTAGGCCATGACTGCCTGATTGACTATAAGGCATTTTTAAATATGGCCGGTCCTCTACAGGAAAAGTCTGTTTTAATGTCTGTGTATGCATCGCACTCCTACCATGATGGCAATGTAATGGCGGTAGTGCAGGGGCAGCGGGCCGTCCATATACAGAATGTAGTGCTGGGTGCGCAGGAAGCTCTCCAGGTATTGTGGGTGAGAGGCCATCTGCTGAGACACTGTGTCCAGACGCCCCCTGCTGGCCACAGCCTTCATACACAACAGAGAAGCACGGTCCTTCTCAGAGTTCACCATCACCTGTCAGAAAAACACAACATAAAAAAACATTAAAAAAAACATAACATAACTGATAAACTGTTTCCTTACAAAGGGAAATAAACAGGTCATTTAGTGAATGTTAAAAAGGGCCACACTATATACATCTGTATAAGATCTCCATTTGTCCTTTGCAACAGTTTTACATTTTCCTTTTACAATTTTAAACACAGGGATTTCATAGAAGGAACAATTTAGGAACAATAAGAAACAATGCACATTTAAAGTGATGACATCACAATGCCTGTTTTTCCCAAAGCAGGCTGCAACTGCAAAAAAACGCATATGGAAAAGCTCCAGATCACGTCAGTGTGTCTCATGTTCATACATCTGTTAATCTCAGAGAAGCCACCTTACAATAATATGTACAATGGTACAGCATTCCTCAAATACTTCACAAAATTAAGAAAAAGACGAGCAGCAAACAAACACGGCCTCTTCCGTGGGTCTTGCAGCACTGAGAGTCAGTAATAGACATTCCACACCAGGCGCAGACCACTGCGGTTTTGGCCTCCTTTAGTATACAGACTAGACAGATGTCTGTTGACCTGAATCTCCCATTTTCACACCTCAAGATGCTTAAAATACAGCAACTGGTCACCATCTCAGTGTAGTGACAGGCAGAGCTTGGGATCTTCTGTTTTAGGTTATCAGACACCTTGAAGAACAGGATGCATGTGTGAATGTAGGAAATATTATTTCCTAATGCTCTTCAATAATCAGCATTGAGGAGATAAGACATCTGCTGATTCATTTCTTTGTGCTTAAAACTGCTGAGTTTGAAGGCCAGCCGAGGCCTTGTGCTTGTGCCTTTGGCCTGCTTTGTGTCTGACTGTGGGATTATGGAAATCCTACTCACTCCCCTCCTGATTCAGACTCTGTCACACCACCCGAGCTCTCAGAGGAAGAGAGCACTGACACCAGACGAAATCAAAGGAGCCGAGAATGCAGAAATAAATTAAACCAAGTGAACACAGGATAAAGGAAGTTAAAGATGATGAAATTACATTTATTTGGACTATGTGTACAAGAAACCTATCCAGCCTTTTCCTTTTTATTTTGCACTATTCATTAGGGCATGAGTTCCTGAAGAATGAATGTTAGTTTCCATAATAATTCACCAAAATGTAATGATTACATCAGCAGGAAAGTCAAGTCATTTTAGAGGCAGAGAAAGTTAAGGCTGAGTGGGCAGAGATAATGTGAACAAACAGCATTATAACCTATTTTCACAATCCAATGAAATTCCAACAGATAAAATTAAGACCCACCCTACATTTCCCACAGTATATTGTATGTTTACTCAGAAATACATTGTATTACAGAGATTAAATGCTACAGGTGCGAATGCCAGATTGTGTTGCTAAGAAATGACACTGTTTAACACTACAGGAAAAAAAGATGAAGAAAACGTAAAGTGAGTTTTTAATGAACCAACAGTAAAAGTACTCAAAAGAAAAATGTGTCTTAGCTCTCATTTCTAGCATGTGAAATGAAACCACAGACCTGTTCGCCTGTGCATTTTGCAGCAATGACAGAATTTGTTCCTTCGAGTAAACTGCTGTTCAATAGGGCTGGCTGGAGTCTGTTATGGCAAAGAGGAGGTCAGTTACACTTTTTGGGGGGGGGGGGTATGGGGCTTCTGACTGAACTCAAACATGAACGTGGTCACGTATTGAGTGAAATCTTGTTACATGGTTACAGGGACAACTGAGAACCCCAGCCAAAACAGCTTTGAGCTAACGTAAGTATTACTGACAGTACTGAAGATTCACATCAGTGGAGTGATAGCACAGTTTGTACCGCAGCCGAAATTCTTCAGAGAGTTACATGGTTTGTAGCGCCTCATATAAAATGACTCAAAAAAAAGGAAGTAGAAAAAAGGCCTTGCTTTCACAAAAACGCAATATCAAAAGTCTTAGTGACAGTCTTTGCTGACAATTAGCGAAGGCCCAACGTGCAATTTGTGAAATTGCTTCATGTTTTCAGTGCTGATTGTGAAGAAAACTCTACAGAAGTTTTCTGTGGAATTTTGCAGCTCCATCTTCCCGGGTTATCACACAGTAGTTGACAGAAAGACGACGGCTATAAATAGTTCCACAAGACAGCTGAGATAGCAGCTGCAGATAAGGAAAAACCCTGGTCCTGCACAGGGACAACAAAGATCTCTTTACTTATGCTGGACATCATAAACTTCTCCCAAACTGGTTTCTCTTGTAGACTTGTAAACACAAACTTTTATGCGAAAGCCTTCTGTAAATTCTTGATGCTTAACCCGATTTAACAGCATTCAATAGGTAATTTTCAGTCAGAGAGAGCTGGGAGTTAAGTTTCACATAAACTGTGTCAGTACACTGAGGTGCACACAGCGGTTTGCGGCCTATTTAAAAAACGTGTCAGCCTAACCTGTGACTAAGGTTTATAAATGTCTGAAACGTAATATTTCGTATTAATATGAAATCAGACTGCAGCTATTTTGTGACTCATTTTGAGAGACTTCCTGATATAAATGGTGGTGGTATGATGAAATGCATACAAAAACACTGACCCATTTTATTCTATGAAGAAAATAAATGTACTGTTGGTGCTGAAAGCTACAGTGACACAGCTAACAATTTTCAAAGCGTTCAGTTTTTTTAGATGTTGTAGTAACATTATTGCTAAGAACCTTATTCAAACATTTTAATTTTTGGCAACATTTTTTTAATTTTGCAATCAACTTCAGAATAATGTTTTTAATACAGTGTGTGTGTGTGTGTGTGTGTGTGTGTGTGTGTGTGTGTGTGTGTGTGTGTGTGTGTGTGTGTGTGTGTGTGTACTCATCAATACTGACCTTACAATGGAAAGTGTAAATAAAGATCAATTCAAATTTAAAATTAAATTTTATTAAGTGAAACATTTTACTGTGTGTTAAGTTTACATAGTCTGTATTGACCGAGAGACAATCCAGAGATACAGATTCAATTATAATTCTAATGTATTATTAAGACAAAACATTGCAGTTAACTACTAATGAAACTTCAGAGGAATGTTACAAAATAATACAAGTCATACAAGAGGCTGTTAAACACGCTCACACTCAGTCACAGATGCTGTCAAGAAAGCTGTGAGAAACAAAGACCAGTTATATGTATTTTAGTTTTGAAGCTGAAAACAGTTTGCAAACAACACTGGCCATGGCACAGGCCAACAGTGTAAGGTTATTTTGAAACTGGGGACAATTTTCTGTCACTGCAGGATGCCTCATCAGCACCCGTAACAAGCACAAACACGTCTTTACCAACAGTCAACACGAAACAGGAAGTCAGTCTCATATCCTCCTGGCGAGTCCCTCTTAAAATTCAGCTGAACTTTCATTTATTGGGTAAAGGTGCTACGTTAAGATTTTAATCAGAACTGATCAGAATTCATGTTTCCTTGAACAATAATAGCATAACTGTCCTCTCCATAATTTATAAGCTATTTGAAAGCTATTATATACAGAAAGCAACATCAAAGGATGATATTACAGCTTGAATAAAAGTGCAATATCATGCGACTCTCCATGAACAAACCAAACATTAGATTTGAATAGATTTGCATGTGCTCTCGCAGTGAGATTTGAATGAATTCACGAGTTTGTTTCTAGCTGGTCAAAAAGCCCAAATACAAACACAGAAAGACAAACAAAAACACATTAATTCAGACAGCAGGCAGATGAAAAGTGGCTACAAATTGTCATATGCCCAACCAACAGAACCAGGAAAGCTGACGTAAAAAACAGACAAATCAGGCGTACAGCGAGTCTTTTGTCATCTGAGGACTGTCTAAACACGAGGCGCTGAATAACTGGGGGCTTTAGGGACTGAGTCCAGAATAAGAGCAAGATGAGATATTCAATCTGCATTTTTGGAAGGCCTAGAGGGGTCCATCCTTGACATTCACACATGTCCCAACTGCTGTTACACAAACCTCTCTACAAAGGAAACACTATTTTGGCTTGCCAACCTGGAAGTCGGGAAGAACAAAATAGCCAGCTGCACCTCACTGAGGGGTTGGACTGAAACAAGCCCAAAAGCAAACAAACACAGACAAACACACCAGATCACATATGGATAGAGTCAGACAACCAGGAAGACTGGCATAAACAGGCAGCGTGACATACAAAGAGCAGAGCGCACACAAACAAAATTTTGACCAATCCCATTTAGAAAAAAAACAAAAGGCCCCGTTTATTTCTGCAAATCACAATCTGCTTAAAAAAATCAATGAGGACAACGTGCATGTTATTTTTCCCCATATTTGTCTTTGCACTGTAACGCCTCAATGTTATTTTTTATGCTTTCTCCCACATTCTCTTTCCTCCTCCAACAAAAGCAAGACTAACGACTGTTTAGAAATGAAACGTCCTAGGAAGCGTGAAAAGTCAACGATGAATTGCAAAGGTGAAAAAGCTACGTGCTTATATCAGGAAATTAAAAACATGCTCCCTGCGCACTTACCCATGTCTGCAAACGCATGAAAGACATGGGGGGGCCCTAAAAGACATTTTCCTGAGGGCTTTTTACTGAAGGACTAGTGGTAACAGAGAAAAAGAGAACGAGTTTATAATGTTAACAACCCAAGCACAGGCCTGAGGGATTTTTTATGGGCTGGCAAATGAGAACATATTTCTGAGAAATGTTTAAATGACATTCCTCTATTGTTCTCCTGTTTGCTGAGCGGCTCCACAGCGCCCCTTGAGGTTGACGACGGTCCTGCAGGCAAACGAGGAGAAAAACAACTTTGATTGGCAGTACATCACATCGCACAAACGGAAGACAGAGAAAACAGTCAAAAACAAAAAGCCAACCGTGAAGAAATGTTAATACAAGTTACATCTTTGTAGCTTGTTAGGCACATTTAAGTGTCAAGCCATAAAGGCTGTATGTATGCGCCAGGGCTTTGTGTGCTACACGAAAAGCGAACAATGTCCATGTACGACAGCGCCACAAATAACAAGCAGGTTCATTTTCACAAACGCTTAGAAACCAAAAGCCTTGGCAGAGTTGAGAGTATTGAAATAAAACAGAGTTAAAGGGACAACAACTCCAGCGATTGAAATGAATGCCTTCGTCTGTCGTTGCGACCCTTAAGCATTAAATCGTTTGCCTTGCACGAAACAAGACGAGCAACTTGTCGATTCGACAAAAGCCGCATGCATTTAAGAGACGTGGCGGAGAGCAGAAACACAATAAAACTTCATTTTCACATGCCAGAATCAAACCCGAGCTTTAAAAATGAGCTGACGAAATCCATAACCACGGCTTAGCAAATACCCCAGTGTGCACCAAATCAATGGTTTTAAGACTGATCCAGACTGCAGCCTTAACTCTCCATGAAACAGAGAATACCTCCAGTGCTAAAACAGCACCCGGTTTATTAAATGCACACCTTTGTGAACCACCATGAATCCTGAGTGAACAACGACCAGCAGAAGAAGGAACCGAGATTAAACCGCACAGAAAATGAATATGAAAGTGGTCTTGATTGGTATGATTTTTCTCTTTGTTGTAAAAGCAATGCATCTCCTTCATGCGACGCAAGACAAAACTACACAAACAATACAACGGAGGATCGGCGATACAGATGAATTTAGCCTGAACTCAAAATGAATGAATTGGCTTGAAAACAACAGCCACCGATTCACAATCGTTAAGGCCGGTTTGATTTATGACATTGACGGAGGCTGAGAGATAACGGGCATTACTTATTACTTATGAGTCGTTTCCTTTAAAGATGAACTGGAGACTTGGAAATGCATTGAAAAGACATGTTGATGCGTGTTTAAGCATCTTAAACCCGAATGAATGAATGAATGAATGAATGAATGAATGAATGACAGAGAAATGAGTTTCGATGTTTTGTGTAAGTGGACAGACTGTCAACTTTGAAACTTCCCCGCGAGCCCGACAGTCTCTGAAAACACACAACGGCGTGATTTCTTACCTGATTTTGAACAATCTGGCACTGAGTTGCAAGGCGATAATCCATGTTGTTGGTGCAGATGATCATTTTCCTCCCCGTAAGTGCATGGATGCGGCTCCGCCGGCTTTCTCGGTTCTTACCGACTCTCCAACAAAGGCCGAGCCGCTGTGAGCGCTACATGTCCGGGCATACAGCTGCAGTGTCACTGGGCGAAAAATCAGTTGACTGACAGCTCACGCGGCGACGCCGTCCAATCAGAGCGCCGGTAAGGCGGAGAAAGCGTGAAGCGACAGCCAATCAACTCACGCGACCTCTGAGCCAATAAGCGGCGTCATGTGGTGGAAAAGTACCTGTCTGTTAGCCACGTTAAGCCCACCCACTTTCATGACGCAATGCAACCTGACAACTAATTATAATATGATGGTGTCTTAAAACAAATTGTATTATATTTATAAATCCATTATTTGATCTTGAGCACAACATGTCTGCAAAAGCCATACCCTTGAACTGTGTTACTGCAAAAGACTGAGAATTGGTTATTGTGATGAACTCATGTGAAGCTCCTTATTCTTTTCTGAAAGGCACTGCAAACAGCTGGATAATGAGTTACTGAATGCATTGCTGCAGGGCTGTTTTAAAATGCACAGGACTGAATTTTTATGAGCCCCCGTCCCCTGGACCAAATGAGTATGCCATATCATAAAGAACCTTAGTGGGGCCCCTCATGTCACATGGCCTAGGACAACAAATCCCAAAACAGTTTCACTCTTACAGAGTAAGAGAGACGTGCAACATTTATTATTAGGACAACATTTTTGGTATCTTGCTATATTAATTGACATAGCATGGCAAAAGTTGATAGAACAGTGAAGTGTATTGGTTTTATTTGCTAATACTGAATCTGCAAAATGTCTTTGAAGATCAAACTGAAATATTGGGGTTTTTAGTCTATGCTGACCAATTGTGTACATAGTGTTGTCCTGAAAGTTGACAAAATTAACTTTTAAAACTGTAAAATGCTAAGTTTCTGTAACATGGGATACAGAGGTTATAATATTCAGTCCACATTTGATTTGCAAAATATTACCATTTGATATACAGTGTAAGCAATGTTGGGAAAGATGAGTAAACTTTTTCATCTGCCATATTGCAGAATGTTTCCAGACAGAGTTTGAACAAATATTACAACAGTGCTTATTCAACACATGATGTTTTCCAGTTCCGTTCCCCATGAGTCTGAGTGATTTTAACAAAAGCCTTCTGGCCCTTATTGTCTGGACACATGCCATCATCTCTCCAGCTACAAATAAATGGGGCTCTTGTTTTTGTAAAGGACTTAGTATTTGGAATTCATTTAATTTTATGCTGTTAAACTGATATGTTTTTTCTCTGTGTACTGAAATACCTGCAGGTTAGATTCTACATTTAAAGTGTATCAGACCTGACCCTTACCACTACAATGTGACTCTACATTCTTTTTGGCTGTCTACACAGAAGAGAATATCTTAAAGGGGTGGTGGAGGGGGTTGGAAGGATGAAATAGCAAAAAATCATTTTGTTTGCTTTTTAACACTGCTTGTTTATCTAAGCGTAATGTAACAAAAGGTACAGAACGTGATAAGGTGTTTTTGAATTTAGGAATTTAGGTCTTGGCAGGTCTCAGAACGTCTCTGCCACTTTGAAAATAGAGGTTAGTTATTCTTCTATTAAATAAGTTTAGGGCAGACGGTAAAATAACCTCACCATATCTTGCTATATCTGTAAATGTCAACAAACTCTGCATGAACTGATTGACATGAGGCATCAGGTAAAAAATGCTTATTATGTTTTGGAAAAATGCATATATTATGCATAAGTCTAACAATTAAAACACAAACAGTGATAAGGAAATGTTAATGGAGGGGCAACAGATGGTTTTGTTAGCAAATAAGATATTTAAACCGTATTGGTAAAAAGGAAAACCAGTAAAAACACTCACATATCATTGTCATATGATGTTTACTTTAAGTCTTTGCTCTACCTGTGCTAAAGCAGTCTAAAAATAATGTTTTGTAATGTTAATCAGTGTTCATTTTCATTTTAAATGGAGTATATGCACTATAATATTACCAAACGAACACAACCCTTATTCACTTCTTAAGCAGAACAACCAGTCGATTCAATACTCTTCTGGATGCCTCAAAAGTGTCAGTTACTGTATCACGGGGGTGTGTGCTTAGCAGAAAGCAGTGAGTGCTTAAAAAAGACCCTCTCTGTACAAGGAGAATGGACTTGTGTTCCTGTGCTAATAGTAAATAACACTTTTGAAAAGAAAGAAGGGACACAGTAACAGTATAAATTCTGTACAACAAATAGTACCATAATATGCTCTACAACTGTACTTTACAATTTAAATAATATATATAAATATTAATATATTTGTGTGTGTGTGTGTGGGAGGAGTATATATTGGGGACATATTTGTACCCAAGTCAGCAAAACCTGACAAATCTGACCAAAACCTCCTTTTGGACATGTCCTCATTTGTAAAAAAACACTACAAAACACAGTAAATGAATTTTTTTTAAATTGTAAAAATGCATCATTTGTTTTGTTAGGGTTAGAGTGTGGGTTAGGTTATATTGTTTATAACTAGCTGTGTATAAAAACAATAGTCTATTAAATGTCCCCCTTTATATAGATAGGTAACATGTATGTACAATACATTGTATATATGGTAAAATATGTAAAATAGAATAGTTTATTCACTGTTGGTGCATTGCTGTTTCTCAAAAGTGCAGCCACAAGAGGGCAACTTATGCAACTGTATGTAATTAAAGTTACACTATATTCTATAGTGTAACTTAAAGTGTTTCTATATTCTTTAAAAACATTGCAACATTTTTAAAAACATTATTCTAGAGAAACAGATATCAAACGTATTTCAATTATATTACATGGAACATGGAAATTACATCATGACACTTCCCACTCATACCAACACCCTGATATAAACATAAAAGTAAAAGTCATGTGTGTCATATGTCTGCATCAATGCCATTTGAGAATGTAGAATTATTTCTAATTATAACAATAAAAAAGTGAGACATTCGCATTCATTCACGCATGTGCAAAAGTAAAAGTTTTGCTGGAGGAAGTCAGACATTACACAATGACCACAGGAACCACCACTCCAGCAGCTGCAGTCCTCCGTTTGTAATACAGAGCATTGCAGTTGTTGTAATATAAAGCATTACAGTTGTTGTAATATAAAGCATTACAGTTGTTGTAATATAAAGCATTACAGTTGTTGTAATATAGAGCATTACAGTTGTTGTAATACAGAGCAATACAGTTGTTGTAATACAGAGCATTACAGTTGTTGTAATATAAAGCATTACAGTTGTTGTAATATAAAGCATTGCAGTTGTTGTAATACAGAGCAATACAGTTGTTGTAATATAAAGCATTACAGTTGTTGTAATACAGAGCATTACAGTTGTTGTAATACAGAGCAATACAGTTGTTGTAATACAGAGCATTACAGTTGTTGTAATACAGAGCAATACAGTTGTTGTAATACAGAGCAATACAGTTGTTGTAATACAGAGCAATACAGTTGTTGTAATACAGAGCATTGCAGTTGTTGTAATATAAAGCATTACAGTTGTTGTAATATAAAGCATTACAGTTGTTGTAATATAGAGCATTACAGTTGTTGTAATATAGAGCATTACAGTTGTTGTAATATAAAGCATTACAGTTGTTGTAATATAAAGCATTACAGTTTTTATACAGAGCATTGCATTGTTGTAATATAAAGCATTACAGTTGTTGTAATATAAAGCATTACAGTTGTTGTAATACAGAGCATTACAGTTGTTGTAATATAGAGCATTACAGTTGTTGTAATATAGAGCATTACAGTTGTTGTAATATAAAGCATTACAGTTGTTGTAATATAAAGCATTACAGTTGTTGTAATACAGAGCATTACAGTTGTTGTAATATAAAGCATTACAGTTGTTGTAATACAGAGCATTGCAGTTGTTGTAATACAGAGCATTGCAGTTGTTGTAATATAGAGCATTACAGTTGTTGTAATATAAAGCATTACAGTTGTTGTAATACAGAGCATTACAGTTGTTGTAATATAGAGCATTACAGTTGTTGTAATATAAAGCATTACAGTTGTTGTAATATAAAGCATTACAGTTGTTGTAATACAGAGCAATACAGTTGTTGTAATATAAAGCATTACAGTTGTTGTAATACAGAGCATTACAGTAGTTGTAATATAAAGCATTACAGTTGTTGTAATATAAAGCATTACAGTTGTTGTAATACAGAGCAATACAGTTGTTGTAATACAGAGCATTACAGTAGTTGTAATATAAAGCATTACAGTTGTTGTAATACAGAGCATTACAGTTGTTGTAATACAGAGCATTACAGTTGTTGTAATACAGAGCATTACAGTAGTTGTAATATAAAGCATTACAGTTGTTGTAATACAGAGCATTACAGTTGTTGTAATACAGAGCATTACAGTTGTTGTAATATAAAGCATTACAGTTGTTGTAATATAAAGCATTGCAGTTGTTGTAATATAAAGCATTGCAGTTGTTGTAATATAAAGCATTACAGTTGTTGTAATACAGAGCATTACAGTTGTTGTAATACAGAGCATTACAGTAGTTGTAATATAAAGCATTACAGTTGTTGTAATACAGAGCATTACAGTTGTTGTAATACAGAGCATTACAGTTGTTGTAATACAGAGCATTACAGTTGTTGTAATACAGAGCATTACAGTTGTTGTAATATAAAGCATTACAGTTGTTGTAATACAGAGCATTACAGTTGTTGTAATACAGAGCATTACAGTAGTTGTAATATAAAGCATTACAGTTGTTGTAATACAGAGCATTACAGTTGTTGTAATACAGAGCATTACAGTTGTTGTAATATAAAGCATTACAGTTGTTGTAATACAGAGCATTGCAGTTGTTGTAATACAGAGCATTACAGTAGTTGTAATATAAAGCATTACAGTTGTTGTAATACAGAGCATTACAGTTGTTGTAATACAGAGCATTACAGTAGTTGTAATATAAAGCATTACAGTTGTTGTAATACAGAGCATTACAGTTGTTGTAATACAGAGCATTACAGTTGTTGTAATATAAAGCATTACAGTTGTTGTAATATAAAGCATTACAGTAGTTGTAATATAAAGCATTACAGTTGTTGTAATACAGAGCAATACAGTTGTTGTAATATAAAGCATTACAGTTGTTGTAATACAGAGCATTACAGTAGTTGTAATATAAAGCATTACAGTTGTTGTAATACAGAGCATTACAGTAGTTGTAATATAGAGCATTACAGTTGTTGTAATACAGAGCAATACAGTTGTTGTAATATAAAGCATTACAGTAGTTGTAATATAAAGCATTACAGTAGTTGTAATATAAAGCATTACAGTACAGGGTATCATATTCAATCCATCACACAGTGTGGCATCACTTTAAGTTCACTTGTCAGTATGCAACAGACGTTTGACATTTCCCACTTTTGCACACACGGCTTTTCAAAGCAATGAACAAGAGGGGGGGGGGAAACAAGAGGAGGTCTGTCTACCGAACTACATCGGGGAAGGATGTCATGCAAGATTATGATGGCCATAGACGGTAAAAACCGCTAACTGGCATTTCACCCACACGTTCCTGTCTAATAGCTGCAATCCGCCTACATGATGCCTTAATGCTGAAGAGGAAAATCATCATGCAGTTCAATGCACCTGCAGGGCCTACATTGTGCTGCAAACTGCAGCTGCATGGACGAGGGAGGCAAACGAGATATTGATCTTACATTATATTTCAACCCATCGTCTTGCCTTCGACCTACCGAAGACATGCAGTTCACACCCACTGCTTTGCAAACACAGACGTATTAAATGAAATGTTTAGCCATGAAGATCAAACACATCCGCCTATGAATAATCTCTCCTAATTCTCTCTCAATCCGCACATTTCCAGCTGGGAAAAGCTTGGTAACAAAACAGGTATTCATACTAACCAATCACAGGCAAGAGGATGACCTCATCTGCTGCTTCATTTCAAGGGATCATTGGAAAATTCTGAAACCTTTGAAAAAACATGGAAATGGGTAGACAGACAGAAAAAACATGGGTAGACAGACAGACAGTAACTATACGTATAAACAACACATTTACTTTCATATGTTTTATTTAAGAAAGTCGAGTTGTAATTTAAGTAACATTTTCCACTAAAATATTAATAAAGGTTCATATTTGGCATTTATGTGTGCTGCATGGTGATACACAGCAGATAGTTTGACTAACTGATATCCAGAATTATCCAGTTCATAAAATCAATATAGTAACTTCTCTAGATGAACCCAGTGCAGTGGCCTAATAAACATTTTGTTATTTAAATGAACTGAGACTCAATATTGCAAAATGAGCATGAATAATGAACACTCAGGTTGGTAGGTTCAGGTCCGGCTCCTCCGGTCCCCAGTGTGGTGCTGGTTCTCCATTACTGCCATTTACTTGCGTAGCTTTCTACGCTTTTTTATCTGCAGAGGCCAACACACAAAATTCCTGTTGTCAAATAATTCACATTTAACAAATCATATTATACATAACAAAAATATCACATTTGGAATATCACATTATGTAGTTTCATAAGAATACATTTTATAATGTCTAAACCTCATAAAGATATCTATAAGAGCACTGTAATAAAAACTCTATTGTCAGATGATAAATGAATGTTTTTTTAACTGTCTGTATAAATTTATTAGCCATTGCACAAGGAAAATTTTATGAAGTGAATTTTTGACAAACACAATGAGGTTTAGCAGGATTTAACAGATACCTGACGTACAGATGTGCATTAAAAGGACTCACAGTTTTAGGTGGGGCTTGAGCATTGCTTTCCTCTAATGTAGCTTTATTAGCCTCTAAAAGGCGGAGCTCCTCGACGCGAGTTCTCTCAAGACTGTCAATCTGGGCCTGCAGGGTCTCTGCAGAGCATGGACATCACATGCACACACATTAAGAGCGTGCAATAGCAATATTCAATAATATACAACATCTACCAACTATCTGACACAAAGTATTAATGAAGTGAGAGAGATTAGATGACATTGTACGTGTTATGGTACCTAATAAAGCAGAATCAATGCTGGACAGTAGGGATGTTGCGGAAGTATAAGCACCATCAGACGTACCTGTAAATACAAACAAGGAAAACCTCTGACCTTTACAGTAAAAGTCAACTATTAGCAATTCTTTCATTTATTTATATCAAATAAAAACAGTTTAAGCCAAGCCATAATAACAACCTAACAAGAACATTGGAAAATTAAAAAAAAACAGATGCAGAGATAGACAGATAGACGGGCAGATAAAAAAGATAACAGAGCAGATAAACCGATCAAACACCTGTGTGGAATTGTAGTAAACGAATGCAGTAACGTCACACTTACGGTTGATTCTGTAGACAATAAAAGACTCTCTAGGCTGTAACAGTTCACTAGCACACTTGTGCACATTCTGGGACAGGAAGAGACATTTCATAGCTCCTTGTACATCACACAGATCTATAAGCTCTGAAACACAAATGTATCTGATTCAGAATTAACTTCATTATCGTGTTGCACACACAAAGAACGGAAAATTATAGAGTAATAAAAATAAAATATATATAGAAACAAACAAAACAGACAGAATAACATATGTACAGATATACTATAGACAGTACAGATATGTGTCTGTACTGATAAGGGATAATGTAGTGTGCAAGTACAACACATCGGATAGATAATCTTAGGGATACAATTTCAGATTAGTGTCAAAACTGTTATATAATACGCATTTTCTATGCATCATTTTACTTTGCAGGACCGCAGACGCATTAAGTAGGAGCACAGTGTTAATGACAAGGGTAATGACTACTCCATTAGTGATGGGCTGCTTCCAGGTAATGTCCCTAACTACATGCCACAGATGTAATGGGACACTGTTTCAGGAGTATGTGTGAAGAGAGAGTGTGAAATATTAACACCAGAGATCCATGACCTCCTGCTCTGAGGTCACGGCCATTTGAAGGGACACACTGGGCTCAACTAACCTCCTCTGACCTGAGATCTCTGGAGTAAGTGCCAAGAACAGCCAGTTTGACCTACTCTCAGGTACAATGTACAGTGTCAAAAGCCATTTCTTTGATGTTAGACTATCTCATGAGATCTGTTTCTGTACTAAGTATTTGTAGGAGCAAGTCATTTAAAACAACTCGAATGATTGTAACTTTCCTAAAGGTTCTGTTGCTGACATTTAACTCATATTTAACACTAAATTAATGAAAATGCTAAAATTACACACAGCATTACTATGACTGTTTTAATGCACATACCTGATTCAGCCACTCCCAACTTGTTTCTTATATACTGCATTAAGAAAACAACTGGACATTTGGTGTTGACAATAAACTGATCATTTTCTAAATACACAAACATCACACAGAAATTAGCTTTTTGTCATTCCAATAAATTAAAAAAACTATTATACACAAAAGCATATTTTAAGTTACTTTTCTTTTATTAAGATTAATTTGAGTTAAACAAATGAATCAAATTCCTATAGGGGTATGACAACACACAAAGTCAGGAGTGTGCATCTTACCTCCATGTTTAATGTAAACAAACATTACGACAGAAAACCACAGACACTCGAACCCTTTCTGGCTGCTGTTGAGTTTTTAAGAAGCTGCCTGCTGCAACCGTGCAAAGACATTTGTGACACCGCCAGAGTAACATAATCTTTAAGACTGTGATGTCACAATGACACAGAACCAGAGAAAAAGTATTGTAGTTTGTAATGAGAAAATGGATAAACAATAATATAAAAAATATCAATATCAATATAAAAGTTTAAAAATACAAATGTAATACATTATTACATTATTATTCAACAAAATTATATGAATTATGCCTACATCCCACAAAAAAATGATGTCATGCAATCTCGTGACATGTATTTTATTTTTTAAGGTACTGGCTTAATATATTATCAAAGTCTATGTTCATCCCTTCATTTAACAAACATCAATATGCTCTTGATGTAGATAAAAATATACAATCGATCCTTTTGCTCCAATATACATTGTAAAATGAGATAAGACTCTAACAAAATAAATCAATAAAAGAAAACAGCACTTAAACACTCAACATGTAAACATGCAGTAGGATTACAGTACAGGTCAATGGTAAATGCCACATTGGTCTATAAACTAGACTGTTCTGCAGGCTGTTCCTCAGTGCTTGACCTATCACAGGTGGCAGCCTCTGAAGTGGGAGTGACCACAGGTGTGGGACTGACATCACAAGGGAGTGTGACCTCACACACACTACAGGATGGCTCTGTGTAGTCTGGCTCAAAGGCTTCCTTCAGCTCCCTGGAGATGTGAACCCAGCTCTGAGCAAGACAGGAAGTTGAAATGTCACAAAACACCCAATTTTGAAGAGTATGCAGAGAGTATGGCGTTTATAGATAGCCAGAAAAAATAGATACCTCGACATTTCCATTGTGTTTATGGAACAAATCTTGCAAATTCTTGCTAGGGTCAGGCACAATTGGAAGTAAGATGATCTTAATCCTATACATTGAATAAGAAGAAAGTATTCTTTCAATAAGGTGTAAGCTACACCTTCTTATTTATAATATCCACCTTTTTATTTGCATGCTCTAAACTCTTAAAGCAATAGGCTATCATTTACCACCCTTATCTTGTTTCAAACCTGTGACTTTGTCTGTGACTTTGTCTGTGACTTTGGTGAATTTATTTAAAAGAATATCATGGACACTCTTTATCATATAATGAAAGTGAATGGGGACTGGAGCTGTCAAGCTCCAATTACAAAAGAAGCATCATAAAAGTACTCATAAAAAGGTTCAAATGACGTGCGCTGTACTCCAAATCCTCTTATTCCTCATCATATGACAGCTTTGAAGGTGAACATGAGGGTGAGTATATAATGACAGAATTGCAATTTTTGGGTGAACTATCCCTTTAAGAAATGTGAAGTTCAGAAAAGAATAAACAAAAACAAAGTGGTTAACATCTCTCACCTCTCACAATAACACAATAACAAAACCAGCAGGATTAGCAGCACAACTGGCAAAGTACCAAATAACGCTTGCCACCAGCCCGATCTGCTGACGTTCTCTAAATAATGAAGAATCATAAAGGCAAAACAGTTAGCAGAGAAAAATGTGAGTGAAGCCAACCATGTCTCCAGTATGTTATCATACCTGTACTGCCCCACTCCAGCCAAGTACTCCAGTTACTCCAGTAAGCTGAAGCACCACAGTGTTCATCTGGAGTGCTCCGGACTCGAAAAGCATATTGCTTATTCGGTGAGACGAGTGGTGGACTGTACAATGTTTCTGTCACATTAATGTACTGTCAGCAAAAGAGAGACAGAGATGAGATATAATGCAGAACAGTCATAATACTCAATATTCCCTTAAAGAATCTCACCTCTCCCCGGTTTTTGTCTGTCCGCTGGTGGACCATATAGACTACACACTTTTTGCGATAGTTAGTGCTATTCTTCCAATTCAGGACAAGTGTTCTGTTTTGTTCAAACCACTTCACTGAGAGGTTATAAGGAGGGTTTAGCTGCACTAAACAAACGTAAGTACAAGCACAAGCAAAATGAGACACTGGCTGGGAATGAATTAATGATATCAGATAATGCCTAATTTTGAACAGATTCATTAGGCCTAAATATACATAATATAAAACATAAGGGATAAACACAAATACATAATATGCAGTCAGCTGACCATTGTGTCCCCATATATACACATATATACAGAATATACAATCAGCTGACCATTGTGTCCCCATATATACACATACATACAGAATATACAATCAGCTGACCATTGTGTCCCCATATATACACATATATACAGAATATACAATCAGCTGACCATTGTGTCCCCATGTATACACATACATACAGAATATACAATCAGCTGACCATTGTGTCCCCATATATACACATATATACAGAATATACAATCAGCTGACCATTGTGTCCCCATATATAACATATATACAAATATACAATCAGCTGACATTGTGTCCCCATATATACACATATATACAAAATATACAATCAGCTGACCATTGTGTCCCCATATATACACATACATACAGAATATACAATCAGCTGACCATTGTGTCCCCATATATACACATATATACAGAATATACAATCAGCTGACCATTGTGTCCCCATATATACACATATATACAGAATATACAATCAGCTGACCATTGGATCCTCCTTGTCTGACTGCAAATCTGGCTGACTGCATTATCCATCATTACACAGGTACTTTACATCTGTATGTTATCTTACCATATCTCTGGAGGGATTCAAAGGCACGTGAAACAGGTGCTGAATTCTGGTTTGCTCCAGCAGATATCATTGTTTTAAATCTGTCAAACACTTGATCATGATTTTCTAAAGGAAATCTGCAGCCTGCAGTGTATTTGTGCTCCAGTATGTATTCTGGGCAGTCAGATAAGCTGTTGTTTTTAAATCTGATGGAAAATGGAAACATATGATCAGCTAGTACCACAAAACAATATGGCATTAAGACATATGTATTAAAGCTGCAAAAAAATAAACCAAAAAAAAAAACCCAAAAACTGTTACCGAGGAAGTACATAATAGATTAGTAAAGATTTATGATCAATAATTTATTTCTGAGCCATCAGGTCTGATTTCCCAGGAAATGTCATATTGGTTTCAACATATGTAACATGCGTAAAATAACCTGTAATTTTGTTTCAAACAGAAATGGCGATAAAGAGGCAAAGGTTACAGATAGCATCTTAAGGTTTTTCTATAATCTATAATCCAGCAGTATGATGAACGGTACAATAGAAACATGCAGCTCCTGGGAGACTTACGCACTCCTGAAGGTTTCATTCATCTTCGATGCATTTGACTGCCATGTGCACTCCACGTACTCTAGGTTGATGACCATACACTTTATACCTACAACACGTTTGAAGATTCTTCACATAATCCACAATAACTGACATACAGCAATTTCTGTCTACACGTCATTTCTTGACGCATTCTTCATTTTTTAAACTTCAGTTTCGCTCAACCCACACAGACAATGGTAAAACCTCTATGGTACTGCATCACATACAAAATGACATAAA
Source organism: Chromobotia macracanthus (assembly GCA_036877525.1). NCBI lineage: Eukaryota > Metazoa > Chordata > Actinopteri > Cypriniformes > Botiidae > Chromobotia > Chromobotia macracanthus. The sequence goes on from JAZGTH010000017.1 coordinate 5,569,364, forward strand.
TAGATAAGAGAAAACCCAGCGGAAATCCCCATTAATATCTTTTCTATAGGCTGACAAATGTTACCATTTTATTTTAGAAGATAAAGCCGGTAAGTAAACATCAATATTAAACTGCTTTTTATAATTGTTTTTAAACAATGAATACAGTCACAATCTTTTGACAAATCGTAAAGGTTTACATACCTCTTCTATTGACATCAACCACAAATTTACTATTTACTAATACAATAACACTGTAATTATAAACTTACTCAGGGCGGCTGCTGAGCAGCATTGTTCAGAAAACAAAACACAGAACAAAATACTAAAACAGAGTCTTGATGTGTGTGTGGAAGTCATGCTGTCCTCCGGGCGGCTAAGTGGAAATATGCCTACGGTCTAACATTACACAGGATGTTCACTACAGCATGTTTCCTTGACAACTTCCGGCTTCAATTGACAAGCCACGTGACAGTTGCTACATGTGTCACAAACAAAAACTAAAAAAGTATTAAATGCCTATGAAATATTTGATTAGCTATTAAAGGTGCACTTTAATAAAATATAGTACTATATACGAACATAATCTGTGGCATTGTAAAATATATATATTATAATACATGATACAGTATTATATAGTACATGATATCTGTTCTCTGGAATGCAGTTTAATCGTCAGCCTGAATTCCCATCAGAGCTGACCACAGTTTTATAAGACAACACTCAGAAAAGTCCAGTGGCCTTATCTAAAAAGTTGGCGAATTTCTGAGGTTCACCAGGCACGTAGGTGGTCAATGAAGACAGGTCCATATCTTTTAAAGTCTGGGACAGGTTGCTGTAATAAAGAATTAAAACAAAAAGGACAACAAATGATGTTGAAGCAAATGACAAACGTCAGTGTAAGTATAACCATTGATGAAGACACTGAAACTGAGGTGTAACTCTAATAAAGGCAAAGATGATCATGTAAACTCATGTTAACTTTAGAGCAGTGACTGAACCGTCATCATCAGACCTATAAAACAAACCTGCAGGTGCAGTAAATAAGGTGCGAATCTGCTTGCAGCTGCTTCGCAAGCTCCAGCTGGTGATTGTCCATTAATTTGTCATTGACCACCACCAGAAGAGGTTTATTAGCTCCGAGTGCCTCCAAACAGCTTCCTGCTCCTATCAGTAAATATTAAAGCCACAATCCATAACTTTTTGTCACCCTATCGCCATCTCTGTTTGAAACAACATAATACTGCAAATTACTTGTGGACATTTTGCCTTGTTGTGGACATAACACACTGACAGTTTAAGCATGCATTATTTTTTGTTTTGATTATTTTTATTACAGTGATTTTTTTTATTCTTTGATTGTCTTTCCCCTTCATTTGTTTTACCTCCTAATAATGTTTCACCCACCAGCATGACTGATGACCAGGTCTGCGCTTCTCATGTCCTCAGATATTGAGTCTTTGAAACGAAACGCTTGTACTGTTAATCCAGGACAACAGTCTGGATCTGGCACAAATGAACCTCTGCCAACCTGAAGAACCATGTCTGTGTACCCACGATGAATTAAAGCCTTAGAAAAGTATAGTAAAACAGTCATAAACGTATAACATGTTACATGTCTGACTTATAACCCCACCACTGTTTGATGTTTACATTTGCTCCCGTGTAATGATTTACCTTCACAGATTCATTTGAAGTCACGGTGACGATCAAGTCCTCAAAACTTGTTGTCCCCACAGTGACGAATACAGTTTTCATTGCATTCATGAATAAAGATGATCATGTGTTGCGATTCTGTTAACAAAGGTTTGCGCAAAACGAAGTTGGAAACAGTGAGAGACGTGCAAAAACGAAGGCGGCGGAAACACTTCAAAATAAAAGTCAGGGCTCGTACAGGAAAGCTTTCAATGGGGAAGGTTGAAAATGACCAACACAATGCATTTGAAGTATTCATTTGTAAAATAAAATGACAATAAATGAATAAACGTGTTGGCTCATTTCTAAAAAAAAAATGCATTTCTCTAATGTGCGGCTGGTTGGATTTTCAGTGCTGTGGACTGAATTCTTACATCTCTGCATTTTTTCTGCAGGGTTCAAATCTGGGTCTGACCGGGTCGCTCAAGGACATTCAGACGTGTTGACCACTCCAGCATTGGAGTCACATTCCTCTGACTGACCCGGATATCTGAGTTCAGAAGAGCTGCAGATGGTTCTGATTCACTCAGAACTTTTCCTGCATCTTTTCCTTAAGACCCAATTTGAACTGACAGCAGAAGGAATAATATTGATTTCAGACGTCTTCAGTACTACAATGCAAACTGGTTTTGTATTTTAAAGAATTCAAATCATTACTGCTAATACCTCAGTACAGAATACCTTTTTGCTGCAGTCATTGCTATACTCCATTCTGCCTCAAAGGTAGACTACAAACGACAATAAAACAGGAATTATTTTGCATTAATCTTTTTTTTGTAATATGCACAGCAATTATATAGTATAATCCGATTTAAAAAATGGGTTTTGCCTGTCTACCTCAAACCTTGCAAGTAAACAGCATCCTTCTACAAGTTCTTTCTGTTACTCATCATAAGACTCACATTTCAGACATTTACCCACAATAAGACAGATTGTTTGCAACTGCTAAAGGTTGACTTCCAGACAAGGTCATTTTTAAAAGACCTATTGTGAGTTATTGCATGCAGCAACTTTTAGTTCATAATTTTGCTTTGGATGTCTTAAAGATGTTGACACCCTTAACTTAATCATTTGTACATTTTATGTGATTACACTTTAAGAGCTAAGAGGCATATTCTTCTTACTGTGATGAAGGAAACCGTTAACAATATAAATAAGGACACTTCATTTTGACTAAAGGTGATAATACTATGAAAGTCATCCCAGATGTTTTTTTTAAATCAGTGGTCAAGATCATATTAAAAACCTGCCTAGCAAGCCAACAAAACAGGCTTAATGGAAATGAGTTTAGACATCCTAAAAAAGAAGAATTATAAGAAAGGAAGAACTCGACACAGGTTTCAGACTGTAATTATTTAAGGCATCATCAATGCTGTACTTCAGAAACAATGCATACTGCAGTCACAAAAAGCCAAAACATAATATAAAATTGCAATATTTATCTATCCTGGTAAATAAAGACTTTAATAAATAGAGTATTAGGGAGAAAGCATATATACCAGTAGTTAAAAAAGGAAAATAAAAGAAACATTAGATATTCAGGTCTCAGACCTGCATAACGGCTATTACAGCTTTATGATTAGAAATCAAACTAAATATGTTAAAAGAAAAACAGGGAAATTTACAACAGAGCATCTTCAGGGGTATGACAGCACTGAGCTGACCTGCGCGTCGTAACCCTTTTCCCTATTTAAGAAAAATAGCTATAAATAGCCCTGTCACATATAATTCCATTCCCAAAAGTTTTCTGTGCTCCAATTCACAGACTTGACTTGTTTCCTGGTAACCAAAAGATAACTTGAAGATATTGGGTATGTGCTCTAGAATCCAGACCCTGGTGGATTTCAAAAGACCCTGCATTGATTTACTTCTGGGCAGCAAAGCCAAGCCTTGTCAGATGTCCTTAAGTTTTAGTGTTCAAGAGGCTCAGTGGCACAGGTGTGGCTCATTGGGTCATAAGATCATCAAAGCAGTGACTGGTTCAAGAGATTCCATCAGGATGAGGCTCCTGAGAGACACAAAAAAGTACTGAATAGTGACAAAATGTACTGTAGTGACATTATAATATATATACACACACACACACACACACACATAATCACTGTAAAAAAAAACTAGCTATAGCTAATATTGTCTTACAGAAGCTTGACATTCCACATTTCCTTAGAATTTTCACTTAACGTACCATTGTTTGAAGAAAGATCATTTTCAATATGTAATATCTCAGACATGCAAAACAAAAAAAATCTGTTTACATAAAGCCACTAAAATGGCACATCTGGGTAGTCGTACAATTCCCTGAATTTCCTGTTTTGCAACATCACTTTCCATTCAGGAAGTTACATCTTCCTTTTGCTTTACAAGGATTCTCCCTGTTCTCATGTGCCTGACTGCTAGCTCAGACAGCTCTGTCTCTTTCTGCTTCATCTCACTGCTATTGGGAATAAGCCGTTTTATTCTTCACGCCACATTCTTGGTGTGATCCAATGATAACAGAGCTGAGTCAGCCTGGAGCTGCCATGCTCCCCTTTCTCTATTGATAGGGCACTCTCATACCATAATCTATTGTAAAGATGCTGATGTAAATAGCATAATAACAGAGCTGAAGTATGCTGACCATCTAGAAATGAAGGTATAAATGTACATCTGTGTGGAAGAATGAGGCCTAAACAGTGCTAATACCCTAAACAGCCTGAATATTGTTTTGTTTAGCCCTATGGTTTACACTTTCATACCTGGAGTAAATGGAAGGCCAGGATGTTTACTGCACGACACAGGCAGTGCAGCACTGCTCCTGCTTCTCGGGCACAGTGGTGTAGTTCATCTGCCTTACAATCTCAGCAAACAGCTCATCCACCATGCTCTTGCTTTTAGCAGAGGTCTCAATGAAGGGGCAGCCCCATTCCTGTGCAAGGGCATGGCCATCAGAGCCCGCAACCTCCCGCTCTGACTCCAGGTCCACCTTATTCCCCACCAAGATCAGAGGCACCTTCTCAAAGCGCTTCACCCGAACGATCTGGTCCCGCATCGGTCTGATGTCCTGTAAAGAACAGAGATTGGGGTGGGGGCATTTATGGGTATGATTCATCAAACAGGTTAAATATGTAGAAAATAACAGCATTCGTGTGATACCACGTGTATATGCACAGTGTACATAATGCTATTCCACATCTGTGGCCCCAAACTTCTTCTAAATAACCATTTATGGTTTTCTGTATTTCACTATTTGACTGAAGCCAATGCAGTCTGGTAAACCCTTACAGCATAGGAGTAACCAACCACAATGTTGTTATTATTATGGTAATAAAATGATAATCATAACCTAATCTACACCCGAGATGCCCATTTACTGTATAACCTAATAATAATAACCTGCATAACTAAATGAACTGTATCACTCACCTGAAATGACTGCTGATTGACAAGGCTGTACACCAAAATGAAGCCTTGCCCGTTTTTAATATACAGATCCCGCATGGACGCAAACTGCTCGGTCCCAGCAGTGTCCAGGATCTCCAGCACCGAGGGAGACGAATCCACCTCGATCTCCTTCCGATAGAAGTCCTCGATGGTCGGGTCGTATTTCTCTATGAACGTCCCGGTCACAAACTGGACGGTGAGGGCGGACTTACCCACACCGCCGCTGCCGAGCACAACTACCTTATACTCCTTCATTTGACCCGATCCGAGCTCAAACTACAGCCGACTTGATCCGTTTACCGCCGGCCATAAAACACGAAACACTTAAAGCGACACCCGAGCAGCACTGAGCGGGGTTTGGTAAACCAAGCCACAGATTCAGGAGGAAGAGAGAGGGAATATCGCGCCCGGACTAGCTGGATCCACAACGACCCTCCATGTTGACCCAATCTCCGCCAGGATCGGCTCAGCTCAGTGTTAGAAAGCCGCACAGGCGATACAATGCGCCGGTTTTATGTGGGGTCGAGTCCATGTTTAGCGTCCAGTGACCGGAGCTCTACATGACTAGCGTTAGCCGCCTGCGGGCGTCCGCCACACACTCTCAAATATTATCACCCCTTTCCTGGTTTTATAAAGCCCGGGACCCACCGTCCAATATAAAGCCCGGGTTAAGGATTGAGCCTGTGATATGGTCAACTCAAACCCGCTGTTTGGGGACTACATGCCGCTCTCACAACCGGTCCGCTTCTGCATATCGGCCCCAGACAGCAACACACACACACCGCACACTGACCAATAAACATCCGCCGGAAACACGTCACCGGCACGATAAGCCAACTTACAGAAGTCATTTTTAATACATTGTGTTAATTTTTGTATTTAATGTATTTCATCTACCCATGCAATTTGAATGGAAACGGAAAATTATTATTATTATTATTAAGTAACTTGATTTCAGCTTTTCAGTAGTTTTGAATGAACCAGTGAGAGTAGCCCGTTTGGTGCGAGCTGTGATTGGGCGGGCATGTTAATGTTGTTATTTATATTACCTAATTATATTATTATTTTTTAAATAATTTTTCATACCATACATACCATAATTAAAACCATACAGGCACCTTATGTATTCAGCCATTACAGGGATAAATGAAATACACTTTTGTAACCACACAATGGTGGCACCCACTGACTTCCATTGTATGGGTGCAGAATTGAGACATTTCTTAAAGTATCTATCCCTTTAAGACTTATAGTTTACAGGTTCAGACATATTTAATGCACGTTGATTGAGTAATTATAATAATTTGATGTCTGAAACCAAACTAGCAAAGGACGTCCAAGATCACACTGTGTAAAATGAAAGACAAGATCATGTGAACTGAGCAATTTTTAAGCAGTTTATCAGCAGATTAACAGGGATATTCTTTTAAAGTGGCTATTGTGCTTTTTAAACATTATTCTGAGATCACCACCGGGTGACTTACATTAGCACCATTACTTATTATTTAGTAACTTGTCTTGCGCTGCAATGAGGTAAAACACCGCGACTGAAAACTGCCTTTTAAGTGCTTTATTAAAATGTCAAACAAAAAGAACAGAAGTCTTATGTATATATTCCATACATTTATATATCGCAAAGGGATTAACAAGAAGCACAGTTCTTGAGCACATACAAGCACAATAAGCTAAATAGAAAGAGAAGCATTTCATATAAAGAGTCAAAGCATTCAGTTGTACCTTGTCCTACAGTGGGAGAGAGAGGAATCTATTACATATGGCTTTGAAACAATGTAGACATTCTTTTACTGTTCCACACACACAACAGCATTTACGCAGGCATCAGCATGTGTCACCAAACGGCTGCTGACACCTTTAAAGGGACATAACCTCTGCATCAATGAGCGGTATTGTTTTGAAACTATACAACTTTGTACAATATTAATGTGATGTTACAGTCTCAGTGATGTCTACACATTAACAACAACCACTGATGTTAGTGTTCCAGTCACGGGTATGAAGATGAAGTGACTGAATGTAGGGCACAGTTAGGTGGAATCTAACGTCAATGGCTTGCTTTTAAAGATCAGTTCTTTTACATCACACAAAATGTTTAGGCACAGAAATATGGATAGCAGAAGAGCGTTGGTTGATTTTCTCTGTTAAGCACAGTGGTTAAAGGAGCATCCCGTGTTTGCATTCAGATTCTGTATGCAAGTATGGATGCTCAGTTCTAAATCTAAGTTCTAAGTGCTACCTCAGCTCTACAGTCAAAAGGCTGAGGACCATATTTAATTGGTCCAAAGGTGCGTCTATATGCAAGAACCTACAAAGACTCAGTCTCTCCCTCACTACTAGGGCAAGTGCCATGGCAACAAAATTATTGGCTTCCAAAGCAATTGTAGAGCACAGAATGTACAAGTTTTCTTCAACAGAGGGTTTTGTCTGGTGATTTCACATCTGATTAAACAGCAACCTTGATTTTGATCCTGTGAGATTCTCAGATATTTTTGTTGTTCTTGGTGAATGCACAAGAATGGTAAATGATCGTCAACAACTGAACCAAACCAAACTAAAATTCATTTTCGTAGAACCCGTAGCAATGCTTTCCTGCTAAAATCTGATCCTGAAGTTCGAAGGCTCTTTATGGCAGAACAGTTTTTCAGTGAAAGTCCTCATGCCGTTCTCCTGTTCGGGACATCATTAGAACCATTTTTTCCATTAAATAAAAGCATTTCATGGGAAAACACAGAAAACAAAACTGTGAACCACATTATCTGAAACTCACAAACTATAAAGAGGTAAAAGAGAAATACGTTTGCCATTCTTTGGTTTCTGGACACATTCTTCTATGTACAGATATGAGAGGTGGACGCGTAGAAATACATATCATGAATTTAGGTGTCTCTGCATCTCCAACACAATTGCACTTCAGGATCAGATATGAGCAGGCACAGTGCTCAGCTCAATGCGTTTTTGCAAGCTATGCAAAACTACGAAGGCTTTTTTGACATCATTTTTTTCTCCCTTTGTCAGCAAGCGACATCATGCTTTATGAGAACGAGGGCATTAGCGAGCGAAACAAACAACATAATCCTTGACACCCCAAAACAGCATCTATCTCTTTGACAACCCTTTATAAAGATAACTGTTTACCTGTATTCCGAACAATACAGTCATTTGATTTGAATCTGCTCTTCTACATATATATATTTATTCTTCTATGTATATTCAAAATAAATTCTGAATATTTCGACTCAGTTATGTACATAAGTGCAAACAAGGTGAGTAACACACATTCGTACACCAATGGGGTGACTCAAGTCACCAGGTCCCAGCACAGCTGGGTGCAGTCTGGGTGGGCCAGAGGGGGACAGAACTTGATTCTGGGGTCTGTGGCTTCATATGCTCACTATGGCTGATACTGTCCTTTGTTTGTGACATCATGGGTTGGTGTTATTTATAAAAGTCGCCTCTTTAAAATCTTGTCTGGAAACCACCATTGCTAATGCATTACCAGCCCTCTCCAGTGCAATGGTGCTTTTTTTTGTATTTATAATAAACGAAATTAAAATCAAATATGAGACTACAAGTCTCTTTTCTCCCAGTTGTTCACTCAGATTGCCTCAAAAGATGCTGTTTACATAAAGACCTGTTACTTATCTAAATGTGACCATAAACCTCAATAACAAATTAATAATCATTATAACAGAAATAACGTATGATGTCTCCAAAGGGCCTTTGGACATAAGTATCTCACAAGTCTGTATATATACGTATATATTTTTTTTTACAAAATAGTCAATCTCTTTTTCCAAGACAACTTAAGAACACATTCCCTTTCTGAATAAGTTAACGTTGTACATTATTTCACTTTAAGTGTGAAAAAATTCACAATTAAGATATACAAAGGTAGCCATGTTGTAGTTTTGTTGCCATAGCAACAAGAACTTACTTTCATAGGTAACAATGAATCTATCATTGTAATACATACAAATGTGTATATAGATATATAGATATATAGATTAAGTAATTTTTTTAAATCTTAAACCACTAACTGCACAAACTATGATGTAGATTATTCCGATTATTTTAATTCCATGCGATGAGAGACTTGTACGATGTAAGTAACCAAGTAACGATAATGATCAAACTGAAATTAAACACTGACAGCTGTCTCGAAACACGCCAAAACATGACTGAATTTATGAGCATATATTTAAAACAGGTACCATTACGAAGGTCATTAATGAGAAACTATAATGATGATGCGTTTGTAATACGTACACATAGATTATTCTAGCTAACTACATTATGCAGGTATGCACACTTCTTAAAAAGTGAATTCTTAAAATGCTAAAGCCCCCGATGAGGCACATTGTTTTTTCTTTATCAAGTATTTAGTTGATTCCAGCTGGATTGCAGTTGGAGAAGGCATAATTCTTTATATGAGAGAGAGAGAAAGAGACAGAAACAGAGAGAGAGAAAGAGGTTCTACACCTTGGCTGGGCAATGGAACTCAATTACAAAATACAATCCAATACATCAATAAACAGTAGAGTTCTCTCCTAAATACACCCACACATTTTTGCCCCATTATTTCCTAAAATAATCTTAAAACACAAGGACATTATACAGAGATGTATACAATACACATAGTTCAGTTTTAACACAGTATAGCATCATCTTCCTCTGATTTTGTATTGACCACCGAGATAAACAATCATTCATGTTTTATACCACCATCGTATGATGTAATATAACTTGTGTTTGGCCTAGATAGTGTGTGCTGACCACCAGTAAACTAGCTGAGTAGAAGACAATGATGTATTTAGATCAGGTTATCGCAAAACAAGCATCTTTATGCTTCTCTTGGGGCTATGCTGCTGAAATAGCGAAACAACATTGCTGTCCCAAAGGAGATAACAGTTAAGAGAAGGGTCTGTAATGATAAATTACATTTTTTGTCTGTTTTATACATCAACAGTGGATGGCATTGGTCGGCTTTCGCTTTCTTGATATGTTGAGAAAGGTTGTAGTTTCATTCTAGAGAAATGGTGAGACAGGCCTCCAAAACCATGTGACATTCCCTCTGTCTTAAATGTCACATTCATAAATGCATGTAAAGCCCCATGAGGAGCAATAATGTCTTGTAAATGAACCTTTGGCTGATGAGGGCCTTCTGAAAGTACCCAGTCTGAAAATAATCAATTTTGTTTCCTTTATCTTTAATCATAACCTTTCTATGCAAGAGCAACGTCTTTCAGCTCACAGTCCAAACCAAAACCATTTTCCGATGTCGGGAGGACATCTACAGCCTTGCATTTAGAGTCTGCCGACTTTTAAAAGTAAGGACACAATCAGTGATATAAACCTGTTCCAAACTCTAAACACACGCGTTTCACAAACACAAACACAGCAACTTAAATAGTTCAAATTTAGAGATCAGCCATTATCCTCCAAGTCAAAGTGGGCAAGGAACTCCAGTACGACTCAAATGGATTGCAGGTCTTGGTGTACAGTCTGTCTGATATCACAGTTTTCATGTTTCATCTGTGGACAACTATTAATATGTATTAAAGCAATAATCCCATAGAGCTCTTGGCTGGCAAGGGCTGGAACTCTATTAGCGGGTACACATAGCATTCACTGATGCACTAATAAAAACAGCTGCTGAAAATCACCCCATTGTCAATTTCCCAACTGCAAGACTTGTATAATGAAAGGTAGCAATAACTGAGATGTTTTGAAACAAAGCACAAGATAATAGCTTGCTCAAATGGGTTTAAATTTGCTGCTTGGGTGGACACATTTGCTCTTGCAGGAAAACAACATCACAATTCAAATCCATCTGGCGCATGACCTTGGCGCGTCAAAGTCTCATCAAACAGTCTGAACGTTCTCCTGTGATTGGCACACAGTGACCTCTGTCTGAGGGTCACATGGCACAAAATCGGTGCGCTTGACGTGTTTGTAGAGGAGGGCACATGGTGCTGAATACAGCAAACTAATGGGAAAGATGCTGGCATTTAAATCAAACATAAAGAGTTCTGCATTTCTCCTCTGTAATTTTGATGATGCAACTGAATATATGGGAGGCAATCTGCTTTGAATTTGTAAGCACGGACAAACAAAATTACTTATAATTGTTTAAGAATAATTTTGGCAACTAACTGATATTGAAGCTGCTCTGGGATGAACCAAATATGGCTAAAGAAAAAGAGGAGACGAACAGACTGTCACACAGCAGGTAGGGCAGGACATTGGCTTTGGCAGAGACAGTCTAGCCATCAGAAAGGGTTTGAGTTACACAAGGTAACAGAGTGAATGTAATGTCTGGGTCATAATTCATTCCAAAATCAAACAAAAATAAATGTGAATTTATATTTTGCACAAAGACAATTAGACCAATTAATATTTTGCATTGCATCATTTTAATGACAATTAGGCATATTCTTCGTATTCTTATTAATGTAATGCATCAGGATCTGCAGTGTATAGCGGAGCTTCACTGGTGCACAGGCAACTAAATATACAAGACATCTTGGAATAAGATATTAATCAAGAACAAATAGCTTTAGATAAATTAATTTACATGTTCTGAACAATTTGGGGTAATTCTTCAAATTGTTTTTTAAGCTATTTGATATAGATTTTATGGCTTAAAATTGCAATCCGTAACTTTCGCTTCTCTGCCGCCATCTCTGTTTTACATACTTTTGTTAAAGTATGTAAAGCATAAAAAAAGGTACGGATTTCAGCTTCAAATAAAAACAAATAGCTTTATGTTCAATATATATGACCAATTTCAGGTAATCTTTTCACAAATGTTATACATTTTTTGGCTTATATGCGTAATTGTCATATGAAAATATTATTAAAACATTGTCACTGTGCAAAAAAAAAAAACTTTAAAAAGTAGGTTTCATTTTCTTAAGCACGTTCCTTCTGTTAATTTTCGGGTGAAACATGACCTAGACACATTCTTGATTCACTCCTGTTTTGTGATGTTCACACAATAATCATAGCAATGTGATATATGTTAATGCTCTAAGAGGGCAAGAAACGTAGTTGATGAAACAGTATTTAAATAAGCAGGACAATGGACTTAAGGGCCGTTTGCAAGGTCATCTTTGACTAAAGGGATCCAGCTGGAATAAAGAATGTCCAGTTTAAAATCTCACACCATCTCCTCAATGAGACATCTTATACATCAGAAGACCTGCATCAGACCTTCTGTTTAGTGTGCATCACAATGTACATCAAGAAGTGCTCATATTTTATCTGCTTAAGGCAGTTCTATTTTTAGAATGGAGGTATGAGTACGTGAACCAACCATCTATCTGACTGTCTCAATATGGAGCTTGAAATGTGAGGTGAGATACTTCAGGTAAATAACACTTATCTCAGTAAGAGCTCTATTAGTCAGTTGGACAGTGGTTAAATAAATAATACTCTTTCATGAGTCCAAGAGAAAGGAAGTAACTTAACAGCAACACACATCATGAAGTAGATGAAGGATCAAGACGTTGATTCTGAAAGGCTACACGAATGTACCTTCTTAGTGTAGAATAAAATGTAAGTCAGGTGAGTACTAAAGAATCAGGAGGAAAAAGACTTTCACACACTTGTAACTCAAAGGCACAGACAACCACATTTTGAAACCTAACTAAAAAGCTTAAATCAGTATTGAACAGATTATCTTACAAAAAAGCATAATTTCCAAACAACATTTTTTCTTTTCCTAAATTTTGAAATGTAAACATGAAATAAAACGTGCCACATTTATTAATTATAATTAAATGTGAAACAAATCAAAGTACCACCACCACTATCTAAAACATTAGTGATTGGAGCTCATGAACACTCTCTTTGAAAAGGGCTCTGGGCACAAAGTTATTACATTCAATGACCTGCTGATGTTCTGCTTCACACGTCACATAAGCAGGGTCTAAAATCTAATGTTCACCTCCAGAAGTTTTGTTCTTTTCAGCGAATTGGTTTGCATGTATTCGTATGGCTGTGAGTTATACGAGCATTCTCCCTCTTGATTTAGAAGGTGCAGCTCCATACATCCCCTTGCATCAAGATGGTATGCTTCCTTAAACAGCTGAAGGTCCGAGCTTAAGTATTGCCTGTTTCAATATTAACAAACTCCACTGACTTCCAATGAAGTGGGCGTGTCTGATGGAGATGAATTGCCCATTAAGGACGAATTGAGTAGGCACACGTTTGTTGCATTCATTATTCTGCTGTGTTTGGGCACATGTTGCATGAGCGATGGGCCTGATTAGGTTGTTGGTGTCTTAACTGGGATTGCGGGAGAGGCTTACTGGATTCAGCGTCATGGGGGCGGCAACCAGGAGTTTGGGAACTGGGCAGTAATGGGTCTCCATGGGAACGCACTGGAGGTCGATCGGGTCAGCACTCAGTACCTCGGCGGCGTCTACTGGAAGACATGGACAAACACAGTGGAGATAAAAGGAGGTGAACCTCTTACCTTTAAGCAATATGTAAAGACAAACGAGCGAAACCGAACATTGCTGCTTCATATCTTATCTACTCAAGCCAGAGTTCATTTCAAAAATGAGAATAAGATTTACAAGTGAATTAATAAACACTGTGCAATATCATCATATAATATATCAGTTATCTAGAGACAGTGGGTGCAGACCTGCAATTCCACAGTTGTAATTTTGCAGGACACATTTCAGCATAAAAGCAAGTGAAGCAGGAAATGAACGCTGACACTACAGGTCTGCACAGCATTCCTGAAACATCTTCTCTAAAATTACAATTACACTCAAAACTATAGCTGGAAAACCACACGGAACATTCGGACAACCTGCAGTATACAAAAAAATTCACAACGCATCTATTTAATTTACATTAATGTATCTGGTAGATGCTTTTATCCATAGCGACTTTTAATGCATTTCAAGTAAAAATGTTTCCTGTATGTGTTTCTTGGACTTCAAAAGATCTTGGCACTGCTATTGCCATTCTCTGCATATTTAGGATGCATACCCAGCTAACATTTTTAGATTGTAAGTACATTTCCGTAACGTTTCCATTAAGTAACCAAACCGTTAGAAATGTTATTTTGCAAGTTCTAGAAATGATCAAAATGTTTAGTTTTTTAGATGTTGTATTACTGTTATTTGCTTGGTTATAACAATGCTTTTTAAATTCTGTAATGTTTTTAAATAGTTCCACTAACAACTTAACAATAATGTTTTTGATATATATGACAATGTTCTGAGAATGTACCCTGTTAGCTGGGTAGTGGCAAGCAAAGCGTGTTCATTATAAAACTGTGAAAAGGTTCGCCTTGTCTTTGGTTAGTGAAAGCTTGTCTATTATTTTAGGTACAGGACAAAACACTTTTACTAAACAAACCAAATGAACTATATCTCCTCACATTATGTTTGAAGGTAAATATTGTATACAGATGGAGGAGGAAAAGAGAAACAAAAATTAAATTTAGAGAACTGTCAGGTGAAAACACAAACCCACAATCTATTGATGAAAAACGCAAAGGACAGGCATACATACATATGCACCTTCTCACTCTAATGTGAGCCACAGAAACAACATGCGCCTGTCAAATTCTTAAAACACGCTGAGGGGGAAAGACAATGAAACATGTAAAGGGACAGTGCACTCAAAAATAAAAATCTTCACATAGCTTCTTTTCTATTCAATGATAGTTCTTAATGCCCATGTCTGCCCTCAAGTTCCACAAAGGACTAAAAAAGCACCATAAAAACGACCCATGTGACCTGTGACTCTATATCCCATGTGTTCAAAAGTCACACAATCATTTTGGGAGAAAGAGACTAAGAATCGTATGACTTTATAATATTTTAAATACAGCCCACAAATGGGGTGGATTATTTAAAGATGCTTTTAAAGTGCTTTTTAAACTGTCATTGTTTGGAAAATAGCTACATGAAGATTCTACAAAACTGACCATTTGATTTCCATTTGTAGGCTTTGAACCACAGAAAGGTGAGTTAATACTGACAGATTTTTTGGCTAAACTTTTCTTCTTTTAAATGTAGCTGTTTGCTCTCTAACACACGGTGAAGACACTGTAACAGACAGACAAACGTAAACACACAGGCACAGTGGAACTGGGACATTGTGCTAGAGAAGTAAAGAGGCTCCTCATTGGTCCACAGAGAACTCATTGACTCAAGATTGTCATGTTCTGCCTTTCTGAATCAGAACGCATTTGTAATGACGTTCTCCTTACTTAGATCACACCTTTACACACTGCGTTTTTGTTTAACACTAATTTTACAGCGATTTAACTGTCACGTTATTTCCATCTATGGACCAGAGACGGATGCCTTACAGCTGTGAAAAGGAAAGGCCAAAATGAAGGGGCAAACCTGGTTGGAGGTGGCTGATTCAGCAAAAGGAACATTGGTGACTGGGGTCGTAGCCGACGAAACAGTGGAAGTGGTGGCACCGTGCATCATGGGAACTTTTTTCAGGCGAGTCAGACAAGAAACAAGGGAGGGGGGGTGGAGGAATGTTATGAGTACCATGACATAATATGCCAGAGGTATAGGCTCAGTCATGGCAACTACGTTTTCATGTACTGCAAAGATGATGTAATTCACTCAAGAACAAACATGCAAACAAAACTTAAAAACATACCATTTTGTATTCCATTACGTTTTTGTTAAGAGAGTTTTATCTGATTATAATTACACTTAGATAAAACTACTGAGCAACCTCTAATAGGCAAAACAAAAACATGGCCATCATCAAAATCATACACTCCCATCAGACAGACAGATCTGACCGTTATAGTTTGATGGGGGACCTGGACCATGCATAAGTACACAGGAAAACAAAAAGCAGGGAATGCGAAAATATAATTCATTCCCATCCAGATAAATAATATGACACTTCTTTTGTGTTATTTTAAGATAACCTGATAATGACATACTACACTAACAATGAATATGACTATACAATGGCTACATACGAATTTAAGAACTTCTATAAGAATCCAATATCAAAAAGCACGTTATACAGAAAGATAAAGGTCATATTATATGGAACACAGCAAATGAATACAGCATGATATGTATACAAGAAATGCACTGAAGATGTCAAATAATGATATAAACAAATTAAAACAGGCATGCTCACAGGCACACACTAGCACACTCACTGGTTCACTTACTGGTTCAACTGTCAACGGGTTAGCTAGTTACCCAGCTAAATTAATGTCATTAGGAAACTGGGGACAAATTACACTTGGACAGCTAAATGTATATACTATACGTCTATGGGCATAGAAATGTGTGTATATAGCTATAGGAATAGTACTTTATATATATATATATATCTTTTGATAGTGGGGGGTATTCTAAACAGGAAAGTGTGTGTGTGCGTGTGTGGGGCGAGGGGACCTAGGCTCTACCCTCACCAGTATGTCCGGGCCCTGACAGGTAACGGCTCTGGGGGACCCTGCAGCTGCTCCAGTCCCGCCTCTCCCAGCGGCCCTCTGTCATGGGGCCGGGGGGTTTGAAAAGGCCTACAATAGATTTAAGGAAGTGAGGAAGAGAGGATGAAGAAAAGGGCAAAAAAGAAAAAGGAACCAGTCTTAATGAGTCACGCTGAAGGTTTCGGTCCTGATAGTTCCCTTGCTGTGCCGTCAGTTCCACACACAAACCACACACACACACACAAGCATGCATGCATGCATGCATAAACTTATATAAAGAGCCACAAAGATGAGCAAATGATGAGAAGCGGTGAAAGCACAGAGGCTGAATTTAAACAGAAACAGGCAGGAGAGGTTAAGAGCTTTAGTCTGAGGCCCCAAGTTGACCTAATGAGGAAAATAACTGAGGTTCATATGGAAGCTGTGGCTGTGTTTTAAAACACTGACCAATAAATATGTCTTGCCTGATTTTTTAAGAGGTGTTTCTTCAACCATGGACACTTCTGGCCTTCTGGATATTAAAAAAATAATCAGTTTCAGAAAAGTTTCACACTCTCACTTGATGATTTAATTTGTTCACTAACACTCTCCAACTGTGTATATACTGTACATGATAGTTACATAAGAATACCATTCTCATTTTTCATCATTTTTCATCACATTGTCATTACTGGCATATATTAAACTATGCAGTGTGTTTAATAACAAAACACAATAACGTGAGTGATATTCACGAGATGCCACGGTTTGGTTTATATCACAGTTTTGGAGCAACGGTTCAGTTCAGTTTGCTGTGAGGGCCGGGTTCATGGAATGGCACCAGCAAAGCTAAAGAACATTAGATTCACTTTTAAATTAATAATAATATTTGAAGATAGTAACTTTAGTGTACAGAGAAATTTAGCCGTCAGAAGGCTCATATGCTGGAGTCGTTGTAGGAAGACAATAAAAACTATCCATTTTTAGCAGGAGCTGCTTCAATCAATTCAATTGTTTTATACCGTTTTTTTCGCAACACAAATTATTTCAAAGCAGTATAAATATATGTATAAATGTGCTATGAGCTGGTGGATCATGCAGTCTGATTTAAGTGTTGCTGTATTATGAGCGAGCAGTCATCGCTCCAGTCCCGCATGCTTCACTAATTTTAAATGCTGATCGTTTTGTCTCAACTCACTTGAAGTGCAGAAAACTTTAAAACTATCATCATCATCTTTACGTAACAATCTATTCTCAGAAAAAAGCACAAACAAGCTTTTTTACACGCAGATCCCTGCACGCATGCTCAGATTCACTTGCGCCAATTATAAAAGTACACACTAAAAGAAAAAGTATTTTAATTTGTTGATCTGTGTGGTTTAATTCCCGAGTTCATAAATGTTAGCGGGAAATTCTTGGATTATTAGCCTGCAATTTGTGGAAAAGAAAAAAATGTGTGCAATACCGTAATTCCATGCTGAATATTAGGCCCTGGTGTATAATATTTAGAAAAAAATACAGCTCTAGGTGTTAAATGTGTACTAATTAATATTTAATCAAATGTCAAGGAGAAAAACACTGTTTTGTGACATAATGTAAAGTTAGGTCAGCCTCAACAATGGGCCAGGGCCGGATCAGGAGATGTTCGGAGTTCATGAGAGTACCTTGGTACGTACTGTGGATATCACGGTTTGTCCGATCGGTTTTGAATATTGTTACACCTCTATATCTCAAAACTTTTTTGTTTCTTTGTGACAATTTTTATCCATATTTTCATATTTTAAAATGAATGTCTGGTTCTGACACAAAGAAAAAACTAAATCTACACTGTAAATAACAAAAATAAAAAATGGAAACCACGATAAAACATTTACAAGACAGTTTTGATGTGTTGGTGAGTTGCAATGAACAATCAACCCCTGCTACATCAAAGTGCCCAGAGTTAAAGAAACACGGTTTTACAGACTGAGTCCTGATTACCCTCCTGTCTGTCACAGATCTCAGATTTTGCCGTAAGATAACCACTGGTCCAGAGAGACCTGGAAGTGACCTACCAATACCTCCAGATGGAGCCATGCAGAACACGGAGCCTGCAACACCATGCACAAAGAGCCCAGGACCAAGAGAGACCGAAGTGGATGGAAGGGTGGCAGAGATGAGTGGGAAGAAGGGGCAGTGAATGGATCAGTGAGAGCAGCATGAGAACAAGACAAAACAACTTCAGAGTTAGTGACACAGAGCGAGAGCGATGACCGTCATTATGGAACACATGGCGGAGAGATGGAGACACCGAAACAAAGCAGGGACAAACTAACAGGAAATGAATCACACTGGAGGAAGGGTCCTCATTTGTAAGGGCTTTCAGCCTGGATGCCAATTTTGCTGTGGTGTTCAGACTGTTACTGTATATTTAGTCAGCTGATTAGCCCAATGTTAAAAGGTTCTAAACTGAAACGTCAAGCTTGTTTAATATTAAAGACCACATGTAACGTTTTCACAGTGCATTTAAATGAAGCATGACATTTTTCTCAGTGAAGCAGAATATTAAACAAGAACAAAATGCAGAGAACTTAATTTCATCCATTAGGATTTGATTTGGAAATTGTTAGCCAGTTAGACTACATTTTCAGTTAATATTGTTTTTTTTTGCTTATGCAGCATTGTTTACAGCAATAAAGATAAAAGGCATTTTAGAGGTGGAGAAAACTAGCATTTTGGACATTTACATGAAAAATTATGAAAACAGCATTTTCTTTTTTTAGGATAACATGCACTGGAGAATCATGCAACATAAGACAGAACAGTAAAACGGGTCCTTTTGGATTTCATGGCATCTTTAAAGACCCCATGGAATAGCTTGAAAAGAGCAATTTTCTTTCCTGTGTTGACTATTTTCTGATAAAACAGGAAGTTGAACATGCCTTTTTTTTTAAAAAAAAAAAAGAGTTTTAAATGAAAGTTACGGAAGAGCCTGTGCATTTAACCCGACCAATCACAACACTAAAATTAGCATATATAAACCGCTGCTTACCTCACTCCTGAAACAATTCTTCTGGCATCCCAACTCCATTATATTTCTTTATTACTGAATTTAAGCGAAGCCCAGTGGGATACTTAAAGCTCGGGCAGAGTCATGAGTTTGTGCCTTCCATTATAGACAGCGAGCCAAATCTGTTTACCTTCACTTCTATTCAAGGATCATAATAACATGGGAACTCAGGAAAAAGCCAATAGCCTTTCATTAAGTCACAGTCATGAAATATGCATAATATGTGCGATACGACTGAGCGCGAGATGACTCATCAATATTTTCATTCCATTTTCCTGGAAGAGAACAGACTGTAAATCTACCAAAAGTTAATTTTGTCAACTTATAGGAGTACATTAGCACAAAGATGACCTCAAAGTTAATAGACGCAGACTATAAACCACAAAACTCCTATACTGATTCATGGGGTCTTTAAAACTCCCTGCTGTGTAGCAACTATTTTCTCATAGCCACTTTATAATTCGGAATCATTGCTGCTACAAAAATGCAATCTAGTTTTTCTCCGCCATGAGAGAAGAGTGAACACAGTGCATTTCAGGACAAGAGAGACTAATGCTCAGGTGCATGACAAGTCATCGCAGGACTGTATGCGCCATGGGACTAATTAGCATGGTGAGCACAGGCGGACTACTAAGAGGGAAAGACAGCAAGTGGGCTTGTAGAGAAAGAGTGATGGCAAGCAGAAAAATCCCAGCTAACAAGTTTATGTTGTAAGAACGTTTCCCTAACATTCTCTATTAAGTAACAAAATGATAAAAATGTTATTTTGAATATTTTAGCAACATTTCTAGACATTGTATTAATGTTATTGCTTGGTTATAAAAACATTATTCAAACATTTCTGTAATGCTTCTAAAATGTTCCAATAACAACTTAAGAATAACCTTTTTGATATACACAATATACACCATTAAAAAAACATTCTACTAACATTACTGCAAGAACATTTTTATAACTGAGAGAACTTTTAGAAAATGTTAGCAAACGTTATGAGAATGTTCCCTGTTAGCTGGGGCGCTCATATCCTCATCTAGCCAGGCACTTTGTTTTTAAAGTGCTGTATGTATGCAAGCCATTGCAGGAAGAACAGAAATATAAAGTTAGAGTGCAGCTCGGGGGGCGGGAGGAGGGATATTATGCCTGCGTGGGCTCACCTGTGGGAATGAATGCTGGCTGCTGCAGCTGCATGCTGGCCAAAGCCTGCTGGTAGTGGAACATGCTGGGGTTGAAGACAGCAGCTGCGCCGTTAGTCTTCTCCAGGGTCGGTCTCTTTGGTAGCTGTTGCATGGCTCCTGGTGGCAGAGCCTAAAGTGTTCAATATGACAAAGAAACACAAAAAGAAACAGATGTAGTTAAAAACACATTCCAATTTGTATATAACAGATACTCAACATATGCATATAGATATTCATGTATTTGCTCTGTAGTGATTTAAAACTAAAACATTTTATTAAATGCCGTTAAACACAATCAAACACATTTTTCACTAAATGAAAAGTAGAATGGACCATGTTTAATCTTTTTAATGTGCTAATATAAAAATATAAGAAAAAAACAGTAATATTTATCTACACACTTTTTTAGTACATTAGCATGTAAAATACCATGTGTATATGTTTATGATTTGTAAATAATGCAAAAAAGTACATATACATGTGCATTATAACATAAACAATATCTTCACAATGTTGGTTAATTTTATATTGCCTGCAAAACAATGTCAAATATACTGTAAACACTGTGAGTCCGCAAATATACTTTGAGCCCAAATACTGATGAACACCGTCACATTCATGCAGTGTGAATGTTGGTGAACAATAATGTTGACATACCGTGTGGAATCACAAACTTCTATATCAAATATAAATTAAATCTCTTACATTTTGCCCTGATATTTTTCATTCTTTTTTTTAATTACATGTTTCTCTCTGACTCAGGGAAACAAACTCTGAAACTCTTTTCTGGTGTGAGTAAAAAAGGGGTATGTGTGCAGAAACTGGTGAGGTGCCTTATCGGCCTCTAATAATTAAAGCAAGAATGCTCAGAAGCACAGATGAAGATGTATAGCAGTCTTCCCCTCTGTAACTATAGACTGAATGTGAGCTGATAAGAGAAGGTCAACAGGAAACAGGATATCTGTAATTGACTGAACTGGGGAATTATGGGTAAGCAGTCTGGTCTCATGATCTACATGTGAACGCAATTACAATAAGGTGCTCTACTGTATGGAATTTGACGGCTGAGTAAAAATGGCATTTCAAAACATAGTGAAACAGATTTTAGTGCTAACACATAAACCTTTCAGGGCAGGTCATGAGGTAACATGACTCCCTGCATTGCTCAGTTCTGATGAGCACATTCATGGGCACATTGTGGTCAAATATTTATTCCCGTAGAGGGACTGACTAATCAGAGAAGTCACTGTTACCATGGTAGCGGGAAATGTGACAGAAAGAACTGAGAGGCCAGCTAGGTAACATAAGCTAATATTAGTTACATACAGTTACTTACCTTACATTAGTTATGATGTTTACTAATCATGAAACTGGTTGGTTTTGGGGTTTAAACCCTTTATTGTGGAATTACATGAAATGCACATACAGAAAATGGGAAATATAAAAACAATACTACTGCCGTGAAAGTGTGTGGTCACTATTGCGTTCCAGAAAATAACCAGTTTAGGCAGAGACTGAAGCATATGCAAATGACCAATTAGAAAAGACTACAAAAGAATTCACAAGTAAGTACCAGATCGAAAGTTTGCTGCAGGCTGGGCTTCTAAAGACGCGCTGGGGGCTGGGTGAGTGAGCACTGACCACATGATGATGGCAAACCAATGAATGACAGCGGACAAACACAAGATGAGAGAGTGAGGCGTGAAGAAACCGATCCAGCTGAGGTTAGAGAATGCTGGGTAATAAGCTCATGGGACAACAAAGAGAGCTGTGATGACGTAAAGACAATCAAGCAGTGTTCAAACAGAACGACAGTATGAACTGAGACGGAGTCAAATCAAATCAACATATGACAAAGCCTTAGGCAAAGCAGGTGTCTGCGTGAAGCAGGGGAGCAGGTTTTAGCTGAGGTCCTCTCCACATGTGTGCGCTGTACGTAAAGCTTTGTGAAAATGCTACAGGATAAGACCTGTGTGCTGAGAACTGAAAACAGAGCTTTCATACAAACACTGAATTATCAAAGGAAAAGTTCCACTAAAAGAAGATTCTGTTTACTCTAAATTCTTATGACACTCTTCGGTGAAACGTTAAAGGACAAAAGGGATGTGCCGTTCAATGCAATTCTAAAGACTGGGCACTGAAGCCTTTAAAAGCATAGTTCACTCAAACAGAAAATTCTTCCAACATTTACTTTCCCTCATGTTATTCCAAACCAATATGACCTTTTTGCTTCTGAGGAACACAAAAGAAGATATTCTGAGATACGTTGGTTACCAAACAACATTGGCATTGTTTCATGACTTCATGAAACAGAACCACTGAGACATTTCTCAAAATGTCTTCTTTTGTGTTCCAAAAGAAGAAAAGTAACAAATTTAATTTTAAGAAAAGTAAAAAATGTAATTTTTTTGGTGAACTATTTTTTAAGCTATATTAAAATATTTGTAAAAACATTTCATAAAAGTATCATAAACTTCTAGTTATTCAAACTTTTATGGTACCTGCATGGTGATTTTGTATCTTTAGCATCATCAGTACATATTCATTGTAGTTGGAATCAGAGTAACCACCACAGACTTTTCCTTTTGACCTCCACAGAAAACATGAAGTCATATGGTCATACATTTTTAGTAAACTGTTCTTTTAAAGAGAAATTCAACGCAGTGAGCTTGGATAAATAGCTAGTGGTGATTTCCGTAAAAATCAATTGCTTGTTTTTTCCTCTCTTTTTCATTTCTGTATTGTCCTGCACCCAATAACAGAGTCATGATCTTCATACATCACACAAGAGACAAATGGCTTGCCTACACAAACACACACACTCCTGCAGGGATGTGAATTATTTAACACATTCCTTACCCTCACATTAAAGGTGTGTGGTCAGAGAGTTATAAATACACACACCTTCATCTGGCACTAGTAGAGCTTACTGAAAATGGTGCAGTGGCCAAAGCTTAAGGTTGGGAATCGCAAGGTTGCTGGTTCAGGCCCCGCAAAGGAATACACCGATAAAGCTCCACTGGGACTGTTCCTGTAATAACTGTACTGGAAATCATGCAATAAAATTCCTGCATGCTTTCTAAAATGGTCTATTATGAGTTTCAGAATTGGCAGAGTTAACAGAACACAAGTCAAGTCATGACACAAGCTCTGACAATTAAAACCACTTATTGCGAAAAAGAATGCACCGACAGTTCCCAAACTCTATAAAAAAAAACATTCTTAAAATGTTAAGGTGCTGCATTCCTTCATTAAGGGCTTCACATCAACTAGATCCTTTATTTAAAAGTGCTATTAAAATATTGGTTAGGCACTTGATGCTGTGCTACATTGCAAATATAAAGTTATGGCTGAAGGGCTGTTAGGCTCAATGTGAATCATAGCATCTTCAACCCGTTTAGCCATTGCTGTATTTACATAATGGTGAAGTGCCTTATTGCTTTTCTTAAATGGTTACCACATATAAAAAATATTAAAGCAATGGTAGTTACATTCCTCAGAAACATTTATTGTTATGCTGGTTGAAAGACTTCACATCCTGATAGCAATAGCTTAGCAAGTGGTCTAAAGCTATTTTTGTAAATGTATATCTTTTGTTAAAGGCAAAGAACCATAAAACGTTCATGTCATCTACTTGCCTGTCAAACTATGTATGTTTATGTGTTGGAGGAGGTGTGGCTTTGGAGAAAGGGCGGGATCTTACGCTTATAGAGCTGGGTTTCTATTGAGAGCCTTTTTTTATTTGTTTATTAACACAAACGTTAATTAAAATTATGCCTTTGGATTGATAAACTACATATTTAATGACAACTACATATTTAACTACATACAAATACAAAATATTTAATAGAAACTACATATTTTTGGGACTGAATTAGACATGCTTGTCTAACAAGCTCAATAAACAGCTGATGTGACGTCCATCTGAATGTGAGTGGCTGTCATTTACAGGAGATGATTTAAGAACTTTGCCAAGATAACAGCTAAAGCACAGCATGCTAATTAAAACAACATAGCTAATATCAAACCCACTAGCTGGTTGTTGGACGACTAGCTGATCACTGTGAACCACTGCTAATATTTTCTTACAGAACAAGGGCATCATCTTCAGTACTGGGACACAGAGAGGTGAGGTTAGAGAAGTGATGTGTCACAATATAATGCTTTTTAAAATAACAAGAATAAATGCTTGTGATGTCATTGTAATAGGACCACTGCCCGTCCTTCTAATCGACTCACCATAGCAGCAGCATTCTGGCTGGCCTGGTGCTGTGCCGCCTTTATCCGGGCCTGTAAGTGAGCTGGGGGGTGAAAGTATTTGCACTTGTCACGGGTGCAGCGGCCCTTAATGTAATCCATGCAAACGATGACGGAGTTCTCGCTGCCATCCACCATGCCGGCTTCCATAGGGTGGGCGTAACGACATTCATTCTCCCCACGCGTGCAGTTTCCACGCTGGAATTCTCTACACACCTGCGAGCAAGACAGCAGATATTTGAAACTAAGACCAGACTGAAAAACACATTTAACAACCCTTCAGTAACAGTCACCTAAATTAGTCTGATGGTTCTCAACTGGTTTTCAATTGTACCCAGATTTTACACTAGACATCAAGTGAAAACCCAACACAGTACCAAAACTGTTACATAGGATTATATTTAGATTATGTTTAGATTTACATAGGATAATATTTAGATGCCATCGGTAACGTTATTTGGTTAAAAATAATTTTCAAATTCAGTTATTGAGCAAGCACATGACAGATCAGTGTTCAACGCCATCTCCTTACTTTACCCCAATTAGCAATGCTAAGCTTATACTAACGATTTGTCATTTGAGCTGTCGGGTCGGATTTCGCAGGAAATGTCCATATGTAAGCAGAAAGAAGAAGATCTGGCTGCTACTGTAAATCGCGTAGGTGGGTGGGTGCAAAGGACGGTGCAGCATTTGTAGCTTGTTCTTACAGCAGTTTAGAATGCACACTAAGAAAACAACTCCACGTACCCTGCAATTTTATGTTTCAAACAGAGATTGCGGTACAGAGGCAAAAGTTACGGATTGTAGCTTTAATATTAATATTTTAAAATCTAATTCTAGAATTTCAACTTCTCTGAGGAGAAATTTAGTGGTGATATTCTTTATAATAGTTTCACCCTATTATGTTAAGATTCCATCCTTTAATGTAAGTATATGGGGACCTGTTCTTGTACACCAGGTGAAAAGTCTAATAGTTTAGAAAAGAAGCACAGCTCACCTCATTGAGTACAATGTTAAGTATATTTCATATTGGTAGCAGAAATGATGAGGGCCAAGGTTTAATATTTACGATTAGGGGTTAGCTCAAATCTCTAACTGTATGACCAATAGTAACAGTGATGCTTGCCACAGCAAAAACCATTAATAATAAGAGCAATTGTTTTTACAGTGCTTAACACCTCAAGTTTGTCTGTGCGAACATGTTTTTGTGTTGAGTTTCCGTTGCCCATGGCGATGCCAGTGGGGCTCCCCGGGACCAGCACGGGGGCACTGGGCAGAAGCTCGGGCATGAGGCTGATGCCCGGGCTCACGTGACTCAGGTACGGGCTGAAAGCCATGCTCGGACTGTTGGCCAATGACGGCGTTACTGGGAACGAGGTCTGGATGAGAGGAACAGACAGCAGAACAGAGACAATACAGGATAATAAACCAATGCTTCAAAGCCAACAGCCACAGTGATGATCCAAATGTTATTGGTTTTTAAAAAATGTGCTCTTACTATGGGCTGCAGCTGAGCTCCAGGCAACATAAACTGCATCTGCTGGGCCAGCATGGCGGCAGCGGTCTTCTGCTGGATCAGGTTGTTCCTGCCGTTTATCTCCAGCTGGGTCTTCAGATGAGGTGGGGGGTGCAGGTACTTACAGTTATCACGTGTGCAGCGTCCCTGGTTGGGTTGAACAGGGAGACACAGAAAGACAGAGAGACAGATTGCAATGAATCTCAGCTGCTAAAAGATCCAGAACTGTGTGACGGGAAGACAAGGGTTCTGTGACTGAAAGAATGATTTAAATGGAAATCCCTGGATATTTTACTGCGCTGATTTCAACGTTCCACAACAATACAAAAACCTATTAAATAAAGTGTGCCAGACATCCTAATACAAAGGTCTGAATATCAAACGATTAGAGGAAATAGCTCTATGTAGGGTAGAAAAATGAAACCGTTTAGGGACGAACTGAAAAATTTTCACTACTTCCAAATGAATTGAAAGTGACAGTCTTTACTTTCTGTGTATTTGGCTGTCTGTTTGAATCTATAATCTGCCCATCTGTAAGTCTGGCAGATCATAGTGTTTAGAGCCTTTGTGACAGTTATACACACTCACACTACATATAACAAGGAATGTTCTCAGAATGTTGACCTAACATTCCCTCAAAGTTCAAAAATGTTTTGAAAACGTTCTTACAGTAACATTAGTAGAACCCTTTTTAAGCGCTATTCTTACGTTATTAGTGGAAGGTTTTAAAATGTTACAGAATTTAAAAATGTTTGAATAATGCCCTTATAACCAAGCAACAATGTTAATACAACGTCTAAAAAAACTGGACGTTTTGAACGCTCCTAGAACTTTCAAAATAACATTTTTAATGTTTTTGTTACTTAATGGAAACGTTAGGAAAACGTTCTTACAACCTAAAATTGCTAGCTGGGATGAGTCAGACATATAGCATGATGCTCACCATTCAGCGTCCAAGCAACATGCTGACAGCACGACATCAGACACGGTTTAATACATACACCCAATGATCATGAGCAGGGTCGATTAGCAGCAAGACAAACTCAACGAACCTGCAGAGTAACGTCATTAGTTCTGCATTGCAAAATGCACCATAATAACCCTGTTGGGAATGATCAAGCTCCCTCATTCGTACACCTACTACACGTTTCTACACATTACTGCAGTCTTACTTTTAATTCGATCACATGATTCCCAATACATCATGAGATTCTTGGTCATTCCATTCTTAAAGACTTTAAGTACACAGTCTTGTCTTCTGTCTTACACATCTGTCTTTTGATTTTCAAGAATCAAAGTTGGCAATTGGCTTATGTCTTAAAATTCTTTAATGAAAAATTCTTTTAAATCCCTACAGAAAAATAAATTGGAAAAATAATGAATAATTTTTAATAATTAAAAATAACAATTTTTATCTAAAAACCATGGCTTAAAAACTGAGTGGACTCACTGTGTTGCTATTTCTGTAAAAATAAAGTGTGTTAAAAAAAGCAAATACAGCCAGTTTTGGTTTTATGTTCGAGTATGAAAGCCATTCTTTTCTAAAAGAATTAATGTCAAGGTTTTAACAGCTTATGCAACGCACTTCAAGTGCTCAAAAAAGATCTGATGCACTGAATGTCTTTCTCTAATGCATTGAGATCTTTGAGGGAGGAAGGGATAAAACATCTTAATACTCCATACTGCACTTACAGACATCATCTGCCTGTACACATGGAGAGCTACGTGATGCTCTGTTAGCACGCATACAAGGGCAATAATAACTTGCTTTTAAAACCGGTAATTCTCCTTTCTTTAGCATCACTGGACCACAGACTGTATTTTCACTTATTCATGCCATCACAGTTTCTAATGGGGTTTTAAGCTCACAAACTGAGCTGAGCTGCTTAACATGGAACATGGGGTTCCAACAGGAAGGAATCTAAATGGAATCCCAGCACAACTACAATGGAATCCGAGATGAAATGTATGGATGGAATTTGCTGAATGATGGATCTAAAATGAAACGTGTGGAATGCTAACTCCCAGCTAACAATTGTAGGTTGTAAGGTTTCCCTAACATTTTTATTAATAATACAAACATTAAAATGTTATTTTGAAAGTTCTAGGAATGTTCAAAATGTTGTATTAATGTTTGGTTATAAGAACGTTATTTAAACTTTCTCCAACGTTTATAAAGCGTTTCACTAACAACATTGGCTAATGTCCTGAGAACGTTCCGTTAGCTGGACTATTCTGCCGGAATGTCACAGTGTCACATCTAAATGAGATGTTTAACTGTCCAGCATCTTCCGCGATTGAAACACTTGTCTGTGTCCTCTGCAGCCTCTGGCCAGCTTTTAACAGTGATGAAGTCTTAACAAAATTTGAAGTGAGAGAACGTGGGGGTGTCTCTTTGCTGGCCGGTGTGATGAGGTGCAGTTAATGGAGATGAAAGTGGGTGTCTGAAGTGTCAGCGTACAGGAACAGCATGATGGATGGGTGCAGTGGTATTGAGGACTTAGAGATGATCCACTGTTCCACTGCTGCACCATTCAATGCGCCACCCACACATGCAGCTTCATGATGTCTAGTCTCACCTAAGCAGACCTTTGACTGAAGTGGGGTGAGGTCTGGTCCACATTGCAATTTCTTTGGGCAAGGAACTGTCCACTTAGACAGGAAGACACTGGAGGAATCTGACTGACATGTAAAGTGGCCAACCACAAACTGTTTTATTTTATGTGCTATTTAGGGGTGGGTTTATGCAAAATACCACAGGTTTTTGCAAAAATAACTCAGAACATAACATAACAAGGACAAATATACAGTTTGGCTTATTATCTAGTTATCTTATTATTTAGTTAACTAGATAATAAGTGTTTAAATAAACTCATATATCAGATATGATGTCTTTAATATAACAACCTTTTGGCCAATCCAGTTATTATTTCATTCTTGTAAACATGACTTTGTTTCTAGGTGGACCAATATAAAAATCTGTGTATTGTTATTCTCAGAAGTTGCATACAGTAAGCCAATCAGATTAGAGCTTGCCAGATCAAGAAAGTTCTTTCTACATTTTTCTGCAATTTGCATCAGACAGTCAGTGAGCAGAATGTGGGTGGTCCGTGGCTGTGTCGTCTGGAGCGGAGCCAATACCATACCTAAATCAACAATGCTTGCCACCCTAAGCTAACAGGGAATATTTTCAGAACATTGGCTAATGTTCTCTAAAAGTGCTTTTAAGGTAACCAAAAATGTTCCTGCAGTAATGTTAGTAGAACATTTTTATATATCAAAAACGTTATTCTTAAGTTGTTGGTAGAGCATTTTAAAAATGTTACAGAATTTAAAAAGTCTGAATAATGTGCTTATAATTAAGCAATAACTTAATCTGACATCTAAAAAGCTGGACATTTTGAACCTTCGTTCTGAACGTTTTTGTTACTTAATGGAAACATAACGGAAACGTTCTTACAACCTTAAAAATTCTTTTCCACAAACGAGAGCCACACAAGCAGGCATGTACACAGCCACAGCTATGTGCAACATTGTAAATTGTGTGCCTTGACACTTGTACATTTCTCTCGCACACCGACACCGACAGCGATTGCATCAGTGGTGTTGTGGGAGTGTGTGGGTAATGAGCAGACCATCTCTGAGGAGCAGACAGGTGAAGCTGCCAAAGCACACAAGAGAACCCAGCCTCACAGCCAAGCTTTAACACTCGGGAAGACACAGAGAACACGGCGCTCATTTTAACAGTACACAGGGAGACAAAAAGCACAGAGAGCCGTGCTGAGGGATCAGAGTCCCCACGAGCAGAGGAAGAGATGAAAAGCTGTAAGTCATGTCATGTAGGATGGACTAGGTCAGGGATCTCCTCTGCGTAGTCATGGTAACACACCCGGCAACAGGGAGTTTTGCCTCATACTGTCTCCTCACTACTGATTGGCCAGAGAGGGAGAAAGGGTGAGGGGAGGAAGAGGGAGGAAGAAAAAGAGAGTGAATATACAAATGAAGAAAGCAGTCTGTTTAAATCACAATATCATCTGACAAATATCTGAGCCTTAATCTTTTTCATAATGATTTTCTTTCCCCAAAAGCATCCTGAAATCAACTTGATCTGAGGCAAGTGAGTCTGTAGGGGTTATCAGTAATGACAATGAAGTAAATTTTTAATCTAAGGTGTTGTGTGCCAAAAATGTTTTAATTTAAAGGGATAGTTCACTCGAAAATGAAAATTTTCCGCCATTTGCTCACACTCATGTCATTCCAAATCTGTGTGACTGTTTGAGTCTCAGGAACATTGAGTACATTGGTAACCAAACAATAGTTGCACCCAATAACTTCTACTGTATGGACACAAACTCACTGAGACATTTCTCAAAATATCTTCTTTGGTGTTCCACAGAAGAAAGAAGTCATACAGGTTTGGAATGATGAGAGGGTGAGAAAATGATGGAAACATATTCATTTTAACTATCCATTTAACTTTACACAATCACTTTCTACCTCCATTTTATATCTTCCAATTTCAAAATTAAACTGGCTGTTTTTGCTGTGCACATCCTCTGACTTCTACACGTCTCTTTTGTGATTGCCTGACCACTGTATACTGCCACAGTTCACAGTTCATCAGAATGTTAATGTTAACACATTAATGAATGTGGTAACCAGGACGATTGCAGAATGAAATGTTTTTGTGAACTTTAAATGTTTATAGTACAGTAAACTATGGCACAATATACTCATTTATTTAAAAAAGCTAAGAAGATCCTGTTTTGCATTATACGTTCCAATTAAACAAAAAGCACTTCCTGGAATAAGCTGTAAGAAGGCCTATTTAATTGTTCCATTTCCTGAAAATAAATTTTTAACTCGTGCTCAATGTGAATAAGATGTAACCATTTTAAGTACCTGTTCATTTAGTTTTTCTGACAAAGGACTTTGCCGGCACCAGCACTATATCAATACCTGAATAACATTTACAAAGACTAACAGAGTGAGTAATTCATGCATCTCTAATAGGTTTTCAAGCTAAACCAAACAGGATTAATAGTCAATAAATAAAAAAAAAACTGTAAGCATGAGAGGTTGGTGGAAAGAGGAACATCGCAGCAGCCATTAGGGAACGTCAATAAATTGGCAAAGAAGTGGAGGTGTGGAGAGGTGTGGAAGGGGTCAGGGGGATGTGAGATCGGGTGTAGAGATAAATGTTGGAGCTATTTTAAAAAATCAATAATCAGACAGCAGGGGGCTGCACCTGAGATTTCACCTAATTAATTCCAACATTTTTATATTTTTTGAAGAAAATGGAAATAGTGCTTGCCTGTGCAAAACTTGCTTGGGACAACCTTAGAGGGCTGTGGGTGGTTTCCAAGGAGCTGCTATGCAGTGTTTTTGGTGTATATAATATTCTGATCCCTAAGTATATGTTCTTCAATGTAAATCTATGGTTATAAAAATCGCTCTCGTCTCAATATATTGTATGATTTTAGGACACATTTATATCAAAAACAAACAATGTTAGATGCTAACTTTGAATTAAAAGGGTTAGAGATTTGTTAAAATCAGCTGTTCAAGTAAATCGATATGTTACATAAATAAATATTGATTTAAACTCCGGCATCAGGGACAACTGTGGCCATGATACTTGCCTTAGCAGAGGCTGCTAAAACTCCTCACACACACATTTATACATACTTTTATAGTGTTTTTACGAATGAGGATGTCCCCAAAAGGAGGTTTTGCTTAGGTTTATCAGGTTTTGCAAACTTTTGGGTACAAATTTGTCCCCAATATAGGGTTAAGTAATCTCTCTCTCTCACACACACACAACATGAAGGATTGAACTCTAGAAAGGAAAGCATTCTGACCTTCATCTTCCTCTCATGTATTTTATCTAGCTGTTCTCTCCCTCCCTCCCTCTCAGTCACAACAGCAATCTGACCCTGAGTTTTTAGATAGTGATGGCTGGCTGTTCTGATAACATCATCAAACAATAGGATGATCAAGTAATCTACACAGGTCATTGCTGCCCGGTGCCACCCAGTGTAACACCGTTCAGAGGGATTACTGTATGCGGTTCACACTGTTGCTAGGCCTCATCTAGCTTTCCTCCTCCTGACCCCCCCCCCACACACATGCTGCACAGAGCCAAAAAAATGGCCAAATAATACATTGTAGCTCAATCAAAGAGGAGACAGCTGCTGCACTCAGACAGAGAGGGCTTTGTCTGGGTCTTTGCTACACATTAACACATACGGGGACGTACACAAACAAACACGTTTGTTGTGATTACAGCCCAATGTTCAGCACCGCGGTTATTCTGAGTCATGAATGACCCACAGGTTTAGAGTACTTCAAACTGTTTCCTGTCATAAACATGGAAGATATCAGAAAAACGAAACATATTACAAACATTTGAGCTTGTCATCTATAAACACCATATACCTCTGCGTGCAACACTGCAACAGACCTGAAGAAATTGCTTGGACAGTTTCTTTCCTGTGATGACATTTTTCCTATTGAAAAAGGAAGCTCAAAACCACATTAAATAGCCCAAAGACTTATTTTTTGTACAAAATAAGTAAGTCATTAACTTGCCCGGTCTGTTTTCCCAGACTCTATATTTGGTAACTTTGACTTTGGTAACTTTTGGGGGAACACTTGTATATTGACAGCTTCAAAGCTAACTCTTAAATACAAATTTTCATTGGGTCCCTATGCATGGCTTTTATCATAGCACAGCTTTAAAAAAAAATACCTTAAACCCAATAAACAATGTATCAATGTACCATGAAACTTATCTTATTTTTGGAGATGGTCCAATAGTGTTACCATATTGTTTGGACCATGACAATTCCATAGCTGTTGTTTAAAAAGCATTTAAACATTATAGTCATTCAAATCATGGTATATATTAAAGTAGCACCAAAGTATTTTTTGTAACCATGTCCAAAGATTGCAGGGCTTAAGGGATAGTTCACCCCAAAATACAAATTATTCCATTATTTGCTCATCTTTGTCATTTCAAACCTGTCTGACTTTTTTGCAAAAAAAGATATTTGGAAGTACATTGGTAAGTGTATTTCTTAAAGTATTTTCTTTTGTGTTCCACAGAAGAGGGAACGTCATACAGGTTTGAAATGATGGGTGAGTAAATGGTGAAGGAATCCCTTTAAGCTGAGACAAACATACAGTCACAGGCTAATTTTAAGGTCTCAGCATTACAGGATCAATAGTAAGCAAAAGAGCCTGAAGTGTAAGCAATACCTGAGAAAAAGATCAAAGTATATGTGTGGGTGATCAGCTCCCATCCTAAAACACCACAACATGTTCTAATTGTTAATGTATCACAATCTGCTGTAATATGAACAGTGTCTGCATGCATGTGTGCGTGCAAAGCTGCATCTTGGTTACCTTGAGGGAGTCGAAGCAGGCGATGACACGGCCGTTCTCCACATGGCAGGTGCGAGAGGGGTGAGCAAACTTGCATTCGGTGTCCGACCGGGAACAGGTCCCTCGCTGGAACTCTCTACACACCTCCAGCGTCAGCCACTTGGTGTCGCGGCCCATAGTCACGTTGACGGCCATGACGGGCGAGTGGATGGCTGGGGTGGGGCAGCCAGGCGTTATAAAGCACAAAGGCAAAAGTTAAGCACAGCTGGTGGGAGGGAGAGGGGACCCTTAGACTACCTGTCCAGAAATAAGCTAACTTCCTCAGGGACAAAAAGGGGGCATAGTCCGTTGATCAGCAGAGGGGAATTATGATAAGAATATATGATCAGTTTAAAGTCAGGCGTACGTTTTGCAGTTAAGGAGTGAGAGATATCAGAGAG
The DNA here is from genome assembly GCA_036877525.1 of Chromobotia macracanthus. Taxonomy (NCBI): domain Eukaryota; kingdom Metazoa; phylum Chordata; class Actinopteri; order Cypriniformes; family Botiidae; genus Chromobotia; species Chromobotia macracanthus. The sequence continues at coordinate 5,603,724 of JAZGTH010000017.1, forward strand.
CCGTGGTGGGGTAGGTCACTGTGACATGCTGCGATGCATCTACGGCTGCTTTCCAGGAAATTGAGGCATTAAAATCAGCACAGAACGGCACTTTCTGTTTGTCTGCAGTGGTCACCACACTGTCTGCGCTTGCTGTGCAGAGCTCTGGGTTTAAAATAGCCCTCTTGCATTGATATAAAATGGACTTTCTCTAATCGGAGGCATCCAAATACGTGTGTGCTGTTGCCAGAGTCGCAGCAGTCTCTGAAGATACTTGCATGTCTGAGTTGCGAGGATGGAGACACGGCAGAAGTAACAGAAGATGTCTAGAGACAGCTGATTCCAAAGAGGAAACTAATCGACTGGTGTCCTTGTATTATAAGGTGAAATGGAAAGCATGCAAAGTTGGAATCGAGGAACAGGGAAATAGGCTGATTGACTGTCCGGGTGAAATATAGCCCAAGCCAAGGCCAAATGCACACACACACACTCTCAAGTCAGCGGGGAGGAGAGCGTTCCAAAGCGGAGACCAGCCGGGATGGAAGTGTGGACACAGACAAGATCTGCTGCACCATCCAGATGAGGCACTTTGTGGTAATGCAAGTCGTCCTTTACTTGAATCGTTTCCTCATTCCTCCTGCTTTTCCTGTGTCCTTTTTCATCACACTCCTCTGTGGTGGTCCTCGCACACTTTCACGAACCTTCTAGTGAAAACCTGTCTTTCCAGAAAGACAAAAACAATAGCAAAAAATTCACTATAAACAGCCTGTCCCATTCAGAAGTAAAATGTAAATGAAGTCTGATAAAATTGCAACTATTGCATAAAATGTGTACTATTTCATAAAATACAGGCAAAAAAATTAAACTACTACTAAAGTCATGCAAAATAACTAAGAAGCCTCAGCTGTTTAGGTCGCAAACCTGTAACTGGGGAATAGAGAGGTGAGAGACAAACAGAAAGAGATTGAAAGCGCATGGCAGAAAGCGAGAGAGTGCAAGAGAGATAAAGGAGAAGTGCAGATGGGCAGCAGGCAGCAATGCAAAGGAAAGGGCAGGCTGTGTCTTGATTAAGAGATGAAGGGAGGGAGAGAAAAATGGGAGGAGAAAGGACGGGAGAACGGGAGTGAGCACATGGGAGACAGCAACGTCACTTTACGATTCTCTGGCAGATGGAAGCAACAAAAGTAATCGCAAAACAAACGACTGTTTGCCTCGGAGGCCACAGACTAGGAGCAAACATCACTGTGCGGAGAATGCCAGTGTGAAGAATATAAACATGGCTTTCAGAGAGAGAAAAGGAAAGTAAGTAGAGCAGACCAGGGGAAGGACAAATCCCCATAGCTGCAGCTGCTGAGCACGGAACACTGCAACAGCCAATCAGCGGCTGCGTTGCAACCAGGCAAGGTGGAATGACCAATCAGGAGGAGGCTAATAAATTAAATGCTTTTTTGCTGTTAGTTTCCCCAACCCTCTTTGTCACTGCATTGCTCTTTGGCTAAATCCTAAAGAGAGTGAAGCATGCTTGTTTCTCTGCTTTCTGGAGCGTTATCAGGAGGGATTTCTGTGTAATGGCCAAACATAAGCAATCACTGCACCATCTGAGTCACACGCACACACACACACACACACACACGCACACACAACAACAACTGTGTGTGGAGATACAGCTGAGGTCTAGTTTGTAAAGATTCATGTGATAAATAATAAGACAGGTGGGGGGGCAGGACCACAGAAGGATGTGAGCGCGTGTCTTGGGAGGGTCTGACAGTCTTGATATGCAGTCCCCTGAGACAGAGATGCTACAGTAAGAGATAATCAATGCTGTGATGACCAAGCACACTTTAACTGATGTGGAACAGAACGAATGAAACAGCAAGAAAATGAAAACATGAGGTGAATAAGCAGACAGTGAGGAGTGAGGTGACTAGAGGTTAGGGCAGATATTATCTGTCCCTGTGTCTTACAGCGACAGACATCATAGGCGTGTGTGTGTAAGCGCAGACAGGCAGTCCAGACGGAGAGCAATGCGGTGAAGGGAAGAGGGAGATGGGGAGAGAAGGTGAACCGGGAGGAGGGGGGTGTAAATTGAATTAATAACTCCCACCTTCATACACAAAAACAAAGGCACAAAAATGCTACGCAATGCAAAGAATACAGTTTTAATACAGTCTAATGTGCAAAAGCTCCCTCCCCCAATATCTGCCCTACAGTGAGATCGATGAAAATTTCCCCGAGGGCAACCTGGACCTGCATTGAGCTGTCAGCGCTGAAGTTAGCACAGATCTGTCTTTAAGCATGACACCTCAACCACACTTGCCTGCAACACACACACACTCCACCTTCTCCAAAAGGCTGATTATCTCATTTATATGTGAGCAGGTGAATGGAGAGGTGAAGCGTGAAGAGAACTTGCTGTCGTGACGTAAGCCATTGCATCTAATTCCTCACACAGACGTTTTGTGTTTTGTAGTACAAGCATCACCCTCTGAACAATCGCTAATCCCCTAATTATGACGATCATTGTTATCCCCCTAATCAGACAATTTTATCTAAATCGTTTGTAGCACTACCGATCACAGGCATTCCTAAGACAATGGGACAAGTTATAAATAGATGTCTCGAACTGATTCCACAGCGTGATGAAGTCAATTATTAACGCGAAGCAGACGCACAAAACGAAACCTGGCTAGTTGGTGTAGCAGGCCTGGCCTAGTTTTTACAAACTGTCCTCATACTGTACGGTGAAAAAGCACAACACACTAAAAGAAAGGTGCATTGTTTAATCTAGTAGCACTAATGGAACAATGGGTGACTTCTGTTATACCAATTTGCAGAATGAAGAGTTAAACAGCAAAGCAAAACAAACAGCAAAACAAACACACTTAAAGTAAAGTTCCAAGTTTAAAAAGGTCTGTCCCAGAATCAGTGACATTACAACAGAAAACTGCAAGAAGTTCTAACCTCATATAAAAATTAATGGAAAATAAACAACTTGTATCATATTTAGTTGACAATTTAGTTAACGTTTTCTGAAGGTTAATCACTTAATTTAGCAGTCGTTTGTAGAAAAACAAATATTTTTACCATTTAAAGTTAGCAAGATGCTGCCAATCAGCTATTGTAATGTGGTGCGAAAGACACAAAGCTAGCACCGCTATGTTGCCATGGACAGTGGCGAGCCATTATACAAAATATTTGACCACACAATGCTCCAATTGACCAATCACAATCTTATATTCCAGAAACCCTTGGAATGATGGCAGAGAAAGACTAAGAAAAAACCTCATGCACTAGGTTATGCATATACAAAGATCTGTAACACAAAGACAAGAAGACAAAGGACCTTGTAATCGATACTAATTACATCAGCAAAATGTTTTACAATTGTTATATAGGCTAGTATAAGTGGTAGCTGTGTGTAGTCGCTTTACTTTGATGGTGTACAGCAGGAAGTTGGCTAGGCGGAGATTTTACAGCAGAGCACGACATATGCGTGTGTTTGTGTGTTGCCGACGGAGATCTACAAAGGAGGCTGTAAATATCAGAAGTGTGGAGGTGGAAGTGTGTATTGTCTGCTCAAGGTCACTGAGCTGTACACATGCAGTATACAGTATGCACACTGCTCTTGTAGCAGTGTCCTTCAAGCATGAAGTGCATGTGTATGTATAAGAATCAGAGACAAAGATAGTGACAGTGTCTAACAGTGTGTGTCTGAGCACCAGATATCTTCCATCACTTTACTGTGGATGGTAGAAAATTTTGCTGTTCAAGACTGACTTAGTTTGAGAAGTCAACCGCATAACACCTACAATCTGTCTGTCTGTAAGAGATAGAGAGCAGAATTCCTGCTAAATATGTTGCTAGGTGTAATTCTCCATAAATCATATGATGTACATTTAAAGGCAGAAAACCAGGATTTATCAAATTGTGCTGAGTATTTGAGGCACACCCGCTGAACAAGCTAATCTTGCAATGATTGGTTACAGATCAATATGACAACAGCTGCTCTATGTGTAATATTTACAGCGATCACTACAGTAAACACGGTTTAATGTTCTTTAACGTTTTTTTTTACCCTCAAAAAGCCTTTACCTGTAACTCCCTGTAATAAATCAATAAAAGAATCAAGCATTAGCATAACACATAAATATTAAAGCTAAAATGTGTTATTTTAGAGAAATACTTTTCCCTATACCCGTTAATATGCAGAAACAACTATAAGAGCTTGAGGCTGGACTATCTGTCTGTCAACCAATGACAGAAAGGAGGCGTGTCCAGGAAACCTGTTTAAAATCAGTCACTGCTTTCTCAATTCTGTTTTTGACTTCATACGCTTCAGCTTTAATTAAATGGCAGTAAACAAACAGATTTTAATGTTAAAAAACTGCAGGCTGATATGTTTTAATAGCCAACAAAAATTTAATGGCTTGATGAAGCAACATTCTGCAGACGTGTCTTTTTTCAGGTCCCACTGGAGTGCAACATTTTGCTTATGCAAAAAAAAAACCAAAGGCCACGAGGCGCTTTGTACGTTTTTATTTCCATGGAAATTCACCGTCTTTTATGGCATGACTCATGTGTCAACGGGAAAAACAGAACAATGCAGCACACTTCCATGGTCATAATCATAGCCAAAGCTGACCTTGAAATGCTGTTGGGGTGACGACAGGAAGACACGGCGCCATATGCCACAGTGCTGTTCAAATGACGACTCTTTTGCTTTGGCAATATAATAAAAACCTTCAGGATCATGACAGAAGCGCAATTCAGGCTAGTAAACAGTCCTGCGAGTCAGATGGCGTGTGGTAACTGTACTATAAAGACTTCTCCAATAAACCCAGGAAAAGACACTGAAGTAACTACATTGGAATGATGCGGAGAATTCGACGCATGGTTGAATTTGGTTTTCCGCCTCTGCCTTGCTCGTCCACAGAGACCGGAGTGGGAGTGTGAGGGTCAGTTGGCAGAGGTCAGGGCAGGAAAGAGAAGAGCCTGCTGTTCCAACGCACTGCAGCGCTCAGCAGCACTGGAGCGCCACAACATAACCTTCATACCACAGAGCTGACGCATGCAGGCAAACCCAGCATGACCAACACACACTGCAGCTCCTACAGCACAGCACATATTCCCCACATGCATTCTGCCTGCTGCAGCTTGTACTGCAGCATTTTTAGTAGCAAAGTGTACAGCAGATGTGAACCTTTCCACTGCTTCTTAGCCATATTGGAAGAAAGGGCAACAGTGCCTGTTTTTTCAGTCTTATGGGTTTTGTTTTCGAGTTGGCATGTGTTTGAGTTTTAAAGATTAACATTTAAAGGCAGGGTAGGTGTTTTTTCCAGAACCTTTTTTGTTATGCTGTTTGTTTTGAAAGTCTCTTCACATTCTAATAGCAATCATTATACCAATAGTATTATGGTAAAAATATATTTATATGTTTATACATCTTTTGTAGAAGGCTCGGGATAATAAAATGTTCATCCAATCATTGCATTCATACAACTGCAATGATAGGAGGTCCTACTTGCCTGTCAGATGATGTATTTACATACCTCTATGCACTAGTGGAGAAGGCGTGGCTTTGGAGATTGCTCTGAGCGGAGGATGGGATCTTATGCTTTTAAAGCTAGGTTGCTATTGTTAGCCTCTCCGAAATTGCCTGCCCTACCTTTAACATGTATTCTTTTCAGTGCTACTCATCCTGTCAAGGTGAAACCATAAGCAAAAAGATACAAAGCAGAGATGCAGAAATAAAATGAAATCCAAACTGATTCTCAGAAATACAAACACTCTTTGCAGCCTTTGGGGGTTTTGTTGTTTTATCCAAATCAATCATATTTATTTATATTGTAATGGCCTCTTCAGCTCTTATTGTCTACCTGGCTTAAGAAGAGCTTCAATCACTACGAGAAAGTTGAATGCTTTTTTAGATTATCAAATCTGATGAATAGACACACTGTCCTGGATATTACAGGGAACAAACGGCCTGAATGACATTTAAAGGACAAGGCTGATCAGTGCAGAGACTCTGATGCAGAAGTACTTCCCCTAATAAAAGGAAGCAATGCAAAAATACACAAACACTTTGTCTTTTGTTCCACTAAACACTTAAGTACATTCAAGTAAAAATACAGAAAATGACAGTGCTGGCAGTCATACAGGTTGGAGAGAGGTTCTGAAACTGAAGGGAGCTTTTGAGACAGCAGAGAAGTCGAAGAGAAAGCCCCCAGCCACAGGGAAAAATAATTAGGTTAAGTATATATAATCCTTTTAGCCTATTACAGCCCCATTGCCTCCATTCATAAAAACATGCAGCTGCATGAGTTCACTCACAAACTCACAGCGAGGACAGAGACACATACAGAGCTCTGGAGAGCACAAACAACCCCTAAAATCACAGGCTTAGCAGCATGACACATTACAACAGGCTGAGTCTCTTTACCTTCCACCCAGCTCGGTCTACTGTTGCAACAACAAACTGGAGAAACAGGAGAACTGTGAGGAGCAAGTGCCATATCACAGATGACGAACACATAGCTTTATGTTATTACATGTGAGCGCCAGCCAATCGAAGACTTTTTAAACTATTTTTCTAAGTCAACATGAATTATCATTCCTAATCCATTTTAACTTCCATGTTGTGACATATTCAAGAGTATTCCTGAGATCTAGAGTGGAATTTTATGTTTGAGAATTAATTGGATTGTAGTGTTTGTATTGGATTGGATTGTAGGGGGCGTTACATACCAGGATGGGGCCAGATTGAATGTGATGTCTAAAATGCTATTTGGCTATTATATCTAATATCCCACGCAGCTTAAGTGAATCATTTGAAAAGATTATATATTTCTAAGGTTATGAAGACAAACTTTGGAAAAACGCACCAGCAAACTGTTGTGAAGACAGTAAAAATGGTAAATTTTGATTTTATGTTGACGAAATTCTCACCTGAATTGGTGCAAATGTGCCTAAAATGGTACATTACACCTTACAAAAAGTGTTTTAAAGCTCATTTGTGAGTAATACAATCTGCATTGTGTCATAACCTACTTGCAAAAAGAGGGCAGTGGATGTATTAATAGCACACAAGCAGTCCAGTTTCTATGTAGAATCATTAGCAAAATTCGATCTTTACTGCAAGCCAGTTAAATATGATGGCTAAATCAATAATACATAGCTGCTCGATGTTTAATAATTTGTAAATGTGGCTGCTATATCAGCAGCGAGCACCACGTTTTATTGGCGTTTCAAACCATACGGCAGCACTGGCCATACCTGACCCAGTCAAAAGAGGGGAAATGAGGACACACATTTTGTGTGTACAGTAACCTCGCTCTGTGCTCTTATCATTAATTTTATAGGGTGAATGAAAACCAACTAGGTGAGAGCAAAGTCCACAGAGTCAGTGACGAATGAACGAGTCTGAACCCGTGCCGCAGTTTGGGCACATGCAGCAATATGCTACAATGCGGATGTGAGCCACTAGCATGGACTGTGTAGGTTTAACTGTGTGCGTGTAGCTCTCTGTTCCAGAAGGCTCTTTGGCTGTCAGGGTTGCTTCCTCATATCTTATTCTCCATCTGCAATACCATAGGGAGGAATTTCGCTTTAGTCATTGTGAGTGCAGCTCATAACAGGTCTTCACCTGATTTAACCTCGCACCTCCGAGAAAGATTCAGTATTTGTTTTCCCATTCTACAGCTGCCTGACCTAACAGAGCTTGTCATCAAACAGCTGCCTGTCTCAACCGTACTGTTTTGTAAAGCACACATCTGTCTATATCAAACGTTCAGATTTTTTTAAACAGGAAGTGTAGAATAACCAGAACCCATGGGTGAAAGCTCCTCGGAGGGCACGTGCTGGGTACCTGCACGGTATTACTGCCAAGATATTGGACTTGTCAAGCCATGAGGACCTTTAAATCACAGATATAACCAAAGGGCAGCTATACTACTGAAGCCTGACCAACACAAGCCCTCTGAAGCAGCAGGACTCCTCTGACCTGACCTTTGACAGAGCACATCACAAGGTGTGAAATCAAACAGAATGTCAACTGATCATTAAGTCCCACTTCAGGCCCCACCCCATGACGGCTTGTCCCATTTCACTTAAAAGCAGCAGTATATGAAGTACTTCATCTCCATATTTAATATAGCATTCATGATGCAAAATCTGGAGCTATCATGTTATGACAGTAATGACTTATATGTTATGTTTAGGTCTTAAGTGCAATATAACAGCTGGCAGGTTCAAGGACACAACTGTGCTGATATCTGTAGCCCAATCATTATAATTTGACTATAGGATGTGTATGTAACATGTACAAACCCAGAACAATGATAAAATTAGACAGACAATACAATTAATTGAAAACATTGAAGAATGAACACAAATTTGGTAACAACATTAAAATGTGCAACTTTTAATTTTCATGCGAAAATAACCTACGATGACAAAATCAATTGAAGCTGGCTATGGACAGTTGCCTGTGATGACAGTCCTGGCAAATATCCGATGATATTAAAGGTAATGAGAACAAAGGACACAAATTCAGCACATGAAGATACAAAACCACCCCCTCCAAACACACGCACACTTTTCCAGTGATAACTTCTACAGGTTCCAGGAAACCAAGGACGAATTCTGCTTCTGCCGTGGGTAAACACCTTATGGTTGGGACTGCACCCAGTTCTGGCCATGAGAACTGAAATGTCAGCATGACAACATGACTGGTTTTAGATGCCAGACGCATTCACAACATTAGACACAAAATCATGTTCACCTCACTATTTATGAAGCTTATGGATGCGAGCTACATGTCAGCAGTTCAGGCTCACGTTTGCAAACTCGGTGCATTTAAAAGCAACACGGCATTAATGGGAAGCTCAACAGCTGTCAGCAAGTGTATAATCCACGTATGACACCCATATGCATTTTGGACGTGTTATTAGTCCAACTGACAGCTTTTGCATTAAAGTCCAATGAAGGCTAGTTTCTAAATATATTAGGAAATTCGACAGAGACTCGTTTCTAGACTTATGCGTCACCGTGCAATGAGGCCATGTGCGCAAAAGCAAGGTTAGAGATGGAGAGCTCCGGCAGAAGCGAGCGACTGTCGGTCATAGCCCTGGTACAGCTAGCCTGCATGGCGCATGAGTCGTGACAGCGAACAATGAATTACAGTAATCCGACTGACGACAACACACACGATTCTGTAAAGAAACACGAACGCAGAGCCTCATGGAGACGACTCACCTGCGCAGACAGACAGCCCGGTTGTTCAGGGGTCCTGCGCCCGACTAAAGCCCGGCTGACATCAAGCGCGGCGCAAAGCGAAATCAAGATTTTTCGACAACTACGTCACAATCGCTGGCTGAGGCGAAGCGCGCGCTTTGGGCTGCTCCGCGCGCGGAAGTTCCCGCGGTCAGCCGACAGCTTTCGACGGCGGCTCGACGCCTCGTAACCGGCGGCGGCGGCGGGGCGTTTCGAGACGGACGACGAAGCGAGCGATGGGGAAGCGTGAGGCGAACTTGCTAGCTGCTGCTAGGCAGAAGACGAGACGAGGTAAAAACGAGGGAGGGCGGAAGGGAGGAGTAGAGAGAAAGTGTGGATGATGGGACGACGCGCATTCCCGCGTAGTGCCTCCATTTTAGGGGGATTCCCACTCAGACCTGCAACCAGACGTGTGTCCCCTGAAGGCTTTAGGGTGGATTATAAACGATGTTAACGTGTTAAATAAATAGTGTTATGGCAGACACCAGTGTAAACATTTAGAGATGAGGACACACTGTCAATATGCTTAGTTAATGTACGCGTTATCGAGAAATTGGTGAAATTAACAAAACGACACTATCAACAAGGTGTATTTTGATATATGATAAACCCCCTTTCTATATACGGAATGGGTTGTTTACTATCATTTGTGGAGGTCGTTTTATTAATTATACATTTGTGTTAAATGATCGTCATTTAAAAAAAGTCAATCGATGTCTTTAAAGGTTGTAGTTGTGTGATGTTACTTTGGCTCCATCTGCTGTGGACACATGGAGCCACAGATGACATTTGGTGTGGTATAAAGGTTTGTTTCACAACGTCTTTTATTTTCAAGTAACAAAATGATAACATAACCCATAGCCTGTGATTGTATTTTCAACAAATATATATAAATAACAAAATTATGAGAAGTAAACACTGATTACAAAAAAGTCAACATCTTGAATTAACAAGCAGTCCAGCCAAGCAGTAGACTTCAACATAAGGCTGATTTGTAACATGCATGAGATTGTGACTGTGGAGACACTAAAACAGCTTATTTAATAAATGGGCAATATGTTGTATCATATTCTTACAGGATCATAAGTATGTAAACAAGAATGTGTCACCACCGGCATCTCCTACAGAAATAAGAATAATGGAAAATGACATTTCTAAAACATTTGCTTTCATATTTAGCGTAATTATTTCATACATAGTGATTGCAGTGCATTAATTGCAGGGACAGCCTCCCTGGTGCAACCTGAAGTGTATATACCTTCCTTAGGTCCAGCGGTGACGCGTAGATCTTTTCAGTTCACAGTCAGTCACAATACAGGTCCTGCTGCAAGACGATGATTCAAAATCTGACATTTCAAAGTGAAGTGGTGTCTTAGGAAAGTTTTTTTTTTTTAATTTACTGTGAATTCCACAGAATATGTGTGACTATGAAAAACAGTAAGAACAACTGCAATTAACAACCCGTATACGCTAATATTTAAAATTAGCAGTGACTGCAGCTTGAAGGATTATGAGTACCTCATAGGAGAAAACAGAAATCACCATTTTCCATTGAGTTCAGTAATATCAACCCTCCCCCCACATCGCTATTGGCTACCGCCACTGTTCCACATTTTCTAAATAGTCCAGCATGGTTTCATCGTCATCCTCTTCTAACCAGGTGTCCTCTACCTGCCCTTCCGCTTCACTTTCCAGTTTTTGTCCTGTGTCCACTTGCTTTTCTTCTGGAAAACTTATAACAGAATATTGTTCAGTCAGCTGTGGCTCCTTGGTGGGTTTCAAAACACCTTTTCCAGTCACCTCCCACCATGACTTCACTTTGGCACGTAACTTGCGCCTCTCCTGTAGACGTCGCTGGCGAGCTTCCCTGCGCTCCTGCTGTCTTGCATACTGAAAGCGCTGGAGAAAGAGATCACGTGCATACTCGTACAGCTCCACATCCCACTGGTTCAGCTCCCGAATCCTCCTTTGGGTCTCGGGTTCGACCTCGACACTCGTAGCACGAGTACCATTGAGCTGAGTAAATGGCGCAATGAAGGACAAACGGAACGTGTGCTCGAAAAGGTACTGCGTCTTGCGCTGATATTCGGTCAGGCCAAAAAAGGCCATGTTTCGCAAGTTGCGCTTGGCACTTTCCAGTAGCACTGCCCAACGTTGGCTCTCGCTCATGATTGAGAGGTTATAGCAGCCCACCAGGCTGAGGTCTGCGAGCATTCGGGTCTGTCTGTTGCTGGCCAGGTTATAAGGACACGCCATGAACTCCTCCAATGTGCAGCCTGACCAGTCGTCACCAATGTAACAACTGGGCAGCTCATTTAGAGTAGGTAAACGTCCATCACACATGTGTTTAGATGCTTTCCATGTTGCACCACGCTGAACGTGTCTCCACTCACTCAGGTACCTCCACACCGGATCCCTTAAAATTGTGATGTAATAGTAGTTCCTGCTACATGAAAAAGGGCAGAGAAGAGAGGTATTGGCATGTAAAAGGTTTGAATCGTGATACAAGTGGATTGTACATCATCATTTATCAAATAAACTCATAAATGAATTACATAAAATCAGATATCACAGCTGCAAAATGAACTGACGTAAAAGCAATAAAAAGGTAACAAAATGAAATTTAATAATGCGTATGAGTCATTAATAGGACAAATGTTGTCATATTTGTGCATATTCACAGCAACATAATTATTCATGGTACAGTTGCTGTTAGGAGTGTGTCAGGGGACAGATCTTGATGGAAAACGGAATGAATTATTGTTGGGTGACTGTAATTATGGGCATTTTAGCATAATGAGCGAATGAGGAGAATCATCTTTCCTCTCCCATCTAGAGCACTTTCATGTGAATATCAATTAGGGCTGCCTGGTCAAATCCATTCAACAACAGCAGAGAGAAGCTCTCTAGAGAGCCTCAGGCTCTATCAAATCCTCACCTTTCCCTTTACTTACAAGGCAGCAGTGAACCAATATAATTATTATTAATCTGTGTCCAATTTAATAAATGGACCTGTACAGTTAGTATTTTTATATATTTACAGCAGATGTGTCTATCAGGTTGGTCCTTTTTCGTTTCTTTGCTGTTTACTTACTGTTGCTCCATTCACTGTAATTTAGCCATTAACAAACACAAATATAGACATGGAAACACACATTGCAAAATTATTAACATCAAACTAAGACCTTGCCAGATCAGTGACTTTTAATTTGACATTAAACATGACCAAACGCAATATAAAATGTAATTCACAGCGAGGAGGTTACGAGGGTAGACTACAATGCAACTTGAACCATTTTGTTTCAAAGGCGTTGTGGTCGAATCCAGTTTAAGTCCAGCTTATTCAAATCCAGCTCACTGAGTGTTGTTGTACTAAAGACTCAGACTTGGTCTTGGACTCATCTAAGTCAAGTTCCAGAGGAGCTGGACTTGACTACAATAGTACTAGAAAATGCTTCGTTTTAAAGGCTTCAAAAGATTGCAATTCAAACCTAACTATACAAACAGTTTATTCTCATACTATAGATAGTTCATTTAAAGAACAAGCTTTAGCGAATGACAGATGTTCTGGTGCCAGCAGGCTGTCGGCCCCCAGGGTGTCTGAAAGGGTGAGTGATTATTATGATGGGTCCCCTGTTGCAGGCATCCGCTGAATAAAAGCTGACACTCTGGGGCTGAGCCTGACCTGTTGGAGGCCTTTTGTCTCCTCATAATTGACTTGCTAAGAAGCTTCACCACTAAACGAGAACAATGTGAGGCGAAGGAGTGGTGAAGCGCAGCGTGAGACCATACAATTACATTATGCCATAACAAAAGAAATACATTTGTTTGTTTGTTTGGCCAATCTTTCAGTTTCACCCCATTGCAGACAATAAAATTGGACTAGTGCACCAACAAAACCAAACAAGGGATCTCACCTGGGAGTTTTGCGCCTCTCCTGGGACTCCCGGTTGCTCATGAAGGAAGGCACGCAGTTGGTGAGCTCCGTCCAGTCCGCATGCAGACCGCAGCTCCAGCCGGTGGAGAAGCGGGAGAACAACCAGGTGTCGCGTTTACCCGGCCGGTAACACGTACACTTCTTCTGCCCCGCATGGCACTCGCACGGCCTCTCCAGCTGAATGTTGCGGACCAGGTGACGGCCGAACGTGGTCCCGCCGGTCTTCTGGATATGGAGAAACACTATAACATCGTCCCCCTTGATGTTGAAATCGACAACGCGGTGAAGATCTTCCGTCGTGAAGTTAAAGCGCGGCACGAATCGCGCCAGCGCGCCGTCTTCTGAACTGTACGGATCTCCCGCACCGGCTCCGTTCATCCCGCCTGGGCGATCCCCGGGCGCTCGACTCCCCAGTCTGGAGGACAATGATGCCAGGTGGAGCAGCTGGCAATCGGACGTAGGGCAAACATATTGCAGCACAATAACGCCGAACAACAAGAGCATAAACAGTGCGATGAGGAGGCGACTGTAGTAGGATTTTTCATCCATCTTCTCGCTGGAAAAGTGAAAGCATTACTCGGTCGTGTTGTTCCCCCACCGCGTCGGTCAGGGAGGAATGCTGAACGAAACCTGCGACTCTGGTCTCACCTCATCGAAAGATAACGTCCATTGTTTAACTGCTGGATGTATTTCACGGACGCATTTGATTTCTACAAAGCGTTGCCATCTCTATTCACATGTAATGGCTTCAGATCTTCAGAGAACTTCTGCTGTTTACCTCCATCACAATTTCGTACTCGCTCCTTCCCGTGTTCCCAGCAGTCCATAGCCACCCCCAGACTATAACACGCTTCAAAATAAAAGTCTCAAAGATAACTTTTAGTTCACACTTACTTTGACTGAAATGTTTTATAACTTCATTTTTTTAAACTATACTAATACATATGGCATGCGTTATTGTTGGCAACAATATTATTAAGTATACGCAATATATTAAATATTTTAAAATGTTAGGTTTTGTAGTTCAATCATTTATGATTCATTTTAAAATAGTTGCACTTTATTGTTATCAATTAATTTATTTATATTATGAGCTGACATGGCATTATTACCTCGTTGTAGTTATTAAAGTATGGAGAATTGCTATGATTTCATAGGAGCATCATGTAAGTATTTGGCAGCCTTTCAGAGCCTTTGCTTGCCCTTACTTTTAACCTAAAACTTGGTCAACCATTTAGTATTATGTGGATTCATTCATCAGATGAAATGTAGATCTATATGGCTCTATAGATCTGTATGGATATCTGAGGTTTCTATGCATCTGAAAATTCAGTACGTTCATACAGTCAGGAATTGTATTACTAAAATGAATTATTTTAGAACAAGATCATTTTCCCTCTATTGCTCTTTTTTCTATTAATCTTGTACAGCTCAGCCATCATCTACTCAAGCCAAAATTTTCCTGTCTTACAACATTTACCACTGATCAGACAGACATTTGGCCTAGATTATGCTATTTATGAACATGTAGTGTAACAAAGGAACTTCAGTAGTAGCTTTAGTGTTCTGCATGATCACTGATCTCAATTATATCTCAATTATATTTATTTACTATTCAAAGAAAAGTATAAGTAGAAAAGTATAAACAATCCTTAAATTAAAGATGGTAGATCAGTTACCCAGTATTGGGTAATTTAATGCTAATACTGCCATTTTTTAAATTGCAAGGTTTATTCAGATTTGCAGTTGGAAATGTTTAACAGTAGCATAATTAATGGCTGTGATTAATCAATGGTCATGATTGTGTTAAGCCAGGCTTTTTGTTTGGTGTTTACTGGGTCACTTAAATAGATTTTCAAAGCAATCATATAATTTACACAGTAAAGTAATGGCAGGGTATTAATGAGGTAGAGCAAAACCAACAAAACACACATTTAAATATCTGCAGTCTTTATTTCAACAAGACTAGGAAATGTTTAATATAACTTTTCTTTTACATTTTTTAGCATCTATCTCTTTGTTTTCCCCATATTAAGCACATACTCTGAATGGGTAAAATCTGATGAACATCTCTCAGAGACCACTAAAACGACTGCTCATTATTTACAATTTCTTCCTTTCTGTCTTCAGTCTCTCTCTCTCTCCGTCACTGATGAACAGGGCAGCAGACAACCGCAATCTGTCCATCTAAAGTTCAGTATTCAGACTAAAGGTGACATTGGTTCAGGAACTAGTCCTTTGCAATCAAGTGTTCATGTCCTGATTGGTCCACGTCATCTTTAGATTGACACACTTCCTTTTCCTGGGCTTTACATCAGTGCCATCTACATCAGTGGCTGCGGGAAGCTTTGGGTCGTATGAAAGGACAGAAAACACACTGCTTCCTATTCATGGTATACATAAATCAGCCCGGTCAAAAATACATCACCAGTCTGAGGTGAGGAGCATTACTGCTGTACAGAGATCTTTACTTATTTCCAAATTTCTTTCCATATCTTAGGACTGGCCATTCATCCATGGTGCTGAATGAATCTCTAAATGAATAAACAAAAATTAAAGTATAAACTAAAAAGCATTTAAGCTAAAATACATGTTGCAGATGTGATTAAAAGCATCATTTAAAACTCTCTTGCTGTGAGGTATCTGAATGCCAATCAAAAGTGCATGTGACATCAGGAACAATCAAGAACGCATGGCCAGCCCTGTCCTTGCATCAGCGTGTACAATTTTCAAACTTCCCCTTACACAAAACTATAATGAAGATAAAAAGATTATGGTAGCTTTGTTTTACAAAACCTAAATATTACATGAAATCTGTAGCCAATATAAACCATCAATTGTAAAATCATTAGAATGCATTTTCCTACAGATATAAATATTCTAAATACTGATATTAAGATACCTAGTAGAGCAAATGCCTTTCAAAGAGATGTGTGGTTAAATAACTTACTGTACAAGAATGAGGGGGGATCGATTTTTGAAGGGGTAGAAAGCTTTTTAGTGGGGAGTACACAACTGAGGAAACCAGCATATGTAAAATCATAAAAGCATATGTAGCCGCTTAAAAATCATAAAACAAATGAATCAGTCCACTGGTGTTGGATCGTACCACACACACACACACACACACACACACCTGCGCTTTGAGGAATGATTTCAAATACCGTACCGATAATGATTTCTATGAATATGACGCTCTAGGACAATGCAAGACTTACAGATGAAATAAACTGTGATTGGACAAAGGTAGGAAATTTTATGATACAAGCAGACAAAAAAAAAGAGGCCATCCACCCCAAATAAGCACCGGTTTTGCAATTCTAGTTGAGTGAACTCCATTGCAGTACCTATCATGGTGTTTTATAAGTCATACCTTACAATACACTTCCAGCAAAATAAACATCTCCACATAAAATCCTGTGTAAAATTCATCACTGTTCATTTCAAATCCTGAAAGTTCAATCTGAAGCCATCGCCTAGCTAGCACTCCTATAAATTCATAAATAATCATCCATGTATTAAAAACAACAACTTTTCTCAGGCTCACCCTCCGCATCATGCAGGATACATGTATATGCTGTATGAGGGAGCAAACAAGATTCTCTTCATCAATCTACTTTCAGATCAGACATATATATACCTTACCTAACCCAATCTCCTTCTGTGACACAATCCACACAATTAATATATTCTAAAGTTATTTATTCACAGAACCACTGAGGGTATATGGGGCGATAAGATATGAGGGCTGTGAAACTGGCTTGAAAATGAAAAAAAAAAAAAAAAAAAACTGCCAAATAAAAATTGATTAACTCCCTAACAAAATAATTCAAAGCTCTTAGCTAGAACATTAGAACATTCTAGAACCTTCTTTCCCATGCCTTGGAGTTGAAGCCTCTCTGGTTTCACTCATTAAGGCAGCACTGTATTCACAAACATTCCTGTTGGTCACAGCCCTTATTTGCTTATGTCCTTCCAGACAAATGTAAGGCATTGTAACTAATATTTGATCTGCAGCTAAGAACACATAAACATCCCAACAGACACACACACACACACACAACCCACCTACCCATCCACACTTGCTCGCTCACTTTAAATGGATTAAAAAGTCTGGTCTAATTAGTACTTCATACAGATTTGCTAAAATCAGTTTATACACGTGTTAAATGGGTTGCTTATTTATAGCGCTCAGATGAAATACACAGCCATTCATATAGACCACTTAGACAAACACAGATGTACACACGCACGCACACACACACACTCTGACCTACTTTCATATAAACACCAGTCACTAACACGTATGAACACAATTGTGAACACAATTCTGAACACTACAGGTGTTAAAAATAGCAAAACTCAGCTGAGACTGAACAAGAGTGTAAAGCTGCATGGAAACGTATAACTGTACATAAATGAAGTCCGCTCTTATAAACAAATAAAAATACACTGAAGTGAAGTTATCTGAGTATTAATAACTTGAGTGTCTTCTCCAAGTGGCAGGTAGAGGCAGATTCTGAAAGCAGTTTCTGCATTGTCCTTTAGCAGTTTTCTGCTCTCTCTTTCAAATTTCTTACAAACACTCGTCCTCTTTCACTTGGCCAGTTTTATCTTGTGTGGAGGGTGAGCATGGCCAGCAGGAGAGCCGCCACTGCCAGTGCCAGACTGCAGGGTGCCAGCTGGGTTCCACCAGAGGACTGGCCATTACTATTAAGCTTAACGACACGTGGCTTAACAGGTGACGGTGTGGAGAAGTAGATGTCTTCATCATTGTCGCAAGTGGGAGGGTCACATGTACTTCCACTTTCCTCTCCGCTTCCAGCATCCTCTGAAGAACCAGATGAGATTGTGTTAAAATAAGAGCTGGCAAAGACTGATTAGATTTAAAGGGGCAGTACACCCAAAAATACAAATTAATACATTTTTTAAACTACAAGTATTTAAGAATTAATGCCACATACCGTTGACAAATGAGATGTCGTTGCCAGTGTAAGCAGCCTTAAGCCAGCTAGTCATTTCTTTTAACACTGCAATCTGTCTACGAATAACCATGTCTGGTTTGGTGATGTCAACTTCCACATCAGGATTAGCAACCTGATTAGCTAAGCCGTTGCCAATGACGACAGATTCATATCTGCATGTGAATAAAGAAAAGGTTGAGTAAACAGAGTTTGATTTAGTTAGCAGGTTCGGCAAGGAATGTAGAAATTTTATCATACCTGCTTTTGGCCGTGCCATTCCAGCACTCATCACCCAGGGTGACCCTGTCTCCAGCACAAACCGTTTCTGGAAGCGTGGACCAGAACTTCTTGGCATGTTTTAGTTTCTTTTTGGCATCTGTCAACTAGTAAACAAACATATAGTATTAAACATTAAACAAGAGGTTGTTTGGGAGAGCTATGAGAGGGTAATAAGTGGGCAATATGTGCCTACCAATCGGTCCAAGCTGGTGCCAGCTGCAGTGGTGGGTCTGGCATCAGGGCTGTACGGTCGGAAGCGCCCTGGGAACCCTGAGTCTTTAGGAGAGCGCTTTGATCGGAAAGCCATGTTGGGTTTAGGCTGCCCACAACCCTGGAACACCTGAAAGATGTAAGTAAGTAACCATAATTATTCATTACGATTGACAAGTGTAGCATAGCACAAGCTCCAAAGTTAACATGTTAAGACACAGCATGAATCCAAACATAAATGTTTTGAAAACACTCAAAAATACCAAAGACACTGACCTTCTGTGAGACCTGTATGCTGTTCTCCTGCATGTTCATGATGGCATCAGAAATCTTCACGTCAATGGGATCCATGACAGATTCGAAGTTAAAAGGCCCCTCCAGTCTTTCGGCAAGACCCAACATGGCATCTAAATTCCAAAAGCAATGTTAATGAAGGAAAACTCTTCAAAACAAGTGAAGAAAGTTGAAGAAAAAAAATCAGAAGAAAATTCTTTAGAAGAAAACTATGCAGAGCTATAGATCAAAATGACCACAACCAATTATGCTTGATGCTGTAACATATTTCTGCCACTAGAGGGAAGTATACAGTTGGCTGATGAGACCGACATCATAAAGAACCACAGCCTGTTGTGTGAACAGCCTGTTAAACAGTCAGAGGCCTGAACAAGGTGCCCCAATTAAGGCTCCCCCCCAAAGCTGACAGGCAGGGTGAGCAAAGCCAGTCCCAGAGTCATGTGAGCCAGGAACAGCAAGAGCACACAAGCATGTGTGGCAGGACCCGAGACCAAATGGTCTGTTGAGTTGCAAGTTGCACTTCATGAAACACACACACAAGGGGAAAAAACAGCAGTTCCTCAGCATTCACTTACAATTTAACTCAATTTCTATCCTGATTTTAGCTGAGGCTTCACAAATGGTTTTGGCCTCTGTGCAATTGGAAAAACTGTAGCCATTTTAACATGACCCATTCATTTTTAATCTGTACTTATTATACTCATAAAATTAGACTCCTGCTTTGTGTGGAAAATTGGTTCCATGTCTAGTACTGGTTCAGTAATACATCAACTACTTTAGATATTCAAAGGCTGTTTTCGCACTTGGACTCATTTGATTCCCTGGTCTGAACCAGAGTTCAGCAGGTTTCTTTTCACATTAAACATTTGGATTTGAACCTCTGTACATTTACATCATCAGTAAGAGTACCCTGTGAGAACTAGTGGCAGTTGTTTACCGCTGTTTCTAGGAATCCACTAAGGAAGAGAAGATGGCAGTTTGTGTTATTGAACTTTTTGATCTTTCTTTGAATTTTAACTTCATACCCAAAGAACAATGCATGCATTTGCCTGTTTTGAGTGCATTGCATGAAAGACAAAGAATGTGAGCTGCTCTCCAAAGACATTTTTTCAAAGACAATGAGAAATGAATTCCATTATGCAACTATAATAAGTGTTACCAAGAGGATACAAAAACACAAGTTATAGGTCATCAAAAGCAGTTCAATTTCATGAGTTATTAAAGATAGTGTTTATTACCATTTAGAAAACTGCTTTTACATCAAGCAAATGAACGGATCTGTCAAATGAACTGGACATAAGTCCAAAACAGCTCCAAGTGTGAAAGGGTCCAAAGAGTCACCTACCCAGGAAATTATTCCATTCAGCGTCCAGGTCCGCCTGATTGGCCAGGCAGCCACGCATGACGTTGAGACAGTAGTTCTTGCAGGGCTTCAATGCCACCTGGCCAGTGCAGTATGGGCAGTATAACATTTTCATAGCTGCACGTACACAGTTCGGAGAAGCGCTTACCTGAGAGGACAAGAAGAGGGGAGAGGACGGTTAGCACAGTCAGCAAAACAGATATTGAGACACCAGAGGAAAAGGTTAATGAGTCTATAACCTAATTCATATGGCCGATGTTGCTGATAAAACACTGAACAAAGAGAATTACCGACCCTGCCACCTTTTATAAGGTCAATGCTAAAGTTGAGTTTACACAATTTGTCTCTAAGGCTCAATTGCTTTTGTTCACACACTGGGCTGCCTTGGCCTCTGATCCTTTAAAGCCAGAAGATAAGCCAGCCAGGTGTCCACCTTTACATACTGATAAACCCAACAGAAAACTTTAGTCCTTTTGATCTGTTGCCCCTGATCTCTAACTCGGTAAACAAAACCAAGCTAAATAAACCTTGCAATACAACCCCACAAACCCCCGAAACCTCTCACCGTGGAGACTCTGCCCACCACCTCGGGCATGAGCGCCAGGCCGCGAGTGAACGTGCGGGCCGCGATGAAGGAACGAGTCAACTGCAGACGGAGCTTGCGTGGAACATCACCGAAGGGCTTAAGCTGCTCCATGTGTCTGCTGACGCAGTCCATGTATGAGTCGCTGAACTCGTACTGCACGTTGACCAGTCGAAACATGCGTTCCAAAAGCTCCGTCCAGAATTCTGCTAGCATGTCATCCAGGTTGACGGCACTACTTCCGTGGGAATAGTAGCGACGAAGCTCCTCAAAAAAATGCTTGAAAAGCTCTGAGTTCTTCACGTACATTAAGCCGTAGGTCCGCACAAACATGTCATGGAGGGATTTCTCTGAATTGTTCAACAGCTCTCTGAAGAACTCTGTGAAGGACCAATAGCATCAGAGTCAATTTTAAATGTACCAAAGGTGATAAAGTTTGTGCATTAAAGTTAGCATTAGATTATAACATGTTATTTGCTGGCATTGGTGTTTTTGTGGGAGATAAAATAACACAAATTCCTTTAAAAAATACATGATAATGGAATAATTCACCAAAACAATTGTCAATTTACTCTTTCAAATGGGCAGGATTTTCTTCACAATTTAATTACTGTGTTACACAGAAGACAGACATTATTTTTAGGTGAGCTATACCTTTAACTATGTGATTAACATTAGGAAATTTCCATGCAGTACTTACAAAAAAACATTTTCAAATGAGTATTTTTAGCAAGCCCTCATCTTTGAGGTATTTGGTCACAGATAAGAGAAAAGATGTCTCTATATCTTATCTTTAAAAGAATGTCTACCATGAACACAAATGAAACAGATATGCATATACAGATATGATGATTCTGAGCACATGTGTAAAATGGAACGGGGTGTGCAAGCAAAAAAAAATGAAAAGCATAGACTGTCAACTTCAGCACGATTAGGTTCATTTGTATTAACTGTGGAACCTGAGCTGGCAGTGCGTCCATTACTTTGTCATTACAATGATACTCAGGAGAGGGTGATTTAGAGCTCCTCAGAGCACTCAGCCCAACTCACTCTGAATGACTGGAAAACCTACCAGAACTGCCAGGGAGGCCAGAAAAGCACACAGTTATTATCTAAACAGATTAATGCATATTCCATTTGACCCAACATGCACGTTCACATTCCAGGAAAACATTTTGTATCTGAGGATAAATAGCTGAGAGTCCAGAAAGCATCAATAGAAAAGGATGAAGGGCAGCTTGCGGGTTCAAATAGGTAATGTCTCGCTCATCATGCCGCTTGAGGCTGACCGCTATCAATGGCATTTTCCTGTTGTCACATTCCATTCGCTTTTTCCTCTCTGCGCTTCTCTCGCGCCGTCCTTCAGAAGGCCTTTCAATAGGATTACTGAATAATGCCAGACCCCCTTCCCACAAAAACGGACCTGTACCCCCCTGAAACCCCTCGCACTCGCTGACTCTCTCCTGCTTCAGTTCATCAGTGCCTTCAGAAGGCTCTCTTCATTGGAGACGGCGAACAATGACCTACTTCATCCTGTGGAATGTCAGACCCCCCTTCCCCCAGGCTTCCCAAATAATCCAGCTACTCTCTCCCAGGGAACTCTCTCTCCTCAGAACACTACTTTTTTAATTTGAAAAAAATGAGAATTCCAAAGAAATGCCTCACATCTCTCCCGCGCTCACACGTGTTCTACACACAAAATGCACCATTTGTTTTTCGCTTTTGTATCACCTTTCCACGCTCACAAAAAGCCCTGCAGCACAGATGCCCTATGCATAATGAGAGAGACTTTGAAGTGTTAAGTGGCTATGAATGTGAAAGTGCCGCCTGACATTCTCGTAAAATGTCTTTCACTGCCGAAGGCTTCATCAACACAAACAAGACACCTCAGGTTTATAAACAAACAAAACACACAAACCGAGCCACCACTGTGCTGTCAATCCCACCTCAAGTGAACACAGTCAGCAAAATGAAGAGGGGGGAACGCAAGCATGTTTGGGGGCTTTTCTAAATGTCCCCGTCCTGCTGTGTAACCACGGATACCGGAAACATCGCAGCCCTTGTGTTTAGCTCCCCTCCCACGAATAGTCCTCAGCCCCTGGCCCCACACAGGGAGAGAGATAGAAGGCACCCAGCTCCATGCTCCATTGACAGAGATTAAACCTTAAGGGCCACTGCACCCGCCTCTTCCCAGATAGCCAGGAATGCCAAAGCTGTCACAAGTTTAAAGTCAGGGAACAGAGCCAATGGAGGGGGAACCAGGAGAAAGTAATGGAGGAGAAAGGGTTGAGAATGAGAAGTTTCCAGGTTTGCATGTCAATGTGTTGTTACCAAAGAAAACAGTAATTTGTACAAACCACTTGTCAGAAGACCACTTCAAGGAAATGTATGTTAAATCAATGTCAAAGTAGAATGACTTGCAGCTTTTGGAAGACTTCTGATTTCTGAAAATGCATATGCATCAAGACACGACATCTCAGGAGTAACTAGAGACAATAATTACAGCCCAACTAAAAGGTTCAACTATGCTAATTGGCATATAGGCATTAACAGTCGTGCGTAGCCAAGCAAGGCACTCAATGCCCACCATCCCCCACTCATCTTCCTCTTTACATCCTTCCCACCGTAACTGCTCAGATTTTAGGACTAAGTGTTATTAGCATTCAAGGGGCGTGTTATTCAAGCGTCCTACTTCATCATTAAAAAATACTTTATGATACACAGGAGTCTGCCAAGAAGGCAAGCGGTGGCCCTCCCTTCTGATTTTTCCATTAAAATGCGTTTCCCGCACAGTCATTGGTTTAGAAATGTGTGTGAAAGGTTAAACACAAGGGTACTTGTCTGGAGACTTACAGGACTATGTTACATTGTCTATTAGGGGGAGCAAAAAAATGTGTTTAGACACACTTCAGCAAACGCTTTAAAACAGGTCCCAAACCCCTGAGCGTTTTAACATGTTTCTCAAACATTCAGAGGGAAAAATTCCAGACTCCAGTCCACTCCAATCATTGTCCCGCCCCCCATCCTAACTTATCCTCCTTTCCTTACTTTATCCCAGGCAGTAATTGTTCCCTATTTGTGCCAATTAGTTGCTCAGCTTCTTTCTTTTTTTGTGGGATTTCAAAACTCCCTGCTGAGGTGTCGAAGATGAGAATTTGGTAGGGGGTTAATCCTGAATCCTATGGCACAGTCGTGGCTTCTCTAGATGGCGTTCACCTAGATCCAGACCGGAAACACAGGGAGGATAAACACCAATCTCAAGAGAAAAAACATTTCTGGTAGGGGACTTAATTGCCCGTGACTCCAACCTTGAGACTTTCAAAGCAATGACTACTGCTCTACCACTATATGTATGTGCGCCTAAATTAAATTAATCTTAATTACATCTAGTTGCCTTGCTGATAGTGAATGTTTCTACCGCATTTCCTGCTGAGCAGTTTGTGTTTCCATTTAGTGTTCATTACCATCTCCTACAGTTACAGGAGATGGGTCATTACAACCAACTAGTCATCCAATAACAAACTAGTTAAATAGTGATGTTGGCTTAGGCTGCAACTCAGGCTTTGAGGGTCTCAGCCATCGGCCAGGCCAGTGCTGATTTTTTTAAACTGTTAAAACTTCAGGCCCCTGTTTTTTGTTCCATGGCAACTAAAGAAACAAAAATGTAATTCCCCAGCTAACAATTTTAAGTTGTAAGAATGTTTCCCTAACATTTCCATTAAGTAATAAAAACATTATTTACAAAATTCTAGGAATGTTTAAAACATCCATATTTTTAGACATTGAATTAATGTTACTGTTTGGTTATAGCAACGTTATTCAAACTTTTTAAATTCTGTAACGTTACTAAAATGTTCCACTTACATATATATATAAAATTAGATGTATAAGATGATACCTTTGAGAGAAAGTTTAGAGAACATTAGCCAATGTTCTGAGAACGTTTCCTGTTAGCTTCACATCCCTATCAGCTACTATAAACACATTCACCTCTGCACCCTATTAGCCTGTTCAGCACAGAGGAAATGTCTGTTCAGACATACCTCATTGTAAACAGAAGAGCTACATCACAAGTAAAACATCTTTGTGGCGAGAACTTCTAACCTCTTAAAGAGACCCAAGAATCTCATTTACACCTTAGACATTTCCATAGTGAAGAAAATACTTACGTGGAATGAAAGAATGTATTGAGAGTGTCTTTGTTTGAAGGTATAAAAGCTATTGGTATTTTAAGGCTGTTTAGCTCATTAAGTCACATGCCAGGGTCTACTGCACATTTAATACAGACCAGTGAATTCCCACGGTAAGTTCAAAAGACCTGAGAACCTGGAGATGGAGGAGAAATGAAAGGCATAACAGACTGATGGCAGCGAAAAAAGGGGGAGAACAGGAACAAAAGCCAAGAGAGAAAAAGCGCAGGGGAGGAGGCGGGCAGGATCTGGCAACCGCCGCATTCCGACACGTCACATTCCTGTTCACATCTGGCTGCAATACACACCATTCCTATTACCATTCACTCCCTGAACTCTCACTTTCATTTTACATTAACACAAACACCCAATCATTAGAACAGATCGAGTCACCATTCATTCTTATTAATGTCCCCTGCAACCCTTCACCTCCATAATTCTCCTCCGACACGGCATACTAGAGACTTTCTAAGTACATTAACACAGCTTAATACCTGAAACTATTAATTAAAAAACGCCCACTGCTCTTACTTAAAAAGGAAGTGAAGAGACGTGCAGGCAATAGTGAGTAGTGAACACACACACTGCAAAACGTGAACACACACCTAGAGCAGTGGGCAGCACTGTGGCGCCCGGGGAGCAGTTGGGGCTAAGGTACCTCGCTCAAGGGCACCTCAGTTGTTTTTTGCCAGTATTGGGAATTAAAACTTGTGACCTTCTTGTCCGACTCTCTAACCAGAAGGCCATAACTGTACACAAAGGAGAAACTGCCCATGTACATAAAGGCTACGAGTCATTTAAATTCAATTTGTTAATACTTCAATAGTACATTCATGCTGTGCTAATTTTGTGCAGAGAAAACCAAGCACCACACAACACCTTACATCATAAGATATTACACGTTCCAAGGGTGTGATTCAAGCAACCTCGTGAAACATCCCAACTCTCTCATATCTCTGGCAGGAAACCTGACAGTCCATTTAAAACCGCTTGAGGCCTCTGCTATATAAACAGAGCTATGGTAAAGAGAGGCGGCCTCATTATCAAATTGAGAGCACCACGACTGAAAGCACACGGTTGACGAATCACATGCACGCATCAAGTTGGAGGGAAATATACCATGAGCACTTCATTTATTCTGCCTTTTCTGTCCCATCATCAACCATCAATCGAAACACCAGCTCACTGTTTCATCTCGAGGGCTTTTGTCTGTTACAATCTTGGCTTGCTTTGGCCTCTACAGTCATTCTGCAAATGTATCCTGATTAACTCAAGATAAACATTAAAGCTGGACTGATTTGAATATGTGTGATTGGGGCTCGAGTTTGTCTATTTCTACCTGTTTGACTTGCGTCATACAACACTGCTAACATGCATTAAAAACCACAAGCTGGTGTTTGATATCTGGCAGAGTTTGTCTGCTGAGTTTTCCCCTGTTGAGTGAGTCAGCAGTGTAGATACACGTTCCCATGCACCCTCTGCCCTGCACTGGAGAAACCTGATCCTGCACACTCAGTCTAATATTCAGTGCCACATGCAATGCTGGGAGGAAGCCTGGCTTATGCGTGTGTGTGTGGTCTGTCTGCAAGTCTGGAAGTATGTGTGTGTGGATGTATGATTGCGGGAAGTCAAGGGACAGGTGTAGAGATGGATGTGTGGACTGTATGTGTCTGGAGACAGTGTGCGGCCAGGCGGAGGTGTCTGTCAAAACGGAACGTGTGTGGGGTGTAACAATATTCAAAACCAAACCAAAGAAAACCACGACACACCATCAGCGATATGTACCGTGGTACTCTCATGGTATACCATGGCTCATTGTTGAGGTTGACCTCAATTTATCTTGTCACAAAACAAGTTTTCTTCCTTGACATTTGATTAAATAGTAATAAGTACACTTAAGTAACACCTAATAAGAGCTGTATTTTCTGTAAGTTATAAGTTTCATGCTAATAATCCAAGAAATTCCTGCAAACATTAATGAACTTGTGAATTAAACCACACAGATCACCAGATCAAATAAACAAATGTTTTCTCTTTCAGCAATTTCATAATCAGCGCAAGTGAAACAGCACTCTGCATGTAAAGAAGGATGTTCTTGCTATAAATTAACACAACTGCAGCATACTGTGCTAGGAAACTAGTGTGTATAGTATAATAATGTATACTATGACTATGGCTGGTTTACTGGGGAGTTTTTAAGGCACTGTTGTTTGTTAAACTGCTTTGAAATAATATGTATTGCAAAAAAACTTATTAATTGATTATTATTAAACTTATTAATTAATAAATTAAGTGAAGCAACACCCCTAATAATAGCTTAGAACTTAATTCTTATGCACAAATGAAACAAAGTATTCTAATTGGTTAGATCTGCAGGATTATGTGGGTGTAAGAAGTGGTGTACTGACGGTCGAAGTGACGGTGTCTCTGGGTGAAGGTGCTCTGCAGGTTGGAGCTGAGCTGATGGACTGGGGCTTTAAGGTCCGTGCGGCTCTGCTGGCTCAACTTCTCCTCCATCTCTAGAGTACAGCAGGAGAAACCTTGAGGACAGACCTTCAGATGGGCTCCTGAGAAAGAGAGAGAAAATATGTAGTAGAGGAACCAACAGAACAGACTTGCACAACATTAGCAAAACAACAGCAAATAAGGTAACATCAGTATTTTTGTGTGCTAATTAGTGTATTTGATATTTTTGGGCATATGCTGGGTTTCAAAATCTAGCTCAGGCCCGAAAATAAGCCTTTAGGATTTAATTTCAAGACTAAAGGATTAAAACAAAATATTTCAGATTCTGCAGTAATTTTAGGTTGCTAATCAAATTAAAAAAGTGACATTTTTGGCAGCAAATTTGTAGCAACCCCTTGGTACAAAAGGTCAGATTTCATTGCTTCCATTGATAAACAAATGGTGGCCTTTTGAACACTCATATCATGCTGAGATGATCATGGGTCATCAGATTTTGCGCCAATGTGTGGAACTGAGTGCATACTGTTAATTACACCAGAATGAGGGCTATATTTAGTTTGTACTGAACTTTTGGACCCTACTGTATAATGTTACTAATGTAAACATACTGTATATGTAAATACATACTGTTTACATCTCTCTCTCTCTCTCTCTCTCTTTCTCTCTCTCTCTTTTACATGTATATATGTAAAAAAAAGCACTGTATAAATAAATTTAAATTGAACTGAATTAATGCTTTGGCAACATACAACTAGTTTTACCATGCCAGTAAGCTTCTTGAATCTTGTTCAAGAGTGTAATTTTATTTATTCTTTCTTCATGAGGCCCTAAAGCTAAAATAATCACAAAAACTGAACTAAAGACAGTGCACACATTATGCACGTGGAGCTCATGTAGCTCAACTCCTGCTAGCAACGACAAGACCTTAAGTTTGATTCCCAGGTAACACACATGCTAACAAAATGTATGCCCTGAATGCACTGCAAGTTGATTTGAATACAAGCGTCTGCCAAATGCATAAATGTACATGTAGTTGTGAGGGATGCCAGAC
Source organism: Chromobotia macracanthus (assembly GCA_036877525.1). Taxonomy (NCBI): domain Eukaryota; kingdom Metazoa; phylum Chordata; class Actinopteri; order Cypriniformes; family Botiidae; genus Chromobotia; species Chromobotia macracanthus. Next base: position 5,632,310 of record JAZGTH010000017.1, read on the forward strand.
CCCCTCCATGGTTCACCCATCAGAAAACAAGTACACACACTGTGGCACTCGAGTAAAAAAAGTACAGAGAACAGCGACTGGCTAGATTAACCAAGGTGTCACATTAACAGTGTGAGCTGGTAGGACTGTGCAGTCACAGCTGCAATAATGTTTTGTTTTTCTTTCTTTTTTAATGCAGTTGTTGGAATTTAGGTGAAAACAAGGTTCTTTTCAGAGGACTGGACTCCGACAAGCGGTTTGGCTTCCCCTGCTGCTGTTCAGCAAGACTGGCCACTCTAGATAGTACACTACACACTTAGATGGTCATGATGCCAAAATTGCAGTAGTAGATACCAATATCTGTGCAATTTCTTCTTTCCACAAAGCGAAACCTGATATACTAAAATCAAATTTATTGAAAAATGTATTTTCTCAATTAAACTTCACGTTTTTTTTATAAGCAGGTACTAATAAAAAAACAAAATGTGCAGCCAGTCTCTTTTTCTCATGAACTTCTTTTAAAATTATTACACAGCAGTCTGTTAGGCCGCACTGTAGGATGTAATACACAGATGCAATTTTTTGCCCTGCCTGTTTACATGAACTTAAGAAGCCCAAGTATCTTTACATTAATACCTCTCACAAGCGTTTTGACCAAACATTTGGCCATTCATGGATACGGTCACATTATTCTGAGGACTCTTCACAAACAACTCATTCAAAAATGCCTTTAGGAAGACTAATATCTTTACGTTGTTTTGTAGTTTCAACTTGGCACAGTATACCACAGACACTTTTAAATAACTAATAAACACACAGGAGAAATTCCTGCAGTTTTTTAGATGTTGTTTAATTATTAAACATTTTTTTATTCTGTAATGTTTGTAAAGCGTTCCACTTACTAAAGAATAATGTTTTTGATATATATATATATATATATATATATATATATATATATTCAGAAAACACTGGCCAATGTTCTGAGAATGTTCTGTGTTAGCTGGGCTGCAGTCGGACAGGCCTGTCTGCAGCGGCATGACACATCATCACGTGCACACAGATATCAGTGACACGGCTCGTATCTGAACAACTGCTGAACACATTAGCGTGGGTGAAAGCAAGGACCTGAGAGCTTGCAAATAATCACCAACACCACAAAACATCCAAGAGGAACTGTTGCAGTCCACTGCCAGAGTTTGTTTTACATGGGCCGATTGGAAGGATTGGCACTGTGTGTTATCATGTGGGACGGGACAGCCTATGCATGACAATGGTCTGGTTTTAACAAATGTGTGCTGCAATTCCTGCAATTATCCTGCATATAAAAATCCTATATAAAAAAATATAGAGCATATATAAATATACATGCTCCTACAGGAACACAACCTACAAGCTGATTAGCCAAAACCTTTGTTGGTTGTGTAAATGTCATGAAAAATTGAAAGTGAGATTTTGTGAGCCATTTTTAAGTATTCAGTTTATCATATCTATTTTTTTTAATAAAACCTGTCTATTCAAAATTGCATTGAGCAACAGTTAAAACATTAACTGTAAAAGTGGTTGCAGCATAAATGCTCTTGTAATAAGTGTAAGAAAATTAATATGTTATGAGAGGAAACAGGCCATTTAAAATGAACATATTCAGTTCAGAATATGTGGTTTGCACAAGAATGTTCATTTGTGTGCGTCACTGAATACAAGGAGTCTGAAGCAGTTTAGAAACTGAGAAAGAGCAGCACCTTCTCCCTGCTGTGGCCCCTGAGCAGCTGCACCCCTCAACTTCACTGGGACCCCATCCAAATCACTCACTTTCACACACTTGGCATCAGGGTCATACAGACCTGTACATCACATCTCAGCCCTACACACAGCTCTTTGTATACAGGCCTTTGGAAAGAGAGACCCTAACCTGAACAAGCAAAGCAAATATTCTAAGAAAAACACTCAAAATGGAACAAAATGTAAAAGCAGTCTAGCAAATTGCTGAATGGGGGGAAACAATCCATATTCAGAACTTTAGGCCATTTCAGTACAAACCATAAACCAATCAAAACAATCAAGAGCAATAAGGGTTTCATGAGTCAATATTACATAAACATTCAGCCTTCTTTGGTCAAAGGCAGATTGTGTAATTTCAGCTTTACTAGTGGTATCAAATGCACTGGTCAATCCAGAAGCTGACATATCGGACCACTCAAACAAACCAAGTAATGTTTTAAAAGTCCCGTAGTATTTACACTTTACCAGTAAGTCAGCCTACTTATAAGGGTTCACAGTTAACAAAAAACACTTCAGTTTTAAAGCTGCAGTACTTATTACGTATTTTGAAATCAAATGAAGCCAAACCGGACCTAACGGCTCAAAATGCAAAAAAAAATACAGTTGGAAACCGAGCTACGGTAAAGATATTATTTTGAACACTGTTCTGTCATGTACTTGCTCAATAACTGATATTTGTTCATTATTAACCCGAAAAGAAGGTTGCAGCTTTAAGACGTGGTGTAGATAAACATTTGTTGACTCCCAACCAACACTGACTGGCCAACCACAACAGTGCTTTCATTCTATTCTGAGACATACATAAATACTTTTGGTATTTATCCCTCCCTCATCAGTTGTCCTGGCAAAGGCATTTAAATACATTCCACGCTCAAAGCCCACCATGTTACGCCACAGGATGAGGTTAAAGTTAAGTGGGTGGTCTGATTTTAATTACATGATCACCCTTTGTTTTTTGTGCACTCATTACTTTTGACTATGATAATCAATACCTCCATCTTTAGGAGGCAGGTCAATATGCTTGCACAAACCCAGCCTTGGCAGAAATCCATTAAACACATGCAGAAAAAGCTTTTAGTCTTTTGATGCTGCCTTCAATGTAAGGCAAACTTTCTGACAGGAAGATGAAGTTAAAATCTATTTCCATCTACATATGATCATTAGGAGTAAAACACCTGACTATAAATTTTAAAGAAGCATTTGTTGTTGCTGTCTCCGATAAGCCACTTCCTGTTGCTGTTCCACAGGCTTAAGAACATTCTGTGTTGCTGGCAGATGAGGGGATGGAAATTGCCCTGTGGACAAAACCCAGATTAGTCCTAACACCCCCAACCCCCCTGTGTCCCTCTTTCCTTCTTCCTCAGCCATGATGCTGCCCCGGCCCCAGACAGACTTCAGCCTGCAAGCTTAACCACCAGGGTCGGAGGTTAACAGCCACTCCTCTGAGAGAGGCCATGCACTGTGACCCTGCTGGGAACTGACCAGCAAACCCACCACCCACACACACTCAATCACAGCCATGGACCCTCCGAGTCAGAAGTCATAAATTCTCGGGGGGATTATTTCAGGACGTCACTATAAATCGCTCTGGCCAGTGCATCAACATGCCTTTGCCAAAAACAGCAGAGTAATGGGCTTCCCTGTTGTCGGTCTAATAAGACACATGCAGCTACCATATGCCAGCACAAGTGTCATTGACATTATACGTTCTGCTCACAGTCATCATTTCAGGTTAATATAAGCCGCGAAGAATCATCATTCAGCTTCTTATCTGAAAAATAATTCAGTTTCCAGCTACCAGCACCAGAGCAGCTTGGAAACGCATAACACCATATACAGGAAGAAGAAAGACCCATCACAATTCAGTATGCAAATTAATGTATAAAAAAGCCCAGATTATAATTAATGTCACATTTCATTAAAAGCACGAAATTGACAAAAAATAGCTCAACTATGACTAAAATTATCCACAAAATAAAGTCTGAAGAATAAACTGTTAAAAATAATTTACAAAAAAGATGAAAAATAACAACAAAAAGAACAGAAAAGTAATCATTAGTTATCGCAAATCACAAAACGATAAAGACTTCTTATTCTTACGAATACAAAATAAAAATAAAACTAAGTGCAAAACAACACAGACTACAATCTTTACACTAACACAAGCTACAATTACCACAGTAGGAAGGAAACTACTAGTTGAAAAGAAAGTTTTCCCCAGTTGCGGCCTGAGGTACAAGACAGCCTGACCTAACTAAATGTTTGGCTAGCTTTCATAAGAACAGCAATATGCAGATGGTGATAAAACATCAAGCCTTGCAGGGAAATGCTCCAAATGAGTATTGCTTGAAGCCTTCGTGGAAAGAGCATTTAATGAGCCCACTCCCTGCTTCTGGTATATGACGCCCATGCATTGCTATTACCTTTGGAGATGAGAGCGGTTTAATGGGATGAAAGGCAGAGCAAAACTGAGCAGATAAGAGCTTGAAGTTTCTCTTCTAAATCATAGCTTTTCCAATACATGGTTGTCTGTTTCAAAATCTTGCTTTCATGTTCAAACATGTTAATGTCGATGCAGTTTTCTGTCCTCACACCATCTGCTTGAAGACATATCTCTCTCCATCACGATCCACCTCTTCCCCCTCTCTCTCTGTGGCCTCAGGCTATCTTTGGTCTGTCTATGCTTTATTTGTAAAACCTAATGAAAACAGGGTGGAGAAATGAGGCCTTCCACAATGTCCCCCAAAATCTACAGGGCAGAAACGATGCCTTGCTCTCACCAGAACAGACCTAATGTGACGCAAATTTAAGAATCATATTAATATTGCAATGATTTTTTAACATGCTTTTCAGTTGACCATTAAGTTTCAAGTTTCCACATTAAGCTGGTAATTAGGTTTTGGGGGTATGAAAGTGACACTTTTTAAGAGTGGAATAGAAAGAATAATATATATATTATCCATTTAGAAAAACAATTTCAAAAAACTTCTTCAGCAGTCACCACCATAAAGTCAATTTATGATGAGCAAAGTCTATATAGTTCTGGTTCACTCCACAGGTTGAGGGCCACAACTGGCATCTTGTTCATCAGTAAACAGCTGGCGCTCACTACTAATAGAGCCGTACAGAAGGTAAAGATACAACTCGCAGGTTTTCACTGTGTGGTTCCCACTGCAATAGGAGCATATTTAAACAGGACAACTGTAACAGGAACCCATTATTGCAGAGCAACTGCTCATATGGAGGTAATAAAGAGGGGAATTACTTGCTCTTTCTCTCCAAATCCAATCCAGCATCTCTCAAACACTGCAATGACAAGTTTACAACACCATTGCCAGGACAATGATGCCTTTCAGAGGCTCTCAATAAATGTGGGACGGCTAAATGGAAATGACAGGAGAGTTGGCTGCTTCGTACGATCACTAAACAAAATGGTGGATGGTTTCAAGGAGGCTGTTTTATGGCACGTGGAGTGAAACAGGCCCCGGTAAAGAGGCACTTATCGCCTCACATGTAGGCTGTATTGTCTCGTAATGCATGTCAGATCTGAAACGGCAATCCATAACTTTTGCCTCTCTATCGCCATCTCTGTTTGAACTGTAAAATTGCTATTTACTTTTTTGCCGTTTACGTAGTGTCAAACTGTGAAATCAGACATGACAGGTCAAATTATTAATCATTAATATAAAAATCTACCGTTGTGAATTGGGCTAAGGTAAGGATATCGTTTTGAACACATATCTGTTATGTAATTGTTCATTAACTGTTTTTTTGTTTGTTTTTACCCTACAAATGTATAGAATGCAGCTTTAACAACACATTTTCATACTTGCTCATTGTCAGTCACTCTCTCTCCCTCCCTCACTTTTAGGGGACATATTCTACACTTTAATTTTTGAACTTCACTGTACGTCTACATAGCAGATCAAACTCATTTCAAATCCTGTTTTCCAGGAACAGCCCATTCTGAACGCATATTCTGCATGTTCTGTTAATGCGCTAACAGGCAGCATGAAGAGGCAAACAGAGACTTTTGCTCAAGGACACATTCCTCAGGTTTAATGCTATGAAAACATCAGCAGAGAAAAACACTTCACAGGTCTGTTGACCTACAATTACAGCGCTGTTTTTCCGATCCTGTTCCCCCTTTCCATTCCTGATATAACCACCTCCTGCGTACTAGGAGGAGAACCTACTACACTGTAATCCTCCAAGCGCACATTCACAAGTCACACTGTGGATGCCAAGTCAGGCATATTCCATAGCCGGTTGTTTACTTGCTTCATCTGTTTTTTCCATCTAAAGAGGTCACATACAACACCAGGGCTGGGACGAGTGGAGCAGCTAATCCTTTTCGTTGTTAAATCTGGAGTTATGAGTGATATCCTGATGCGAGGGGTGTGAGATCAGACAGACATCACTCTGTGGTCCCGTGAGGCAGGTGTCATGCTAATGAGGAAGCAAGTTAACTAGTAGGATATCCCGTGCCAACCAGGCAACCTGACACTTGTGCAGACAGGAAACCCTCTTACAATACTGCACGGTCCAGCCGGGTTGGGACACACAGGGTAGTTCTGCAAACTACATCCTTTGCTTCCGATTAGCGGAAATAAACGAAGAAAAATAGCAAATAAACAAAACATTTTGAGGTCAATCAAATTGTTGTGCAAAAAAATACATTAGTATAACAGATTTGGATCAGGTTTAGAGTGATGCTTCCCACACTGAAATGTTTAATGGTTACTTAATTACAGAGGTAACTTGTTTTTAACATCAAGATTTTATATATATATATATATATATATATATATATATATATATATATATATATATATATATATATATATATATATATATATATATATATATATATATATATATATATATAAAAATATAAATATATAACTAAAAGGGTAGTTTTTTGTTTTGTTTTAGTTTGTTTTAATTAGTCCTATGGTTTTGAACAAATTAATTTTCAAAAAGAAACAAATATTTAAAGCCACCATGAAATCAAAATCAAATGGAATTTTTATGGAATATCGCAGTGTTTAGTATAAATGATTTATCCATGCATGTACTTCATGTCAACTACATTTCAACAGAAAATAATCATAAATCAGCGTAACCTTCATCTGGTTACGGTCTGAATGTACATAAATCTAACAAAAAAAGATTTCGACCCACAGAAATGTTTGTTCACTTTCTGCGGAGTTCTTCATTCAAATCATATAAAATAAGCACCTACGGTTCACTTTGAAATGGTTCAGAGATTAAGAATTTCAGATGAGGAGAATTAGAGTTGAAACCGATGGCAGGCCGCCACAAGGCCCTGAAAACCATGTGTGTGAAATGATGCTTCCTTAAATTAATCAGGGATTCAAATCTCTCGGACACAGCTGTCAAAACACCCAACCACCAACATTTTCTTTTCACATGGTGCACAGGTTAATGAAGAGGAAATAAATGGGCAAAAAGAACAACTTCATCAGAAGCAATAGGATTGTTTTTGTCAAAAGTTAACATCCTGGCTATATACCACACAGCTATAACACTTGACTCTTAATAACAGGCTTATGAGTCTAGACAGCTGTGTAATCATTAACCAGGCTAAGAGTACTATAGTTAAACTATGCCTCCTATTCTGGCCCTCCATGTGCAGTATGGCAACACAGAGACACTGCAAAACACAAACCAGATGTAAAAGTATGATGCTGGGCAGGGAGGCTTAGGACCAAATAAATCCTTCAAAACTTTGAATTGGTGCCATGAGACACGCATGTTAGATTGATGTGTGTATGTGTGTGTGTGTACACTTGAGCGATCACCCACAAACTCTCATCTTTTTGTACCAGTCAACCTCTGATGGCTAAACCAGAGAAGGACCTCTGGCCAATTTAAACTCCCCACTGGTAAGCATTCCAAAAGGCTGCCATGCATGAATATTTACCCAGAAGTCCCTGGGGAGATTCCACAACATCTCTCCAGCCTCTCACTCCGTGTCCGTCTCCCTCTCCCACCCCAGCACGCCGTCTCCAGCTTTGTCTCCCCTCACAAAAGCTCCCTGCCTACACCACTTCCCAGGTCATCTCATTGTGAATCATTTAACTCTGCCACTTTCACAGACACATTAAAAGTCAGTTGATGGCATGTTTGGAGTTTAACAGAAGAATCAATGGACCTCTGCTGTTCATTACTTGTACGGTCCTTACATTAAGGCTTCAGTGTGAAGCTTTTCATGCAAGCTACATGAAAGTCAGTTAATGAGCAAACAGGGTCAGATCTGATGAGTGAAAGATGTTATGCACAATATATTGGGATCACTATTGGGATAAGTATTTAACACAGCTTTTATTTACAATGTTCAGTATTAGGTCTGATTAGGCTGATTTTACAAGTAGATAGCTTTAGACCTTCTTCTCATTATCAATTTCAGGTGTTAGAACATTTTCCTAATGGTTCTTTTAAGTAACAAAAATGTTAAAAATGTTATTTTGAATGTACTAGAAACATTCAAAACTTCCAGTTTTTTAGATGTTGTATTACCGTTACTGCTTGTAATAAAAACATTATTCACAATTTTTCATTATGTAACTTAAAACGTTCCACGAAGAACTTAAACGTTTTTGATGTGTGATGTATAACATTAAAAACGTTCTACTACCGTTACTGCAAGAACTTTTTATAACTCTGAGAGAACATTAGCCAACATTCTGACAACATTCCGTGTTGGCCGAGTTATTTTCCAATTCAATCAGCATATTCATTTTTATGCCAGATTTTTTACCCCAGCTGTTGTACAAGAATTTGTTTAATAGCCGATTTCCCTTGATGCATGTGATTTAGTTTAGTGTGAATAGGGCTTCTGTTCAACAACAAGCAATAACATTAACCATAACATAAAAACAACTGTCACTTATTGGTATCAGCCAGAGTTTCTATATCAGTGCATCCCTGGGCACAATAAAACGTCAGAAGGCAAAGGATAAAGTACAGGGTTGAGGGAAGGGCTGGATATATGGCACTTTGAAATTTAAAGTTCGGTTGGAAGCAATTACGCACCCCCAACCAATACCTCCACTCACAGATACAATAAGAGACAAATTACAACAAGCCGTTGCATAAGCACACAGACTGACAACTGGAATGCACCGTTTATTTACCCTTGAGGAAAAACGGGGCAAAAGGCACAGGCCAGAAATAAGCATATGGGGGGCACTGGGGGTGTTGGAAAAAGGAGGAAAAACTTGTATAGGGGCAACAGAAAGCTAATAATACTCTATAATAGTACTAATAATACTCTATAATAGTACTAATAATACTCTATAATAGTACTAATAATACTCTATAAACTTACTATAATGGTTTAATGAAAAATCTCAATCCCTCTCTGAAGAAGTGTTATCTGTACAGAAACATGCATTAAAACACCAACAGGAAGTGCATGGCAGTTGTGAAGTTATGCAGGGATGGGAATTTCCAATGTGAGAAAGTCCAGGCTGTGCCGAGCAGTAACAATGCATACATCACCTAAAATAATCATTCAGTGCCATGGGCAATCAGTAACAAACAGTATCACTTCAAGAGTGATCACAGCAAACTCATTTCCCCCGAGTCGAATAATCTCCACTGCTTGCAAACCAAACAAACTCTCCTGTAAGAGGAGCCAAACAAACATGCAATCAATACTTTGCTTGGTTCCCCCACCCAGTCATGTCTTTTCTTCCAATTCCTCAGCACAAAACAGAATAAATGAAAGTAGAGGCTTCAGATTAGTTGCTATGCGACAGAAACAACAAAGCATAAGCACGCTTTCACTGCGAGATTAGCATGCGTTCACTGCGAAATGCTGTTCAAACTTCTGTTGTGAGTAAATGAATCTAAACTGGGTATTTTTAGCAAAGGATACAAATATGTCTGGATGAAACAGAGACTGGTTGACAACTGCTAACTAACAGTTGATTTTGATTGCTCTGAATATACAACACATACCTACAGCCTCTGTTTATGAATGTATGACTTTGGATTTTGTTCAACATTCGAAGCACACAGTAAAGTTTGTGCTGTAAGTTTTTTGTTTTTTTGCTGTGGGTTCAATGCAAACCTGCATAATAACACAAACACACGACTCATATATCCTATTTCTGCTACACAGTCTCATACTGTACAGAAATGAAAGATATACAGAAGGCTCTTTAACGTCAAACACACAGGGCTCACACAAACATCCTGAGGTTCGATGGGGGTTGGGGGGTGTATGTAGGTCAAAACATGTCTTGTTGGGAAATTTGCAAGCCCACCAAGGGCCGGTTATGAGTAAAACCACCAACTCGCTCCCTTCACTGCTCTCAAAATCTAGATCTTTCATTTTTCCACTTTTATTCTTCCTGACTTTCCACTTTTTTTAAACAAAACATCTCCTTAACGCTTCACACATGAAAGGTTTTAACGCAAGAGTGCTACGTCTTATCCCCCTCGCTAAAAGCAAACCAGCGGAGCCCAGATGCCACCAGATGTCGACACTGACGGACAAGCACTGTGTAAGCGGTGTGTTAGAAAAGGAAAAGAGGAGACGGGGAGAGACAGAGAGAAAGGGCGAGAGAGGCCCAGTGGCGGGATGAGGTCAGGGCAAAGATCATGTTTCCAAGTCCCCAAAGCTACAACACTGCAACAAAGATTCTGATATACCTGTTGAGCTTAGGAAACTGGAGAGCCATGAAGTTGGTGGGAAGAGCAGCAGGAATAAGCGATTGTGAAGGTAGTAAACCTACACCGGGCTAAAGCTACTATACTTTTGACATGGACATCTTGCCCATGTCAGACAATATGTGGACAGGTATGTCAATGGCTCAAAGCCATCAATAAGAGGATCTTCCACACCAAAAGACTAAAAGGAGATCAAATGTAGCCATTTTGTGTTTGTCTGACCAGTCCTCCATTTTGCTTTAGTGAAATCAATGCCCCACCTAAGAAAAACGCTAATCCAAAGTCTGCCTGAGTGACTTGCGGCGAAGCGAGCAGTCACACTAGACTTTAAAAAAGGTTGTTTAAAACGCTGGAGCCGGAGGTGGGACCGGAGCCGAGGCATTTGGTTTTGATGAGCGTTTTAAGAGCTCCCATCACCTCGTCAGTTAAATTGATGGAGACTTTTGAGAGAGCCAGAGGGAGCGCTTTAGCCGCCTCCACCCGTCTGCCCAATCACACACGCCAAATCAACACACATGCACCTTCCATCCTCTCGAAAGATTTCACTGCACATGCATGAGGTGTGTTAGAGCAGAATTTGGTAATCGGACGGACCCCATACACAAGCGTCCTGGTCTAAGGCTCATCGGGGAAGTCTTGATGTTGGCCGTGGGAATAATTAGCAGGGATTACATGAAATCTGGAACATTTCCAGAGCTAGTGCTTCTGCCCAAAACCCAGATGAGCTGCTGGCCTGTGTCCCCCAGCTCTCAAAAGGACCACAAATTATTCTGAGGGGCCGGAGTGAAACCACAGACATAATATAGCCATGATTATCATCATTACTGTACATTAGGACTGTTCCAACAGAATCATGTATCAATATTATAAAATATTATTTTTCTCATGATACTGCACTGACATTTTAAATTGTTGTATTTTAGACTGATATTTGTGCATGCATTCATATTTCATATGGTTTAAATAATAAAAGCAGACTGTCTAAACGGAAACTCTATAGCACTCAAGTTGAATGTAAGTATTTGGGTTATCCAACCCTACTTTACATACGGTTAGATTTTAAAATGCAAAGCATGTGGTTTTCATGCCACTAGTGGCAACAAACAGTGGTTGTTACAATCAGACAAACATACAGTTCCATCCCAACCTTAACCCATTGGCTCTCAGTGATGTAAGGTCCGGACACACAAATAGACTGCAATTCCATCTGGTGCCATTTGTAGTACAAAAATGACACTTCATGTTCAACATTTTTGTTAATTCTGAGGTTAGAAAGAAAGGAAACACTCAGAAGACAAGGGCACATGTTTTAGTCTAACCTTGATTTGCATTACACCTGGAGGATTGCTCATTTGGTGGAGTTTATTCTGATTTTGGAGGTGTAAAGAATTGATAATGTGCTGAACACACCTTGGGAGGGACTTGAACAGATCTCAGAGCTCTGCTCATAGCTGAACACCGCTGCTGACTGAAAGCACAAAAAAAAGACACGCCACCTCTCAGATAACACACAGGGAGTTTTTGCAGAGGAATGAGGGCAAGTGAATGTCCCAATAGAGAACTGTATCCAAAGCTTAAGACTTCAGTAAGTCTCTGCTTGAATAATCAACCACACAGTGGCCATGCTAATGCCCGATAACAAAGCCACAGGAGGAACGGTTTTAAGCAGACAGCAGCCATAGCTGTAGCACTCTGTTTTAGTATTAACATCATCTGGAAAGCTTCCCACACACAGAGAGATGAAAAGAAGAGAGAGACAAAAGTAAAAAGAAAGAGAGAGATAGAGAAGTATCAAGAAAAGAAAAGAAAGAAAAAAGTACAGAGTACAGTCTTCAAAGTCTTCCCTGACCAGCAAGATGCAAAAGAACAGAAACAGGACGATCAGCCAAGTTACGCGGCCCAGGGAGTGTCAATTTAACAGCACGCAAAAGGGAAGTGTTAACAAGGAACTTCAGTGGCAGCCACTATCTGCCTTCAAGTGTGGAAAGCCACAAACGCTGGGCCAGATTTTTCACAGCACCCATCAGACATCGCTCTGTACTGTGCCAGATTTACTCAGGGAAAACCACAAAGTACACTAACAATGTCACAAGAGACACAAATTGTGAGAGTAGAGAAGTTGCGGAAGTGTGGGGCTTTTTCATGTCTCTGCACATCTGCCCCATTTAGTGTGCACAGATGAGTCAGGGTGATTCAGAGCCCATGAATCCAGCCCTGGCCCATGTTTCAGAGTGTTCTCCACATTCCCTGCGAGCGGGCCACATGCTCTCACTCAATCATACGTGGTGGCAGCTCTTCTTGGTAACATGTAACCCTCTTACTGCTGCCCTTCTTCTGTCAGTCAAAATTTCCTTCTCTTTCATTCAACGCTCAGTCAATCCTCTGTTGAAGCTCCGACTGAGCCTTTGTTGCTGCTTCTGGCTCTGAGGTCTAAGTGAGAAGGTCTTGGTGGTCCTCTGTGGAATGCGCTAAGGAGGGGGCAGATTCAGACTAAAGAGGGTTGCCCCATTGTTCCCACATGCTGCACTTACCCCCCACTGGGCCGTCACTCTCTAGAGTTTTTTGGGGAGGTTTGGAAGGAACAGAGGAGCTGGAAACTAGCAAGAAAACTTGTTAGTTAACGTTTTTTAGCACACTACAATATTTTAAATGAGCATGTATCAATTACTAGGCGCTGGCAAATTGCACAGATAATATTCTGAACGTATCCTAAAGCCTTGTCAGAAACGCATCTCCATTATTAAACCAATAAAAGCCAAGTGCAACAGCCAGACACACATTCACTACAGCCTGCTCATTATCCCATTGTTGCTCGATTCTTATTCATAAGACAACTTCCTCCTGATAGCCAAACTCATTTACAGGCAGTTAGCCACTGAGTCCAGGTCACTGAGAACACAGCTCAGAGGTCAGCATCATTTCAAACTCTACCCGGGCACTGACAACATGCACTATGAACTTAATTTACTATCTACAACGGTTCGATTCTTCTTGAAGGGTAGCTGACATGACATTTAAAACAATGACCACATTATCTTCCAGCACGACATGCTTTGCATCAAAAACTATTAGAATTATTACACATGCACTTTTTATGACCTCATATTAACTAATCTGATTAAAATATTGATCACTCACAGCACCTGATATATAAAATATGTCTTATCAATACTTCAAAAGTTAATGAACTTTAAGCCTGTGCATAAGTTAAAGCTTGTTAACTTTAAACATTCTGTAACTTTTCTGGTTAAAAATGAACAATAATCAGTTATTGAGAGAGTATATAAGAGATCAGTGACCAAAGCGGTCTCCTTACCTTACCCCAATTCCCAACAGCAAGCGTAACAAATAAAATTAAGCTTAACTTAATAATATTAATTAATAAAAAAATTCCAAATAAAAGCTTATAATAACTTATGTGAGCTGCCAGTCAGATTTTCCAGAAAATCAAATGACTTCATTTGATTTTAACATCAAGTACGTGAAGTAACCTGCAGTTTTATGTTTCAAAAACACATGGCTTTAAAACAGAATAGCTTTAAAGGTAATTATTATAAAATGACAATATAGTTTTGCTTCTTTAATACTATACAAACCTCTAATTTAATGAGCTGACAATTAATTATGCCTTAGACTACATGATCTTTATTTAGAAAGACTCACATCTATCCTAACAATGTACACACACAGCTGCCAACAGTTACGACAAACAAGATTTGTTCTTTATTTACCACACTTGAGTGATTATTCACTGATTTGCTGGAACAGCTCTCTAAACTGACACAGTGACATTCAGAGTTCTCATTAAAATGACATAAATGAACTTCTTACTAGCTTGATCAACTTTGTGAAACACTCAGATCCAAATGTCAGTGAAAACAGAATTCTGTTTGCATTTTACCCAATGTGGACAATTAAACAGATTAATTAAATCTGTTTAACTGAAGTTCACATCCTCATCCGTCATGCATGAACTGTGTGCCACCGAATTCTCATTCATTAGTATGTAAAGCATGTTATTCCGCATGTTTCTTCTTGTCTGGCTGTAGTCCAAGAGATCTTATCTCTTATCACAGGACACAATCCGCAAATTAATTCTGGCCTACAAAAATACATGTATTAATCAAAGATTTGATGTGTTTTATGTATTCATCAACAGGCCAAAGTTTAAGTGCCCAATTCAGATCTGATCTGTGTAATATCAAGAGGCTAGAGGGGTGAGGTCATCGTCTCTCTGAGTTTCGGTACTCCTGTACTGAAGTCGTGTTGAGTGCGATGAATCTTTCAGGAGAAAGGGGAGGAAGCATATTTGATCTTTGCCATTATCCATACCTGAGGAATGACATAAGACCAAACTGCCAACATAAAACAAAACAGATTTCTCCAGAGCAGTGAAGACTGTTCTGCTGGATCTCTATGAGGAGCTGTTGACATGGTGAGATACCAATCTGGTGAATGTTATCCACCCCTCCTCTGAATCTGTAGAAGATGGGCCGCTTGCCACTGAGCGGGAGGCACTTGACACACACGTTTTACAACGCCTGGGCCAATCAAACTATCACATGCCGTGAGGCTTTTTATAAGAAGGGCAGGCACTCCTTTTGGTTTAGCTGAGGATTGGAGGATATGGGCGGTTTAGTCCTCAGCAGGGATCTGTGTACTTCGGGGCTTTAAGAACTTAGGAAGCATCCTAAGGTGCAGTAATCCACGGTCCTCACAAACAGAGAGGATCTAGAGAGGCACTCTGACCATGAAGAAAGTTCTTACCTCTGCTTAAAAAGCTCCCCACCCTCAAAATCTCTTAACAAATATATCCTGATCCAGCGGAGAAACCAACAGAATCTCACACACTACCACACACACTACACTACAATTTTACACTACCAGCTTCACCTGTAAATGCTGTTGTAACAATATTAAGACACACAACACATTTGCTATACTTAAAATGCTACAAACTAGACTCCCGTGGCATTTGAAAACCCTGTTTTTTTAAAAAGCCAATAACGTTACATCAAAACCACTAGTCAGGGTATAGATGTATATTCATTAAAAGTTAACAGTTAACTTTTAGGAGAACACTGGCATATAGATGACCTCAAAATTGACTGACACAGACTTTTTAAAATCAATTTTAAGTTCATGAAGTTTTTAAAAGACTCAGTAGTAAATTATTTATGCTTTAATGCAATAGTCATGGGCTGCAGTAAAAAATTCACTTGGTCAAATAAGCCATCACATATTTTTATCAGATCACATTCTACCCCAATCATGCAGTCCAAGATCTTAACTATAAAGTTAGACAGCCAAAGAAATAATCTTATCCTTCCACTGAAAATCTAAAGCAACAGACTGCCACGTTAAATACCATGCCCACAAGAGCGGTGACACTCTACACTTTACAATACAAACTAATCTAAATGACATGCAAATGAATGGTGATCTTTTAATGAAATTACTGGTTTAAACAGTCATCCTTGCCAAGTCCCACAAAAAAAATGGTTTGGTGTATAAATAATAATACCCCTGCTGATAAATTGCTGGAACGCAGAAAAATTGTCATGGATGGGATATAATTTGGACCATTCAGCTGATTAGTATTGCGTGTAGGATTGGCTCGAGGATGGAATTACAATTCAGGACTACAGAAGAATAAAGATGTTTTGACGACAAGGTGAGCGGGGCCAGCAATGAAAGCCAGAACCGGGAGGCCTCAAACAGTACAATTAGGTTCTCCTGTGGACCATTTTCTCCCTAGCAACAGGAGACATTGTTAAGCCAAAACTGGGCTTTTTTGTGCTTCCTTTTTGCTTAAGGACCTCCACCCCTCCGCGACAACAGAGCTTGTCAGTCTCTCTGTATCAATTATCTCAGTCTCTTCTTGACAAAGACATGCTAACTTGAGGTTAGCCTCACACAGGGTCCCAATGCACATTGTGTCCCATTGTGGAAAGCACACGTGCCTGGCACCCAAACGTGTCCCTAAAACAAGCCTTTATAATTCATTCTTTCAACCCATCACAGCAAAACCTGAAATTTGACACAATGAAACATGAAAAATGCAGGTGTGTTGGGATACACTCAAGGTTTGTATTTCAATTACACCTCGGGGAAGACAAGGACCTGTTGGGCTGGTGCGTGGTACGAGGAAAATTAAGAGCCAATTTTTCCCCTTCACCTAGTCGCAGCCATGCATGCAGCGGTTTAACCCTGCAGCAAAATTCCCAGCACAGCTGTCCTCACAAAGACTCACAGTTTTCGGCTGGATCCTAAACAATCAAAGTTTGCGATGCATTCTTTAGGCGTGTGTAATGTCAGTTTCAACGCGCGTCATCTTTAGCCCTGTCTAGGTTTTGTCTTATGAATATGTGCAGCCCTTGTGGATACAATGGGTTATAAAGGAGTCCTTTAAAAAGAAGCTACAGAAGACGGCCTCTCCCTCTAATATACAACTTGGACAAAACATTCAGGTCTGGCACCAAGTCAGGAAAACTTTCTCTTTTACTCAGGTGGATATAAAGTGTGTCCTGGGGCTAGCTTTCCCCATCTGGGCCTTGAAGAGGAGCTCAAAACTGCAACTTGTTACGCTCCCCAGCCCCCAATCCCGCTTCAGATCAAAATCACTGCATTTACATGAGCATCAGGGCTTGTGAATGACAATCGCCGTCCGATGAGGGTCTTGTGAATGACAATCGCCGTCCGATGACCGACTCTCGCTTACAATGACAAAGTACGACACTTTGTAACACAAAGACGGCAGCTGGGATGCGCAAAGAAGCAACGCCGGACTGCACCAATGCAATCCTGAGATACAGTAACAGCCTATATACGATCTTAAGTGTTGCATCGTTCATGTTAAAGTGACTTCAATCATACTTCACATAATACAACTCAATAAAGACAATGCAATGAGTAAACAACTACTTTAGGCTACAGAAGAAAACAATTATATATGCAACGCAGTTGCACTAAGGTTGCACTATCCTGGCAGGCTATTAGGATGGTTTGCAATTTGTACTTTTGTGCATTGCTGTGTGTTTGCAGTCAACACACATTACCGTGGCACCAAAAACGTATGGATCACAACGTGCATCTAATAAGAAACTTTAAAGTGTAGTAAGGAAAGGAAATGGTGTAACTTACCTTGCACTCCTTTGTTGGGCACATCGTTGATGTTGAACCCTTTCAGGCTGTAGGCTGTTTTAACATCATTGCAGTTCTTTAACTTCTGGTCAACCTGAGCCGACGCCAAAACCAGCAGCGACAGGCACATAAAAACAACGATCGTCTTCATCGCTGACTCGAGCAACTGAGCACCAACACACCCAAAATAATACAGAAACAAAACGCAAACCAAGTCACGGGAGCTCTTGGGTTCGCACTTGGGATTTCCTCATGGGGTCTCTCTGCTGAACTTCTTTGAAACGCTCGGACCTTGAGCAATAAAACCCCGGGCCTCCGAGCACAAACTCCCGCAATGTGCAACAGATAAAAAGGCGAGCGAAAGGAAAAATCAAAGACGAAGTAGTCACGACTTCTCTCTCTCTCTTCGTTAAATGGTTTCACAGAAAAACAAAAGCGCAGCTGTAGAAAAGACAAGCGCTACAAACGCGCATGTTGGAGACGAGTTACTTCTCGACCCGGTTCTTGGTTTAAGCAGATCGGCGGGGCTGCTGGATCTGTGTGAGAAGAAGGGAAGCAGTGGCGATCAAAAACAAAAGTTTTCGGAAAGTTTGGTGCCTCTGTCGGGACGATGAGCGGGGATCGTGTCACTTGTGAGCGCAGTGAGATGTCGGTGTTGAGTCCGGACTGCGCGCTCGCTCGGCGGAGTTCCGGACAAAGAGAGGACGGCCACGCGAAACGCACGGGGTGGAGCATGGCGCGCACCGGAGGTTACATTCACTTAGAAATATTAACATATGCAGCCCGTGGTGGTCAATTGTAAGTCATTCCTGCACAGAGCAGATGACATTTTACAGGTTTTCATGAAAACTGTGCTGAAGATCAGAGTTGTGCATGCTTACAAACAGAGTTTTTAACTCTTGGTGCTTTAGAGTTTGTGATAAACCTTTGCATGCACAAACACACACTGGGATGCATAAGAATGTCATTTTAAAATGTGTTAGAAAATGATAGCCTGGATGTTTGTTTATTTCTAAATGATTTGTTGTCTTGACTATTTATGTTCCAACATTATCATAAAAACCTTGTTTTTAAATGATTTTAAAGTCGTGTAAAACTACATGTGTACTATTGATCAGATCATTCTTTTACAAATTCATTTTTAAAGCTTTTAGTTGGAAGCGTGTTTTGAACCGCAATACGTTTCAGCTGTATTTCACATCAACTACCCATTTTCATTCAAAATGAGCCTATATTCAATCTCCTAGTTTCCAGGCTATTTTTTTCCTTAGCCAATGCCTGAAAATAGTCTGAGTTTAGCTGAGCAAAATGGATCATCAACATGCCAAAATGCCCCGTCTATCAGACCAGCCAAAATCACAGAGCACTACAATACATTTAAGGAGTGTGAGATTTAAGTAATGCACAAACTAATGGCCAGGAATACAGAACAGCAGATATAGATTTATATTAGCAGTTAATTTAGGCCACTCTAACTGATAGTCTATTAAGTCTTTTTGTATTACAGCCGTCAATCTTAGTTCACCAGAAGGGCACTGAACAGGTGAGAACGTAACCCCCTGATATGTCTGCTTGTCATGAAATGTGACACAGAACTGCAAGGGCTGTGGTGTGGCTCGCAGCCCAATAACAGCCAGAAAGAATGGGGGGAGAGAGGCAGAACGAAAGAGAGAGAGAGAGAGAGAGAGAGAGAGAGAGAGAGAGAGAGCATGGTGGAATCTCAGCTCTCCTCTCATGACAAGCCGCACCACCTAAACATCTCACTCAGATTATGACAGTCGTCATGGACGACAGCCCGTCTTTCCAACAATGACACAGTCCATTATTAGAGTGCTTGTTCTGTATACGTGCAACAGTTGTGAAACTCTTTTGGAAAATAAGCATGTGACAACAAATCACAGATGTTTCAATGCAGGTCCTGCAGGTCCAGAAAAATGTGTTCTGGAAAAATGTGATTTGGTAAGATGCAATCTGTTGCCATCTTTTACCTCTCTACCACCATCTCTGTTTAAAGCATAAAATCACAGGTTACTTTACATACTTTTAATTACATATGTCGAAAGTCCCATGGAAATCAGACCCGACAGGTTATATTATAAATCATTATTATGAACCTATAAGAAGCTGAGAATCGTGGTAAGGTAAGTAGATTGTGTTGAACACTAATCTGTCATGTACTTATATCATGTACTTACAATAACTTATTTTTGTTCATTTTTCACCCCAAAAAGATACAGATTGCAGCTTTAAGCTGTAGACAGCAAAGTCATAGATGGTTCAGATTTTCTATCAAATGCAGCAAGAATTATTTTTTCTCAACCCACCTAAATGCTTTTTACGTGGAAATGAGGCTTTGGCTACACTGTGATTTTTTTCTTAATCTCATTCATATTGGTAATGCCTTTTTTGTAATTGTTAGCTTTGAAACACACGCACAAAAAGGGCACACTTAAATGCTTTGACATGTCTGGATTTGTTGGAGCATGTGTGTGTATCCATGTGTTGTTGTGACTGTGTGTGTGTGTGTTTATGCTCGGTCTGGGGGGAGCGCTTAGCAAACTGACATTCCAACTATTGTGTCCCCACATTCCTTGGCCTGCCCCATTCATGCTGTGTGACCAAAGCTGGGAAAGCTATTGGCCAATAAGAACCTTCAGAGGGGTTCTGGCATTCAGGGGTTCTGGTTGATTGTGGGTATGAGAGAGTGGACCGGTGTTACACTCAATAGGCAACAAAAGGTGAGAGCTCTCTTTCTTAGAATACTTAGTAATGGACAAATCCGTGGCTCTGCGATGCTACTGCAGCAAAAGATGTTGTGTAGTTAAGGGAACAGTACACTTAAAAATGCATGCTGTTCGGTTCTTCATTTTTAAAGATTTGCATCTCTCTACAGATATTTTCCATACAGCAACAGTTCATAGTGACTACAGGATGTAAAGCTCTAAAACAGACATAAAAGTACCGTTAAATGCATTTATATGACTGGTGTTGCTATATAATCAAAGTCTTATGATAAGCCATTTGATAGCATTGTATATGAAACAGATCAAAACTTGTCATTCACAGGAAATTCTCCACCACAGTTCTCAAATTAAATAGTTCATCATTTCCTTTATGATTATGTTTAAATAATCATTCTGTTATGATAATCTACATAGTGAATTATCACCACCATAGTGGACCATTACTATGGGGGTCATTTTCACCTACAGAATCACAATAACAGCAATAAACTGGTAACAATTTCTGTAGAACACAATTAGTCTTTGTAACTGTGCCACCCTAAACAAAGAAGACCAGTTGGTCCTAAAAATGGGGGATCCCTGTATGGCCACTTTATTACCCTAAGAAAACCTTCAACCTGCGCATTTCAATGGGCCTGTTTGCCCATTCTCACTCCTCCATTAACATTCAGAGTGTAACCAACAGCTCTGCTCAGCCCCTCTGCTGTTCTCTCTGCTCCCGCCTGATAACCAGCATTTCTTCACTGCTTCAGAAGAGAAAAGACCAGATGGTAGCAACAGGTTTTATCTGTATCCAAGAGAAATGTGAGTGTAAAAATAAGAACATATCACCATCCTGGTCAGATTAGGTTAGTAATGAGATAAAGAGTCAAATACACTTGGGGATTGTTGGGTGTGTATTTGTGGGTGGATGGGTGTGAAAGGGTAACCTAATATAAACAGACAAAACAGGGTTTAATTTACACCTGTAGATGAAAGCTTGTAGGTGTGTTAGCTTAATCAGCTGAGAGAAGATAATCAGGACAAAAACTGGCAGAGTTGATAATATGCTATTTATTTGCCTTCACATTCTGTTATTAGGTCAATATGCATTTTTATATTGAGATTATTAATGTCTCACCCAACTCTCTCCTGCACACAGATAATGCAGTGTAATACCAGCAAAACAGTTTTGAGATTCATTGAAAATCGAAAAATGAAATCACAATTGTGGTTTTAACATTTTTATTTCATTATCATTTACATGGAAACCTTTTAAATTATAACATGTACTTTATTGTCACAAATAAACAGCATTTGGGTTGTACTGTATTTGATACACTGAAAGAACAATTTTGACCTTTGAAAATAATTATTGACTACTAACATTCTGTACACTGGGTTACCATAGAAAAGCAGAAAGGGAGACAAGACAGTTGCTTTACTAATATGAGGTCCGAGTAACTGTAACCTGACTTCACCACCCCACACCCTGTCACTTATTAAACAGCTCAAGCCAAGATCAAATACTCAGACGTGCCAAATGGCCCCGAATGCTCCCCCAGCACCAGTATAAACAGTATTGCAGAATTTACAGTTTAATTATGGTAACATTCCACTGCTGGCTGCTGCACACAATTCATTTACTACATACTGTATAAAAACAAAGCATTTGTTTCATTTAAGTTATGAACTAGAGCTGTTTATATCACTCACAGCAGCTTGTTCGTAAAGTTTGTATGCCTTTTACTTTCAAACTGAATGTGCAGTGAGAAAAACTGTATTTAATCACGCAGAATGTTACATAAGGCATTTTACTGTAAATATGTTTTCATTACACAGTTCTTTGCAAGCATCCAGGCTCATAACTAATGTCATTTTGATGAATTACTAAAATTCGATGAGATTTATTTTTTTGATCTTTTTATTTCTAAGCTCTGAAATGGAAATGTATACACATTTTTTAATGCGAAATAAAATGTTTTTTAACGTGAATTCAAATATTTTATGCACAAGTGCTCAGTTACTGTACTACAGAGGCTCTCAGTTTACACAGATGCAGGAGAACTGCCCTAACAAGAACGCAACTGACGTCCAACTGGCCTCTACCTGTGACTCATTAAAATAACTACCACATTTTCTGGATTAAAAACCCCACAGTTAAGGGATCATTATCTAGACTGTGAATCTGAAGGACAGCTGTGAAAAATAAGACAAAAAAGAGCATTACAAAGAAATTAGAGATAAAGTAAAACAAATGTTTAAATTAGGAAATAGGTACAAAACATCCAAGTTTTTCAATGTCCCAGTGGGCACTGCTGGCACAATTATCACTAAGTGGTGGCTGAATCAACTCCCCCCGGACATTTTCCAGATAAGACTGTCCCTCAAAACTCGGTGTGAGCCAGAAGACTGCAAGAGAAGCTACAGAGAAGCCACTGACCATTCTGAGGGAACTCCTGGGTTTAGTAGATGAGAATGATGTAGGCAGTGAACCATATCAAGAGTTCTGCATATCACTGGTCTGGTGGGGAGGGTGCCACAATAAAAGGCATTATTCTAAAAGCACCACATGAAGTCATAACTGAAGCTTAGCATTAAGCATAATATTGACCGAGTGTGAAGACATTTGGTAGTCAAATGAGACCAGTTTCCAGCCAGAAGTGATGGGGCATGAATGTAAAACTGCATTCATCCCCCCCCCCCACCCCCAAAACAAAATCCCCCTGATGTCTGGTAGGACTGTAAAGTCTATGGCACTTTTTCACTAGGCGGGGACCATCTTGTTAAAATCAAAGAGCGATTACCCAGTTAACAGGAACATTCTCTAAAAGTTAATAGTGAAGAAGAGCAAGAGAACTTGTGTTCCTGTAGCTCAATTAGTAGAACCAGCAAAGCCAGGGCCATGGGTTTGAGTCCTGGAGAATGTATACTAATAAAGTATATATACTGATTACACTTACTAGTAGCTTTGCCAGAGCAAATTAACACTGAAGCAGCTTAAGAACTAAAAGGTAAATGTCCTATAAAGGGGCCAGACAAAGTCAGAAGTTTACACTGCTCAAATAAACAGAGCAATATTTTAAAGGTGCTCTCTGCACATTACACTAGGATAGGAGTGCAAGCATTTTTAACCATAAAATTACACAATTTTGTAATGTTTGAAATAATATAATAATATAATAAATTCAATTAAATAAGAATGGTAAAACCTATAAATGGTTTAAAACACATCCTGTTAAACATTACACAAAGATCAGTAATGAATTTACGAAATGAAAACTGTGTTATTTTGCAAGACATTCCAAGTAGGATCGGAGGACCATTCTGAACTGAAATTAAATGTTTAGCCCTTTGTATATGATGATAAGCTAACTGTACACGTTTGGATAGTTGACATGCACAGATCCATTAATCCATCAATATGACACATCTTTCCTCGGACACAAATTCTGTGGTGACCTGTGAAAGGTAGAAGGAGAAGAACAAAAAACAGGAAGTGTAGAGGAAGTGTTAATTTAATCACAATATTATACTAAAGGAAAACAAGAGAGAAGCAGCCAGATAAGAGACAAAACCAAAGAGAGATATAAAACACCACAATTTCTAAAAAGAGAAAGTCAGCATCCTAATAAAGCAGTTTAAAAGCATCTTTTCTTTCTTTTTTTGAAAATGAAGTACAGCTGTGTCGTCCTGTATAGAGACGGTTTCACAACAACATGCCAATGCCTTGATGTGCTGTTCTCTTAGCCTCATTTACTGCACAGGAAATGAACCTCACATAAGTATATGTATGAGAGACAGTCGGAGATAGTCTGCGCTCACTGGAGCAGTTCTGTGTATTCCCAGACTCTGCTGGTCACGCTTACTTCGTTTTAAGTGCCCATTAACAATCACAAAGGCAGAGTCTCTTTGTCTTTTCAAAGGAGATTAAGGTCCTTTCCCTACACAAGGCTTTGGCGATTGTGTAAAACGGCATGTGTACGGCAGAGGGGAGGTGATGTTGAATGTAAAACACATGGCTGTTGTGTAGCATACAAGCACAGAAGGAAAGAACATGACTCTTATATGTATTCTTATATTAGGTGGTGCTCCTCATGCTGTAGAAGAATGGAGAGTTTATAGTCTGATGCTTAAATCCTCAGTTCCACACAAAATATAAAAAATGAGAGGTTCGTACAGTAAGACTTGAGACTGGGAAGAAAAAAGTTCCACTGTCCTTGGCTAAAATCATGGATTTGTATGTACACATGGGCATCAGTAATATCTCTTTAAATTGCGCATCAAATGAGTTTGAAGATGATCAGATGGATCACTGGAGATCCAACATTATGAAGATGATGATGGTGAAGATGAAGGTTCCATCAGGAATGCATGCTGCCCGTGCTGCTCCGGGTACAGAGGCCCCGCCATGGGTGCCTGTGGCCAATTTGGGAGTCAGCAGCAACTCGTGAAGTGTCAGGTCATCAATTGCCAAGTTATCGGCCAAGTCTGAGAGAGAACGAGAGAGAGAAAATGTTACATGAATGGGAGAAGAGAAAAAGACTTGCAGGACATGCAACAGTCACAGAACATTATAGAGTCATCATCATAAAAATTCTCAAGTCTCTTAAAATGTCCAAAAATATATGTCCCTGGGTGCATGTATGTCACTGTGTGGGTTTTCATCTGTAAGATCATTTTTAGAGTATTTGTTCATCTGCAATATGTTACTTCAGCATTCGTTATGGATGAATGGTTTTCAGCAAATTTTTCTATGACATTTATGATTCACAGTGTGTGTGTATGTGAATCTGCTCTTTTTTACAACATTTATAGGGTGTTTCTTCACAATAATGAAAATACAATGTTTTCCAGATGATGTGCTAACTGAGGTTTGAAAAAAACTGGTTTTCCAATGTCTGACAATAACTTGTCATTGGTTTTGTAGTGTGTTCTTACTGGAGTGAGTGAGGAATAGGGCAGTTTTCCAGTAACTTCAACAACATGTTAACAATCTATCACTCCACTACAAGAAGCTAAAACATCTTTTCATTTAGCGCAACATCAAGCTTTGACGTACTGTCTTAAAAATCAGCCACAAAGGAGGCAGAACTGAGACAAGGAAAATGAGAAAAGGAAAATGAGGAAGGAAAGAGGATTTCAGTAATAAAGTCAAGTATGATGAGGCATTCCAGCTATGTGTAGAAGCGTCCCCTGTGAAGTGTCCCTCCAAGCCAGCTGAGGAGAATCTTACTCATCTGAGACACACAGATGAGCTCATGTACGTATACATGCACGTGTTCCCTGTTTTAAGGTGGCACCCCAGTTAAACAATTTTAACAATTTTAACACCCCAGTTAAACAACCCAACAATTCTGGGTTGTAAGAACATTTCCCTAATGTTTCTATTAAGTTACCAAAATGTTATTTTAAAAGTTATAATTTTCAAAATGTCCAGTTTTTAGACATTGTATTAATGTTTTTGCTTGGTTTTAAGAAACTTATTCAAACATTTTTTATGTAATTCTGTAACATTTTTAAAATGTTCCATTAATAATTTAAAGTAACATTAAAAGTTCTACCACCACTACTGCAAGAATGTTTTGATATCTTTGAAAGAACCTTTACAGAATGCTAGCCAATGTTCTGAGATTATTCCCTTCTAGCTGGGACATAGCTCAAATTCCTTTTGTCTGCTGCATTTATGCAAAAAATTCACAAAACTGCAAATACAAGTTCACAATATAGGCAAAACACACAATGCATGTATACAGAGGTAAACACAAAGAACTAAGCTTTGGTAGTGTTTCTCATAAAATGATTACCTCAACATTGGTGAAAGGTTAACAACATTTAAGCCTCTGTTAAAATCTGTTGACACAACGTAGTGGAAGATTTTTAATTACAGGCACCTTGCTTAGTCACACTGCGGGTCAGGGAGGAAAATTCCCTGTGTGTATTAATACAGTCATGTCCGTATGTTAATGATCTCTGCATTTTCATTTGAATCCACTGGACAGGAAATTTGATCTCGGCCACTAAGATCACATGCCACGTTTAATACCATCCACAGCAGCCTCATACTGCTGCCTTCGTTTGGAGGGATTTAACCCTACAGGGAGGAAGTCCACCATTTGGACCAGTGGCTGCGTGGTGGTGGGATCAACAGGAAAGCATGCAACTTAATTAATTCTGAGCCCTGAACTCGGCATGCCAGCCAGTGAGAACCAGGCTGAGCAAAGGAAAGAGATGGAAGCCCTCTCTCAGGGGGTCCTCTGTATGCCTGGGGGCCCATTTTAGCACAGTCGATTTTAAAACAGAGGAATGAGGCAAATAAATAAAGCCTCTGCGCTGAAAGTTCCTTGAGATTTTTCTGCAATTACGACAGAGCTTAAACGCCAGCCAGACAATTACCTTTTTCTTTCCCTCTGTCCACTGACAGGCCGACAGTTAGACATTCCACTGCCTCTGAAAGACAGATTTTCATTGTGACAGAGGCACACTGTACACTAGTCCAATTAAAGCTGAGGTGTAATTCAATACAGTGTTTATATACACTACAGCCTAAATTGGACAAGCTGCGTTCGTGTCAGTACACAGGCAAGCAATGAATGTGTAAGTGTGTATGTTTGTAAGTATATGAGGTTAGCCAGCTAACACAGAACATTCTTAGAACACTGGCTCTCAAAGTCCTCTCAAAGTACTAATTGTAGAAATGGTTGTTGCACATTTTTTAACTTTATATATCATATATATCAAAAGCGTTAAGTTGTTAGTAAAATACTTTAAAAAATACAGAATTAAAAAAGTCTGAATAAGGTTTGTATATCCAAGCAATAATATTAATACAATGCCTAAAAAACTGGACCTTATGAACATTCCTTGAACATTCAAAATAACATGTTTAATGTTTTTGTTACTCAATGGAAACATTAGGGAAATGGTCTTACAACCTAAAATTGTTAACTAGGTATTGTTTGGTGTGTGTGTATATGTGAGTAAAGTCAACAAGTAAAACCCTTGTCTTCAGAAATGTTCATAAAGAGGGGCTGAATCAGAGAAGGTGTAGAAAAAGGTCTACAGTTACAACAGGCATTCTGCTGTAGGCTTACAAAGCAGGCTAAAAGGAACTACAACAAACAGTATGTGTACCCAAACCCAACTCCACAATGCGGCTAATAATAACCTGTTATAATGAGCCACACACACTTGTGTTAAATAGTGTGAGTGACTGTCGGGGACTGCAGATTGGAAAGAGGGCCCTGGACTGGATCTGATATAACCAGAGCAAACTTCGTGGCAATTAGTGAGATGGGTATGTGGAGGCTGGCATGCTAAATATAGAAAACAGACAACACAGCCTTCCAACAATGAGCATGACCAACACAGGACAGTCTGAACCAACAGCACAAAGACTCACAAAGGCTATCAGTTTTCAGGAGTACCAGTCCCCACCAAGCAAGCTAGAGTCTACCCGGCTTTATCACAGAGTTACGAGCTCTAGTTACAACAGGGGTGAAAGGTCAACAGTCAGCCATTGATTGGTAATGGTGGGCTTGGACCGGCTCAATGACGGCCCATGCAATACATCACACACACAACAAACAGAAACTCAGAAACACATTCTAAATGTTTACTGCAGCTCTCCACAGTAAGCATGAGATACTAGCTAACTGCTTAAGACAGCTAGTTTGTTTCAAGACCTGCTAAAGAAGAATTATACACTCTTTGTGTTTGAAGAGATGCACCATGGGTATTTAAGTTCCTGTGCTATATGCTTCTCGTTTTTAAACTCAGGGGAAGGTCTTTGTTCTAAATAAAGCAACGATACAGAATGCTACAAAACCCACAAACAAACTGACACTAACAGAAGTGTGAAGAGAATTCTTATTAGTGGTGCATGCTAAGGGAGGTGTCATGTTGCTGTTGCTCACATAGCTAAAGAAAAGCGTACTATGTATTGAGATGTTTTTATGGTGTGTACAATAAAGACATAAAAAACACTATAGTTTGCATGATATTTGATCAGGCTGAATTTGTTTCTCTGTTGTTGTTATTAAAGGTCAGATCATGATTCAAGACCAATTTATTTTTCCATTGAACGAAAGTGTATGTGATATTCAAGCACCAGAATATCAGAGCGACATAAAATTGCAAAACTCGGCCAGTAGGCAAGCAATCAAAACACGCTAGCAACCACACAGAAATATGCTAACCACCACACAAAACCTCTTAGCAACCACAGAGCAATAGCTTGGCAACTACCCACAACAACCTTCCTTTACAGAAAAGACATGAATTTCACATGCAAAAACACGTGATCACACTTGAAAAAACACTGCAACACGTTTCACGTGGGATTCCATGGCTTTCCTATGGGAATTTACATGGGATTCACACAGAAATTTTCCAAAACCACACATTTCACATTCGATTATGTTTCTGCACATGTGAAATTCAGGTGTATTTTCTGTAAGTGTCACATCATGGCAGTAACTTCTGCTCTGGCAAACACCACTCACAAAATCACACAATATAAAACTTTACAAAAAATGTAAACCCTAGTTATAAACAAAGCATGCTGGTAGTAAAGAGATAACATACATTAACCTCAAGATTCCTCATCAGTCTGGCCTACACAGTTAACAATATATACAAACCCAATGATGAACATTCATCAGAATCTAATAGCTCCTTCAAAAAAATTTAAAATGCAATCCATCAGACAACACAAAGGATCTGTGCCAACTACCAGACAGAGCTTCACCTGGACATCCAGTTGGTGTGTTTATTCTGGAGCTTCTGTCTGCCTTCCAGGTGTTTTTCAGGACTAGATAAAGCGCATGGAATGTCTCCAAACACAGGTGCTTCTTATGAACGTGGGCAATACTGGTCTACACTGCTGCACATTTGTGGAGCCGGGGGTTATGAAAACACACAGAACAATGTGCAGAACCATTCCTTCAGCTTCGATGTTCTTCATATGAGAACTGAAGAAGTCTTTAAAGCTGTCTGAAAAGATTAATGGACACATTTATCTTTTCAGCCAGTTCTTTTGTTTTTATAGTAGTTTAGATATCATATAAATCACATAAGCTATTGATTGTAAATCATAAAAAAATCATTAGACTTTGCTACTCATTTGCTTTATAATAACAATTACGGGGATTCAGATGCACTGACTGAAAACCAATAAAACAAAGAAGACATTTTCAACTCACAATGTTTAATATTAAAATCATTTTCATCCAGACATTAAGATACAAAACAAAAACAGACTCATTGCCCAACACAGAGCATTGCTTTAGGGTATCACATAATGAGAACAAAATTATATTAATGCAAAAGGTAGAACTTATAAAATATGATACATATTAAAATATCTTGTACACCTCTAATATGCACAACAAAATTTCAACAAATGTAAGGTCTTTTGTAAACATACTATATGCTCCTATAGACAGCATACAGAGTCTCTGTAGCTGTAAGCTTCTCAGCTAACAGGAAATGTTCTCAGAATATTGGCTAACGTTCTCTAACATTCTTTCAGTTATCAAAAATATTCCTGCAGTAACGTAATTAGAATTTTATTGTTATATATCATACATAAAAAAATTTATTTTTAAGTTGTTAGTGGAACATTTTAAAAATGTTACAGAATTTAATAAATGTTTAAACAATGTTTTTACAATCAAACAATAATGTTAATACAATGTCTAAAAAACTATACGTTTTGAGCATTCTTAGAGCTTTCAAAATACCACTTCTAACGGGTTTGTTACTTAAAGAAAACATTAGGGAACTATTCTTAAAACCTAAAATTGTTAGCTGGGTCTAGGCTTCAGTCTCAGGTCTGCTGCTAGTTCTGGTGTGGACAGTGGAACAGAGAGAGGAATGTGAGCGCCTGTCTCCACACCCATCACCCTGACCACAGGCCCGCTCCAGCAGGCAGCCAGCAGCCAGCCAAGAAAAATTATCCAGTCGTGAGGAGGCCAAGACACAGTTACAGAAAACTGAGACGCAGCTAAAGCCTAGTACAACACAGCTATAGCACACATGGAGTGAGCTATAGTACACCAATACACAGCTCCAGATAACGTTGGCACATTAGCACAAGAACTGCAGCGTTTAAAAACACAACTACAGCACAGCCATGCACAGCTATAGCACAGGGAGTCACAGCTACACCAGACCTAGACACAACTAACTATACTGTAGCACAGACAGGCACAGCTGCAGCAAACCAAAACACAATTAAAGCACAGCAGCAGCAGCACACCAAAACACAGCTACATCACATGAGGACAAACAGAGCAATGAAACAAATACAGAAGCACATCTACTGGAGAGATGACAGCAGAGAAAACAGCAAAACGTTTGTAGGAGATAAAAGCTACTGAAAGAAGGACATTTCTCTTTTTTGTTAATGACTAACACAGTGTGACTTAACATTGAGAGATAACTGATTCTTTTTATAAGCCGTGAACGTCATAGCCTCATGTCAGAATTCCCCGACTTTCAATGGGCTCCATTGTGGGGCAAATTCAAGTCAACACATATTAATTAGCACAACTCAGTGTGAGCAGGGCCACTGGTGTCACTTCAGTCTTACTGCGTCTCTCGCTAAATATGTACACAATTAGATTTACGGATATTTTTAGCTCAAAGTTCATATAAACAGACAAACTGAACTAATCTCACAGTGAATGTGATTTCTTATAGTATGGCCAGGGCCTAGTTGGTGTCTCACCATAAGAATTCATTGTACAAAGGCAATTTCAATGAGCTGTTTAATAGCATATGTGAACTCACTGCTCAGAAATGCTCAGAAATACTCCAGCCACTGTCAGTGCCAGAGCTTCTAACTGAGACTAAAACTGAATAGAAACTGAGAGCTTACTAACAATGGAACAAGGGCAGGTAATGTAAAACTAAAATAAATTAATAAAGAGTCTCGATTAAACGGTTAGTGCTAGTTAATACCATGTTAGCTCCATTTTAACATAGAAAAACGTTTAAGAACTACATTTGCACTTTTTAACAAGTAGTGAAGCTTGTAAAATGCAACAGCAGTTGCCAGGGCAACCATTTCTGTATGGCTGCTAAGGTATTCTGAGTGATTGATAATGTTAAAATACTGTTGCTAGGGTGTGGCGGGTGGTTGTTAGGGTTTTAACCAGGTTTTTGGCTCATTTCAAAACAGCCCATTCCCAAATTTCTATTCTGGGCACTGGAAATCCCTCTTGGGTCTTTCCTTTAATGTAAATATATGGGATTATTTCACCCATTTTATCATGTTCCAGATGAAAGCTGATTGCTTAGAAAAGCAACAGCACATTTTCCCTCAACAAGCCACATGAATTGAGGTATGATTCATGTCTGTAACACAAATAGTGCCAGACGAAGATTAATGCTTGGGGTTAGGGGATTTAAAAAATCTTGCTCTAGCAAACATTATTTGTATTTTAATAGAAACGATGATAACTGGAAATATTGTATAAGGAGAGTCTTACTATTTTCCATGTACTGTTTATTGCATTGAATAGAAATGACTTCCCTTATGTTTTTCCAGTTTTAAAAACTTTTTGCCCCCACAGATTTCAGATTACCCACAGTAGGTTAGACAGTTTGTGTTTCCAAGTAGACATGATGCACAAAAATGTCTGGAATAAATAAAGGATGCCAAAAGCACATAAATTAAACTCATAAACACATTTTTGAGAAACAAAAATGTACTTGACAGAGAGACAAAAAGTGATTTCTGTGGGAATAGTGATTCTAATTGGTTTATTAGTTTTTGTCTTAACACAGTTTCACAGATCTTCTTTTCCAATTCCTCAACATTTTATATGACAATATCACCTTTGTTAGTCATCTAAATGGTCTACCACATAAAACACTGCTCGAGAACTTGAGATTTACTGTAGATGCAAACCATCTAAACAAGCTATCCATCTAGCTGAGGCAGGCACTGTTTACACAACTGATGGTTAGGTGTCATTATTTCTGTTTGTGTGTGTGTGGTTAACTGTATGAGTGTGTATGGTGGTGGTGGGGGGGGCTGTTGTTTATAAAGTGAGGAAGAAATGAGGAAGAATAAGGAGCAGCCAGATCTATTGGCTTGTTTCACATGGCAAACTTCCTCTCTCTCTAATCAGGATTATTTGCAGATGCGATGGTGCCATTGCTTCTTTCTCAAGGAGGAAAAACAAACCATCTGCTCTGTTTCTGTTTTCTTTTTCTATCTCATTTTCCAAAGATGAGCACTAATTTAAATGTACAGCTAAGAAATAGAGAGATTGAATCATTTTCTGTTGAATAAATTGATGAATATGATAACGAATATTCTGTCATTCTTTAATGTTTCTAAATTTACTGCGAGATGATACACTTTTCAACAACTGGGTGCTCACAGAACCAGATTCAACCAGCCAACCAGATCCAAAACATAAGTAATGCAAAACAATAAACAAATCATCCACGAGAGAGTGGAAACAGAAACAAAAAGTGTGTGCTAATATAACAGAAAGCACTCATGAAGTGCATGAAGATATTAACGTTAGCGATTAATGCCAAAAACATAACACTTAAAAAAAAAAAACTTAAAAAAAACAACCGCCATTTCTATTAAAATGACGTCAGTCTATCGCTCTTGTAGCTACAGGCTTTTTCAGACCATCTCATCTTCAACAAGTATTCAGCATCATACTCATACATAAAAAACTATTTAGCAAATCGCATCTCATTACTAACATTTACCAGCATGTAAACTGACTGTGACATTCGTTAAAGACAACTGAAAATGACTTTCCTCCTGCTCATTTCCTGAACATTTCCGCTCTGTTCATTTCCAGGTGTTTCAGGTTGATTTCCACATTATACTGCACACACATCTGTGTTGTCTACAGCTGCAAGCACCTGCAGCCACTGCAGACAAACATCTGCAATCCAAACGCCAGTGAATAAGTCCTAACATACACAAACAGGGACATGCATTCTCATACCTTTACACAAACCCCTATAAACACATGCACCCTTTACAGATCTATCTAAATATGGACATACATATAGGCATTTATTAAGCTTTATGTATGCAAGCATGCATGTATGTATAGATAGTTAGATGTGGACAGACAGACAGATTGATTTAATTAGTGATTAATAAGGACATACATAAAGCTTTTACATATTTCTAATTTTATGTCTTTAGTTAATGTAATTCAAGTTATATAATTAGTTTATTTAAGAATACATAAAATGCATTTATACAAACAACTTAACACTACAAACTATATTTACACAAATTAAATACACCTTTAATAAACAATAATTGTGTTATTTTAATAATTATTATTAATAATTTGGCTATTTCTTTTGTGTACATTTCTAGGTGTTGTAACCTTCAAGAGATTGAAAAACAAAAAAAGTATTTAAAAGTCTTTAAATTCTTTTAAAAGTCTTCTAAAAGTCTTTAAAACTCATTTAGGTCCAATTAAAAGACCTAAATTTTAACATTTAAAATCAAATGTCCCCAAAGAAAGGTTCATTATATCTAGTTCATGTAAGCATTGCTTAAGAAATCCAAACATGTAAACTTCCTCACGGATAGACGTAGCATGCCACATAACACCGGGCAGGCAGGCAGACAGCAGGCAGACAGGCAGGCAGGCCTCATATGTGGCTTGTTTACAGCTGTGGTGCAGACAGACTGCAGAATGCCTCTGCTGTAATGGGAAACGTGTGCTGTATTCCTCACCTATCAGGTGCTGGAGGTCAGAGGTGCCACACGGAGCTCGTTAGCATTCCGATCTCAACATCAGAGAAAAGATGAAACTATTTACACCGCAAGAGAAGCGCATGATCTGTGTGCTCACGCATGTTACCGTGTATGTGTTAAAGAGTAGATGCCTCACAAATTCACACTCTCCATCACATATCCAGGATTTCGGTTTAGAATTTATTTATCTCAAGTAAATCTGTTTCAGACCTGAGAGTCGGGCCCAGCCTGTTCTCACACACAGCGAGCTACATGTTTCACATTACAGGCATATTTCCACATTGTATTTTGCTAACCCTCGCCTGCTGATAAAGGTCCAAAGTTTTTCAAAGAAAAAATGCTCCTCAGCACTTATAGTGAGTGAGCGTCTGCTGAGCGCTGGAAAATAACAAGAACTCCTTTGACAGGGGCCCATGCTGGGCAGCTGAGCGACTGGGGCCGCAGAGCCCTGTGCTCCGACCAGCCCCCTGCCGCAGAGGTCCGACCCTTCAGTGATAGCTACATTCATCAGGTCCTCTTGGGTTCCCTCCTTGATAAGATGAGCAAAGACCCGGGAAGCTCAGAGAGGATGGGAAGATGGAAGGAAAACAGCAGAACACTTGCAATAGTCAGAGACAGAATGAAATGCTTTGTTTTAGCCTATGAAAACACAAATCAGTGATGAGAGATGTGAGGGTGATAGAAAACAGAGAAAAGTCATGAAGCACCAATAGAATGAAGGAGAAAATGAAAGGCAGTGATGACAGCAGGTCTTTCGATTTATGGTTCAGCTTACTGTGAGATTATTAACTCAACTAAACGTGATAGGACAGAGAGCAGGTGTAGGTCTCTGGTACCTCTCTCACGTTCATTATTATACATACGCATTTTAAACTTTATTCTTACCAAAGCTCATTATTTTAATATATAAGGTGCACACCAGAAACATTTTTATCCCTAGCAAAAAGTTCCAAAAGTTATGACTGTTTCACATTTTAGTTATTTAACAGTTGCTTTATCTATTACAAATAAGAATCATAGAAGCAGATGCAATTATTTTAAGAGGTGCAATTATTCCAAGACCATTCTTTGTTAAGTTCAAGATAAACAAATTAACTTACTAACGTTTTGTACCTAAAAAGAAAAAGCTTTTAACCTAAGCCACTTGCAAAAACTTGAGCAAGTACCACAATAACAGAGTCAATACCTCAATAACAATGTCAGTACCACAACAACAAAGTATTGATATCAATACTTCAGTCTGAAAGACTAATGTTGCATAAAACCTTTATTATATAAAACCTACATTTAGCAGTATATGTTTGTGAGTAAAAATCACACTAGCCCTTTTCTGCTGGACACTCATTATATTGCTCAAACCGGGGGTTGACATTAAAATGAGTGTAATGATAGCAGATGACACGACCTCAGTGCTGGCTGTGTGTGTCCTGTGCACACACCCTGAGACACACACAGCCAGCACTGAGGTCGTGTCTGTATCCTGGAATAGCTCTGATGGCCTGGAATTCTCTGTAGAATGCACAGGGTGGTATGGGGGTTGGGGGGCAGACCTGTGGGGTGAGGAAACCTGGAATCTCGTCCCAGAGCAAATTACGATTTATCAATCAATCCGGATCATTCAGAACATCCCTGAAATGACTGGCCGGCTGACAGCTTTGATTTAAAGGGGGTCTGGACCTGAGCTGCAGCCTGTCCTCACTCTGTTGTTGTTCTGTCCATCACGTCTCCCGGAGCCCCGTGCTGTGCCAAAACGGAGCTTTGAGAAACTAGATCTACATCGTCCATCTCAGTGCACCAGGCACAGACAGGCCTTCCATTAGTGAATCTGTCTGTGGATGACCTTCGGCATTATGACCTCCTGACCCCTCCCCTCCCCTCTCTGAATTACCTAAATGGGATGAAAAGACAGCAGGGGCCAAACCGTGTTTTACTGTGTCATCAGCAGCTTTCTGCCTATCTGCTGTTATCTGTAAACCTGTTTCATCACAGGCCTTCTAAAGGTCGCCACTAAAACACACAAAACACACACACACAGAAACAGAAAGGACCCAGCTAACTATTTTAAGTTGTAAGACCGTTTCATTTACATTATATAAAAAAGTAAAAAAAAAATTATATTGAAAATTCTAAATTCTTTTTTATATTGAAAATTCATTATTGCTTGGTTATAAGAACATTATTCAAAATCTGTAACATTTTTAAGATTAATGTTTTTGATATATGTTAAAAATGTTCTGCTAACATTACTGTAAGAATATTTTTAATAACTTTGAGAGAACTTTTAGAGAATGTAAGCCAACGTTCTGAGAATGTCTCCTGTTAGCTGGAGAGCTGCCAACAGATGAATAAAAAATTCCAAGACAGGAACGATATATTGGCAACTGTTCGGCCCAGTGACCAAAACGCATTCTCTTCATTCTTAATAATTATAGCAGTAAATCCTGTCAGAGTGGGAAGGGGGACGTGTACATAAACACAACTGAGCTGCAGAGTTCAGAGAGCATTCAAACCTCAGCGCTGGATGTTGAACACGTTTATCATCGGTTAACTTCCTCCGTATGAATTTGAGCGCTGATATGTGCATTTATCCTGTTCTCCCACAT
Organism: Chromobotia macracanthus; assembly: GCA_036877525.1. Lineage (NCBI taxonomy): Eukaryota > Metazoa > Chordata > Actinopteri > Cypriniformes > Botiidae > Chromobotia > Chromobotia macracanthus. The sequence goes on from JAZGTH010000017.1 coordinate 5,668,999, forward strand.
GTGCCTTACATGTCGGATTCTTGGCCTAACCCGTGTGCTACCCAGAAATCCCAAATCCCTGCCACAACAACACGACCAGGACGACAACTCCCTCTACTGTGTTTGCTCAGCTGGGCCGGCTTTGTCACTCAGTATCAAACTCCTTGTTTCTGCCCCTTCACTGTTATTCTTTGCCTCTGTTTAGTTTCTTTGCACTGACATGGTTTATTGGCTTTTTGTGCTTTGTTTTGCATCAAAGGGAACTTCTTCCATGTTCGCTGTTTGTTCCCTCGGACAATGAGAAAGTCAAGTGGTCACTGATAACAGACAGCTACCTGTAACCAGTGACTGAGATAATTTTAACATGGATAAAAAAGCTAACACAAAGGAACCAGTTTTGATAAAAATGGAAGAGTGTTGGTTTTGATAGAGTCAAACTACCATGGTAAAACAAGCATTTAGGTTTTAGCTGGTCTGGTTTGTGGGTGTACAGGGGTTTTAGACAATTGCCAGTTGGTCAACCTGAGAGACCTGTTGGCCGAACATCTAAAACAGCTGAACATCAGCTTGGCCAGGCTGAGAGACCAGCTAAACTTAACCAGCTAGCTAAGACCAAAAACAGCTTAGGCTGTGTTAGCATTGCATTATCCAAGAAAAGGATAACGGTTTAAGCATCAGTGTTTCTTCACAGGAAATGTTGAGACTGCTGGGTCACTGACCTGCAAAGATACGAAGGCGTTTGCGTCTCGGAGGTGGCCCGAGTCCAGAAACACCAGTACACTCATCTTCATCATCGCAGTCCCCACTCTCTAGACCCTCCTCATCCTCGTCTACCTGGCCCTGCCCGGCTGGATTTCTCCTTGCAGTGCCCCCTGCTGGTCGAGCCCGCCATCGTTTCTCAGGCACTGTCACCATCCGCAAGAGCTACAGAGGAAAAAGCAGATATTTACCATTTAACTGTATTGGGTGGAATACAATATTATACCCTGATATTATACCCTAAAGGCTAAACGTATAGATTTTCAGCATATATCAGCATATACATATTGCATAAGTGCTCAGCTTACAGACTTCATTGACTGCTGCTTTAGGACATGTATCATGTACCAATATCAGTCACAACATGCTTATATTTGTGGATTTGTGCTCAGAGCATAATCACACTGTAGCTGAAAAGTGTCAAACACTGTGAAATGAATGTTACTGTAATTTCAACATACCGGGTAAAAATGGGCAACATCTGGATTGTTTTAAGCAACCGTTGATATTTATTGCGTAAGATTTATGGTTGTTTATAGATTACAGCTCTGAGTGATCTCTGAAGTGTCAGCAAACAATAAAACCCATAAATATCACCAGGTTCATAACAGAACCAATTACAATACATCTGTCTTTTGACTTCAATATGATTTAAACAGGTTATCTGCTTTCTGTCAGGAATGTGATTTCATAAATTGTTCAGCAGTGGTTACAAATGATATGACGTCATAGTAGAACCCAAGTTTACAAGTTTACAAGTTTACAAGTTTCAAGCTTGTTTAGATACCGTTTATCATAACATTGGGTTGAGTTTAGAATTTTTTCAGAGCATTTATTTCTTTTTATTTTTTCATAGTGCACTGGAACAGAGACAGACTTAAAACATAAATGTTAAATGAGCTGATTCATACATCGACCACTGCTGAGCCAAACTTTAATTGCTAAAAATTCCATCTACCCTCCTCCTCCTGCTTTTCCTTTAATCTTTCCCCTCCGTCTCTCTTTTTTATTGATTTCCTTCCGATGTGCGGACACAAGCATGCGCTTGTTGTTGGGTTTTTTTTGTTGTTGTTGTTTTTGTCTGCAGGAGAAAATTGAGATCATATGGGTCTGGCTATGGATGGCTTCACAGCTCACAACAGCTTCTGACCAGCACACAAACTCCAAAACACTAGAAACAGATAATTATTATACTATATTATACCCTTCAGAAGATAAACAGCTCCTGCTAAACATACAAAACCCCCCATTTGTGATTTGAAGTCAGCACATTCTCAGAAGGTCAGCAGGGAAAGTCATACAACATGTTCCACCAGCTCTCCACACAGAACTCCATTCAGTCCCAAACACAGCAGTCACAGTGACTTCTGTTTGAACAAGTCCGCAGGTCCCACAGCGACAGAGAAACTGATTCATTTATGATTCATTTGCCTGCTGGCAATAACACTAAAAAGCATAAAACGAACAAAGGAAGCATGACTTAAGTGTCAAGACATCAGAATAGCGCCACCTAGCAAAATTGTGCTCCGTCAATGATAAATGACTCCTGGTGTTAATGAAATTGAAAGAAAAACAAACGTGCCTCTTTTCCCTGTGCGGTGTTTCGGGGAGAATGGGCTTTTAATGTACTCGCCTCTCTAGTTTCAACAGCATGTTTTTGGAGAGCTGCATGAGTCTAAGCCCTAAGCACATTTACTGAGGGCTCTGAATTCCTTCCTGCAGACCGTTGCTGAGTAACGACGCAATTCGGCTCTCCCCACAAACCATTTAAACTTTGAAAGCAAACAGTCGTAAAGAGAGAGAGAGATGTGGTTTAGGGTATTTTAAAACAAACCCTAAAAAGGTAGAGGGAGAAACAAGGAAAGAGAGAAAGGCTTAAGGACAAATGTTTGGCCCTCGGTTTGGCATGGGATGTATGGACAGAAGGGCAAATAGACGGCGCCCCGACCACTTGCACAGGCTTGCACATGTGCAGTGGCCAGCTGAGGTAGCACAGGACACTGGTTTGGCCACATAGATTATATTTCTAGCTGGTGCCACTATGTCACCCTAAAAAAAAAAGAACCAAAGAAGTTAAAAAAGGTATTTATGCTGGAAGAGAACATCACTACACACGCTTTGACACCTAGCACTTCCTACAAATAAGGTTCCCAATACAGCCTGAAAATATATATTATGTTAATAATCTACACATTATATATATATAATCATTATTATTATTCTATTTATTATTCTAATTCTTTTGAACATTTTAGCTTGGCAATGCACATCAACCCTGTTTAGAGAACAATACTGGGGAAAAATAAGTAATTATAATAACTCTTTGTTAAAACCTTGGGAGCCTTGAGGAAGCATGGAGAAAACAAATAAAGAGAAAATATGCTTGATAAATCAAGAACATGTCTCATATTTGAGGACTAGCCTCCTCCTCTCTGTGGTCCAGAGGCTTTGGGAACATGGAGCTGATGGAAGGCAACATAGCTGAATGCAAAAAATGCAATTAATGTCTGTTCTTCCATGCAATCTGTTCTTTCCTTACATGCACAGAACGTGAAGGAAAACTCAGCTCAGAAGCGCCACACAAAAGGCCAACATATGGCAACCTGCTCAGTGCAGGCGGTCGCAAAAGTGACACGGTGACTGCAAACCTGTTGTTGTGACCCACAGCAGGACTAAAAACTGCTCAGGGTCAGAGACCAGAGAAATACTTTAATGCCACATGGCAGTTTACTGTTTAATCCACCAGACAACCAATCAGAGGAGAGGACTCATGGACAGATATTTGGAAATTATAAAGCCAAGATAAGCAATAATTAGCCAACCAAAGGCCGTATTATGGAAAAATCCTAACTCAAAATCCTATCTGCTTAGTGACATTGTTTTTCAGATCTTAACTAAAACTTAAGATAGGAAGTTCTTGGTTTGGTTTTGTTGTTGCCAAGGCATTGCTGGGTTGCTAAGGTATTCTTAATGGTTGCTAGGTAGCGACTTACTAGACCAACTCACAACAGTCAGAATCTATGAGATTTTTAACTTGTTTAACTAGCTGCCAGGAGAAAACCTAAAGCATGATTGCTTGGAAAAGTAATCGCACACCTCTTCTTAATAAGCTGCACAATTTGAAGTATCATTCATATTTGTAGTACAAACACTGTGACACATCATGCTTCCTTTAAAGAGACCACTAAATATTCCTACTAAATACTGAACTAATGCGTTACCCTCCTCATTTTCTCTCTAAAACAGGCTTTTTAGCTAAATGAGTCAGTCTTTCGATAATTCTCTAACACTAGCAACAAAACTCCACCCCCTGCGCCTCCAACAATAAGAAAACATGAGAGGACAAGTTATTTTCTTCTCTCTTGCTTTTTCTGGTAACCACAACACACACTGTAGGGCGGCAGTGAGCAGCTGAGGGTTGTGTATGGCCCGGGTATAAAGACCAGAGGGGCCCAAGATAAAGCCTGCGGTTTGGCCCCCACACTGCAGCACCATATCCTGTGTGTCACCACACAAAAACAGGGTCAGTACAGGGACACGGCTTCCCTTCACAAGAGCGGGGCCCAACATACACGTTTATGTGTTTGTGAGAGAGAAAGCAATGAGGCTGTGGGGAAATGAAGCACTGAAGAAGTTTTTTCTTTCTTCCTCTGATTAGCATCGTTTATTGTGCCTGCTCTCAATGAAAGATGGGCAAGTCTGAGCTTGTGCCGTATGGTGTCTGTGGCTTGTGGTCTTTTCATATGGTGTTTTGCTTGCTCCCATATGCAGGCTTTACACTGCATGCATAAGCAACACATAAGCAGTCTAAACTAACTATAGTCTCTGCTCAATGGAACTTGGGTTCTATACAGTTACAGTAAGTGATTTGTAGAGTACTTATGTGAGTTCTTCCCTTAATAACAGCCATAAATGGTTATGTTTCTGGGCAGTTACAAACTGGATCACCATGAAATAAATTTACATGAGGAGGGGATCACATTTACATCCAAATTAATTCACATAAAACCCAAACTCCAACGGTTTGCTCTAAACAGCTTAAAGCTGCAAACCATCTCTGTTTAAAACATAAATTGCAGGTACTTTTCATTATGCATGTTGAAGTCAAATGAAGCCAAACCAACATCTCCTGGGAAAACAGACCCAACAGCTCAAATTATAAATTATTATTATAAATTTACCATTGGGAATTAGGGTAAGGTAAGGAGATTGTGTTGAACACTGAACTATCATGTACTTACTCAATAACTATTTTTTATTCATTTTTAACCCAAATAAATTATGATTTGCAGAAAAACTAACTGGATTCAGTAAAACGCACTGAACAGAAGGTTGAATGACTCTTACTGCATGTGTTTACAGCATTACACACTGAAAAACAGTGTCTGTGCCAAAACTACTTGCAGCACAGTGCAACTTTTGTGGGCAGTGTGAAACTGAGACTCTAATATAGCCACTGAAATAAACACACATCCCTTATGCACAGCTTAAGCTTGCAGTGTGCAACAAACCTTACTATGTATGCCACACTATATTTCATACTATTTATTTTTACAAAACATTCTGCTGTTTGCTTTAAAGCTACAATCCGTAACTTTTGGTTAAAAATAAACAAAAATCAGTTACTGAACAAGTACATAACAGATCAGTGTAAGTTTATAATAATGACGTATAATTTGAGCTGTCAGGTCCAATTTCCTGGGAAATGTCAGTTTGGCTTCATTTGACTTCAATATATGTAAAATAAAGTACGTAAAGTAACCTGCAATTTTGTGTTTTAAACAGAGATGGCAGCAGAGAGGCTAAAGTTATGGATTTTAGCTTTAACTTGAGACAGTAAAAAACATTTTCAAAGCTTTCATTGAACATCTTTTTTTAGAAGAATCTGAATAATTGAATAAGCCTGGTGCTTAACCTCAATGTAATTTTGTCTGCATTGTAATTTCCTGCATACTTAAAATGATTACATTATGACCTCTGCCCTGCATAGAGTTCTTTTCCTAATTCATATGAAACGGATGAAACGTTGCATACACACATAAACAGACGCAAACACGCACAGCAGAGAGTGACAGTATGGAGGAAGACTGAGTGTTTTCTGTGGATGGGTGAAGACAGTAAAGCCACTTTGGTTGTTATGGTTCATACCTGAGGAAAGAAGAGATAAAAAGGTACATTTCCAATGTGTGAGTCATGGAAACTTCAATACAAGCCCACATGCGCACAAACACACGTTTCACGCGTTACTCAACATTTATTGAATCTGAGATGATTAAAAGGGGGTTTTGCTCTCTCTCTTTCCCTCTCTCCCTCTTTCTGGTTTTCTCTCACTCATTCTCTCTCTATCAGCGTCCCTTCTCACCTGTCTGAAGCAGATGCAGTCACGCAAGACATGGTGTGTCTGAGACAGATGAAAGAGACAGATTCATTTCCTAAAAGTAATACCTGTTGAGACAGGAGCACAAAGAGCAGGCCCTCTCCAGCGGCTTATAAATCTGGGTGTGGGCTTCTCCAGCCATGATTTATGAGTGTTTTAGCACATTTCCTCTGTCGGTTTCTTTATAATCTAAACAAGCCTCTATAGAACCATCCCCAGCACTGTAACGGAGCAATTCATCAAAGAAAGAAAAATAGTTTACAGATTTTGAAGCCTTTAAACAGTGGTATCTTTATTCTTTTTGAGAAAAAGAAGTCGAATCTGCACTGTTTCTAGAGGAGGGCTTCATTGTTATGCTACAGTAAAGATGCCTATTGGGTTGAAAAGAACTCACAGCCCTTTCATCAAACTAATGTAAATGTTGGCATGTTTGCAGTAAATGTAGCGATTGTTTGACAGAACAGTGGGAGCTAAAAGAGGAGATATGAGGGCCTGTGGCTAAATCTAATTAGCGTCTGAGGACAGGCTCTGCTTGTCTTCTGCTTCAGGGCTCGACATGTTATCGCCTTCGTTCCCAGAGTCATGTGGTCTGAAGCCGTCCATCTGATATGACCAACTCGTTCACCCCGTTCCAGCCCTGCAGTCTCTCATGAACACACAGTGTGTGTGTGCGCTTTAAGTTACTGCCCATCCCTTCGGTCTGCATGAGAACTGGCTATAGGGCCTCTATGGTGCACAAAAAGACATTCCTTAACACTCTAAACAACTCAGCACAGTAACAAATAATTTTTCCTATAAAACTGTACCAATAAGCCACTTGAGACTGAAATCATGTTTCACACAAATCAAGTCGTACCACTTCAGACAGAATCACCAACCTTAAATATGTTGCAAATACATCACGTGAGATGGGGTTGGTACATTCCACATGCTCCTTTTTATTTAAAATAAGTTAGACACCCTTAATTTTTAACTTCACACATTTTACTTATTAATACAGACGTATTAGTATTTAAGTATTGTGTGATCTGTACAAACTGTTTGAAAAGATCCATTTAAAAAGCCTAGAAAATTGTATGTGTGTGTGTTTATTGGTTTATTGTTACTTCCCAGGTTTCACTGCAGGCCCATCTTAACCTGTTGACACTGAGCTGTTTTCCACACGCACTCTCCTTCCTCTCATCTCATTTCCTCTCATAATCTAGCTGCTGCCTTATGGGACAGTGGTTTGAGTTGTGGGGGTCTTACAACAAAAGGAAAGTGAGATAGAGTGATCGGCATCCCTCGCAGCAAGACCCTGTGATGACCCTGCACGGAGAGGAAACAGGAAGTGAGACCTCTGGCCCACCGAGAGGCTCCTGTTGTGTTTCCCGGCGAGGCCGCTGATGGAGCTCTGTGTTTCTCTAAGGTTCCTCTCTCAGTTCACACTAGATACGGAAAAACCATGAGAAACGACACATACAGCCGAACATCACAGGCAGCCCAGGGGAGGCTTCGGTTACACTGCAGCCTGAGAAACAACACAGCCATAACCATCCACCTGTGTGCCTCTTCCCCTCACGGAGAATCAGATCTCAGTGCATTCTATCTGCAGCCAGTGACGTACACTCTCTTCATGCAGGAATTATCAACATGAATGTTCATGTTTGTTGGAACACAGGTCCTAAGGCAGTTATCCCAGCTAACAATTTTAGGTTGTAAGAACATTTCCCCAATGTTTCCATTAAGTAACACAAATGTTAAAAATGTTCTAGGAATATTCAAAACATCTATCTAGGTAGGTGTTCAGTTCCTACAAATTAAGTGTACATTACAAAAATGTATTTCCTTGGTTCATTGGTAGATTTTTATCTGTTTTTCTCTCCTTGGGGACATGTTTTACAAGAAAATGAAAAGAATAAGAATGATAGTGAATTTTTTTAATGCAGCAAAATGCAGTTTATTTTATAGTGTACTGCAGTACTGCTTTCAGTGGTTTAGAAGTTGCCCTTATCACCATGTCACAGGAAGTCTTTCTAGCTCAGCATGCTAACAAATGTGTCCTGTTAGTAAACAGGTCTGCCACTGACCAAGTATTTGTATATTAATACATTCCACTCTGGTCAAACAAGCCCAGATGAGCTCTAGCTGTAGGGTTGCTGTTGGCTGGCTGTGTGGTAATTGTATCTAGTGGGGTGTCTGATATAGGTGGGGGTAGTTTGGTGGCAGTAGGAGGGCATCAAACTTCTGGCCTCTGGAATGGAGATGGGGGAGGGGGCTTCAGTCTCATTAGCAGGAAACTAATTAAGAGGAAAAGAGAGCTTTTTTAAGGGCTTCTCATGTGCTCTGTCTGACCTCCTAGTCAGCAGGGGAGAGAGGAGCAGATAGATGGAGGAGAGGGGGATGGAGCGAGGGAATGTGAGTAAGAGATATCACAAGCTGTCCAGAGGAGAAACGTATTCTCTTGGCTAACTTAACTGCATTCACAGTTTCATTTAATTATCAGATCTGTTCAAGATTTAATCTACAATGAGAAAAAATAGACACAGCTGAGACAACTGACACACAGTAAGGGTTTAGTGCTATTAAAGAAGGAAAGTAAGAAGATTGCTTTCTTGGAGAAGTAATTGAGATTAAAAAGATCCTAGGTTTTTTATGATTACTTGTTTTTTTAACCCATCAGCGAAATACAATTTGAGTGAATAAGGGCAATGAAAATTGAACGTGCTAAAGTGGTTGAGTGAGAGACTGAGAGAGAGAGAGAGAGAGAAAGAAAGAGAAATGAAACCAAGTGAGAAAGATCACGGTTGTAAGAAAACAAGCCAGTCATAACATGTTTTAATTTCTAAAGAAGCAGACATCTACAGTATATGGATATTGTTTGTGTCAGGAGAAAAAGCTAGTGAAAACAGAGATGTGGGGGGACCCATCAGGAGACGTGTGGGTCTCGGGGTCAAGGCCGGCCCCCACTCTGACTTTACATCTCTGGATTTATAGAGGCCCTGCTGGACTGCTTTAATGTCAGGTGTCAGAGTTTATTTGAGAGACCCTCATACCTACACACCTTCAAACAGACCAGCATCCACTAAAATACAATTAAACCACATCTGAAGTGCGCATGTGTTTGGGAGCGAGGGTTTGCCTATTAATGTGTTTGTGTGTGCTTAGACTCAAGCAACTGTGCCCGTTTGTGTAATACCCCTCCTTCCATAACCCACTGCTAAACCACATGCATCCTTATACATCTTTAACAGGCATCTTAGAAGGAAAGCAACAAGAATAAATTAGTCAGTCAATCACAAAGTAGAACAAACTTTTTTTAATACTACGGGTAGGGTAGGTCATTTTAGAGAGGCTAGCAATAGCAAGCTAGCTTTGAAAGCATAAGCATAAAACCACACCTACTCCAAAAGTATGCAGAGGTATACATAGTAGGTATATTCAAGTAGGACAACCAAGTACGATTACTTTGTCCTACATTCAAGTAGGACAACCTATCATTACATTTGGACCAAATGCAATGATTGGACAAACATTTTAATGGTTCTGCGCCTTCCACAGAAGAGATATATTTATATAAATATATTTAGACCACTTCACTTGCTTTCAGGATGTGAAAAGACTTTGAACCAGCATAACTAAAAATGTTTTGGAACAAACCTTGACCATCAGGTGGGCAATTTTTTTATGTCTATAAAGTAATCCATATGTAAAGATACTGTGGCAGTACCAAACATATGTCCCACAAAACCTGGTAAAAGCCTGTTTACACCAAACAAATTTTTAATTCTTATTCATCAAGATAATTACGAAGTGCATTTATCATTATTTTGTGAGCAACATAACTTTATTGCTCTTAACCACGTCTGCCATTACAAGACAATGAATCACTGATTAGCTGAATGAATAGAAAAACATATGGAGAATTAGCCAGGGTTGTGTTGGTGTATTTTATACAAAAAGGGGGTGATTATGTGTGTTTGTGTAAATGTTGAGTAAATGTTTAAGTTAAGTTGCTGCAGTGAATGCGCATATAGATGTTGTGTTTGAAGTGTATGTGTGAGAAAGTGTGTTCAGTGTGTGTGTGAGTAGATGAGGTGTTGAGGTCTGGTATAAGGCTGCGTGATGGAATGTGTGGAGCTCTGGTTTGTTTTGCTGTCTGTTCTCCTGCCTTACTTACCTGCGGCCTCTCTCTCTCTCTCTCTCTCTCTCTTATACACACTCTCTCTCCTTGCCGCTGGATCTAATTAGAGTGCCGAGCTGTAGGACTGGAGTGTGTCACATACAACTCAACACATCCAGAGAGGAGAGTGGGAAAGATGGATTAACATGGGAGAAAAAGCTTAGAAAGAAAATGCAGGGTGGAGTTCAAAGCAAGAGAGAGATGGGGAAAGTGAGGCCATGAAATGAAAAGAAAGTCAGAAAAAACTGCAAGAATGCATGAAAGTTATCTAGCCTGGAGTCCTTTCCCATTGTACGTGGAAAAAAATCGAAACAGCACATCTAATTTTCACAGGACATTCCAGAAATCTAGGGCAACATGGGAACTGACATGTAATATATCCGCACCTCGCTGGCCTTCGCATGGAAGACACATCTCACTGCTTGAGGGAAGTTCTATAATCAAAGACCAATCAGATAATTGCTGTGTTTCACCACTATCCCCTGAGCTCCACTGGGAAATGACTTTTTTGAACAGTAACTCAATACTCTGGAAAGTCCAGATGGTTTTGATGACGGCACCAACGGAAAGACATATTTCTCCAAATATGAAAATCTAATTTGGCGAGCAGCGTAAATTAAACTGTGTGCGGGGGCAGCTGTTGACAGAGAACTTGTGGGGTTTGTCATTTTCTGTCCATTTGTCCACAATACTGAAACAATATAGGCCAACGCACAATAAACGTGTAAAACAATAAACCACAAACAACCTGTTCAAATGCATCAACTAAGTGGTTTACGGTTTCTAAAACTGTTGTACTGAAGGTGTTTAATATGTCGGTCTGGGAACGTATACGTATCTCACCAGGAAGGATTTTAGTCAGAAATTTTTAGGGAGCATTTAACAATTTTATCACACTTTTTACAAGTGTACAAACTATCAAAATTATTCTACAAAAAAACTTAAAATCTGTGGCATTACAAGGCAGATATATACTAAATATACTATAAAACATACTATATTTGTAACTCCACCCACAGTAAAATTCACTGTGGAATTCCACATAATTGCACAGTATAATAAACCTTAAATTTTTTGATTGGCTGTAACTGTGCAGCATTTACCCTTTCAAGAGAGCAGATTAATTATGTCCCTGGAAACCTGTGCCACGCCTGGCTGGGACAGTGTTTGTGCCGGGGGATTTTTTTAAGGGCCAGTTTAGCCATATGCTGATCTCACTTATCCCGGGACATTTTACACATTTATTAAGTTTAATTATCAGCAACAAACAGTAAACTAGGGAGGTGGTTGTTAGTTTAACAGCTTCCCTCACAGGAAGTAAACTATCCACAAATGACCAGACACACGATTCCAACATAAACACACGATTCCCACATAAACTGGTGCAGCGCTTATGGATCAACACAAGTAAATGTTTGATGCTTACAGGAACAAATAAACACACATGAATACAGTCTAAGGGTGTGTACCATTTCCCTCATCTCCAAACCTTTCTGCCACTTTGTTGAAAAAACAGCTAAAACCAGACTAAGTTGGTTAACAGGTTTTAGCTGGTCTCCCAGCCTGGTTTTAGCTAGCTGGTTTTAAAGAAAGCTTTTTAGCTGGAAAAGCTGGTCTTAGCTTTGCCAGACTGAGAGGCTCAGCTTAAACCAGCTAAGACCAGCCAACCAGCTCAGGCTGGTGTTAGCTGTTTTTACTAGCAAGAATTCTGTGAATAAACACTAGCATTATGCACTTCTTCATTTACGCATTTATTTAAGCTGCAAAGAGATTTTAGCACCAGATACCTACGACGACACTCTACTGCTGGTAAATAAGTTTATGCATATACACTGAAGCCTAAAAGATCTGTGCCTGAGTCATGTTTAGACATGCAGATAAGAACTCACAAACACTTTGAGTATTTGCCAAGTTGGAATAGCTTGATCACAAAGTCATTTTTATTCATTTCCAGCGGCGAGCTTGACGCTAAACTTGGCCTCGCAGAGCCATTACATCAACACCACCGGGCGTGAGAAAACGGGGTCTGTGGAGCAGAGGGAGGGTTACGTTTTGTCTTTTTGGTGTGCAGTGCGGTCCCTCGTCTCTCGGTTTCAGAGAAGGAACCAATCTGAGCCATCTCTGGCGACACTACACTAACACTTTTTGGTACACACAGTTGTCACGCTATAGGCCCGGGAACAGAAATATTTCAAACCATGGTTAAACCTTCCAAAAGCCTTATTGCTCTATAAAATGGTGGTCCACACCCAACATGTTTTATAGAATTACACTGACTGGTCGAGAACTCTTAGAAAGTGTTGCACATGACAAATATGCAAAAAGTAACAAGCCCCACAGGACAGAGGATTCGATTTTTGCCTTTCTGAAACACTGAAAGAAGTCTGATATGAGTTTTCTGTCTGTCTGGCTATTGGAAACAAATGAGAACACATATTAGCATAGCGCCAGATAACAGCAGATGTAAACAATTATCTAGAGCGAGTTAAACTGAAGGTTTAATTAAAACATGTTTGAGTTTCTTCTGGTGAAATAAAGGAAACACTGGCAGTCAAGTAAATCAGTTTTGATTTCTCAACCAAATGCGGGCTCTATATTCATTCTAATGCTGTGAGATCAGTTGGTAGTACTGCAGTGGCTTATGGGATTGGATATTGTTGTGTCTTGTTAAGTTCTCATTTAAAACATTGTCTGAAAGTAGAATTGTGATTCTGTTCTCACGAGATTGCAGCTATTCGTCAGTGAATTCCAAAGCAGAAACATCACATATACACACACGTGCACACAGCCAACAACCCTGATATCCACGATATTGTGTGTATGTGTGTGTTGATGTGTTTATGGGGGTAGCGGATGTGTTTATCTGCGGTACACAGAGATCTTTTGCAGCTAGTTTGCTTTACATTTGTCTACCAACCTGTCTACCATACTGTGTGTGTCTGGGGGGTGTATTCGGCTGTGTTTTGAAAATCAACCTGTACAACCTATTGAGGCCTTTACTTCTACCTACATTTCTATCTGTCAGGGATTTCTGTAGTGTTTCTCTAAGTGCCCTTTGTTGGTTAAGTTACACAAATAATGTGACAGCGTCTTTTAAAACAAGACCCACACAGTAGGAGGAGACTTTAGGAAAGATGTCACAGTCAAGCCCTTCACTCTACAGAGAGACAAACAGATGGGAGAGGAGAGGAGAGGAGAGAGGAGGAAAGAGGAGGGCAAAGGAGAGGAGAGAGGAGTGAGGAGGAAAGGAGGGGGAGAGAGGAGAGGATAGAGGGGGACGATGACTGCACCATCTAAGCTCCTCTGTGGTCTGTTTAAACAAGAGCACCATGCTAATCCACTCAGATGGGGCTGTAGAATATGAGGGCCACAAAGGGTTTCACTCTAATCACAACACACACCAGACATACAAATTATTCTGCTTGAACAAGACATGCACACAGAGACCCACATAAGTATGCATTTTATAAAGCAGCTCAAAATAACTGTGGTAATGGAGCAACAAGATATAATAATGTAGTTCACATCAATTCAACAAGAATTTATGGAAAAGGTAAGCATTTATTATATCTGACAATAATTCTTATAATCTCACTATGTCTTACACAATTTTAGCTTTTCTAACTCTACCCTAAATTCTCTCTCTTCTAAATCCTACCCTATAGGTTTCACATTAAGGTTTCATCCAGCCAAAAATGCACATCCTCCAGGTATAAAGAAAGTGAGGAGAGCAGCATCTTTCAGATCCCCCACACTGACTTCCTGTGGATGAGCCAGATGCTGTTCTCAAGGATACACAGAAACCCCGGGTCATATATGAGTCACAATACAGAAGGTGCTGAACATAATATAAGCAGACACACCCAGAAACACTCCGCACACGCAGTCCAGGTGATGCGTCACACAGCTGTTGTTTTTTAAAGGCTGGAAGTCAATGAAAGCTTCTGCTTTGTCTGTGCTAATACACAGATACCAGCAGCCCCTATCACACCTACTGATAATCTACACGACCGTTCTGCATGCAGACGTGTGCATCTGTGTGTGATGACGGGCAGACCGTCGTGACAGGACATACAGCAGGTGATGAGTTTACACATGATCGTATATCTGCGTGCTGGTGGAAGACATGTCTGGAATACTGTCAGCATATGATTATTCACAGATGTCTACTGTGAAGTTCACATGTAAAAAGAGTGTGTGTGGTTTCTGATATACGGCGTGTGAACTGACCTGATTGATGTGTTTGAGTTTGTCTATGATCTGGCTGATGACGGGCTCAGGGGGTTTTTGTCTGGATTCTGAGCCATGAGGATGGGATCTCTTCAGCCCCGGACCAGGAAACCTGGAAAACACAGACATACACACTTCTATTATTCATGTTAAATCTGAAATACAGATTTTAAATTTGGGCACTTCAGTTATAGGGTTGGTGTATTTTTAAAAGACAATTTCTGTTCAGGCACATGCTTTACAGTCTACAAATAAAGCTAAATTGAACATTTCCAACATTATTGCCCAAGAGAAAAGATACAGTTCTGTTAACACGTTAGCAGCTGTGGGACGTCGTCACACTATACAAGGTAAGTTGTGACATGAGAAACCTGCCACTGAAAAGCCTATTATACACACCTGTTAATACACAGCTAAATTTAAAGGGTTAAACAAAAAGGTTTTGGACTACAGAAATGGAAACAAGCATTTGAGTAACTGGACCTGCCTCACAGTCTGTCCTATGTAAGAAAAACTTAATCTTAAACTAATAATCTCATCTTAATCACTGATTACATACCATTTACTAATCAGCTGTTCCTCAGATTTAAAAGTATTTTTCCAAAAATGCCCAAAATACCTTAACAGAACAAGAAAATTAAGTCTAGAGTTGGGCTCTACTGCCACCTAGAGGCACAAATGTAAATGAGAATTTAATTTGAGCAAAAACAGGAAGGTTTAACTCATAAATTCTGTTTCCCATTCGGCTGCACATTTTAAATACTGCAGATGACTGCCACATGAGGGCAGAAATTTATGAGGTACTTTCCATCTGACAGAAATCAGTGCTTTTGAATAAATTATCCCATGCGGCTTCTGTTGTTCAAATTTTCCCAAAGCTAAAATGAATAACTCAGTACGAACAGAAGCATAAATATTAATGATATTTAGTCATAATGTGTGAGCTGCTCTTTTCATACTCATTTTCTGTTTTCGCTTCTAACACACATATTGAACCCAACAGTAAAATGACACAAGTGGGTCACACATGTGCTGGCATCTAAATGTTTCTGAGCAACTGGAGCATATGTTGGGCATCATCAACTGCTTCAAATGTGTGTGTGTATGCACCCAAGTGTTCCTCAGTCCCCCGGGGCCCCTTGGACTCATGTTCCAGTTAATTACTCCCTATTAAAAGCTAATTAGTGTTGATGCACATGGGCACATCAGTGCAGGCACCGGGGCAAGAGAGGGACAGTGAGTGACAGATCCAAGAGTGCCACGATACCACCTTCAGCTCACCCTCTGAAGCCCAGACCCAGCTAACCATTATAGGTTGCAATAATGTTTCCCTAACATTTCCTTTAAGTAACAAAAATGTTATTTTGAAAGTTCCAGTTTTTTAGATGTTGTATTAACGTTATTGTTTGCCTATAACAACGTTATTCTATATTATATATATTTTTTAATTCTGTAACATTTTAAAACGTTCCACTAACTACTAAGAATAACAACTTATACTTATTGCTGCTACAAGAGCTTTCATCCAGATAATTTTCAGAAAACTTTTAAAGAATGTTAGCCAACATTCTGAGAATGTTTCCTGCTAACTGAGGACCCACCAAGAACATGAACAGAACTCAGCCACATGATAGCAGAGCTTCTGGACAAATGAGCTGAAGAAATGACCTCATACTCCATTCTAAGAGATGACATAACCCCTAACAATTCCATGCACTCATCCCTCACGGCGCCTTATTTTACATGCACTGCTTCTTCATTAAGCCAAATTACATTTCCATACTTATTTATCCTCCTTATTACTCCGGATGGCAGCTCACCTCCCGCTTTTAATTATCGCATTAATAATACAGACATGAGCTCCATTAGAGGGAGAAGATCAGAAGACACGGGCAGCGTTTAATAGGGGATGAGATTAGATCCAGCTTCATGCATGAGGCACCCACCTGTATGCTACTGACCCAGGTCAAGCACCCTTAGGTCATCTCTGTAGAGTGTGTCTGAAAAACTATCTATATACTCATTAAGGATGGTAGACGTTGTATGTCAGCAAATCGTAAAAAAGACATTTATCTAGTTAAATGTAGGTAAATTAATTGGGTTGCATTGCATAAATGCAACAGTATTTACTTTAATGGGGCAGCTGATTTGAAAACAGCTGCACAAAAATTAAACACTGAAAGTTGTGCAAACTCCATATGAGAAAACATGAAAATGTCTAGACATTTGAATTCCCACTTGGGTTACTTTAGCAATGAAATGCAATGCTCAGGTACTATATACAAAAAAACAACAGCCATTTATTTGATTAATATGTTTTGGAAAACAAGAAAGATTTAAAACCTTAAATTAAAGGTCCAGATGAATGCTCAACAGGTGTTCCCTAATTACCTTCACTGGTGATTCTGACTTAATTTGCATGCTGTGCAATGAAATAACACAACTGGGAGAGGGGTGAATAATATTCGCAGTATTAAATTTAAAGCAAAAAACAAAATACCAACTTTTGGAATATTCCTTCTATACTGTAAAAAGGCGCCTTAAATTTTAAGTTTAATCAACCTGGCTGTATAAGTAATTTCAATTTACTATTTTTAATCTTGACTGGTGTTGAGTTTCTGTAACTTTTAAAAAAAGAGTAGTTAAAAGTTTGCTTAGCTTATGAGTTACACCAGTCAGGATTGAAATTACTTGTATAGCTGGCAGCAAAGTTATTGCTTTACAGTGGAGTAATATCATGGTTTTGACCTGAAGCATCTATGAAATGTTCATTGGTTTATAACTTCAGATTTTAATGTGTAAGACTACAGCACTACAGGATCTTCAGCTCCAGTCCTGGAGCGCCAGCATCCTGAGTTTAGTTCCAACTCTAATCAAACACACTGCAACAAGTTAATCAAAGTGTTTGTAACTGCTTGCAAAATACAGACAGGTGGGTTATAGTGGGATTGATAAGATCTACAGAACACAGGCCCTCCAGGACTGGAGCTGATCTGTCTGATTATTCATTACATTCACCAAAACCAGAGGAGCACTCTATGTATATGAAGCCATATAGAGGATATTGTGAATAAGTCGTTTTTATGGGATAGAGTGATTTAAATGCATAATAGAAACATAAAAACAGATGTTTTGAAAAACTCTTGTGCTCCGTAGATTTCAAAGAACACATATTCTTTGAAATATTATTATAATGACGCTATAAAGTTAAATTTTATGCTTGCATACCAAATTAAATGCTGTAGTTGCATTAATATGGATCTACCTGTCATGTTATTTTAGCATTTTTTTTATTTTTATTATTTATGAAAGTTGTTAGAATGGAGTAGGAGCTTTTAAAGAATTTCATTTAGGTTGTCAGTATTATACACGATATGCACAATACACTCTGTTTGTATTTACTTCAAGTCATTCGATTTTAATATTACAATTCCAGAAATCTAAAACAATCCACCACATTCATGATCATACAGCAGGAACACACAACCCAGCTGTTACTTACAGGAAATGACATCAACACCCTGTGGATGTACAGTCTGGACCAGAGACTCATACTGGAGCTCAACAGTACAACAAACCTGCTCAGACTCAAGGTCCTGCTGGGAACCCCTCGGAGATCCAGCATGCTCCACTGCCCAAACCCACTGGAGACCATGAGAAATATTCATGAGCATCATGCGCAAGCATAAGGACAGCTGAAGGAGAGTGAGGTTATTGAATGTGAGGGGAGGAATTCTAAAGACTTGGGAAACTTTCCAAAATTTCCTCCAATCTTTCTCTAAAGTTTCCAGACTTCTTACAATTATAAGAGGTTAAACACAAAACTAGGTACCCAGCTAATAATTCTAGATTGTAAGAACGTTTCCATTATCTAATTAAATTGTTAGAAATGTTATTTTGAAAGTTCCTGGAATGTTCAAAACATCCAGTTTTAAATGTTTTATTAATGTTATTGCTTGGTTATAAGAATGTTATTCAGAATTGTTCAATTATGTACTGTTAAAATGTTCCACAAACAGCTTAAGAATAATGTTTGATATATGATAAACATCATTTAAAACAATTCTATTAATGTTGCTGCAAGAAAATAGAACATTGAGAGAATGTTAGCCAGCGTTCTTAGAATGTTCTCTGTTAGCTGGGAATTTACCTTCATTGTAAAATTCAATATGAAGTGGACTAATGGCACTGTATGAAACAAAACCGCATGATGATACTATGGAACTGTTTAGTGTAAAAGGCAGAAATCAGCACCAGGTGTTATGATACCAGATGTAACATTAAGGGACTTCTGCACTTTCTTCAACAACTGTCCGGAGGAAATACATCACCCAAATAATGTCTGATCTTTTCAGACATTTCAGCTTGCACCATGAACTATTTTACATTCAACAATTTCCGCATAGCTTTGACTGATTATTCTTTTGTGTAAATGAATTAACAGGAATGTTGTCATAGCTGCAGTGCATGTT
Organism: Chromobotia macracanthus; assembly: GCA_036877525.1. Lineage (NCBI taxonomy): Eukaryota > Metazoa > Chordata > Actinopteri > Cypriniformes > Botiidae > Chromobotia > Chromobotia macracanthus. The sequence goes on from JAZGTH010000017.1 coordinate 5,687,978, forward strand.
TATTTTATTACAGAGTTTAATGACCGGTTTGTGTTTTGACATTTTTAAACTGATTATTTAATTTATCAGGACCACATAAATTGTGAGATTCTTTGGCATAATCGTGATGGCTGCCTTCCCAGTACAGAATGTGAAAGTGCGGCCTGTCTTCACTACGCTGCATATAATGAGTCTGAACACATTCCAAAATTAATTATATTTCACTAGCGGTCAATGTATGACATTGAGATTCAGACTTTTTTGGCACAGCATGCTTTTTTCCCACTCATCCTTGTCTGTTTGTCTTTCCATCTCCCCTTTTTCCTAATTAACTCCTAAGGGCCCAAGAGCTGCCTAACACAGCTGTCCGTCCCTTAAGACCACTGTTAAGCATGCTGTTTTGACCAGGCCAATTCACCCCTTTTCACTCCTCAGCTGCACTTAATGAAACAGAAACAGCTGCAGCTAATAATGAATAATGCTGTAATGCTGACATACACTCACATACACACAACAGTGATGAGACAGATACACTTAACAGACAAAGCAAGAGAGGGAAATTATGAGGAAACAAAATTACCAACTAAGCATACACATAAACAAATTACTAGCTTATAAAAGAGTTACGGGACAGAAGCACAAGGGGATATGGCAAGCTAAAATATGATGATTGGGTTCCAAAGGTCAAGTGGAGAGCCAGGCACAGGCAGTCATAGAGCGAACACACAAAAGGAGCAATTAACTAGGCAGAGGGAAGCAACCACACTTTACCACCCAATGCCAGTTACCCCACATCACAATTCACACCCTGCTGCCTGTCAGCTAAAACTAGAGTGAGCCAAACTCATTAGATACACCCGTCTGCTCAGCTACCAGCCACTTATGCTGTCTCCATTTCATTCAGAAAGCTTTTTAGACTTCAAGATTTGTGACAAGCTCGGGGGCAATATGTCTCTTTAGGGCCATTTTGAGATTGTAGTAATATTGGAAAGCAGTATATAGAAGGCTGATTCTGTTGTAATGTATGCTACTTTTACTCACTTAGTAAAAACTGTCAAATATAAAATGCTAAAATTGTGTGCGCGTGTGCCAGAGAGACAGAAGCCTTTGTCATCCTGAGATAACTTTCCTTCTTTCCGTCCTGAATGCTGATTGGTCAATACAGTGTTCAAATCTTTCTAGCATATACAAATTATTGTGACAAGAAGCAGAGTGCCCAACATCTCTTATCCATGTATAAAATCACTGTTACACATGGCTTCTCGTAGATGCTTTTATAAAATGCATTACGATAAAAGCAACAATGTTACGCAAAGATTTCAACTTATTTATAATTATTGGGATTAATAAGAAGCTACTTAAACTTAAAGCAGTAATAAAGAATCTGCTGGCACAATTTTTAAAAAGCTTCAAAAGTGACTCATACAAACATAATTTAGAATCTGAGCTTTTAATGTGACATTCCAATTTTAAAACCTGCAATAAAATGCACATGTAAATTAATAGTTCAGTAACTGGTTATCACATTCATACATTTTAAAATTAAAATGATGTTGTAATTAAAATAAATTTCAATGCACTCTATTAAAAAGATTTAACTAAATTCAGAAAATAATAATCCCTACAAAACAACTAGTTTTAATATTTTTAAATGAAAATGTACAAAACAAGCTAAAAAAGATTTAGATTTCATTTATACTTGTGACCAAAGACTTAGACTTGGACTCTACCAAGTCTAAGGGACTCGTGAACATGCCTGGCACTTTACATGCCTTTCAGCAAAGACTCTGGGACGAATGTTCTGCCAGCTATTTCATATTAATGAATCAAACCCACTTTTCAAATTCCAGCTAACAGGGAACATTCTCAGAAGGTTGGCTAATGTTCTCTAAAAGTTCTCTCAAAGTTTCAAGAACATTATTGAAATAATGTTAGTAGTAGTAGTAGTAGTATTTTTTAACATCATAAATATAAAAATAATATTCTTAAGTTGTTAATGAAACATTTTAGAAAGGTTACAGAATTAAAAAATGTCTGAATGACGTTCTTATATCAAGCAGTAACGTTGTTACAATGTCTAAAAAACGGAACGCTTTGAACGTCCTAGAACCCTTAAAAAAAACTTTAACCCTTTTGTTACTTAATGGAAATGTTAAGAAACAATCTTACAACCTACACTTGTTAGCTGGGATATGCCCCCAAGTATTAGTGTAGGGTTGTGCAATTATCAGTTGAACTACTCACTTGTCTGTCACCTCTTGTCCATTCCAGCAGAGGGAGCTGTTGAGTGATGCTGGCTCTTTGCTGCACAAAGCTTCTCCAAGCCCACTGTAAAACTGACTGAAGCCCCTCAGAGCCGAGATAAACTCCCTGCGAGAGACAGAGAGGAAATTGAGAAAGGCAAACAAAAAGAGCAAAGAAGCCAGGTGTAGTACAAACAGACTAGTAAATAAAATCAGATGAAGTGCACAAAGAAGAGGAAATGAAGAAGAATCCATGAAAAACAAACACAGGGTCCTATGGGAAATATTGAGGGGCACAAGCGAAGAGGACTAAAAAAATTAGAATGATGTTACAGAAATAAACACAAAGGGTCAAATGCAGTTCGAAATTTAATCTACTCTATTACATATAATTTCCTGTCAGGCTAGGTTGATATGAGACGTTTTGACTGTTAATTGACATTAAGCTAGAGAAGAAACAGCCCGCTGTGTTGGCTCGGCCTGTTTCATCTGTTCATCGGAGCGAGTGAGAGTGGATCTGCACAGGACGGAGCAGGCAGAAGGCAACTCAATGTCACTCTCACTGCAGGAGACAAAGCCTGTGTTAATGAGACTCTCTCTGTCACCATCAGTCTGAACACACACACAGACTAACAACCCAAACACACAAACACACAGTCCATTTCACAACCCACATAAATATCTCCACCCAGAATGTCTTGGGTGGTCACCCACCTAAGCACACAGGCCATGCCCATTTAATCTGGCACATGCACCTCCAGATTTATGAGCCAAGCAGATTTTTAAACTTTCACATAAAAGTTTTTTGCATAGTAACTATATGAATCATTTTATATGCACAATTATTGTGGCCAAAATCACCCACCCTGTTCCTGTCTAGGAAATAAATGTGAGTTAGGTGCAACTACAGCATGCAATCTAAAATGTTTGCCTCTCTACCGCCATCTCTGTTTAAAACACAAAACTGCAGGTTACTTTACATAATTCTCATCAAGTATGTTGAAGTCAAATGAAGCCAAACTGGCATTTACCAGGAAATCAACCTGACAGCTCAAATTATAAATCAATATGGTTGCAAATTGTGGTAAGAAGACCATTCTGAACAATGATCTGTCATGTACTTGCTCAATAACTGATTTTGCATCACTCAAACACTCAGCGCAGGCCAGTGTTGATTGCAGTACCCATAAATTGGTCAGTGAAGGTCTATACAGATGATAATCATGAATGAGGAGTGTTTGATAAAGACACAAGGAACTGAGAGAGTAAGTTTTGAGAGAGTAGAGAGTCTATTACAGCATCCCAGTGCACTCCACCATACAGCAGCAGATGATAAGCTGTATAAGGACATGCAGGAGAAATGCATTGTGGGTGGCTGTGATTCTTATTCCATGCATCTATTATTCACTCATTCGATTTCCATCAGATTGACGTGCTGTCAGTTCTATGGCAGCAGCTTTGCAGGCTTCTTTCAGCTGAATGTTTAGAGCACTTGAGCACTCTCAAGAGATTGAAATCAAGCTGCAATGTGTATATATTCAGCTGCTGAATCTAAATCTAAAGCTTAGGGTAAAGAACGGAGTCAGGTCACCTTCATGTTTAATTGCTGCTGGATAACAAGGTCAGCCATTAGAATCAGTAATACTAATTGTGTGAACAGCCATACATACACATACTTAACAATTCTGTAGTGATCAGAATATATAAATGCAACAGTGTCGTAATGAGATATTGGTGACAATAGGCCATTGATCAAACTAGGCCATAATTTCTCAAGGTTTGCAAACTTTATAACAGCATGCACATAAAATATCCAGGCTGATCAGAGACATAAACTGAGAATTGCATCTTTCATGCACAAATGCCATTTTTTACAGTCCCTTTAATGAGAATGTAAGTTGAGGCGTGCCTCCAAACAGCCTCAGTATATGGCAGTGTTAATACAAGTGGATTAAAAAGCATCCGGAAAGCAATTTATCAAGACTGAAAGTCATCTGGGGAAAAAAGAGACACTGGGAACCGAGAATACATAGTGCATTAACTTAATACATTGTCATGTTTAAACAAAATAGTATAGAACTCTTATAACTTTTTCTCTCTCTTGAGCATCTCACCCGTAGCGCTCTCTGAGTGATTTATGGGACCTGGTTGTGCGTCATTGAAGATATTTGCAGTTTGATATTCAGATTTATTTAGCCTATACATCAATAGTGCAACTTATATGTGGAAATAATGCTGCATTTCCTTCATTGTGAATTATGAACCCAAGGTTTTGTCCTTCACTCTGCAGTTATATTTATTATATATATTATTTTTTATATATTTAGATATTATTTTATTATTTTATTTGTTTTACATATTGCCTACACTACATCAAATAAATGAATAAAAATACAATATTATTTAGGGAGAACTGTGAGCACAATTTGTTAGGTTGAGCAAACAAATGAGTACCCTTTAACTCGGCTGTTAGTGAATCAGTGCCTTAAATATTGGTTTTCCTATACAAAATTATCGAATGGCTTCAGGAAATCCTGAATATTGTGCTTGAGATGTATGGACTACTTGTTCTTTAAAGATGCTTTAGTTAGTTAGGCTGATAAGCTGATTAAGTGGAATTAAATAATTTCTTTGATTTGAATAAAACTAGTTGAGTCAGGCACATTTATAAACAAAAGACAATTGTATCTAGATAACGGATAACTAATATATAGCTTATACAGTACAGCTTATTGTTTCAAATCAATAACTAATCAAAGCTGTGGCTTTAAATCAGTTCTCTCAATTTATTACAAACTCCATTAATTAAATCATGATTACCTGCGTCGCCCGAAGAGGGTCTCATCAGGGTCAAAGTTCACCGATGTGCGACTCTGGGGCACCGGCGGGGCTGAAGCGTGCTCTGTCGACATCGCCACAGCACGAGACACACGAGCCGTTGTGTGTGCACATAAACTGCTCACCTGCGAAAAGAAGAATATTCTAAGGCTAAATCTGACAGTTCTGGCAGACATCCAACTGCGAAAGCAATTAATGCGACAAACTCTAAAACTTCCTCCCCATTCAGCTAATTGTTGGGCTGAAGGTGCTGTTTTTGGCTCTTGTTTGTTTGTTCGGGTTTGATGACAATAGGATTTACATAACAAAACAAGGCATTGTTTGTCAGACACTCTGGCTGCGGTCTTTCAATAATCATAACCCTTCACAGACACAGCGAGAATAAACAAGGCTCTCGTTCCCCTTTCCATGCAGCTAAATGCTATTGTTTTTATATGGGACAACATAATAATATTGCCCCACTCCCACGCTGGGTGGGTAAGATAATGGAGTCTTGCCATTCTTTCAGGTGCAATAAAAATGCAAATGGCTGATAATGTTTAGCTTGTGGTTTAATGATTTGCCGTCAGTTTAATTTCCCATGGGGGCTGGTCTGGGGCGTAACTTTGCCGTGTAATGCTTGTGGCGTATTGTGCCTGGTTGTTCATGAATGAATATGTGCGTCTGGATGAACAGACCTTGGAATTCTAATGGAATCACAGACAGAAGATCAATCGAGTCTGGACATCCTCCATGCGGGCAGGGACACATGTGGGATTGGACGCTGTGACTTGCTGAGCTTAACAAATGTATAAAAACTTTTTTCTGAAACATCAGTGGGGAGGGTGATCAGATGTACCCCGCAGTTGTTCACAGAAATTTGCACACGTGCCAACAAACAGTCACGCCAGCAAACTGCTGTTGAGCTAAACGACATGATTATCAGTGTAGATCAATAGAAGCTCTTTCTAGAAAACAGCCCTGGGGAGGATAAATAGATACTGTTGTTGCTGATGTGTTGCTGATGTGTGTGTGTGTGTGTGTGTGTGTACTTGTTGATGTGTGTGTGTATGTGTGTGACAGAGATTAAGAGAAAGAGAGAAAGATAACTACACAGAGACAAAAGCTGAGAGACGAAAGATCAGATCAGAGCGTCCTGACACTAATGCAATTCTGATGCAATACATTCTAGTGCTGCAGCCCTGTCTGTCTGTCTATCCATCCATCCATCCATCCATCCATCAATCCATCGTTCTCTCTCTCTCTCCATCCATCCATCATCTTTTTTAATTCCTTACTCACAGCATCTCGCATAGCCTCACTTCTATACTCTCACACCTTGAAACATCAAACGCTCTTCGCTGATCATGTTAACACACTCAGCCCAGCAGTTGCTAAACTAACTATCAATGGCGAGCCTGCGTCTGCGCTATCCAATCTAATCCCGAACTCCCACACACATTCCTTCCCTAATTCTCCCACTGTGTGCTCATGGGAAATCATTAGTGGCCAGTCTAAAGCACGGCTCTTTCCCGCTGCAATTTACTCTCTGTGTTGTGGGTCTGTGTGGGTCCCTGTGGCCTTGATTACTGTGATTGGCTGCGCATGCATGTGTGTGTATAGGAGTACAGGAGTATAGCGCGGGTTTGTGTATGCGAGAATGTGGGATTGTTTCTCTCATTAGAGGGGTATTAATATCAGCCGGGCGACAGTGGATGTGCTGGCTAACAGTAACACTCAGATAAGCGCCGTCTCGCAGAGAGGGTCTTTAAATATCCAATGCCTTTTATCTGTACTGCACACAACCCTCAGAGGAGTGTTGGGAACACATGGCCAGGCACACACACACCCGTGTATAAACACAAACACTCTAGCATACGCTCCACCATGTCAATGTGTCGTGATTAATACAGACATACTCGCTCAGCTGAAACAATAGCTTATCAGCACAGCTGAAGGTACATATGGAAGGGTTAAATGACAGATGCAGCCTAAGTAGAGGACAATAACAGTTTTACAGTTTTCTTTTGGTTTTGTAAAGCAGCAACCAAGCTAACAATTTTAGGTTGTAAGAATGTTACAGAAATGTAAAACGTGATTCTAAATGTTCTAAGAATGTTACAAATGTCCAACATTTTTAAAATGTCCCACTAACAACTTAAGAATAACATTTTTGATATATGATATATAACATTAAAATAAGTTCTACTAACATCATTACTGAAAAAATGTTTTTGATAACTTTGAGAGAACTTTGAGAGAACATTAGCCAATGTTCAGAGAATGTTCTCTGTTAGATGGGAAGTCTTTTGAGGCTGCACTTTACAGTAATTTTATCATAGTTAAAGAGTGTTATTAGATGCAATGTAAATAGAAACGCCTTAAACCCCCATTACTGTGCTTAAATCACTATAACACGTGCCTTTTAATGGCTTACTGTTTTAACAAAAGGCCAGCAAGCCAGCAACAGTAATCTGAAAAAAGACAGCAATGTTTAATGGTCACTTATATTAAAATTTATTTAATTACAGTAATCACAAAAATGTGATTGCCGCTCATCCATACATAACTCACTATAATGAACTAGCTACAATGCTAGTATGATGTGAATGCTAGTATGTTGTTCAGGGTGTTGCTATGTGGTTGCTAAGGTGGTTTCATGTCCGGTTGCATAAAAATGCAACCTGTCGTATACAAGCCACACATTTTGTGGCATCATAACCCTAAATATGAGCAATAGTAACCGTGATATTTGCCTTAGCAAACACTTCCACCAGGTGAAACAGTTCAGCAGCCAAACTGCAGGTGAAGCTGCAGGTAAAACTGTAGACTTGGCACATTAACATGATGTAGAGTCTTATTACTGTGCAGAAACAGGTGTGTGCATTGGCTTTTTTACAACAGCTTTGAATGTGGCTAATCTTATCAGATTTTAGAGCCAGTGATACCATTATTAATAAATTACTCTTAAAAATGGTCCTTCTATACTATGATTTTTTGGCACAGATTTAGCGCAACAGAGAATTCAGTCATTCAGAGGTGATGCTTAAAAATCTTGAAAGAGTTATTGTCTTTTATGTATTATCTGTTTTTAGCCATACATTTACACATTTTCCATAATATTTCAATGAAAAGTTTACTAATCTTTTGAGAGATGCCATAGTCCATATGACCACAGACATAAAAAGATACGCTGCCTCTGAGAGTTTCTGGAATTGTGTTAAGTGTGTGTGTTGCCCGGTGTGAAACAGCACAGGTCTGTTCTGTTCTTGTCTGCTATGGCAGGTGAGATGTAACTACAGCAGAAGTCTGAGTTCACCTCCTTATTTACAGAAGGGATGTCAAAGGAGGAGGAGCTTCTCTCCCTCAGGCTCACATCAGTTTCCGGAAAGTATATTTTTGTTCGCTCTATCACTTTCTTGCTCCATTAAAGTAATTTTTTTCTATCTTTTACTCTCTTTCTCTCTCTTCTTCTCACACACACTCTCTTTCGCTCTCTTTTGTCACCATTTCTCGCTCACTTCTGCTTGGTAACTGGTAAAAATAGTGCTTCATAAATCATGCATTCTTTTCCAGAGCAGAAAAAAAGGGGCGGGGGCACTTCAAAAAGAAGGAGAAATGAGAGAGGGAGAAAGCAGATTCAATGAGAGATTTGATGAGTGATGTCATGGTTTTACAGAAGAACATTCAGACAGGAAAAGAATCATCCTGGAAGTTTCTACACAGCCAACAGGGAACGTTCTCAGAACGTTAGCTAACATTCTTTAAAAGGTCTCTCAAAGTTATCAGAAAAGTTCTTGCCGTATCATTAGTAGAATGTTTCTCTTACATTATATATATCATATATGAAAAACATTATTCTTAAGTAGTTAGTGTAATGTTTTAAAAGGTTACAAAATAAATAAAAAGGTTAAATAATGGTCTTACAAACAAGCAATAATGTTAATACAATGTCTAAAAACGTTTTACATGTTCCTAAAACTTCAAATAACGTTGTAAAAGTTTTTGTTACTCAGTGTAAACATTATGGAAACATTCTTACAACCTAAAACTGTTAGCTGGAAAAGGGTTCTTGAGCCAACAGGATGAAAGACGGATTAAAGCCATTAGACACCCATGGATGGTTTTAACACTGGTAAAAACTTTAAAATCAATCAAACTGTACAAATGCTTGTTTTCACCTACAACTTAAAATTTCTTGTTACTGCTCAATTCACAAGAGAACTAGTTCTAGTGAACTATCTCCAGTAGGAGATAAACACATTTGGTGAGCAGCGTGTTATGGAGGGGTTTAATAAGCACAGAATCCAACTTGAGCTCTCTGATCTCCTCTGGACTATCTGATTAATTACTCAAACTTATGTTCAGAACTTCATTTACATTCAGTCACAACTGTGGTTTCTAGAAATGTCAGTATAGATTACTCAGTCTTTTAAATTTGGTAGGTATTAAGTCCTTGCCGTCCATATCCAAATGTACATCTATTTACCTTCAGCTTAGCAGTGACATTTTGATATACTGTATATAAAATGTCAGTCTTGCTTAAATTCATTCCTCCAGACATCTTAGCAGAGGTTATGCCTAGAGAAGTAAATCCCAGCTAACAATTTTAAGTTGTAAGAACATATCCCAAGTGTTTCCATTAAGTGACAGAATGTTTAAAATATTATTTTGAATGTTCTAGCAACGTTCAAAACGTCCAGTTTTTTAATGTTGTATTAATGTTACTTATTGATTGTAAGACTGTTGTTCATTTTTACATTTTGTAATGTTTTAAAAACATTCCACTACCAACTTAAGAACAATGTGTTTGATATATTTGATATATGATGTTAAAGACATTCTGCTAACATTACTGCAAGAATGTTTTTGAGAACTTTGAGAGAACCTTTAGAGAATGTTAGCCAACGTTCTGAGAACATTCCCTGTTAGCTGGGATGAAAGTCAGCTCAGAACAGTCATGTAGACTGTCACAGCCAACTGACTGAAAAACACACTCACAAACACACTTTCTAGTGTGGACTAATTGGCCACATCCCTGTGACATGTGCTTTGTATCTGTGTCGACAGCTGTTGATCACTGAGAAGTGAGGGGTAAGGAGGCACAGAGGAAGAGAACGGATCGGTTGAAATTCATTTTTTCCAGCATAGTTTCTTTTAAAGGGAAATAAAAAGATTTAAATGCAAATAATTCCATGCTTGTCATTAGGTTTTTCAGTGATTTTCGACAAAAGCTGAGTTCTACAGCAGCTGAACCTAGCCAAGGATTCAAGTGTTTGTACAGCTTTACCTTTCAAAGAGAAATTGTATGTGTGAAAAGGTCACACTCCTACATAAGTTCTGTACACACACACACTCTGTCACACACACTCTCTCACACACACTGCAATATACAATAGGACAGATACACTGTCAATGGCTGAGAGACAGTATATTGAAGATATTTGTATTCATGCATTCGTGTTGGGGAAGATAAAACTGTAATTTACCAAGATACAATCATGCTACCCTTTTTAAAAAGGATGTTCATTACAATACAAACTACTAACAAAAGGATTCCATACAATGCAATAGTGAATGTACATTGCAATTGTTTTTCAAACAGATGCAATGATTTCTTTTCCAATACATCCACCTTAGAGGGAGCAACATAAAGCTAAAGATCATTTATGCAAAATACAACTGAATAAACTTGAAAACACCCTAAAGAATATAATCAAATCAATTTATAAAGTATAATGAGGACCTAACAGCACAACTAAATAAAACAGCAGAATGTGAGCCATTTATTTCTCATTATGCAATAGAGATCTGGACATTTCAAAAACATGCCCATTAAAACGTTTTGAGCCTGATTTTAAATGTAATGCTTGAATTTTAAATGCTTTTTTGTATGCTTAAAAATTGCCAATTAAGTTGCATGATTAGGTTTTTTATTTAATTTTATATTAGGTTAGGATTTCAGCTCCCTTTACGCATTACTCACAACTAGACTAACATATCTTACATGTATAAAATAAACTACGAAGTTGTTCAAGTGAATTTTTCTTTGATCATGTTTTATCTTGCCTGGGGCACCAACACTGCAGGCCTGCATTGGTGCCTCCTCCAAAAACTGTTGCATGATGCTCCTGTGTGAAATTCTAAACATCACAGCAGTAGAGAGATACATTCAGTGTAATAGGATGCATTAACAGCCTGTGGCAGGAGGTTATTTTTACATGCGATCACTGCATCACACTGCAATGCTTTATGTAACGCGTTAATGTCAGGTTACATTGGCCAGAAGTATAAGATGTTATAGTTTCTCCAGGACTCGGCTGTTTAGACTTCACTGAAGCCCCATCAAGCAGCTCGATTGCCCCTTCAGGAATAAATAACATGTTCATATTCCTCTCATCCAAGTGCTGTGTTAACCAAACATAACCACAGCTGTAAATACATGCACACCCACCCACGAGGTACTGCAGGATCTGAGGTGAAGTGGAGATACTGTAGACAGTGTATAAGAGATCTTTGATGAATAATGCGCTATGTGAGTTCATTTGAGTGTGTGTGTGGTCATACAGAATCAAACAGAATGATCCTTCTTCAAAATCTAAAACAGCAAAAAGATTTCTGCGATGGATACATTTAGAGGTAGGGTTAGTGTTGGGGGATAGAATATACAGTTAGTACAGTATAAAAACTATTCTCTATGTAATGTCCTCATAAAACATGAAAACCTAATGTGTGTGTGTCACACTGCTGGGTGTGAAAGTGGAACGTTACATACGGTCCCATCATGCAAAAGCAGAACAAGCTCCCTCATTTGTCACGTTTAATATTTCATAAGCACTTGCCCCGCCGATCTCACATGCAAGCAACCAGAGTGTGTTTAAACTCGTCCTGCCCTCTTTGAAAGGGTCAGCAATGGGAAAGTGAGAGAGACTCGGATGGGACACGGTAATATAAGAGCTTGTGTGTGTGTTCTGCTGAAGTTCTTTCACAAGCAGAGAGATGAATCAGAGTCTGAATTTATCAAAGGGAAATGAGGAGAGAACTGGGGACATTTTCATATAAACACTCCTATTCTGTCATGGTTATTGTCATGATGAGTTGGTCCAGGGTTATTGTGTTGTTGTTTTTTAGCTGGTTGTTTCAACTTAGTTTAGTTTAACTTAATTTTACATTTTTTCAGTTTATTTGTTTTTTTATTTAAATGCTTAAATAATGTAATTTACACACTTAAATTACACACTTAAATTAATACATATATTAATTTAATAATGCTTTACACACGTGATGCTGTTTAGTTTCTTGTTACATTTTCATTATTAATGAATGTGGGTTGTACAGGTTGAAACACTGTAATACACTCTGGACCAAAAACAAAAATGAATTCATGGTCATTTTTATTTTACGTCAATTCTTTCTGGACTCAATGAAATTGACTTTAAATTCAGTAATTTCAATGATGTCTGATTTAATTTATTTCCGTTAACGAAAACATTTTCATTTAGCTTTCATTAATGATAACAGTGCTGGGGGGCACAACTGGGAATGCTAAATGGGCCTTCACACTGCCAAGTGTATGAGTGGGGGCCCATCCATTAAAATGTTGCCCCGGGCCCCAGAGTGACAGCCCTGTTTTCTGCTGGTGTATGTGTGTGTGTCATTATAGTGTGATTCTGAGCAGTGCCAAAATTACAGCTTCAATGACTTTCAGGGGATCAACTTTTTAAAACAACATCTAAAGGTAATTTAAAGAGCTAATTAAACGCGAGTCATTTCAAGATCTCATGCAACCTAAATTGCCTTTTGGCATCTCTAGCACAGTTACAGCCACGTCACCTATTTTAAGCTGCATTTACACCCAGAGCCCTAATGCGCAGATCTAACATTCTGTCCATCTGTTTACATTCACTTAAGACACAGGCTACTGTGTTTACATGAGCACCCTGTCGGACAGTTCAGTTCACTGTATGTGCTGCCTCAATATATCTGTGCCATAATATCAGTGGGGTGTACAAGTAAACAAATATATAACAGAAAGTGCTCCAAATCAAACACAATCCAATGACACAGAGGTTTTTGTTGTTCACATGCATGCAACTATGTCCTTCTCATTTGCTCATGTGTGTATAAAACACTGGAATCAGTTGATTTGTAGTTGATTAGTGGTTGATTTGATTGGTCAGTAGTTGATAGGTAGTTGATTTGACACTCAGGTTACACTTTATTTTGATAGTCCACTTTAAACTAACTATAAGAAACATTTGCAACTACATGTCCACTAACTACCATTAGAGCATTACTGGACTGTTAAGTTAGGGTTGAAGTTAGGATGAATAGAATAAGATGACATGTACTTGCAAAGTTGCTAGAATGTCTTTTGGGGACCATCAAAATAAAGTGTTAACAGATATTAGGCAGACTGTATACTAGTACTCCAATGACTGGTGGTTGATGAGTAGTTTCAAAGTTAATAGCTAGTATAATGTCTAAAATGGACTACTAAAATAAAGTGTTACCAACACACTTCATCTTTAAGTGGATGGGGCCAGGTTTTGTTTCATGTGTTACTCACCTGTGTGCTCACTTTGCTTTTAGCTGCTGCCGCGTATTTAAGAGCCTGTCTGATAATGACATGCAGTCTGAGTACCACAGCCTCAATGTCCTGCTCCCCCTTCATGGCAGCAGCAAGCGATCCCAGCTCCTCCACATACTCCCTCCAGTGAGGCTGCACCTCCGCCGCTCCCCCCAAACACGCCCCCATGGTGCTGATGCAGAGCGGATGGCACGGCCTGGCCTCCAGCTGCCCCTGACAGTGCGGGCAGTACCACAGCTTCAGCAGAGAGCGTCCACAGTCCCTGCCTGCGCGCAGGTGCTGAGTGGTGTTAACCACTTCGATGCCCAGGTTCAGCGCTTGCAGGAAAACCCGAGTGGCCAGGAGAGAGCGAGAAAAACGGGTCATCATCATCTTTGGAAAGGATCCAAATGCAGAGGTTCCACGCCAGGCCCCACGAAGACATTCTTCTGAGATGCCCGATACCGCTCCATTGCCAAGGAGACGGCGGTAGGTGAGAGGAAAAAGGCGAGAAAAGAAGGTGGAGACCATGTCGTTTACATTGGCATCAGAACCCAGGATGTACAGTGACATGTCCAAGAAAAGCTGTGTGACTGCTCCGCTGGCCCCAGGCCCTAAGCCAGGAAACTCCTCCTTTATCAGCATCAGAGTGGAATTACGACCCAGGCGAAGCACCATGTCAAAGGCCTCTGAGAGACAGAGAATTAAAAAGAGTTAGAAAGAGTTCTCTTTATGACCAAGTATCAGAGGTATCAAATCTATTCTCTGAAGCTATTCTTGCCCCTATTTTAACACACTTCACTGATACACTTTAAGAATTTTACTGACGCAGAGAGATCAAAGGGATAGAACCTTAAAAATTCTGATTTGCAGTAATCCACGAATCTCTTCCTTGCAGACACGTGACACACACACACACACACACACAAACTACTAATACTTGAAGGATAGTAAATAGAGAGAAAAAGGAATACAAAATTAAAGAGTTCTCTTTAGATGAAAACCATCATGTCCTTTTAAAACAACAAGGGCACTTTTCAAGAGTCTTATAGCTTTAAAAGGCCTTCATTCATCTGCACTGGATGCTGTGAGAGATGCAGAGATTTTCAGAAAACAGAGCACAAAGCATCAGGGAGAGAGAGGAGACATAATCAGCCGAATCTGAAGGCTCTCAGTAAAGTCTTATCAGCACAGAGGCAAAGAGGGATTGCAGCCAAACCCACCCGGACAACCAGGGAGACCAGAGACAAGAGGCAGAGGGGATTTAAGAAGGAAAAATGTGGAGAACGTATTACAGATATAGTGAAAGAAACAAGTGAAGGGTGGCGATAAGGGCCCTCCCAGCTAACAATTTTAGTTTGTATGAATGTTTGAGTAACAAAAATGTTAAATTTTATTTTGAATGTTCCAGTTTCTAGACGTTGTATTAACATTATTGCTTGGTTGTTATTCAGACATTTATTCTCTAATGTTTACAACATGTCACTTAAGAATAACAACAAACAATTGACAACATAAGATTTTTCATATATATACACACTGTTAAAGAAATATTTTATTAACATTACTACAATAACATTTTTGATAACTTTGAGAGAACTTTTAGAAAATGTTAGCCAACACTGAGAGAATGTTCCCTGTTAGCTGGGCTGTGTCGGTCATCCGGAGGGTGAAGGTGATTCAGATGTGGGGCGTCTCTAATTAGGCCTTTAGACTGCAGAGCTGTGATGTAAGTATGCTGCCAAGCAGGCTGGTTTCAGCCACATACATGAAGAGCTCCATCCATCTCCACCCGGGAGTCCAGCTCTCAGGATATTACATCAGCACAACAGGCTGGAGGAGTTTATGGATTGTGCCGATCGAGACGAGCTGGAAATCACTTAGCAGTATATCACAGAGCAGTTAAGGGTCTCAAGGTGATTTCATACAGTAAGACATGATGTTCACCTTACTCGACACACATTATCAGGCTGTGCTCGGAACAGCATTTTATCATATTACTATCTCCACTATTACTCTTACTATTTAAATACTATTGTGTGTAAAATGTGAATAGTATGTAGACCTCTTTCCACTACTAGAACTACAATTAGTCATGATTTTAAATCTCCTTTTAGTCTCATTACTGAAAGCTCAAATCTGCAACTTTTTAGGTGTTAAAAATGAACAGAAATCAGTTATAGAGCAAATACATTACAAATCATTGTTGAACATGATCTCCTTACCTTACCACAATTCCCAATGGTATGTTTATAATAATTATCATTTCAGCTCTTTGAAAATCTCTGTCTGGCTGTTTGAAAATCTCTTGTATTTGACTTACACAGTACATAAAGTAACCTGCAATTTTATGTTTTAAACAGAGATGGCGGTAGAGAGGTTACAGCTTGCACCTTTAATTAAAGTGTCAAATTTTTCATTGGATTGGATTACAAATGCAAAAATGCAAAAAATAACTAGGAAGAAAAAAATGTTCATATACTGTGCAGTATGCATTAGGCTAGAAATCTATTTCAAACACACTGTAGCCACACACGCAAAATGTGTGAACAGAGTTGGTACTGTATCGGTTTCAAATCTGAGGACAGCACAGTAAACATGGTGTCAAGCCCATTTAATACTGTTATTGCTTACTGTAATTTATACTCCCTACTGTTTTACATGTAAAATGTATGCAATTCTATGTGAAAAGTATGCTATATTCAACAATACTGTAAATGGTTTAAACAGCAATATTCTATATTGCTATATAGAATGGTTGGTATAACTCCATGGTTGTCATTTGATTTCTTACGTTTAATTAAGGCTTAATCTCAGAAATAAATACAGATGTTTTGCCATTTTAATCCAGTGAAATGTACAAATGTCTTTCAGCAGTTCAAATAAATACTAATGTTAAAAATCACAATTGATATTGCCTCTGATTCATCCGTCACACTGGAAATGGAAGGTCAAGTTGAGCGCATTGCATTGTGGGATGCTCTATCCCACGCGGTGTGCTCTGCTTGTATACTCCACATTTTGCCAAATGCAGTAGGTCATCTGGTTATTCCACAGCACAGAACACATACTGCATACAGCAAACACAGTAGGAGTGGCATGATGCATGTCATTTCAAGCATACCAACAGAGACACACAGTAGGGTATCTGGTTATTCCACAGCACAGAACACATACTGCATACAGAAAACCCAGGAGTAGCATGATGCATGTCATTTCAAGCATACCAACAGAGACATGCAATTGTAATGCTGCTCAGAGATCAGCCAGCGCACACACACAGATTTACCGTAACAGGGTGAGTAGTGTGGAGAGTGGCTGTATAGAGCTCTGTGCTGATGTTAGCATTGATTGGTTGTATGTGCTGTGATTTTGAGACTTTTAGTATTGAGGATTGTTTTCCATTTTTTTTTACGGGGACTTTCCATAGACGTGATATAGGCTTTAGTACTGTACAAACAAAATCTTCACAGAAAACTTACTGCATTTTTTTATTTTTTAGTTTAGTTTTTAAAACAAAAATAACAATTAAGTATTATTTATTAGCTGTTTTCCTTATAGGAGGAAACAGGGTCCCCACAAGGTCAAAATTAACTAGTATTACTATCTTTGTGGGTATATAACGTTGTCCAGGACACACACACACACACACACGTTTATTTCATTGAATATTTCACTATGAACCTACTAAATGTAATTTAGTACTACTAATATACAACCCCTAAATGTAACCTTCACACCAACATTGGACACCAACATTTTTAAACATGATTTTGGCAATTTGGCTACGATTTCTTTTCACAAGTCTTTTGACCAGTGAGAACTGTGTAAACATCCTGACATGTGCTTTCAACACCTTTTACTTTATTCAGGAGGACGTTTCAAAATTCTGGCCCTCACAAGCACAGTCAAATCGGCACCACACACACTTCCCCCTGTGATTAACAAGCTCTCTGATGCACTGAATGGCAAACAGAAGAGAAAACACTCACACCCTGAAGAGTAACTACAGACATATACACACTCCCACAATGTCACACACGTCATATCCTATGCAAACAGATTCATCACGACACTCAAACTCATGCTGTTTGCAAAAGCACCAGCATAAATATCTTATGCCTATACACTCATCATACAGCAGACAGCAACATTTATATTTATGAACAAACATTGACATGCAAAACAAAACCTAAAAATAAATTATAATGACATTTCTGATTAAACAAGTCTATATATATATGACAGTCACACGCTAGCACACAATAACATTACACGTGCGGCACATTAAACATGTATAGTTGTGAGTCTGCTTTTAATAATGCATACACGCAATCTATATCCTTCAGCTTTGTGTTACTACTGTCTGAAGGTGTTTGCCCACAAGCCACAGAGAACAGAAGAGAGAAAGAGCAAGAGAGCTTGTGCATACAGCTCTGCTTCTCTCCTCTATGCTTCATCAATCTCACTGAAAGCCTCGTGTTAGGCAGACAAAAGCCACTGTATCACTTACAAAGCCATAGCGGACTTTAACAGTGGGAGAGAGTTTCTCTCTCTTAATGCAATGCTTTTTCTGAGCAGAAGGGTCACAGTGGTCACTGTAGAACTCAGTCTGCTCATTTCCCATCTGATCTGGACTGCAGGTCCAGGTGCAGGTCCACATGCAGGTTCAGTATCATGTGTCTTCTAATGGGCGAAGAACAGATGTCCTACACAGCACAGAGAAATACGGACTACAGGGCCTGCCCAGCAGTTCCCTAACATTTTTATTAAGCAACAAAAACATTTGAATTAGTTCTAGGAACATTCTAAAATCCATACACAAGTGGCGTTATAAAGATAGTGCCAGTGAAAAGTGTACCACAGCAACACTAATAAGATCTTGAACAAACAAAACAAAATTAAATATTATATGTAAAACATGTAGCTTGTAAGCTTTGTCAATTAAAGGTAAGGTAGGAAATTTCAGAGAGGGTAGCAATAGCAAGCTAGCTTTGAAAGCATAAGATCCCGCTCTCCCGTCAGAGCCCTCTCCAAAGCCGTGCTTTTCACTGCATGAAATCGGTACTTGGTACAACTGACATTAATACAAGATGAATACAGTTACACATTATATTTTAGTATCGATTTGGTCCTGAATTCTGCTACTTTCTTACATTCTTTGGAAACAATCCGCTGCTTGTTTCCAGCTTTGAGTGATTTTACTGAACACACAAGACATTGACAAAGGATTAGGCTGCGTAAGTAGCTAATGTTGCCCGCAGCATTTTAATTTTACATATACATCACGTCTGTCCCGTTCTAAGAGGAAAATGATACATCCATTCGGTTCTACAAACTAAATACCTCCTCAATCATGGTTAGGAGTTAGATACGAGTTACTATGCACCATTGTGTTTCACAGGTATCTGATTTCCAGCCACTCAGATGATTTATCATTAATGCCAATGGATGTGTAACCAAGGAGCTTTGATGGTGTTATATTTATGATCCAATAGACAGATGAACGCAAGCCAAAAGCATTCAGTCTTGTAGGGAGTGTGCATCTGCGAGGGCAGGGTGAGTTATGATATTGCGAGAGGTGAAACTTATGAGAGCAAAGTAATTAGGAGACCCATAAATATGTATGCTATTTCATTTAAGTCACTCTACATGATTTGCTAGCTGGCAAGACTATCTGAAATGCTAGTTACTTCAAGACTGTTAAGAACACACAGATCAAACTAAAGCGAAGTGACGTGCAGGCCAAGTATGGTGACCCATACTTGGAATTTGTTCTTTGCATTTAACCCATCAAGTTATGTGCACACACATTGGAGTTGTGAGTTGGACACACACACACACACACACACTGCAAACCATAAACATACACCCAGAGCAGCACTTGAGTACCTGGGGTGCATTTGGGGGTAAGGTGTCTTGCTCAAAGGTATGTGTGATGAAGTGCAATTTAGGTAAAACAAATGTATATCTTCACCTTTATTAGTCACTTCTGAATAAAAGTGTCTGTCTTGTGCATAAAATGCAAATGAATTTAAAATACAAAATGCATCTTACACAATCCTATCCATCAAATGATGCGTCAGAGCTTTCTTTAGCATATCAGCCCTGTTCTGCAGACACCTGATTAATCTATAATGCTGATGTTTAACTTTGTTTAATGTTGTTTAAAAAAAACGTTCCTCTTCTGCTTTTCATCCTGTCCCTCCCATCAGAATTGTTCCTACTTGTAAATGTAGCTGGGTAGACTAGACTTGTTGTTTTCTATGGCAAAATGTTAAATGCTCTCTATCTTTAAAAGTTGCTTTGGATAAAACTGACCCAGGCACTGATCACTTGGTCTCACACCCCTGGATATCATACTGCAGGAACATCCTTACCCTCCACTCACTGAGTACATTTCTACAGGAAGTAGAACTGCTACTTCCTGCTCCACTTTCTGCAGGCCCTAAAGATATCAAAGCAGCCAGTTTTGAAAGGTGAATGTTTATAGAAGAGTATTAATTTAGATTAGACTTTAATCAATACATCAATCCAGCATGCGGTCTCCCTAAACCAGTTGCGTGTTCTGACACATGCAGGGGCGCTGCGGTAATTCAAGCTGCTCGGCACCACCGCTTGGACATCCATCAGCGGCCCATACACTCATTATCCCAACCAGGCGCAGATCATCAATAAATTAGCCATGCAACGAGCCCAATCAATTTCCCTGATGGAGTGTCACCTCTAGCCGCCGGGGAGAGCGATGGGGGAAGCAGTGCCACCTGGCCCCTCCCCCGCCAGACCGTTGAGGAGTCTGGAACCATCAGCACTAATAAAGTCTCTATCTGCCAGATGCAAGGCGCGCTTCATACATCACCGGTAAATTATGTGCATTCGGAATGGCTCCATTGATTAGGGCTGAATTTGTTTGGTGTACCCAAGACACGATCACTCACAGTGCCTGTGTAACTGGAGCGCCACACCTGTAGAGTGGGCTGAAGTCAGGGGTCTAGATGCCAGGGGGTGATGAAGCCATGTGCGGGAAGCTGTAAAAGTGCAGTGGTAGAGTGGTAAGAGGAGGATAATATTTCCCGTAAGGGAGGAAACGGATTTCTGGTAAGG
Organism: Chromobotia macracanthus; assembly: GCA_036877525.1. NCBI lineage: Eukaryota > Metazoa > Chordata > Actinopteri > Cypriniformes > Botiidae > Chromobotia > Chromobotia macracanthus. The sequence goes on from JAZGTH010000017.1 coordinate 5,708,690, forward strand.
TCCTGATAGTATCGCTCTGGCCACGGGCTGAGCGGCCAGAGGAGAATTACATGAGGCATTGGGTTACCAACATACTTACTCTCCTCTGCCTCTTTTTCTCTCTCTCCATCTCTCGCCCATCTCCATTGCCGGAGAGACCTTGCTCACTCATGCACTGACAAATGGACTTCTGGGAAGAAACAAATGACTAACGAACGGACAGGAACTGCTCTCTGCTTCTTTACTCTGTGCACTGGAGTGAAACCTCAGATCTGATTATGAGAAAATCAGAGTGGACAGTATCACACAGTACACGCATATGAAATCAACTTCATTTCTCACAGATAAATCCTTTTACATCAGTCACAAACAAAAATCTTCTTTCCATATTCAATTTTCCAATGACGGATTGCTGGATGTATTATAGGCGCCAGGAGCTTGACCACAGTGACTTTTTTGGTATGGATCCTATTGATTTCTTGTTCTGTGACTTTACAGAGGGCAAAGTTGAGTCCAGATAGAGAATGAGACAAGAACCTATGTGTCAGGCTATGGCCACAAAGCTGCTTAAAACTACATGGCTGATCCCACAGGTCCACACACACACAAACAACTTCTGTATACAGCAATCTGGCGCCACTTAATCTAAGTCTCTGTATAGACCGCATTGATTTCTGTTCCTCAGAATCTCAGTAAAATAAGACAGCATGATTTGCCTATTTAGTGTCATGAAATGACCTTCATAATGTATATACATGCATCAAAATATCATATTTAATGTGTATATAAATAATCATTGAATTCCCTTTCTGTAATGCGAAAAAATATATTTAAATTGTAACATAAGCTTGTAATAGTAAAGCTGCTTTTGATTTTAATAAAAATAATCATTGTGCCTATAAAAAATTTCATGAAATTATGAAAATGAAAGTTATGAAATTTACAGTAATACAGTAAACACATTACAGTAATATGTTTTTGCATTACAGTATTAAAAATAATATAACAGATCTCAAAAGTCTTAAAACAGTCCTAACTTTCTTTATGCACAATTTTATTATGATTTACATCAATAATGACATAACTGTAGATTTTCCTATCTGTTACACTCTGGATGAACCACCAAAACTATGTTTCTAAGACTCTGCTCAGGTGAAAAGGTGGCAGAAATGGGTGTGTGATTCGAAGAACATGTAAGATCCAGCAAAAAGAGAAAGCTCAGAGAACGTTCCAGAACCTGTGGAGAGAGACACTCAGAAGAGCTTTGAAACCCCTTTCAAAGACTTCTTGAGTCAAGTGATGGCAGTGTACCAGACACACAAAACGTGTTGCAAAAATCCACCGCTGAGATGAGACCTTCAATGAAAACACCACAATACCTGAGCATTAACACACAAATACAGGCATTTCTAACATGATCTCACTTTACAAACAGATGCAGGCCATTGGTAATTTTCTAAACTCCCACACACAACACCATTTATGCTCTGATACATGCAAGTGCCACATTTCAAAAGAGAATCTATACTTAATTTAATGATATAGCTCTGAATAAAACATACACACCGTAGCGTACATTGAAAACAAACACTCCATGTGTAGAGAATGGGTAAAAACTCAAAGGACAAGCGAATAAACAGATAAATGACTAAAGGAAGCTGCAATAACAGACGTTCTGGCACAAACAACCGTCCTTAATCAAGATTCAGCTCTACAAAGTCTCAGCCCATCTCTCCATGCATGACCTGTGGCTGAGAATAAACAGACTATTCACCTCAAACCCCTCCAAGCTGTTCCTCATCTATCCTTCCTGCCCTCTTTCACCCGAACATCGCCCCCTCTGACCAATTATCCACCGCATTTCGATCCTACAGAGCCTGATTTCCAAATTTTCACAAATAAAAGTACAGAGCTGATAATGACGGAAAAAATTCTTTCCGTTTTGAACTGGGGTTTTAAAAGCAGATAGAAGAGCGTGGGGTTGAATTTTAAAGCAGAGCAGTGAGGGAACAGAGATATAGTTTGAAGTTCTTGCTCCAGAGGCGAGTGTTAGTGAGGGAGCGATGGAGAAAAGGAAGGTGAAGGAGAAGAGCGAGTAGGTGACACAGAAAGGAAGAGTCATGTATACTTTGTGGATGTGTGGTAAACATATTAGAAGAGCTTGCAGAAGTATCCTTTCTCAGATGGCCTAAACTATTTACATAGGGGATATGTTATAATCCCTCCAGCCAAATAATAGAGATTATTGTTCTCTTTCTGACTAGCAGTAAATTTAACAGTAATCCCTATAATCTCATAAAGATGTTTAGTGTGGTATACAACACTGTTAGGAATTCAATTAGGGAGTGTTTGTAAAGACTGTTTCATGCCAAGTATGTGGACAAGCCACTAAAACAGTCTGAACTGCTGGTTTTAACGTCCTCTGCTGTGTTTGAGGCTCACACCCTACTTTAGCTTGGCACTGTATCAAAAGACACCGCAAACACACAAGGCAATCAATTTCCTCCGCTTTCCCCCGTCTAATCAGATTTCTTTTCAAGGCATCCATTAATCTCTAACCTGCAGATAGATCAATTGAAATATGATCACTTCAGCAAACTCTAAAACTGCTTTATGGTAAAGGTTTGATATACAGTATAGATCCTGCTAACAGGGAACGTTCTCTGAACATTAGCTAATGTTCTCTCAAAGTTATCAAAACAATCTTGGAGTTACATTAGTAGAATGTTTTTTTAATGTTATACAGCATATGTATCAAAATGTTATTCTTAAACTGTTATTGGGATGTTTTAAAAACATTATATAATTTAAAAATGCTAATAAAACAATAATGTTTATACAATGTCTGAACTGAACTTTTGAACATGCCTAGGTCATTCATTTGTAATGTTTCAACAAATGCATAACATTTGTAATGTTTTTGTTTATGGAAATGTTAGGGGAACGTTCTTACAACCTAAAATTGTTAGCTGGGGACTAGCTTAGCATGACTGCTCGTTTTGACTCAGGATACAAAAGGCAGCAGCTTCACTGAGGTTTGCAGGTCAACGGCGCGTCAGCATATCTCCATCAGCTCTGATTCAAAGTTCACCCACCACAGCGGGAGTCAAACCATCAGCCGGCCTGGACTTTAGTTCTGCTTCATGGAGCAGCACTGGGTAATGATATCCAGACAGGTGAGATCCATATCAGTAAACTCTTCCTTGACAGACCTCTGCCCTAAACGTGGAGCACACAGACTCAGCTGCAGGTATGGAACTAGATCAAAAGGCCCACTTTTTTCTGCTTCAGTTAATTTTACAGGAACTCAGTGAACGAAGTGGGATGAAACCCCATCTTCCTTGGATAGATATCAGCACTGGAAAAGGCTGCAGGCTGTGACTATTAGGATCTAATATAGCAAGATCTCATGAGGAGTAATAACTCACTGTTAAAGACTGAGATTGCTGCTGGTAAAGCATTTTAACATCAGTGGGAGAACACTGTTGGACCTTCTTGGCCTCAATCATCAAATAATCAACACTGCTCTTCTGTATCTGGGTCTTCATGCTCACCATGTCTAATCCTACGTTTTCAGTCAGCTGCAACTGATTTCAAAATGTGTCATTTATCTTTTCTAAAGGTCATTTCTACCAAATCCCTTTAGCACAACTATGGCCTATTGCATGGTACTTTTTCCTAAAGGTTTATGTCAATAGGCCCATAAAGCTGAACACAATTTTCACCTGGTGGCTAAACATGTGCCAAATAAATGATATATCTTCCCTGTGAGTCTCAGTTATTCACAGAGGGACATTGCAGAGTTTACACCTATATCTTCCTTCATCCCATCTGATGCTGAGGGGAAGACCTCATTTCTGTAACTTCTGAAAAATGTTAAAGGTGACCTGCATTGTGAGAATGGAAAATCTTGAGAAGACAACCAGCTTGGAGCAGCGTGCATTTCCAAGCTGGTGTAGTCTGGTGGTGGCTGGTTTGTCAGTACACCAAAACTTACTGTGGTTGTTTTTCAGGTAACCTAAAAAAATGCTTCATGTGTTACCAAATTAACTAGTTTTCAAGTAAAAAAAATGTAAACAATATTATTTAATATACTTTAATTATAAATATGATTTAATACAATTTAATCAACACCACTGAAAATGGGTAAGGGATGGAAAATTATGGGAAAGGGTTAAATCAAATATAAAAATATCAGCTCATGGGATTTTACAATGTGGTTGACCAGCATGGTGCTTCTAATCAATAGAATGGATCAGAAAAGTCCTAATGAGAACCACAGCACACCAGCATCTGAAAAACAACACATATATGCAGGTTTTTTCAGCAGGGAAATAAACACACTAGGTCTTAACATCTAGTGAAAACTTCTGAATGTAAACATTTCTTCCTGAAACCAAACCCAAAGCTTTTCAAAACTCATCTTCTAACACGGTGAGCGTGTTTGTGCAGAGCGAGAAGATAAGAGAGGCGTGCCACCCACTGCTGTGTTGTCAGCTCTGTGACGGACCTCTCAGTTAGTTGGTTTGTTTTTCTCTCTTCACTTTGTTAGCTCCGTCCTTGATGTGTCTCGCGCAGAAGAACCCAGGAGCCTTCATAGCATCAGGTGCCGCTCTGATCAAAGGCTGACGTGAGCACTGTGCTCCTCCTCTCTCCTGCTCCTGCTCCCGCTCTCTCTCTCTCTCTCTCTCTCTCTCTCATACCATTGCTTTTCTTTTTCTTTCCTTTCATGTCTGTTCATTTGCATCATCCTTTTCTTCAAGACATGCACTATATGTTTCAGGTCTCATAACTCCCACATTACAACTCTTTCTCACCTGCCTGCTTTGTAATGTAGAAACCATCATTTCTGAGGAAACTTCCCCTTTGAAAGATAAACAAACATGGTGGCATTTAGGGACAACAAAGAGCACACTGATGGAGGTTATTAATCTACACGACTAAGACGGTTTGTCCGCTACACGCTGTTTCAAATCCCCTGGAATTCTTGGAGACAGAGTGCCCCAAAGTCCCTCATTACGTCCTTCCCGAGTGCACACCTCAGCAATACGTACATTATTGTGAGAACTTCTGTCAGCTACACAATAGAAACATCCCTACTTTTAATCATAACACCAGCCAGCCAGGGAAGAGCCACCTTCACCCCTCCACCCTCTCCACCCGTCTCACATTTCTCCTTTTTCACTGCTTCCTTTCATTTATCTCCTCCTTCCTCTCTCCCACTCTCTCTCCCAGAAGTCACAGTGATGAATAGCTTAGCACTGGCATCTGATGCCCACCAGCTAGAGGCTGGACCCTTTCAACCGCTCTCGAGGATCAGGAGGGGAAAAGAGATTAATTAATCCGGCAGACTGGGAGGCAGGACACTTTGGGTATAGAGTTTGTGTGTGTGTGTGTGTGTGTGTGTGTGTGTGTGTGTGCACGGAGGCTGATGAGCTCTTTAAATAAACGCCACAAGGGTACACACAAGAGCAGCCAGAGGCAGGGCATATGAGACCGTCCTTGACCTCCAAACACACACACACTCACAAACTCTTCCCTTAGAGACACCTACACACACACCTACACACAAACCCACAATAAGCATCTGATTTTAAGACCAGACGTGGGGGAGGGTGACGGGACCTTAAACACACACAGTGCTTGTACTCACCGACATTATTAAGGCATATGATACCGTACAGAAGAGGTTGGTGATGTCATCATTTCGACCGCAGCTTCGCCCTTCAGAGCAGCTAAATGCACCCGTTTTCCTGCAGCTGACTGAGTGGTACATGTCTCTGCTAATAATGCTGTTCATCTGAAAAGATGCAGTATGCCACCCAATGGTGTTGTTTTAAACGTCAGCAGATTAGTTCTTACAAAAATTAACGTTATCGTACTCTGACATATTTTTTGATACTTGCCTTGGATGCTTTGGATAAAAGCAACTGCCAAGTGCATAAATGTAAATATACCTGCATACCACACACAGTTTATATAAACATATCAGTATGGTACTTTGTAACAGAAGCTGACTCTATAAATCAGCCCTATTTATTTTTTAGGGGTGTAATTTGTCACCAGATTTGCACTCAGATTCCAATATAACTCTACAAATTTGCATTTTAATCTACTAAACAGAATCTGGTGCAGTTTTTACTTGTCATTTAGCAGATGGCTGTTACCCAATGAGACTTGCTTTACACTAATTGCACAGACGGTCTCTTCGGAGCAACCTGTGGTTGAAATGCCTCGCTCAAGGGCACAATGTTGATAGAACAAGACTCTGATCTAACAGGAACTATTGAGTTTCTGGGTCATTCTGGGTTCTCACGTGAGACTGAACCAGTAGAAGCTCAGATCATTAACTATAAGGGTACCGGCACCCCACTGACACACTCATCTGAAGCCCCAAACTGTCCAGCGATGCTTAAAGGTAGGGTAGGCAATTTCGGAGAGGCTAGCAATAGCAATCTAGCTTGAAAGACCCCACCCTCCGTTGAGAGCAAATTCGGACCGAATGCAAAGATATGGTCCTGCGCCTTCCACAGTAGATATGCATTTATATAAATATATATAGACTGCTTTCCTTAGCGATTGCTAAGGAGATGCGACGAGACTTTTAACCAGCACAACGAAAAATGTTTTTGGAAAAAAACACCTACCTTGCCTTTAACAGGATGGGACTTGTAAACTAGGCTATAATGTACAACAGTAGAGATGGATCTATAGTGGCAGAGGTCCCTCTAGAGACACAGCAAGAAACACAAAGGAGAAAAAGACCTGGGGAACATGGAAGGAAAAAGCAGAGGGAAATTCCCATCTGTCTCCCACCCTCATGAATGAGTGCAGTGACCCACATAGAGGGGACGGGAATAGCAACAGGGTAGAGGAAGAAAGAAGAGAACGGAGAGTGAATCAAAAAGAAAAGGGCAGAAGAGATGAGAGATGCTTCTCCTTCTTTGAATGTCTTCTCTTGGGCATATCTTCAAACAGGATGTGCAGAGGGGCGGTTGAGGTAATGGAGGCAGGTAGGCATGAAATAGTCTTGTAAGGGAAAATAAGCAGACATATTTTTGCTCAGGTCAGGTCAGTGTGTACTCACAGCATCAGGACAGATATAACAGTGAAATTGAGCTGTCATGCCATAGGAAGTTGTATTGTATGTACTGAATTCACCCAGATAATGGCTGCTGTATAATGAGGCTTTATTAATTACTTTAAATTACTCTTAATAACACTTCATATATAATTATTGGAGTATAAATGCTTCTAATTTACTATGGTGTAAAATACTTTAAAGGTTTTTCCACTAGAGTTTAGAGGTAATCTAAAGATCACACTCAACATCGTGAAGCAAAGATATGGATTTAGATGGTTTTTCAGACACAGGACTGAAGTCTTCTCATTTTACATATTTTGGGGAAAATATTATTTGCGTTTAGTATATACACACACACACACATTTAAAACTTTTAGTCCAGAAACATGGACCAAAATGCTAATCATTTATACTGCACTCATTTATTTTGTCCAATAAATGCTCTGTAATATGATAATGTCCCTCCTCTAAAGCCAACTATTTCAGACTATGGCAGTAGTCTGAAAATATATATATATTCGTAAGTTAAACATATATTTTTGCAAACCCCCTTTGCAGACATTGCGGCTTAGATGAGAAAAACTGAAATGAAACCTGAACTTAAAAAAAAAACAAAAATCACAAACAAAAATGATAATGGGATTCAAAGGCAAAGTCTCTCTCTTCTCTCTCTCTCATTGTACCTCCTCTCTCACCTCTATTCCACACTCTTATCTGCTTTCTTCTTTTGTGAGTCTGCACTGAACTTTTCATCATGTAAAAGCAAATAGAGAGCAAAGCATAATAGGAAAAATGGAGAAGAAATGTGTCATCTTGCTGTGTGTCCTTCCAACACAGAGGCAAACCAATATTCCTCTTCATCACTTTCTAAAGAACTCCATCATTACACAGAAAGGAGAGATGGAGAAAGAGAGAGCGAACAACACAGTGGTAGGAGAAACAGAGAGAGAGAGGAGGGAGGGAGAGAGGCCTGCACTCCAAGGATTTGACAATAAATATCCAATTTGAATCATCATATAAATTTCAGTGCCTTGAGAAATAACATGAAGTGAGCAGAATCACAGGCTGAAATGTGATTTCTCCAATAACAGAAAGCAGCAGTGATAGTTCAGAGTGGATGAAAAGCAGTAATCACAAAAGGAAAAGCTTTAGAGTAAATGAGCAGGAACTGCTGATTGTTACAGTTTGTTTTAGAGTAATTGTATCTCTGAATCTCAAACCACTTTCCATTAAAACAGATGCTGAAGAAGATTTCCACTTTCAACTGTTCTCCAAGTCGATGGCTAGACAATGGCAGAAGATTAAAAAAACCCTATGAATCAAACCCTGTCCTTAAGCAGCAAACCATCTTGTTGTGTGTGTCTTTTGAAGTTCATCACGTTGAAGGGAAAGCAGAAGTTAAAAAGCAGCCTCACGATATTGATGTTTATGTTTGGAAGTTACTAGGTAAGGCATATTCACTATTTCTCATTTTTAGATGCCCTAGAGGAAATAAACTCTACTTTCAACTCCTCACACAAAATGAAATGCCTTCGTCCTCTGGTTTTGCTGCTTTCAGCCAAACAGACTGTAGCCTCTGAACTCACTCCCTGTATGGCAATCTGACCCATTTCTGCACAGAACTACAGCCATGACCCTGTGGCTTGGCACACACACATACGACCCATGGGCCCAACTGGGCATAACAGAGCAGGAAATACAATCAACCGTTATAGCTAAATACACAGTGCGAATGAGACCAAACAGGTCCAGTGGGTTTCTTAAGAGCTCTCACACTGACTTAATGCTCCAACTATTGATTTGGTTCTCACCCAAAGCCACATTATCATTACCCTTCATCATCATTAGGATATTAACTTGTCCTGTGCATCATTACCAAAAGCCCCGATGATGATATAACCGCTATTATACCATAACAGGCAGAATACTGCTAAGAATATAATGATCATATGTGTTGCTTGTAATTACAGTCAGTTGCTTGCATTAGTCACTGTTTCTAATAAAGTAAATGAGTGTTAAACTTGTTTATAGACATCGTTTTAATCGGGCAACAGCTGGTGAGAGAGTGCATGAAGGCTTTAGCGCCCCCTACAGGAGGAGAAAAAACAGGGCGTTCAAAGGCAGGAAGAATGAAAGAAACCTTCACCTTCCCTTCCTCTTCATATTTCCCTTTGAAAAAAGAGAGGGCTAATAAAATATTTATCATGCCAGGCAACAGTTTGTGTCGAGATGAATTCATCTCTGACATTCAAAAGCTCAGGAGGTGGAGGAGAGAGATGAAAAGTGAAAAAAGAGAGTGATATATGTCATTTCATTGATGAAGCGGGGGAGGAGGTCTGAAAGCTGGAGAAGACAAATAGAAATTAAATATGCAAGAAATCAATGTTAAAGCGGAAGATGCACAGAAATGGAAACATGGGAGAGACAGTAATACTATGAATAAAAAGTAACAGAAACGTGAATTTAAATCATTTAATGGGGTTAATAAAGGTTTGGAATAATCAGAGATTAAGTCAATTAAAGCTGCAATCCATAACTTTTCCCTCTCTTGTTTTTATCTTTTGTAACTTGTCCCTTTTCTATTTGAAACATATAATTGCATGTTACTTTACACTCTTTTCTTTACATATGTCAAAGTTAAATAAAACCAAACTGGTATTTTATGGAAAATTGGCCCTGAGAGTTCAAATGATAAATCATTATTATAAACTTTTCATTGTGAACCAGGGTAAGGAGGTAAGGAGACCATTTTTAACAACAAAAACATGTTATGGATTGCAGCTTAAATAAAGGGTGTGAGACATTTGAGAATTTGTGGGGCGCCGGATCGCTGGAGCTGTCCGTGGTGCTGAAACCTGTGGCGCGACAACCACCAGCACTCAAAACCTCCTCCTCCAACAGACCTTTGTGTGTGTGTTTGTGTGAGGTAGAGAGAGAGCAAACATCTCTATGTGCTGACAATCTAAGCTGTCTCTTCCTGTCTTTGCTGTGGCACAGACATGGCAGATATCAGTGAAGTGAAACTGAAGACCCCAAGGACACAGTGAGGGTGACACAGCTAAAGGCATCAAACCTCTTGAGTGACAGGTTCTTGCTATGGAATATTGTCACGTAAAATCTCTACATCTGAGCCCTGAGCAACACACGATCGCGGATGCGACAGAGACAAGGAACCAAAAGTTCAGCGCCCAGCAGGAGACCATCCCAGTTGTGTCTGATGGCAGGCTCTTATGCATGGCTTCAGACTGCCTCGCTATCTATGCCTACAGCCCCAGTTATGTGTTGGATACTGACACTAACACGCTCTAACACACTCAAAAATTGCAGCTTGTCACAATGGGCTATTAGCCTCCTATAGGGGAACCCAAAGAAAAGCGAGAGAGATGGAGAGAAAAGGTCAAGGACCACTAGGCTAAGCTAATAGGCTTCCCTCACCGAGTGCAGCCCCTGGGGGGGTCTCTCAGTCACTGCATTTGGCTGGAAGAGATAGCACTTGTAAACACAGGGGGCTGATACTGTGGAAGTATGTTCAAAGAGCCTGAAGCCTCTATCCTGACGAGCTGGAGAGCAAGGGGGGGATAGTAACCCAACATAGTTGGCAAATGACAAAGGGTTTGTGTCAAGGTCAATACACAGTTGCTTGCAACTGTAAGAAACATTGTGGACATCACTGTTTTGACAATTCAGCTATGCACAACATAGAAATTTACTTATAAACAAAGTAATAATCAAAAAATGTAAATGTTTTCAGATGACAGGGAGTAAAATGGCAGACAGGGAGGAAACCTGTTTGGTATTGAGGAAAAACAGTGACTGCAATTTGCAATTGTTTTAGTCACAATATGAAAGTAAAACCGGTTGTTAATACAGTTTCAGGGCTACAATGAGGGAATGCAGTTAAATAAGGGAGCAGAACAGAACTGCTGAGAGTTTAGATAAGTGAGGCACTGATACGAGAGTAACTGATGATCTCTGAAATGCTGATGACAACCTCCAGTAGGGCCCGGCAGGACATTTGTCTCTGGCTGAAAAAGGAAACCAACACTATCTCCCCAGGATAGAATAACTGATGGAACTGATTAAACCACACTATTCTCACAACTTTGGCCAACACGTTGTTCTACATCATTTCGGTCAAACATGAGAGACTCTGGGTGTCAGTCCAGTGACGCTTCCTGTGGTTACAGTCACATTTTCAGAAGAAACTGAAAAAAAAGTGTACAAAGCTATTCTGTTTCTCTTGCAATGCCACAAATTGGCTCTTTGTATACCGAAAAGGTCTTCAGAAATGTATACTTTTTTTACTGCACAAACATTGCAACCATTTCACTTGCCAACATTTTTTGGAGCTTGCTAAGATGTATTTTAATGTTAGGTTTCAAAGGGTCTTCTACTTTCTAGGGTTTTCTGGCTGGTTTCTACATCATTTTTCACTGGCCTTATTTAAAAAGGCAGACTGTCCTCCCAGAGATAATCAGAAATAAAGCTACAGCTTCCCAAATTCTAAAAGTTGTCTATCAAACTTAAACATCAGAGCCTATTTCCCACCTGTCCAGCTGAGCTCTAATGAGACCTATGAAATATCAAACCCAGTATGGAGCCAAACGCATTCCCATGTTCATTTTAAGAGCTTCACACAGTGGAGGAAAACGCCAGAGCAACAGATCGATAATGCCTTTAAACACACATCCATATTGGTACCAATTATGTTTTGGAGGCACACGGAGGGTGTTTTGCTATGACTCCTGCACGCACTGTAATGCAGTTTGTGTGGCATGAATAGATGCGTGAAGTACAGTGTTAGTTAAGACTGAGAGTCAGAGAGGACAGCAGAAAGGCTTTTGTGATTACATTGGCTGGCTTTGATCCAGTCAGTCAGGCCTCCCTGATCTTACCACCTGTTGGCTTGCAGAAGCTGTCTGCAGCTGGTTAATTAGACGGGCTGGACTGAAACAGACAAATCACACACACACAATCAGAGGCTCAAAAGCACAGACATGAACTCAAAGGTTACTGTCAGGTGCATCCACACTCTCTCTCTTACGCACACACACACACACACACACAGGGGAAACAGCCCCAGCAGCACCTGTTAGTTTGTTCTGACACTGTGAGTAATTTGGGATGCTCACTGTACTTGCATCAGTGGAAGCAGCAGACGTCTGGCTCTGTATCACAGGGTACAACAGCACTGAGAGTTGAGTCATCCTCTAAATCCGAAGATACATTCGAGGATTCTTTTGCCCTTCTGCATAAGTTTGTGTGTGACTGAGTCTGATGTCCTTGGCATCGGGCGTTCGGCTGGGACGTGTTTTTTCAGAGACATCAAAATACACAAACACATACAGAAATGCTTTGTGCTGTCTGTGACACTTCCTGTCAAAATACACAATACACACAAGGCCAAAACTAAGTTCCATTTTTCCATTTTGAGGACAGCTGAGCACACACAACATCATTTTCACATACATAAAAATACATATGTACTTCATATACGGCCTATATGTTTTAACATATGTAACTATATAGACATAAACAAAAGATCTTGTTATACACAACATGAGCCACAAACGTTTAGTACACATTTACAGAGATAATATTACAGAGATTCAGTTTTATTATTGTTTGTAGTAATCTTTACATTTTCTAATTATTTTGTTTGCAGTAAAAAATGAATTGGCAATTGAACATCTCATTATTTATTGACATTTAAAATTCAAAATTCAGCTGATGGTGATGATGTCATCATAATATTTGCATACTAAATTGCCATTGGCAAAGTGACTTTAATGCAGTATTTTATTTATTAAGCGTAAGAATTAATGAATCTATTTTTTCCTACTGTGTCTTAATGACTTCTGTTTAAGTGCCTCTGAATATGAAATGACAGGAAGCAGGTCTCTGCCAGGTTCAGTCTGCACTGCGCCATCCCTCAATAACAGACTCTTTTCCAAATCTCTTACATTCTGACAGGTTTACAAAACAATCCACAGTGAAAAGAACTCAAAATGTAAAGATTAGACCAAAATGAATGATGAACCATCAATAAAACTCCATAAAGCCACTCTTTCCTAATATTGGGATCAGAACAATATCCAGAGTGTAACAGCACCAGGTCTGATGAAGTGTCCCACATTTTCACTCTTACTCTTATATTGTTGGTTATTCTAGTTTATGGTATCCACAAATTTCACCTTATTAACTCATAGAGACTGCATTGTCCAAATCCCTATAAAAAGTCTACTTCAAAAACTTCATAAAGTCACTTTGGATAAAAGAATAAATGTAAATGAACTAACATGTCAATGTATTCATCTCGGTGATATCAAAACAAATGAAATGAAACTTAGTTTGAAGTAGAAATTAACAGTTTTGAACAATATTGAAAATAGTTGATTATGTCAATTATGGTTGTCTGTTTAATAGTGAATCAATGTCAGTATTACATAAAATCAATACTGATTCAACACTGAGGGCTTTGAGCTAAGCACTTAGCTCAGTTTAAAGCAGGACTGAAGCCATGCAACAGTGACTCAAGAGAAAGAGAAACCTGGCTGAGAATCAGTGGGAAAGAAAATACACAAAAGATTGAGATGGATGCAAGAAAGCTAGTGGCATAAAAAGACAAGGGAAGGAAGACAGACAAAAGAAAACCTCAAGAAGATCTCAAGATGACAGTGGGCTTTCAAAAAACAAGGAGGTTCAAAGACACCTACAGAGAGACAACCAGCACTATGGTGGACAGACAGAACAGAACATCCACTTTCAGCAGCAACACACCAACGCTCCTCTCCCACTCGGGTTTTTTATCTCTGTGTGCAACGAAAACATCCCAGCGGTGGTGAAATATCACGCTCAGCTGGGGCTATGAGTAAAACACAGGAGACTGAGCTCATATAGCCTCAAACAACAGAAGATCTGTTCTTCATAGAATCTTCAGGAAAATAAATGTTCTTCAGGTCCAATTAATGCAAGAGAGAGAGATTAAAGAAGAGAGAGGAGAGAGAGAGAGAGAGAGAGAGAGAGAGAGACTTCCCCTGTGTTGGCTAGGGGGCATTTCTCCTTAACACTTTGCTTGGTGAGGCACAGCCCAGCTAACAACGAACATTCTCAGAGCATCGGCTAATGTTCTCTTAAAGTTCGCTCAACGCTCTCTCAAAACAAACAAAAACATTTTTGCTGTAATGTTATACATTTATCAATAACATTATTCTTAAGCTGTTAGTGGAACGTTTTAATCATTACAGAACCAAAACAAGTTTCAATAACATTATTATAAAGCAATAATGTTAATGTTAGTGTTACCACATCTAAAAAATCTGACATTTTGAACGTTCCTAGAACATTTGAAATAACATTTTAAACATTTCTGATACTGAATGAAAATGTCATTACAACCTAAAATTGTTAGCTGGGCGCTCCGTGTGCCATCACAACAAACGCACACACACTTTCTCTTAACACTACATCAAATCCTGTCTAGCACCTCCCTGACAAGTTTCAGATAGTCCCAGAGCCCATTAAGAGGATTGGGGGAGATTAGGGGGGTGAGTCCAGGCGCCTCTTTCTGAAGTGAGAGGTGGTGGACCAGTGCACATGAAGTGTTTTAATGCTACTTAAAAAACAGGAAACGAATTTAATCTGTGGCAAAGTGGGAAAGTTCTGAACCACTAGCATCACAAAACATAACTGCCTTAACAACTGGTGTTTCCAGTCAAGTTTCCCCAAAACTCCACCCATCTTTTATTGGATGGACAAACAGATAGCCATGCCTCACACTCATGCTGGTCAAGCCAATGTTAATGTGTCGGGCTGGTCGGGCTGCTTAAACAAACAGAGCAATATTTTGATAGAGCCACAGAGCTTATGAATCTCTTATAGCTGTCTCTGCATATTAAGCTGGAATGGGAGAAAGTATTTTAACATCGAAGAAATTACACACTTCAGCTTTAAGGAGCAGGCAGTGGATTTAGTGTAATGGGCTTTGATTTTATGGCCTGTGGTTTGTCAGCCCTTAATGAGGCTGACAAACACCAGCCAACTGTGTACTTGACCATGAGTTTAACATCTCCTCCCAACACTCTCTTAAAGCATACTCACTCATCTCTACTTACAGACACACACACACAGCAGCAAAGCAATCAGTTCATCAAAATACTCGGAGGACACAGACACACACACACACATAGGCTCATGGCTGCTGTTTTGTTTTACAAACAATGGGCAATTAGGTAAAGACAGAGATGAGCAGAGTGGATATAAGAGAACAAGAGATGAAGGGAGAAAGAATGGGATGAAAAAAATGAAGAAGTGAGAGACTATGTGATAACTGAGAAGTGAATTAAATAAGAAATATATAGCAGTGCTTAAATTCTATTTATTCCCTATGGTAGAGTTTCCCAGCCATTATTCATAAGAGCACACTCACAGACCGCCCACAATCCACTGCAGGGTCAGTACAGTATTGAATTTTAAGTTTAGCTTTTATTTGCATTTCATATTTAATTTGTCTATTCAGTTTAGTTTTTGTTAGCATTCATGCAACAATTTCATATAAACCCGTCCTCTAAACTTCATGTAAAAAGAAATCGTGTCACATGACTTCAAAGTGGGAGGTTCTTGGCCAGAAGCAGCTGTTTAGTGGACTGGACTTTAAAAAAGTCAGAAGTCTAAAATTAACCAGCCAATGAAAGTACAGCGGTTCTGTGAGATTGTGATAGAATAGCAAATTCAACTGTTAAAAATGTGTTTTTCTAACATGAAATATGTAAATCCAAAACATCAATCAAAATATAACACTTAAATACAAATATAATCTTCTATACAAAAATGTCTGGCAACTTTTTCCCCAACCGGGATTCACAATTCATAACAGAACTGCGGGGGGTTTGTTATAGTGTGATAGAAATAGCAAATGGAATGCAATGAAATTAAAAATGCATATTACTAAAATATGGTAAAATTAAATCATCAATCAAAATATAATACATTAATATTCAATACAAAAATAAGTCATTATAGTAATGACTATAATGATTCATTAACGCCACTATTCATTTATTTAAGCATTACCTAAAATGTTAGGTGCTACTTCTAGTAAATAATTTAGTTTCTATGAATTCAGGTGAAAAATGTATAAAATTCCTGCTTTGTGATTTTGAAACAGAGGGCCGATACAAACATAGACTGACACACACACACACACACTCACACCCACTCCAGCCCTCTGAGGTCACAGGTGTGTGTGTGTGTGCGTGTGTGAACAGTGACAGATGGAAAAGACCACACGAGCTTGGTGGGGACAGACCACACGAGCAGGATAACCTGCAGGCCTGAGCGGTGCAGCTAACTCGAACAGCAGAAACGCCATAGGGCACTGAGTCTCTCCTCACACCTACAGGAGGCAGAGGCGCTCTCAGCCAATCAGAAATCAGATGAGAGGGGGGAGGGATGGGAGATGGGGTGGAAGTAAATTAGGGGCTATATGGCAACAGCCTCATAACAGATCCCCTCTCAACATGAGACAGAGAGAGTGAGAATGAGATACGGAGACAGCCCGAGTGGAAAAGAGATGAGAAGAGAGAAAAAAGAAGGCCAGGTAAAAAAAAGAGAGAGAGAGAGAGAGAGAGAGAGACTGGGTCATGTCAGTACTGAATGCTCAAGGGATTCTCTGTTCACCACGAGGCTCTGAATAATTCACCCTACAGGTTAAAAGAGCAAACGTCCATTAGTTGTGGCCTTGTGCTCCATCTTCACATTCACACTGAACTGCAGCACAGGAGACCACAGAAAGAGAAACAGAGTGTAAAATATAAACTGCCAAAATTATAAAAAAAATAGGGAATAAAATAAGTGTGTGTGAGAGTGAGAGAGAAAGAGAGAGTGAGAAAGAGAGAGAGAGAGAGAGAGAGAGAGAGAGAGAGAAAGAGAGAGAGTCTAACAAAACAGCTTAAACAATTAAAACTGCATGAACTCCTGACCTCCCTCTGACTTCTACATGGATGTAAGCCTGTAGATCGAGACCTGAGACCCACCGGGGAACTAACTCAACAAATTCAGACACAGCCGGAGCTATTAAAGCATGTCATTCCCAAAATGGTATTCTGGAGAATTCTGAAGAGTATTTATACTTTATATAAGTTAATAACCTTTTTGTAGCTTGACAGTCACAGGTCACTGCATGCCATCATTGAATGTAGAAGATCACCTTCTGTGATCCACAGAAGACAGTAATATGGCTTTAAAACAACATAAGTGTTTCTGTGTGACAGTGTGATCTTGTCAACCTCAGTGTGGTCTGCTCTTCATGGACATTTGGCAGTGTGTTCAGCCTGAGTAAACAGCTAAAGTGACAGGCGCTCCTTCAATTATTAATGCAGGACAATTTCCTCAGCTGACCAGAACACAGGATGTTATGCGCAGCTCCTTCCCGGCTAACAGGGAATGTTGTCTGAATGTTCTCTCGGTTTTGCAGTAATGGTAGTAGAACGTTTTTTTTATGTCATATATATCAAAAACGTATAACATTTTAAGATATAAGTGGAACATTTTTAAAACCTTACAAAGTTTGAATAACGTTCTCATACCCAAGCAATAATGTTAATACAACCAATACACCCAAAAACCTTTAGGTTGCTGAATGCTTCTAGAACAGTCAAAATAACATTTATGTTTTGTTGAAATGTTCTTACAACCTAAAATTGTTATCTGGGTTGCCCCCCTAACCCTGACAGCAGCTGCCCCTTACATCTGCCCACACAGCAGAATCACCTTGTTTAACCAGAGGTCCTTGAGCCGCTTTTTCGATGCTTCTTAAACTAAAACCGGGCTAAAGAGCTGGCAATGTGCTTACAAAGTTTAGCGCCTCACTTCCTCATTAATACCTGTCAACAAGATTATCTGTGACGGGTTACAGCAAGAATGACTCAAAGAAGAATTCATCCTCCCTTATCTGTGAATCTCTTCCATCCAAACTGATGAGCCTCTTTCTCTCATAAATACAGCGCATGCCATCAGCAGAGACCAACAGAGAGCAGAGCACAGTATTCAGTGCTACATACAGTGAGATTTCACTGGCTTGACCAATAGGAGAAATGCTTCTTTTTTTGTATTTTCCTAATTTACTTAAAGAAATTGCAAATCATGTTTCTAGGATAACAATACGATGTATTTGTATTAACTTTATCTCATAATGTTTCTTTACTTACTTTTTATTCTAATAATTTTCAGGTTTGAATAATATTTTGGATCCCAGATGATCCAAATTTGGACCCCACCAAAAGAATTTCCTAATACCCTAATCTTTTTTTTTATTCTTTTCATACCCTGTATCACTTTTCTCTCTGTTCTACATAACCTTTCCCATCTGACTGTTTGGAAAGCAGAATGAATTATAAATGAATGGGTGCTCGATCTGGGGAAAATCAATACTAACAAGGTCCAAGTTAACTGTGCCGGCACGGTGCTTTAACCCGACTGCCATCCTGCCACACACACACACACATCCAGTCTGCAGAAACCTCTCACCCTCTTTGCATGCAAACTATCAGCAGGCCGGCCAGCAGCCGGGCACTTTCAGCAGATAATGAGAATTGCTTTTCAACCGATACAGCCTTTCCCTGCAATAACATTCACACTCATAAATGAATGCAGGGAGCATTAAACGCCTCTATTCTGCTCCTCCACCAATCCATCTATCAGCACGGGTGGCCGGCGCTGTCAGTCGAATGGAGGGCTGGAGGAGAGAGTGATTGAGCGTGGCAGAACTTCCTTCATCATGCCACTTAGCCCCACATTTCCGCCCTGGGCTCTCCGCTGCAAAGACGGGAAGATGATGGAAGTCTCTCCAACTCCCTCTGTTCTGTTTCCCCACCCAAACATTTCTCCTTGCATCAGTCCATCCGAGCAGACAGACCCTCACTTGCCCTCCCGTTCCCGTAGCCCCGCTCTCCAGGGTCTCTCGTACCCACTTCACGCTCCCCTGTTGGGCTGAGACATCCTCTCCACACATTCCCACCTTGAATTATTCACATACACCGTTAGAGTTCACACACCCTGCCATGTACAAGAGGGAACAACCATTGTTTTAAAGGTGAAGTGTGTAATTTCCACACCACCAGTGTCACCAAAGGGAATTGCAAAAATAATGGCTGTGTCCAAAACCTGAGGCAGCTGCTTTGCTACCTCACTGCCTAGTTAGTCAATGCCTTCACAGGCTGTGGTTCTGTATGAAGGTACCTCCAAGTGAGCTTTACATGTGAGTGTCAGAACCTATTTCTGACAAATATTTGGTGTCCGCATTGCTTATGAAAAACAATTGCCTATAACAAATGAATGCATTACTTGCATCTACCCAGCTAACAATTTTAGGTTATAATAACATTTCCCTAAAGCTTTAATAAGTAAAAATGTTATTTTGAATGTTCTAGAAACGTTCAAATTATTCAAGTTTGTAGACATTGTATTAACATTATCGCTTGGTTGTAAGGTATTCAAACATTTTTAAATTTTGTAATGTTTTTAAAATGTTACACTAACAACTTAAGAATAATGTTTTTGATATATATGATATATAACGTTAATAAAAGTTCTATTAACATTACAGCAATAACTTTTTTAATAACTTTAAAAGAACTTTAACCAATGTTCCCTGTTAGCTGGGTGATCCCTCAGATGCCACATTTACAAATTTGCCTAAAACACTCCCCCAATAATTTGTTAAACAGGGTGAGTAATTGTTGCCATGTTGGGATGCCCAGACAAACAGAGCAATGTTTTGATATCACCTGAGAGCCACAGTGTTTACACTTTTTGGGAAATCAACCTACAAATGGCCTACTTATGTCTCTGCATATTAAGCAGAGAAAGGAAGAAATATTTAACCATTAAAAAAATACCACACTTCAGATTG
The DNA here is from genome assembly GCA_036877525.1 of Chromobotia macracanthus. Classification (NCBI taxonomy): domain Eukaryota; kingdom Metazoa; phylum Chordata; class Actinopteri; order Cypriniformes; family Botiidae; genus Chromobotia; species Chromobotia macracanthus. The sequence continues at coordinate 5,728,663 of JAZGTH010000017.1, forward strand.
AAATGGCTGAGGGCATCTGCCAAGGATATCAGCTTGGCTTCTTTGGCTTTTTGACCTTGCTGGAATACGTTAAAGAAATGTTGCCCAAAATCATAATATATTGAGAAGCATTGCTTACAACTGCAGGTGATATTGGGTACTAGTGACCTGTCGATCTTGCACTCCCACACAAGCAGAACGAAAAAACTAAAATGCACACTATGAAAAGTAGCAAGTTTGAGAAATGATTCCAGCTCTCGGGTCTTTGACATGGCCACGGTGGAGCCGAACATGTTACGTATTGCATAAGCTGCTCAATAATGCAGGGCACTGAATGAAAAATACATCACCCTTGATTTTAAATGCACAGGCGTTAGTCTGGACCTCAAGGGGGTGGATTTAAGATGACAAACACAACCTCCTACATGCAAAAAGGACGAGAGGTTAAAGAGAGAAATCACAGGAAATCAGTTTAAAACACAGTGGCTGCAGAATGAGACGGTTACGCATTTAATGGCTTGTTTTGTGTATCACATTTTCGTAATTGCTTCATTGCTAATCATAATTCTCATAAGGATTTCACAATAATAGTTTGGAAGAACACTGGAAGAACATAAAGATTTAAAAGACCCATATTTTAAAGAAGACTATCAAGAATCTAATTCCAAACCAACATAAACTGCTTCTTTGACACCCTCATGTTGTTCAACATCTTGGGTGTGTTGTGAATGCTACACTCAAGTGGCTTTAATGTGCCTCAGACTTCTCAAGATGTTGCTGTGGTGAAACAGAGAATGGTGTAGAAATGAACTGTTATTGAGGAGGATGGCGGGGAGCTGAAAGTGGTGCTCATCTTACATGGCTGTGATGACACCATTTCAGAAAACTCTTTGATCCGAATGCAGCTCTGTTTGTTTGTTTTTCGTGATGAAACATCTCAGCACAGGAGTCACGCAAGAGTCTGGATCATTAGCATGCCGTAAACAGCTACCGCACGGGACAACACACGGCAGAAAACGGTGCCAGATCATTCTTTAATATAATCCTCCGATTCTTCACATCTACTCCAGCCAACAATTTCAGATTGTAAGAGCGCTTCCCAAATGTTTCCATTAAATTACAAAAATGTCAGTTTGAATGTTTTAAGAATGTTCAAAACGTCCAATTTTTGAATGTTGAATTAGTTATTGCTTCGTTATAAGAACTTTATTCAAACTTTAATTCTATGTTTTTGAAATATTTCAGTAACAATTGAAAAATGTTTTTGATATCTATGTTAAAAAACATTGTACATACACAGTAAACATACTGCAAGAACGTTTTCTGATAAAATGTTTTCAGAAAATATTTTAAGAATATTAGCCAACAACATTCCCTGTTAGCTGGGACTAAGCCACTTTTTCAAATAAGCCCCTCCACTACCTGCCTGCCATGAAGTCTATTCAGCTGTGACATTTATAGCAGCAGATTGTACATTTGTGAGAGATCATTAAGCATAATTACTAAATGTTCCTCGTTCTCGATATCACAGAGACAAACAGAGCACAATCTTACACCTTACGGCGCTGAAAATGACTTTGCGGTTTTGCATGATTAGGAAAGAACAGAGCAGAGTTGAAATACAAACGCCCCACGCTTACACGCATTCATCTTTCTGCAAGGTGTGCGGAGAAAATGCAATAAGCCGCTGTGTATTTCCACATGGTGCAGAGAGAACACAAATTCTGCCTGTGAGATTCAGCATTTAATAGAGGCTCAGGGGGAATTAAAGGTGAAGGAAACAAATCCCATATAGCTTCCTGCCACATTGATGTAGAGTCAAGGGGCCAGAGGAAGAAACCAGCATTAATGCCCTCAGTAGGACATATATATGAGCAGGCGGTTGAGTTTAAAAGAGAACACAAATGAGAGGAGAGAAAGAAATTAAGGGAATTGCTACATGTATAATTCATGTCCATTTAGACCATTGTTTGTCATTTGTTACTTGTCCCATTCTGCTTTTCCAGTGCAAAGCTACTCAACAGCGTTTTCCACAACACAGAAAGTCACAAAAAACACCTCTTCATCAAAGTAAAGAACTAAGCCGTTTTTCTCCAGCTAGACAGTGCAAAGAGAAAACTGTACTTTTTACTAAATTGAACTCTTGAAGAGTGGTTCTCTTTTCTTTCTAGTGTGATAACACAGCCCGCTATTGAAGATTTCCCGAGCTGCGGTTACAATGAGAATGCAAATATACCCCATGCAGTGCAGACTGGATGCCACACTATCAACAAAGAGACAGCCGCCGAATTTGGGCAAAAGTGCAGTCCAAATCAAACATCAGGAGGGTGATTAGAAACAAACAAACCCCAGTCTGTCAGGACAAAACACGCATTTGAAACCAAAGGAGAGGAAAATTCTCGCACCTCGGGGGATGTGACCGTAATGCTAAGCCATCCGAGAGGTTGACAGACAGGAGTAAGCTGGGCAGGGAGGAGATGAAGGTGTAAACGGGGTCTTTAAACATGTTGCGGAAGGATTTGCAACAGTACACTTGCTACATGTTTTTGTGACAGAATTAGGACACAATGGAACTTGGTTTTAAGGTTGCAATGTTGAGATTTCTGGGCCAGCCGTGTTCGCGTGGGCGGGTATTAGAAATGAAATCCATGAAGGAATATATGATGAGCTGTTGCCCTGTGATGGTCTCCTTCCTCAATTATTATTTTCCCTTGCAATCAGAGAACGTTCTCAGAATGTTGGCTAACATTCTCTTAAAGGTCTCAAAGTTATTAAAACCGTTCTTGCAATAATGTTAGTCGAAGGTTTTTAACATATCATATGAAAACATTATTTATACATTTTAAACGTTTTAAAAGCATCACAGATTAAAAACCATTTCACTAACGTTCTTATAACCTAAAAAGATGTTCTGAACATTCCAACAACTTAAATAAAAGTCCAAAATACATTTTTTACATTTTTGTTACTTAAAGGAAATGTTAGAAAAACATTCCTACAGCCTTAAATTGTTAGCTGGGTCTCCGATGGGTCTCCCATGGACACTCAGGAGGTCTCTCTCCTCCTCACCATCTGGTAATTCAGGGCCAGATTCTGATCACCTGCTCCAATGCACCGCTCTCATTCCCAAACAAGAGTCAAACCGTCTGTCACCACGCAATATAATTACTGTATCATACTCAAGAGAGCGCTGCTGTGCCTCATAGTTCTGTTTATGTAGATGCATGCTAATGTATGCTATTACACCTCACTTTTAGGGTCAACGTGGTTCATGTTTTGATGCATATTTCTGCACAATGAGTCATGATGTCTAGAGGTTTGTTAGCAGGAATTGTCAGAAGCTCTGCTTTAGGTTTTTACACATTTATTTATTCATTCATTCTGGTTTAGAAACTACAAAATACCTCAGGACAGCAGTATATCACCACAAAAAATGACCAAAAGTATCATGGTGCTTGCTTGTTTTTTGACATAACAATACCATGTTGTTTGTACGATGTATCATGGTAGTACCCTGTTTTCTGAAGTAACTTATAAATACCATATAGCATTTATACCATATAGGTGAATAGTATACATTCACCGTAGTATATATATATATATAAAGGTAATATAGTATTGCCATCTGATAACAGTAGTTTTTTGTAAGGGATATATTTTCAAATTACAGTAAATTACTTAAAATATTTTCTATATTAATCCGAGTTCACACTGTCCCCAACAAATGTCAACAACCACAAACATTTAACAGTTTTCTGTGCATTTACCCGGATGGTGTTTGATGTGGGATTGTGAAAATGACATTTATAATGTGAAAAGGACATTTATACTTGCCAACATTCTAAATCCAACAGCCAGCTTTGTGATGTTTTTAAGGTTTCTGTTTGTTGGGACAGTGTGAATTAGACTTAACAGCAAAGCTGTAACTGAGAATCTAATTCCCTTTATTTCATTTTGCTCCTCCTGCTGCAGGGGAAACTCTTTCCTGTAACACCTCAGGTCCCTCGGGCAGCTAAACTACAGAACGGCGCGGATGAACTTAGCAAGCAATTATCAATCGCATAAGGCACCTAAGTGCTTCACTAAGACTGTAGTTAACACTCATGTAGGGGGTAAATTGGTCCCCAAAAGTCAGCAAAACCTGACAAATATAAAACCTCCTTTTGGGGACATCCTTATTTCTAAAAATGCCATAGAAATAGTAAATGATGCTTTTTTAAAAAACAAAATTAATAATGCGGAAAGGTTTACTTTACTAGCTGTGTATAAAGAAACAGAAGTCTATGGAATGTCCCCATTTGGATAGATAAGTAAATGTGTGTGTGTGTCAGCTGGGACTGCAGTCTGCCTCTGCTCTCTCTACAGAGACAAAGTTGCTCTCTAAGCTTTCTCTTACACTCCAAGCTTTTGGTCTTTTACCACAGTACAGAGTCTGGAAAAAGAGACCACTTTGAGGATAACACCATTCTGGATCAGTCCCCACCAGAGTCTGTATATTCAATCAAGCAACGAAGACCCCAAAGAGGCAATCCACCCCTATGACACCAGCTCATAAATATCTACAGAGCCTTTGAGACAGAAAACTAATTATAATTGTGCGAGAAACATGCAGTGATGGCAAGTATATTTTCACTCATCAGGCAAATGAGACACAAAGGGCTTGTTTGCGAGATGGCACGGCCGTTTCTAACCATCATTAAGTTATTAAATTCGCCCCAGGCAGTAAGTAAACAACTTCAGATGGCTTTCATGCCCGGTCCAGCTCTCCGCCAGCCAGGCCGTTATTGGGTTATGGTGAAACTTCGACAAAGAGCTAAATGACTCCGGAGAGATAGAGAGAGGTGGGTGGTATTAGAGAGCAGTATGCCGGGAATAAGCAGGAGGGGGGAGAAAGAATGAAACTAAGGGCAGACGCCTAAAGCATTAAGATAGAATGAGGCACTAACAAGGCTGGGATGAGAATTGGACATGCAGTGTCGACTGAAATAAACTTTGATTACTTGCTGTCACACTGAAGATTGCCCAACTTGTGCTTAAATCTGCTCATTGGGGTCGAGCTTCACTGAATTGTGGAATTTTTGTTACATTTCTGCTACCAAACAAACCACAAGCCAGCTAAACTTTTATAGTCACTTGACAGCATTTGGAATTAAGCTCAGCTGGAGTTTCATAATAAACTGTTGCTGATTTTAAAAGCAGGGTATGCTATTTTTTCCAGAAACATATTTTGTTAGACTGGTTGAAATCACAAAGTGGTCTAAATATATTAATACAAATACATGTTAGCTGTGCATTCAGTCCGAACGCAATGATAGGACGTCTTAGTTGCCTGTCAAACTATCTACACATTTCATGTCTTGGGGTCGGCATGGCTCTGGAGAGAGCTCTGAAGGAAGGGTGGAATCTTATGCTTTCAAAGATAGGTTGTTATTGCTAGTCTCTAAAATCGCTAAAATTTCCTATCCTACATTTAAAAAGATACTCCGCAAGTAAGTAAAGTTAATTCTTATCTTATATCCTGATTACTTTTTATGCAGCAGAGACACCCACTTAGCATTCCAGCGGTCTGTTCCATCAACACCTTAACCCAGCCTTTCAAGGGTGGATCTGAGGACTGGAAAATGGATAAATTAAGTATGACTCTCTTTTTATATTACTGTCTTTGAAATGGGGATTACCTGTTAATTTGTTTCCCGAATAAAAAAAGAGCTGGTGTCATTTACATGCGGTGTACCAGCTAAAAGCAGCTCAGAGCAGAGCTACAGATCTGTCCCACTAACAGGAATTAGAGCTGTCTGTCAATCTGAATGACAAGCAGGACAAAAACACCTCACTGACTGGGTTTTGCATTGGGCTTTGGCAGCCATCTTTAGCTAAAAGGATTCCCTCCAGCATCTCATTAATCATCAGTTGAGTTCAACAGCTGGCAAAAACATTTTACTCAGATCCAACTAACAACTAACTTCACATAGAGAACAATGTCTTACATATCTAGCCATTTAATGTCACTCATAACTCAGACTGTTCGTTCCATCATGCATGTCTCATTAATGCAGATAATTTTGACAAATTTTGTGAAAATAGTAAGTGTGTTGCATTTCAGTATATAAACCTGTATCTTGCACCAACCACATGCAATCTAGTTAACCATGCACTATGTGCAGAAAACATTGGACGCTGTGAGTATTTAAAGTCACTGTCGAATGACAGCACAAACGTGCCTCATTTGTATGTAAATTAGGCTATTATAGATTGTGCCTTATTCACAAAACTCTGATTACCACAGTTCACATTGCGCAATTACCAGTCATGGTAAGTAAACAGTAAATGGTATTTTATTAAAAAAATATATTTATGTCTAACAATTAGAAGAACAGAAGAACACAACAATTTGATTTGTTTGTTGCCAGAAAAACAAAAATCAAACAAAGATCAAATAATAGAGAATATTATTACAAGTGTATAATATAAATATATGTTCTCCTGCACACTGTAGTCAATAACACCTTTTTGAAGCTGCAATCTGTACCTTTTCTTTTGGTTAAAAAATAAACAAAAAATTAGTTATTGAAAAAGTACAGATTAGTGTTCAAAATGGTCTCCTAACCTTAGCCTCTCCTAACCACATCCTAGAAGCAACCTGCAAGAACTGCACCATCCAAACTGATTTGTATGATTGAATCAGATGCTGGCAGTACACTGAACTAAGGCGCAAATGGTTCGAGATAACTATGTTGCCAACTGACAAACCTCTGCCTTTCAGCAAATCAATTATGACAAATGGGTGAACATCACACGCCTTTTTCAGAGTTTTCACCACTCTGGATTGCACAGATTTAAGGACAGCCTGAATCACAAAGTAAAAGAGATTTAAAAAAAACTTCCCCATATGCCCAATATCTCTTTTTTATAACTCATAAGCTGATTCCGTTTAAGATTTCTGAGGCTTTTAACCGAGTCAGTGACATAAATCAAGAGAGACACACCGTGACTAAATGCGATATGAGGCCGATGAGGGGACCCGAAACTGACGCACGGCACTCGTTGCTGAATGGCCCGAAAAGGTCCCCACAACAGATACTCCCTGTAACTTTTATCACTGTCTGGCAAAGTTGACTTCAAAGAGTCGAATCACTGGCGCTGCTCGCGGTGTGTGAGAACGGCAGGCTAGCAAGGGGAGTGGCAGCAGGGGCTGATGGGAGCACAGAGAGCAAAAGGGATGGAAGATGCCGGAGTGCAGAGCCCTTTGATCTGTGTCAGCCGCAAAAAGTACAAAAGAATCAAAAGCAATACGAAGAGGAGCACAGAAGATTGCAAACAAGGCCTGCTATTCCCCCCGGGAGCGTGCGGGGAAGAAAACAAGACAAGAGCACGTTTTAGAAATTCTGTGGGCTGTTTGTGTGTTTCTCTCAGGCCTAACACTGAAGCAATTAGAATTGAACAAAATCCCTGAACACACAGGACCAGCCAAATCTACCACTCTAATATTGTTACTGTAACAAAATTAGTGAGGGCATCCCACTCACCCCAAATTACACAATTCATTTAACTGACAATCCAGGAAGATCCATCCATTTATCAATCAAGTTATCCACCACTACCCAGTGTTTCTTTCTGGAAACGTTTGGAAAAGAAACGTTTGCAAACATATATATATAATATATACATTATACATTTTTTTCGTTTTGTATTAAAAAAATGTTCTGTAAAAATAGTTAAAAAAGAACATTTCTATAATGTTCCATTAGTAACAAACACATTAAATATGTTATTTTGAAAGTTGCAGGCACATTTAAAATGTCCAGAAGAAAGAACAGAATTGAAACCTTTTAAATTCTGTAACGTTATTGAAATGTTTCACTAACAACTTAGTTTATGATATGTGATTTATAACATTAATAAAATGTTCTACTAACATTACTGCAAGGACTTTTTTTAATTACTTTGAGAGAACGTTGGGGGAACTTTGAGAGAATGTTAGCCAACGTTCTGAGAACATTCCCTGTTAGCAGGGTAATACTTAAGCAATTAGCACTGAACCACCTCCCCAAACAAAAAGAACTCAGTCAAGTCTACCACCCTAACATTGCTACTGTAAAAACAATTAGTGAGGGCAACCCTCTCATGCCAAATGACACGATTCATTTAATTGACAATCCACAAAGATTAATTTATCAAGCAGGGTGTCTGCCACTAGTCAGTTGTAATTGGCTGTTTGGGCTTTTAGCTGAAGCTGCAAACGGTTTTTCCAACTACTGTTCTGTCTAAAGATTTATTTCATCTTTAGTTGCTTAATGTGACATGCTAATTGACAGCCATCTAATTGCCTCTACCATAAATCTGAGCCTCTGGTGACAGTGTCAGACTTTTTGGGCCTCATTTGTTCAATGTGACTCAGCCACTCCCACTAATAAAGAACCAATACAGGCACAGCAACTGACATAAGAACATAATTATGCACTAACATAAAATTGCCTCCAATTGAGGCAAGAATCATTGTTATCAAGACATCCTCTTTTGCCTGTAGCCACAGCTGACAGATACTCAATTTGTATTTTTTTAAAGTGGCTTGCTTTGGGCACCATTTCAATTTTGTAGCGTGAAAATGTGAATAAACAATCAATAAACACTGTCAAATCTGACCAAAGTCTGAGCTGTATGCTCTACATTCTGATGTTGCATCTGCCACAGGCTTTTGCCAACATCTTACATATTGTACAATCATACAAGTAACAATTGTAAAGAACAGCAAATAAATGCACAGCTGGCTTAAAGCTGACCTAACAACACTCATCCTTATTAATGAAACATGAGAGGAAGCAATTTCTGTGTCAACAGTTGCTCCCTTCAGAGTGCTCTTCAAAGACACACCTCTTCCAAAACACATGCATGAGGTGAGTGGAAGTATGCAAATACAAAATTTGACAGGTAAGTAGGACATCCTATCATTGCATTCGGATCAAATGCAATGATTGGACGAAAACTTCATGGTCTTCAAATATAATAAATATAATAAAAATATAATAAATAAACTATATTTAGTTTACTTAGTGATTGTGAAGAGACTTTCAACCAGCATAACAAAAACGTTTCTGGAAATAAAATTGCCTAACCTGTCTTCAACAAATGAGGCCAGTGTTTATTATTGTTGTGTTGATACAGAAACATACCTTGAAAGAGGGCGGCATTTTGAATGATGAGAACTTTCAGCTGAGCACTGGTAGCTTGGAGGGTGGACTCCATATTCTGTTTGGCAGTAAGCAGGTAGCGTTCCTCCATTTTGCGGGAACAGCAGGTCAGGCCTTTCGGCTGGCACACCTGCAGATCTGAGCCTGAAGAATAGATGAGATTGAGAATTACTGTCATCGCAATAAACAAGCAAACGGACTGCAGAGCTTTATAAATTCCATCTAAACGAGTGTTTGCTCATTGCTTTGTAAGAGTCAAGCTTTATTGCGAGCTGCAGTAAATGGTTTGTTTTTATAGAGCACATTGTTTATATAACTTTTTCAAACCCGGTATCAAATCATAGAGAACAGTGTATATTTCAAACACAACAAAATGAATATCTATCTGAAATTTAATTGAAACATGTTATTTAATATCTGTGCAAGACATTCATCTTGTTTCCTTATGCCAAACTGATTAGCACAAAGCAAATACTCATTAGAGGAAAACAAGATAATCGAGGCGAGGTACATAAACACCTCAGTATAGCCGAATCCCATGAGACAACCGATATGCAAAAATCTGTCCGATTAAAATCTGGAACAGTGAAGACCCCCGTGTGGATTTGATGAAAGCGATAGATATTAACAGGCAAACAAATCCATTGACAGATATGTCTTGTTTAGTGGGATGAACAAAATGAAGAGGTGACAGGTGATTTGTTGACATCTGTTAAACTGAAAACGCGTTTTGAAGGTTATCTATCAAAGATGCATAATTTGTTTCGCTGGGTTCTTTTGAAGGGAAAAAAGCCTATTGAGAAATACGTTCTCTGAAGGAAGATTCTTCAGTTCTTGACTTACATATGAATAATAATCTAAAAATGTTCATGCCCTGTGAGAGAGAGAGAAGTGAGTGATGCTATCTGATCTCTGTTGAATCAAACATCAAGGATAGACTACAGAAAATAGAAATGACCAATGCCTAAGGCCGTCTGATTAAGTCTTCCATGTGTTTAATCATATGGCAAAAAACATTTTATTCCGTGAGCTGGACATGACCTAAATCTTACAAAGTTTAGTTTTCATTTACTTATTAGCTCTTTTCATAAAAGCATAAAACATTACACCGACTCCCATTTTAAATGTGACTTCGAATGAATCACAAACAATTTTCCCACTGCAGTTAAAAAACAAAAAACAACAGTGCACAATGGTCACGTTTTCTCTTTTAGAACTCCGAACCGTTAACGTCAATGAGCCTAGCTAAAAGGGAACATTCTCAGAAAGCTGGCTAATATTCTCTAAAAGTTCTCTCAAAATTATCAAAAACAATTTTGCAGTAACATTAGCAGAACTTTCTTTAAACATTAAATATCAAATGAAAACCATTATTGTTAAGTTTTTAGTGGAAAGCTTTAAAAGTTACCGAATTAAATGACTGAATAATGTTAATACAACATCTAAAAAAATCTAGTTGTTTTGAACATTCCTAGAACAGTCAAAACAACATTTTTAATGTTTTTGTTACTTAATGAAAACATTAGGGGAACGTTCTTACAATGTAATTATTAGATAAAGTTGCAAGCACGTGTAAGTTGTTTTGGGCAGGCTCAGCTTGAATACACTGTGGAATTCCTTTGCTTTTGGACACTGAGGTCCCGCAGTCCTCTCTGCATGAGAACCGGCACTAAGAAGCTCAGAAATAAGCACAATTACTGCAAATGTTTTCCCCCGGGCTGCCGATCCACATTTGGAAATGTGGCCAATTATCCCGTGATTACACATGCAAGGAGAGGACTTGAGTTTCTCAAAAGCTACAGCTCTCAAAGTGCTACTAAATCTTCATTTCTGTTATTGTTTGGGAAAAGGCGCATATTTACAACTTTGTTTTCAGTCACTTTGCCTCTGTCATCTCATGCATCCTAGAGCAGCTCTGTTAAACTGCTTCCAAATGAAGTGTGTGTCTGTCAGCTACCTGAGGGGGCGGAGGTGGCACCGGGTTGATTGATAGCGCTGTAAACAAACTTCAGACGAGTCCCAATGCACCAGTTCACACAGACGAAGATGATGATAAGGATGATGATGGGGTAGCAGAAAAAGAGGGCAGAACACAATCTGGGCAGAGACAAAAGTGTCAGCACTCTGTTTAGGAGAGGCTTTCTGTAGCACTTTGGAATACTGTCATAACATCGGAATAAAGGGGGGGGGAATAGAACAGGATAAATATTCACTCTTCATTTAGCATGGTTCCTCATGGAGAACCTGAAGAGCGTTCCCCGGTGACCGGCAACAGATGGATTTGAAAACGGGGGTGCATAGGAACTTAATGTACCTGAATGCTGTGTTCAGGTTCAGTCGAGTTGAGTCATTAAAACTGAAAGATTGCTGAATGAACTATTGAATGCATATTAAATTGGAGCTCACTGCCAGCTCATCTTCAAAGATGGGAATATAAATCCAAAAAGAAGCCCTAAAAATGCACTCTACAAGTTTGTTGATTGAAATAACTAAATAGACCGTGGCGGAGATTAAAATGCAGGAGGTTTAAGTGCTGCCAAATTTTAAATCTCATATGAAAACGAGAAGACAAAATGTCAAAGAAATTGCCTTGGGGGGAAAGGAAGAAAGCTGATTTACTAAACACAAGATGCCTGTTAGGAATGTAAATAAACCCATTAACTTCACATGCTATCAAAAATCAACAACAGCAGGAAAACACACACTCATCACCCATCTACAGCCCCCCACCTCGGCTAACAATTTTAGGTTGTAAGAATGTTTCCATAATGTTTCCTTTAAGTACAAAATGTTAAAATGTTGAAAGCTTTAGGAACATCCAGTTTTTTAGATGTTGTATTAACATTATTTCTTGGTTATAAGAGCGTTTTATTCAAACAATTTTTAATTCTATAACATTTTTAAAATGTTCCACTAACATGTGTTATTAGAAAAATGTTCTACGAATGTTACTGCAAGAACATTTTTTGAGAGAACCTTTAGAGAACATTAGCTAACATCCTGAGAAGGTTCCCTGGTATCTGAGAATACGGATATGAGATGAGAAATAATAGCCAAACCTGCCATATCATACAGGCACCTCCTTTCATATGCAAACCGACAGGTTTAATATCCAAAATCAATACTTGCAAAGAACCGGCGACAGATAAGATCGAGCTAATTTCAGATTCCAGGGCAAAATGATTAAGCTGTCAATAGCCCAGCGTGCAGAGAGCTGGAGGCAGAGCTGGCTGAGGGGAGCAGGAATGAACAGAGAAAGAACTCAGGCGGATTTAGTAATTATCTTCAGCAAAACAGACAATTTCATCGGCACGTCTGCTGTTTGCAGATGATAAATGTATTTTATTAGAGAAGTTACAGGCTGTCAGGTAAACGTGAAGGACATTTTATGGAGAATATTGTTCCCCAAGGAGAAGCATAAACAAATATTACATCACAGTCTGTAACTAAAGACTGCTCATAAATATGGCTGATTAGATTGTTGTTTTCTGAAAATGAAACAGAAAACATTTTGTTTAAAAGAACAACGCTAGATGCTTCGTTCTATAGATGAAATATAGCTCATTGAGCATGTGGCTTTCATGTGCCTCCAGATCTCTCATCAGTACCCGTTTTAGAATCGCTATGGCAACATTGATAGTCAACGTTTAGGACTACAGTCAACTGTTTAGGTAACAGGTTGACTGAACTGTCCCATTCCTAAAACAGGTAAACAATGTAAAGCCAGATTTAATCCTCATGATATTTACAGTACCTAATCAAACTGTGTGTGAACATAACCATATTTAGTACTTCATAACAAGACTGACAATAATCCCAGCTAAAGTTTTTTGTTGTAAGAACGTTTCCGTAATGTTTACATTTAGTAACAAAATTATTAAATATTATTTGAAAATTCAAGGAACATTTACAGCATCCTGTTTTTCTAGACGTTGTATTAACATTATTGCTTGGTTATAAAGAACGTTATTTAAACCTTTTTAAAATCTTGAAACATTTTAAACATTTCACTAACAACCCAACATTCTTGAAATGTATGATACATAAAATTTAAAAATGTTTTACTAACATTACTGCAAGAACAGTTTTGATAACTTTGAGAAAACTTTTAGAGAGTGTTAACTGGATATTCTTCTGCTGTATGAATGTAACCTATATCTACGGCCTATTATACCTGTCCCTTACTCAGTCACTTTAGCCTTTTCCCATCCAGTAAACATTTTAAAAATTCCTGACTCCACCCTCCCTCCTGCAGCATTACTCAAAGGTCCCCGGCGTTCGAGTATCTCTGTCGGAGCTCAGATGAAACAGTCGGCTCCAATGGAGACACGGCGAGTGCTGTGTACACATTTCAGCCCCACGCTCCTCCTTAACAAGCCTTAAGACACGGAGCACAGCCAGGCGCATGCATAAACACGATCTTTAGAAGCATTTATAAAGCTATCAGCATGCAAGTTTAATGGGGGCTGTGGGGAAAACATGCTGCGTTAAGATACAGAAAATGTTGAAAGGATGTTATTAGAAGCATGAATTACAGGGAAACAACAGGAATTATGCTGTTTCTTTCTAAACTCACGTCAAAGGCATTGATACGCATGCGCATTTAAAACAAGTGAAAGTCAGGGGGTTTATGAAAGTATATGAACTATATGATTATGAATCAGGCTCCTCTGTTAGGAAGCTACGAGGGTTAATGGACTACAGAAAACCCGTCTGTCCTCTTACATTGCCATTAGAAGCATTTAATGAAACAAAGTCTTCCACTGCATGGAGCACATGACGGGAAAAATTCATTTTGTGAAGATAAAGTAAATAATAACACAATAAAAGCCTTCTGCCTACATAAGTCTTTTAAAAAGCACTGATTTCCTCTGAGCATTGTTATAATGAGCTGGAAAATCCAAGATGTATGGTTTAATGGAAAGTCGGACCACAGTCATTAGCAGAAAGTTTCAGTGCTTGTGGGCATGTGATCCCTCACCTTCAACTTTAAATGGACTGTCAGAGACATTGACCTAAGCCATTATCTCATAATTACAGAAACTGTGAGGGTATTTATCAAAATATGAAGGTACTTCACTACCTAAGGTACTATCTACTGCCCTTTGACACTACAGTAAGGTCTCAAAAGAGCTTCCAGTGTACTAATGAGAAAGAAGTTAGATCTAAATTCTTGCAGTATTATATACAGGTTTTAGCACATACAGCACGAAACATACAAGACATTGTAAAACTATTGCTGAAATGTTTTGAACTTTGAATTCAAACTCCACACAATTGATAACAATTTCCCCCTATTAAAATCAACTAAACATTAAAAGGTATTTAAAGCTGCAATCTTTAACTGTTTTTACAATAAAAACAAAAATGGGTTATTGAGCAACGACATAACAGGTCAGTGTTCAAAACAGAGGCCAGATGTCCTAGGAAAATATCCGTTTGAACTTAACGTACATCAAGTACGTAAAGTAACCTGCAATTTTATGTTCTCAATGGAGATGGCGATGGCAAAAGTTACAGACTGCAGCTTTAAACCAGCAAGCTCGGTGGGGTAGTTTATCACTTCTATAAGGACATTATACTGATAATTAAAATAATACTGTCAGCTCTGAGAGAATCCCGCCTGTGACTGGGTGAACAAGTGCCTCTATAATCTTTTCTGCCATTACCGGTATTAAAACAAGCAGCACACTGACCCTTAACAGCTAATAACACACATGCTCTTGAGGGAGGTCAGTGTTACTTCATTAGCTGGATCTTGTCCATGTGTACCACTGAAAAAGAATCCGACTCCCTCTCATCTCATCCTGATTTCATCCAAAAGACTGCTGGGAGATAAACCCTGACTTTCTTCTGCACTCATTACACAATGTACAAAAGAATGGCTCTTCAATTAACAAACAACATAAGCAGCAAAAAGAGATCCCCTACAAGCCATTGACTGCGGTCATTTGAGTGTTCATTATCTGATAAATGTTAGCTGTTTGCGGGAGGGGGACAGTACATCAAAATGTCAGCCTCTGATCTGTGACAAAAGGTAACCAGGGTACAAACAGGCTTATTATCATTAACTTAAACGAGTTAAAAACTAAAACTAGCTATTTGTTGACTGAAATAAAGCTGAAATAAAGTAAAATAGAGGCAAACATTAGTTGCAAATTGTGAATAAAACTGAAATAAATATAGACTAAACCTAAATAGTAATTTTAAAAATGAAAAAGACAGAAGCACATAACAAAATTGATAAAAATTAAACCAAAATAAACATGAAAATGAATAATATAAAAATAAAAGCTACTTCAAAACATGAATAAAACTAAAATAACTCTGGGTACGAGCCCCTGAGTGTGAGCTGGTGTAAAGGTGCCTTTGAGACTGAAAAGACAGTAAGCTGTCTATTGTGCTTTGACATTCAGCCCTTCCCCTTGGGCAAGGAGCCTGAGACTCGGGAGAGAGGCATTGACAAAAAAACGTTAAAGACAGGACGGAAGAAAGGAGAGAGAAAAAAACTTCCCATTGGCTTTTTGCTCCTGTACCCCCCTGGCATTACATGCAGTATGATTAGAATTCAGTTCAATCTTCCTGGAGGCCGTGTCTCTGCCTGGCCTTCTTGTATTCCAGAGCAGATACATCAGTCATAGCATCTTCTCTCACCTCTAATGTCAGTCCATCAGTCTCTCTGTATCTTTCCCGCTCATGCTAAGAATGCTCCTCTCTTCATCCCACTCGCAGATGCCAGTAGAGATTGTATTTGGCAGCTGAACAGACACACAGTGGTTGCATGCATCATAAACCAGCCATAATATCACCATGGGCACTGAGTTTAAAGCCCACCATTAAGTTCACTGAGGGGTTGCAGAACACAGGTTGTTCCGAGCTTCGGAATAAAGGGGGTCACTCAAAACCCAAACATCACATCTACCAATTTAAGTTTAGAGGGCAGAAAACAAAACTTAACATGCAAGAACAAGTCGCAAGAAAGTCACTAAGTATTAAGCAAAGCATAAAATCTTCACAACCAGGCAGAGTGGATGAAACTCTCTAACTCTCTGTGGAATAAATACAATCACTAGGTGACAGCTACACTATCCGGCCTGCAGTCGTTCCCATTACCAATTAACATTAAGGTTGTCTGAATTCATTTGCCATTTCAAGGCCAGTGGAATGCTTTGGGGTAGATGCTTCAGTTAAAGGAAACTGGACAGCTGTCTTTGACCAATGCTCTTTATGTAAGCATGAGGCTTAACAACATCTTCTCGAACTGTCTATCAAATTTTTAAATTATACTGTTGT
Organism: Chromobotia macracanthus; assembly: GCA_036877525.1. Lineage (NCBI taxonomy): Eukaryota > Metazoa > Chordata > Actinopteri > Cypriniformes > Botiidae > Chromobotia > Chromobotia macracanthus. The sequence goes on from JAZGTH010000017.1 coordinate 5,745,123, forward strand.
TCCCAGTAATGATTGGGCTCATGGAAACATAGCGGTGTCAAGGTCACCTTTGATGAAGTATTTATTCATTCATCTGGCATGGAATTATTTCTCTGAGGTACAGACAGATGCATTTTACTTCTGCTGAAGATGCATCAGACCGGCGCATAAATCAATACAAAATAAAGAGGGTAAACAATTAACCTCATGTTCTTTCATGGTCCAACATAACACAACAACACCCAATTAATGTTTCTGGCTACATATGCTGGAACTACATGCTATCGGTTCATACAATGAATCAAAATGAATAAAGCCAAAGGCTTCGCCGCACTACTAATTACTGCACCAGGCATAAAGTCCAGAGCCTGGTGCCTCTGGGACTATCAGGACTCTACAGTGCCTGCGGCACGCTCTAAAAAAACCCACAGTAAGTCCTTTCTCTGGAGAACAAAACTGTTTAGGTTTCAGGAAAACTAGGGGCTTCAAAAAGTCTTTAATCCCATCAGGATATTCAGTCCTCAGCAGCTACTGATGAGAAGCACAACCAAAAACACTTGTGAAGAAACTCATTTGAAAACTACAGGGCAAAGCAAAAGGACCGGAGGCATGTGAAAGAGTGCACATTATTTTCATATCTTATGGATCCTACCACTGCTTTTTTATGATTGATGGCACTTCCATGTACGCATTTCCCATATCAAGTAGGCTATCCCAAATATCAGATGCAGATACTTTCAAACACTTACAGAAACTCTGTCACTCCGTTTCTTTTCTTAAACTCAGATGAAGGTTAAAATGTGTTAACAATTCCTCTGTTGATGCTGACTGAGATTAGCATGGTCGTGTCCTTAACCCAAATGTAAGCCATTTAAATTGCAAATGTAACATCTGCAAAAACGAACAGCACCTCTGATTTAATGGACCGCTGGGAAGGTCAGTTGAAACCAGCTAAACCTTAAGGGATAACACTAGTTTTACACTCAAATTACTTGGTTTTAATGTCCTTTATATAATTGCTTAAATTTTAAACATTTAGTCATAAAATGAATTTCTTTGCTGTTTAATGAATATACTGGAATCTGCTAAAGCATTACTTTAGTAGCGCAAAAGGTTGTGGGTTCGATTGCCTGGGAATACACTGAGCAAATGTATAGCTTAAATGCACTGCAAGTTGCTTTAGATAAAAGCGACCAAATGCATAAAAGCACTGTCAGGTAACGTCATATATGAGTACAGAGCTCAGAGGAAAGCTTGTTTGTCCAAAACATTACTTCTAAAACTAATTTTGTTCATTATATACAACACAGAATGACTAGCACAGTGGTAAAAGTTTAGCTAGAGTTCTGTTTCAGCCAATTGCTGCCATTGGGGGGAAAAATGAAGACACTTGCACATAAAACAGCCCAACAACAAAATACAGTCACTGGGGAACAGCAAGATTCTTTTCAGCAGAATTTTTGTTGTGAGGGCCAAACAAGCTCTCTGTGTTTTTCCCCCAACTCTCCAGTATCCAGTTGAGACAGAATTCAAGTTTCAAGCCGCTAAGGGGAGATGTCAAGCAGAGAGTCAGCCATCTATCCTGTCATTCATCTCAACTCATCCATCTCCTCAGTTCCCAACTGGGAGATGCAGCAATCTCAATAAACACACTAACACAATTCTCCTACAGCATGACAGGTAATTCGCACTAGTTATGGCACAGAGAAATACATTTACAGCTCTCCTCGGGCTACTTTGGCAGCTGGGGATGACAATTCAGCCAGGATACTTACTTTCAAGAACCTAAAAGGAATACCGGATCAAATAGGCAAGACAATAAGCAAATGTTAACTAAACATTATATATATATATATATATATATATATATATATATATATATATATATATATATATATTCTTTCGTTGTGATTAAAAACAATGTAGTTAAAACGAGTTGTTTGATTTGTTCATTATGTTACAAACATGTATGTCACTGGAAACAATATAACAAATGATGATTCTTTATGCACTTTTTCTAAATATGAATGCCCAGATAGTTAGGCGACATTGTAAAATTAGTTTGGTTCCCAGTTGATATCCAGAAGACAAAGCGCATAAGCCATGCAACTTACAATTCGACCAACTAAAACCCGTCACGTAGAAGCCTCATCGAAAAGCAATGAAAACTTTAAAACATGCAGGTCAAACAAATGGTATTTTATATAAAACTTATTTGGTCCCAAATAGCTCGGTGTACCTGAGACCGGCGTTTCTGGGGTCCACTTCATCCCCGGGTACAAAAACTGAAAAGACGAGCGCACTTCGCGACAATCCAGCACCTGGCTGTTCGGCCGAGAGGACGGCAGTAACAAGACGCACAAAATCAGTGCGCCTTTCAACTTCATCCCGGTCATGTTGAATCCGGATGGGTTAGAGGAAAGTGCAGGGAAAAGGTTCAGTGTCGATATCTCGGATTAAAAACGCAAAAGGAGAGCGCAGGGACGTCCTGAGCTGCTTAATGTGAACGGAGAGCGATGCGCCGGTCTCAGCGGTGGCATCCCTTTCGCTCTGTGCGCCGAGAAGCGAGTCTGAGAGGAGGAAACCCACAGAGCTCTTGATCTCCACCTCATTAAGAGCCGAACTTCATGCTCACAAATCAAGGTCACATTTCCCCCTTTTGAGGAGGGACTGTGTGATTTCCATACGCCACTTTCATTGCTTCAAAGAGCCTGATGATAAAGTCTGTTTCATTTGCGCAAAACTTGCGTTTGGGAAGACCGTATGCGCTGCTGCTTTCATGTGCACAAGGATATGAGATTTAAGTATTCAAGACGAAATGCAAATAGGCACAAAGCCCAACATGGTTTTCAATCACGACTTATAAAGGCTATTTCATTTGTAAATATTGGTAATTGCTCGAAATTGGATAAGAGCCGCAGTCGGTTGGCTTTATGGTTAATAATAGTCATCCTACTCATGTCTGAATGGTTTTTAATTCAACTTTATTTATATTTACAGGCTGAAGAAAACACACGTCACTTTTACAGTTATCTGCTGCCCTCTGGTGTTCCTGAATGATATTGCTAATCAAAGTAAATGTGAAATCTGCGATTCATTGCCAGTTTGCATGCTTTTATTTAACGCTGTTGAAATGATCATGTATGCATTTCCATCTGACAAACGCAGGTAATTGAATCTGGCGGATTACAGATGGATACCGTGCAATTTTTGTAAAGATCGTGGACGTTATTAAAATTGCAATGTCATCCACCCGAAAACAGCAAGACAAATATGAGAAGGTATTCACCAATGCTGCTGAAAACTGGAAATGTTAACATCAGTTAGATTTTATACATAGTTATTGAATGTATAACTAATATTATCACATACAATTACAACATTATAGTTATGTAAATATATAACTCAATTTCAAAAAGCATTACAATTACAAAAAGAGAAAATACAGTTTCTGCAAACTGTATTTGTGTGTTACTGGAAATATCCTCTTGACTTTAGGTGGTTACAGAAGTTTTTCCCTGCCACAGCGAGTTTTGCATGGATTTGCACAGCATGTTGTCATAAGGCTGGATGCAATCCTGCAAAACTCACTGTTATCCCACATTACAGGGCTGTTCCATCAGCTGCAGCAAACACTGTCATGTAGAAGGTGACCGACAGTACTTGAAGTGCAAACATTGCAGTAGATTTACTGCCACTACTTGCACTGTGAGCACTTTTGAACTGCCAGGTCAAACTACATAACTCATAGCAAAAAACACTTTTAAATCTGTTGGACTAATAATATGGCAATGCAAGTGTAGAGCAGGAACTGCAGGTGACAAAAACTGGTAAGTGATGCTTTCATGCTTCCCGGTGGTAAATGCACAGCTACTCCTGCCAAAAGGAGCATCTAGCGCAGTAGATACAAAACTACTTTACTAACTACACAAGATGCACCTTAGCAGGAGGACCATATCAAAACAAAGACCATCGTTTTCCATCAAGGGCCTTGACTTCACTATAATAACCCTTTCTCCAGCCAAACAGGCTACTTCAGTAATCTTCAAACACCTAGAAAAGAAAGAGAAACAAATTATCCAACATAGATATGTTATTATCTATCTTTTATCTGTAGAGGGAGAATGAACCTGAGTAACTGGAACTAGATTACTTAAACTGATCAAGCAGTGAAACACAAAAATGAAAGACAAGTTTTAAACAAGTGTTTTATAAAGGTTGGACTATATGGTCCTAGTCTGGCGGAACGATATTGGTGGTCCTTTGTGGCGCGCTTCACTTTCTTCATTGGGGCTCTCAAAATGGAGGATCTTCGTTGTAAAATTACAATCATTTGTAGAAAGTTAACATCTGTGGTGTAAATAACTTACGTACATACAACAATTTTTCACATGTTTAGTTTTTACAGGCACTACACACTGAATTTCAAAATACAGAAAGGCAGACGTCAACCATTGACAAAAGTAATCCCTTTACAATAAAGTTGACTGTAAGCATTGTTAACGACGGTAGTGCACTGCAACTAACAATTTGCTATACTTACACAGCATTTATTCAACTTAAATGTTAAATGCAACGTTTACGAATACATGTTTTTTTTCAATCAAGTTAACATTAACGAACAGTGATCAATTGTGTTTGCAATAACAACATTAACTAAGATAAATCAATAAGGTAAAAACAAACTGCTTACTGATAGTAAATGTATAAACTATATTAATTATATATATTATATATTAATTATAGCAACATTATTGTACAGAAGAACATGCAGAAAATGAATACGCCTGTGAGCAGGAACGCGCAACTTTCACGGGCATCAGTTAGGCCTCGGGGTCGGTGCTCGGTTTTCTGCTTGTGTTTTCATTGAGCTTTACTTTCAGAAAAGAAAAGACGACGTTTACGAAGCAAGCCATTACAAGAAACAACGTTTATTAATCTAAACTTCGAGCGCAGCCACCGAAAAGTTTCAAGTATCCGCTTACAAAAGTGTGGGCATCTTAAACAGGAAATGAGCTCCTAGTTGAGGCGACATTATTTAGGAGTTGACAAAAACAACAGGACCGTGTTTAAGGAGGGAAAGTTAGGACTCCACTTTTGATGTTTAATGGCTTTTAAGAAGCAGTCTGTGTTATAAAGCGATTGAATAAAGCCTCACTGCTCACCTGGGTAAGGTTTTATATAGACTGACCAGCGCTGCGGAGGAGCCACGTGAAACTCGCACACACTTTACAATTGTATGTTTGTGCACGTAAATAACATCATATTTAGATACTGAACTAATTTAGGATTTATTAGGATGACTTTCTGTAACTTTCTACAAGAGATTGAACATGAAATCATTAGTTATATACAAAAACAGGTTTCAGATTTCTTTCACTCAGCAAGGTAAGTGCAATTATAACTAGTATATCTGTACGTAATAACACATGATACGTCTGCAGTAATCGTTTTCTTTCCAAGCCAAATCTCATTTAATCTCATCTTATTAAATAGGTAACATTTATCTGTCGCAGTCTAAATAAAGTGCTGCTTTAATAAGGGTCAAAAACGAAGGAAACTTACATGCGATCAGTTAAGACAACCAAACGCCTCCAAATAACATCTAAGCGCTCCAGAGTCCATTAATTGATCGGTCTCCTCCAGACCGAAGCAGTCATGCAATGCAAGTTACATTGTCTGTTAGCTGCTCAGCTGCTCCACACAAAGCCCGAGCCACCGACCAACACTGAAACAATCTCAAAGTTTCCACCATCGTTTCTTGTCACGGCACACACCCGCGGTTGAACTCTGGTCGAGCAGCGGGCGCTCTGGTGCGCATTCACGGCCTCCGCGGGTGTTAAATCAGCGCGGATCTTCGGAGCTGTTTGGAGTCATCAGGCTGGAGAAGGTTTACGAAAGAGGCGCGAACGTCTCGTCATGTGATGATGGGCCTCTCATGCCTATGCTTCCTCCTCCTCCTCCTCCTCCTCCTCCTCCTCCTCCCCACTCACTCAATCCCCTCTGAATATACATCCGCTCACCACATTGATAAAACTGGCCTGGGAGTGCTGATTTAACTTTTATGTGTGAACTTCAACAAGAATAAAAATTATGACTTAAGTCAGTTTTCTCTTTGATTCCCTTCTCTTCCTGATATAGGCTTGGTGTATCTCTAAAACAATCTTTAGGACGCAATGGGATGAAATACTTTTTTAAAGCTAATTTGGTGCATCTTTTAAAACAAAATAAATAAAAAGTGGAAAACACAACAGTTCATACACACAAACATACACTTTCAAGTACCTGACTATCTCTGAAGTAAACTCTGTGAATGAAGATCTTTCTCTCACTGCGCAGATGTTTCATGTTCAGTTTCATGTCACCACCATTTAGGAGACAACAAAATGTTGTCATGCATGCATTAGTAGAGCATCCCTTTATTTTGTTGGGGGTAGGGGTTAAGGAAAGTAAAAAATTTGTCTACATGTTAGTAAGAGTAAGTAACTTAAAAATATAAAAATGTGCCAAGACATTACTTGAAATTAAAAAGTATCCTAAATGTTTAGAGTGTAAGACACTCTATGTTTGGTTATAGCTGCTCCATAAATCCTATGGTCAAAGAGAGACAGAGGGCTTCAATGACCTCTGACCCTGGTTCCCTCATCCCCCACTACTACACAGTGGGCAGTATGTGCACTATTGTATTAGTCTTCAAAGAGAATCTCCCTTAACCTTCCCACGATATCCACAGGTTCATTTTGTGTGTTTGTCAAACCTTATTTAGAAAAATAAGAATGAGTCTTTATTTTTTTTTCTGAAAACATAAAATCTGTTTGGAAAACAGTTTAAGAAAACAAAAATACTAATCTTTTGATGGATGAATAACCTTATTCTCTCTTTTAGACGGAACAAATGCTGCAAGCATCCTTTTGAACTATGACCTACTTTTCCCTCCCTGAGGCACAAAGAAAATGATCAACTTGTTCAAAAGTTGAAAAAAAATGTTAACAAAGCAAATGACACTGGTATAAATGTTTTGAAAATAAGCTTACATATTTTGTTAATACTGTAAAGAACAAATAACAAGTTTTACTTTTTCTGTTTTCTTTAATGATTTGTATATCCATAAACAGAAACATCATTCGTATGGTAATTAACATTAAGAAAACATAGGATAAGCACGACTACGGAATAACTTATGTGATTTCTATTTACATTTTGTCTTCTTTTTTTTTTTTTACAAAAAATACTTTTTGGTTTTCATTTTTACTTGTTAGATTATTGGATGTAAATGCAGACCTTACCACCAGGGGGGGCATGGCGCGCTCTCGTGTAAAAACAGGAAGTTGCGCTCAGCGGACAGATGCTGTTGTCAACGACGCCAATGCTTTCCGTAAGTATCGACCGCTATTTTTACATTAATGTAAAGTTATCAACTTATGATATGAGCAAAATCCCGCTTTAAAGTAACTGTGCATCGTGCATTCGTTGATTTTAGCCCAAAAGTGCTCGACATTGAGAAACAGCTCTAATGGGATCCATGCGAACATACTCCTGCATCCAGGCAGTATAAAAGATTTCTTTTCTTTAATGAAACACTGTGATCCCTGCCACACTTTTTAAATAAAGTTCAACAGAGGTGTCTAGAAAACATGGAACTCACAGAGGAAAATACTAAACTGGGGTTAGTTCCGCCAAATTCCAGAGAGGATCATCACTGGGTGGAGAAGCTCTTCCCTCCTCAATTCACGTTACAAAACCTGCTGGAGAACCAGACCAACACCAGTGAAAAACCTTTCAGCTGCTTATCCAAACCCTTCACAGGCTCTGAGGAACCCCAGAGGGGCCGTCGAAGGCAAATCTACCTAACTGCTTTGAAAGAGGTGCAGCACACTGAGAGGCTGCAAAATAGAGAGGCCCTGGCAAGGAGAATTAACAGACAGGAGCTGCCTGCAAATAGACTGTACAGCAAAGAAGCAACCCCTGAAAACCCTACTGACCAGAGTCCACGTCGCAGCGACAGTGTGCATGAGAAAGAGACATGCATTTGGAACGAGATGGACATCACCAGACTACGGACTGGTTTTGCACAGATGGCAAAGGATCAATGCAAACTAATGCACAAGCTCAGTTGTACCGAGGAGCAGTTCAAAGCAGAACGTGAGCAGAAGAGAAGGCTGCAGGGGCTACTGGAGGAGTTGGAGGAAAAGTCAAGCCTCTCTAACAGAAAGGCTGCGCGTCAGTCCCTCGTGATAAATGATCTGAAGATGGGAAACCAAAAAATGAATGATCAGTTGCACAAACTTGCTATACAGGTCAGGGAAAAGGAGGAAGAGGTACACAGATGTGGGACAGCTCTAAGAAAAGCAAAAGAGGACATGCAGCAGATTGAACAGGAGCGCTCCAACCTCACAAAACAACTGGACAGAGTACAAGCGCAACAACAGAGAGAACGAGACAGGCAGGAAAAGGTGGCTCAGATGAATAATGAAGTTGCTTTTCTAAAGCTTCAGAGAGAGCTAGAGAAGACACGAGCTGAACTGGTTGCTGAGAGGGACAGTCATGCTCGGAGCCGCGCAGCTCTCGATCTCCTACGCAGACACTTTAGTAGCCAGTGAACAGCAGAACATTTTATCACTGATGTTGCAGTCTAATTGCTGGTGTACCTGCATCTTAAAATTACACGATTGTAATAAGAGCTGTACCGTAACTGCAAACACTATTTAAGTTTTTGAGATATTTTGTACATTTTGCATTGTATGTTTTACATTCACAAATTTAAAATAAGTTTTTTTAAAAAAGGATAAGTCCAAAGTGCCATTATTTATTTTATTTTCAGTATGCCTCCACACTTGTTTTCAAAATAAACTATGTACATATTTAATCCTCTCCCACAGTAGAAAATAAAACAGGGAATTGAAAGGGGAATGGATGACAAACGTGACAGTGAAAATTAAGCATAGCAATTATTATCAGTCAATGCTTAGGTTAATGTAAGGTGGATATAATCCAACATAAATTACCAAAGATTTAACATATTTTTACTGCGTACAAGATCACATTTTTAAATGGGAAATCTGAAGGTTCAAAGCTTTATTAACTTAGGGATAAATGTCTCCTTTAAAACCCTGTAAGTGAAATAATTACAAATGGCCAGACACTGTTCTTGAAACAAAGTAAATATTTTGTTCTCAGTATCTGTAAAACCTTTGGAAAAACGCAAATGAATCAGTTTGTGCTACAGTTCAAAACAACCTCCAAAAACTCCAATAATTTCCACATGCATAAAGTTCTTTGCTTTTGGTGAAACAATGGCATCACAACACACACTGACATTTGGAATTATCCAATAAAACCTTTTAGAGTGAAATTGTGGCTCATTTAGACAAACAGCAAGTGCTCCTCACACCTGTGACATTCTGTGTATCCATTAACAAACTACAAAACAGAAATTGTTTACCTTGTAGGTCCTATCCAGAATCTAAAGACCAGAACATTTCATCATAAGGTCTTAATTTTACTTGCATAATTCAAACAACTTCCCCATATCCCATTAATATATTGATACAAACAGATGCCAGGTGAAAAATAAACAGCACTTAGAAACGTAAAACCTATGAGGTAAATGAGAAAGGACTTTGTGCAAACAGAGTATGTAAAATAGCAAGAAACTTGTAAGTATAGAGAATATTGACTAATGAAAAAACATCAGTAGAATTCTGCTTTGCATATCATCAAAAACTTTCAAGAGGTACTGAAAGGTGCAACCATAGAAGATCCAAATTTTAGGAACAATAAGTTATGCATTTACACAGTTTTGGCTCATTCAAGTTTGACAGTGCAAGACATGAAGACATTTGTTAATCAGTCTTGTCCTATTGCAACTATCTGTTGGCTTGTCTAAGCTGTCCATCAAATTGCAGTATGTGAAATGGCCCACCCAGACCCAGCAGTTATCGTCCCTTCAGTATTACAGTGTGTATGTGGGGGTTATCATGTCTTGCTTGTAATCTTGTCTGTAATTGTGTACCATGTTTTTCAACATTGTATGTCTGCGAAACCTGGACTTCTTGCATGGTTCAAATGAGAACTTTAATTCTATTATTGTTTAAAAGTTTTTTTAGTTTTTTTTTAAATATTATTTTTAATAGTCCTTAAAATTATCCTCCTATGGTGTTAAACAAGCAAAAACAGAATAATATCACAAATCCAAATGTTTAACATAAATAAAAGGTCATAGAAGACCCAGAATGACCAATCTATTTAAATAAGGCACCCAGTTAAAATGAAAATTGAGTGCAGATTCCATTGTCAACTCTGTTGGGTATTTTTTTCTTAACAAAATTAAGTCTCATTGTCAGATGATGTAAACGATTTTTTTATATTTCTTTAGTAAATGCTTGCATGTCCCCACCTAGATTCATGTGAGAGTATTCAGTTAAATTTGGGTGTCTGTACTGAAAAAAAGGACCTATAACTTATTGTTGTTTATGTTGTTTTAAATTGTAATGCTTTCATTAACATTTGTTTTTTTAACGAGTCTGAACTGGCACTAATGGCCTACCTGGAGCAGAGCTGCCAGATTTAGTGCAAATATGCCAAGCCATACACGTACCAATACACTTGTTCTAGATTCATATCTTTAAAAAATATTAAAAAGCCCACAGCAGGCAAATGGGTATATTTTTCAATCTCTTTGCTATTTGAAGGTAAATCAGCATAACTCTTTTTTTGATGTTGCACTAACAACAGTCTTTATATCTATTTAAAAAAAATCTTTGGGTATAAATGGAGTGCTTGGTTTCCACCTGCTCCTTGCGCAGCAAAAGCCTGCTAGCCCCATGTAAAGAGAAAGACGAGTATGCACATACCGACAACAACATTTCTCTAACTGTTTGAAAAGTTGGATGTAAATAGATTTAGCCCTAGCGATGCCTTTCTTACTTCGACTTTTGTTTTCCCTTCTATCCAATTCTCGCTCACATTATCAAATCACATCACTAGCTGAACTCTCTGGCTCTGTGTTCTCATTCTTTCTAGGACTCCTCTGGAGGTGCAGGCCTTTTGAGGTCCCGTATCTGCTTAATGAGATAGTTCTTCTCGTCGCAGAACTGCTCATCCTCAGAACGGTCTGTCTGAAAGTGACTTAAGAAATCCACCAGCTTGGACTGGTTCTTCAGTAGGATGTCCAACACGGGCTGTGTCTTATTGGGGTTAGCCACGAACACCTGAAAGGACACAACAAACCCTTAAAAATGCTGTTAAAAACCCTTTAAAGTCACCAAATTGACCTCCATGTGGGCTGAACTAAAACAATCCCTAGCTGACCATTCAGTCAAATTACTGAATTGATCATACATTCAATGAGTGGGGCAGAACTGGGACAGAGACCAATCAGCTGTTGGTAGTCGAATGCATTTACATTTATGCATTTGGCAGATGCTTTTATGTAGTGACTTACAGTGTATTTATGCTATACATCTTAATCAAACTATTAACTATGCTGGCATTATGCTCTATTTGTTAAGCTACAGCAAAGCATGTTCATAGAGCAGACAGAGAGACAAGCTATGGACTAAGTCCCAATGTTTTACATGACACTGCATTTAAGCTGCAATGCGTAACATTTTTAGGTTAAAAATATATAAAAAAAACCAATTACATAACAGATCAGTGTTCAAAACGCTCTCCTTACCCTAGCCCAATTAGCAACGGTAAGCTTACGTTATTGATTTATAATTCGAGCTGTCTGCCTTTTTACTTCAACATATGTAAAGAAATATATGTAAAACTGCAATTTTATGGTTCAAACAGAGATGGCGACAGAGAGGCAAAAGTTACGGATTGCAGCTTAAATGCTGTACATACAAACACACAGACAGTCCACACACCTTAAAGACATGAAAGGCTTCAAACTGGATGTTGCGGCTGTTGTCTCTCAACATGTTCATCATCAGCTTCAGATTCTCAGCTCGACTGATGTATCTGGTCATGATGGTGAAGTTGTGTCTGTCCAGCAGCAGTTCTCCTAAGAGCTGGACATTAAGTCAGTGAAAACACACATAAGCGCATCAACAAAAAAATGTGGTAAAAATGAAGCCAAACCACACAACGTGGTCTCTTTTTTATTAAACCACAGCAATGTTTAAAGCAATGTCATGAAGTATTCCAAAGTATGTGGCTATGTAAGTTACAAACCAAGACGCAGCATTTCCAGCTGAGGACTTTCTATTATGTGTAGATTGTAAAACTGAATTTCTGTCTCAAGGGTTTAAATACCATTACAGCCTTGAATTACCGAAAACAACATTATACATACATTATATATTGCAACATTTTCTCACCTTCAGAGATTGACGCTTTGTGACATAATTATCAGAATGCAGCAGCTTTTCGTACTCGGTGAACACCTATAAACAGTTATGACATTATTAATAATCTTTATTTTACAACAGTTAGTTCTGATCCTCAAATTTAAATTGCCAAGCAGTGTTTTAAGAGTGCTGATATTTAGTATAATGTCACTGGGACGTTTTAAGTTTTGTATTACACCCTTGTATATCAATCTTATCTGTGTTTGAGGAGTAGACGAACACTGCGGGGTGGAAGTGGGATTATTAACTTGTTTATAGAACCGTTTTGAAACACCATTTGGGTCGTAATACTGAACGTGTTTTTGTGGCTACAGCTGAAACACAGCCATGTTGTACAACAGCTCATTCTGTCTGTAAAGTGAAGCAGACAGAATCACGATTACACAAAAGAACTTACACATGATATATTGGCAAACAAGAGTAACTCACTCTGTCATAATTTGTCTCCAGGAAATCTGCACACATGATCTTGTGTCTTGTCAGGAGGTCCTAAAAATGTATTAAAATCCATAAATTTCATTAATAAATAAAAAACAGCCTTAAACATACAGTGTAATAAATAAATAAATAGATAGATAGATAGATAGATAATAGATAGATAGATAGATAGATAGATAGATAGATAGATAGATAGATAGATAGATAGATAGATAGTGGAAAGATCAGTCATAAGATATCTTTGGTGCATTGTATTATTTTTACATAGTAAAAATGGGTGTTAGTTCACCCAAAATGAACAATGTGTCATCATTTACTCACATTCATATTCATGCCATTACAAAACTATATAACGTTTAGTTATTTGTCACTATCAGTCATTAATTTTGCTTATTACTGTCTTTCGTGTTCCATTGAAGAACGTCATACATTTGCAACATGACACTTAGGTAACAGACCAAAACCCACAAAATGAATGATGCACTGTTCAGATAACACACCTTAAAGGACGCAAAAGCATCTGAGGCAATGTCGAAGGTAGACAGCTCCACATAGCGAAAGAAGCAATAAAACTCTTCAGAGAACAGAATGATTCGGGCCAGAGGTTCATGTCGCAGACACTCCCTTAGCATCATGCCACAGTTAAGAGCCACTTCTGGGGTTTCATAGCTACAGCCAAGAGAAATATGCATAAAATGCTTAGAAATGTATACAAAATATTACCCAAAAATGAACCCCATATAAAGCCATAATGACATCAAAATGCCAATAACTAGAATAACTTTTCTGCTGTCAAAGTAGAACACAACTGGCAGCTCATCCACAAGGACAGGAAATGGGAAATTCGTGGTCCTAAAATAACTTTGCAACCATAGTGTCCCATGGCATCAATCGGAAAAGCCAGTGTAATCAATGGATTCTGAAAGTGTTGATCCACGGCTAATGCCCTGGGGTCTGGAAACTCACCCTTTCAACAGCATGAAGAGGATTTGTGAGTGGGAAGAGATGTACTCCACAGTCGGGGTGCGAGCGCCAATCTGGCGACGTACTATGTTGCTAAACAAATGAACCACATCCTTCTTCCCCTTTGATGAACAGCGCGTTATGAAACCAAGCAACAAATGAGAGTTAAGGGCAATGTGTCTTCCATTATATAACTGACAGTAGCACAGAATTATCTGAAGTCCAAACAAACATTTAACTCTAACTAAAGCAGACATTCTCACCTCAAAATCGATCCTTTGCAGATTTGCTATAAGAGAAATGAGGAGGTTGGTGTTATAGAGCTCTTGAGCCAGTTGGGCAACGGCCTCAGTCTGAGGCTCCTTGTCTCCAGTGCCACACAGAACCTCTTTCAATGATGCTAGATTTTTTGATACTTCCTCTGCAACCTGCAGGAAAAACAGTCCGTTTGTCTGACTCGGAGCATAACCGATGAATTCCAGAGACAAGGGTGTAAATAAACATGTTGATAAAAATCAACCTTTTCACATTTCTTGCTTTCAGAGGATTCCAGCTTCTCCAGGTATGCCACATTCTCCTTTAGACTCTTGACCATCTCTGCAGGGCTCTTCTGAGACTTCCCAAAGGGGAACGGCATGGTGTTACGCTGGGGTATGTCTTGGTTGTTGAATGACGACAGAAATGTTTCACCTTTAATAAAACAATGATAATTGTTGGTGTACTATATGTAGCTTTCACTGTGACGAACAAATAAACTTCACATTTTTTTCCTCATAAGGAAAAAATACAGGTATTAGCCATTAATTATATTTTGTTTCACATCGTTAATTACAAAGAAAACAGCATTTTACTGCTATTACTATTAACAACACTAACTGTATAACAATTAAATAACCACTGTTACAGATGAAGGTCTATTTCATAAAATGGTCCGATATTAAAAACATTTCCATGATATACCAACTAATTTCCATAACAAAGTTACATTAAACTAAACCACACTAGCTACAATCTTTACAGACTCCATTATTATATTTATGTAATTGTTTATTATTATTAATATTACACAAGTACTGCACCAAAAAAACTTTATGACTCGCCTTTTAAACTTGATCAAGCGGGTCAACCACGCTTAGCAACAGCAGTTATAAATAAAGAAAGTATACCAGATGTTAAAGCATGACCCAAAAACTAGAAGACTTCACATCGATGAGTAACTGAGCAGTTTTGTTCAACTTGAACAGCTAATCGCCCGGTGAGCTAAGCTAACCTCCACCCAGGACTTATCGATCAACACTTCTCAGGAACTCAACATTACTCACCAGTCCCTTTAACATGTATGTGTGTCACGCTGTACAGCCATAGATCAATCAAACAAAAACAAAGCTTTTAAAGAAAACCCTGCGACCTTTTAATACCCCTTCAGCATTTAGCCATTTAGCTCGCTGGCTAGTTGACTTCTGCCTGGCATGACCATCATGGCCAAGCAAGACAGAAGAGCGCTCATAAACCAGGAAACTAACCACTTACATCGCTTGTTGATCTTTTCCGTCCGTGTAATATATCGTAGTCGTATTTAGTCACATAGATCATTTTAATACTTGTCCGTTTCTATTTGACACGCAGTTTGGGCTGAACCTATTTAACTTTTCAATGACATTTCTGACAGTTGATCCGGTTCCGAGGATAGTCAACTAACCTTAACCGCCTGCTATCGCGAACGGCAAAATGAACGGCCGAGACCCGTTTGAAAGCAACAATGAAGTAAATGGTGTAAAATGTGTGTTTGAAGGGCGATATAAAGAACAAAATGACAGGCATCATGTCCGGCTAAGTGAACGTGTTACATGTATGTGAAGGAAAGGCAGAGACACTCACCGCATACACGACACGTCCGCTTTAAAATCCGCAATGGATGAAGACAAATTCGGCTCGACCTGTGAGCAGATAAACACAATAATACTGACTCAATTCAAGCTATGACTAACATGCTATATATGACTCCTCAGAGAGAAGAAATTTGTAGGGTTAGTAACTGCGATTAATTTAGGAGTGGCTGGCTTGCACACTTCATGCGTCTGCAGCTGCACTTTATCAGGGAAGTTGAAGTGAGTTTGAGAAACGCCCCCTTTTTTAAATGACGTGACCTCTAACCAATCAGATCTAGGGACGGAGGCGCACACCCCGTACAGAAATCAAACTCAATGAAGATGAATTGAGCTAACAAAACTATTTTTTTTGTAGTTACGAATGTATGAATGAACGAAAAGTGTATTTGTATTTCTTTGGCCAAATTTTTTCATACAATAAAACCATTAAACATAAAACATAAACACTAAATGTTGTAAGTGTTTTAGAGTAACGTCTGTATAATATAACACCTAATCCAAACGTGTAGCGGTTTTCCTCTGTCTAACTTTAAGTTAAGACAGGCTTTGTAACAAACAACAGCATCAGTAACACAACAAAAAACATTAGTGTCCTGAATGTGATACAACAGCAGTGATATAAATAAAAAGCAGAAGTAAACCCATAGGTTTGCGCATGAAAGAAAAGCGTAGCATTACATTTAAATGAGTTTTTTTTTAAAAGACTCAACAAAAAAAAAAAAAACAACGAAATGGTTGTATACCAATCTAGGGGATACACAAGCGGGAGAAGCGGGGAAGTCAGCAGAAAACAGTGACAGACACGATTGAGATTTTCACCATCGGTTTACGAACAGAAATTGCGCAACATAACGCAGCTGGCAACGCATAAATGGTGTTTTTTTTTTTTTTTGCCTATTCCTCAAGCTATCTTGACGGTGACCACAAGAGGGGCGTGCGCTGCCATGTTGCGACGTCACTCGACCGCCTCGCACTGGTGAGAAGCCGAACGTACACGCTTCAATGCTCGGCCGGAGGAAGAGCGAGAACACGCTGAATCCATCACCCCATTCACACAGCGGCGGTAAGAGCCTCTCATGTGACATCGTAACGCACGCTTTAAAAGTTAGGAAAGCAATGGGGTGAGTAGAAAAACATGTCCGGGATAGCTTTGTCTTTTTTGCTGCGGTAGGTAATTACATTTCGCACCGCGGGTCTCCACACGTGAGGCGGAGAAATAGAAGCGCAGCGAAAACCTTATAATAAAAACATAAACCCAAGTGATGGTTTACAATCACCCCCGAAGTTCACATCGAAATAGTAGGGCACGTTTGTGCTCGTCCGTATTGTTACAGCTATTGTTTGACCTGGGCCTGAACGGGGTGCGCTTAGATAGACGTACACATCTTTACGTTATTTGGGGGGCATCGTATCTGACAGTCTTATAATAGTTTATTTTAAGTAGAAAGTGAAAGGGATCCGGGGACGAAACGAGCCCTTTGTCGTAGGCCTGCACATGCTCGTTTTCTTTCGCGTATAAACACAGACCGAGGGGTGATCGTGTTTTTCCCTGAACATTTTCGAGGGCTTTGCAGGGACTCACACGCAGGTTGTATCAGCTGTTCTGCCGGACGCGGTGCGTCGCGTTGTGTTTGTGTCGTAGCGCGAGAGCTATCATGGCAGCGGCGCTGCTGTATCGCGCGGACGCGGGCACGGACGAAACAAAACAACACGTTATCGATCTTTACACACTATATCGATGACGAATCGGTGATCGTTATGTACCGAAACGTGTGGCTCATTTATAACGAGGTTAAAACGATGGACCGCTCATCTCTTGCATGAGATGTTTTGTGAACTCGGTCGGAACTGCTTATTGCCATTGCAGTGTTTCCAATACGCCACCCCATCTACTTTTCAGACGCAAATGTTTGTTTTTTTTGCAATAAAATACAAACATAAGCTTATTGTAACTACACCGTATGACGTATTTTCTTACATTTTGACCAAGCCTACAGTTTTGTGGATTGAGAGTGTTCACGTGTTTTAAAGTGATATACATTTCCAAAAAGATTTCTTTTCCGTTCTTAAACATGAATTTATTTGTTGAAATATTTAGTGAAATGCATTATTATTGTTGTTATTATTATGGTGCCTTCTGGATACACTAAGGTCTCAGTCCGGTATCATTAAGTTTGTGTAAATTTGCTCATTTCTAACGTCCTGCTTAAAGTACCAAAGGTTTCATTTTTAAAGCTTAAAAAGATTTGAAATATATATAATACCAGAATAATGCCATTACTTATTGCACCCTAAAGTGTCCCCTTAGCTGTAGATACATCTCTGTGCCTTAGTGAGCATTACTGAGAAAGATTGGCACTATACCTACACTTATCAACCATCAATCGTTTTACAATAAACAGTCTGAAGAACATTTATGTGTATTGCAGTTTTTTTGGAGTGAAATGCCAGATTTAGGGACCATCATGCTGGTTATGTGTTTGCTTTTTAGAAAAGTGTGACATGCACCACAAAATCTGTTCAGTTCAATGGCTCCCTTTTAAGACACTTCTACATTTCTACCATATGGATCATTCCTTTTTTATCTCAAAATGCTCAGTAATTTAAGGAGGGATATCTAAAAAGGGTGTACTCTCAGAAATATGTTTCTGACCAGCTCAGGCACCTAAATGTTATTATTTATAGCTTGATTATTTACATGATGGCAAGAAAATTAACAGGATGCAAGTGTAATAGAATGGATAATATAATAATAATGACCTAAAGTGAATCTTTGCCCAGGTATCTTTCATGGGGGTGCCGGATAAAGTTAATTATATTTCTTTCTCATATTTTGAAAAATCTCATATTGTAAAAATATGACTAATGCCATACTCACATAATTCTTGATGACAAAAAATCTGAAGCTATTTACATTTTCATTCCATGTTAATAAAATGTGAGTTTAATGTTTCATTTATTTAAATTTTCCAAAATGATTTTTCTGTAAAACATTCATGATTCATGAAAACAGGTTATGTCAGGACAAAGGAAAGGAGTTTCAGCGCGTCTTCGAAAATGTGCCTTCTGTAGATCCAACAGAGACAAGGAATGTGGACAACTGTTGGTATCAGAGAACCACAGGGTGGCAGCCCACCACAAGTGCATGGTGAGTGCAAGTGCTGGTTTTTCACCAGCTTTCTTCCCTCAGATAAAGTGAATGGGTATGGCTTGCATTCATCGCATTCATACTCTTGAATGCTTAATATCAGAGAATACAAACATAACATTATTTTGCAGTCCTGTTTTAAATCTGTGTACTCATGTGTAAGCGTGTAATTACTGAGGTACAAATCCTGAACCTAATGCTAACCCTAACTGAGTACATGTACTTACTATTAATAATATATAGTATACAATCAGTATATAATCAATAATATAGTATACATTACACTGTAATGTGATGTAAGAAATATATTTTATTGTTCTCATTTGTTCTCATCATTTTTACTTTTTAGCTTTTCTCCTCAGCATTGGTGACATCACATTCAGACAGTGAAAACATTGGAGGGTTTTCCATTGAAGATGTAAAGAAGGAGATAAAGAGAGGAAATAAGTTGGTAAGCATGCAAAACAACAGCTTAGGCTAAATATAGAGAATGAACGACAGCAAGAACTGTTAATTGAGTTTTCTCTTTACCTGGTCATTTCCTGTTCAGATGTGCTCTTCATGTCACCGGCCCGGCGCAACCATTGGCTGTGATGTCAAGACCTGTCGGCGGACGTATCACTATTACTGCGCCCTCTGGGACAAAGCTCAGACCAAGGAGAATCCCTCCCAAGGCATCTACCTGTAAGCATTATGACAGCTTCAGTACAATTGCATCTGTTTTTCATTTTATCTGTGTGACCTCCATTTTTTCACTTTTTGCAAATTAGTGTTTACTGTCGCAAACACAGAGACGCCTCCCAAGACGCCAGTGATGGTAATATTCTTAATTGTTTTGTTTAATGTTGCTCGCTTATTTGCCTGTGAAATATTTGCATTAATTACTGATTTACTTCCCAGATGAACAGGGAGTTGCAGCCAATGACTCAGATTCATCTCCACCGAGGAGCAGAGGAAGGGGGCGTTTTGAGCAAAGCAGAATCAGGGGTGTATCGCGTGGACAGTCAGATGATACGCGATCCACCTCTTCACAAGGCAATGATGATACAGAGAGTTCCTCACATGTAAGCAACTGCATCTCTCTTTTAACAATGTAACCTATATATGTGCCATATTTAATCCAAAATGGAGCCAAAGCTCTATGAATAATCATTAGCTGTTACGGATGATCTGGATTATACATTTTCTGCTGTATTTTTTCTGTCAGTAAAATACTGCATTACTTGTTTTTTTTTATTTCTTTTTAAACTCACAGTGTGAATGAGACACTAACCCATGATTTATTCTACTGACCCATGCTTGCAATGTCTTATTTTCCCTCGGTGCTTTAAAACTTAATTTTCTCCCTTTACCTTCACTTATATTCCTTATTAGCATCCTTTACTGTGGAATTGGACCAGATGCTGTTTATTTTAATGTAGAGTAACACAACCTCTGAATGGAACTATGAACAGAATTTGGAATTGGCTGGCAAAAAGGCAAATGCTAACTGTGCTGTGGCTGTGTGTGCTGCAGCGAGACCGGTCTCCTCTGAGAGGCAGCCCTAGTGATTCAGGCCTTCGCTGTGGTTTCTGCCATGCTGGTGAAGAAGAGAATGAACTGCGGGGTGTGCTTCACTCTGACAATGCTAAGAAGGTTGCTGCTCATTACAAATGCATGGTGAGGCACATGGACTGTTTTCTCAGCCATTTTAATAACCCATATTGAACTATATTTACCTAAGAGATCACACATTCAGTAATAAATAGTATTCAGGATGTTTATTTCTGAAACAGTTTATCAAAGGCAGGTTGCACCTCCTCAAAACTTTATTTAAAAAAAGTATTCATAGTCTGTATAGTTAGCATTATGGGATTTCTTTATGCACGTTTGTCAACAAGTGTTGGTTGGATCTGTTGATATAAAATGTTTTGATCTAGGTTTGAAAAAGTTTGATTCAGCTTGTTATAAACAGTTTTGGTTTTCTGTTTTCAACAGCTTTTTTCTTCAGGAACCGTCCAGCTTACTACCACCTCACGTGCCGAATTTGGGAACTTTGACATTAAAACAGTCATCCAAGAAATAAAGCGAGGCAAAAGAATGGTGAGATTTTTCTGGTTATATGACCCAGCCATGGCCTGTGTTTTGACACAAAACTCTGTTGTAGATACAGTTAAATAAAGTATATCGCTTATTAATAGAAACGTAACCTAAATAGGTTTACACGACAGTAGATTTATCAGAAAATGTTCCAGTATGTTTTTCCTTTTGTATTCCAAATGATTTTCAGCATATTTCATTTCTAGCTTCTTTGATGTGTGTTTAAAATTAAGTTACTATTAATTTCAGAAATGCACCCTGTGTGCTCAGCTCGGAGCCACCATCGGATGTGAGATAAAAGCTTGCGTAAAGACCTACCACTATCACTGTGGCCTACAAGACAAGGCCAAATACATAGAGAACATGGCCAGAGGCATTTACAAGTAAGTTCTATCTTTTAAATGCTTTTCATTGCTTATCATTTATGAGAAAAAAGGCAATATAACAACGGCCAAAATAAGGTTGTGTGATCTTGGACACCTATAGTGCAATAGACAGTTATTTATTAATAATATATTATTAATAGTGAATAATTTGATGCTTTTGCTAGACTGTATTGTAAGAATCACAGTGGAAATGAGGAAAGGGACGAGGAAGATGAAGAGCGAGAAAGTCGCAGTAGAGAAAGAGCTGCTATTGACAACAGAGCAGATCCTCCACTGCAGGTCAATGGCAACTAGGTGAGATTCTGCATGTGTTGTATTCTTTGGAAGAGGATTTCAATTTCACACAAATAAATGCTAAAGTAAACGTGATGTTTTGACTCTAGTGCGTTCACTATGGTGTATGATTTAATAGTGTCTTTTTTCAGATGCTGCATGAAGACAGAAGACACAATAACATGGGGGTCGAAAGAAATATTTTTGTATAACGCTTAATTAGAAACTAGGGGCCAGCTCACAACATCGGACAATTTCCTCTCTTAGACAGTATTTGATGGACATTGTGAATGAGAATGTAAGTCAAATGACGTTGATATGTTACTGTGGTGTACATCTTAACATATCCGGATAGGTTTTATTTAGACTTATAAGATTGTAATACTTAAAAACATGACTGGATGGATCTACCTGTGCTTGCACCCCCACTTTCCTCTTTGGCAACATTGACTCCCAGAAAAGACCCTCTCTGACTGTTTATAGTGCATCTCCTCCAACCCATGAACTTTCAAAAGTTTCTCAAAGTAATTCTCGTTCATGAAACTGTCTTCACCTCTTTTTCTCTCTTGCAACATGTATTATATTTTATTACTGTATTATACCCATGAGTAATATTGGATATCTTGTGGTTTTCTTTATAGTACGAGTCAGGATTAAAGATCATTGGCTAGCATGCACTTTTTTTTTACCTGTTCTCAGATGGTGGTCATTGCTTTATATCTTTATAATATCCTTTATAATTGTACAGACCTGCACATCACTCCATACTAGCACTGCCCAACATGTTTAACCATGTTAGCGATGTGTAGCAATTCAAAATAAGAGTCCTTTAGAAAGCGGTAAAAGCATCTCGGTTCCCATTTAAAAAGTGCTTAAAATGGATGTTACTGCTAAACAAACAACCTTGTGGATGTTTATTTCATTTTCAGAAGCTCTTGTTTATGGAAAAAGTCAACAACCTAGGACTGTTTAACATACTGTGAACACGTTTAATGGATTAAAATGGCAAGTCTTGAATTAGCTCATTGTAATGGTTGATTGAATAAGTTTGTGTAAACGAAGGTAGCGGAGACATGGTTTGTTGAGGTTTAAAATGACGGTGAAAAGATGTGGTTGCATTAACAGATTCCGGTCCTCAAGAAATATGTTATTTACGATTTATCTGCTACATAAAAGCAGAGAAAATCTATTATTATTATTATTATATATCATATTTATGTAATGTATTATATTATATACGTATCTCTTTAAAATAGCTGGTCGCGAACTAAACGCTGATTGGTTAGCAGGCGCTATTCCTCCTCTTATACTACAGCGCAGATAACACCCGACGTGCGGAAGAAAGAAGTGCAAGTCCGGCTCCGTCCAAATCTGATCCAAAGTCAAGCTGACATTAACAAGAGCCATAACATCTCTCGGCATTTCTGCACGGAATCGGGGACCTCTGTAGCGGCTTTCTAGGGCAGGACATGGCGTCCACCAGCGCTTGTGTCGTGGTAGGGTTACCGCACACGTCTTGAATCACTTTCCACCCAGTGCAACCCTTGACTGCACACGTTCAGTATTCAGCGGTGTGATGTGAGGGATTAAACAATAAAGGCTTTCTATAGCTTCTGGTTTAAAGCATTCATCGTGATGGATCCGTTTGGTGACTCGGCTGTTTCCGTCAAGTAAACGGGCCTGGAGGGAAAACGCGTGTCACGCATGGCACATGTGATGCTGCCCGTTCATTTGTGCGTTATAACTGCGGCTAAAATGATCGACAGTGTGATCGATTTTATTCGGGCTTGATCGGTCCTAATGGCAGTGAATTGTTGAGTAGGTCGATTTTGTAATGTTGGATTTCTGTTCTGTAATGGGATGATGATAAATGAAACTAATAAGAAGGGCATTTTTATTATGCATTGTCCCCCCATAATCTTCTGTACGTGCTTTGTATTGATATTACCCTCTTAACCTGGTTAGCATGCCTAATAATTAAATATAAATGACATTTCTGTTATAGTGCATTGTGGGGAGTTATTCATTTTCTCACGATCGCCCTAAATTAAAATATTAAATTGAGGATATATATATTTAGTCAGACCCAGTGAGTTGACATACATGCGTGTGTTTCATTAATGGAGCATCTACCCTACCCAGGGTTTCATCTACCCTACCCAGGGGCCTTGTTACTGAAAGTTACCTAATTATGCATGGGGGTTATGCTTTGGTTTTACCTGAAACGGTAAAATAAAATCGTGCAGAAATTGGTTTGTGTGTTTGGTCAGGGATAAGGGTACACGTGACTTTAAAGCATGAAATTCAGTAGGTTTCAGTGTGAGACACTGTAGTGTGAGACACTGTAGTGTGAGACACTGTAGTGTGAGACACTGTAGTGTGAGCATTGTGTGAGACACTTATTGAACCGTATTGACATGTGTGACACCCTGTAGTGTGACACTGTGGTGTGTGTGAATGTAAACTTTGTCTTGAAGCTATTGAAGATTAATCTTCAAAGTAAATGTATTTTTGGCTGCTATAACAACAGCAGTAAGAGGGTAAGCTCTCACAGGAGGCTCTGCCATCAGGTGCACATTATCATTATTTGTCCTTCAGGGACATTGTGATATATCGTATGGGAATACCACATTAATATTTACATGCTTACTCCGAAACAGGTTACACTTTTTCAGTTTTCAAAGATGTTTCACCGTTTTTCTTTAGGCCTTTCAAAACGACATATATGCGTGTAATCCAAATTTAAAAGGAAATATATATTGGCCTAGGCTATAGTCATATTTTATGCACATCACTGTCCCATAAAGCAGCAGATCTTTAAAAACATTTAGGCTGTGTTGTAGTCTGCATTTTAAGTTTTCTCATCTGTTGACTACTTAGGCTAATTGATGCACTGCAAAGCTTCTTGGCTTAAAGGTTTAAAGAAAGGCTATATTTTATTTCAAAATTAAAGGATAATCTAGAAGATCTACAGGCACTATAAAAACAAAGCAAAGACTTTTCATCTGCTTCAACATTCACACTTATTGTGTGAATTCTCATCTTCATCCCTTTCCTTCATTAGTATAGCTTATCTTTTCTATACATGCTTCTTTAGCACTGTAACCGTATCTGACTATGCGTTGCATTTCTACAGACTATTAAATTCTAGTCTTGGCTATTGGATTAAGACAAGACTTTTTAAAGTCACTGGCATGGCAAATGCTGGCTGAGAATATAAATGCACACATCACAGACAGTTTTATAAGACAGAAAGTCAAATGTTAACAATAGCTCCCAAATGATTTGTGAGGTGGTTAGTCAATAGGTTAAAGTAAAGATCTCCTTCTGCCCTATTTCATACTGTTAACTACTAGATAACTTCTTATCTGTCAAACAGACAGTTTACTGTTCTTTGGCCTGTGTGCTATCAGGTATGCTATGACTAAATGATGTCATGTGTTTTAGATCAATGATGAGGAGCAAGGTTATGACCTAGATCTCTTCTGTATACCAAAACATTACGCAGCCGACTTGGAACGGGTGTATATTCCACATGGACTCATCATGGACAGGTACTTGGAAACATCTTTTGTTTTTCCTGTGGATATGTTTCTCTTCCGGAGCTTATGCAACATGTAACATTGTAGCCAAGGACACTTACCTAATGAACTTGCAAATGTGACATTTGTTTTAAAATAAATACTATGCAAATTGAAGATTGTTGACATTGCTCGTAGACAGACCTGATTAGTGTCTCTGACTTGATCTCCACAGAACCGAACGCCTGGCCAGAGATATCATGAAGGACATGGGCGGGCACCATATTGTGGCTCTCTGTGTGCTTAAGGGGGGCTACAAGTTTTTTGCTGACCTGCTAGATTATATCAAAGCTCTTAACCGCAACAGCGATCGTTCCATTCCAATGACGGTGGACTTCATTCGCTTGAAGAGCTACCAGGTAACTATTAACCGTTCATTCTTTTTATGTGCTTAAACTCAGTCAAGCCAATCTCTGTTACACAGTCCATTCTGATTATTGTCAACATATGTAATTAATGACCATGACAACCTGAATGAAAATTGGCTATTTGCATAGCAAAGTTGTTTCAAGGTTGTATGTTGATCAGTTGTGTTGTAACTTTAGTTACAGTATTACACAGAATTGTAATATTACACAGATGGTAAACATCCATGCTTTCTCCTTTTCAAAAAAAAAACAGAACGACCAATCAACAGGTGACATCAAAGTGATTGGTGGGGATGATCTGTCCACCCTTACAGGGAAGGTAAGTATCCTTTTGGGGAAAAAAACTTGCTGTATCAGAATAATGTTTAAAAAAAAAATCACAGTTCTGTGAACTTTTTGACAGCATCTGTGACTAGTTGTGGATTACCACAGAAAATTATTTCCACTCGTACTTCAGTTTGTAAAACAAAGAAAAAATCCAATTGGAATACATTTACTTTTGTTTCTGCCACAGATGCTGACACTGAACAATTTTCATTGAATTCGCAACAATCTTTTTGTTGTTTATTGTGAGCAATGTTGATTTATGCTCTGTAATTAGTGTTACCTAGCATATCATCATTAAATGAAAATGTTGCTTGCATGTCTTTAGTCATAAAGGTCAATATACATTATCCAGTTACTGGACTGTTGCAGTCTGCAATATCTTCACTATGTATTGAAATAGTTTTTGTTTTTCTTTTGGGGATATTCGTTTTGGCACCAAAGAATGTCCTGATTGTTGAGGTACCTTTTGAATTTATTCAGCTTCATATTAAATTGAATAAACATTTGCTGGAGTTTACATTTAAAATTTTTGTGTAAACTTTACTCTGTTAGGACATAATTGACACTGGGAAGACAATGAAGACCTTGTTAGAACTTCTCAAGCAATATAATCCAAAAATGGTGAAAGTGGCCAGGTGAAGAGATGAAAACTGACTATTGTTTGTAAATATCATTGTCAACTTAGACTTTGACTCAAAGAAACACTTTCTGCAGTTGTATTGATGATTGGTGCAACAAATGTTAGCAACTGTTTTGAGTTTTAAAGCTGTATTTGCCTGTATACTTCACATATCTAATCATTAATTGTCTTTGCAGTTTGCTTGTGAAGAGAACACCGAGAAGTGTTGGCTACAGACCAGACTGTAAGTTGATTACGGGCTTACCTTGGCAACCTATAAATTTAGTATGCACTTTTTATTGGCTTTAATATAGTTAGTATTGTTATCATATTATTACTGTTATTGTGCTAGTAAGGCGTATTTATATGAAATCATGTATTACTTCAGTTTGCACCAACAGCTTTAAAATGCTGAATCTCATTGATTTAAAATTTGTTGTTTTGATCAGTAGTTTAGGCCATTTTAGTGCAGTGCTGTGTGTTGGCCACCAGGTTGCGCACTAACACTTTCTGCTATTGTAGTATAAAGTAAAAATTGCTAATTCAAAATACTTAATCAGGATGTTGTTGTCTGTTTCTGTTTTTTTATCCTTATCCTAGTTGTAGGATTTGAGGTTCCAGACAAATTTGTGGTTGGATATGCGCTTGACTACAATGAGTACTTTAGGGATTTAAATGTAAGTAGATTTACATTTAATTGTTAGCAAATATAATCTTTTACATATTTTATAATTTAAATGTCAGCAGTGGTTCATTAATATTTATATGATGATACGTTTCTCTTTAGAGAAACTCAACATTGTGGCTGTGTTGCATTTTCTGCTAATTTTTGTCTCCCCTTTGACTTGTAGCACATCTGTGTCATCAGTGAAACAGGAAAGGAGAAGTACAAAGCATGAGGAACCCTGAACTTCCCCCCCTAGCTGTGTATCATTTGTTTTTGATATATGTTGTTCATTTTGTACTCATTTTGTATTTTTCAGTAGCGCAGCTCACCATAGGTAAGCAGGTCCTTTACTCAGGGTCTCTGGTGAGGTGTGCACTGTTAATGCACCTTAAATTTGCTTATACCTCCACAAGCCTCCCATGATTTTCAAGTACACAGTAACCACAAACACTTCACAGTTCAGTACCTGACAACAGTCTTAAGACTGCTGCTCGTGGTTCTTTAGAATGTGTATTAAACAACAGTTTGACATGTCAAAAAAATAATGTGTGACATTATGGATAGGTGCTTGTGTTTTAAAAAGATGATTTATATCAATAATACTGAATACTGCTTTTAGGTTGTCATGCTTTGCTTATTCAGTATTTAAAAGGACATTGTGTGAATTTGTTTAAATGGTAAAAGAGAAGATTCATATTACCCAAAGATTTTTTGCAGTGTATTGCATTATAAAATACCCCTGTAATATTTGCCCTGTCATTAATGATTATTATCAGTGATTAAATGCTTTAACATGAATGTACATACAAAAGCAACAGGGAACCAGGTTTTTCAACCACGTAAAACCTGTTGACATTTTAAAGCCAAATACCACATCTTTATTTCCTGTTTTTATTTGTAACTGTTAATTCCTCTTGCCAAGGTATTTGTCCAATTGATAAAGTTTTGGTTCATAATTATATTAATAATATATTAAAAGGGGATAAATTGTATGGTGCTTATATGATAAATTAGACAATCCAACCTGTTATGCTACCATATAAATACTGTCGACTGATCGTAAAGAATGTCAAAGTGACCTCACCGTTGTTCAACTGTCTGTCAATCTTATATTTTTCAATTAAATTATTTAAAGTAATTTTGAATGTTCCCCCAGATTTACTTATCTTTCAATCTGCTTTTGTGAAAATCATGACCTAATGTTGCCCACACATTAATGTTAATAAATCCTATTGTTTCTCATGTCTTAAATTGATAGTAAAATAGTGTTGGTGTTAACACCAACACAGGCCTGTTCTATACTCGTGTCTCTGTTCTGAAGAAAAGTCTGCTCTGCACAAAATGGAGGATATGTAAAACTTGCAAGAACAATGTTTTTAGAAATAACAGCATGCGAAGAACCAGGTGCACTCAAGGAAATTAGATCATTTTGGTCATTTCCAACTTTATTTAACCACATTCATCATCTACAGTACAAAGGCAGTGAGTGTTTTTCCATCACATAAAGGCAGAGGTATGGTCAGCTGTGGTGAGGACCTTGTGAAGCTCTTAGGGGTCTGTAAGTGCTGACAGGTCGTACTACAGCAGAACAGTAATACTGGATAACAACACATTCACCTCCAGTATTTATGTGCTGCTATAGTACACTCCCTTCGTGTGCTCTTGTGCGGTGTTCTGGAAATGTTGCTGGAAGAACAGAGGGAGCCAGAGGTCCACCAGTAGCCCCCTGATGTGCATTTCCATCACCACAAACCAAAATGTGCTGCTAGTGTAGCCAAAGCTGACCCCTATCGTCATAAAGCATTAAACACATTAATTCTTCATGTACATTAATTCTTTGTGGCATCAGTACTTAATAATGGAGTATTTAATATTGATGATGATGATGTTGTTGTTTCTGCCTTTAAACTATTACCATGTAATTTTAAGAAGCATTTCCTATTCAAATTGTCATTTCTGCATTATGACAAACGCTGATGCTTGTAAGGCCATCATATATATTTATAAATGAGCATTTTGCATATCAATTACGTTGTGCTTATGTCTGTATGATTACGGTAATACTCCTTTGTTATCAGTGGCTCCACATGTTATTATAAGGACGAGGGCCCCCTGATGGGTCTGTGAGGAACAGCAGGGTGTTGTGGCGAGATAGGCCTCAAACTTTCATGCGAGGGGCCCTTGCTGCTGAAAACAGATAAAAACTTGTATTTTTGCAGTGGTAAGTGAAAAAGAGCTAAATACACAGGCAAAAAAGAAATGTAAAAGCTGCAAATACACACCAGACAATTAAAGCAGTCTGCCTATTAAAGTCAGTCTAAGTTTATATGTGCAGGGATACATCTGTTTAAAATGAAGCAACACATTATATGAGGAAGTGGGATGTTTATGTACAGAAACTTGTTGGTTAGCAACTAATTAAGTACATAAAGTAAAAGCCCTGGCCAAGTAAGACATGACCAGACATATCCTCAATTCAACAAGTTAAGGTCTGGTGTGCAGAGGGCCCGCAGCGACCTGACTTCCTCACCAAATGAGTCCAATAAAATGAACCAAGTAACTAAATAGATATTAAAATATTACAGAAAATCGTGTTCAGTTAAAACTGTCAGCATGCGTAGCTGAGAAAGCAAGCTGAATATATTTCCACATTGGTTCAGACGAATCACAAGAAAACTGAAGGCAATTAAAGAGAAGGTTTAAAATGTATTATTGTAATCGTTTATAGGTCATGCTAAGGTGGTAAGAAAAAACCCAGACACATACGCACATTCAGCTGGATGCCACATACTGCTGCCTACTCAGCACTTTACAATTATTTGATACAACCACCGACGTACCTCTGAGTCTAAGTGTGTGCGATTAAAAACAAAAAGGTATAAATGCATCAATATTTTCATCGTCAAAGTTAGTTGCCACACCGGCCTCCTTCGAAAACTAAATCAACAGACCGTGGGGTGTTTCCTCAGTGGCGATTATACAGGTTCCCTAAATAGTCAACTTCGTACAAATAATAAAAGAGATCGTTTGCTATAAATATGTATATATACTGAGAAATGCGAGTTAAATACAAACGACGGATAAAAGAACAAACGTTTGATTGACACGCGTCAAGATCTCACGTCGGGCGCACGCAGACGAAGTTGCGTTCAACTTCGTGACTTTCCTCCGCGCGCTGCGCCGCTTTCAAACAAAGACTCAAAAGCAGCGACGGCGACCGAACGCGCGACACGCGCGTTAAACGCCCGCGTTTCTTTCGGAGGGTCGCAAAACGCAGTGAACGACGCGGAACCTGACAGCGTGAGAACGAGGAGGGAAAAATCCTGGAAAATAATTCCCCCGAAAACCCGAACTTACCTCGGGTCCAATCGAAAATGGCGCCGAAATGTAAAAAAAACGCACCAGATTTCATTGTACGGTCTCCTGCAAAGCTTTGTGGGAGCGCGAGCCGTATAACATCCCCCGTGGAGTAACGGAGGAGGAGTGCAACTGCAGCGGCGTGGCACGTTCTTACTACTAAAGCAACTATATCCCCTCAGGATGTTGTCATGACTTTTCAGACAGCCAGCTTGTCCCTTAACACGTTTTTTGTTTTTATTTTACAGTGTGTTATAATAAAAAAAACGCATTTATTAATCAACCCTATAATTGCTTCCGTATTCTCTTGCTTAGTATCTCAGGTTCGATGCAACTCTTGCTTATCAAAACACCTTCCCAACGCAGTTGGCTGTCAAAATGTTCCTCAAGATTTGAAACCTTTAGAAACATCTTTTTGACATCTAAGTGATTTCCATCCCCCCGAAAAAAACAGCCAAAGTTGCTATCATCTGACCTGTGTAATGACCTTGCTGTCGCCTGGTTCAAAATCGTGTGTCTCTCATTAGAAGAAGAGAAAAGAAACATTGTCTGCTGCCAGACAGAGGCCTTACAGTGAGCTGTAAAAGAAACATGTGACCACTGCTGGTGTCTTCTGTGTAAAGCTGTTTTATGCAACATTGGTTTTGGGTGGAGAGTGTCATCACGCATTGAAGTGTAATGTGAAGGTCATTAGAAAGGGAAGGTATGACCTATTACATGCAGAATAACCTTTATAGTTAGTCCAAATTCTTTAGTTCCTTAGGTAGGTGATAAATAAAAAAACAACACCAAGTCCTTTGGCTCAATGCTGTAGATGATACATGCAGTAGATGATACAGAGTCATAAAAACATACAGAGATAAGAGCAGGAATACGAGTAACTGAGAGCTCTCTGCAATTTATGAATGAGCTTATTGAGTAATCAAACAATGTTTTGATGTTATTCTGTTACAAAATAAAACAGACGTTGTTACGCAGTTGACGACTCATATGTACTGATAAAACTATTTTAATTTCACTATTTCGAAGTGAATTTTTTTGGTGGCTTAAGCGACAATCCGTACGGCAAAGTACAACGTCCCATAAATGTGTGAAAGTATTATATTATTCAGCGCGACTAAGAGAACGCGCATGCGCCGAACGGCTCGCGCGGGGCACAAGGAAGCCGTTTACAACGCGTGATTTCATTGGCTGATTGCCCGAACGGTTGCCATTCAAAAAGGAACACCGGCGACCATCGCGTTTCTGATTGGCTAACGATGCCATCGCTCAGTCCAGTAGGAACAGAGGGGGCGGGACTCGCGGCTGATCTGCGGGTACGCTGCGGCGTCCACAAAACAGATAAACAGAATCAGCTAACCCATGGTTGACAAAACTAAGTTACAAACTTCGTTAACTAGACACTGACACGTCAGTCTGGCAAACAGAAGATGCTGGAGAGCAGCTGCGCGCTTGTTCTGTAATTTACATTCATCTAAATCTTCAAGCTTTTGCCCAGCAGTACATCACAACCAGCAGGCTAGTTAGCAACATGATGATATTGGCTAGCTGAACATTGTCGTGCTTTCAGTTCTTATTATTACTGCGCTCACGGTTTAACCATCGCAGATCTTTATTTTAATAACCATGTTAGTGTGCTTTGAGTGCTTGTCTTTCAGGCACCCATTCCACATGCATACGTAGACTCGTCATTTTACTTCTATTAGCTGCTCATATCGTCCTTGTGCGCCGTGAGCTATCAAGCTAAGCTAACAGGGCTGGAATAGCGCGTTTGCATGGGCCAAACCCCTTTTACACATTAGCTTGCAGCTAACTAGTCGGAAGTTTGGTTTGGAAAGTGGAGAGTTTTTTAGGAAGGTACACCGCACAGTCAGAATGTCGAATCGCATAAGTTCGTGGACCTTTTCTTTAGGCTTTGATTTAGACCTGGATTGATCTTACAGAGGGAGGAAAGAAGCCTCAGTTTGTTTAAATACGCTACAGAATGAGCATATGATGAAATGAGACATTAGCCTACTTGGGATAACTGGTTCACCGCTTTTCAAACATGTAGCTTTGCAAACTACACGTTTGCAACATATGTACGAGGACGAGAACAACTATGAACAATCAAGCAATCATGTCACACGAGAAGATGGAGCTGGACCTGGAGATCCCGTCTGCACTTCAGAGCGATGGGAACTTGAGACGATCCAACAGCGAACCGATGATAAACGGCCTGAGGTGAAGACTCCTAACATTTCTTAATGTTTTGAAGCCAATCATTATGCTGTGTTGGCTTTTCCTGTGTGACATACTCGAAATACTTTTAGATGTTATGAAACATGTTGGAAATGTCTCAAAGCATGACTTGTTGCCTACCTAGGCGTAATGCATGGACATCATAGGTGCGTTCTCAGCTTTAATAGGGAGGTTTCAACATGAAGTACTGGTAGACATCTTGCTGGGTTCACTACTACGCATGGCTGTTGCAGATGTTCAGTCTCATTGGTAGAGTGAACTGACATGCAGCCATGCTAGAATAATGTGTGTTTGAGTCAACAGGGCCACCAGTCTCTTAAGAACAGGCTGTGTTGGTAGTATGAAACTCACACATTTGCACAGCAAGTGTTTAAACAAATTGTTTAGATGCTGTTTTGTTGAAATGATCTTCTCTTTTTACAGTGATGCTTCACAGGTGTTTCAGAGAGAGGTTCTTCGCAGCAGAAGAAACAGCACAACTGTTGTCCGACCGAGCATGGTATGTACCAAGATCCAGAGCAGTGCCTTTAAAATGGTGTGAGATGAAAATGGATGGAGTTGGTTTGTGTTTTTGTATCGAATTTATTTGTTGGATGTTTCATGCTTTTAGGTTCCGTCTTCACCAGTACGTGTTCCTAGCACAAGACTTCAAAAGATCAAACAGGTACATAGCTTTACATCATCAAATGCATCCACTATATGCAATCACATATTGTTACAATAGGTATGTAACGGGAACCAGTGTGGTCTCACACCGTGACACAAAAATGCGCAAAAGGTGTTTGAGCAAAATAGGACAATGTTTGTTTGTACTGCTTAAGCAGAATGAAACACTGGCAGTTTGAGGAGAGTCTGTGTTGTTTATAGTACCTGTACACTTCTAGTTTGACATTTTATTTTGCTCTTACACTTTTTTTATTTGCTAATTTTGTGCATCTAAATCTCATTTCGGAAAACACCATTCCTCCTTTTCCCTTCTTGTGAGTCCTCCTTGTGACAACTTGTCAGACTCACCACTCTCATACACATTCATATGGGAGTGATCATTTGTAATACATAGTAAAAAATGTTGTTTTCGGAGTTTGACATACCATCATTTGTACAGGCAGAGACTGGCTGGCAATACCACAGTCTGACTTTGTATTCTAGATATGCACACTGAATTCACTGAATACTGTTATTGTGCCGTTATGCTTGTGTTTGGGATACTAAACATTTCCTCATGGAGATTGTAATATGACTGGTTGTAGGAAGAGGGAGTTGACGTGATGAACCGTGAAACTGCTCATGAGCGGTAAGAGTTGATGTCTCTCCTTGTGTCTTCTGACTCTCAGGGCGTTCAGGTTCTTATTTATCAGCTGCTGACAGTATGTTTTTGACTGCTGCCAGTGTTCATAACATTCATTGACTAGCAGACCTGTATGTGTACTATGTATTCTCATATGCCGGTTCTTATTCGCATGTTTGGCTCAGGTTTTTGGCTAGAGGGAAAGATGTCAATACTATTGTGACATCTCTTCCTCTTTTGTTTTCCCCCAAAATATTTCTAGAGAGGTGCAGGCAGCCATGCAGATGAGCCAGTCTTGGGAGGAAAGCCTTAGTCTGGTAAGAAAGATCATTGAAAGCATAAACCTAAACTTAAAATTCAAACGATTGAAAATTGTGAAGTTTAATAACTGACTGCATGCAGTAGCTATTTTGCTACCCTTTCACATGCGCTAACTGATGGGTTTGTTGAAAAGAAAAACTGAAGCATGCTAGAGTAAAATTCATGGAGTTAACAGGGCCACCAGTCTCTCAAGCCCAGACTGGGTTGGTAGTATAGTGCTCCAACACTGCATCAGTAATCTGTAACTGGTTTATTAGCAGTAGTGTAACTGTTGAATTGTGTTAGTGATGGGGTGTGTTTTAATTCTGTAGAGTGATAATGATCTTGAGAAATCTTCATCATCATCTCCAAAACGGATTGATTTTGTGCCTGTGTCTCCGGCTCCATCCCCAACTAGAGGGATTGGGAAAAAGGTTTGTCACCATGTTTTTTTATTATCAATCATTACCTTCTTACACCTCCAGTTTGCATTTTTACAAATGTAAAACAAATGACTCAAACTGCAAACGAGCAGTTGCAAAGATGCAGATTTGCTTATAAATCATTGACTGCAAAACAAAACAGATAAAAACACTCTAGAGGGAAGTTGCATTTTTGTTGTAATTGTATATAATTTGTATAATTGTCTCTCTTTAATGAGCAGCAGTGCTTCTCTCCCTCTCTTCAAATCCTGGTAAGCAGTAATGGTCTGACGCCCAGCCCTGTTCCTAGCCCAACCCGTCGCTTCAGGTGAGTTTCTTACGTCATCCTGCCACTTGTAACAGTGTTCTGTATTTTGTCCTAAACTGCTTCAGTCTATTATTTTTAGACTGAAGCAAGTATTTTAAATCATTCTCATAAAACGTTTGCCCAGCAGGAGGAGTCAGAGTCCGATTAACTGCATCAGGCCCAGCATTCTGGGTCCTCTCAAACGCAAGGGTAAGGCAGCTTTCTTCACACATTTTTATAATGCTAGTATTATAATGAGTATTACACAAGTATTATAATGCTATGCATCCTGGGATGCCTATAAATTGTAATTTCTGTAAAATCTTTAGGGGAAATGGAGACAGAAAGCCAGCCTAAGAGACTCTTTCAGGGAACCACTAACATGCTCTCTACAGAGGTGTCCCACCTGCCAGAACTCAACAGCTGGTGAGTCGCCTTCTACATAGTTTGGATTTTGAGGTTTGTGTACTTACAGTGTGTATAACTTAAAATAAAAGTCATTTCAAACCCATTCAAGAACAAAAAAATACAAAGTTCAGTTTATTTAAAAGATGAGTGTGGCTTCGTTATTTGTAAAGTGTGTGTGTTGATGGAAAGGAATGGGTTACATTCTAGTTCAGAACTATTCCTACTTTTAAATGTAGACTAGACTTGTTGGCTCTTATGGCAAAATGTTAAATACTCTCTCTCTTTGTAAGTCACTTTAGACAAAAGCATCTGCTAAATGAATAAATGTAAATCTATCTGTAATAAATGCATTTAAATCTGTCTGTTGCAATCACAACATTACTCCAAAAGCCCTTTTCTGTGTCTCTGCACCAGTGTCTCTCCAGATCTTCTGGACGGAAGTCTCAGTAGCGTTGGCTCCTCCTCAGACTCGCCCGCTAAGATGGAAGGAGTTTCGCCCTCCTCCAGTAACTCTCCCCTCACGCCCCTCCAGGATCTCTCTCCCAAGTGATCCACTGAGCAGCACAGACATGACTGGGGAGATGGAGGACTAGGGCTGCTTCTCAAGCCCTCTTTCACTCAGTTCACTTTCTTTTTCAATGCCTTCCCAACATGGCTTTTGTTCTTATCCTAATTTGTCCTGTTTTCTGCTTGCTAGTGGGTTGTGGGTGTTTTCAATAACGAAAAACAGCCCAGGAGAGTATTCTGGGTGTGGGACTGAGACCCTATGTTAGCATGGAGAGGCTGTGGGTGTTTTATTTTTGCATCAGCTGCTATAAATGGATGTAAACTAGTTCAGAAGAGACAAATGCCCCAGCTAGGAAACGGAATGTTTTTTTTTTTTTTTTTTTTTTTTTTTGCTCTTATGAAAGAACATTTTTGTTGTAAACAGGAGCAAAACTACAGGCTCATTCTTAGATATACAATTTCAACTTGCTGGCCGGTGTTTTGTGCGAGAGTTTAACTTATTTGCCTCTGTTTTATTTGTATGTAAGTATGTACATATGATTTAATATTCGTCATCCTGTTACGATTGTCAGTGAAATGAGGCAAAGATCCTGACCAGCAAACTGACAGCTGTTGAAGTTTTATTAGTGGTGCAACTTCACTTTAAAGAGGCTTTGTTCTTAATCTGCATATTTGATTTTTTTCAGGAACTTTTCTTGATTTTCAAGTAGGTGGAAGGAACCTTTTATTTTCCACACAGCTTGGCATTTCACTGTCTTTTGTTAGAATGTTCATGCTCATTGAAAGATGTTTGAGTAATGTACAACAAATGCAAATGTAATCTAATATCACAGCTGTTGGTATCCACTAAATCCTTGATTTAAACACTACAAAAATGTACCATCTGTGTGATGTCAATAGATGTGCTTTCCTAAAGATGTGAGGACAACCATGTTGTAATTTTACAGCATTCAGAGAAGAAAACATTAGTTAGGTTCTTTGTGTTTCATGGTTTCATTACCCTTGTTCTTCTCTTTCGGTAAAACAAAGGATTCGGATGAGAATGCTCTCTACAGATGAGTAAACTAAAGGTGTTTTCAGTGTCATACGGCTGTTGGCAGATCAACATTAAAGCAGAAGTGCAAGTCTTGGTGAAACCCTACCATCCAGACCTTTCTGTGGTTTGTTTGATGTTTCAAAGTAAAAGAAAATGTAATCTACTGATACTCACAGTCTGCCATTACATGTGTATATAAGAGAAATGTACGGCTGTAATTGTATAAGTTATGCGATTGGGGCTGTAGTTACATTAGGAAAATAGTCTTTTGTAAATTGTTTTCTATATTAGTTTCATTAAAGAAATTGCTTTATTTCCTGAAGCATGACATGATGTATCATACGTTTATTTTTATGTGAAAGTGATTTTAAAATCAAGTTTTTATTTGTGAATTGAATGAGTGGGTGAAACCCCGGTTTAAATTGTTTTCTGAATGTTTTTTTTAAAAACAAAAACGGTAAGCAGACACAGTTCCTGTACTGTATTGTACTGTACTGTACTGTACTGTACTAAGGAGTGAAGTGTATTTGTAGTTTGTTTTTGTCCAGTGGACGCGTTTGATTTCTCACACTGTCAACAGCAGTACTCTTAAAAAGCCGGTGCACGTGAAATCTGAGAAAATGTAGTTGTGCTGTGCTTTCCCAGAAAAAGATCTTGTTCATCATATTAAACTTCCAGATGTCAAATAAATTATTTGTTCAGCTATTGTTGCCTTGCTGTGTGATAAACTTACTTGGATACCAGCCAGAGATGCGTGTTCTCTTTGTGTGGTGGTCTCTATAAACACAATGGTTATGTGTCTGGCCAGCAATCACTTTTTATATCAGCATCCTCCATCTTCTACTTAATCCTTAAAGCTCCCCCAGCTGCTTGACTAAAAGAGTCACGAGGCTAATATAGGCTTTAATAATGTGGTTTAACTCTGTCTTGAAACTATTGTTCTGATGTCAGACTTACAGGGGTTTAAAAGTCTTGGCTAAAGTTATAGATTATCATCCAGCAGGGTTATTTTGCATTCATTTCTCATTGATTACCAAGAAAAGGCAAGACAGGAAAACATGGAATTCATTTCCTAATCTGTTTTTGAGATTAGGAACTTATTTGGATAAACTAATTTAGTTGGAAGACAAGAGTTTTTAAAGCATAAGATAAGATATTTGATTTGCCTCACAATATAAATGTTGTTCTTTAAGCATGATGTGGCTTATCACATTGCACTGTTACATATTGCTTCTTAAGCCAAATGAACTATGATTCAGATTGCCAATATTTAACATTGCTAAACTTTTAAACGTCAGATTGATTCTAGGAAATGGCTCTGAAAAATCAATTCATTTTATTTTATGTGGAGATGTATAGAGAAAAAAAACAAGGGTGACAACATGAGAATTTGACCATGTAACAAAAAAATCCATGTTCATGAAGAAAACACAAAGCAAAAAACAAACATTCAGTCTCAAGACAGCAACAAAATGCCACAGACACACAGACTATGAAGTAAAACAACACATTTAATTTAATACACTCATGCTCCTCTTCTACCCATTTCTCTTAGCACGATAGTCAGCTTGGCCCAGTTACAAGCTCAGTCACTGTTCAGCCTGTAAACACCCCCAACCCCCCACCCACAGATCTTTGCATCTTCATTGTGTCTATAAGCTTGTGGTGTCATTTAAGAAGTTAGTTCCTGTTTGGAGGATGTTTCTCTCACATATTTTCCCCCATCATCACAACCCTTTTGGCTGTGTTAAATGTCCATGTTTCCCCTCTTTAATATCTTAGCTCCATTAATTTTCTGCACATCTCCAAAAAGCACTTCAAGTGCGTAGAATAACCATTGTAAGAAGACCTGTGCAAAATAAAAACAAACAAAAACATGAACGAGTGCAGAACAACTGTATTTGTTTTGATGACTCCATAGGACTATTAAATGACTCAGTGCTGTTATGTCTTTTAGTCAATAAATGATATTTGATTATAATGTAAAAACTGACAATACTTTAACTCACCTAAAACATAAGCAGCTACAAGTTTTTTGTTAACACTTAAGTGGAGGTAGACAGGCACTGTGGATTCCTGCTCTCCCAAAGTTGGGAGCATAAGGGCTGCCATACACACCAGGCCTAAAAGGACAGTTAGGAGGCTGGGGCCCCCGGATGCTGTACGGCTCTCTGTACAAAACAGACACACACAAGGAAATGGCTTTCATATAAAATAACCAAACATGAACACAGCTCTTTGACGCCATCTAGTGGGGGGGAAATTAACAGCAAGAGCTTTACAAAATATTACAGCATCATTGACTTAAACCAATTTTGAACAGAAAACCCAACTAACATCATAGGGTAACTTTACTTGTTCACTTTAAAAGGATAGTTTGCCCCAAAAATTAAAATTCTTTAATGTCAATCCAAATTTGTATGACTTTCTTCTGCAGAACACAAAAAAGAAATTTTGAAGTATGCCGATAACAACAATGGCACCCACTGACTTCCATTGAATGGACACAACCACTTAGACATTTCTCAAAACATCTTTTGTGTTCCACAAAAGAAAAAAGTCATTGAGATTTAGAATGACATAAGGGTACTAAGGGTACTAACAATGGAAACAATTTTCATTTTTGGCTGAACTATCCTTTCAGATTCTCTAAGCACCTGTCTGGAATGCAGTCTGCTCAAAGAACACTCTGTCGGCAAGCTGCTCCTTCATCCTGCGCTCTTCCTCCTGGGGCCGGCCCTGCGGTTGCTCCTGAACAGCAGAGGGCAGCAGAGTGGCCATTACTTCCTTTCTGCCTAGGGCCTTCCTCTGGCTCTGCTCAGACACCTGCAGCCGGAACTTATCTATCACCCCGTAATGGCAGGCCCGCACATCCCTGTGGCGGATCACTCTGTTTCAAAGAAATCACAAGCTGTGAAAGGCTTAAACAAAGCAGAATCAAATGTTCTCACTTCTATTATAAATATTTAAAGTGCAAAGGCCTGGGGACTCACATATCCACACAACATTGCGGTTTAACAGCACCAGTGGCATCCACCACGGCATACCTGTTTGGTGCTGTGCACAGAACTGAAAAGGGGAAAAAACAAACAGTCACAAAGTGAACGATTTCTGCAGCAGTGACTCAAAACTGCCTGGACTCAATATTTACACTGCAAATTAAAATGGTGACCCAGTACAGTACCAGTGTTTTAATGCACAAAAAAACATTTTGTGGTTGGTACAAAGTAATGTTCTTTTTTAAATTCTATTTACAGTTAGCCATGCTAATGTGTGTCTTATAAATACATTTGCAATAACACCATGTATTCCATAATTTTTTTTTATATTTGTTTTGTCTCAACTAACTTTCTAAAACTTGTTTCTGTAAAGCTGCTTTGCAAAATTGTGAAAAGTGCTCTATAAATAAATTTCTATACAGAAAGGTTATATAAATTTATATATACTCCATAGCACTAAGTACTCATGAGTATTGATGCAATTGTACAAGGTCTTGTAAAAAAAAAACTCACCTTTGAATTTAAGAGCAAATTCATAAGGGTTGTAGAGGGTCAACACCTGCTTATGTGAAGCCTGCTCATCTGCATAGAAAACCAGCTCAGTGGGGAACACAAACACTGGAAGGCTTCCCTCCACAAGGTCAGGCTGCCTGCTCTGCTGCTGCTGCATTGGCTCCAGCTGAGCTCACTTCCTTCACCCTTTATCAGTTTCCCTCTCTGGGCTGTAATGGTGCAGAGATCCAGTTCTAAATGTAGCCAGTTCAGCTCTTTGGCTGCATGACGTTCACCTCTAAAATTACAGAAATGGGGTCTTTCCATCTTGACATTTTATGCATATCAGAGATGACAGAAACAGAAACACTACATGTACATACACAATAAAGTTAGTGTTAAACAAAACATGTAGAAACAACATGACACTGACAACACGCAACAATTCACATTCAGAAAACATTAAAGGTTGTGATCCTAAAATCAAAAGAAGAATTAAATAAACTCATAACTCCACATGGCTAGTCATGTGACCATGTTTACTGAGCTCTCTTTAAACCCAAGGATTTCGCAATACATCCCAAACCAATAAATAACTTCACTGTCTAACATCAGTCCAGTGAGCTGAACAACAAAGCCTGGCAGCTGTCAAACTGAACATGTATGTGTATCAATCTAAAAATGTACTTCAAATACTTTATGACGTAACACCACGTCGGCACGTATGGTACATATTGCACAATTAAATACTACAAGCCAAAAGTGTCTTTTTTCTTCTTTAAAAATCCTCTTTGATTCATCGATGACTGACAGGAGATCAGATTACGTCGTGCCAAAACCTATTGTCCTCTTGAAAGCTACTGTGCACTGAACATTAGCAGTCAGCGATAGGTAACAGGATATTTATATTCTGTAAGATTATTCTACAAAATGAATTTAGCTTCAGTCTATGTGATATCAAATGTTATTATATTAAATATTTTTTCAACCACGGTTTAACCTTAACTACATTCTAGACATAACTGCATCAACATGCTAACCACACTGGCAAACGTGTCATTTCAAGTCATCCACAGTGATTAACCAGAACATATAAAGTTAGGTTTACAAATATTGCTACTGTCCAAAGCAATTTAATAAATATAATATTTAGTATTGTTCACTGCATTTATTGGATGTTGACGTATCGCCGTTCTCTGGTCAACCTAGAATCTTGCTAGCGTAACACTAATATAACATCAAAATGACTTCGCGTTTAGTATCTATTATTTGTTTCCGTTAACTAAAGTATATCTTTAAGGATTGTAAAAAAATGTTTACCTTACTCCTGTTTACCGTTTATCGACATTTATTTCAAATCCCACCCCGTTTTCTTTTTCTCTTTGTCAACAAAACGCTGCAAAGCGCCCGTTGCATGCTGGGATACTGGAGGACTCAGGAATTCCGCCAAAGTCCTGCTATGACGTCATTGAGTTTGAGAGATAAATGAAGTTTAAATAATTGATCGGCATTTTGTCCCTCCAAAGCTTGACTGCTCTCTGGGTGGAGGTTTGCATAAAAAGTCTAAAGGTCTGACAGCAGAAAGCAGACTATTTGAAGGGGAGTGCAATTCAGTAGGATGAAAACATTTTAGACCAGTTATATAGCAGTTATGGCGTCATTTCCGTTTATCCCTTTTAAACTAATAGTCATTAAAAACAAACCTGTACACGCCCTATAAATGAAATGCTCATTCAGATGATAGCTATACACCTTAGGGCGCAACCAACAATGAAAACATTTGTGACGGACTGTACACACATAATGCTGTGTCATATGATTCATATTCACATTAATGTATCTTTATATCTGCACTATTTGTTTAATCATTGCAGAAGTACATCATGGATACCAACGACTACTCAACAGCCACAGCTCAAAACATTAATAAGATTTGCAATAATGCCACAAATATGATATTTTGAGATAGTTCACATCACATTCCTCACGGCTGTATCATCAAAGTAGACTGTTGAGTTATAGTTATATAAAAACAAGCCTGAACGAGCAGAGTAGTGGTCACTGTATCAAGTGCACTTGTTCACTGCTTTGTCTACACAGATGAAAATACTCGTATGATATTAGCTATAGGTGCTACCTTTCTTCAAAACCCCGCAAATGCATGCATACTTCTGTGTTTGTAAGGAATCAAGGCATGTGTCTGGGACTATGGTAAACAGGGTTGCTTAGTATAGGTACGTCCCATTTTGACATTCACAAATGCAAAGGGCATGTGCAGCAAGACGGAAACTGAGCAGCGCGATTTAGGAGGAGCCAGCGCCTTACAACTCGTCAAGCTCTCGGGCGGATCTCTGTGTTAACATGGCGCTTCCCTATACTCTCTCCAAGGAGATAAACAAGAGGAGGGGGGAAGCCGGAGAAGATGGAAGAAACAGTTCTCGATGGTCAAGGGGGAGGCACAGTTATCATAAAAATCACACGGAACCCATACAACTCCCACCCCCACCGAAGCAGCTAGTAGACGGGATCAGGGGAGGAGGGATCGTCCTCTAATGATACTAAAGGCTTACGAATAAAATGAGGAAACACCGTTAAACGCGTGCAAAAGTCAACACGCAACGCAATGCCACACGTTTCTTTTTCAACGACAACAAAAGACACAGCGCATAAGATCTCTTTCCTTCCTCCCACCCTCAAGTGCGCACAACTG
This sequence comes from Chromobotia macracanthus, assembly GCA_036877525.1. Taxonomy (NCBI): domain Eukaryota; kingdom Metazoa; phylum Chordata; class Actinopteri; order Cypriniformes; family Botiidae; genus Chromobotia; species Chromobotia macracanthus. Next base: position 5,788,263 of record JAZGTH010000017.1, read on the forward strand.
AGGGGGCAAGAGGCGATCCGCGACCTCATTGCATATTTATACGGGGCGGGGGCGTGGCCTCGCGGCTCCGCGCAGCCAATGGCGTGGCGGCGGCGGGGCGAAGGCGTTTCGTTATGTTCGGAAGAGAAGTTCTCAACAGCGCGAGCCGAGCACTGCTCAGAAAAGACAGATAGAGAATCAGGCGGCTGCGAAGGGTGGCAGTACGACCCTCTTTTGGGGGGGGTCTGATTATAACAAAATATATACACACATATATGCATACCCAGGGCCGCAAGATAGGTCATATGCCGACTGTAGTTATTTTAGTAACCATCTAGACGCATATCTATACATTTCAAAATGCCTATTTTACTTTTCCTGATAGACACGTCCGCGTCTATGAATCAGCGCACTTATTTGGGTACGACGTATCTGGACATTGCTAAAGGCGCGGTTGAGATCTTTATGAAGGTAATCCTAATTTTACCCCGAATTTTTCCGCTTACTGTTGTGCCTTGTTGGAGTTCAAGATCCCTGTGACAGGATCCGTTTAAATGAATGTTTATTGTTTCGTTTTCTTTAACAGCTGCGTGCCCGAGACCCGGCTAGTAGAGGCGACAGGTACATGCTAGTTACATTTGACGATCCACCATACGGCGTAAAGGTAAATAAATACAACTAAATTGTGCTTGTATGTGGTTAAAGCGGAGGTATTGTTCTGACAGTGAGACTCTACTGTCCCTCTGGTTCGTAGCATCGGGTCGGGTGCCCTCCCGGTGACGAAAACGGCTAATTTTTGTTAAAATATCCGCAGACCCGGAGCAGCGCAGCCTCTGAACATGGCGGACATTTTGCTTTTGTGTTGGGAAAGCTCTCGAGCGCTGAGATGGAGGCGGGGAGATTTATTATCCACCGTGACGTAGTGCGTGACGTGTTGACGGGCCATCTCGGCCTGGATTGGACAAACAGACTGCCCTCTTTCTGATGCCCTCCTCTTGCATTGGCTTTGGGGTTAACCTCAGCGCGTGCTGATTGGTCACTGTAGCCTGAACAAATCACCATGATTAGATTTGTGAAACAACCATCAATAAGCAAATGAGGATATGTTTCTCCCTGGGCCTTGTTTGCTTCTTGGCTTCATTTTGCATTGCACTTTATGAGAAGTGGTTGTGAAAACAAGCAACAACTTCCCTCTCCACTCAGTACATTCCCCCCCCCCCCTCATTCATATAGGAAATTCCCAAACACCAAATCCCAATTAGGTTGAAGGTAATTAAGTACGCTTTTTATTGTGTGGTTCAAACTGGCATGTTAAGTCTCCTTATACGTTTACTCAGACATGCTTTCCTATGCAAAGAAAATATAAAAAATGAGCTACATCCGCACCATGAAGCACTATTCCTCATTTTGATAGTAGAGCAAACAAACATGTTCAGAAAAACGAAACGTCATGGCCATCCTAAGCAACACGTCTTGTAGATGCATTTGGTTAATGGATTACATATCATTCCAAGACACTCTAAAGGGCATGATTAAACTTTCATCTTTACAACAGAACCTCAAAGATTTGTTCTTCTTTATGGCAATACATTGTAGATTTACACTGTACAAAGGGCTTAAATCCCACACATCGGTCAATTAACTTTTGTACAAAAAAAGTCCAAAAATTCATCTGGAAAATGTCACATTTGCAATTTGTGTGACTTTGTAATAAAATCCTGTTCATAAGTACACATATTTTATAATCAAACGTTCAGCATGGTTAACAGTCTTCATTTCTTCCTCATCCTCATATTCATCCATCATCCACCAAGTCGTATGTTTATTTAATTCTGTGCTAGTTCCTTTGTCGTGTCATTTGTGGTGATGAGTTTCATCACTTTACATACACGTGTGACTCGGCAGTGCTCAGGTTTTCATTTTCTTTATTTGTAGTTTGACACTGAGAGCAGTTTTGTATTTTAGCGGTTCATTAGTCGGTCAATCTGGAAGGTAGCCAGTCACTCTCCTGGAGAGGTTTTTACTCCATGCTTCTCATGTAGTTTTCCCACCCTTTTCCAGTTTATCCAAGATAATCTAAGGCTGACTTCCAAGTGCCTCCTAACCTTATAACTGAAGTATTGCGCCTCCTGCTCATTGTTAAGTACTATGCACCAAATGGCTCATGTAAGACAAACATACACGTACATTTAAGCCGCCTGATGCAAGAGAATGAAAACATGCAGGTGACAGATGCTTTGCATTGTTTCCTTACTATGTCTTTGTTTGAGATATGTGTTGAGATGTTATAACTGCTCTCTTAAATAAGCTGTTAGCCCTCTCTGAGCTATTCTAGTTGGCTTGTCCCTCCTATCTCTTTAAAAAATACTTCACAGCCAAGCAGGGCCTCTTCAGAATTAGCAACCAGACTAACCGAGTTCTTGACAAGAATATACTGGGCAACTACAAGCCGAGCAAAAATCTGGCCTCTGTGTCTGACAGACTGCCTTTTTTATTTCCTGTCAATTATTCATGAGATTTTCAGCAGCTAATCAGTGAAGAGTTTCAGTCAGCCTCCAGTCTCCACAAAGCTCTCTTTTCCTGTTTGTGCGCTCTGTTGTTGTCTGAGTTCTGGCCAGGCTGAACATTGTTTTTAGCCTTGCCCATTTTCCAAAGTTTGCACTTTTTAAAATTTTTTTAATTACCTGCAGTTTTAAATATGACGTGGCAGTCTGTGTATGTGTATAAAGATACGACACTTGCTTGTTAATAAACAAAAAGGTTAAAGCTCATATGATTCGGCTCATTTTGTTGTAAACTGCACATTGATTCTCTATTTAGTTGATGAAGGAGAAAAGCAAATTCAGGCATAAAATTGCATTTGTAGTTTACACAGGCCGTCATCAGAGAAGGACATTTGTGAATGCCCCGGGCCCTGTGACAAGGTGGCCTGCTAAACATACAGTAACTTTGCAATGCTGTATGTATGGGTGCCAGGGCCTGACATTATAATTTTGTCCTGGGCCTCATAAATTGTAGTGATTGGCCTGGGTTTATTCCACTGGATAGTGAAAAACTTTTATTTTTGTTTGAATATATAAATGTCATTGCATTATGTATCAAAATGTCAGACCAAGTGGCGAGCAGACTTTGAGAGCATGACGTTTTACAAAAAGTTTTGTTAGATTTTAGAAGCATTTAAAAAAGTTTGTTAGACATTAAACTAAACCAAAAAGTGGAACCGGTCCATAATCAGTGTGGTTGCTCTGCTGTAAGGCATTTGTGTGAACTAAAGGGAAACTGACTTCATACTACTTCTAAAAATGACCTTGGAGCCAGTTGTTTAAAATAAGTTGCAAAAATAGCTATAAAAGGTAAAGTTAGTTCTGAGTATCTAGCGTCTTTTGTTTGCACATGACACTTAGTTTAATATTTTGTCAAACATCCAATGTAATGAATTTTATAGATTTCAGGTTTTAGGCTTCAGGTGTAGTGTTATATTTTACATACATACAGAGCACAAGAATCTGGTTTGTGAGCGGTGGCTTTATCATACTGGTATGTTTATCTTGTAGACTGCCTCATGCCTTATCTTGCTGTGAATTTTGTGAAGGGGGAGTGGCTTTTGTTTCTTATTCATGACAGATAGACAAGCCAAATATTCCTTTAGAAGCGTCTCTTTATTTACATGCAGAGGTCATATAACTAAACAAGTAATGTCTCCATTTCTGTGCTCTATCTTAACACTACTCTATTGTCACTACAAGTAGTTGGTATGGGATGGCAGCCTCACTCAGGCAGTTTATGGAGATCTGTTTGAGCCTGTTCTGAGCAAGATCTGTCCCCCAGTGATCAGTATTTTGGTCGTTTTACAGCTCTCATACCACTAGAGTGACAGTTGTAGTCCCTGTCTGGCTTTTATTATCACAAATGATGGTAATCATCACCCTGCACACCCTCTTGCAAAACCGGGTGGTTGTGTGTAACCAAGTGCAATGGTTATCTATGATCAGCTCAACGTTTAGGCAGGAATAGAGATTAAAACCTGGAACAAGGCAACCTGATTCCGGAATAATACTCAGGCCATAAGGGCAGTCGCTCCCAGGAGTACTTAGCCCATGCGCGTTAACCATGTGAATCCACTCCGGGTTGTCACGTGCTAGATCTGTTCTGATGATTTGTCCTCCCCGATCACAAGAGCTGTATTTAAATGGCTGCTGGTTTGCTCAGAACAGGAGCTTAACAGGAAATAAGTTCTTATCTGTCAGTTTATGTGGAAGCGCGCATTTGTTCCCGCCACCTGTCCTGCTTTTGGAGAGAGAAAACAGAGGCATGTTTAATGGCATGCTAATTCCGAGACAAAGACGAGACACATCGTTGCTTCTTGTAAATAAGCAGCAGCTCTCTGTTTATCTCACAGTGACACAGTAACCTGTCATGAACAAGAGACTGAATTGTATTTATTTCTTTTGTTAAGGTTATGTTTATGAACCATTAAGATTATTTAAGACTATTATTTTGCAATAGTTAAACACGTTTTTCAATAGTCTATTATTGTTATTCTCACTGTGATATAAGTAATGGTATTTACATTTTATAATATTTATATAAAACTTGAGTGGGGGGGGGTAATGCAATTAATTGTCAAAGAAATAATGTTATAATGCCATAAAGCTTTATGGTCATACATATTGGCTTTCTCCTAGATACGCAGTAAAATTTTAGTGTTTGTAGTTTAATTTCAAGGTGAAATGAGACACTTTTGTGAGATTCAGTGGATTAGAATGTTAGTTATTTCCTCAATTGGCTAGCCGATGGTTGCTCTTTTTTTGAAGAAAGGTCTGTGTTTACATTTCCTTATTTAAAGCTACAACTAAGGTGTTATCCGTTTTCTTGTCTTTATTCAGTCTGTGTTCACATTCCATGTTCTCCCATCTTCTTTTGCCTCTCTGGGTGCGCGTGTGATTAAAGGAGGGTCTGATTGCAGTCACACTTCTTCACAGCCAATAAATTGTTAATGTGCAGGGAAAGAAAGACGGGTGGGAAAAAATAGAATTACTCTGTTGCTTGAATTATTAAGTGCCAGTTAGAAGAGCTGGTGCTTGACAGGTTTTCTTTGTTTGTTCCCTATATGGATGGAGACGTATACTCTCAAGCCCCCTACTGACAAATCTCTGCCTGCTTTGTTCTACAGTGCACCCCTATACACACACACACACACACACACACACACACACACACACACACACACACACACACACACACACACACACACACACACACACACACACACACACACACACACTTATCTATTTAAATGGGGACATTCCATAGACTTCTGTTCTTTTAATTCACAGCACCCTAACCTTAACTGTAACAAAAAACTTTTAGCATTTTTACAATTTTAAAAAACTTTAGGTATTTATTAAAAAATATCATGTGTTTTGTTTTTACAAATGAGGCTGTCCCCAAAAGGAGGTTTGCTCAGATTTGTCAGGTTTTGCTTACTTTTGGGTACAAGTTTGCCCTAGTATATGGTTCGGTAAACAAACACACACACACACACACACACACACAGTTCTCTGAAGCTGCATCACCGTATGTGATCTGCTTTGTGGTAGATTTAGAAAATGTATGCAGAATTATCTAAAGTGTTAATTTGTGCATGTTGAGTAATTTAATGGGAAGCAGGAATCACTTATAAAAGCAGATTTTGTGAACTAATAACCTCTGTTCCTATCATAGCATCAGAACTCATTAGATTGTTTTGTTCATTTTAAGTAAGCACTAGAGTAATGACTGTATTCTTCTGCAGCGAGGAGCAATGTGGGTCAGGGACAGACACACAGCAACCACATAATGTCTTTTAAAGATAGTACAAGTCAAGCTTTATGTAGCGGATCTGCACAGCCCTTTACCAGACTGCCTACGCACACACACATGCAAGTACAGGCGGAAACAAACAAACAGTTCTTATTCAGACATACTGCAAGGCTTGTGCTGTGGTCTTTTGGACTCGTGTCTGACTGTATTTTCACCCTGGTTTGACTGTGCTCTCTCACACTTGTGTAGGTTGTGTAGTTGTGGTTACGTGCCCTTGAGCTCGATCATCTGTAGGTTACACATAATGCTGTAATAGTAAGCCACTTGATCTCTCTAGACAAAAGAGTGAAAAGAGCTAAATCCCAGCTAACAAGGAGCGTTCTCAGAACGTTGGCTGACATTCTCTAAAAGTTCTTTGAAGTTATCAAAAAAGCATTCTTGCAGTAACAGTAGTAGAATGTTTTTAATGTTACATATATAATAATATATATCAAAAAAATTATTTATAAGTTGTATGTTGAAAAACGTAACAGAATTTTAAAAAGTTTGAATGATGTTCTAACCAAGCAATAACATTAATACAATGTCTAAAAAACTGGACATTTAGAACGTTCTTAGAACTTTCAGAATTATATTTCTTACATTTTTGTGATTTTTGTTTTAATGAAAATATTTGTGAAGCATTCTTACAATTTAAAACCTAACAAAACTCTTTGTGAACATTTTCACTTGAATTGTGTGCTTGTACTGTCCTCTAAAATAAGTGCCACCTGGTTTGATGTTTTGTTGTACACTTTTAAGTGGAGCGACTGTATGTATGTGAATGACTCCACTACAATTCACCAGTTCACTGTCTGAATGTTTAATGTCTCCAAGGTTACATACAGCTATTTTTACATCATCTGTGTGTGTGATAGGCGGGTTGGAAAGAGAATCATGCCACATTCATGAGCGAGCTGAAGAACCTGCAGGCATCTGGACTGACTACACTGGGTCACGCTCTGCGCGCCGCCTTCGACCTGCTTAATCTCAACAGATTAGTCTCTGGCATTGACAACTACGGTCAGGTAATAATGATATCTCCCTTTAGTATTCAGCAGGTCAATCTGTATTCAATATATTATCTGTATATTATCAATAAATGACCTATACTCAGTACAAGCTATTCATTACTATTCTTCATATGACAGAAGAAGAGAAAGTAATATTGTCAGAAATGACATCATCAAACCACATTTTGCATTTAAATAGTCTTTCAAGTATACAGGCCTGCCACCTCACATTTACTTACCAAACAAATAAGTTTAAAAGCAAATGAATCTGTGATATTCCATTCTGTGTGTGTGTAGAAGTTTTGCATAGCATGTTCCTATGAGAATGAGGCTGGAAAGAAGCCATTACTCAAAATAACCATCTCACAACTCATCAAAAATCAACTGACACATGGGGGAAAATATTTTGTAGTCCAAAACCGAAACCTGATGCTGCCCGTGTCTCAGAAAACACTATTTATTTAGTAAGGCTTTGTAGTGGAGATGCTTTCATCAGCAGTAACAGGACCTCTGAAGAACAGACGGGGAAAAATACTGAGTTTACAGAACCAATTTAAGTTTTTTGCCTTGAAACAGTATTTCATCACGGAAGACCAGTGTCTTCTCTATTTAGTTTTATGTGGCTTTAAAAATAAAAAATCAATCAAGAAAAATTTTAATTGGATGTTATTTGGTATTTTGAGTTTATACAGTATATACAGATACTGTCTATAAAGTGTTTCCTGTAAAGTCTATAAGAACAGACTGGGTTACCCAAAACAAGAGAGTGTGGCTGTTAAAGGGTAAGTAACTCAGTGCCGACCCCTGCAGTACACACAGAGAGATGCATCTTGTGTTTGCTCAGAAACTGCATAGGGTGCAGGTGTTAAATCAACATCTGTCCAATTCAAATAAGACAGAGTTTTTCATCTGTGTAGGAATTAGGTTGACATAAATTACATGCTTGTCATTTACCTGGTCAATATATAATAGGGTCTATTATATGTCAAATGTATTAGAATACTGTTTTTTAGAATACTGCAAAATTTCTTTTGCCATTTGTTACCCAATGATCTCAGATTTTTGGACTCTGCATGTTATGAGAGGTTATGAACATTATGAACAAGAAGTGATATCCTGTATTCTAGGGTCGGAACCCGTTCTTTTTGGAGCCATCTGTCATTATTACGATTACAGATGGAAACAAACTGACTCATAGCTCTGGGGTAGCTGAAGAGGTGAGAGACAAACACTCCAAACTCACATGCGGTTTCTGCTCACACTGTAGATTTTCCTCAGCTTCTGTCTTAAATGTGAAATGATCTTTCAGTGTTTTAGATGTGTCTTCCCTATAAGCTCTAATTTCAGATCACTTCTCTTCCTCCTTCAGCTGCACCTGCCTCTGAACTCTCCGTTGTCGGGCAGTGAGCTGACTAAAGAGCCGTTCCGCTGGGACCAGCGACTCTTCGCCCTGGTGCTGCGGCTGCCGGGGGTGGCAGTGCCTGACAGTGAGCAGCTGGGCAGTGTGCCTACTGATGAGTCTGCTATCACTCAGATGTGTGAGGTCACTGGAGGTACATACACAGCTCGTAATTAACAATCTTAAAGGGATACTTCACCCAAAAATAAAAATTCTTCCATCATTTACTCACCATCATATCATTCCAAACCTGTATAATTGTATTGCTTCTGAGGAACATAAGTGAAGATATTTTGAAGTACGTTGGTAACCAAACAGCAGTGGCACCCTTTGACTTCCATTGTATGGACACAAAACCACTGTGACATTCTCCAAAATATCTTCTTTTGTGTTTTGACGGAGGAATTAAAGGTCATATAGGCTGGGAATGGCATGAGAATGAGTAAATGATGGAAACATTTTCATTTATGGGTGAACTGTCCCTTTAAGAAACCTGTTTGGGACACCAGCATACCAGCATCTAATGTCATAGCTCATCTTTTTTTCTTTCTCTCTCTCTGTACAAGGCCGTTCGTACTGTGTGAGGACACAAAGGATGCTAAACCAATGTCTTGAGTCTCTTGTCCAAAAGGTTCTAAGTGGAGTTGTAATACACTTTGAGAAGAGCGGTCCAGATCCACCAGCAATAGGTGAAGGTAGGTGCAAGAGAGGAATGACAAATGAAATGCAACTGTCCTTTTTAGGGTGCTGACACACCAGTGTAAAAATTAGTATGTGATTCCATGTTACCTTTGTGTGTATTTAGAATGTAATCAATACACAATGTAGAAAAAACATAAATCCTTCCAGATTAATCAAAATTTTCCACACATTCTTTTTGCAGATGGTCTGGTCGATCCAGCCCGTCCTTTGTCCTCCTTCAGTTCGCAGCCCTGGCACAGCTGCCACAAGCTTATCTATGTCCGACCCAACCCCAAGACAGGGGTACCTGTGGGTCACTGGCCAATCCCAGAATCCTTTTGGCCTGACCAGAACTCTCCCACTCTGGTAAACAATACACCTCCAAAAACTGAATTTTTAAGGTTAGAAGGATCACAAGCCATGCCTGCAGTAGCTTTGGGTCAATGATGTCAGATGTTTTTAAAATGCTGTTGTTTACATGTCTGACTGCACAACCAATTTTCACTTTAATGCACTTTAAACTCGTAAGTGCTGTAGCTACTAGGCAGTGGGCTATTTATTTTACTCTGGGTCATTGGCATCTTTCTGCGTATTGAAATGGAAAAGTATTAAGCAGAGGGTTGCAAAAGGAGGCTGGATAGGTGTATTAGTATCAGCTGATACAAGCAGAGAGTGGATGAAGCAATTTATCAGCCAGAGGTAATGACCTCTGAAAACTAAAGGTTGGTTTTCCTGCTCAAACATTGCTGATGAATGGGGATGAAGATGAGGGGGCTGAAAGGAGATAAAGAGGTGGTAACATGAGAAAAAGCTTCACTGTCCTGAGGTTTCCCACCCCCTCGCTGTCTATTCTTTCTTGAACAAGCAAACTGTAGAGACAGCAGCTGGTGCCGTGCCAAAGTACCACAGCTCAACTCAGCTTGTGGGCACTGTGAGAGCGATTGCCAACTGAATAAGACTGCTGCAGCTCCAGCCTGCATGCTTAACAGAGCGTTAGCACTTACTGCTAGACTCCTAATATGAGGTCATTTGAACTTCATTTTCTTCCTGACATCTCGGGGGTCATGTCAATATTTTCAGTCAGTAGCAGAATGGGTACAGATCTGATTAGAAACATCATCTCAGCAAATGTCAGTCAAAATGTACCATTAGGTGCTAAAAATTTCATTTCACTAAAATAGCATAAAAACCTATAATAATAATAATAATTCAGAATGTTAATTAAACTAAAAACAACCCTATAATAACTCTGGTTTTGGGTCAGTACCTTTATTAGGAATTGTCTACATATTTGTAAGGTAATTTAACTTAAAAATAGTAAAAAAGTTTAGTAAATTAAACATTTAGATGTTACATACATACAGTAAAAATACATACTGGAGTACAGGGTCTACTTTACTCAACAGTTTTTAAATCATTTCATAAATTTCTCATTTGGTTCACTGCACTTGTTGCCAAAACAGTTCCTTTGGTTTCTTTAGTATTCAGCCAGCCCAGCTAACAGGAAACTAGCTAATGTTCTCTCAAAGTTATCAAAAACATTCTTGCAGTAACGTTAGTAGAACTTTTTTTAACGTTATATATCATATATCAAAAATGTTATTTTTAAGTTGTTGGTGGAATATTTAAAACAATTACAGAATTAAAAAATGTTTGAATAATGTTCTTATGACCAAGAAAAAACACTAATACAACGTCTACAAAACTGGGCATTTTGAAAGTTCCTAGAACTTTTAAAATATAATTTTAAACATTTTTAAATCTAATGGAAATGTTATGGAAATGTTCTCACAACCTAAAATTGTTAGCTGGGAGACTGTTATAAGAAAATCTGCTCAGGGAGCAAACAGCTTGTGTTGTCACGTGCCAGAACCACACGGATCATTATCCACTTGTTCCGTGATCACAGGATGATCTGTAATTTAACAGACGTACTGTGCTGTATATCCTCTGAAATAAACCCAGTGTGCAGGAGTGCTGGATTTCTGTGTAATGACACATCCTTTTCTCTGTTTAGCCACCTCGTTCTGCCCATCCTGTGGTGCGGTTTTCCTGTGTCGACTGCGAACCGATGGTTATCGACAAACTGCCATTTGACAAGTATGAGCTGGAGCCCTCGCCGCTCACACAGTACATCCTGGAGAGGAAATCTCCTCACATGTGCTGGCAGGTGTGACAGTTTTCATCTGCTCTGTGTAATCTGTGTTTAGCCATCTTCAGACTGCTGGCTGGGTAACGCACAGTTTCAGGGTTAAATATGTCATGGTGTTGCTATGAAAAGAGTAGAAAGAGCCAGTGGGTGTTTAGTTTTTGATGTTTACCAGAATGTTGACGCCTACAGTATGTGCCAGTTCAAGCTTAATGGCTTGAACATTCAAGTCAAGGTTGTATGAAGGCCTGTATTTTGTGATTGGGCAAACCTCGTTTGGCAAGCAGCACTGTTATTATTGCTGATACTTACTGTTAGTGGTTATACAGAGGTATATTTGTCTAAAATGCTTTTTTCACCAGGCACAGCGTTGAAGCTTTTGTTTTTTATTAGAATGTTCTAAAAGCAACTTGAAGGACTTCTCAGTAGTAATGACTTAACTGAGACATGACCGTATCACAATTACATTTGAAGATTAAATACTATTATACAAAGATTTAGTTTTGACAGAATTTCTTGAAATCATAATAAATGAACTCTCAAGAGCCATTACTAAGACCATTTTGTTTCCTGAAACAACTAGGAAAAAGGAAACTGACTCACTTGAAGTTAAAGTGTGTGTGTATGTATTGTAGTGTTAAAAAACGTTCTACTAAAGTTTATATTTATATATATATATATATATATATATGTATATAATGTAAAACACAGTACTTAGTGGAACGTTTTCAAAACATTCTTATAACCAAGCAATAACGTTAACAGGGACCGTTTACAGAATGTTGGCTAGTGTTCTCTAACGTTCTTTCAAAGTTAACAAAAAACATTGTTGCATAAACTTTAGTAGAACGTTTTTTAACATGATATATATATATATACATATATATATAAACTTTTAATATATATATATATATATATATATATATATATATATATATATATATATATATATATATATATATATATATAAACTTTAGTAGAACGTTTTTTAACATGATATTTATATATATATATTTATAATGTAAAACACAGTACTTAGTGGAACGTTTTCAAAACATTCTTATAACCAAACAATAACGTTAATACAGTGTGTAAAAAACTCGGCATTTTTAATGTTTCTAGAACTTTCAAAAAAAGATTTGTAATGTTTTGGTACTTGGAATGGAAACGTTATAGCACATCGGTCTCAGAGGAAGCCTGTTACATAATGAACCATTGATACATGAGTGTTGTTTCAGAGAAACGGTGTGATGTGAGATGAAGGCTTTCAGGCGAGAGTAAACACTGCTTCTTTCCGTCACCCAGGTGTTTGTCAACTGCAGCGGGAAACACAGTGATCAAGCCCATCCATTCGGTTACCTAAAGGCCAGCACAACTCTAACCTGTGTCAACCTCTTTGTCATGCCTTATAACTACCCCGTCCTGTTGCCACTCCTCGGTATGTGTTTCCACCTGCCTGTTCTGTACACACATTACAAGTTCCCAACCTTGTGTTAGAAATGAGGCTGTTTATGTTACTGTGTGTAATGATTCTCTTATAGAAGAACACAATGGAAACATTTCTGAACTGTAATGCAGCGTGCACTCATCTTCTTTTTCTCCTTACAGATGATTTGTTTAAAGTGCACAAGCTAAAGCCAAACCTCAAGTGGCGACAGGCCTTTGAAATATACCTAAAGTCCATGCCTCCTTACTTTCTCCTGGTGAGACCTTTCTTCCCACCCACTTACACAAAAACACATCTGAATGAACACACAAGTGTTCATTCAGCTTATAAAAAGAAAAACCTCTTTGTGCATATAAACAGGAGCAATGTACAGTTCATTCGAGGGTGACCTCTCACCTCTTCTGAGTGCAGATTCATGCTGAGTGTCTCTCTCTCTCTCTCTCCCTCTGATTGCAGCCTCTCAAGAAGGCGCTGAGGATGATGGGAGCCCCGAATCTCATCTCTGACAACATGGATTGTGGCCTGAGCTACAGCGTAATTTCCTACCTTAAAAAACTCAGTCAGCAGGTGAGCATGATTACTCGTGTGGTCCCAATGCAAATGTAAACAGCTGCTTTACAACTTTTAAAAAATCAGACTTAATAATGTCAGCTGAAAAGGCAACAACCCAGCTAACAGGGAACGTTCTCAGAACTTTTAAAACAACATTTTGAATGTTTTTGTTAATGCTTTTGTTAAGGAAATGTGAGGGAAATGTTTTTTGGAGTGCAGGTGGCAGTAAATTTAATTTAAAAACTAGCATTCCCTCACATCACATCTGTTGTTTATCAGGCCTGAATGAAACAGCTTTTGAAATTGGGTTCTACTTGCTTTGACAGGCGAAGATTGAATCCGATCGTCTAATTGTGTCTGTGGGTAAGAAGCCTCCACCAGAAACAGGCATCAAGGTGAAGAACCACTCAAGCGCTTTGTCTCTGGCAAACCGGCGAGACTTTAAGCAGCTCCTGCAGGGCATCACGGGCGAGGTACCCCTCCGACTTATCGACGTGAACTTCAAAGAGTTTGCCGGCTTTCAGATTGCACTGCTCAACAAGGTGCACACTCAGTGACATTATACACTCAATCTGAAATTTCCTCTTTAGTTTGGGGGTCATGATGTAGTTATCTAAGGGTGGACTGAAGTTTGTAACATAGCACTTCTATGCAAGTCGAAATTCTTATTTTGTTCATGGTGGTGGAGATTCATTTGAATTATTTCTTTTTTAAAAGAGTTTTATTTTAATAATGTTCCCCCTATACAGTGAGAGGTTGAAAGTTAAATAGTATATCACTTAAAATGATATAACAAATAAATCTGTTCTGCTGTTCAAGGATTTAAAGCCCCAGGCCTATCGGAATGCCTATGATATTCCCCGACGGAACCTTCTAGATCAAGTGACCCGAATGCGTTCCAACCTTCTGAGGACAACACAGAAGATAATCAGAGGCCAGGATGATGGTAACTGTTTTAAAAGCACAAATACTTTTTTGCAAAGTTTAGTGAACCTTCATGACTACCAAAATCTACCAAACCATGACAGCTATCATGTAGAATTAAGAACAGTGAGCAGAATAAAAATGAAACCCTTAGCTGTTCTGAATTCACTGTAAACCACAGCTTCACAAGACTTATTGCTTTATGAAATGGCTATTCAATATACCTGGCAAGTTTTCATAAAATAAACACACAGCAACAAAAATATGATGATGCTGATAAAAAAAATATTCTTCTGCCAAGCAATGTAGTTCTTTAGAGACAGCAACACACAGGCGCAGTGGCGCAGTAATACTGATGTAACGAGAGTCACAGGCGTATGCTTAAAGAGTAATTTACAACTGTGTCAAACGCAGCTCAACCAATCATAATCAAAAACTCTGTTTTATTGTTTTTGGGTAACCGCTGCAAGAAGCAGAAAGGAATAGATATTTTTTTTACTAGTAAATGTTAAGCACAACCATATGCATTTAGCAGAGCAACTGATTGCATAATTCATTTTTTAAATGTTTAACGTTTATTAATGTTTGAATATTTGTTTAATATTAAAATGTGCTGCATTCCAAAGACTCCTTACACAGTATTCCAGTGGGGCAGATGGGAAATTATCAGGAATTTCTGAAGATGATGCCGTCACCCCTGCGGGAGATTGACATGGATCAGCCCAAACGACTGCACACATTTGGCAACCCATTCAAACAGGACAAGAAGGTGCTTTTTTGACACACAATAATAAATACTACACAAATAAATACCATTTGCAGTTAGTCTACGTCTGACAGAAAGGACCTTTTATGCTAAGTTGTGTTTCTTTTTCTTTTTTTGACAACAGGGAATGATGATAGATGAAGCAGATGAGTTTGTAACAGGTCCACAGAATAAGAAGCGAGGGAACGCAGGGGATCTGAACTCAGGGAATGCCCCAAAGAGGCGGAGGAGCATGTCCCCTCTGCTGCGCCGGCCCCAAACACCTCCCATAATAACAAATCATGTACTGGGCAAGGGCCCCACAGGGACCCAGGGCCAGCAGGGAATCATCAAGCCTATTCCACTTCACAAAGGTAAAGTCCTATGAGCTTCAGGTCAGAATCTTCTACTGTATGTTTATCTAGGATATAAGGTTTCAAAGCAAAAGAAGTCATATATGACCCAAATTGTGTGCTTATAGTCTAAATGACTGGAGCAAAAAAGAATTCAGTACGAATTAGCATTGCCTCCAACAGTCCATTTATCAAGAGATCATGTTGTAGTTCAGTGAGTGAGCTGAAAAGCATTTCAGACAGTTTCAGAGAGGCTAGCAATAGCAACCTTACTTTGAAAGCATAAGATCCCGCCCTCTGTTCAGAGTGATCTCTAAAGCCATGCCTCCTCCAATAGTGCACAGAGGTATGTAAATACATCGTTTGACAGGCATGTAGGACATCCTATCACTCGGACCGAATACAGTGATTGGACAAACATTTTATAGTCTTACACTTTCCACAGAACATACATATTTATATAAATATATTTAGACCATTTTACTTAGTGATATTATCAGGATGTGAAGAGACTTTCAACCAGCATTTTTTTTTTCAACAAAAACGTTTCTGGGAAAGATTGCTTACCCTGCCTTCAAACATGAATATACCTTCATGTGTTTTTTACTACAGGAACTGAGGGGAACAACGTAGTGCCCATAGAAAGTAATGGAGAGAGAGTGCCGGGCGGGGAGGCTGTAGATGGGTGGCCTGGAGGGGTGGATGGTATGGGAGGAGGACCTGCATCTCTAGAGGAGAAGGGAGAGGTGGGGCCACCAGATGGTGGGGAGGAGAGAATGGGACTGGAGAACTGTCTGGATGAGAGGCCCTCTGATCACACACAGAACTGTGAGGGCCTGAGTCCTCCAAGCCAAGAGGAGGTGATAGAGGGCAACGGAGGCGACACTCCAGCGCAGGGCACAATCGTTATGATTCCCCTAGAGGGTAGTAACGCAGAGCTACGTACTCGAGTCATCAAAGAGGTCCGCAAGCCTGGCCGCAGTGAGTCTCATTAGAATTACAAAACATTTGTTTCTAAATTCTCAGAATTACGCTCTGGGTTTTAATGAGAGCACTTGTACCATCAAAGAGGGCATGCATCTGAAATCTATTGCTTATTCTTTTGTGCAGATTATGAGACAATATTCAGATTACTGGAGGAGGTGAAGGGACCAGTAGCAGTACAGAGGTACTTCATTCATCATGCCATCAAAGAGGCAGCCAGGTAAGAGCTCTCTTCAGGTGCTCAACAGCTCTTTCATGTTCCCGTCATCTGTGACTAGGGCTGGAAATGGAGGGGGGGCTTAGAGGTGTCCAGGGAGTGAAATTTGAGGAGGGACGGAGTTCCAATTCAAAGAGTAGAGTACTATCTTGTATCTACGTAATTCTATGCAAATTTTATACAAAAATATTGTAGGATTTTCAGCATTTGTGGTTTAAAAATATGAAATGTGTCCCCAACTGGGAGTCCTTCCAGTGAACCTTGTTTGTGACATCATAGTGGAGGTCACCCTATAATATTTAAAGATCCATTCATGCACCCAGCGTAGTCAAAGACAATCAGATTTAAAGAGTAGCTTTAAAAAAAGATTTAAAAAAGCTCTCTCTGTCTGTGGCTCAGGTTCAAGAAGCGTGTGCTGATCCAGCAGCTGGAGACTGCTCTGGAGGAGATAGAAGACAGACAGATGTTGCCTTCACAGCTGAACAACGTCCACAGCAGATAATGAGACACTGAATATGAGAGACACGCAAGAGCACGAGAAGCAGCAGGCCATGGCAACAGAGCACCCAGGTTCAAAGCCAACCTATTGGTTTTTGCTATGTGCTTCAGGATAAGCTGTGGGGAAGAGAGTATGTTATGGAGAATGGAGGAAATGTGGCCACACTCTGGTCCAATTAACTCTAAAAGAGAAGTCACAATGAGAGAGAATCGTTCCAGCGGTTTACTGTTAAATCCCAGGAGATGGCCTAAAAGAGACAATTATTTAAGCATAAAAAGACAGTGAATAAGCACACTCCAGAAAAGCCAAGCCTCACGCACTGTGTAAAATTACAGGGTCATCCAAGGCAGAGCTCAGTATCTGTTATTTGAAGCGATTACTGTATGTCTGTAGATTACATCTGTTTACTCTTTTGGCATCAATGGGGGGGTTGAGATCAGAGAATAGTGTGAAAAATCAATGTTGGATTTGTGTTTGCATGAAATGCCCACATCTCATGGGGTAACAACAAAGTTGGAACTTTAAATGAGTCTGGAGAACAGCACTATTGTAGACCTTTTAAGAGCAATAACAATCAATAGTATGCCAAGCTCAGTTTTACTCCCAGACTGTGAAAACATGCAGTTAAGACTGTCTCTTTAGTTAAAAGTGCAGTAAGGATTTCTAAAAAATGTTGTTAAATCTGAAATCAACACCCAAACATTCACAAAAACAAATATTTGTGAATACTGGCTATATGTCTGTATTTGTTGGAATAAATATTGTGGCTGCGCATGGCCTGGCTGTCCTGGCTGTGTAAAATAAATAGTGGGTCAGACTGATCCCCACAACACTCTTGTAGCCAATCAGCAAAAAGGGGCTGAAGGGAGGAGTGTTTGGTTGTGATTTTAAATATCAAAAGCGTTTGTCAGAAATCTTGTACTGCACCTTTAATACAGATGTTTTCCAGTCAGATCCTCAAAAAGGTCTTTGTGAATTTGTGGATTCAGTGTGAAATCTTAGCTGGTCTGTTCTTGTATTTGTGGTGATACGTAACATCACAGAAATTTGTGTCATTCAGCTAAATTTTTCAACATGCAATTATTATAAGCAATAGTGTCCAATGAAAATTGTCACACCCACCTTACCCAAAAAGACACATGGACCTTCACACAAATGGGAGGGGTCAACTCTTGTTTGAAGCCTTGGTCCACAACTGAGTTTTGATTCTGTCCAATATGTGGTCATGTTTTAGCAAGCAGTGTGCCTCACCAGCTCATCTGAGACAGAGGTCACAACTCATTTATTTTCACAAAATATGTTACATTTAGTGAACCCATTCTTGTTTATTTTGTTCATTTTTTAAGAAAACAGATGTATAGTACTTTTTAATGTTCATAAATAATATAGAATATTTTTGGATAATATTGCTACAAGAACATAAAAATATTTTAAGAATTGTATAAAACATTTTGTAAACTGATATTATATAGAAAAGGTTTTATGATTTTTTTATGAAAACAGCAAAAAATGAAATAAACAATACAAAGGAACAATTGTACTGTTGTATATTTTTACAGCGTTGTATTTGAAATGTATGCATACTTTGGTTGCAGTACGGACAGTCTAATTACAAAATGTTATTTATATTCTTAAAAAACAATTGCAAAAGCAACTGCACAGTATATACATTAGAAAAATGTATAATAATTACATTTTATGAAGCCTGCATCTTATGGACATGACCATACAGTATGAGGGAGTGGAATCTAAGCAGGTGGGTAAATTTCATAATCTGCCCAGTTAATACCCCCCTGAATAATAAGGCTGTGTATGTTAACAATCAAATGCTTTATAAGACATTGTCTGTCTGACTTTAACACATTCTTATGGGTTTATGAGATTATTTGATAATCCAGTAAACAGTACATTTGGTATGGCAGGATGCTACAAAGCTTCTATGGTCACCATCTTCAAAATCTGCTCAGATTGCCTTTGGTGAGACTATGATTCCCTTAAGCAATGGTATTCCATTTATTATTCTGCTACTGTATATGGTGGGTCCCAGTTAAAGTGATTTTTTTAATTGTTTTTGTAAGTTGGAAATTATCATTATATTACCGTCATAGCTTTTTGGATCTTACGCTGTTATTTTCACTTAATTTTCCGGTCAACAGGCCAATTCCTCTGATGTTTACCCTGTTTTTGTACATGTACCTTTTAAACAGCGTTTCTGGTCTTCTAATGGTTTGATTTCAATCTGGTAGTGTATTGTTATTTTTGGTTATATGTAATTTTCTGTATTTAGTCTCGTCTCTACTACAGCTTTTTTATGGGGAATTACTACATTTTCAGTAGCTCACAGACACTGATATGTTGATTTCCCTTTAAAGACCCAACAGACAGTAAAAAGTTTAGTGTCTATATTATAAGCAAGGAGGTCAACTTTGAGCCTCTTTTATGAATATCCTTAAACAATCCCTTTAAAGTTGGTGGTTACAACCTAGTGCTGTAACATGACACCCATGAAATTAACAAAGAAAAGCATGCATGTATAATGCAGATAATTTGCTAATGCAAAGAAATAAAAATGCAAAATAAAGTTGTCCATGTGCTACACCTGACCAAATCTTTGACCAATTATAAATAAAACGGCTCCATAGTTCACCCTAGGTACTTGATGCATAATAATATCAACAAAACATCTACAACAGGTACTCTAAATTTGTACTAACAAAGAAAATATGCTGTCCATCAGTTTTTTAAATCAGCATTGCCCAACAAGCTACTAATACCACAAAGAGACATTAAACAGTGGTTGGTTAAGGGGATGGAGGGTTTCCATTGCTGGTATTTAGCAGGTCTGCATTAGTAAAAAAAAAAAAAAAAAGGCTTAGCTAAGGATTAGTATAATTACAGGCTTAAACTGGACCATTTCAACTGCTCATTCTCTACTTGGAGAACAATAGGTAACCAAGTTTATGTCCTTGAACGTTCCAAATTGGATCATGAAACTCTCTGGTCTTGACAATAATTAACAATGTCTAAATTGTAAAATTTACATACATTTTATCTCATATCTCTATATTATTTCCATATAAGGAGATTTTACACTATTAGTACACCCTGACACCAGAATGCACCATGGGACACAAATGAGTAGATTTTAAGTTACAAATTCAATTTATTCATCAATCTGAATTTATTAAGGTAAAAATGTGTTGCGTCTCGACATGAAACAAAAAACATTGCCCTCTAAAAAAATGTACCATTCATTCCCACTTAGTGTTCACAGTATTGTTAAAGTTGCCATTATTCTACTTCAGCTATCATGCCATCAGACATATATTAATCATATTTAATATTATTTGCTTAAGAAGTTCAAATTTGAAATTCAGCAGTCATAGGTACTTGTTCTGAACGCCAATATAATTTATGGTCCATAATTTCAATCTCATTTTAAAAAGGTACAGGGAAGAAGCTGTTGCCATTAGGATCAGCTCCTGAGCCAAAATTGATGCAAATCTACATTGTACATGATAGGATTTGTGCCTTTGGTACAACAGACTTAGAAAACCCCTTTCTGTGAGCCAACTGGAGGGCTACAGGTGTAACCTAGACTTAAGACTCTCAAGCAATAACAAGTATTTACAAACATATCAGCTGGAAATGGAGTTGGCACAGTCTGTTGACAAAATAGTAACCACATTAAAGAAATGCATGTTTGTACAGCATATTCACATATACATCAAGAAAGTAATATCTTTTCCCTGTCCAGCTGAGAAGCTAACAAATAAATGTAAGAAAAAATGGGCAAGGCAGCCTTCTGAAGGCCAGTCTCAGTGAAAGTTCTCCAGTTTGCGTAAACGCAAGGGGTTAGAGGGCAAAGCCTGGGGACTTGGAGTGGACTCTTGTTCTGGAAGACGGAAGAGCACTCGGCCTCGGTGATTGAACAGGTAGAAAGACGGGTGATTTCTCAATGTGTCAAATGTCCTGGTTAAAGCAAGACAGTAGATACACAGGTGAATAGAATCTCAGTTGTTTATCTTCATTTTAAATGCCGCATTTGCTCATCGTAAGTATGAACATGACCGATAAGGCCAGGAAATCACATCTGTGATGCATGCTTACTTGTTTTTGAGCTCTGAGGAAGCGTCCATGTCTTTAAATTCGCCTGAGATGTGGACTATTCCATAACACGTGACCACAAATGATAACAACGTCTGTAACACTATCTGAAAATACAACACAAGCAAAGTTGACAGTAACACAAATGCATTTTAGTACTGGTGATTAAATGTGATCAGTGCGATGCATTTTGTTGCAACTTACATCTATAGGTAACATTTCGTTCTCTTTCTCTGTCAGTCTCATGTATGATCGGTCTGGAAGAGAAAATCAGGGTCAATTTCTTGATTAAATACTTACAATATTATTCCCTCTGGACAAACTTGCTAATGGTAAAGAGAGCAGCACCACCATAAGTATAGCAGCATAACAAGTGGCACAGGGCAAAACGACATCCCCCATTACACATTAAAAGTCCTTACACCATGCAAGTTACATTAATTCCATGTGCGAGTTCCCACAAAATCAACTTTTTTTTGTCTGCATATGCATGTTTCCAGACACTTAAAATAAATGTCTTATAATAATAAATGCATGTCTTCTAATGTACAGCAGACAAATATGAATGGGTACACGCACAAAGGAGTCGCTTATGTTTGCTTTCAGAAACAGCTGTAGGCAGAAACACTAAATGCAGTCGCATCTTTTGATATAAATAGATACAAACCCATAACTACGTTTCATTTAATAAACATTTAAGGCAAGATTAAAGGCAAGATCACGTACTGAAGAGAAGAAGTGGCCAATCTGACGGCTGTACAAAAACGCCACAAGACTCAAATATTAATCAAAACACGGCTGTTTTATTAATAAAAAAAATATTAAACATGCACGCTATTTTATGAGACTACCAACAGATGATGGCTGTCATAAGCAATGATTTAAAGATGGGAGTAACTTGTTTCTTGGGCTACTGTGCCGATGGCTGTGTATCATATCCTAGTAAGATGCCTAACTTGACAGCATTTCTTGTCCACAACCAAACGTTCAATGGGCGCCCCAAAATGCTGTCTAGGTAGGTAGTTCACTAGGTTTTGAGACACAGCCGGCATGCTGGCTGTATGCTGGCTTTGCAGAGGCCGCACACGCCACCTGAGCCGAATCATCAACAGTTTTCTGATAATCAAAATGTCTATCCATCACCTCCCTTTTGTGGATGAGCAATACTTACGCTGTGCCGCCGAGAAAGCGGCATGTGCCAGTGCAAACAGCCCAACACCGACAACACCTTTCCAGAAGGACGAGGCCATTTTTACTCAAGCGCGACCGAACGAGCTGCGGCCCACCCGCGTGAAGCGCCGCCGCAATAATCGCACTTCCGGTTGCGTACCTTATTCAAACACCGGCGGTTCCAAACCTAGTGTAACAACTACTTCATCTGATAATCTAATTTTTTTAAAATAATTTTACAATATATATTTTTTAATTTGAGTGATGAAATTGTAGCTTTTTTTTTAAAAAAAAAACGAACACGCTGAAATCGTGAATAAAAATAAATATGGTCATAAAACTGTCAGCGTACTCGTTTACTGAGTAAATAAACATGACCAGTGAAGTCTTTTCACAGACAAACAATGCAGTTTTTACGAAGAACGTATTAACACCGTTGCACAAACGTTTTGTTTTGGAAACGTACAAACTGTTAAAACATAGCAAAAAAAGAAAACTATTTATAGTTCATATGCAAAAAAGAAAACTACTTATAGTTTAATGGGGATAACCTTGGCTCTGTGCAAGTGAAATGTAATATTTACCAATGAAATTTTTATAATGAACTGATATGAACTGATAAGCCAGTGTTACAGTCCATCAACAGGATCACATTGTCATCATTAATTGTAATGATTAATAAAGATACTGAACCGTGGCTCATTTACACAGCCTCCTTCATTCATTCCATATGACATTTAAATGACTTATTGGAATATTGCATAATGAATCAAACGTTAATAAAACAATTTTTATATAATATAACAATTTGAAATTCAACAGGAACGTTTAAGTATCATTATTTTTGTAACGTTATGCGTTTGTTTGGTTGTATATTACCAACATAACGCGTCATGGTTCGCTCATGACGGTGCAGAATGAAACTACACGTCGACAGCACGTATGCGCATTCGCTGCGCAATAATGAACCCCACGAACACCTTGTTTGGTTGGCCGTGACGTTGCATGCAGTGGGCGGGGCGTCGCTGGGAATCAGGAACAATCTACGCAGCCTTTCTGCTGCTGCCGCGTCCTGCGATCCGGAACATCGCGCGTTCACCCGTCTGATGATTTATCTGATTTTTCACCTAAAAGCAATGCCAACATGATCTCTACGAGTAAAGCCAACATCACAGTGAGGATCAGGAGAAGTCTGCCGCTGGTGGTTGTAGCGGGCACCGTCTGCTTGTGTCTCTGCGGGGCTGAAGACAGCGGCATGGAGAACATCGTGACAGAGAAGAAGGCTGAAGAAAGCCACAGACAAGACAGCGCAGACCTGCTGATCTTCATCCTGCTCCTCACCCTCACCATCTTAACCATATGGTTGTTCAAACACCGACGGTTCAGGTTTCTGCATGAGACCGGACTGGCGATGATATACGGTGAGACAGATGATGATGATGATGGTTTGCCTGTTGCGATTTCACAGATGCGTTATGTCGTCCACAGTAAATGTTCCCGCAATAAAGTTTACAGCTGCACGGGATTTGTTAACCTGAATGACGCCGTGTGTCATCATAACTGTTCAAAGGTTTGTTTTGGAGATCCCTCTGAAAACGGGGCCTGTGTAGAGTCCAGCTGCAGTCTTGTAACCTGCCTGCATGCTTTCCTTGCATGGGATATGCTGCTTTAAAATGTTATTATTGCTGCTTTAAAATGTTATTAGTGTCACCAGATGGGAGCCTTTAAAAGTAAACGTTTAACCGTGCCTGTGCAACTGTGCAGATTGTATGAACAAAAAGAGTAAATGATAGAAACGAATAGGTTGTGCTGCAAACTCTAGTGCATTGCCTTTTAAGACAGCATGTAAGTTGTGTTGTGAGTCAACTAATTCTCAGTCAACAAAGGTAGCTCACTAGGTTTGAAATAAAGTATTTAATTTTAGAAATATAAAGTTAAGGAGTGAATCGTTTGAGAACGCAGTCAGTGCATTTTCCAGATCTAGTATGATTAAACAGGATGTTAAGTTTAAAAGACTGTCTTTACATTTATGCATCTGGCAGGTGCTTTTATCCAAAGCAACTTACAGTACATGTGCTCCCCTGGGAATCAAACCCACAAAGTTTGCGCCATTAACACATTGCGCTACCAACTGATCTACAGGAGTTGGTAAACAGTAATGTTAAACATTACTACCCCCAATACCACAACAGCTCTTCGATATGACTCACCCAAGCTTCCTGTTTCAATAGGAAATTAACGTAGGAAAGAAAACTAAACTTTAGTTCATTTGGGTTATCATTCCTAGCACGTTTAGTCTAATATGGAGCAAATTATATTCTGGTGTGTTCTATTAATTAGTTGGGGATTATACATGATTCTCTCTCTTCAGGTTTGCTTGTGGGTGTTGTCCTGCGTTATGGTATTCACGTGCCCAGAGACATGAACAATGTTACATTGAGCTGTAATGTGAATGCCAGTCCAGCCACACTGCTGGTGAATGTAAGTGGTAAATTCTATGAGTACACACTGAAAGGAGAGATCAGTGCCAACGAAGTCAATGACGTTCAGGACAACGAGATGCTCCGCAAGGTAAAACATCAAAGTGATGCAGCAGCTGCTTGATCCACGACACAGACTCATTCAGAATCTTAAATGAATCTTCAATTCACTGCATGACTTCATCCTTTGGATATAGTTATTGTCCAAGGCCATTGACTTTATTAGGAGATAATGGCTTGGATTTTTTTTTTAATATGAGTATATATTCAAATTTTGAAAGGTGAGTGACATTTCTACATCGGTTTTCTTTCTATTTGTATTTCAGGTGACCTTTGACCCAGAGGTTTTCTTCAATATCCTCCTTCCCCCCATCATATTTCATGCTGGATACAGTTTAAAGCGGGTAAGGACTGGTTTTTAAGTATTAAGACTGTTGTGTATCATTAGAATAACGGGTAGCACAACAAACCGGTTTCTTCTCTCCGACTGTGTTTCAGAGACACTTCTTCAGGAACCTGGGCTCCATTCTGGTCTATGCGTTTATGGGAACTGTGGTGTCTTGTTTCATCATTGGGTCAGTTCACAGTCTTTTGTTCAGTGCTTCAATGATGAGGCTGTGAGCCTGCGGTCTTAGGTGCACATGTTTGTTTTTCAGGTTGGTAATGTACGGCTGTGTGATGTTGATGAAGAAGATTGGCCATCTGGGTGGAGAATTCTTCTTCACCGACTGCCTGTTCTTTGGTGCCATCGTCTCAGCCACTGATCCAGGTATTACAGTCCTTGAAACGATGGCCACATGCAAGCATTATTATATTTTTAGATATATTGTTCAAACAGTTATGGGGACCTAGTTTTACATTTATGAATTCGGCAGCTGTTTTTATCCAAAGTTTATCCACTGTTTTGCAGTGACTGTACTGGCCATCTTTAATGAGCTGCAGGTGGATGCTGACCTGTACGCGCTGCTGTTTGGAGAGAGTGTTCTGAATGATGCCGTCGCTGTTGTATTGTCCTCGTAAGTCCTCTGCAGTTTTATACTGCTTTTTCATTCTTGCACGCATTCCTTAAAGGCATAGTTCACTCACAAATAAAAAAAAAAAATTAATCATTTACTCACCCTGATGTTATTCCAAACCTGTATGACTTTTGCCTTTTGTAGAACACAAGAAATAAGTGGTTTTGTGTCCATACAATGGGTGCTGTTGTTTGGTTACCAGTGTACTTCAAAATATCTTCTTTTGTGTTCCTTAGAAGGAAAAAAAGTCATACAGGTTTGGAATGACATAAGGGTTAGTAAATGATGGAAGAATTTTCATCTTCGAGTGAACTGTCCCTTTAATATAATTGATATTGAGCTGTTGTGACATTGTGACATTTAGTTTATAGCACGATTGAGGTGTTTTAACATAATTAACGTTATTAATTTAGAAATGTTTGAAAGCGTAATTAACACTATTCATTTAACACCCAATTCTTCCCCTGCTGGACCTTCTATCTGCTCCAGCATGCTGCTTTATTACGGGAGGCAAAGTGGGGCGGGGCATCACAGCATTGGAGGTGTGGCTTATCATGCAGAGGGTGGAAACCAGACACTGGGAACGCCCCTCAATGGGTGTGCCGCAGATGTAGCTTTGAGCGTTCCGAGTGGATTGTTAGTGTGTGCATTGGCTGGTCTGTACCAGAACATGCAGAGTAAATAACCCAGAGTTATGCTCCACATTAGCCCTTGTAATTGAGTTATTATCTGGCCAGTGCTTTCTCTATTACATTGATAAGAGACAGAATAAGGAAGTTAAATCCCTCCCCTCACATTTTAACAACCTGTAGAGGAACTGTAGAGGTGTGTGGGTGGAGCAGAGCTGTGGGGATTTGCTGGTTGGATGATAGCCATTTACTTCATAGTCTGAAGTGATGCTGTGACTCTAAACAGAATTGTCTTCTGTTTCTTGTAACTCCCTATCCTAAAGACATCTTTTTGGGGTCATGTCATGAGAGGTCTAATTTTCTCTGATGTTTTCAGTGCTTAAGGTACTATGAAAATGTACTGTACTTTCAGAACTTAAAACATACTACATGTGTCCAAAACAGCATTTATAAAAACTGAATGAATAGTTCATGTTAAATCTGACAATTCTGTCATATTCGTTTACCCTTATATTGCTCCACAAGGGGCTGGTTTTGGAAAATTAAATTATGACTTATGATATGATATGACTTCATTAAGAACACATTTGTGTCAGATAAGGACATCTATCTGATACAAATGTGTCAGAGTTCAGTTGTTGCCAAAACATTAGCACACTTTCCCAGTTCCTTTTATACCATTAATGTTTATGATAGCAGCAATGAGTTTCTCTAAATCAATGGGTATTTTGGTGTATGGCATTATAGCCAAAAAGACCATTTAAGCATTTGAAATGTATTTTTTTTAGATTTCTGTGAATTCTGGACTTGTAGGTTTAAATAGGACATAAAGTATGAGTGAATCTGTATTCTGTTATCAGGTCAATTGTAGCATATCAGCCTGAGGGAGACAACAGTCACACTTTTGAAGCCATGGCTATGCTGAAGTCCTTTGGCATCTTCTTGGGGGTCTTCAGTGGTTCTTTTGCTCTGGGAGTGGTCACTGGAATTGTAACTGCGTTGATATCCTTTGCAGAGTTACATGTCACGTAGGCGGTAGAACACATTGAACCATGTGGTTCTCATTCTAAAGATGTGGGTTCGAATTTAGCCTGCATCAGGCTAAATTATATCTTTCAGTACTAAAAGATATCATTTAAGTAGATTCTCTGTCCTTTGAGAAGTCATTTTCCTTGACGACTCCTCACGTCACCAAGTTCACCAAACTGAAGGATTTACCGCTGCTGGAGACGGCTCTGTTCTTCCTCATGTCCTGGAGTACGTTTCTGCTTGCAGAGGCCTGTGGATTTACTGGTGAGTTTTGGACCTTAGAGACTATAGTATATATTAAAGTCAAGTGTATTGCAAACTATAAGTATCTTGTGTATGTGTTTCTCACTCAGGTGTGGTGGCTGTTCTCTTCTGTGGCATGACGCAAGCCCATTACACCTTTAACAACCTGTCACCCGAGTCTCAGGACAGAACAAAACAAGTAAGATCTGTCTAATACAATGATCTTAAACACCTTATTAAGACATTTGACCTTTTATTACATTTGTTTAACACTGATGTGTTTTTGCTTTGAGTTGAAGTTAATGTTTCCTCTTGATCAAGGTCAAATATGAAGTTAATGTTTCTCCTTGTGGTTTATGTCAGATATGAGAGCTCATACTATGATTTACTTGCGTTGTGTGCCCTTTGTTTCAGTTGTTTGAGCTGCTGAATTTCTTGGCTGAGAACTTCATATTTTCCTACATGGGCTTGACACTGTTCACCTTCCAGAACCATGTCTTCAACCCATTCTTCATAGTGGGCGCATTCGTATCCTCAGACAAAGTTAATTTGCTGTTTAATGTAATGAGGGACAATAAGGGCTCCTGTACCTCAACTGGTAGAACAATTGCGATAGCAAGTGCAAAGGTTGTGGGTTTGATTCCCTGGAACGCACACACACTGATAAAATGTATAACTAATACGCACCGTAAGTTGCTTTGGATAAAAGCGACTGCCAAATGTGTAAATGTAAATATAAGCAGGGAAAATGATAAAACACTCAAAAGTCTCTCAGCAAATGTAAACAGAGGTTGATTAAAGAGGCAGGAAGTGTTTTGGTTCAGTTAGGAAGTAGCTGAGTGATTTATCCATTACAGCTCACAGTGTTTCCCAGAAGTCAGTGGCCCAGAACGCCCAGAGGACTCAGAATGAACAAACAGTCACAGTTGTTGTTGAAGGAGTAAAAGTTAAGCAACGCAGTGTTAGTTTCATTTTTACAGTGACTCCTTGACAGTGTCTCCTCCAGCTGGCTGTGTTTCTGGGCAGAGCAGCGAACATCTACCCCCTCTCCTTCCTGCTCAACCTGGGCCGCAGAAACAAGATCAGCCCCAACTTTCAGCACATGATGATGTTTGCAGGTTTGTGGGTGGACCGACATACATACCAAAAACAAAACTGGATAATATGGTTCAACAAAATAGTTTTTCTCTGCTGTGCTGCAACAAATTGACATATTTCATTACTCATAAAAAGCTATATGAAAATATCTTGGTATTGTCACATTCTTCTGCTCATCAGGTCTTCGTGGTGCCATGACCTTTGCCCTGTCGATCAGGGACACGGCCACGTATGCACGGCAGATGATGTTCTCCACCACGCTGCTGGTGGTCTTCTTCACTGTCTGGATCTGTGGGGGAGGCACGACTCAGATGCTCTCCTGTCTGAAGATCCGGTCAGTTCACCCTCACTCTAAATGACCTCTTTGCATGCAGAAATTAATAACTATGTAAATGAGTTGTTTTCTTCCTGTGTTTCTGCAGTTCTGCATAGTGTGTAAACACAGTGTGCTGTAAGTGTAATACTTCTTGTTTTTTCCTCATTTGGTGTGATGTTGGTTTGTTTTTGGCAGTGTTGGAGTGGACAGTGATCAGGACAACTCTGTAAGTCTTTATGTTCTGTTGTAGAAACACATACAGTGCCATGGTAATAGGTTGTCATTTAACGATGGTGTGTGCGTGTCTCCAGATTGGCCCTGATGGAACTGAGAGGAGAAGCACTAAGCAAGAGAGTGTTTGTCTCTTCCGGACCTGGTACAATTTTGATCACAAGTATCCTTTGCAGAATCATGCCTATTGGTTACCATCATGTTTTTAGTTATGGTATACATTACCCATGCACATATATACTGATACACATATATACACATATATACTGAGCACAGTATACTTACTATATTCTGCAGATATAATACAGCTACAAAGATTGTATGCAACTGATCACAGTCTTGTAAAATTTACAGTGAGTGTGTTGACTGTTATTATGTGTTATTAGTGTTTGTGAGAAAGCCCTTAACCCTGTTGAGTTACCTGAAGCCCATCCTGACCCACAGCGGACCTCCACTCACCGCCACACTTCCTGCCTGCTGCGGCCCTCTGGCACGATGCCTCACCAGCCCACAGGCATATGAGGTTTGTACCACTGTCAGTGTTGTACTGGCAAATGCAGTAATGGGCATTTATTATCCATCATTATTCTGTTTGTCTCAAGTTTCAGCATGAGAAGTAGGTCTGATTTGTGTAGAGCTGATTATGTAATGTGCTATGAATAGACAGTAAATGGGGGATTGATGAAGTCAACAAAAACATCTGCCTTCGATCTGCGATATATAAAAAGGTCCTGATTATACAAAAGGCAATGGCTTACATGAAGACCATCTAAATTTATACAGGAACATAACAGATCAGTGTTCAAAACTCTCCTTACCCTTACTCAGATTCATCATGGTTAGTTTATAATTATTTATAATTTGAGATCTCAGGTACAATTTACCAGAAAATGTAATTCTGGCTTTGTTTGACTTCAACATGCTTACAGAACAGTATGTAAAGTAACCTGCAATCTTATGTTTCAAACAGAGATGGCGGTAGAGAGGCAGGAGTTACATATTGCAGCTTTTAATGATTATTTACAAAATTATTCTCTTTTAGAATGAGGAGCAGCTGA
The DNA here is from genome assembly GCA_036877525.1 of Chromobotia macracanthus. NCBI lineage: Eukaryota > Metazoa > Chordata > Actinopteri > Cypriniformes > Botiidae > Chromobotia > Chromobotia macracanthus. The sequence goes on from JAZGTH010000017.1 coordinate 5,818,423, forward strand.
AAGATGACGACTCTGACCTCATTCTTAACGATGGTGACATCACACTGACGTACGGTGACATCACAGTGAGCACAGACGCATCGGGCGCTCACATGAGCAGTGCACCTGTGGGCGGAATGGGTGTGAACTCTGATGACGCTCTAGATCGTGAGCTGGCCTTCGGTGATCACGAGCTGGTGATCCGAGGTACCCGACTGGTCCTTCCTATGGATGACTCGGAGCCCCCTCTGGCTCTGGACTCCCATCGTTACCGGCACAAGAACGAAACCACGAGCTGAACGGGGCGAAAACCGTGACTGGGCGCATCTGTTCATCTCTTCTTCTCTATCATCTCTCATCTGGAGCAATCGCTCTCAACAGCTTTCCTGTCTCTGCAGTGGCTGGTTTGATGTCTCTACCTCATTCGTCACTCTTTCCTCTGTTCTTTGTATGACATCACAGAAATGTAATATTTATTAACATCTCTGCAGCAATGCATTTTGGGTTTTGTTGTTTTTTTTCCCCATGATTTTGCCAGGCCACAAAGCATCTAACAGTGTCTTTATGACATCATAGAGTTCAGAAGCATGCTCTGGCTCCTCATTAACCCTGAGGATACCATAACAACAGAATAAGCATACTTGTACTGTCTGTGAAGCAAGGCATAAAATTGCCATGAGCTGGCATGCATGCTTATTTGTGTATCTTGATGTGTGAGCGCTTGTTTAGGAGATCTGAAAAGAGTCAGTGGCAACATTTATGTGGGTCTTTTCACTGCCTTCACTCTGTGCGCTAGTCTAAACTGAGACATGCTGACTGATGGCTCTGGTTTGTTGTGTGGTTACAATCAAGTGCCTGTTGAATGTAGCCCTGCCCCTCCTCCACTTAGAGGAAAATGACACCATCTGCCGTCCACTAGAGGGAGGCCGTGTATTTTAATATCATTTTGTTGGTCAGAGTTGTGGGCCTGTGATTGGTTACAGATGAATGTCATTCACTCAGAGTGACTTGTGAATGGCTGTAGAGACGTGTGGCTGGTTTCAGGTCTGGATCTTTTATTGTGACCTTTGACTGTGAATTTATGAAGGTTTTTATGCCTTGTTGTATGTTATTGTTTTGGACAGTCAGAAGATGTATTTTAAAGAGAGAGAGACATTCATATAATGCAATTTTTTTTGTTGTAAAATATTTCTACATATACATATACATATGAAACTACTTACAGTTTCAAAATTTTCTTTTTCCTTTTTTTTTACATATCCCTCCTTGTAGTCAATGAACAAGATGTCATGTTTAACTATGAATGTCTATAACACATATATAACATTATACAATAAATAAAGAAAACATATATTGCCCATACTTTTTGTGATGTAGGGCTATATAGTATACAACTAAGATTTAAGAGACCTTTTTTCAAAAATAATCAATGCTAATAACTGCAACTTTTTTATATTCCTGATTTTGCATGACATGTTATGTGGAGAATCATAACCCTCCACTGTTTTCTCCCAAAGTCCTTTTTGTGTGATAAAAAAGTTTTCTAATAAATTGAGAAAACATTGTCTAGATCAGTGTAGAATATCACAGCAGCATAGATGTCAGTTGGAATAGAAGTGATACTGTAGCTATCCTGACATTGGACACATTTTTAAAGGGCTGAATCAAAGAAATATGTTTTTTTGTTTGTACTTTATGGAATGAAAAAACATTGTGTAAGAAGTACAGTAACTGACAGGCATCTGAATACCTTTACATGAAAGCAGTGAATTCAGTTTGTATTAATGGCATTACAGTAACATCTTAACATTTAGTCCTGCATCTCGATTTACATACTGTTCAAAATAGTATGTAAAATTAGGGTTAAGTCCTAAATTAAATTTCAGCATAATAAATTCTGTAAATCTGTAATTGCTTTTCGGGCTAATGTTGCTCACAACCTTGTGCATTAAATAGGACGAGGTTTTAATAGTTGATCATCAATTGTTTTGTTTTAAATTGTGGAAAAATCAAGGAATGTAAGTCCAAAGGTATTACAATGATTCAGTGACTTTTAGATTAATGCATTTAGATTCTGACCCTTGCATGAATACATATTGAAGGAAGTTTATGATATCAGATTGCAATTTCATGACACAGAAATATGTCCCTGTACTGGTTTATGGTTTTACCGCATACTTAAAGGTGTGAACTTTCCCGTTATCAGTAAAGTGCATACTTTTAGTAATTGTGAATTGGTATACACTACATGAATTATTCATGAGGTGCATCCCACCTAATGAATTAAGAAAAATAGGCAAGACCCGAGACAATTGGCTTGAAAATTAAGGAACAATAGCAGAGAAGCCAATAGAAAACTGGTCTTTTGTCAAACTTGGTCAATATTGCTGTGATTTTTATGTTTCTGTGCTTTTTATCTTTAAGTGCACTGTGTAGAAATAGCCTGTTGTTTGGATGGATGAGAACCAGTGGGCATTCTTAACCCTGTGGAGCAGGAAGTGTTGGTATGACGTCACCCTGGCAACAGTGTTTGTGTGGTAAATGTTGTACATCCTCTGGGCTGTTGAGGATATGAGAGATTTTCCATCAGAGTGGCAGCAGTGTAACGTCAGATGAGGGTGATGGAGTTCTTATGCACAGTTATCTCCTGCTGTGCAGGATGATATAATGAGAGGTCACAGTATTTATAGTATTTGCTTATATGTCATAAAATATACAGGGACAGTATGTGTGTATTTGAATAGATGTGAGGTGATGGAATTGAGAACTATAGCAGATTTGCACTTTTTAATTAAAAATCTGTTTCTTTGATTTTTGCCTTTTTTTGCAAGTGATGTACCTTAGAAATACCTGTTGATACAGTTTATAGTCTTCATCAGAGCCTCGCTGCATTTTCTGAAGAATGAATTTCTGATGATCACCTCACAGCTGCTGAGATCTCATGTTCTTTGTCCTTTAAAACAGAAAGTCTGACCCATTTGCTGGTGAATTTGTTAGATGATGTTTGTTGTAAAAGAGATTTCTTATTTCTTTCAGTCAATGAACCTGTCAGTTGGTCAACCTATAGAATCAGCTTATAGATTTAGGAGTTATTTAATGGTACAGACCTTATGATAAACCAGAAGTTTCTGTACATTTAAAAATTACTGTTACAGTAAATAATCTATAAAGCTCATTTATTTAGGGGTGTGATAATTTTAGATGAAACGTTTCTTTTTGTTTTTTTAAGCAGTCTTGATTCTCCTCCAAAAATACTTTAAAACACGGACAATGAGATTCAAAATATTACATTGGGCAGACTTGTGCGTCCCAGCTAGTGCAAAGTAGCAGAACCAAGATGAATGAGCTTAAATGGGTGTTAATGTGCTGTTTGTCACTGGTGCGTAGCTGTGTGTTAGTCACACTATGTGCAGCCTCTAATCTAATGTAGGTACTGCAGGTACTGACTGTTTACATCTGTGTAAATATTGTCATCTGTTCATGTGCGTGCAATGGTCAATAAACAGAAGCCTGTGCTTTCGATTAAACCTGTGTGCCTGATGGTGTCTGTAATATGAGCTGTTTTTATTTACAAACATATTTATGAGAAGAGAATATCTGTCTGTTTTTAGATCACATTACAACTATCATGGGCAGCACTTCATTCACAAACTGTCCACAATTTAGTTTTTTTCAAATCTTGTGTTATTTTTCACTATAGGGATTATTATTAAGATATTTATTTGAAACTATTGTCTTGAATTGTTTCAGGTCGTAGTTCTTTCCCTATTCGTACAAAGTACAAGCTTTTTAATTCAAATACACAACGGCATACATTTTTAAAAAGAAGCTGTAAGAAGATTTTGACTTCTCAGTGTGCTTTGACGTGGTTCCTAAAGCAGCTGTTTCTCATACTGATGTCTGTGGATTAAGTTATCGCTGGAGGGGATATTCACGATAGACACAGAACAGCTCTCTTTTTCCTTGGAAGTGTTCTGCTCTGTGATGAGAAGAGGTCAGTGCTGATGTAGGGATCAGGTAACACCTCCCTTATTTGGTCAGAATTCTCCACAACAGCACATCCTCACAGGAGAAAGATTCCTACTCATAGAAAAACATTTACATCATAGTCTCACAGCCATGTTAAAGCATTCAGGCTCTCTGAAGCTCTTGATCATGTATTACACTAGATAACTTGTCTTAGTGTTTTTCAGATTCCGCCCATCTCTGATGTAAATGAGACCCGCACAGGTAAAACTCACATCGCCTGCAAAGTACAGCCTAATCTGATAAAGAATAAACATAATGTGGATTTTTTTGCCAGTTTGCTTCACAAGCACTTTCTGTTCTCAGACATCAGTAGCAGAGACAAATATTATGACACGGTCTAAAACCCAGGGAAAACAGGGAACGTTCTCAGAACATTGGCTAACGTTCTCTAAAAGTTCTCTTATGGTCATGAAAAACATTCTTGCAGTACTGTTAGCAGAACATGTTTTAATGATATATATCAGTAAAACATGTTCTACTAACAGTACTGCAAGAATGTTTTTTAAAGTTGTTATTTTCAAGTTGTTAGTGAAACATTTTTAAAATGTTACATAAACAGTTTGAGTCACATTTTTATAAACAAGCAGTAAAGTTAATACAACATTATAAAAAAATGTTTTCACTCTGAACTAAAATATTTTAACATTTTTGTTACTTGGAATGGAAACCTTAAAGAAACACTCTTCCAAACTAAAATTGTTAGCTGGGAATGAGCAGGACTCAAATCTATTCGTCCTCTAAACCCAAACAACTTTGTTTGTGACATAAATGGAGGCCTTTCTGATTAATCTGTCTATTAATTAAATAACGTGACATAATTATCATCATTATTGTTATTTAGTGAAAGTAAATTCATATCGTCACAGGTCTCTGGACCATAAATAACTATGAATACCATGTGCCTGTTGCTGCCAGGCCCTTTATACTGCTTGCTCTCCAGGTCAATGATGTGTTTAACCATTTGGAAGCTCTCCAGACTGATGACAGACTGAAGGTTGTTTAAAGGTGACGAATTTTGTGCACCCAGAAATGTTCCTGTTAATTCCATGGCAATTGTATACGGTCTATCATAACTGTCTTACAAAAATGTGTTTCGTTTGAGGCTGAGAGTGTCATGCCATATAAACCCTGGATCATTTCTGAAGTCTGTGGTGCTTTTGCGGTAGTTGTCATCTTGTCTTTAATAAACACTTTGGGATTATATTCTTCTTTCCTAAAGTTTTACCTTACCCTAATTTGTGTTGAATTCAGTCCAGGCAACTTAGGCTGGCATGCTGAGGTTTGCATATACTGCATACAAGCATAACACAATACTGTACCAACAGAGACTGTAAATAACTGTACTGTTTGATATTATCCATTTAATAATTCCAAATGTATATGAAAACCTAACACTGTCAACATATTGGTTACAAAATATTTCAATTAAAATCACTATCATGGTTAATCACTACTAAAAAAGTCAAATGTTAGCTAACTGACTTGAGTATTTGTACTTTTCCTGCGGGCTTTAAATGCACCATGAATTAACCAGACGAAGTCATTTCCAATCTGATGTCATTGTTGATATGAACTCAAAGTATCTGGATCATGTCCTCATTTTTTCACTCAGGCTTTAAAGCACAGAAGCGCTGCTGAGGAGGGATCATCTCTCAGCAGTGAACGAGGACTCACACTTCAGTGCTCACTGGTAAGTGTTAATATAGGGATTGCAGTACATAAATGCATGCATGGTCTTATGCTTTTAAATTCTATACTATTTCTGTAATATTTGTTTGTATTACTCTATTATGCATTGGTTATGTATTATTGTTGTTAAATGTAATATTTATAACTATCTTTGAGAATGCCTAAAAGATAATAATACCATACCGTAATACCATCACGGTCAGTCTTTATTTTTCTCACAGTTATGTAACAGGTAGACTTAAATAACGTAGTACGTGATCCAGTTAATCGCTTTTTATTAATGGCATTTTTATTGTTGTAGTTATAATTTTTGATATTATTATTATTTAGTCGTTTTGTTCTTTGCGTGTTACGGTAACAACACGATTGCATGAAGTGAACAGCAGCTCATACGAGCGTTTATGTGAATCTGATCGTCACGGATAATGTTTTAACAGATGCAGGAAATCTTCGTGTAAGTGCCCAAACCACCGCCTGAACAAAAAAGCGCATCCAATGCCAGTCAATATATTTTCTGTGTTGAGCATTGTCTTTATTTTTATTAAACTACGTTAACAAATCAAACCGAATAACATGAATACGTATGTAGTTTACCAACAAAAGCATTTATCAGCTGCATGCACATTACATCCTCTGTTCACATGTGTGCACTTCAAACCTGATGCTCACACGTCGGGCATAAAGTGTCTTTGCATAATGTCGGTGTCAAGAGAAACCATCTTGCCACATAAAGGCAGAGACAGAAAGTTTTTAAATGGCAGTATAATTCACAGAGACGCACCATAGCTGAACTTTCTGTTGTAAAACCATCTTCATCCAGCAGGGGGCGCGTCTGAGTCGGTAACGCAGCAGCTCTCAGTGCACGCAGATTTGCGGTCCTAATTCGGTATTGCGGTGTTTTATAAACGATGTGACTTCATTATGTCCAGGGGTGAGAAAACATTAGAGTCTGAGGCCATGGTCCATTTGAGATAAACTGTATTAAACTTTTTTAATGCACACGTTTCTTCCCCTTTTAAATGTGCATAATGCTTGAAACTTAATAAACAAGAGTTTACATTTGTTTACCATTATCTATTAAGAACCTACAGTAATGCAGTGATACAGTCCGTTTTGAACTTTCAAAATAACATCTTTAATGTTTTTGTTACTTAATAGAAATGTTAGGGAAACGTTCTTACAACCTAAAATTGTTAGCAGGGTAATTATATTTATAAGACGCCTTTAGATTATATACAGAAAGGTATACAAAAATTATATACTTTATATTTTATTATACTATTATATTATTATACTTTAAATTATATATAACCCATCTTATTTTAATCATAGACCTGCTTCTTAAGAGCTATCAGATGAATATAACTGTACCACATATCACTTTATACCCCAAATTGTGCTGAATTCTGTGTTTTAAAAATCTTCTACTGATTTATAACGGCAGCTATAACATGCAACATTAAAAATAAATTTATTTTTTTGAGTGCATCATATCAATATAATTGGCATGAACTAAAATGCTCCTATTATAATCAACAGACATGATGTAAATAGGGATCTACACCATAATCTACAGCCCACAGCAGAACAAAAAGCATTCAGAACTACAGCCCAAATGCCGGGGGCTGGTCACGCCCCTGACCGTCTGGGTACTTTTTATCTTGTAACATTTTGTAACTGTGTCACAGTGAAATGACTGTATCCAGGTTCATCGCTCTCTAATCTCAAATGTTCCCAATGTTTGTTATAACACTCACTTGACTGACCTAAGTGATTTGGATGCTGAAATACTGAATGCTTCACTGCAGGGTGAAGTGTGGGACTGTTTTGTGTTGGGGCTTGGTTTGTCTGTGTTAAGGGGTTAAGATACTGTTGAAATGTCTCACAATAGCAAAGTACTGCATATATTTACACATAAGAATAACTGCTACTAAATATGAGTATGAGTAAATATGAGAATGTTCAAATGGGCTTTACCAAGTACAATGTACATGTTTCTTTGACGATGTGTATGTTCCTGGTGAATGAAATGGAAAAGATTGGCATGCTGACCTTCAGACTGACCACACGTGTGTTGTTGTGTCGCCTAAATTTATGCACCCTGCACAACCATCAGATGAGTCACTAGTCTTTTAATAGCATTCTGATAAATGAGGTGGATTTAATATTGTAATAAACACTGACCTGAGACAACTGTTGATATTAAAGTTAGAACACGTTTTTTAGAGGCTTTTATGAAGCATTCTTGGAAAATCTTCATGTAGAGTCGTTTATTTTGATTACTTTTAATTCTGAATGTGGAAAAAGATTTAATAGATTACCGATTGTGAGTAACATGGTAAACTAAATAATACAAGATCTCTGGTATTAGATAAACATGATTCTTTGTTTGGGAAAATTGCTCCATCCACTTTTATGAGCTATAAAAGTGTCGTTTTCCAGCCTGCCCTGTATTTCTCTGTTCACTCCTTGTTACCTTACATTCTTCAACGAATACATCATCGTCAGTACCAGTATGGCAGAGCAGACTGGTTCTGTCTGTGCTGCTTATTTACTCTGTACCAACATCATGCATTACAAGCAAGATTTTCAAGACATTTCAATGTAAAACAGCTTTTAATTCAAGCTACTTTATTTTAACTATTTTTATTTGACCACCAAAGGCAGCAATGTTCAAAAGTCAAAATGTTTGTCTATTCCTGTTCAGATTAGTTGTTGAAATCAGTCAGGACCTGATGAATATTATATAATCAGAATCTGGATCACAATGATATTGTGATTATGTTTAGTGTGAAGTTATTAAAAATTGATATATTGTGATCTTTTACCCACGTTTCTCTTTTAGCAACATTGGACTTAGAATCAACCACAGACCTAATATGAATTAGGACCAAAATTCCATACACACAAACTCATTTGTTTACACATATATGATAATAGGTCCCAAATGATCTTTCATTTTGATGCAACATGTATATTCTAAAATACCGTTCTACTTGACTTTACTTGACATAAAGTGTATTCATCCTTCTGCAATATTTTCTCTGGAGTTAATGCTGCACATAAAAGAAGAAATTGGTAATAGCTCATTGGAGTTTGTTTGAATAACTTATGCAGAAGTGCGCAGTCTTGCTTCTGTCCTTTCAAGGAAATCATTTGTTCCCACAGCTTTTGCAATCTGGGAGCATTGCTTAACCCTGAAAAATGAATCGTCTGTAACCATTAGTTTGTTTTTGCGTAATGTCAAGTCTGTTGGTGAATAACTAGAGGAATCTTGGCTGAGTCCACAAAATAGTTTTCCTCATACATCACAATCAGCATACCAAAAACATTTAGAAATAAGTTTAAAGGTAAGCAAATATATTTAAATTCAGTTTATGATACTCATTAAATAAATATTAAATATTATATTGATATATTCTGATATTTCTTAAAATCAGTTAAATCAGTTAAAATCAAATTCAGTGCCACTGCCAAAATTCACAGGGCCTGGAAATCTTTTTTTTGGGTAGGGCCCACTCATCCCTGGGCCTAATTAGTAATATATACCATAGGGGACCTTACTGCCTCCCTATCACAGGGCCCCAGACAATATTCCTGGTTGTCTCCTGATGATGGTTCTGGTCAGGTTCAGTGTAAAAGACATCTGAGGTTTGGTGACATTATAATGTTTCCTATGTTAGTGGCCCCTGAGAGCCCCTGAGACATGGTATCCGATGAGCACTGAATTTTTCAAAGATGTGTCACTATTTCCGAGGATATTAAAGATGTTGTAAATATTTTTAAATGGACAAGTCTAAGTCAATAGAACTTTGACTTCTCAATGTAAGCACTGACAAACAAAGTTGTTCTAGTTAAACTGATAAAATTTAGACAAGAGCCGTCTGATTTATAACATCACATTGGTGATTGAGCACTGAGGACTTTTCCTGACCCCTTTTTAAAACCGCAAGTCTCTCAGATACACCAGATTCTGATTAAAGGCTAATTCCTTTATTCTCCACTCTGATGTCACAAGTACGGAATTCAGTGTCTCTCTCTCTCTAATCCCACCCAAGCAGTTATCTTTTGCCTAACATGGAGAGGGCAGCTGATGCCATGTCCAGGATTAATGGGTTTGGGTTTTGGAGAACAGGCCATGGGTGTGGGGGGCAACTGGGTGGGGGGGGTGGCAGGGTGTTGGTTTTAAGGGGCAGCTGAGGTTGTATATATGTCAATTGCCCCAAAGAGAAGATTGGGAGTTCTCCTGTCCCTTTGGCCGTTTGTGTCTCTCCATCCATCCACTTATCCTTTAATTTTGTGTACTTGTCCAGGACTTTCCTGTAGTTACTGAGAGCAGATATGACTTTCTACAGGCACTCAGGTAAAGATGCGCTGTGTGGTGTAAAGGAGGTCATGAGAATCATTTTCTGGATTGGTCTGTGAATTTATTGGTGTTGGCAGTGGTTATATGTTGCACTCTAGTATTTTAATGTGTCAGGTCCACGGAACTCTTTGTGATTTGTCCAGATCTGGTTATTGACTAGTCTAGTTAATGATTAGTTAATGATTAGTCTACTCTGGTTGTGTGGCTCTTAAGAAGAATGTTCTCGTTGCTTATGCAGCAATGCAAATCAATCTCATACCAGGCACCCTGATTTATTATAGACCAGTGAACTTTTCATTATGTGTGTATGATGTACGCTTATAGTATATGAAACTGATCTAGATTTAGAAACAGTTCTAGATCTCTTAGAATGTGGTCTTAGTCTAGACCACCAAAGTCAGGACTGTGCTCATGATGCTTCACAATTACACAATAGAGACTAGCATAGACAGAAAAAGACATGGCCTCGTAGTGTGATGTGTTATTTACTATACATCCACTAGTGTCAAATATAGGTGCCACAATCAACGCTTTATGTTTGATGTTTTCTTTGGTTACTGTACTCCTCAATGGCTGAATTGGATCATGTGTTGACCTTTCAAGCAGTGTTTGCTCTCCTCTTTGGGACAAAGGGGGTTCGTTTGATTCCTTTTTTAACCTGCTCTGACAGGGTAAGCTCACCATGAACAGCTGATGGACGCTGTCCCAAAGGCTTAGAGAGGGATGTAGTGCTCAGGTCACAGGGATGGATAACATCACAGAAGCTGCCACACGGCTACTGTGTACTTTTAAAGTCAGACGACAAAGTGTAGAGGAAAGAGAACGCTACATTTATGATGAACCTATATGATATGAATATGAGATATTTTAGTACACAACAATGAGAGTTGTTTTAGATTCTTTCACACATTTTCACCTGGACAATATCTTCATTTTTTGGGTGATTTTTGGTTTAGTACAGTAGTACAGTACACTATTATTCATAAGTAGGTAAAGAAAAGGTGTCATTCAATCTGCTTTTCCTGTTTCCACATTCTGGTTCAGTTTTTGGTCCAGGAAGGAATTTCTTTATTTTCCGTTATTTATTTTACCAATGAGAAACCTGTCTTGTTTGCAAGATTTGAAACTGTGTAATTCTGTCACTTTGATAGAAACATAGTCATCTCTATGGTAACATTCATTCTCTGATTTTATCAGAGTTAACAATGGGATGTTGACAGAGAAAAACTCCATTGGGAAGAATGAGTCTCTGCTTCTAAAAATACAGCTCATTATTAGCCAGAAAAAGCAGCTCTGGCACTATCAGGCCTGCATGTTAGCACCCACATCTGTGGGGTGATTTGACCTCTATCTTTTCATGCAGACTTTCCAAACTTGTTTGGCATGTGGTTGCTATGATAGGCTGTGTTTGCAACAGATGCTGAACAGTGGCTTACAACAACATTTGACATCCCGACAATATTTTAAGCAAATCAGGATACGGTTTGCTCCTCAATCCTAGTTTGCAAGCCTTCAGCTGGTCTAGTGGGACTCGTAGCATGGCCAAGATTGTGTTTATTTGGTTTAGATGGTCAACCAGCTGGTCTCTCACCTTTTAAGCCCCTTTAAAACCAGCTAAACAAACCAGCTAAGACAGGCAAAGGCTGGTTTAAGATCTTTACTTTTCAAAAGGGACGTCGTCGCATGCACCGAAATCGCAGCTAAGTGCAACTTTAAAAGAGCAGCACGCCACATGACCTATTCATTATTACAATGTTTAAATGCACTTAAAACAGGAAATGCCAGAGGCTTGGTCCATTAAAACTGGTGATCTGAGAAGCCGTTCAGAAGTACTTCCCATCAGTCCAGAGATTGCGACTGTATTATACTGACCTCTTGTGGTGACGTGACAAATAGCACCACAAGCAATTTCTTATAACATGCACCTCGTTATAAAAGAATAACTGGGATATATTTAGTCTTTTTTTTACAAACTGTGTTTGCAGGTCCCCGCAGCTATCTGAGCTCCACCATGACAGAGCGATTTGACTGCTTTTACTGCAGAGACAACCTGCAGGGCAAGAAGTACGTCAACAAAGACGACAAGCACGTCTGCGTGCGCTGCTTCGACAAGCTCTGCGCCAACACCTGCGCCGAGTGCCGCAAGCCGATCGGCGTCGATGCGAAGGTGTGCATGGAAATCAAACCATTTTATAAAGAAATAAACGTCGCAAAAGTCTCACTCACTGCCCTTCCGTGCAGGAGCTGACCCATAAGAACCGCCACTGGCACGAAGGATGCTTCCGATGCGCCAAGTGCTACAAGGCGCTGGCCAACGAGCCCTTCGCCGCCAGAGATGATGGCAAAGTGTTGTGCGATAAATGCGGCGCCCGTGAGGACTCCGCCCGCTGTCAGGGCTGCTACAAACTGATTATGCCCGGTGAGTGTCACAGCTAACCGGGAACGTTATGGGAACGTTCTGTAAATGTTGCAAAAAGGTTATTCAATGCCTCCTGGCTGTAGTGTCGTTTATGTAGTGTCTCTTAAGTAGCTAGTTTAACGTGTTAAAGAAGTTACAGAATTAAAAAAAAAAAATATATATATATATATATATATATATATATATATATATATATATATATATATATATATATATATATATATATATATATATATATATATATATATATATATATATATATAGTATACCAAGCAGTAACGTTAATACAACGTCTAAAAAACCTGGACTTTTTGAACGGTCCTACAAAATTTTTAACATTTGTGTTATTTAATGGAAATGTTAGAGAAACATTCTGACGTCCTAAATTTGTCCAGTACTGAGTATCTGACCCATAACCGCTGAGTTTTGTTAATTATAGCTTTAATATTAATTATAGCTTTAATGTTAATTATAACTTTAATATTTCTCTTCAGGTGCTCAGAATGTGGAATACAAGCATAAAGTCTGGCACGAAGAGTGTTTCATCTGCTTTGAATGCAAGCAGCCGATCCGCAGCAAGAGCTTCCTAACCAAAGGTGACGATATGTACTGCGCTCCCTGCCATGAGAAGAAATTTGCCAAGCACTGTGTCGGCTGTAAAGAGGTCAGATGACTGTGAAACAAAATGACTATGATATCAAGGCCACAGAAACTGTTTACATAGCATTGTCTGAACTTTCTGTATACCTTTTCACAAACAACCAGGCCATCACCTCTGGTGGGATCACCTATCAGGACAAGCCCTGGCACTCTGAGTGCTTCGTGTGCCACACGTGCAAGAAACCTCTGGCCGGGGCTCGTTTCACGGCCCATGAGGATCAGTTCTACTGTGTGGACTGCTATAAGAGTGATGTGGCTAAAAAGTGCTCTGGATGTCAAAATCCCATTACGGGTACAAATTTGCAAATACATGTGCATTTCCCACCAATATTAAATCTCTTACAGTTACAGAAAAGCTTTTGTAGGTTTTCAATTAACATAAATGTTATGCATTTTCTTTAGAGAAATGAAAGTGGTGTTTTGTGCATTGCTATGCTTTCGCTAAGATCTTCTAGATCAGGAGTCTCAGACATTTTGGGGCCAGGACCCCCTTACTAGGAAGGCAATTTTCCAAGAACTCCCATAAACACATTTCACCGAATCATGTTAATACTATGTGTGCTTTAAAAAAGATGCATTTTGTTTCAATTGTTTTTGGATTAACCAATATTTATGCTTTTAATTTTTCTTTAAAGCTTTTATAAAATCCACAGTAGCAAGACTGGAATAGTTCTATTAAACCCAAACATTAAAACAAGTTTAAGGTTCCTAATAATACAACGCAAATTATTTTTCGTACCACCAGGGGTCCACATACCGCACTTTGAGAACCACTTTTCTAACCAGATGTTTGCTGCCAACACCAAAGAATTTATTCCAAGTCTTTGTAATTTTCTAGTCTCTAGATATGACTCGGGGTCTGTGCTTTAATGTAAATGGAAGGGATTATTTGTCAGCTGTATTGTCTGACAATCAGATTGCTTGGAATAGTGATATCACACCTCTTTTTAATCATTTATATTCATAGCACAAAATGATTAATATGCAAGGAGTCTGTTATTAATGGGAATGGAAATTAATAACAGACTAATGCAAAGTGATTTTTTTTCCAGATTTATTTATATAGCACTTTCACAATAATTCATCGCTGCAAGCAGCTTCACTTGTGATCAACACAAATAAACAGGAAAATATGAAATATATAGAATACATGGTATTACTGCAAACTTTATCTCATAATACTAATTAGTGATACCAAGATTGTAATCAGTTTATGAATATAAAGATGACTGATCTGATGATAACAACATCACATTTAAACCATTTCAAGTAATAGACATGAAATAACTGCTATTGTATTCGAAGGCTTATACCTACCTCAATGGCTTATTTAAAAAAGTTTATGTCTGCTGTCTTTCTGTGTTCCAGGATTTGGCAGAGGGACCAACGTGGTGAACTATGAGGACAAGTCCTGGCATGAATACTGCTTTAACTGCAAGAAATGCTCCCTGTCTTTGGCCCATAAGCGCTTTGTCATCAATGGAGAGCACATCTACTGCCCTGACTGTGCCAAAAAACTGTGAGGGCCTAAATGAAAGGTTAATAAAGCTGAGTAACAAAACTAATTGAGAGAAATGCTGAAATAGGCAAAGATGCATCAAAATCTAGTCAAGCTTTGAGTGTTTAACTAAAGAGAAGACCAGTGAGAAAGATTTTGTTGACAAATTAATGCAAGCTTGAGATTTGATTTTTTAAAATTCTTAGGACAGTGAGTGCTATTTGAAGGGCTTTTCTTTCACAAAACTTTTGCATGCATTAGCAGGATTCACATACCTAAAAATGTTTTAAATCAGTATTGCAAAGCTTTGGTAAAACTGTAATCCAATGTGGGAATATTACATGCATTTATGTGAATTTATGACAGTATTTTAGTAAAGGCTTTATTATGCTTTGTGCAAAAAATGTATTTTAATTTGCATCTTGATGGATTCTTTTAAACGCTGTCAGCATATTAACGTGATATCAAAACACACAGCATTGTGAGTGAAAGACTGACAAACTAGCAAACTGAACAAATTCCAGCAATTATGTATCGAGCACATAGCGACAAATCAATACAAACAACATTTCCTTTATCGTCCAAAACTTTATTTTAACATATTATATTTTCCCAGTACACTTTAGATATATTTACATTTATAATTCGTGGTCAGGGCTATTTCAAGACAAGACACTGCTCCAGTCAAAGCAGATCCTATTCATGACCCTGGTCGAGTAGAGTGATTGTCATGGCCGAGGTAAACTCGCGTGACGCGTTAAGGTTTTAATATATGAAAATAAAATACAGCCTATTCTGCATCATCTATCCCTGTATTGACATCTTAGAGATTAAAGAACAGTTAGTTCTGATGTATACAGTACAAAGGGCTCTACATATTGGAGTTTGACTTGTAAAGTAGCTGTGCTAGTACATTGCGAAAGCAAATGCAACTAACCCACCTGCCTCAGTGACTGTTTGCAAAAGTCACACCACAACAAAGCAATATGGAAATGTGAAAGATTCCACACAGAGTGTTAAAAGTACATATGAAAGGCCTAAAATAGAGAGGGCACAGTAATGTCAAAGCCACTTTTAATTCGCATTGAATGTAAACAAATCTAGTCTCATATCTAATGCGGATCACTTCTAATCTCCACAAACAGTTTTCCACTGAAGTCAAAGCTCCTGAATCCAAAAGGATCTGTAAAGCATCTCTGTTGTACAACAAAAGGTACAAATTACAGAAAGTAGAGGCATATAAAATACAAGAAAGAAACATTTAAATATGCAGTGAGGAATCTATTCCTATAAACAGATGGAATGATGCAAAATATGGGAACTATTGAACCTCAACTACTGTTTCTCTAGGCTCTGTGGCCTTTGAAATGGATTATTCACAGATTATTTTCTCACTCAAAGAAAACTGATCTAACACATCAGCTACAGTACACAGCCTTTTCCACCAGACACTTCAAGCATATAAGATCATGTATTATAACTTCCTGGATGCTGCTCATCTTCAACAGTCAAAAGTCAAACCCTCACACCTTAAGTCAAGTGCACACCTGCATATCAATAAATCTCTCCCTGAATCCTTTACGTGCGAATGTAAACCACATTTCCTAAATCTGCAACCTCAATGAGAGGTAACATGCTTATGTTACTCTGCAAACCACCTGTTTAGTCAAACTCATAGCAGCTTCATAAGACCATCTTGACTTGACTTGGCCTGCACCCTCAGTCTACTTTCTTTTGTCTTGCACACAGAGATCAACACAGGTTGGTGCTGTAACCTTTTGTGCTGTTCTAGTTACAGGTAGTTAAATCTGGCCTTTGAGTATAGTAACAGCATTTCATTCTGTGGTACAGACTTATCTCCTGGACCACACTGTACAGTACAGTAACAGAGAGACTACCATAACCTGCTGCCTGCTTCTTATTCCCAACTGTAAATATGGCTGAACAGGCTAATACTGATTATTAATAATCGATTATAATACTTAGATATGTGTAAAGTAGTTATAAATAATGTATGCATATCTAGAACCAAATCTGTCATCTAAAACAAATGTTTCACAAGGTCATATTATATAAAAGTGTCTGGGTAAATTTAGAGGAATGAATGGTAAAAACAAACAGATACTGTATACGTGACAACACATCAGGACCTGATAGTACAGTATAGCCCTGAGCTGACTTTGGGCATGTGAGAAAACCATAAATCATTCAAGTTCAGCTACAGGAACACCAAACACATTTGTTCAAACCCCTGGGGAACATACACCAAAAACATGCAGAAACCATGTCAAGTGTGCAAGAGGTTCCTTGTGTTATATTACGCAATATAGTAGAGCACAGATACATGCGGACATCAGAAGTTATTTTACTTCAATTAGATATTTGTTACTAGTCTTACTTATGTACAGGTAGAACAGGATAATCAACAATACAGGAACTTACTACAAAACAGTAACATACAACATATAAACCTCATTAAACCAAAGCATAAAGTGTCGTCATGCCAGTCTGCACTGAGCTCCTACATCCTTCAGAGCCAATCTTAGAGCCAATGCAGTACGGCCATGTTTACACTCCATCTGAATTTAAACTGGAATCAGTCTGTTAAACTGTTTTCAATGAAATATCTAGACCAAGATATGCTATCTACAAGTGATACACAGTAGGAATGCATTGAGCGGTCTACACAGCGGGGAGCTGGAGTTGAATCAGAGGATACAGTGTTAGACACGATATGGACTGTGGTTCACACATTAAAGCTGGTGTTGGAGCTAAAAGAAACTCAGAGAAGCTAAGAGGAAATATCCTGAGGTCAAATTAAAAGCTCATCATCATAACTCCAGACCAGCAGTCTGTCTAACCCCATATTTCTAAGACAGATCCCAACTGGGTTCACATTCCTGAACTCCGCTCATGGGGTTTTAATTAGTACGTCTGTGAAGGCAACCTCTGTATCAGCTGCAAAAACTGAGCTTTTCCATTCTTGGTGACCAACTATCACAGGTCTCGAAGCGCTACACATGGACCGAACAGCTCACCGTAACGGTTTATACAACGTAAAAGTTACTGTTATAATAAATTTGCATGTGCCATGCTCTGGAATTCTGCAAAAAAGGTGCACATTGTAGTTTCCAAAGTAACCAACAGGAGACAGCAGCCATTTAAATGTAAAGAAGCCACATGAATAAATTACGAAGTCGTCCCCACATTAAAAAGACAAAAACAATGAGAAAATTAACTTATTTAACGAGAAACAAATCCTGATGAAACAATTATAAAGGCGTAGAGCTGCTAAAAAATACACAAGCACAATAAAGGAATCTAGTATCTTCCCTGAAGCATTTCTTTTGTATTTTCTTCCTGCTTGTATTTATTTTCTCTCGCTTAATTCATCTGTTATCTGAAGTGCAGAGGCTGTGCGGCACTGTGCGCTTTTCCTAGCTGTCCAGACGAGTCTGAGTGCCGAGACGCTGGACTCACAGAGTGCAATAACCAGCAGGGCCTAAACGGACCTGTCCATTCACATCTCTAGTGAACAGGAGAGAAAAGAGAAGTCAATTCTGCTGTCAACATAAAGCAACACAATAATAGTTAAATGTTAAAACTTAAGTCAGGAGTCTTTACCGGACAGGGCTTCAATAGGCTGGGCTGGAAGGATGGAGCTTGATTTCTCTTCAAAGGCCACTCTGGGCCCCTCGGGGCTCCCATCATCCATCAGAGGTTTGCCTTTTGCATGAACACCCAGATCAATCAGCTCCTCGAAGCTCCAGGATCCTTTACCGTTTAGTCCTGCCACCAGACTCACCTTAGTGTCCTCGTTCACAAACTCAGAGTCCTCCATCAGGCAGGACTTGGGAGGAGGGCTGGTGGAAATTAAAACAGCACAAAGAAAGGATAGTTTTTGAGGGTCAATGTCATGTCATTTCAAATCAATATGACTTTTTCCTTCTGAGAAATGTCTCGGTGGTTTTGTCACTGGGTGCCACTGATGTTTGGTTACTAATGTACTTCAAAATATCTTTTGTTTCTCAGAAGCAAAAAAGTCACAGATTTTACATGATATGAGTGAATGATGGAGAATTTTCATTTGACATCATTTGACACCAACATTATTACATTCACTTAAATTTAAAGAGTAAACCTGCTGATGTCTGTACCTGTCCATTGAGAGATTCTCTGAGCTGGGTCCATTACTGTTCTCCTTACTCTCCACATCTGTTTGGCCATTCATACTAGAAACGGGCTGCTCCACAGACTCCACAATCTGCTCTGACTTGACTGCCTCAACGTTCTCTGAATGTTGATTAAACAAATTATTTCACTCTATACCCTACAGATATTTATAGATATTCATTCTATATCTATATCGTATAGATATACGCTATATATCGCTATATATATAGATAAACTCCATATATGGTCTTTGACCAGTCACTCTAGAAGCCGTAAAGCAATATGCTGTCAATTCAAGCCACTGACCCTTATTTTCACAGTTTATTTGGTCCTCAGCCTCATCTCCATTGTCATCAGGAATGCCTTCATTACTCTGAGAACACACACACAAAACATTAGCAACTCCAATGTAGCACAAACTTACACTGTGTGATAAGCTGTGTGCTGTATAAACTTGCCTTAAAATCACTTTGGTCTATTTTTCTGGTTCTCTTCATAATTTCTTCAATTCTCTGGAAATGGAGGGAGAAAACATTTAGCCTTTTTGCAGCACAACTTATGTCCCTCTTCTAAATACAGCTGAATTACAATAATATATGTAACAGTGGTCATGTTACAGCACTCACCTTTTTTCTCTCCATGCGCTCCTGTTGGTTTTGTTGCATAATGCGTGCTCTCTCCTGTCGTTGCCTCTCTGCCTCCTCTTGGGCCTTTGCTTCAGCTTCATCACGCTGCCATTGGGCGAGCAACGTGTCAATCAATCAAGTAACCAATCATCAGCCCTATCAGTGTGTCCGTGGACTGTGAGCTCCAACTAACCTCTTTCTGTAGCTCAACCTGCTTTTTCTGTTCCTCCAGTTCTTTCTGCTGCCTCTCCTCCTCTGCTTTACGAGCCTGCTCCTCTTCCTCTTTCTTCCGCTCCTCTGCCAGCCTCTTCTCCTCCTCCACACGCCTCAAATGCTCCTCCTTTGCCAATCGCTTCTCCTCTTCTTTTCTCAGCCTGTCGAGACACAATACCTCAGGGCCTTTGCCACTTAAAGAAAACAGCTGTAACACACTGAGGCACGGTTAAGTTAAGCCTCGATGAATGCATGACAAATCTACTGTCACATGCCCTCTGCATCATGGCCAGAAAAATGATTAGCTTCAGAAACTAATGCCTGTGTGTTTACTTTTTATTTTTTTTTTATAGGCCAAGGTAAATAATGCACAAGGTATTTGATTGGTCTGGGTATATTCTAAAGCATTTAACCAGAAAAGTGAATTGACATACGAGTGAATTACGGTAAAGTGCATCGGGTACAGATCTCACAGACTCTGAAACACAGCATTGAAGTGAACAGAGGAAATGTACCTCTCCTCCTCTTCTCTCTGTATGCGGAGCTGTTCTTCTTTCTCCTTCTGCTCACGAGCCAGACGTCGGTTTTCTGCCAGGATCTTGGAAGCCTCTGCGGCTGAGTTGGTACCTGCCATAGCTTTGGAATCTGAAACCATATACATTAAGGATATTAACATTTGGTTGTGTAAAAACCAAATAAGTGCAACGAGCATCCAAACGCGACAGCAATATACAGCAAAATGTATTAAAGCTGAAGTATAATGAGAACAGATACGTTAGAGAAATGCTTTTAGCAGAAGGCGCTGTGTGTCAGTGATAAACCTGCATAGCACTACGTATGAACTCAGAAAGCTCAGTAATACTTGACCTTACAAGTACAATATCTAAACAGAGCTTTATCAACGATGCTATAATATCTGCATACTGAATGGCAATTGGTCTTTTTTACATCTGTTTGGATATTGAGTTGTGATTAGTCTATTCTATCTATATTGCATATTAGTGCCATCTTTCTCTTCTTACAGTTATATACATTGTAATTTAATATTTTATCTAAAACCCAGAGATAAAATTTGATCTAATATTGTTGTTGTGCCTATATAATCACTATACACACCCTCTTTGGTCTTGGCTACGGGTGCTGGGCTCGGTGGGGTGGTTTCTGGAGACTGTGGGGTGACAGGCATTATGGGAGACAATTCCTTTGGCTTGGAGTCCCTCTTGCGGAGAGTGGGTGGGCCGGTGGGGGTAAGAGCAGGTTTCTGGATGGGTGGGGGTTTGGATGTGGCAGAGGGCTGAGGAGACGGAGGCCGCTGTTTTAAACCACTAGGGGAAGAAGGGCGAAATCGTGGACTCTGCCTGCAGGAGACAAATTCATAAATTAAGGAGCAGGGGAAAGAGATGGGCTTTCACATAACTAGGCTATATACAAAGGGAAATGCAATTTGAGCAGCAGATTGTTAAGGTTTCAAATCCAGCAATCAGTTTAGAGTGAAAGCACTGCAGGGTAAAACTGAGTGTCTTACTTGGCTCCTCCAGGTGAGGGTGCTCTTGGGATGGTGTTAGCAGGCGGGGCAGGAGAGGGGGATCGATGACCACTGGAAGGTGAGGCAGGGCGTTGTCCTACAGGTGAGGTGAAACGCTTCTGCTTCTCATTTTTCTGCTGAAGAAAAATGAATAAAAGAAAAGTAAGAAAACAGAATAGAGTGACTCTAACCTCATCCAAATGATGAACTAACACTCACGTAAAACCGCACCCTAAGAACTCCATGCAAATTTCCTATAATGTGGAAAGCTGTCATTCAAAGTTCTTGACATCCCTATTTGTTTCAATATTTGAATAATTAATCCGATCATGCCTTCAGCTACAGATAAAAGTACTCTTATGTCTGCTTAACATATTTTACCATATTTAAATTCATTCCACAGAATCTTGCGCATTTCACTCTCAAATACGTGGAAAATGTGAATAAAGTCTAAGAAGAATTCATCTAGGCCTGGAAGCAGTATACATAAAGAACAAAAGCTGCAGATATGACAGATGCTTACTATATAGTGATCACTATTTAGCCCAAAGGAGAGCACAGTATCTGTATTAATCCACTGCAGCTGTACTGCTGTCATCAATCGGAACGTGACCGTTGTACACCTTCAATCTATTTTTAATCAACTGTCCACATACTCAGAGTGTCAATGGGACAAATGAGGTAAACAAACTTGAAGTATGTCCACACTATTTTTAGCTGTAACTCAACATCATCTATCAAACAGATCAGATACAGAGCACTGTAGGGCCCTGGCCATTGGAGAAGGAAGAGCACAATCACAGGGAAATCTGTCAGACTGAATTTATTCGTCCAGTGACAGTGAGTTTAAATTCTCTCTGGGACACACACTTAAACTCAGCTAGCGTTCTTTACGTACTACAAATGAACTGCACGTCAAACTGAAACTGAAGAGAGCACTCCTAAACCTCTATATGCTGTCATGTGTTAAAATTTGGGGAATCAGAGTTGGTTGAGATTTTGATTGGCGCCTCCTTCCAATGCTAGTATGGGAGTTTTTCTCACTGCTCTTTGCAACAAACTTCAAGATTTAAAGGGTAGGGTAGGCAATTTCAGAGAGGCTAGCAATAACAAGACTCCGCCCTCCTTTCAGAGCCATCTCCAAAGCCACGCCTCTTCCAAAAGTGAGTGGAGGTATGCAAATACATAGTTTGACAAGCAAGTAGGACATCCTATCATTGCATTGCACTGACTGGACAACCATTTAATGGTCCTGCGGCTTCCACAGAAGATATAGAAATGTATAAATAACTTTGGACCACTTTAATTAGTGATTGCTATCAGGATGTGAGGAAACTTTTAACCAGCATAACAAAATATTTTTCTGGAAATGACCACCTACTCTGTCTTTAACAGTGCCCCCTGTTAGCCAGGAGTGAGTGTGGGAACATTCAGTTAATACAGAGATAAATTGGGCTGGATAATGGTACTACTAAAACACTACAACATTGGAAGTGTGTAAAACATGCCCACAAGCTTTCAAACCATTGGCCAAGCATTTGTATATGTGTACTTGTGTAGAGTATGTGTGAGGTCTAAAAATGGTCACTATTCCTTCATTTCTCAAGCAAGAAGGGCTTAGTACTTGATTTAAAAACAGTGATTTATGTAACTGGTTTCTCTGCTGGAGATACTTAAGCCGGGATCAGATGTAGCCGGGTTAGATTTGTAATTCAGAACAGACAGCTCGCCGATCAGGGAAAAGTCCAAGCTGTTTTGCAAAGCAAACCATATTGGGCAATCACATAAATGTTTGAATGAGTACATATTGTTTCCACTAGAGAAGACAGAGATAACACACAGGTAGCTTATCCTAGTTACGAGAGCATTATGAACACTCTATGAACTTCATTGGACGCACAACTATCACTGGCCTAGAGTCCAGAACAATCCTTTATGTAATCCAGTCGGCTTGTAGGCACAGTAGGCGATCTTCTCCAGAAACATTTTTATATTATGCTAATTGAAAGTTTTTTTCACATTCTGATAGCAAACCCCAAGTGGCATAAATATATTTATGCATTTATATATATTCTGTGGAAGGTGCAGGACCATATAATGTTCACCCAATCATTGCATTCAGTCCGAGGATGTCCTACTTGTCTGTCAGACCTCGTGTCTGCATACCTCTGTGCATTGCTGGAGGAGGTGTGACTTTGGAGATTGCTCTGAATGAAAGGTGGGATCTTGTGCTTTTATGGGTTGCTATTGCTAGTATTCTGAAATTGCCTACCCTGCTTTTAAGGGCCATGTTCCATTCTGTTCCACCATTCTACAACTCAGGTGTACTTGAAACATAAATGTAACATATCCATAAAAGAAAGGAAATATGCATCTTATTTTAAAGTGGAAGTTCACATACATCATCCACTCACCTGTGTCATACTGGAGATCCCATCTGCAGACGCTGATGTAGACGGGCCTTTCTTTCGGTCACTGCTGCGACTGCGCAAGGGTCCGCGGGCTGGGGGGTGCAGTGGGCTGGCAGATGCTGAACGAGGACACAGTTGAGACTCTGGTAAAGGACACAGTCAGTGGTGCACAGCCAGGGAATAGCAGGAAAGGGTCGCCACAAGCAGTTGAGTGGGTGAGCAAAGCAAGGCAGAGAGAGAGAAACAGAGAGGAAAGGAATGGGGATGATAAAAGCACAAAAAAATTGGCGTGTGTTAGACTGGTCTGGATTGCCTCTGGAGAACTGGGTTTGATGGGTGGGTGTGTGTGAGACAGAGAGAGACGGCAAGGGACAGACAGCTTCCTGAACGGACAACACAGTGGTCACAAAAACAATTTCACCAAAGAAAACCTTTGGCTGCACCAAGCAAGTGCCTTAGCCTGCAGTTAATGTTAGCGCAACCAAACAAATACAAAAACATTCATCACACGCATATTTCAACCTTACATCCACACAGCAAGTCATAAAGATTTCCAGAAACAAAGCTGTTAACAAAGTGGGCTATTACTGTTGGATTCTATATTGCAGGATGTTAACTGATGTTGATAGATGTCAATGCAGTATATACTGATGGAGGTGAAGTAAGGTGAACAAGGAAGGCTGGCCTAAAGAATGAGTCAGTGCTATGACAATGGGATTTCTGTGCTAATCCTTCCCCACTATAATTAACTTTGACTGTTATCATCATGGAAAGCTTATAAATGTAACTGATCCATAAGCTGCTGATTCATCCATCTCTCAATTTTAAGGATCCAGTTGCAGTCCGATTCAGTAATGCAGATAGTAAAACTATGAGCATTAAACTCTGTCAATCAACCTACAGGCATGAACTTGGGGCTTGTTGTACTGGTTATCAAACCAATGTAACAGGAACTGCAGTTGTTTAGGGTGACTGGTCTGCTCTGCTGCGCAGGGCCCTGAGCTGCTCTGTGTGGATCAGCTGGGGATTGAGGTAGCAGCAGCACGACGCAGATTCATTCCACTCATTCCCTCTCATGCACAGAATCGTTCACAGCTAATCAGCTTATAAAAGATCCCTCAGCAGAGCTGCAAGAACACCTCGCACATGTTTGTGTTTGTGCATGTGTATGAGCGGATAAAAGTCTAGTGATGCACTTCAATAATACTGCCATAAAAAACTTCATTTTTTTATCAATGTTACAATATTTTTACAATAAGTTGCAATCCATAACTTTTTGGGTTAAAAATGAACAAAAATTGTTATTAAGCAAGTACATGACAGATCAGTGTTTAAAATTGTCACCTTACTCCAATTCCCAACAGTAAATTAATAATATTGATTTATAATTTAAGCTGTCTGTCCAATTTCCTGGGAAATGCCGGTTTGGCTTCATTTGGCCTCAACCTTAACGTTTGTAATGAAAAATATATATCTGCAATTTTATTTTTCAAACAGCGATTTTTGAATTTATTGCATGTTTTTAATCCAAAAAAACGCAAGCAAGAAATATCAGTGCACCCCTAGAAAAGCCTGCTCAACTGTATGCATACAACTGGATGCATGTGTGACATTGCATCCCCGCAGAGAGCCTTATATCTACACACAAGCGGAGGGTTTTGCCACGAGCTGGGACTCGTTATTTTCTCTAGGGTTACCTTGAGCATTGACTCCTTCGGCAGACAAGGCCGCAGCACTCTTGCTCCTAGCTAGCGAGGCCTGGGTGGGTGTGAGCAGACGACTGAGGACACCGCTGTCCACGGGGGCGGCCAATGAGCGGCGAGCTACAGATACAGTGCCCGTACAGACACGAGAAACAGAGCAGACAAAAGGGAAGAGAGACCGAGGTTGAGAAATAAACAAAGAAGAAAGAGGAGGGGAATGACACCAGTGTGATTTAAAATGCAAGAATCAACACAAAAACAAAAGAGAAAAGGGACTGTGTTTCAAACGAAAACAGTGGACGGCTGATGTAATCAAGGTGAGACTCTCAATGCTGGAGAGACAAAAAGAACATTAGTGAGATAAAGAGGAGGTGATCAGCAGCAGGACCAGGTGAAAACAAAGGGAAACACAAAGTCAAGACTAAGGAGTAACTTGAAACTGGGGTAAGATTGATTGGTGGAACATGCTTAAAAGTCTCAAAACAGGTATAAAATGTTCTTGATGTGATGTTTGTAACCACAGTTACAAACCCACATGGGAAAAACAGAAAAAGAGGAGGAGTAAAAACTGAACGTCTCCTTTTGAATTATCTGTTGTTTCCATTCCCCCTTGGCACTATATGGGTGCACTTCACATTTGTTGACTTGTTGTGAAGTGGTGTGAGGCTGTTATTAGGAGTAATTATTAAAGCTCTTGATGATGTGGAGCTCTGGAATGAGAATGTGCTCTCAGCAGTGTGACCCAAGGAAATTATGGTGTCTATCTAAACCAACGTGCGCTCTAAAATGGTCCATCAGCAGGTCAGGAGGTCCTTTAAATAGATTTTCAATGGTTACAACTAGAGTCTAAAGATGTCCTGCATACATATGGGGGGTATGAATAAATATGGCACAAGATCAGGTCATGAGTTCAGGTCCCTGTTAAACCAGTAAACATTGTGTCTTTTGGACAAGAAAACACACGCACGCGCGCGCACGCACTAACACGCACAGAAAATGGCACCAGAGGACAAACTCCGCTGCTAATGTCATCAGGGAGAGAAAACAACACAGTGTTCACCCAAACAACATTCACACTGTATTAACATAAACAAGGATCTTATTCCCAGTGAGCAGAGCAAACGGCCTGATACGACGAAGCAACAGGAAAGGGAGAATTAGAAGTTCGAGCAGCAGCGGACTGTCATCACTGAATGCATGACAATCCAATGCAGTGTGAGTAACATAAGGCAAGCAAAGAACTTAGAGAGAAAGATCCTGGATATTTATAATCACAGCTTACGGACCAATTAAACTCAACATCATGTTCCGCTGGTAGTTTGGTTAATAATGGAACAAACACGAGCAGAGCGGGCCGAAGAAGCATACACAGCTTGCGCTTATTTATTAGTAAACAGCGCACAGACACGTAAAATGTCCCGGTTGGGACGTATGCACCTGATTCTTCGGCTGTGGATTTCTCTGGTTTGGTGGCGGGCTGTGTTTTAGCCCCTACTCGAGAGAGGGATGAGCTTCGCTTCTTCAAGATTGGGCCTATACACAAAGTGGACAGGGTAGGGTTAAAAAAATAAATAAAACAGCAAGCAAGGCTGCATTTGCCTCTGTTGCAAAGTGCCATTTGCATTATTACTGTATAGTAGTGTGGAAGACTGCATGGGTATTTCGAGAACAGTGCTGCTAGTCACTGCTTCACAGTTATGACTGTATTTATACTAGTTCTTTGTTTATATACAATAAAACATGGAAGGTCTGTGGAAGCTCTCTGCTTAACTCTATTTAATGTGTGTATTTGCATAAATAAGGGGTCTGAACTGGTAAGTTAAAGAAGGCAAACAGAGGCTTATACCCTCAATAGATGTGATCTATAAGACGTAGTGACCGTGTATGTAAATGCTCAGTGAATATGTTAAAGAGGAACAGCAATGCAGGAGGTCTGGGAGTTCGGCACCTGTCTTTTCCACCTGAGGCGGCTTATGCGCTTCTTTAGAGGCCTGAGGGGCATTGCTAGGCAACCGGTTCAAAGAGGAACTTCTCCGCTTTGCACCTGAGGGACAAAAGAAAGCTCAGCACCTGAATGAAGAACATGGGTTTCACTCGAGAGGGCGTAAAGAATAAACCAACCACACATAAGTGATTTAGGATCTTTAACTATTGTGGCACCACACACACAAAATGAGCATGGAGCACTGCAGAAAAGGAAATGAAGATGTTACTCCAACAAAAACAGAAACTGACTGAGTCATGGGCGACCGCTTCTGTTAGAGGAAAAGGAAACTGTGGGGAAAAACAACACCCCTGCTGAAATCAGAGATGGCACAAACACATCCCATTCAAATCAACACAATGCTGAATTTGCTTTTGAATAAGATGAAGAAAAGAAGTGATCTACGGGGACAGACACCTGTGTAAGGCATGACTTCTCATTAAAACAATAAACAGTGTGTGAATGTGTCTCATTCAAGCACACGCAGGACTGTATAACAATTTCTCATTGATTGTCATAGATCCCGGGTAAAGGAAAGGTAGGAGAGGGCGGGATAGACACTTACTTTTATCGGGAGAGTTAAGGAGGGTGGCAGAGGATGAGGAGAGACGCTTGTTGATGACTGAGTCAGTCTGTTTCAGGTTCGTAGTGGAGGAGGAACGCTTGTCTACAGGGGGAGGGCAAACACACACACAGGAAGTGGAATTAGTGTTATTAGTGTTTATGGACCAGATGGGGGTTTCTAGGTGCTAAGCTGTGGTTAATTCTAATACAAGCTGGTTTGTCTGAGTTTTGGGGACAGGTTTGTTATGTTTATTATGTTATGTTATGTAAACATTATGTTATTATGAAGCTAAAAAACATGATTGTCTTACATGTTACATGTACATGAGAACTTTTGAAATATTCAAAACAATTCCAATTATCTGTGCAATGCTGAAAGAAAAATTCTGTCCATCTAAGTAAACATGCAACCCTCTGATTAAATGTTGCAGAATGTTAATAACATGTGATGTCATAAAAGTGATGTCATCCGTATTGTGTAACCTATTATTTACCTATCAGACCACAGGCAACCCAGCCAAGAAAAACAAGGCATTGCACAGTTAGTAAACATTCAAAGAGAGTTGTTATGTCTGGATGAAAATTAAAATAACAGTAGTAACAGTCCACCATCACATGCACTCCAACGGAGGTACTTGAGAGAAAACAGTGTTTGTTATACAGTAGTTTATGCCTTATAGGAACTTCAAGAGTAAGTGGAGAAAAATTATTCTATTATTTGCCACTAAGATAAGTCAATGAGAAACAGACAGTAAAAGCCCAGAAGGTTTGTGGCAAACAGCACCAGTTAGATAACTGTGTGTACGGGTGCAGAGGAGAGTGCACAGTTTGTGTCGAGTCACGCGGTGGGCAGGCAAACAGTATAAACCACCTTGTGACGTCTGATTCCTGGGCGGCTTGGAGACCGGAGAGGCAGGGGAGATTACTATTGGAATCGGGGAAGAGGCGGAGCCACTGTCAATCTGTCCTGTGGGAGGGGCAGGGACAAAACATGTCGCCACTGAAAACAAACTCTTTCTCCACGGAGTGAGAGAAAGCATGAAACGTGGAAAATTCAGCTGATAATGTGAGATTTCAACCCTTGGGTGGTGTTGTGCAAAACCAGAGCACGCAAATCCAAAGTCCAATGTGACTTATTACCACCAAGGTTAAGAAGATCTGTATTCATTTTTTTAAAGTACTACAAGCACTAACATATTGTCTATAGGTTCTTTGGCAGTCAGTGAATTAAGGCTGTTTATTTTTTTCTGATGGAACTGTTGTTGAATGGATCATCAGGAGCTTCTGATGTTTCAGCTTTCAGGACAAGTGCTCCTACCGTTTTTGCTGTCAGAATCGGTGAGTCCACCCCAGGACCACCTCTTCTGTCTCTGCTCTACTCGCTGGCTACGCTCCAGTGTGCGTCTCATCACAGCCTCATAGTGCTCCTACACACACACACACACACACACACACACACACACACACACACACACACACACACACACACACACACACACACACTCACTTTGTTAGACAAATGGAGCATTTGACATCCTCTGTTTGGAAGTGGAATGGGATGAAGGTATGGCTGTAAACACTAAACAAACCTCATGATTCCAGGCTTTATTGCATTTCAGATATAGCTGTGCCACCACAGTACATAATCACCTTGGAATCAATTAAATCTTTAGTTTCCCACAAAAGCTGTCTAGGCAGACAGCAGAGCAGCTCAGCTCTGTTCCAAAACCCAGTATGATGTCAAATCTAAGTGTTTATAAACAACTGCAACAATTTGCAGAAAATCCTAACTTTTAACTTATTAAAAATCTTGACCCAGTCATGCTCAAATACATTCCTAGGCATGATTCTGTAAAGTATAGAAAAGTGGCTATTGACTTAGCTGTTTAGCATGGCTTTAATCTATTATACTCTTTGTATATAGGATTATACAGGAAAAGCCTTCTGGGTAATTAAATATTGCAGTGCGATGCATTCCCATGCATTGGTCTGCAGTAGGTTGTAGGGATTTACCTTTTCTTCCTCTAACTTCAGTTTCCTCTTCTCCTCCACTGCGGCTCTCCTCTGTTCTTCCTTTCTCCTCTGCTCCTCCAGCTTCTTCTGTTTCTCCTCCATCTGTCGCTCCACCTGCAGCCGGGCCCTGCGCTCTCGCTCCAGAAGTTGCGACTCACGTGCAGCTTAATGGGTCACATAGGCCTTTGTGTTAACTGGGGGGTCATTTCCATCACGTCTTACAATTTAAGACAATGACTTGCATCTGTGTATGTACCGTGTTGCTTTTCCTGCTCTTCTCTTCTCTCTTTGGCCACTCGGAGTTTGTCATCTATTCTCAGGGTTGCCCCATCAATAACTGACAACACAAACAAGTCACTATTACATCACACCACTGGTGTATCAGGTGAAATCTAAACACTTCCTGGTGTATCTGATACACAGATAATCCTCTGGCATGGTCTTACACAAGGTTCGGGTTACAGGTTCTGCTATGATCTTAGCACACCTGATACAGTATTAACACTAAGTCATGTGCGTGAGGACATGTAAAGGAAGTGCCCTACTGTAATGACCTTAATGAGAGCGGAGGTGGTCATGTGACAACACTGCCCACATAACCATGAATAAGCATTGTTCAATGCAAAGCTTTTACTGGTTTGTTGTTTTTAAACAATAATCAAATTTAGTAGTAGTGAGACTATCAAGCAACAAAACTGACCTTGTAAATGCTTTAAGAGCTTCTTAATAAATTTGCTATATTTCAATATGCCACATAATGTCTGAGTTGTATTTCTTTAATTGTTTATGTTTCTCAGTTTAAAAACTATTTGTACAACTGCATGTGTATTTTACAAAAGAAATAAAGACAGACGGATGTAAACAATGGCAGAAAGATTATTAAGTTGTTACCTGGCTTGGTTTGGCTCTTTGTTGTGCTGACTGCAGCTGTAGGCGTTGGGCTGTTCCCAGCCTGACTGCGCCGTTCCTCTGCCTGCGCCTGTGCAGCCGCAGCTAATAAAAACACACAGAAAATACATGCGGGTCAATAACAATAACAAGTACCAACAATAACAAAGAGGAAAAATGCATGTGAAGGGCATAGTTTATTTTCAAAAAGACCTCGTGCAGGAATGCTTGATTCTGGGAAATCTTATGGATTTAACTTCCAGCACAATGTAAGTATTTGTTCGGCATACTGCCGGACCTTCTGTCTGGACAGACTCTGATTTTGTTACATATTACTGGGCAACAGAGTTGGGCCGACTGGACATTATATACAATGCTTGAGTCAAAGTAACAGGAAATAATAATCCTGTTCTACTCCCACCATTGCTCAGCACAAAACACCTTTCAAAATGCTCTTCAGCAGTCCTGCAGGAGAACAGAGGAGGGAGGGAGGGAGGGAGGGAGGGAGGAAGGATATGGAGAATGTAATCAACAAGTTCATGTGCCTTTGTAGCAGTTTTTTCCCTTTGTGTATGTAAAAGAGGGAGAGTGTGTGTTTGCTGAGGAACTGGTAAAGCTGGGAATGAAAGTGCATGTGATGATATCTGAAAACCAAAATCCTGCTGACAGACCATTAGCTGAAGAGAGAACTCCACATTATACTGGCTAAGAGAACAATCTTCTCCAGCTGTAACTTAGGCTTAAATCCTCAGCTTTCTGCTGATTAGGAATGCGTTTCACAAAGTCTTGATCTGTTCATGCAACAGAGTTTTGGATATGGTTATTAGATTAGAAAAATGTTCTACTAATGTTACTGCAAGAACGGTTTAATATGTTGAGGGAACTTTTAGAGAATGTTAGCTAACGCTCTGAGAACATTCCGTATCAGCTGGAGTGTTGTAAAAGAGCTGTGCACAGGGCCTGACGTGCTGCAGCGTGAATGGGCGTCATAAAAGAAAAACTCAAACACAGCACTAAATTACGATGGAAAAAGGCTTTACCGGATATCTGACAACAGTAAAACTAAGGGGTTATCAGCTGGTGGAAACGAACATAAAGAACTCAACAGCTGATGAAAGCATAGCTAGTCAGCACTGAACAGGGTACAAAAACACTATAAAATCAATCAGAACATTGAAGATATATAACATTAATGGACACATTTGTTTATCATGGGCTGAATGAACTTAAGCTATATGTCAGAATATATATGTGTGTGTGTGTGTATACATGGTGGTCTATATTATTGCATTTGGACATAGTTTGCTTGTCAAACTATGTATGTGACTACCTGTTGGAAGTGTGGCTTTGGAGAGCACTCTGAGGGGAGGGTGGGATCTTGTGCTTTGGTATTGTTAGCCTCTCTGGAAATGCCTACTCCACCATTAAAATTGTTTAACTATGTAACTGAAAGAGAGGGGGTATTATGAACAATATGCTACACCCTCATATGCATACATGTCTGGTGAAGCGTTATGACGCTCTGCCTAATGAGAGGAGAGGGAGGAGGATGTTATGTCAGGCCCCTTAAACACAAGGTTTCTATATGAAGGCAATTCATGCTCTAGATATGAACCAAGAAAACAACATCTTGAGATAAGAGTGAGATTATAAAACATGTTTCAACACTTTCATAAAAATGTAAGTGCCTGTCTGAGATGATCTGAGCTCTCCTCTGGTTCCTGTGTGGAAGTCGCATAGCAACTGTTGCTGAGATACTCAAGCTAGGCTGGGAGCAGACAGCACAATCATCAGATGGCAAGACAGAACCTGCACCGATAGCCCACGATTACTGCAGCCCCACAGTCAGAGCACTTGAATCCATCATGTCTTAATCTCGTACATTTCCAGAGCAATAACAGCAGGCCTCACGTCCAAAATGTGCACAGAAGAGGGACAGGATGTCCCAAACAACCAACTAGTCGATTAGTTAAGCTGATTTGTTGTCTTATCTATATTTTTCTTCTTTCAAGTTTGTTTTAGATTGCATAACAAAAATAACATGTTAACAGTGATAATCCAGAGAGTTGTTATAATAAGAATTACAAATATTTTCTGCTGTTACAAATATTTTTATTTTAATGTATGCTCAAACCTCAGGGTTTCCACCATGGGTTTCTGTGGTCTATGCTGTGTTATTGTGTTGATACTCACACGATATTTAAGCTCATTATAAAGGGACCTTTTGACTACCTGCCCAAAGTCTTTATCTCTGACCTATACCTACCTGTTTATACTGGTATATTGTTCATTTATGAACTATTTGCACATCCCTTGTTAAAAATAGCTTGAGCTTTTCTACTTCAACCATTGACAGGTCTAAAATAGCAGGCTGGGTAATTCCTGCTGAAGTGTACATACCATCCCAAAACACACACCTGAAGCAGATGGTTTATTAATGTAGGCTTGTCTCTGCTGTCTGAAATGGCTTATGACGACCTACGAAGAGGAGAGATGTATCTGAAGAGCAGTCAGGCCATAGTCCATCGGTCCCAGTAAATATGCAAACATCATCTGAGTCATACTCTGAACCTCACACTGTGAGCTCTGCAGCACGTGGTATGCAAATGAACACCGGCCCCACAATGGAGACATTATCTAGACCATGTCTCACCAAAGCAAATATATTCATGATATAAACAATGAATGCAAGCACACTGACCTCAAACTGTTCCTTGCAAATCCAAACACCCTGCATGATCTTTATTAGCCATAAAGAGTCATGTTTTAATGAAAATGGACTTCATGACTGATCTTACAGAGGACATGAGCCATCCCTGGTATCAATAAGCCCAAAACAAGCAGACCACCATTATGGGCTGTTATTGGCTTTCATTGTGTTTGAATTTGTCTCCAAACCAAGAAAATAAATGTTAGTTATGCTTAAAAGTCTGACATGCTTTTTTGTTAAAGTTTTAATGTATAATAATTTCAGTGTTAAAATTAATATGCAGAGCTTAATATACAAAAACAGCTGTATGCCATTTGTAAGTTGATTTCCCTAAGCAACGCATCAAAATATTGCTTTTTGTTTTAGCATCCCAAACAGTCTGACACAGCAACAGTGGACTGGGCTACATGTTTGTCTGAGCAACTGCAGTTTGGGTGAATAAAACCTGCTGACAGTCATTATTTTGGCAAATCCAATTGGTAATTCCATTGGTAATGGTGCAGAAATTACACACTTCAGCTTTAGGCTCAAAGAATGGCTGCATGCTGTATCCAACATTTGACAAAAGTACACAAAGTGTTGTTCTATCAAAAGTATGTCGTACAGACATATCGATGTGCACAGACAACACATATTAAGTGTCGGGGCTTCCCAGAAGCAAACAATGCAATGTGCCAAATAACTGGTGTAATTAAACTACCTCAGGGTGAAAAACAGTTATCATATCACCTTTGGTCCTGCACTATTCTGCCTTTTGTTATTTTCACTCAAGACACAATCACAAGCCAGTCTGCATTGTTTTCAATATTTAAACAGCTGATTGCAGTTCTTTCAGCCTGAAATTACAATTTCAGCAAAAAGGCGTGTACTGTATTGCATCATCAATCGCATTACGACATCAGCTGCCCAGTTCAAACTGTCAGATGACAAGGTGGAGCATTTAACAAAACCTCATTCACTCAGACAGAACACAAAGAGCATTTATACAAATACCAACACTGCGCTCTCTATGCCCCGCTATACACATCCAAGAAGAGCCAGGAGTCAAGGAGAGTCTGTCCTCAGTGGGGTCCTGTTACTGCTCACTGTGTTTGCCTCCCTCTCTTCTTCTCTCTTCGCTGCAGTATCAGCCTGTTATTGAGACAACAGGAAGTGCTCTATGGCAGAAGCCTGGGGAAAAACGTGGCTGCACTGTCCAATTATTCGGGCCTCAACAGAACACACAGCTGTGATTTCTTTTGCCTTTGCTCTCTTGTGTAGATGCAAACACAGACTATGCAGTTTGTGTGTTGGATTAGGGAGGACACCTGGACGATGTACGCCTGGGTTATTTTAAGAAACAATTGTGGACGATTGTGGACAGTAGGTCATGCTTGTTTCCAGGAGGCTAATGATGACGTCTTCATAAGATCTTGGTCTTTGAGCAAGTGTGCACCCCTAAATAAATCTGGTTCCTGCAGCATCTAACTAACCAAATGTCTGTAGACAGGATCTTTAATAAAAAAAAAAAACTTCTTATGCATGTTACCTGTGCATTACCTGTACTAGCCCCTGTGTAGCTGATACAAATACAAGTTATTTGCTTTACAAATGTGTTCTATATGTTTATAAAGGCTACGGATTCTTCTGGAAACTTAGCGAGGACGGGTTCTGACTTTTTATGAAGGAGAGTTACAGCCATAATTATGTCAGCTAAGAATGATGGTGACTTCTTATAAACAAAGGTGCTACTTGTTTAATATTTACTTACATCCAGCCTGGTGGATTATGATAACAATACAGTTCAATATTTTATCATGACTCCAACTGGTCTATTATTTTTCATGCTCGTCAATAAAGTTTTCAAAAAAACAGGGAAAGAATTCATTACCACAACAGCTCTGTTTCAGGTCTGATTGGACCTCAGAAATGTTCGCACGCTCATTCTTGGAGGCACAACCAAATATGTGCACTTTTTGAGACCACGTGACTCCGCCCATTATTATGGTTGCAGCCAGGCCAAGTTTAACACTGGCAGGAAATCGCTGATGTAGGACTAGATGTGAATCCGGTGTGAGGTTTTCTATCCACAGTATAGCAATTTTATGAACTGAA
Source organism: Chromobotia macracanthus (assembly GCA_036877525.1). Classification (NCBI taxonomy): domain Eukaryota; kingdom Metazoa; phylum Chordata; class Actinopteri; order Cypriniformes; family Botiidae; genus Chromobotia; species Chromobotia macracanthus. The sequence continues at coordinate 5,853,967 of JAZGTH010000017.1, forward strand.
TTCTGGTGGTATAAGCATTCCACTAAGAAAAAGCACAAGTGACATAAAAAGCAGAAGTTTTCAGGTCTGCTGTCTTCCGTACACAAGGTTGTACAAACTTTAACCACAGACTAACCACAGGCTTCAGTGCAGACTAAAGCCAGCAGCATATTAGCAGCACAAATCCAATGCATCAAAGGTGCAAACCATTTCTCATTAGCAAGAAAGAATGCATGCAAAGCAAGCCAAGAAAGCGTGTTTTCATTAGAGGGAGGAACTAGTCAACAAAGTTCAATAAGGTTCGTTACGTTGACCAGCTGTAATGATGCAGATGGATTTGTGACCAAGATGGCTGATGACATCTGCCAGACAGAAGCTCACACACTTCACACAGAAACAAACCACAGAAGATAGAAGAACTGCAATGCATCCAGGGATCGGTGACCATTAGATTAGTGTTGCCTGCGTGGACATAGTACAGTAACAGTAAAATATCAGCTACACAGCAAACCATTGACAGAGCTGCACTTATAATCCAGTTTACAACAAACCCTTTAAAGCAGAGCGAAATATTCCGTGTTTGCATGCAGAAAATGCACTTTTTTCACACTTCATTAGTTTATACATTTCGTAAGTGTGTTCCTCTTTGCTTTTGCGATGGAAAACGCATACGCAACCAAATAACAGAGCTATTAAACATATACAAAATAAGCAACTCGGCCAATATTGAATACAAGGCTAAATGGCGACTTCACAACTATGAAGTGTATGTGCTCTGCTCACACGGGGTGCCATTCAAAGAGATGATGCGTCCCTGTCAAACAGACAAGTCCCAACCAACCTTTAAAACATCCGTAACTCAGCTTTCCACGCTTCACATCTGACTACTGACCTCCACATGAACACACAGTAAATAAACACACGCTTGTTGACTAAGTCCGGACTAAGTTTAGCAGTTAGCTGCCCGTTATCTGTCTACCAGAGCCCGCTAACTCTGCCCGTCGCACCGCCTCAATGAAAGTAGCCGATAAACTGTTTAAACAACCTCCAAACAGGGCGGAATTAGTAAAGAGAGGACACATAAGTCACTTAAGCGACAAAAACGGGTGAAAAGAGGCTGAAAAACAGCCAATTCTTACCCATTTGCGCCCGCAGCCCTTTTAGAGACGTTGCACCGTCCGCCATTTTTGCCGATTTTTTCCCTGCTGTTGACCGCTGACACATTAGAGAAGACGCTGACAGCGACACCCAGCGCTGAAAAGCATGTACTGCAAGACACCATTATAACAGCGACACACTATCAATCCTTTATTATTTTGATTTATTATCCAAATGTGTGTCGTAAATTCATTTGAATTCAATACTTATCGATTTCTTTGCATTGTTGCAAAGCAGCTTTAACGAGACAATACAAATTTTAGAACAAACATGAGAATAAGCAGTACAATAGTGAAATGCACAAAGTTGCAATCTAGCACATAGTTTTACATAGTTTGGTACATAGTTTTATTGTCATTTTTCAATAAGATTTGCATTACTTTTTAATGTAGCATTACTAATTGTAAAAATAATTGTCTGTAGAATTGTATATAATTGGAGCATTGACAAAGATTTTTGTATGAATGAAATGATTTTTTTCCCATTTGTTTTATTTTTTTGACATATTTACCTTAAAATATGTAGAAAAATATTTTCAAATATTAAAAACAGATTTTTGAAAAATATGCTTTCTTTAAAGTAATCAATTTCTCTGCGATTTAAATTCATGGTTATTATTTATAAATTGATTCAAGTCAAACTACATATCATTATCATTTATCTTTATAATTGCAGAATTTAACAATGAGTTTATATATTAAGAATTTATCAAGCAAAAACATCTGTATAGTTTGACTGATTTCAAAATGTCCCACAGTTCAAATTTGACATACACCCTTTAATCAAGAATGAAATGTGAAAAAAATGTGAAATAAATAGTTAAAAGGGGTTTGGCACAGACACTGTAAGAAATACTGTTTTCTATTTCCTTTCATAACTGCTGTAGGTGCTTTGACAGAATGAATGAGAAACTGATAGGATCAGCACTAAAGCTGTGGTCAACCCCTCCCTTTAGGAAAACACCATATTCCCCTTGGCAGTGCTGTATTCAAGGCAGCTCAGACCGTTTCCTCTCACTTTAGCCATAGTTTACACACTCTTCATTCAGTTTTTATAGCAGGCCGAGTCTTGTATCAGTTACACATACTAAATAATGGAGCAGTCCCTGTGTTATTTAACACTTAAGAGGTTAATACTGGATGTGCCTGTAAGGGAATGTCATGGGTTTGAATGCAACAGGGAACACGGTATATGAAGCCTTAGTTCATACATACCATAGAGATACAACAGAAGTATAATCTCAGGATCATATGACAATAGAGGCTATGACTAATTCAGTGACCAGTACAGTGGAAAACAAAACTGGTTTAACAGACTCGTGTGACTTGTAGGAACTAATGTTAGTGGTTTCAATAGTATAAGTTAACAATGAAACAGTTAAAGAATCTGCTGTAATATGTAAATATAAAGCGTTTTGTACTACACACTAGCGAAAGACAGTACATAGGGTTATTTGCAGCCAGCTTTACATTATTAAACTCAACAAATATATATATTAGCATCATGATTGTTCACCTAATGTGTCCCTGTAGCTGGCAGAGGATTGCGTTAGCAGTGAAAAAGGTTGTGGGTTCGATTCCAAAGAACAAACATACTGATCAGATGTACAGTTTGAATGCACTGTAATTTGATATGGATAAACGCATCTGCCAAATGTGTAAATGTGCTCCACCTGTGTTATCCACATTGTCATGGACAATTATGCAACACTGAGTCATTTTGAGTGACTTATTTTGATTCCTAAAGGCTGTTGTCAGAGGATCACTGATGTCAAAAGAACTATTAAAATATTGATAAACATAACAATCTGTCATGTCAAACCTCATTTTTAGAACTCTAAAATTCATATCCGAAAGTTTTAAATAATTTTGGTAACAAATATTGGAAGAATGAGGCGTGGAAACCGGTGTGGAACAATATATATTTGAACACTGCCATGCAATTTTTCAGAGTCTTGTGGTAAATTCTTCCAAGCCTTTTGCAGAAATAGCTGGACTGAGAAATTCAGAGGATATGTTAAAACCAGAATTATCTGCTGAGAGATAATTGATACATAATATGATTCACCACTTCCTTGAAAACTACAGTATGACAACACTCCCTCTATTTAGAAAGAACACCCGCATGACATATTGGATCTACAATAGAGAAAATTGGAGCTGCCCTCTAAACCTTCTCTGTAATTAAATAATTTATTTTTTACAAAGGTAATTAATTATCCGTAATGTCTGTAAATAGCTTTGTATTGTTTTGCATTGTCCAAAACTCATTTACCTTTGAAGTGATCATGCATAGAGCAGTGATGACCTCTCTTTGTAACTCTCTTAATGAAAAAAAGGGTGGAGACCTACATCCTTTAAATGTTATTCTTATATATTTTGCTGTTCAGTGTAGCAAATAAAGCACATAAAGTATAATAAAGTAATTTGGTAATAAAGCACAACCTGTTTTGTCACTGGGTGTGAAAAGCAAAGACCTCTGGGGTGAAAACAGAATTTAGTTTGTCTATTCAATTGAGTGTAACTATATATGCATCTTTATGTAACTCTTACTTCCAAAGACTACATGAAACCTAGTTGGACTTTTGGCTTGTGCACTCACTTTTAGCATGGTTCCTTTCTTTAAGAAGTACAGACCAAAAATATTGGCGACAGACTCAACACTTACACATTTTGTCTTAATACCACCTACTTCTGACAAGCAGCGGCATCAAATCATTTTGACATCATGTGACACACTAAAGTCTATTAGCTACTAACTTCATGTTTCAACAGGAAACACGTCAACAGAAGAAAACTCTTGTAGACAGCTCATGAAAATTTTATACAACATTACAAATGACACAATATGGTGCCCTCGTGTGGCATTCAAATGAAATGTTTCTACAGTGAGACTTTGTATCCTCACAACAGTCCACTCACCATGTGCTCCATGCCACTAAAGCTAGTGAATATATATAACATTTTTTACCACACAGCATTACCTCAATTACCAAGAATGTGCATTGAAAATGACATTTAAACTGTTAAAATAAAATATATAAAATATAGGCAAAGTATGTATCATATGTAATTAAAGCTGCAATCCGTAACTTTTTTGTTAAAAATAAACAAAAACATTGTTGAGAAACTACATAACAGATTAGTGTTCAAAACACGTTCATTACCATAATTATTTATTGAGCGGTCAGATCTGATTTTCCGGGAAATGTCAGGCTTCCGCGTATTTGAAGTAAAGAGAGTAACTTGCAATTTCATGTTTCAAACAGAAATGCGGTAGAGAGGCAAAAGTTACGGATTGCAGCTTTAGCAATAAAATGTTACACATTTCATTTATAACTAATCAAAAGATATGTTAATGACGATATGCATGTGCATAGAATATTTACAAAGTATCTGTCTGAATGAATAATGTAATTCACATATGAATTTAAAATAATGTAAATTTGTGGCCTACTGGTAAGTGAGTCGGGCTTGTGATCAGAAGGTTGCTGGTTCAGTTCCAGTGCTGGCAAGGCGCCTGACCCCCGATTGCTCGCTGGGCGCAGCAGTGTGCTGCCCACTGCTCCGGATGTGTGTGTTCACAACTTGCAGTGTGTGTTCACTCCTCACCAGTGATGGGTTAAATGCAGAGGTCACATTTCGGGTATGGGTTACCATATCTGACAGATATGTCACTTCATATATATATTTATCTCCAAATGGGGATAATGAGTTTTAGCATGGCCTAAAGAGCAAATATAAGGGCATATCCCACAGACAACCACCATAAAATTTAATTAGATTTGTTTGAAGAATCTGTACACACTGACTCTAATCTAAACACTTGAGGAAGAACATTGCCTGAACTGTTTGCTTAATATCTATAACAACATCCTGCTGGACACATACAGAACACATCGACACATGTGGTGCTGTCCATCAAATAAAAACACAAAGCTTCTTCAATGACAGTATTAATACATTCCCAAAAATACAACATAAATCCCCTTATTTTAAATACTATGGAACGTTCATACTTTGCCACCTGTAAAGCAATTGTAGAACAATCCCACACAAACACAATGAAGCAGTATGTCATCAGTTTTCAACAGTTTTCACCATTAACCTTTACCCATACAAGGTGTGTCTTCTACATTTATGTATTTATGAGTGATTCAAGAACCAGGTCTTAAGAAATGCAAATGTCTCAATTATAATTATTTTGGCTCTGGGTCTCAGTAATGCAAAAAATGAGAAGTTCATGAATTTATTAAATGAGACAGTTGAACTAACTGGTTCATCTTAAAATTAACTGGTGCAGTTTTTATGTTCTGCATTGGCACACACAAATCCTTTTATGTTTATTACTGTCTTTATGATTAATAAATAACTTATCAACAGGAGAATGGGCGTGGATTTTGTCTCATGTGAGAAGAGGTCCTGCACCAAATATATTTAGAGGACAACTCCCTCTTGATTCAGAGTCAAATCAGTTTCAGGATTGAATTTGTTATTTTGCCAACATTAAATTGTTTTTTTGTTTTGTTAATATTTAAGCCTCTTTGAATTCCAGAGACATGCCATAACACAGTAAGTAGTAATATAACTCACATTAAGAAAGTAGTCTGTAATGTAACCAGCTTTTCTTTTATCTTTTTAAAAAATGTATACTTTTTACTATTTTATTTTTTAAATGTATTAATTATTACTCAGAACTTATCTGAATAAGAGAAAAGTCATTCTAATAAAAATGCTTTTCTCATTTATTGTTCTAGAATTATCATGCATAAACTTACAAAATACCTGCCTGTGATTATTTACATATGGATTTTTGGCTCTTCTCACATACATGCAGGTATGGTAATTCATATTATCAAGCATTTTGTATGCAAGTAATTCAGAATATCAACAGATCAATGGCTTGAAAGTAGACTGTTAATCTGGTTTTCAGATACACCCAATTCAAGCCTTTGGGGAAAGAAGGCAAACTTTTGGGGACGATCCTGTTTTTGGCAGCTGAGTAAAAGCTGTATGATACCACCTTTAGAGGAACTGAGTGTGTGCATAGACCTCAGGAGAAAGCTTACTACTGCTGAGTGGACTGCGTTTGACTACAAAGGTCCGGGTGGGCAGCACGTGGAACTTGGCTTGGCTGGGGTTGGGGGCAATTTAAAAGCCTCACTTTTCGGGAAAGAATGGATAATTGCGCACGACCTGCCCTTGCACAACTGGCACACGGTTTGTCTTACATGGTCAAGTCACAACAGGCTTTTCCATGTGATCGTTAATGGAAGTAATCACACATTTCATTTAAATGAGACATTTCCAAGGTTTCTTGCTGCAAATGGAACCCTGACTTTGGGAGTGTCACATAGTTTTGTTGGAGGTGTTATGGATTTTGAGACAGGAAAGAACTTTCTTGGGGATCTGTACTTGTTCCGAATGTGGGCAGAGCAGATGAGCGCTGAGCAGCTGGCTGCATGGAGATGTGTAGATGGAGACATTGTGACTTGGAGAGAGCAAGACTGGCTCTATCAGGGATGCCCAGCCATTGCAGATGAAAGCTTAAAATGTGGTGAGAGAAATAACCCTCTCTCTCCCCCTCTCTCTTTTAAGATGTAAAGAGTATTTGCAGTGGAAACAGACTTAATATTACATATATCTGATGTTGTGATTGGACTCTAATGAGCTGTGTTTTTCATACATTTCAGAATGGTCAAAATATAAAATTAATATGAATACATCAATTATACAAAAGAGCAATAATGACAACATGGCGAATAATATAAAGGAGATTGTTCTGGACTGGGTAAGATTATATTAAATTGTAAATTTACATGTTAGCATTTAGTATTGAAGATTCTGTGTTCATGTGACATACATATTCTGAACATATATGTTCACGTGACATATATGTATTCTGTTATATTTTAGCTTAGGCATGTTTTCCCTCAAAGCATTTCAGCGCATTCTGTGCTTCTATCACATTTAAAACACAGTTCTATATAAATATTCTGTTATAATATAAAATATAAATATTCTGTTATATTTCAGCTTAGGCATGTTTTTCCTCAAAGCATTTCAGTGCATTCTGTGTTTCTATCACATCCAAGGTAATTGTTTCATTTTTAATTTTCAATAGTGTTTGAATTTTTCTCTCATTCTTGACAGAAAGAAATAATATAGTGTTTAATATGTTTTAAAAAGAGCATGCATGTTAAGATACTTACATAAGATACTGCAGAGTCTTTATTTTGTTTTGGTTTGAAGTGTATAGTCATTGGGCAACATGCATCATTTGTTTAAACAACTTGTAATGTTAGATAGATTATTTCCAGGAGATGTTTTTCATTTTTTAACCTGCCATCTCATCTGTGCTCCAATTTAGCCCTCAAACAGGTGGTGGTTTAAATCGATACAATAATGAGGAAATCCAGGTGCAGTATTACATAACAAATTACACAACACATTATAAAATACTGTATCTTTGTTTACAGTCTGGAATATATACGTTACATTACATGTCATTCTAGGGTAAAGGAAAACCACCAAACAAGAAACAATGGTAAAATCCTACATTTCATAGTAATATACATATCTCATTTTTTGTTTTGTTTATAATACATTACATGTTTGTGTACATTGTACAACAGTACAGTATAAGAATCATCAGAATTTGTGTTTGTGCTCTAAGGTTTAACTGTCTGGTGTTTGTAAGAGAGAGACCTGGAGCTGATGTGAGTGAAACAGAGGCTGAGATACAGAAGCTCCTAACACCCAGCTACATCTATAACCACGATATCATCCTGAAAACAGATCCAACATCAATAAACATTCTCTCCGTAGGTGTGTGTTTGTGTGGGGGGGATTTTTCCAACAGGATGCAGTGTATTAAAACTACACTGTAAAACAAGAGTGTACTAAAAGTCTGTTTTGAATTTTAAAGCCCACTTTCCCAATGTGACCTCGGATGTTGCTTTTACTACTAAGAATCCCACCATTGGAAGTACAAGCATTATGGCATCAGGTCAGTGTTATTTAGAGCTATTGTTTCTGAAACATAACTCAGCTAAAATGATTTTATTAAAGACAGTGGTACTCAAACTACAACATACTACTTTTATACAGCAGCTTTGTAATAATGTGCCATTGTGAAAAGCGCTATATAAATAAACTTGAATCGAACAACATATTAAAAAGAACTAAGATGGAACAGGATGCTGTATGCTTACATATACAATGTTTTGTTTCAGCCAAATCATCATCTGTAGTAACATCATTACAAACAAGGACAATGGAAAACAGGAGCTATTCCACCACCTCAAAGCAAGACAGAAGGTTAGTTAAACAACTGCAGGGCAGACATGCCTAGCTTTCTATATTTTGTATATTTTCATTTACTGTATCAATAAGGGGTAACATCATATCTGTTGATGTAGTTTTCAGCAAAAAAAAAAATAGCTGAGTCTCAAATTTTCCGTAAACACAAAAAGATAGTCAAAGATGATAGTCATATTAAGCTGTATTATTAAAGCCAGCATTGTTTTATTAAGTTATTAGTAGTGCTTGGTAAGACAAATTATTATGATCATTCAATTGACTTTGGATGTTTTGTCTGCACACATTTCCTGTATACATACAAAATGGGTTTTAATTCATTGATGTTTCTGTCAGATTTTGGAGACACATTTTTTAGAGTCTACCTCAACATAACAGTAAGCGGCAATGTCTTATACCCAGAAAACACATTACAACAATGGGTGAGTAAAGACATACTAAAAATATTTTTTATAGCCAATCACAGCAGACCCTTGAATTCCCTGTGCTTCTTTTGTCTCCAGCTTCAACAAACACTGGAAGATCATGGAATGGAAATTTTGAATCTTGTGCTGGCAGGATTTCAAAAGTAAGTTTCCAAACCTGACATTATTTACACAAAAATGAATACTTTGTTTTTTGTTTTTGGCTTTTTTGTTCTCTTATTATAGAGTGGTACAGACAAAACAGATTCTTCCTCTTCCCTGTTATTACTGAGTGGTGCAGACTACACTGAGTGTTCTTCTGTTATAATTACGTGGCACAGACAAATCTGAGTTTTCTTTGGTTTATAGGTACATCAGCAGCTTTCAGGTTAAAGCATATGGACAAGTGGATGTCCCACAAACACAGAAGCTGATTTCTGATCTATTAACAAAAGGATACTCGAATGGTTCTATTATTATCATTGTTCCAAATAATGAAATCAACATCCTCCATATAGGTACTGCCTAATTTTTGTCCAGCAAAACCCAGCATTAATGTTAGATTGTACATTTTAGTACACAAGTATCGAGCAACAAATGACCATTCAAATAAATCTACTATAGCTAGAAAATGAGTGCTGGTTCTCAATGTATGTTGTTTACTGGAGCAGAACCAGGTCTGTGTCTTGAGGATACTATGCACACAGTGTATGGCATTTACACATGGCCTGACATGACAGCTGAAACTACATATTCTATGGGGTGTGTGAAAGGAAAAGAAAGTGCTACAAGGTTTTGGTAAGTACTACAGCATTTACGGAGCAGTAGCCATGTGTCTGATGTTCATGCAAAAGGTTGCTGTTTTTTGTTTCATGATAGTACTTTATATATTAAATGCAGCATCAAATCTGTATTTATTAGGGTAGTAAAACTGGCTATGTTGATCTGCAAAATGTTTTATTGAAGTTCTCATTTTTGTTATCAGATTTCTATTAAAGATACCTAAGCAGTATTGCTTGTTTCTATAGAAACAGTTCAATGGCCTCGGAAAAACCTTCAGATAAAACCCAGTTTCCATCTGTGTATCTTGCGTCATTTAGCACACAGTCTATGCACACAATCCCATGCGACTCTACTGACTAATATGTCTTATCTTACACTTGTGGAAAGCAATATCCTTTAATTGAATAATAAGCTTGACAATATTGCCCAGATTCAACCTGACAAACATTAATTCAAACTGACTTGGACAGCATTGCCAGTTACGTTAACAATAAGAAACAAAGTAACATCTACACCTGCAGGTCTTTATTAATATATTAATACTTTTATTTAATATTGTGGAACCTGTGTAGTTACAGAACCTGTGTTACATTTATTCTTTCAGTAAATTAAATGGGGCAACTGATAAAGCAGTTTGGGATCCACCAGACATGAGTCTGTGTATGACAACTGTATCAGATTTTGGTGATTTGGAAAACATTGAAGTTACAGTTAGTAAGTATCAATACAGGCTCATATTTACATCAGACATAGACAATGTCTCAGCCAGATGTAAATTCAGGCAGTATATTTATCTCTCTGTTTGATGTTTCTGTCCCCAGACAACTCAGCAGATATTGTAAATGTTATTGAGGATCTGCTGAAGGAACAGAACAGTCTGAATGATGCTCAGCTGGACATTGTGCTGGATAAACTGTCAGCAGTCACTACAGTTGCAGTTTTGACCACAGAGCTGGCCAGCAGCATTACTAAAATACTGTCAAATATCTGTGAACACTCAGCTGACCTCACCCAAGTCACCAATGAGTAAGTATAGGACCAGGTGGGGGCATTCACTTAACTTTTACCCCAATACCTACAATTATAGGGCAAAATATGATCTTTCTTTAAATACAGTGGGGTTAATATACTTGTAAATAAGTGACTCATGATGCCATAGAATAACCATTTCTGACTGTATCCTAGCTAACAGAGAACATTCTCAGAATTTTGGATAACGTTCTCTAAAGGTCCTTTAAATTCTTTAGTTATTAAAAAATGTTCTGGCAGTAACATTAGAATTTTTTTAACATTATATATCATATATTTTGACCTTTAAATGGTTCTTTTGGGAAACCAAAAATGGTTTCTCTGTGGCATTGCTTTTAAGAACCTTTAATGTGTACTACTGCAAATCTTTTGTTACCATTGTGCCTTCACCACATGGTGGTGACCTATCTGTCCTGTCCCTTGTGTGGGCAGAATTCTTTATATCACAGACCGTATGGGAGACAGAACAGAGTTCACAGGAGACGTTCATAACATGACAGCACCTTCATTAGCACTGCAGCTGATCAAGCCAGACATCTCTCAGTTCCACGGCCTCACATTTGGAGTGTCCTCCTTTCAGACTGGTCTCACCCCTGAGGTGAGAGACAAAGGCAGATTGTATACCTAACGCTGCATGGGACCAAGCTCATTATGGAAACTTTAGGCTCTTAGCGAAAATAGAGGTGTGATATTAAAATGTCACAGTACCTTTGCAAGTGTGTTTCTTCACACTATTATCACCACAAGGTTTTTGTGTCCTTGTGTGTGTTAGTGGATAGTGTGAGTCAAGGGTTATTTTAGCACCATTTACATGTTAGGTGTGATAGTCTCTCTGACCAGATGACTTCAGATCTTAGAACGTGAGTCAGTGAGATGTTTAGATTTAGTCCTGTTGTTTTATCTGGATATATTTAACTTATATTTTTATAACTGTAAAGGGTTGAATTTCCATAGGTGTTCCTATTAAATACAGTTGAAACTGAAAATAATTATAATTTGCCAGGTTTGCCTTTACTTCCTGTCAGCTTAAAAAAACGAAGGGTTAATAATTCTCACAGTAAGCAGTAATATTTTCTCCCATTTTTTGTAGATATATTTTACCAAGATGTTTTCAGAGCACTCAGACATGGAAAACGTGGCATCTATATCTTTACCTTCCACCGTAGAGAACTTTTTTCCAGACAGCGAAGTCAGACCTCGTGTCCAGTTTCATTTCTATGGCAAAGAAAATCTCTTTCAGGTAACTTCAGGTCAATCAAAGTAAAACTATCTTTTATGCTTATCATTATGGTTTGTTTCAGCTTTTCTTGGTGTTAAAATAATAAGCAATAACTTCTGATTGTATAACATCAAGGTTGCTCATGCCAACATGATGCTGAATTCTTATGTGGTGTCTGCCAGCATCACCAATGCCACAGTGAGCGATCTTGAGATACCAGTGGTGGTCACTTTCCACCATCTTCTACACAACGAGGTCTGTGTAAAAACAAAACAATTTCACTATGTTCCCAAGATATATTTCTTGGGATAATGAGACAGGTGTAAGTAATAGATCTTCTTCTAGCTTTAAGTAGCTCATGCAACATTAAATCTACTCACTGTTTCACTGCTACAGGATCAGGGCATTGTCCAATGTGTCTACTGGGATTTCCATGAAAATAGTAAGTAATGCAAAGCACACTTTAAACAGAATTCCACATATTTGTAAATGTGCTGTTGTGTGTCTGATAGATGGGAAAGGTGGATGGAATGATAAAGGTTGCGAGACAAAGAGGTCCAACAGCACTCATACAGTGTGTTACTGTGATCATCTCACACATTTTGGAGTTCTTCTGGTGAGTTCACACTGTGTGCCCAAAAACAGGAAGCAGAATAGATCTGCTACGATCTGAACGTTACCTTAAAGTTTCCATTAAATAACAAGAATGCTAAAAATGTTATTTTAAATTTTATATTTTTAATATTATTATTTTAAATATTAATTTAGTAAATATTAAATATTATTTTAGACACTGTATTAACGTTATTGCTTGGTCATATAAACATTATTCAAACTTAGATGACAAACTCTGTATATGTGCATTTTCATTATGCATGTCTAGATTTGGTTTGAATCATTTGACTTTTCCTCTGTTCTTCAGGATATCTCTAGAACCCCAATAAGCCCAGAAAATGAGAAGATTCTTACTGTCATCTCTTACCTGGGTAGCGGCATTTCTTCCATCTTTCTTGGAATCACACTGCTGACCTATGTGGCCTTTGAGTGAGTTTATACTACTGCTTTGTGCTACAGGGTTACTAGAATATCAAACTAGTTCATAGAGTTGTGCGCAACCTGTATCTGCGTGGGCCTGGTAATGAATACAAAAGCCACCATAAAAACCTTTAATTCAGTATCCCATGATGCTCTTTTCACGTATGATCTTTTAACACAGGAAAGTGAGGCAGGACAATCCTTCAAAGATCCTCATCAACCTCTCAGTGGCCTTGCTGGGGTTAAACATGCTCTTCCTGGTGAACTCCTGGTTTGCCTCTTTTAACAGCGATGGGCTGTGTATTACTGTAGCTGCCATTCTGCATTACTTCCTGCTGGCTGCCTTCACCTGGATGGGACTAGAGGCGATCAACATGTATCTGGCCTTGATCAAGGTCTTTAATACATACGTGCCTTCTTATATCCTCAAATTCTGTGCTTTTGGATGGGGTGAGACATTCAGAAAATCTTGTGCTTCATTCTCTGTCTAAACACAAAAAAATGTATTATGGAATTTCTTGTTTATGAACTACCCAGCTAACAATTTTAGGTTGTAAGAACATTTTGTCTAACGTTTCCATTAAGTAACAAAAAGTTTTAAGAAATGTTTTGTTCTAGGAACTTTCAACAGTCCAGCTTTTTAGATTTTTTTATTAACACTATTGCTTTGTTAGTAGAACATTATTTTATTTTATTTTATTTATTCTGTAACGTTTTAAATGTTCCACAACAATTTAAGAATAACGTTTTGATATATACAATATATATAATGGTAAAAAAGTTCTACTAACTATTCTGCAAGAATGTTTTTAAAAGAGAACTTTTAGAGAATTTTAGCCGATGTTCTGAGAACGTTCCCTGATAGCTGGGTAGCGGTAACATTTAAGAATAGTGAGGAAAAATGTTGCTGCTTGTTAATTCCTGACATTGTGTTTGCAGGTTTACCTCTGGTGGTTGTGAGTTTAGTTCTTGCTGTTGATACAGACTCATATGGCAGCAGTCTCGCCAAAGCACCTCTTGGGAAATCCACTCCATTGTAGGTGCCATAGTAAGACAAGCTTCAGCATGACATAAACAATCACAGCCTGCCATATGCATTGTTTACAATAACATTCAAACATTTTTGTTGCAGTTGCTGGATACAGAATAACATGACCTTTTATGTGACGGTGGTTTCGTTTGTGATCCTAATAATGGTGTGTAATATTGGCGTGTTCGCCGTGGTGCTTGTGCAGATCCACAAAATGCGAGTCAACAAGCCCTCTGGCAGCAAAAAAGGACTTCTGCATGACCTGCGGGTGGTGACTAGCCTCACCTTCCTGCTGGGACTTACCTGGTTACCAGCCTTCTTTGCCTGGGGTCCTGCCAAAACACCCCTCTTATACCTGTTCTCCATTATTAACAGCCTTCAAGGTAACAGTGAGTGCTGCATACACCTAGAGAGAGAAAATTGCTGTATTAGCTGTAATGGTAATTCTGATTGCATTAGCTATTCTATTACTTCATATTTAACTGAGACATATATATATTTCTTGGATTACAATCTTTGGACAAATGCTATGTGTTTTACTGTATTTTAGGATTCTTTATCTTCCTGTTTTATTGCCTGATGAAGGACAATGTAAGGAAGCAGTGGAGGATTCATCTCTGCTGTGGAAGATTCAGGCTCACTGAATACTCAGGTTTGGCTCAAATAAACAATATGTGAAGACATTCAGTGTTATACATTAGACAAGCAATTACAGGCATTATACCTGTATATTATCTTAGCTATGGAAAGATAAAGGAACAAATAATATACTGTATGGACATAACAGCATAATGCAACATAGAATTATAAATATTTCTATTATATATAACATATATTTCAATTAGACAGACAGACAGACAGACAGACAGACAGATAGATAGATGGATGTATAATTCCATAATAAGACATAAAACAGATATATATGTAGATATATAAAATAATTTTACATTTTGACTAGATTGGAGCCGCTCTGCAACACTGGGGGCCAAAGTCAAAGGAGGTCTACAAGTCTGCTCACCCTCTACAAAGTCAGACAGTACCAGTGGCAGGAAAACCTCTGACTCCTCACACTCAGGAACCAGCCAGGATCATGTTTGTTTGACACAGAAAATCAGCTAAACAGGACGAAAGATCCCGTGTAATAATTTCCTCTTTGATGTTTTCAAAATGTCTACAGTAATTTACAGAATATTAATCAAATCTCAAAAATCTCTTAAAAACTTTTTCAATTCTAGAAAGAGATGTGTACCTATAACTATTATATTAGCACTCAGCATATTATAAACTATAAGTACTCACAATGTGCCATTATAAAGTTTAAATGTTGAAATTTTGTTTAAATTTAATATACATTTTTTTAACAAAATGTGGGTCATTTGGCAGAAGAACTGTCCTCCAGAACGTGAACTGATAAAATTCAGAAAGCAGGAAGGCCTTCTTATGAAATGTTTGTTTCCTGCCAAGATCTTTATGAAGTAATCTGTTTATACTGTTTTGAGTCATTCTAGTAAATAATATATAAATTAGCCATATGATTTGATTTTTTGAAGGTGATTTTTATGTGACTATCAGTATTTAAAAAAGCAGAACCATTTTATAAGCCTTAATAAATCATGTAAAATGCATACTTTACTGAGCAGAAACTGAGTCTTGTAACATTTCACGTGTCTACACTATTGTACTATAAGCTGTGCGTTAGAAAAGTATGCATACAGATTGATTATTTTGACAATTACTAGAAACTTTACAATTAAAATCAATTGCCTAATTGATATCTGACCATCAATGTCAACTGAAAAAATACATTTCACAACACATGCCCTGAAGAAACATTAGTTCTTGGTCTTTTTTCCAGACAAAGACATGACAGTTGAATGGTCCAACTTGTTTAGGCACATTTTACTCATACTGGTTAAAGTGCAGAGATTACGCCCCAACATATAAGAGCAGAAAGTAAACTAGTTTCTTGTAGTCCAACTTCTTTTCACTGACAAACTTCACGAAGGGAAACATTGGTACATACATTATATACCGTGTTATCTATGGCGTATATCGCCTTTAACTTATCAACTGATTGTGTTGCTGATTTATCGCCTTTCTGACGGTGAGTAACACTGCATCTGTTGCATGCTACTTCTGGGACAGTAATATTTCAGCCTTTTAAAAATAGCTTTAACATCAGATAAAAAAAACATAATGTTATAGATCGACTGAGATCATGTGGCTTATGCAATGACCAAATGTTTATCAATTGTTTCCACGTGTGTTAAAATGACATTAAATTAGTAAAGCACCTGTCACTGTTTCTATTATTTTTCTTTTATCTTTTCGTATTTATATTGTCTTACTGTATTTTAAATTAAACATTTTATTGAAATTTTATTTAAATTAAACATTTCTCATGTTATATTGTTAAATGTTTGCTAAGGGCTGCAGGGCGTTTTAATGCATGTATCCTGCAGTGGACAGCTGCTGCTTGCAACACGTTATTATCATTTTATAATATTTCTGACTTAATAATACCTTCAAATTCGCACACGAATCAAAACATTGTAGTTTATTTGGCAAAACATGTACATTTTGAGAGTGCAGAGCGCTTTGTGGTATATAAACTGACTAAATCTTTGTGCATTTTAGATCTGACTCAGTGTATAGGCTACATGTAATGACTTCACTCGGGTTTATCAAGATAAACTTGGTCAATTATATTATCTTTTATCAACCAAAATATTGCAGCGAAATCAAACATTTTCATATGCTGGCTCACACAGAAGACATTTATTATTTCTACTCAAAGGGGCAACCAAAGCTGCAAAATCTAGGCCCTCCTATTCATAAATAATTTCTGAATCCAGTCACGTGATCTAGTAAGCAAAATGTAGACCTAAAACTGCATTTCCCACCATTAAAGTCATTCAGTACCAACAGATCTGTGATACACCATATCTATACATGCTTTTATTTAACAATGTCATGTTATGTTATAACGTGTTATATAAAGTGATGCCATATTACTGCAGTTTCACATTAGAGTGAAAATTTGACATGATGAGGAATGTTTCAATAATATTCAATGTCAATATTTAATGTTTAAATGATACATGGCACATTGTTACCTCAGTACCAAGATCAGTGATGGAGGAGGATCTAGGGAGCACCGTGGCTGAGAAGACTGAAGAGCAATCAGGAAGTGTCCTTCTCACCTACTTCCAAGGAGACATAAACAGCATGGTGGATGAACATTTCACTCGTGCACTGAGCAAAGCAACCAAACCAAAGGAAGAACGCTCCAAAACCAGACGAAACCGTAAATCTGCTCAAACAAGTAACTCTTCCTCTCAGATTTTCTGTCACATAATCTTTAACATGTTTGTATACTAGCAACAAAAATAATGAAGTTCTGATTTTTTAGATGGCACAGGCCAATGGGAAACACAGTCTCAAACAGGATTTCAGTCCATGTTTTCTTTAGAAAGACCCCAGCTAGGAACAACCAGCAATCCTCAATCAAACCCTCATGTATCTTTGACTCACCCTCCAAACAGCGCCATACTGTGGTCAGGAGGATCTAGACAGGACATGAGTTTGGCTCTGCCCCCCATGGTATACCCCTCAGCTGTATCCACTGATGGTTTGGTGATGGCAGAACCCCAGTACACTAATTCTCTGCTAAACTTGCTTCACAACGATCGACCTGACCTTGGCTCAGTGGTGGTGGCCCCTTCCAAACAAAACCTAGTTTCTGGATGGACAAAGTATCCTGGATTTGGTAACCCAATGGGTTCTGATGTCAGCCTTGATTCTGGTACATGCTCTGATTTTCTACCATCCTATTCTAATCTCATCTATATCTTATAATTCATTTCTTTGTATAGACTTAATATTAATTATGTCAAATGTGATTCCCTTTTAGGTGTACAGATGATAGAAAAGAAGAATATTTATTGGTACTAACAAAAAGTTGAGATTTTATACCAAGAACAAGGAAGTCTGTCATCTCTGTTTCGTTTAAATGAACAAATGTGACTCAAGGACCTCGCAGTGCTAAACCTGGAGGCTTCTGTGGACAACCTGTTTAGAAACAAGCTCTGCATGTACCGCATAGCAGAAGTTTGCACAAGAGACTGGCCTCAGGCTCTTTAGTTAAAGACATTTTACACGTACACCAAAACACTATGTGCTAAGCTGATATACTGTCCTATGTATGATAAAGTGAAATGTAATGTGAGGTAGGTTTTTCTTTACAGCTCATGTCTGATAGACTCATGAACAGCCTGGTCTGGGCATTAAATCACCTTGAAAAATAAGATTTGCAAAATGATCTGTTGACTATTTATGACACTCACATCTGCACCAGAATAAACACATCTAAAACACAGCACACTTCTGGTTGTGTAGCAGTAGTTCTTACTAATGAAATGTAAATGTATTATAATAAATCTAGTATGCCTAAATTTACTCAGTGCTGTTGAACACATTTGTAAATGCAGCAACAGCATGTAACACAATCTTACTGAAGTCTTATTTGTAATGACAAGATGTTCATGACATGCTTCTTTTCATAAAATTATGTGCAGTTGGAGATTCTACAGTAACTAATGATACAACACTGAAACCTGGTGGATGCAATTAAAATTGCACTGTAAATCATTGTATACAATTAAATGAATAATACAAACAAGAAGTCTTGTCTTCTTTGTCTTACTTTGAGGAAATCTTATATTATAATTCAGCCATCAGACCCCCCTCCCTACTATGAATTTAATTTAAAGACACAGATGGAGGAACAGTCATCTCCACACCCCTGCTTGTGGATTATTGATGTCCTTGCACTATATTTAGCAATTACCCATCTGGCTGCACACACGTCCTTTTCCAAATTAAAAAGACAAAATCCAAGGCTAATCCCAGAGCTACATTTAGGCTTACCTCTGGTCAGCACCATACAACACAACAGCCAATCAAATTTTATTGCAAACCAAGATTTGGATTTTGCTTTGTTAAATCTGTAATACAGAAAATGAACAAATATTAGGACTGGAATAAACAGATTAAAAACATTCACTTTATTGACACATTACTGACTATCAAGTTCAGGCTGACATTTAAAGTGACTATTTTATACATTATTAACATTAACTCAAGTTTGTTGGTGCTCATACCAAGAAAACACTCCTGAGGGATTTTGATTTTTTATTTTCTCAAACATGAAAAAGGACTCATCTCATCTTTTCTTTGACTATAGTAGTGAAAGTATTAAATACTACAGCTGTACTACATAAATTCAGGACATTATTAAAAGAGGTAGTCACATTCACTGCACAAGGGACATAAGAGTATTTTATGACTCCTCTGGCATTTCGGTCTCTCTTTGTTGTCAAAACTCTTTCATATATATTACAGGTGTTCCTGTAGGTCAGTTGGTAGAGCATTGTGTTGAGAGCGCAAAGGTTGTGGGTTCCATTCCCAGCGAACAAATGTACTGATCAGATATATAGCTTGAAGCTTAAGTCGCTTTGGATGAAATCGTCTACCAAATGCGTAAGTATACTTGTTATTCTAAAAGTGTACAGTGACACGTGAACAAGTTAGCAGGGTGACCTACAGAAGTGTTATATTTAATACAACGTATTTTATTTCTGATATTATTCAATAGGATTATTATCTCACCTTGGTTGCCTAGCCAATTCCTATGATAATGTGTCATTTCTAAAACAATACAGTCTGGCAGCAGGGATTACAAAGCTTCTATTAACTATTGTGAGCGAGCTGATAACACTGAACTCCACGGATTCTACCACCAGGTCCTGCATTAATGAAGATATGTCTACATAACTAACATTAACATGTCTATGGCTAAAATCACCTGTAACATTTAGTAAACAAAGTACTGCTGTTTTACGTATTTGTTTTTAGTATATGTCAATATATCAGTATAGATTATTAACAACATAAACCATGAACCTCCAAAGCAGAAATCATTGCAAAGGTTGTGGAAGCCAGGCTGGCACTGCTAATACAGAGCTTGAAGTTACAGGTTTGCAGATCACAGCTGACCCAGGTAACATCATTGGCAGAGCTGGCAAAATTATGAGAACATTATTCAAACATTTTTGTAAATTATGTTTTTTAAACATTCCACTAACAACTTAAAAATAAATATATATATATATATATATATATATATATATATATATATATATATATATATATATATGATGTATATGTTGAAAAAGTTCTACTAACGTTACTACAAGAACATTTTATAACCTTTAGAGAACATTAGCGTTCTTAAAACGTTCCCTGTTAGCAGGGGAGATCTACATCTATACATCTAGAAAAATATGAATGTTTAAGCCACAGCCTTTGAGTTACCACAAAGAGCAAAAACAGACATTACACTTTAAATGTTTTTAAACAACAGCAACAAAAAACCCTAACATAGTAAAACATGTAATATCAATGATATAGAAGATCCATGCTCTACTTGAGTCTAAAAACAGGATAGATATTTTCTAGAATCCAATAGATATAAGCTCTATATTTTCTCAAGCAAACAAAAGGCTGATTAAATTGAACTTGAATGAAAATAGGAATGAAAAATAACAGCTTCTATTCCTCTGTGATGCTGATATGCAATAACTTAAGTCATTCAAAGCTTTCTCAGATCTGTTTTAAACTATGATCCGTGCGTCAAGGTGATCACGCAGGCGTCTCAGACAAACGGGGGTCAGGAGAAGATACAGGGGGTGTCAATGGTGGGTTGCGCGTCAGAGAGAAAGAGAGAGATGAGAGCTGTGAATGCAGCCCTCAGGTAAGTCACTGTGACAAAACCACTTACAAGTGCAGGCTGCTATGGTCGTCTACATCTGGAGTTTAAACATCAGCGGCAGAGACACTGCAGGGCTCAATCAAAGCGCAAATGTCAGTGCAGGAGACCCCCTGACAACGCCTGGCCTGAGCAGGACCGGGCACACGGTGATAGCCATCTGCCTTGGATTCATTTTGCTGTTTGGATGCATGAGCAATCTCTTTGTCCTGCTCATCTTTGCAAGATTTCGCTCACTGTGGACACCTATTAATCTCATTCTTCTGAACATCAGCATGAGTGACATACTCGTGTGTTTGTTTGGGACTCCCTTCAGTTTTGCCTCCAGTCTCTATGGGAAATGGCTCTTGGGACATCACGGGTGCAAATGGTACGGCTTTGCCAATTCACTTTTTGGTAAGTTTTCATTCTGCGGGAAGGATGTACTCGGTTTCAGTTGTTTTGTTATCATAAATCTCTCACAGTAATTAACCATACATTAGTCTATAGGGTGCACACTTGGGGTCTAGGTTTCCAGATTTGCTGATGTATGAGAACGCATGTAGTTAAACATCAGTGGGTGGTTGACATTTATATGTCAGATACAGGGGAAAACTCTTCTTGATCTGCTTTAAGAGGGAAAATATGTGGAGGTATGCGACAGATCTTAACTACTCAAAGTGACACATCACAAACATTTAGACAAAGATCAATGAACAATATTTTTCCGTTTCCTAAAAAAGAGGTTTTCCTAAAGTAAACAATCTGTTAACTGATCATACGTTTTATTTATAACGTGAAAAAGAAAAATGTGTCAAATTGAAACAGAAATAACACCTTAATAATGAAAGTAGTTTATTAATAATTTCATTTACAATCATTTAATAGCCTTTCATTTAGTTTAATAATAATCTAAAAGGAATTTCCATTGTTGTGTCACTGTGTCAACACATTGTGTCAACACAATGACAGCTTTTCGCCAGTGATCTGACATTTAAATGAAGAGCAAGCAAACCCATCATCTACTATCATTGTACTGTCCCCTCCAGATGCTGTCTGAAAAACACTTAAATAAGCACAGTGAGTCTGGGGCTGCATAACACACTCATTATCACACTAGTTTTTTCTGCTGTTTATTTGATTGTTTGAAATGTTAGCTACTGTTACACAAAGATTTTATGTAGCCAGATTGACACAGAAACAAAGAGAATTGGGAGAATCATTTTGCTCTATAACAATTTGTGATTTACCGTAGCACTTTTTTAAAGATTTTTCTATATCAATTGTTTACGGTAAACTTGGGTTTGTTGTAATATTTTGCCTGCGTAACAGAAGATGAGTGTCTACCAAACATATATGACAAACACTTTTTTTTTTTACATTAAACGACTCAATCAACTTACAGAGATCACCATTTATTGAAAAGCATATGCTTAGCTTCTGTGTGCTAATATTATGTAAACAGTTACACCCAATTACCATCTGACAAATTTTTGTAACTATTTACTTTCCATATTGATTGTTTTGTCCTAAACAGGAATTGTGTCTCTGATGTCTCTGTCTATCCTGTCATATGAGCGTTATGCTGCCCTGCTGCGGCCCACCAAGGCCGACTCATCTGACTTTCGCAGGGCCTGGCTGTGTGTGGCCGGATCGTGGCTCTATTCACTGGTCTGGACTCTGCCACCATTCCTGGGCTGGAGCAGCTATGGTCCAGAAGGTGCTGGAACTTCATGCTCAGTACAGTGGCAGCTACGGTCAGCAAGCAGCATGTCATATGTGGTGTGCCTGTTCATCTTCTGCCTGCTTCTACCACTGATGCTCATGATCTTCTGCTATGGCAGAATTCTCCTCATTATCAAAGGGGTGAGCTTTCATTTCCTATGCAAATGCTAAACCACGAAAACCTTTTTAATAAACCAAAGAAAAATAGCTACTGAATTTGTCACTGCATTATAGACAGTGTCAAACAAATGTTTGAGACAAATGAATGACAAATGAACACAGATAAACAAAGCTAGACCAAGACTGTGAAAACATAAGAGCTTTATATACACAGTGACTAAGACAAGAAGCCAATTAGAGCAGGACACATCAGACAAGGGAACCAATGGGAACATGACCTGTGAGATAAAGCAACCAATCAGAACATCACACACAAAGGAACCAGGACACATGATCAGCTATACAGTTTTTATAACAGTTTTGAGTTTTGTGTGGGAATAATGTTTATATCAGAACACCAGTTCTTCAGATTCATAGATTGCTCCATGCTTTTAAAGGACTACAGGGAAACCATAAACTGCTATGTTACACCAAAACAATGCTTACTAAACATTTGATAAACACCTTTGTAGAACATGAATGGTTGTTTTAGATGAAAACACCCCCATGGCCATCAGCCTTCTCGTATCCCAGAGTGTTTATTTCTCTTCTCTTTGAAATGTCAGTGAGGAAATGAACCCACAAATCTGCAGTGATGTATCATACCCAGTTTCCAATTAACATTTCAACCACAGGTTTTCATGGCTATTTACAGACAACAGATCCTGCTGTCCTTCTCTCTTTATTTAGCTCATGTTTTATATCGATTCATCCGGCTGAATACAAACAAAGCACTTTGATGCATCAGATTAGAGAGTGTTCAGAAAGAAAGCAAGTCCTCAAGTTTAGTGACTCATGCATGCATAAAGCGGATTTCATAAACATGTTGCTTTGTGAAAGAATATGTAATGAGTCTTTCCAGTGGGTTGTCAGGCAGTGAGCCACCAGTCAGTGTTGCGATTCTATGAATGAATCACAGTTGGAGGTATTTTTTGACTTATGGAGCCTGTTACTATTGGTGACAAGCTGTTATGTAACCAATGTATTTGCTGCAGGATTTGGTCTGTTTGGCAGCAGGACCTGCATTGTATTTCTGACAAATGGAGAGAGACGCTTTTATTACACGTATCAGTGTGGCAATGACTGGAGCCCTCAGGCTTTTTTTAGCAATGAAAACCTAGAATTTTTGATGGGACTCAAGTGAAGTACAAGAACGTATATATATTTATATATATGTATATGAAATTGTCATTCCTCTATTCAACAGCATTCCAATGCAGTTAAGATTAATCAGGAATAGACGTCATTTTTTTGTGTTGAAATTATTCAGTTTCATAGATGCCAGGACAGAAATGTTATTAAATATTGGAAATTAACACAGTTCAGCAGCAGAATTTAATCGATGATTCTATTATTATTTTTTTATTGTGCTTCAATAGATCATTTTTTAAAATCACATATTGTACCTTTAAATTGCTAAAATGCTCTTCCGCACAAGGCAACAGGAATGCACAGATGAGAGCAGAATGTAATCCCATCTCATTTCAGACAAATGGAGCGTGTTAAAAATGTGGGCTGATCAGCTCTCATCTGCCATCACTGCTGATTGGAAGTTCACACTCTGTGTCCGATGTGCAAGACATTATTATAGAGAGAGATGACTTCATAATAAGAAGGGAATAGAGAATGATACCAGATTCCAGATGACAGAAGTCATGACACTGACATTTCTCAAACAGCTCGCACACAGGGTAGCATAATTCATACTAAGCTTCCTCACGCTTTTAATTTTTAATAAATAATTTTCAATTATTTAAATGTTCCACTAACAATGTAAGAATAATGTTTTTGATATATGACCTGACAAAAGTTACTAACGTGACTACAAGAATGTTTTTTAATAACTTTCAGAGAACTTTAGCCAGCATTCTGAGAACATTCCCTTATTGCTGGTATCCATCAAAAAATTTCTGTCTATGCTTGATGACATCTTTGTAAATAGCCATTCCATTCATAGACTTTTTTACCTGCACAGGTAACTAAAATCAATCTGCTGACTGCACAGAGGCGAGAGAACCACATTCTTCTCATGGTTGTCACCATGGTATCCTGCTACCTGTTTTGCTGGATGCCCTATGGGGTGGTAGCTCTGCTGGCCACCTTTGGCAGGAGGGGTCTGATCACTCCTATAGCAAGTGTAGTGCCCTCAGTTCTGGCCAAGAGCAGCACTGTCATCAACCCTGTCATTTATGTGCTTTTTAACAATCAGGTGAGGAATCCACACTGAGACATCGAGTGTAAAAATCATATTGATCTATCAAAAAAGACATTATTTAGTAATAAATCAATTCTCAAAGGTTTACATACCTAATTTTTAGAACACTTCACTACAGAGTAGATGTTAGCCATCATGAGATTTATTGTTGTTCCTATCAGTTTAACAGGTGTTTCGTAGCATTTCTGAAGTGTGAAGAAGAACCATCTCTTCACAGCCAGAACCCTCAGCAGAGCAGCAAAGATGATCCCCATGTCCCTAGATTTCGTGATGGGCCCTCATGGAATCGCAGTGTCAGGGGCCCCACCAACCATCCTCAGATGAAGGAACAGCACACTCTGTCATTAGTGGTACACTACACTCCCTAACAGCCTCAAAGACTGTCTTTCTTTACAGTTCAGCCTTTAAAATGTCATGGTTATCTGGGGGGAAAAAAAAAAGTTTTTTTTTTGTATTTTGTCCTATCAATAAAGAAAAAGAGTCTGATAAAATGATCAAAACTGAATGAAGATATGTTGCTATTATGAAGGGCAGAGCAACAACATGTTGGATTGTTAGTGCTGGAAGTGCATGCAGTGACATGCAGTGACGTGCAGTGACGCTTGTCGCCACTAGTAGGCGCTACTGTCCACGTCATACCGCAGTGAATTGGCGTATGAGTTTGTTTCCATGAACACAATCAGACTCCCTAGATACAGATGCATAGATAAAATGATCAGAATTGTGGCAAGCTCTTCTACGTGCTGCTTGTAAAAGATCAAGGTTTTGCTTTTCTTTACCACAGAAATTATGGTTAGCCTTTGTTACTGGTGTGTTATTAAGTCCCCTACACGGGTAACATAATATTGAACATTTTCAGCTTTTGTGTTATGTCTGTGAATTCTGTTGCTTCTCACATTAGAAAAGAGGAATGTCTCTTTTCAGAGGCAATTGAACTGTAGATTTCACATTTTACTCTATTGCATTGTCACAACTCATAATTTCACATAATGTTTCATTATGGTAAGTGTATAAAATGTGTAAAAAAAGTGTAAAAAGTTGAAATCTATTTTAGTCATGTTATATTGCATATACATGGTGAAAATCAATATCGTACATCATTTCTCTGGCACGCTGGGGACTAAAATCCTGCATCATTTCCAGGAAGTGTGAAGCGCAACATTTGCCATTGTGTGTAACCTTGTAAAAGTTCTCTTAACATTATCAAAAACATTCTTTCAGTAACATTAGTAGAATGTTTTTTAGCGTTGTGTATCATATATATCAAAAATGTTATTTTTAAGTTGTTACTGGAATGTTTATAAAACATTACAAAATATTTGAATAACATCCCCTTATAACCAAGCAATAACATTAATGCACCGTCTGCAAACTGGACATTTTGAACATTCTTACAACTTTCAAAATAACATTTGGAAAGTTTTTGTAACTTAATGGAAACGTGAGGGAAACAGTCTTAGAACCTAAAATTGTTAGCTGGGACGTCTGGTTCCACACACATGCACACAATATACCACACACTTTACAGTCTCCGTGAGTCATACATGCAGTCAGTCATACTTCTCTGTCCGACTCCTCACTCTAAAGGAAAAACAGAAGCAGTGACTGGTGTCTGCTGTGTGCGTTCCATCCTTTGAGCTTTCAAAGTTGCATTTTATGCTAACCTTTATGGTATCATGAACACTATAATACTGTATACAATTAGTTTCATAGTATCTGTCAAATACTAAATATATATTATTAATATATTGCTTTAATTATTTTTTGTTATTATTTAATCATTTAATATATAAAATTATTCAGTTAATGAGTCATATTGTACATGTATGTATGTAAACTGAACGCATGTAGTTTTCATTCGATAAAAAAGGGATTAAAGTAAGCCTACATTTTTGCAAAAGACAGTTTGTTCTTGGCCAGTTTGTGGTACATGTGCCCCATAAAGACCACTAATTGTGAATCACAGCAAATCTTCACATTTCTCATGAGCACTGTATATATTTGAAGCATTGAAATATTGAAAATGATGACATAAATGCTCGTCCACACACCCACACACAGACACAAAAACACTGATGCATGCAAACTGAGTAGGAAACGCTGCAGCTATTTCTGTACGGTCACCGGAGTCTCAGTTGTGTTTGTTGGCGGCTCCTTCACTTTTGTTGCATAAATGTGGAAACATGTTTAACATTAAATTTCTAACTTCGGAATGTCTGAGTCTCAGCAGAGAGACTGAATAAATTAATTCAAACTGAGGTTAGACACTGCAATGCATGTGAAACCTGATGTTTTTCCTGTGTTAAAACTTTCTCCAGACTAAATTATCAGTAGTTTCTAGTTTAAGTTGTATTTATATTTACAAAAAATTTAAGTCACAGAATTCATACATATTTAGATGCTCATTTTCATTTACATACAGCAAAAGCAATTTATGCATTAAAGTGAAGTAAGATCAGATATGCCTCTGAGATTATATATAGCAGAGACCACCAGCACTGAGTGGTTAAAATGAGGTTGAAATTGGACGTTGTATGTAGGCCAGAAACATAAATGAAGGGGATGTCTTTCATGTAATGTTGAGAATTTTTTAGAGATGTGGTAAACTGGGAACTTATCAGTTTTGATTATCCATTAAAGAAACACTTACAGCCTGCAAATAGCAAGTGTATCACACTTGCTACAAGTGTTTATGTGTATCGCAAGTTTTCTCACAGCTGTGCAGAGGTTTTGTTTTGTTTTTAACCACCTCTGTTATTTACCGTGGTCAGATTTTTTTAAACATAAGTTTGCACTTCCCGTGGTTCAAACTTATTCGGAACCTAAAAGAGCATTTGACCTCATTGCCAATAATAAATGCAAAAAATGCAGTGTGTCTTAAAAAAAGCATTCAGGCACAGGTATAAATACCATTTTACCAGATGGCACAAGCATGCTTTTCAAATGAAAAGAAGTTTAATAGGTTTTAACTAATAAAGCAATACATAAACTTTATAGTATTAATCGCACTTAAACATGTCCGTAGTTAATATATTACATTCGTAGTCACTCTATAGGGCACCTGTTTAACCTTTATGGCAACGTCATGCACCCACCAGAATGACATTAGGACCAGTTGGCTAAAAGCATTTGCAAAAGTGGGATAAAAGTTAATTCCAACAAGCAGTTCTGGCCAAGCCTCATTTGTTTAATTTGTTTGTCCACTTTTTATTTTCAGATTTTGCTATTAGCTCAAATAATTGTTCACAAACACACACATCAGTTAAAGGCTGCAGAGGACAGAATGAGCTGTAAATTTTGAATGCAGAGAATGACCTTTATGCTAGAGAACGGTGTTGAAAAGAAGCAGCTTTCCTTAATTTGACTTGATCAGGTTTTAGCACAAGGACACGTGTTTTTTTTCATTCTCAGCCCATCTAGAAAGGTGACATCTTACAGGAAGTTACTCTCAAATGAGCTCCACTGCTGGTAAGAGCAGCTCTTCAGAACTGTATGGGTGTCTCTTTTCATCTTCACCATGATAAACACCTTTCACACTAGCTACAATCCTCCGCCGGTTCCTCCGCCGGTTCCTCCGCGGGCAAGGTTCAGCAGAGCCCAGCCACCAGGCAACACACCTTTAGTGAAGTTTTTATCAGTGATGCTGCTGCTTCTGATGATGCTGACCTTCGGAGGGTTCCTGTACCTGTTCCAAAAGCTCAACATGGTAGGAACAGTTCTTCTCTTGGACTTTTATATTTTATTTACAGCAGGTTGCGCAGAAAAAATCTGAAAGTGAAGATCATTTTTTATGGTTATGTTGAATGCAGTTTTTTGGCATTTCAGGAACTAGATAATGACAGTTGCAGTTTTGTAGTGGAAGAGTTTTAGGTGGTGTTGGCACTAAACTGTATTATTTCCATAAATAATACAGTTCTTTCAAGTTAATGTAGAGGCTCTTTCAAGTTAATGTAGAGAAGATATCTACAGTGTCTTATATGATTTAGAATATTAGGTGATACACAAACACATACAAACAAAATTATGCATTTTTCTAAGTTACTAATTTGCAATGTGTTACCTCAGAATTTGCAACGTTATGTTACCTAGCAAACTTTAAAAGGGATAGTAAACCTAAAAATGAAAACTCCTCTATCTATTTATTTCTGTTGTTTCTGTTGAGAGATTGCGTAGATTTCATCTCTGTGGTTCTCAAGGTATTATTATTATTATAAGTTCCAAAAATAACTGACCCTCATGTTATTACAAACCTGTCTGGCAACCCAAAAGAAGATATTTTGAAATACGTTGGTAACCAAACATCAGTGGCACCCATTGATTTCCATTGTATGGACACACCACTGAGACATTTTTCAAGATATCTTTCTTTTGAACTATCCCCTTATCCCCCGAAAGTTATTGTCAAAACTTTGTAATATCTGGAGAACCACAGAGATGAAATCTACACTGTTTTTATAAACAGAAACAATAAACAGAAACAATGAACAGAAACAAATAGACCCAAAGGACTAGAGGCCTGTTCTCAGTTTCCTGGATTGTGTGGTTAGATGCACCAAGCAGCATGTTAAGCATCAAAGAAACAATGATAACAAAAACCAGCATTACTGTCATGAGAGGAAGCTAAAAACCAAACTACACATTCTGTCATCTCATTGTATGGGATATAGGTTAAAACGAGCAACTCAATTACATTTCAATTACATTACATTTTGTTAATCCACACATAAAACAGTATTGTAAAACCAAGTGTCATTTAAGTAAATATTCTCTGATTAAGAATGGCTTGTGTGAAAAACGTATGGACAAATTTGTATATTCTGCAGCATTAATCTACTTTTTCTTCATCCCAAAGGTTTCACCCCCAGCAAGTGAACATGGTTGGTATCTCTCAATTGTGCCTCTCTGGTAACCTTATATATAGTATCTTAACTTTATAATATCCCAGCTAACAGGGAATGTTCTCAAAACATTGGCTAACATTCTCTAAAGTTCTCTGAAATTCTCAAAACATTCTTGCAGTAATGTTAGTCTAACTTTTATAACATTAACATATAAAATATATCAAAAAGTTGCTAGTGGAACGTTTTAAAAACGTTACAGAATTAAAAATGCTTGAATAATGTTCTTATAACCAAGCAATAATTTTAATACAACATCTAAAACACTGGATGCTATTAAACATTTCTATTCCTTGAACTTTTATTCCTTGAACTTTAAAAATAAAACTTTTTATGTTTTTGTTACTGACTGAAAACAGGTTCTTAAATTACCTAAAATTAACCTGGGATATTGTGTATTGGACAACTCAATGTTGTTGTGTTCCTCTTATACAGCGGCTATGATAGCTCAAGCACCACCTTTCACAGGACCAGCAGCACACATGGTTCTACAGAATGAAAAAGATAGTCTTAAATGTAAGACCAAGCACTTTATTTCCGAGTCTACACTTATGAAAATGAATCGAAGTTTTACTACAGTTTACACCAAAAAAGCATGGTTACTACAGTTACCATAGTAACAATAAATTAACCATGGTTTTGCCACATGGTATTATAATCATAAATTAACCATGGTGTTCGTAGTAAAATGATGGTTCATTTTCGTAAGGGTAGTTCACATAAAGTGAAATTACAATCAATGATATAAATTGGTCATGTTAATATGAAGTGAGAGGAGAAAACATAACTTTCCTTGTTTTATTGCCCCTCCAGATGGGAGTTTATCAAATAAGCAACTTTTCTGGGATAAAGAACATTCACTGCTGCAGGATGTACTGCTCAGCAGCACCAGGGACACACTGACTATACAATATCCTGGGTTCTATTTCATCTATTCCCAGGTCACCTTCTCCAAACATGTCAAAAGTTCATTAAAGCAGGCTGTATGGAGCAAAGACACTCAAGAGAAAGGCAAGGAGATACTCAGATCTTACTGCAGCTTGGTTCCAAACACAACAAGTTTATGTACCGCCTCGCTGTCAGGAGTTTTTGCTTTAAAGAAAAACCAACAGCTGTATGTTACAGTAACAAACGCGTCTTTGGTGAACAGGGACTCGTGCAGTTTTGGATTATTTAAGTTACAGAATAAACAGGAAAACTGAACGATTGACCATGATGACATCATCACGGGATTGCCTGGATCAGAGACACTATAATTATGGATCTTTATGAACATGAATCAGACATTAGACCATGAAGACATGACCTATGAGAATCATCCATCTATTTCTCTCATTTACATGTCACCACAGTTCAGCCAAGAAAGGATGTCTCATAATACTTGGAAATAGGAACATCCTAGGAATTCTCCCGAATTCCCCCATTTTTTTTTTTTTTAGTAAATCTGCTCATTTCAAAATACAACCTTACAAGAATATAATGAATGTCTTTAAGCCATTATTACTGGTGTTTGTATTAAATTATTTATTCTTTAATTTTTCCTTTTAACCGTTTTTTGCTTTTCTTTCTAATAGCAATAACAACAATAAAATATTGATCATATTTATTCAGGGATACTGACAAAATTAAACTTGATGTTTGATTTTTTCAATTGTTATGGTTGACACAGCAAATTAACACTTGACCCAACATATCTCAAAAATATTAAATTGTAACCAAGCATATGTTTATACAACATATGCGCATATGTGCATGTTTAAAATATAAATTTTTACCTTTGAATAGCAAGAAAAATCCACTAACTTGTTTGTGTATTTCAACCCCCACCATCCTTTATTAAGCTATCTGATATAAATTACCCCCATTGTTAATTAGGCCATGAGCTATATTAGGCTCTAACATGTGAAAACATGGCCTAACCATAGAGTATAGAAACTAATGTGTAGGCATAGGTTGGTAACAAAGTGGTCCAAGCCTACAAGTTTTATTTTTTCCCTATAGTTATTATATGATCGAGAACCAAATGCTGTATATATTTTACTGCATTCCATCCACCTCCATGGAAACACTGAGTTTGAGGTGACAAACGTGTGCTCATTTTAGCGCTGCGCTGGTGCCTCTGCTTACAGGAAGTTCTCAGCCCGCTACACTCACTCCTAACCTGCCATTTGTTAGTTGAACATCTGCCCCCCCACTACACACCGTTTTTCATACAGAACACATACTGAATACCTCCGCCTTTGAGTTAGGTGGAATTTCCTTATTGAAAGGGATAGTTCAGATAAAAACTCTTCACTCTTCATTTTCCTTCATTTACTCCCCCTCATGTTGTTCCAAACCTGTGACTTTTTTCTTCTGTGGAACACAAAAGATGATATTTTGAGAAATGTCTGAGTGGTTTTGTTTGCATACAGTGGAAGTCTATGAGTGCCACTGTTGTTTGGCAACCAACACACTTCAAAATGTCTTCTGTTGTGTTCCTCGGAAGCAAAAAAAGTCACACTGGTTTGCAATGACATGAAGGTGAGTAAATGATGGAAGAATTTTCATTTTCGAGTGAACTATGTCTTTAACGCTGATCCACGATAGATCTCCTAACACACAACATAAACACAAGCAAGCAAACAGCAATTTCTGATTTTATTTTTATTATTAAAACAAATCCTTATTGAAATGAGGGCAAAGTAAGAATACAAGCACTAAAGAAACAAATTATACATACATGTTCATATTGCATAGATCAGCTCAGCCGACACAAGCACTTTGAAAGAGCAAACAAATGTGAACATTCTTCAGCAATCTTTTACGATCTCCTGAAAGTGCTACAGATATCAGGTATTCAGTTCTTTTTCTGACACATTCATCACATTTGAAGAACACAGTGGATTTGAAGCTCTTTTCACTGAAACCAGCAGCCGCGTCTGCCGAACTGCATGTTTTCGTGTGGTACGATAATTGTGATTAATCACGTTACACAAGCCACCGATTACTTCAGTCTATTATATTTGTGTATAATACACACAAACAGAGACCATCCTATTGTTATAATTGCACTGCAGATGTCATTATTCCAGAAAGTTTAAAACTTCAGGAGGTTTTGAAACAATAATCTATTGGAGTTAACACTTTGAAATAATATTTTAAGGCTATGCGTAATACATGGCATGCAAGGTTAATTGTAAGTTGTAAAACAATTCTAAAACAAGACACACAAAAACACACAAACAGATTGACACACAGTACCACAGTAACAGCATTATATTGTGCACCTCAGCACATCTTATTGCTTAATCTGATGTATTTATTATACAGTTTATTCCTTCTAAGAGAGGAACCGGCTCTTAAATCAATGCACAACAGTCTTATATAGCATTGAAGTACCACTGCTGCATCACCAACTTTTAACTGCTGGTAAGTTTGAAAAGTAATAAACTCCATACCAAAGTTTTTCTCTTCTTTATGGCTCTTTTGAAAGCATTTTTCCTCTACTTAGAAAGAAAATCGTTCCTCCAGTCCATAGCGATAAAACGCATTAGTCACCTACAAGTTACATTGCTAATGAATAGACTAAAGAGTTTAGCTCTTCAAACATGGTGTTATTTGTGTCAACAGCCTTGTAATTACTCATCCATTTAATATGACCTGTTACAGTTAGTCTAGCAGGCATTCAAGAAGAAACTGAAGCCACACATAACTGTGCCATTGAGAATGAGTAAACACAAAACAGATTTCACTACACCTCCAGTGCCAACTGCTGAAAGGAAACTATTTCTTATAAAAAAATAAAACTGGGGTCTGACTCTTTTTCTTATTCTAATACGAGCCTCTAATGTACAGTAAGTGAGGAATAAATATCAGTGCCTATAGTTCTGTATGTTTTTCCTTATAATCAGAACCGCCCTTAAAGGGCCCCAGTACCAAATCTGCAAAAATCATATTGTATTGTTTTCTTTTTTGGTTCAACATACATATGAAAAAGCTTTAAGCCTCAGATAAAGGAGGTTGACATTTCTTACTGTATTTTTTGTATCATTATTTGTCATAGTATCTATGATATATACATATATCGTATACAAGTATATATGATATACATACATTATATGTATGTATATCGATGTATCGTATTACTGTAGTATTATAAACTCGACAATATATATAACTCGACAACTATATCCCTGATAGCTTTAGACTAGTATGAGAATGATTATCAAAGCATGATTATGAAATATAATGGCTGTTTTAGAAACACTGTACACCCAATGCTGATGCGAGCGACTGTTTGGGTAACATACTTTTTAAATACACTACGGTCCAATGGTGGATTAAAAGCACGTAGCCCAAAATAAAAGTAAAAATTTAAACCAAAACTAACTGCAAAACGGCAAGTAGGGCATCTAAAGTCTATTACAAGCAACCATAAATCTGAAAGTGTCCATCTTTTCCATTCCTAACCTAAAAGCTTCCTTAAACCTTTTTCACATTATAAAAGCAGAAATGAAGAAATGAGACAGATGCATTTGTGAAATACTTGTGGCCAGAGGAGCTCTGCACATGTGCAATGACCACAAAGTCCAAAGACCTTCTCTGTCACTCCAAAAACATCCATAGAATATATTTCATTTGTGCAAGAGCGGCATGAGTCGGAATGCTGTTCATGGGATGAACATCATTGGATTTCTTTTTTAGCAGACAATGGAGGCCAGTAACAGTCATAAAGTGAGGCAGATTTTTGTTCACGTAAAAAGAAATTCCATTGTCCTTTTTTCTTCTTGCTTGAGCTGGTTCACCAGAGAAAAAAGATCAGTTTAGAAAAGGAATCCATCAGTGTCCTGAGGTGTTTCAAATCACCAACATCACTCTGTAATACTTTCTGAACAAACAGGTCATGTAGACCATAACTGTTTGTTTTCAGAATGTTCTACTGTATCTGCTGTCATACAAACATCACAGGAGCAAAAAAAAAGTAATAAAAAAACAATCGCACAGTGATTATTTATCTGCACTGAGAGAAATGAAACTCCACAGCACAAATTATCACAGCGTTGAAATTATCATCGCATCTTCGCCCTAAAAAATATCTTTTGAGTAACTTTAGATAATCACAGACATGGTGACTTTCTGAAAATGATGTTCAGTGTACAATGCGTTGATAAAACAGAGTAAAAACACGGTTGTGAGGACACAGACAGACATAGAAACACATACATGGCTAGAGAAACTGAAGAATGTCCACAGTGTTGTTTAATGGCCTTCATCCCAGGAACAGTCGTTCTTCAGCTTAGCCAACTTCCTGACCACACGCTCCAGCTCCTTCCGGGACTTCTGTTCTTCTTCCAGAAACTGTTTCATCCATTTACTCTCCTGAATTCAAACACGCACCATCAGAAGAGTTATGTGCCATGATGCCAGTTATAGCCCTGGACAACACAAGGTTAACGATATCTCAAAACCGTACCTTTTTTAATTCATGGACCTCATCTTTTAGAGCATAAACTGCATCAACAAGACTTCTGCAAAAACAAGAAAACATTTTTGAAATAAATTTTCAATGGGAAATCTAGCCATCCACCCAACCATCCATCCACAAATGCTTCTTCCCACAAATGTGTGGTTATGTTCTGATGTTGATGCTATGTCATCAAAATCATTGAACATACTTTTCCTCAATGACCGTCTGGCCATTGCTCTTCATCTCCTCAACAATGATCTTCTCTTCTTCTGGCAGCAGGACTTGAGGGACACACTCTTTACGAACAGCTGTGTGCACAAGTTTTAGGTTAGACTGAGGCTCTGTTATAAAACCTACATCTTCATCCACTATTTTGGATTCAGTTGCGGTGCATTCTGGGATTGCCATCATTACAAAGCATACGTGATGTTGTCATTCTTCCATATTTGCTTTCAAATTGGGAGCACACCTACAATACGTTAATATGCAGCTTACTAGGATTAAAAAACAAAGCCAGTAATTAATTATTTAGCAAGCTTTGAAATCCCTATTTCTTCATACACTTGAAGGATTATCCAGAAACCCAATAATGGATATTTCAAGAGGCTCTGATTTCTTCTTATTATGGATTACACACAGCAGGAAGGTCTTACCTGTGGTGGACTGGTGGACACTGGCACCGGTACAGTAAGCCTCAATCACCTTGAGTATCTGAGCATCCTCCTCAAGAGCAGCAGTGCCTGTCCATCAAACAAAGTATACAGAGGAACTCAGCACATAGATTATGATATTCTTTTAACATGCTTAAAAAAAATGTATATTTATGTCAAACCCTAGCAGTACTGCTATTTCTCTCATTTACATTCATGCCTTTGGCAGACACTTTAATCCAAAGCATCTTAAAATGCTAAAGTTTTACACTGTATCAGTTTATTCCCGAGATTCGAACCCATGACCCTAGCACCACGCTCTACAATACACAAAGACACAAGCTTTACTTATAAATATACTACACCTACTTTTTCTAAGCAGGAATTCATCATCTGATGGTTTTCTCTCAGTTTTTCTCTTCGGGAGGAATTTCTTGATGGGTCTGGGGCTTTTGCTGGTGTCCTAAGGAGACAGTCTGATGTAAATGAAGCTCAGAATAAAACCACTAACCTGCAAACCTTCATTTGTGTCTGAATCCCAAGAGAGGATGCCAAGAAATTAGGGCAATTAGAAATTAGTTTACATAAGTTATGACACCATTCTGGATATTCAAACTGCAAACTATTAGGGATTTAGAGATAAAAACAATCTGCGGCTTTCTGTAGGTGAACTCATTACTTCAGTGTGAGTCATTAGTTCTGCTGTTAAAGTAGTTTTACACATTTATAGTTCATTGCATGCTAACAACAGCGAGTCATCTACATTTAAAATCTCAAGCTAACACTGTCAATACCGACATGATGTTAGAAATAATCTTAATGAACAAGTAGGCAACATCTGTCACAGGTTTGATAAGAAACAGTCAAGCAAATGAAGTACTAGAAACAGATTTCTGGACAAACAAAAATCAACAGGTGTAGCTGATCCACCAAGACATTATTGCTTTGATATTACAAATGTTCAGTTACTTTTTAAACTTTCTGATGAATATTTTAATGTTTTACTCTCTAAAATGAAAGTAAATGAACCTTTGTAAACTTCTCAACCCAGGTGCAGCATAACCTTTTCCATACACAGCTCTCAATTCAGCCACGTTAGTTGTTGCAAGGCCACTAAACAGCCTAATGAAGCATGATCTAATTTAAGGAACTCTAATAGTTTTGGTGAAGGAGAAGTATTCAAAATATATTTATCTGTCGAGATGTTGTTTTCTACCTCTTCAGTAACCATGGTAAACAGCCAAAATATGGCATAATCCCTTTTGAACCACTTAAGATTGAGGGCAACACAATTCATTACCCCTGTTGTTTATTTCATCCCTGGAACCATTACTGAAGGTTATCAGACTGTCGCCAAATATAGCAACAATTTCAGAGAAGATCACTCAACATTGTACCTCTATTTAAGAACAATGTGATTTTTTCCACTATAAAGCAATTACAATCTAGAATTCTTAGATTTTCCACCATTTTATGTTAAGTCACAAATTTATTTGTAAGATCTATTTGATGGTTCTAAAATCACTATTTTACAGGACACAATTCATTTTCCCCTCTTAGTCATACACTTTACATAACATATTTAGAGATAAATTCCATTATGGTAAAGACATTTTTCAATCACTATGCTGGAAAGAGTAAAATAATTCAGTCTGTGTTTATTACAATTTCCCTTTGGTTATTATACTTTACTATTAGCAGTAGTTTTCCCCTTTATTTTTTATTATAAATGTATATGTAGCCTACACATAAACTATTCAATGCAACTTCATGCAGGAAAGGGGCTGACTGGGGATGTGGGTATCTTGATTTCTGAAGAAAAGTTTCCTTGGTTGACAAGCAGGAAATGTTTTGTATGCTCACCACCTTTTCCCTACCCAACAGTCTGCTGCTGAAACTAGGGCTGGGTGATATTAAAAAATTCACAATACAATCGGATGATATAAATTGAAACAAAATGAAATGTTGCAATGTTTTTAAAGTGCTGTCAAGGGTCCGGTAAGATTTCTAAAGAGTGTGTCATCAGAACAATTTCTTGATCTCATGAGTCATGATTCACGAACAATATAAGCGCATCTCTGATTTAAACTTCAGTACGCGGTTAAATTGGATTTATTTACACAAAAGTTCAATTCAGTTCAGTTTCAATGAACCAGTACAAAACTTCAGTTCAATTATTTGTTTGAATCAATACTCAAATAGCAAATTAAATATCATCACAGTTTATCACCCAGCCTTATCAAACACCCTGTTTGTATCTGAACCCCATCCATTGATATAACAGCTTTTAAAACTTATAGCGATAATCACTGGAGGGGGAGGGGCCAACAAACACCAGATATGAGCTGCGTGCCACAGAACAAAAGAGACAGAGAGAGAGAGAGACAGACAGGAAACAGTGTTACAGCAAAGACAAGCATGGATTCAGTGAGTGACACCAGTGCTAGCCAAGCACACAGACACTGTCACACACACACAAAAACACACTTCACGACTACTCTTACCTTCAGGATATAGGACATCCTCTAAAGAAGCAGAAAATGAGAGAGAATGAAGATGTGTGTGAGAATATAGGAACAGTCTGACAAGAATATGATGGAGAAAACAGTGACGGAAACAGAAATATATAAATACATGCATTTTATGAGAAAGAATATAGCTAAAACCCTTTAAAACCACAATCTTCTAAATATGCAGTGCACGTTACAAAGGGGCAGTTTTGTTGGTATGCACCGCACAGCCATTGCATTTAAAGGGACATTCACCTAAAAATGAAAATTCTTCCATCATTTTCTTATGTCATTTCAATTTGCTTCTGAGGAACACAAAAAAATTATTTTGAAGTATGTTGGTATCCAAACAACAGTGGCACCCATTGACTTCTATTGACACAAAATCAGTGATTTTCATACATTTGGAATGACATGAGCGTGAGTAAATAAAAATTCATTTTGGGTGAACTATCCCTTTAATTCCAAGATTACATCTTTTATGCCATCACCACAGCTTATGATAAAGAGAATAAAGGCAACTGCCTACTGAAGAACATTAGTATTTTTAATCTTACAGCCAGAGTACTTGGTTTGTAAACAGATTTCCTGTTAGGACCACTGAGAACACACAGAGGTGAATTACGCTCCCACTCAGAACTCTTATGACCGTTTTCTGTGCTGTGAGGTGGTGGTTACCTCTTTATAGCCCAGTGCAGCTGAGGGCTTGAGGGGTGGTGCTGGCCTCAGGCAACTTAATGACCAGGGCTTAGTGATCTTGGGGGGTTCGAGAGGGCCTCGGTTAGCCACAGCAGCACTGAAACTGGGCAAGTGGTGGGATGCTGTGCCAGAAGTGGTTGTAGACTTCCCCTCAACATTCTGACAAAAACAAAAGATATGTTTACAACGTGTTAGCT
The DNA here is from genome assembly GCA_036877525.1 of Chromobotia macracanthus. Classification (NCBI taxonomy): domain Eukaryota; kingdom Metazoa; phylum Chordata; class Actinopteri; order Cypriniformes; family Botiidae; genus Chromobotia; species Chromobotia macracanthus. Next base: position 5,893,233 of record JAZGTH010000017.1, read on the forward strand.
CTGTTTCAAATCTCAGCGAGTTGTCTTTGCAGGTTTCATATTAAGGCATCACAGGTGTGCTCTACATGTGAAGGTTAAAATGAATGGTAGGCAGCCTGATTATTCCTCACTTCACATAAGGTACCTCACTTCGGCAAAATTAAAGGGATAGTTTACCCAAAAAGGAAAAATCTTCCATCATTTTTTCACCCTCTGTCATTCCAAACATATATAAATGTATTTTTGGGTGAACTATCCCTTAAGGCAACATTGGCAAATAAGGCAAACCCATAATGTATTGCTACAAGTTCTTTGAAATATTACATATATACTTATAAAGGGCCATTTATTATGTGATGTGTGTGGCCTACTACCTTCAGAATTGTTCCAACTGGGCTTCCCTCCTTGGTGTAAGAGTGGAGATTTTCTAACCACTCCTGTTGCTCTTGTGAACTGCTGCAGAAAACCGTGACATGATCTAACGTCCCTCCTGAAAACACAACAACAGCATCACATGACCAAAGAGTAGAAAAGCTTTTAAAAATGCAAAAAGGACTGTTTATATGGGCCGACACAAACCTGTGATCTCAAATGCGTATTGGCCTGTTTCTGCATCCTCAGGCAGTCTGGTTACTGTGGTTCCCATCAACGGCAGCCTTCCCTATGAGACAAGAATGAGACGGGTTACAAATGAAGGCTCTTTTCTTGTCCATTTTTACAAAGATGTAAATTGTCATGTAACTAGATAACGTTTTCCCAATAGTTCATTAAAGCGGACCTAAATCTGCCTATTGTGCTAACCCAGCTAACAGGGAGATGTTCTCAGAACATTGGCTAATGTTCTCTAAAGGTTACGTCAAAGTTACATCAAAAACATTCTTGCAGCAATGCAAACAGAACTTTGTAACTTTTTTTAGAGTTATATATCATACATCAAAAAAGTTATTCTTAAGTTGTTAAGTGAAACATTTTTAATATTTAAAAGTTTATAAAATTCTTAAAACCAAACAGCAACGTTAATACGTCTAAAAAATGTAATGTTTTGAACATTCCTAGAACTTTCAAAAAAGTTTTTATTACTTAATGGAAATGTTAAGAAAACGTTCTTACAACCTAAAATTGTTAACTGGCAATGTGATTTTGGTCACCTGGTAGATAAAACCACTCATTCTCGGGCTGGCCGACAACATGACTACCATATTAGGAAAAAGCATGAAGTATCTCTCTTCTTTCTCCTGTAAAATAACATGCACATTACATCACATATACAGTACAGATGTAAGTACGTCTAGAGTCAAACTGATTGCTATGACACAAATGCAGGTGTATGTCATTACACAATCCTTACATCAAACACACACACACTAAAACACAACACAAGGTTTTAGAGTTGTGCACTGCTTCAATATGGCGATCGATGTAATAGCTACTGCAGTCACTGATGATCAACACATCATACCTCGTCTTTAGCAAACCAAGATAAATTTCAGCTAAGCAAAGAAGAGAGAGAGAAAGGGAATACATTCAGCAGGAGGAGGGAAAACACTCAACCTAATGCTTCAACTACCTCCAGCGACCCTCACATTGCACTGTGGACTTTCCATTAACCAGATCACTGAGTTTGGAGGTGTTTGAGTTACAAGCTGATAACGCATTCAGTAACCACAGATGCAAAACGTTGCAGGGGGTTCCAGCCATTTACATGTTTTCATTTTTCCATGTGTGGGCTAAAATGCAGCAAAATCCAAGAAATGTGTTTGTGAATCTGATCTTTACATTTATAAGGGACTGATCAGAACTTTAACGCAACAACCCTTGTTCTGCACTATAACTTTGATTTTAAACTGTGTTTGATGGGTTTAAAATTAGTTTGATGTCTTGCCAACACGACCAAAACACTAGCATTTTGCATACAATAAACAAAAATGTAACCACACAGCTGTGAAAGTATGAAAGTTTGGGTTTGGTTGCTGCTGTGACACCTCACACCCTCTTCCTCACCTCATTTGAGCTGTTCTGCATGTGAACCTGTGACATGTAGACCACCTGACCCAGTGACTTCATGCTCTCCCCCTCCCAGCCTCTCACCGGCTCCGACAAGATCTGCAACTCCAGGTTTTTTCTTTTCCGCAGGTCTTGGCAGTGGGTCTGAAATAGATGGACAGATCAGATTGATTCAGTGAAACAAGAATTACTGAGTTACATTATATGTGTCATCATTAATGTTAAAGATAAACGTATCAAAGTGTATCATGTACAGTATAAAAATGATTTAAAATATTATAAAGCCGTTATTGGAAATCATTAGGGAGTCATAACTGTGAACCATTGCAATAAAATACTGCAGTGATGGTTTATAGCAAATTTTCAGACTTTGGTTAACATGGTTAACGTTGTATAATAAAAACAAACAAAATGAACTGAATCGAAATGGGCTAAGTGTGGGCTGAAAATTTTATTATCACAAGCATAACAATTCTATTTCGATCACACTATAATCCTGGAAAATGGAACAAATTTTTTTTTTTTCCAATTGGTTGTTACATCTCTTCCACCTTCTGCAGTTTTCAAATGCCATTACATTTTTCTTCCAAGCTGACACTTTTCTTACCAAAGTGCCTTAAAATAACGATTAGATCACCTTATTGGCAACCACCAGAAAAGGTAACCGAGAATAAATAGGCACGGGGGAAGACCAAATCTATATGCTGCCTGCACTAGTGAGGCCTGAACTATGAAATGGGGACTCTCCCTTACTTTACTTGAACAAAAGCACATCAAAACATTCCACAGAACACTAGTAAGAAATTACCCACAACTCTAATTGACTTGAGACTTTTTACCTGAGAAGCCTCTTTCTACAGAATGACTAATCTATTCCTTGTGTTTTTAGAGCAGATCTTATAGAAAACCTCTCCAACCTTGACCTTTACATTTCATGTAACACACAAATCTCAATCAAGCTGTAAAGTGCAGTGAACCTGCTGTGTGGTTTAGTCAGGAGAGTAAAAGGCAATCAGAAAGAAAAGACTCTAGAGAGAAAGAAAAATGTTTCAGTTTGGTCAAAACTAAGAAACACCAGAAATGAGAAGGCAAGTTTCTTATAGAAAGCTAAAAAAAAGTCACAAAAGCGCCAGGCTAAACTCAAAGTAGCAAAGATGTAACAAAGAACTGTAACGTACCACAAGATTTTTAAAAACAACTGTTGCTTTCACAATGTCGCTGTAATCCGGATGAGCCTCCTGGAGGAGAATGAAAAGAGGACGTTTGTAAACGTTATAAGTGATGAAAACACTTACGTCTGTATAACTGCCCGTGAGGCCTGTGTTTGCAGCTGGCTGTTACCTCCACGTGTCTCTCCAGCTCCTGCAGGAGGGTCGGGTACTTCTCCAGCCTCATGAAAGGTTTGCTCAGACTGGTGGTCAGTGTCAGGATACCTGGAGCGGTGGCACCCTGGCTCTCCATGAACTTATCAAGCTCCTCACTGTACAGAATGATAACAGGACACTGATTATTTGTGCACTGTACAGCTTCTTTTTTTTAGTCTAGTTACCGAAGGCACATTTTGTTGAGCAAAACAGAGACTCGATATGACTTAAATGGCCTACATTTTGCTATTACATTAAGCTAGACAACTTAAAATCAAGACTTTTCTTGGTGCTTCTTTATTTTTATAATGAATATACATTTTTCACAGGTTATACATCTTTCATTAGTTATGCTAAGCTTTAGAGTATTTCATTGTTGAAGACCTTTCTTTATGGAATTAATGGTGGAATTAAAGCTTAATCAGAAAATTATAAACAGTCAATTTCTAAAACTGTGGTTTTGTGTATTTGTATTGTATTGCATTTTCAACAATAACTTTGTCATAGAACCATAACAATGACAACTGGAGAAGGTGACAGAGAGCATATGCCTCACTAGATTTAGAATCATGATAAACAAAAGTTAGACCAAAGATGAATCATCTGAACACATGCCTTGACTACATGATGGAAAATGCTGCAAAATGTTGCAGAGTGATATGCATGTAAACAAGCAGTGAAATCAAAAGTGTGCATTCTGCCTCCATCAGCATAAACCACAGCCATAGATATCCTGTTAGGTTAGTGCTACTTCCTGTGCGAGTCTTGACTTTTCACTCCGACTCCTTATGTCGTGGAGCATTCTGAGGTGGAAGGAGAAAACTAACAGAAGCCTTAAGTTTCTTGATGTAGTTCGCCCTACAGGAAATGTGTAAAATGTGGCTAAGGCGTTTCTGTGAGTTTTTACATACAAAGAAGAAAATACTGAGAAACTTAAGACGGAAATATGCAGCAGCATTTTTATCATCATATTTGTCATCAAATAGGCGATTGTTTGTTTAGTCACTAACCACAGAGAGCCACAAGAGAATCAAAGGCTAACAGTGACACCTTCTGGTGGATATTTTTTATATGTCAGAAAACACTAAATTTCATGTAATTTAAAATGAACAAAAAGAAAGTGCATAACAGATCAGTGTTCAACCTGCAATTTTGTTTCAAACAGAGATGGTGGTAGACAGGTTTAAATTTATATGCTACTAGGTATATTTGTAAAATATGGATAGTTTCCAAAAAAGCTCTCCAAACACTCCTTTGCCCGGGCCCCTGTCTGCTATTGCTCAGAAAACATGTGGTTCATGCCCCGAATTCCTGCCATTGGTTGATTGTTTATCCAAATTTAATGCAAAGGCTGAAAACATGACTGGTTGTGTGAATACTGACCTGTGATCAGTCAGCACACACACTGCAGAGGGATGACTGGAGCAGTAGGACAGGTAGAGTGTTCTGATCTGACACATCAGGTTCAAGTAACAGCCCCCAATCCGCTGCTGGCCCTCTGGCAACCTGAAGGGAAAAACAAAGTTACATGAGATGAACTATTGAAATTGTTTAAACATGGATATGAACACATGGCAAAAATTAAGCCACCGCTAGATGGTGCAATAAAATCAAGTGCATTCATTTCAGCATGCTCTGTAAACTTGATTCTCAAACTACAAATGATTAAATTAGGACCCGAATCCTGGGTTAACTTAATCCACTGTTACTTTGATCCATATTCACACTTATCATGGGTTAGTCCTTAATCCTGGGTAGTGAGGCATTAAGATTCTACACTGTACATTTGTAAACCCCTAGAATAACATTTTTATTTGCATATTTATGTGATCAATATCATCAGTACAACCAGTTGTAAAAACAGCTTGTCTGTCTATGTTGCTTAAGTTTGTAAGTTTTGTGTAAGCTGATTTGCAACACGCTTTGTATTGTTTTAATGTCAGCAGTTTATGTAAATGAACAATGTTTACTCTTGTAAACAATGTAATGTAAACTCCGCCTACTAAATCACATTACAACCGAAAGAAAAGCCAAACTGTGTCTTCACAACATATTGTCGCCGTTTTTCATTTTTATTTTGTCATTGTTTCCCTCAGACTAATCGTGAAAGTCTCTGTAATGGTACAAAACGCATGAATATTTAACAAAGACAGTACTGTAGCAGTTTATAACTGGTAGCATGTTTACTAAACAACTAGACTCTATAACCTCACCGTTTCATGCTCTGCATCTTTGGCACAACAATTCAGGGGTTTTTACATTTTTTAAACAAGTTTGTGTAAATGTTAAACCTTCCACAGAGCAGCACATCATAACCATGTGTTACAACTGATGCTGACCCTCTTTTAAAAAAATAAGTGTGCAACATTGCTTGACCCAGGGTTAAACTGGCCTTTACCTGGGGTTTAAAAGACATTTACCCAGGATTAGGTGTAGTTAATCGAGCTCTTTACAAGCTGAAATACAGAGCTTACTTGGAGCACTCTTCCAAGGCAAGACACAGTCCCTGTTGGAAAGAGAGTATATCTTCTAAATTCCCATTTAGGCTGGAACAGTCTGCACTGGACAGCCTGCAGAAAAAGCGACAGAAGAATCATTGTGTGCACAGCTTTTCACTGACCGACCCATTTCTCTAGAATTGGCTTTGCTATCAAAGGTTCTCTGTAACCATGGTAACATATGCAATTTCCTTACTTCTCGCTGGCCTGTAGAGGGCGCAGGTAGCAGCCAAGCACTGTTTGCAGCTCTTTGACAAACTCTCTCTCATTCTCCAAGATGTCCTGCACAACCTGAGAAACAAACACCACACGTTGTAACAACATTAAAATTCCTTTCTGAACAATTACTTTGACATGCCCAGAATTTGTTCAGGTATTTAAGAGGACTCACCACACTATAATAATTTTTAGTCAGCTGAGGGACGTCAAATCCTTTTACTGCCTTTGGAGATATTGGCTTGTCTGGAGAAAAGAAAGGGCAATTTTAGGGACAATAATACTGCACCACTGACTACAGGTGCTATATTTGCCCATATTTCTCTATATGTACCATACATGTGTCATATATGTAGTGATCCATTTGCCCTATTTTCTGTTTATTGCTTAAAAGGAATAATTCACCAAAAAACAGTTTCCATCATTTACACACGCTCAGTTCATTCCAAAACTGTCTTTTTTCTTCTATGGAACACAAAAGTAGATCATATGAAAAAAGTCTCGGTCTTGCATACATACAATGGAAGTCAACGGGTGTCACCGTCGATATTCAAAATGTCTTCTTTTGTAGTCCTCACAAGCAAAAAAACTCTTACGGTTTGTAAAACATGAGGGTCAGTAAATGATGGATGAATTTTCATTTTTGGATGAACTATCCTTTTAATTATACTCACCAGGGCAAAACATTTTTAAATATGCATAAGAGAATATGTTGGATTGCCCACTCACCACATGACTTGACCTCTCGTACATAGTTGCTAGGGAACCAGCCGGTCTTGCCGTTAAGAGTTCCCTCCCACCATCCACCTTCCTCCTGGCGTGTGACTTGGATGATCTCACCCTTGCTAAAAGACAACTCGTCCTCATTGTTCTGTTTGAAATTAAAGCGAGCCTTCACCACAAGCTGCCCACCTCCTCCATTCTCCGACATTTCCTGCGCAGAACAACAACAGGTGAAAATCTTCCTTTCAACAGTTACCTAAGTCATTGGTTGATGAAGGCTTGATAAAGTTTGCAAAATATATGTAAAACTAATGCCTATTTTAAATAATACTGCTAAGTGAAACACACAGAAATGAAAACACCACATTCCTTTTTTTCCAAGCTAAATTCTAACCTATAGCATAACATAGCATCTGGCGCTAGCATCAAATAATGGAAAAAACATCTTGGAAAAAATCATACAATTCCAGGTGAGCCCCCAAAAATGTTCATCTATAGTATTAAGTGCATAATAATAAAAGATTGAAATGTAATGAGGTTATGACATCATTGTTATGGAACTATTATTGAACAACTATCTAAAATGTCTAAATATAGCAGCTGCTGTTGATTAGCTTTTCTGATATATACATGTAGTCAGGGGTATTGTATGCAACATGTAGTGCATACAATACGCAGCGCAACGTCTTACGCAGTGCAACGTCTTACCACAACTTTTGATTGCCTGCGCAGGTGCCTGCTGGACTGTGTGGTGGGAGCAGCTCGCGAGAAGGTTGACAAGCTAGGAGCAGAAGCACTGGGCTGTGGACATGATCTATTTGGGGTACAATCTGGATATGAGAAGAAAAAAAAAGAGAAGTCTTAAAGGTAAAGACAATACAGCTTATAACTGCCTGAGCATTTTACACTCTGTGGAACTAGGACTGTGCAATATACTTAGTCTTGGGACTGTGTAATATACTTAGTTTTTTGAACTGTGGTGGGTAAAAAGGATTATATTATTGGATTTCTATATATATTGGATTAAAAACCTACTGATTTGTATTTTAAACACAGTCCTTAAGGCTACTGAGGGGTGAGAGATGCTGGTTATCAAGTATACTGTATGTGTGTGCTTTCTAAATTTCAGTGCGATCTGCTACACTTGAAAACTTTTGAAACATGGGTGGCTGACATGCATCTAAAGCATGATGTAATGTTGTTGCAATCTACATATTACAGGGTCTGGTTTTTCACAGTGCGATTTGGAAATTACTGGTATAGCATATGATTTAATGTCACACCATGTTTCATGCCATGTCACGAGTGTCCGAATAATTTGCCAACCATTTAAAAATATAGTGTCATGCTGTGTGTTATGCACTTTACAGACATTTTAACCTCATAATTTATAGTGTTGCTAATTAGCATATATTTGTATTGTATTTATTTTAATTTCAGCAAAAGTTAATTTCAACTGTGACCACAGAAAAACATCCACAATACAAATTTTGTTCTATTCAGTCACTGAAATTGTAGTGCTTCTATTTAAAGGACCACTATGCAGGTTTTTCTAATAAATAAACAAAATCAACAAACGCAAAATAATGTATAAAAAAAACTCTCCTTCTGTTCATCCGGTCTCCAGCATCAGAATATAATTTCCACTTGTAAATGTAGCTTTGTAGACTTGGCTTGTTGGTTCTTAAGACAAAATGTTTAATGCTTGTTCTCTTTGCAAGTCGCTTTGGATAAAAGCATCTGCCAAATTAATAAATGTACATAAATGGACAAAAATAATCCCTCCCAATCATTACTTATGATCCATAAGAAGTGTGTGGTGTTGTTTGTGTCTACAGAAACACCGTCCTCTGTCTGTATTTCGTATTTTTGCGAAAATATTTTTGCGGTGCTCGGGACGTTTTTGGGAGGTAACATTTGATCAGGACGTAGGCAGCCCCCTGCCAATAACAACGGGCAGGTAAGGGGCAGGGGCATGTGCTTCTGGCAGAGTTCTACCCAAGGGGAGGGGCCCAGTTTAAATGCTGTGTTTACAATCAGTAACTGAAAATCCTGAACATTACACCGTTAAATGTTCATCTGATAATATAACAAATATCTTAAAACCTTTTAACAACATACGACACCCTGAACACACAAAAGGCAATTGATGCAGCCACTCACATGTAGTACTGGGTCAGCACAGATACAGCAGGGTCACCTCTATGTATTCCACTTGTCTATGTAGTGCACTGATCACTCATTCCTAACTCTATGCAGTTAAGCCATCAATAAACCACAGCTCACTGCACTCATGTGGGTCACAACAAATAACTCTTGTTCCACATACTCTACAAAGTGCGATGGCAAATATCAATGGAACATCAACACAGACACAATCTGAATCTGTGCCTCAGCTTTACCAAAGCCAGAAATGTCTACTTCTGTGTTCTACAAAAAAGTAACAACACATGAGTAACAACACATTGACATAAGGGTGAGTCAATGATGACAGAATGTTTATTTTCACTTCTCAACTATCAGTTTAAACCTGTAGCAAGGTATTTAGCCATTAACATTTCTAAAAAACACACCACAGATCAACTCGTCAAATTATTGCACAACATTATTAGCGTGTATTAACTCGCTAGGAGTAAAATGTTGCTCATGACCAGAGGATGATAAGGTAAGAGGAAAGAGGCAGTATGCAGTGTTAGACCAAATCAATAAGGCTTCCTGGACTGCTGCTCTCAGGGCTCAACAGATCTTCAGCTCGGCAGGGGCCTCTGGGACTCTTCACTGGCTCACACAGTGTTACTCTCTCCTGCTCCATCTACACAATAAGAGCTTAGCATGTCTGCTGGATTTCACGGCAGGCCTTTTCCAAACACCCACACCGTACACAGTGTGTGTGGACACACTCCAAATATTCCAGAGCCAAGACAACAGAGAATTAAGATAAGACCAAGCAAGAGGAACATCATCTCTACTTCTTTAACACACTTCAGAGTGAGACAACAACAATCCAGTTAAATCAACATGCCCCCATTTAATCTGTGTAATTCTTCAGAATTAACATCTCTTTAATCATACCTGAAAATGTTTCAGAGAAACTTTATATTCATGTGTAAACATGACTACATATTAATATGCTACAAACAAATATGAGAAGAGTGTAGTTTTGAAGGTTAAACAACCCAGCGGCTTTTAGGCTTGTGGAAAAAATGACAAATATAATGAGATACATTGTATATACTGAGATATAATGAGAGTGAATGGAGGCCATGCATGACAAAAAGTGAGGAACATGCTGAAATTTGTTATCATGCACTGAAACTCTTCCACTTTGTCATCTCTCTCAAATCAAAAATGGCATCATCAGGCCGGAAGCCAAGTTATTCTTCATGCATTCATCCATGTCAGAGAATAAAGTAAACAATGACAGAATTCTCATTTTTTTTCTCATTTTAAACTACTTTATTGAGTAAGTCTACAAAAGGTCCAGGGGTGGTCAGTGAGTGTGACTGACGGGTGACTTACGCAATTACAAGAAAGACCTAAAGGCAAAAGCCTCAGAGGACTGTGGGAAACACATAACAAGGACGCAAACATTGAGAATAGCTGCATGCCTCATGGATTCCTCATAGTTATGCAGCTGCAGTCAGCTGCCCAGACAGGCCCTGCAAAAAGCAACTGTCTGTTGACTCCAGCAGCTGCAGCTGAAAGACACAAATGCAGGCATAGCCTAAGACAAACTACCTCTTTACGTTCACAGAGTAAATACAAGCGGCCAGTCATCCTTATCCTCACAAAAATGTGATTTGTATCTGGTACTTACATTGCTCTTCAGCTAAATTAAAAGGCCTGCTGGGTATTTCACTAGAGATGGACATGTGATATCCAGCCTGACCATATTCTGCAGGCTTCTAAAAATGAACTTGATACTGGAATCAAAAGATGTTTACTGAACCACTTCCGAATCTAATGATATTCACTGAGGAAAACAAATGTTGCTGATGCTGAGGGGTTGAAGGAGGACATTGGCTGCTAAAGATCTTTAGGGAATGGGAGGAAAACCATGGCTCATTTCACCCACTAACATAATGTTGAGTGATTATGGACTGCCTGAAACGCTAACAGCTTGTAAACAGAGACATTTCTTGCTGTTTATGAGGGACCAGTGGGAACTATATTTCTAAAAATGTTTTATCACAATGCCTGTAGTTTGACTGACAATTCTGAAACTGTCTGCTCTGCCTATAAGCACAATTTATGTGTACAAAACTCTGGCAGTGGAACCAACTGCTGAAACAAAAACTCAATAGTACACAGAACAGTTACTGTCAAACTGTAGCACAAATTTACAATACTAAAGAAAATGACAGGGCTTCATAATATATTGTTACAATATAATATAATTAATATAACTACAACATAATATAATTACCAAAATACTGCATATGTGCAAATCACAATATGCGTATTGCAATGGTTTGCAATAACTGAATGATTTTAATATTACAAAAAGTTATGCATAGTCAGTTTTAGGTCAATGTAAATAACAGAGAGACTGCTTTCAGAAGATGTAGTGCTGTGTATTTCTCACAGTGTGCAGGCTTGTGCTTAGACACATCAATGCAGATAAAAAAAGAGGGAACACCAGGTATGAAAGGCACTCAGGTATGAAACACAGAAAGAAACATTCAAATTACATGTTCATAACATTATCAGTTACCTTGAGTGGCAATGTTTATTGCTGATAGTGTTGACAGAACCTTGCCAAAGTTCTCCCCAGTATACAAGCACTCTGGTTCAAAGCCCTGAGAAAAAAAGACACCAAGCATCACTAAACATGACAAAAGCAGTGGGAAGCAGAAGTAGGTCAGAAATCAGAGGAGAAACCAGGTTTTCATCCATCACGCACAACAGAAAACGAATCTAAAAAAATGTCACTGGTTAGGGAACGATCTTCAAAGCCATGCACACTTTGAGATGTAGCTGCAAGCAGTTCATTAGAGTCTGCTGGTTTGTCATGTGGTCTTGCAGTCCTGGTCATTCACTGGGTGCAGACAGCGATCATCTTTCTTGTGAAGGGTAAGGTTTCACATTTTAAATAAAATATAAGACAGTTTACACAGCAATGCAATTAGCAGTATCTGATCAAACATTGTTTAGCATTGGTGGCTGCAGTGGTACAAAAAAGCAATTTCAGAACCCCATTGCTAAGCGGTTTTTTTTAAATAAGTGTTGTAAATTATAGACCACTGCGAAATGATGCGTAAGCATATGAACGTGCAATTTTATTTGGACTGTGGTTTAGTGGACATCTGTATTAGTACTTCTGGCCAGGTCATATCAAGCTTTGTAGCTGGTGTTACGTTACTTCTTGTTTTCAGCTGCTTTAAAAGAAGTGAAAGTTGTGTCACTGGATTCTTTGTCCAATCATATGATTTGCATTAACTACATGCCCACTGGGTCTTCCACAGACCATAAGAAGTGTTCTTCAAAACAAAAATGACCAGACGGTGGGCTGGTCCCAGCTTCTCATAGCCTCAGCCCACCCTGTCAGGCTGCCGACTGCTGCATTCAATGTCACCACAAATTATACGCTAGAACAGCAATCATTTATGCTGTTTAGAAAGAATTTCCAGTGTAGATCTCAGCATAACACTTTTACGTAACAATACAGATTACTTTGTATTTTGTGGTGATACATATTGACCAGCCGATTAATCAGTCCATATTTGGCCATATTGAGTATACTGGCCATATTGACTTTGGCCAGTAAATGTGCTGGATTGGTCTAATATTTACATATCTGTACTAGTCTAAATCAGATATGTTACATTATATTCACCATTAGCTGCCTTTTTTATCAGTATTGGCTATTTAAATAAATATTTTAGCATAAATAAACAGTTTTACATTGTTTATCAGTCACATTTTGGCCATAGTTTTAGTACAATAAAGCAGTAATTGTCAGGGCAGAGGTTGGGAGCTCATGTTTTGTGTCTTACTGTAAAGTAAATCCTGGATATACTTTTGACATTGTATTCTATGACAGTTATAATGCCTCAGTCTTCCTGAAGACCCGTAAATAATGCTACAGATCAACACAAACCCTCTATAATTAATCCTAATCTTTGACTTTTATTATACTGACAGGCACAAGTGAATGAGCAAGTGTTAGGAGCAACGTTGTTTACTGACATGTAAGATCAGATAAGATGTGCCAAACCAAAACAAAGCCATGTTTTTATGCCTGCCCTGAGGACAGCTCCACTAACCATTCCACAAAAACAAATATACAAAACAAACACTAAATATGTAAATAAATTAAACAATAAAGACGATATGTTATTTCAGACAGGCATTCACAACCCCATGCGTACAGCTTTAGTTGTGAAAAACTGAACTGAACTCTTGCATGTCACACACACTATACCACAAAGTAGCAACTCATTTAGGGTATTTGTGAGACCTAAAATTATGATCATCTTCATCAATAACAGTCCTTCTAGCATAAATGGCCTAAAAATGTAAAAATGCACATTGAAAACGTTATATTTGGGTGATCCAGGCGCAAAATGATCTTACCTCAACCTTGAGCGACTGGCATCCTTTCAGAAACTCCCGAATATTTGCAATGCAGTCCGCTTCGCATCGGGGATCAGGACAATACTGCAGGCAATGGAAGAACGAGCATGTAAAACATCTCAACTTTGCTGCAAGCACCTAAGATCACAAAGATTTTGTTTTTGGAAACAAATGTCAGCCAGCCTAGCCGACTAACCACCTGGTACCAAGCTGTCCGACACCACACGCTATAAACCGGATCCGCACAGTTAACAAGTAACTATTTCTTTGCGTGCCCGTTCACACAGCCCGTGTCTGCGTTAGATCTCATCGGGCCTCCAGCACCAGGAAAGATATTTAGGAGGAAGTGACGATGTGCGCCCAGCAAGCCTGTAAAACGGACCGCTAGGGCTACAAATGCATACCTGCAACCAGAAAATGGCCCTTTGAAAACGCCTGGTTGAAATGAGCACAACGCAAATTAAAAGGAAAAAGGAGGGGAGCAAATAAAGAACCAAGAAAACGTAACGGGCCCTTTGCAGAACAGAAACTTTTGCAAGTTGTTGCATTGATCACAACACTTATTATACAGTGCAACATACTCTCCTCTGAATGAAACCACGGGTTTGATACTGTTTTAACAAAAACGTATTCATCAGCCAAATAAGATATTGTACGACCTGTTTTAGGAAAAAGGCGGTGGGGAGGTTACGGTATTGACTATTAGTATTCGTCATTGGTATAAAAAAAATGTATTCATCAAGATCTGACTCTTCAAAATGGCTTTTGCAAAACAAAAAAAGAAGTAAAAATGACTTTACAATCGTTCTTGGTACTCTGTATATAAATGCAGTATATACCGGCAACGAGATATATTTCTAGGTTTGAGAATGCGGAACATTATTTTTTTTCCTCATGTAACAGGAAGTTGATTCTTTATCGTTTAATGGCGCGTCTCGAATAAATAAACAATAAATCAAACGCATTCATCCCGTTGTTTCCCAACGTCTTAAGACAACACGAACACAAACCGTAAGACTTTACGAGTATCGTAAGGATCAGCATCGCGATCTTTCCATGCCGCATGGCTGTAATGGATGCATGTGTATATAAGTAAAATGCATCGTTTAGTAGGCTGTTACTCTTTAACGTGTGTAAGGATGGTTACCTTTATGATGAGTCCAGGTAGCAAACGCTCCGTAAGTTTACACAAAACGACCCCATCTTTTAAAGACGTTTTTAAGAAGTCCTCGGGATCAGCGATGTTCTTTTTAGGGGACCCGAGCACGCCTAATGTTATTAGCCACGTAACAGCCTGCTCCTCTGGGTTCATAGTTCAGGCTCAAAGGGCCTTCAGATGGTACCGCACCCGGTCCGTCCCAACTCTGTTCTCGCGTCGAGATGCTCCCCACATCCGCCGCGCTTCTGCTTTTGCAGCGATGTTACAACGACCATTGAACACCACAAGGAAGTTCTTCAGCGGACGTCTGCCTTACAGCCAGCACAAAGGCTGTTTATTAAAAGTCGTTTTAGTAAGACAATGGGAAATGTCATTGCTGGTTTTTTGGCATTGCCAATCGTGTGCGGCTTAATTCTTGCGCTCTTCGGAAATGACCATGCACATGCCCGCCGTGGTCGTCGTAAGAAACGCTGGCATGACTATACCAAACACCGCACTGTAAATGAAGGGCAATGCATTTTTTTTATAAATATTGGCAATAAAAATAAACGAGATGCTCGCACACTTCATATAATTTATTGTGGAAAAACATTCGTCGTCAACATGCATTAGTTCATCTGCAGCATCCCAATGCCTCCGTCTGCACGACACCAGCATCACTCCATTGCGGTCACCAAGGAAACTGGACAGTCTGGACCAAGACAAACAGGCCAAAGGGGTTAGCTGTATAGAAATGCATGAAATGTATCATTTATTACACACTAAAATTTAAGCATACCTGCTACTTAATACAGGAACAACTTTTTCACCATGACCAACAGGTGTTGATCAGCGACTGAAAGATCATCACACTCCTTTCCTTCGTTATCCTGTAACAAAACAGTTACAGTCAGCCAACACTTAAAACTGATTGGGGAATACATTAAAATGAGGTTTTACAAAAAGGACTCAATCCAATCTGAACGGTTTCCCAGGCTTGTTGATAGGGCGCTGTTTTTCTCCATATGGGCTCCTTTTTGTTAGAATCGGCATGCTTTGCAAGGGGCTCTGGCTTTTAACACTAAGGGAATTTAATACAATTTCAAAAAGGTCCCATTGTGAGGTTTCAAGACGTTTTTCAGCTATTTGGTTTACATTTTGGCTGAAGGTATAGATCCTTTGAAGAGATTCATCTTAAAGTCCTTTTAAAGGGCAATTTGTTTTTCATTTGACAAGAGAATTGTGAAGGGGCAAAAAAAATCCAGACATTTTCTCCTTTAGTGCAACAGGCTGATATTTTAGACTAAGAGCTTCTAAACTCAATGATCCAGTGGCTGGAATTCAAACTCCTTTTGTAGGCAGGTGACATTTTATTAATGTTGGATATTCTAAAATGTTTCAGATAGCAGGATTGCATTTGTAAAGCCAGGGCAACAAAGACGATGTTTGACTAACATTTGACTAACACTAACCTTTAGGCTTCAAATCACACCACCGAGACTTCACGAATACCAGAACAAAAGGGTTTGCTTTGCTTACCAGCTGTTGACAGGTTTTATCTGTGGTGCTGAATTTGTTCTTGCATTTTGGTTGTCTTTGGATTGGTCGATGCAACCAGTCAATTCTTAGACTTTGCGATGAAGGATCCATTTGCACTGAGGAAAACTACACCCATAGAGAGTTTGGGAAAAAGTGACATTTGTCCTGTCTCCAACAATTTGAACAATCTACATGAATATTTTGCATTAGCATCTACATTTGATCATTAAGTGCCATTTTGAAGTGTTCAGCATGGAAAACTGAAAAGGTGAATTGATAATTTGATTTGAATCTGAGCTTTATGGTTTCCTTGAACAGCAGCGTTGCTCAGAATCTTTGATTAAAAACACTTTATTGGTAAATGAAAGCCATGTTTCAGGGCAATGCAGTTTCAACAATCACTATTATACAAAAAGAATGAACACTCATTTGCACGGTACTATTAAATGGAAAATGGGCAATGGGAAAAGAAACTTTGCATTTAAAAAGGGGAGGGCACCTTCACAAGTTTGGGTACAGCTTGAAACTGAAGCTTGAAATCCAGAGTTTAAAAGGATGGGTTTTTTTTGTGGACAATCCAAGACTTTTGAACATATTTGTGTCCTTTTCAGTATCGGTTCCGAGCCATTCCTCTATCAGCCCGACCACCTCCACGACCGCCACCACGAGGTGCCCCACGGCTTGAACTGCTGTATTCTCGAGGAGGATAGCCTCTCTCAAGAGGAGGGGGCGGTCCCCGCTCTTGCCTACCGGGTCTGTCCCCACGACTAGTGGAGTACGGGTCACTTCGACTGCTGGGATAACTGTCACGACTGCCATATCCATCCCGGGAACTGCTGCCATAGTCGTCATAACGACTGCTTCCGCCACTCCCACTGTAGGATGGAGGGGGACCCCTTGAGGGTGGGGCGCTGCGCGAGTTACCTGCAGGGTCAATGGGTCATGTAATTGGCAAAATTTACTTAAACATTCTTTGCATGATACTGCGTTGTCAAGTGCCCATTTCCCCAAATATGTCATGTTTAGCTTAAGGTTGTAAATTATCCAAATAGGGAGAATAAATTTGGATCTTTCTGGTTCTGGATGGCACTTAACCACACGATACCTGAACTACCCAAGCAGTGTTGACAATTGTGCAATCAGAGCCCTTTTGCACGCCATTGTGGAGTAACTGCATTTTCCTTTGGTTCTGAATTCCAGATGTTAGATTGTAGATTGGGTACTCTGTCTCTCTTGGTTGTTCAAACAGAGCTACCAGAACGACTTGGGGGTTTGGGGAGCAAAACGTAGCTTGCGAGAGATTCCTTGTTGGTGTGGTTTTGGTTGAAATACTCAGGATGAAAAGACGCAGCGTTTGATGTTTCCGCTTACTGACCAATCACGCGAGGCAGCCCTTTCAAAGCGCATAATAGACAGTTTAAGTGGAGCCCCTACCCTATTTTCACCACACTGAAAGTTTCTTACCGTAACCATCGTAAGGTTCTCTGTAGGAGCCTGCACTGGGTCGCTCCATATAACCCCTAGGCTCTCGTCCACCACCACCATAACCATCACGATCACTACGAAACAATGAAATGTTAGGTTTTTCTCTACTTGCATCAAGTCCTCTCTACCCATAATTATCTTTAATACAGTACAAGGTTGTGCAATTTATTCTCCTCCTCTCTTTCTTTATTCAGTTGTACAAAAATCAAAAACCACTTTGGCTTGGTTTTTGGTGGCATTTTCAAAAGACACATCTGTTTGAACACACCTGTAGCCTCTGGATGCTGACCCATATTCGTCTCTGGAACTGGAATGGGGTGGATACTCTCGATATGGGTAGTCCCGTGGAGGGGGCGCATAGTCCCGAGAGTCACGTGAGCTCATGTAGTCACGGCTGGAGTAACTGCAAAAAGTGAATGGCTCTGAAGTTAAAACATGAACTAAGCTGAGTAAATACAGAGGTATTCATGCTTTTACATGTCATCTGACCTGTCTTTAGTACTGTAGTGGTCATCACGTGGTGAAGGACCATCATCCCTTCTTGACATCAGCGAATCCCTGCGGGGAGGAGGACCATATGGGTCCCTGTCTCTTGACATTGGTGCTGTTAAAACATGTATTTTTAGACCATTTTTATGACTATTTCTACATTTATAAAAATGTAAAACCCTTTATTATCAAAACTCACGTCTGCCCATTGGTCCCGAGGGTGCAGATCTCTTGGGTGGCGGCCCTCCATTCCGCACTGGGGGTCCTCTCTTCAATGGAGGTGGACCTCTAGATGACATACCTTTAAAAAAAGGTTCTACAATCCCTACGTTATCTTGGTAAAGCGCTAGCAGACAGTCTGCATATCCAATAGATGCTCAGAACTTCTTAGAGGACAATCAATTCAAACAGATCATCAAAAGTGTCTCATCACTGCAAAGTGAAAAATAAATAACTTTTGAGGCTGTGAATATTACCTCTGCTTGGTGGTCCCCGCATTCCACTTGGTGCTCCTCTGGACCCCCGTGGGCCTCTGGCAGGACCACGACTCCGTGGATGAACTGGTGGTGGACCACGCCGCCCTGAAGACTCAAACTGGGGCTTCGTGGCCTGTTCTACTTTAATGGGCTTCCCATCGAGGGGCTTAAAAACACAGAATAAAGATTTTGAAAAATCTTGGTCTTAAACAGAAATAATTAAATCAACCAATTACGCAGATTTTTATGTAAGCTCAGAACTTCTTAGAGGACAACGGTGGGCTACATCAGTTCAAACAGATCATTGCCACAATCCATCATCACAGCTTACAAGTGTAAAGTTTGCACTAGCACATACCTTGCCATTCATTTCTCTTGCAGCATCTTTAGCATCACCAGGATTCTCGTATGTCACAAAAGCGAAACCTCTAGATTTGTTTGTTTCGCGATCCTTCATCAACAGAACTACAAAAGGCAGGAGGGAATGAAACATACGGTCAAACGTTTGTTTACTTATACAAAGTGTCTTCAACATTTTTTGCTCATCCTCCAGAACCTCAATAGATGACAAACCAGAGGGATTCCAAGAGCCAGAAAAATCGGACTTTGACAACCACCGTTACTGGCACAATGTTATTTCATTTTAACTTATCCAATGATTTTCAAACTCCTGCTACAATTACTTTATCATTTACTTACACATGACCTTTTCTGATTCAATCATTTCAATATTTCCCTGCCTTTTCTCCAATAATGGAGCTGGGTCAGTATTCAAACATTTCGTTCATGGCTACAAGATTAGACACCAGGAGAACATCATTTTTTTCGTCTCTTCGTGTACATTATCATCACACTATTTTACAAAAGTATATTGTAAGGACTCTACTCTAAAGACCTTTTTTTAAGAAAGGGAGGAATCATTTCCACAACACAGCCCATATTAAACTGCAATTACCTTCAGATATTCTGCCAAATTTGCTGAAATAGGCTTCAAGGACCTTCTCGCTGGTTTCAGTGTTGAGGCCACCGATGAACAGCTTCCCTGGTCGGTCCGCCTCCGCCATGTTTTCGCTATTGCAACTGGAGAGGAGAAAGACGCACTTTTTCATTGCAAACGAACCGTCCAGTCTATGACACGAGTAACTGCAGAAACCAATGCTTAACCATCTGAATAAGCTGGAAATGTCACGTTAAGATAGAAAACGACATTTCGCGTTAGCTCGATCTGAACTAGATGACCGACTAACGTGAGCGTTACAGGCGAGCACCACCAGCTATAATCACTCCAGTTCATTATTTCACAACATACTGAAACTTTAGGCAGACCACTTTGCACTGAATTTTATTGAAAATGCATTAATTTTTAAAACATGCTTCACAAAATGGCGGACGCCTGCACTCATCGGGTCAGTGTGTTACACACGTTGAATCGGGATCCTCAAACGACCACCAAAACACTTACTGAAAACCTCCTTCAGATCGGATCATAATGCATAATCGATTAACACTGCATGTTACGAGATCAACACCTAAAAAGCGCGTTTAATGTTGCCATCCAGCGCAACGAGGCCATTTCAGCTGTTAAAATTATATTTATGTATGACAACGGCGAAAATTAATAAAGGCAGTTAATACAGACGTGCATTATAAGATTGCCACCTATAGAGAAAGCAAACGACGCCATGAAACTGAACCACAGACTCGAACAAAACAGCACTCACCGCGGGCTCAAAAGACAGAAACAAAAGGGGCTGCAGGTTTATATGCGTTTCGGTCCGCCCAGGGCAGCACAGTTACCCACTCTGTGGTAGGAGGGGGCAATTCAACAGTTTAAAAGTCTTTAACGCCATCTATAGCTGTTTTTGTAAAACGCAGTCATTAAAGTCACATTACAAAAGATCACAATATCATTAAATTAATTTTTATACATTTCTGTTACAGGTTGGATTACGTTTTCCCATCACTTATCTTTTGTCGAAGTTTACTATTACTTATGGTTGCTATTATTATTATGATGATGATGATTATTATTGTTGTTATTGTTTGTTTAACTATTTGTTTTAAACAAATAGAGAG
Organism: Chromobotia macracanthus; assembly: GCA_036877525.1. Classification (NCBI taxonomy): domain Eukaryota; kingdom Metazoa; phylum Chordata; class Actinopteri; order Cypriniformes; family Botiidae; genus Chromobotia; species Chromobotia macracanthus. The sequence goes on from JAZGTH010000017.1 coordinate 5,913,796, forward strand.
TGAGAGATGATGATTGAATGTTAGAAACGGTATACGTGTGTGTAAAAATGTGCCCACATCTACGTGTGCAATATATACCATTCATTATCATCACATCTGAAAAATGAACATTATTATATTACGTCCGAAATCTTTATTAACGCTTATACGCGATGTGGAGGAATCAGAGGCGGAGACACGAGGGGCGGGGCTCGGATGGAGATAGGAAGTGATACAGCAGCGTTGAATCAGAGGCAGCTGCGGAGTCGCTGTCGTGGTAGCCCAATATTTCCTCCGTGAACCCTCACCGGTTTTCTCCAACAGAGTAAACCAGACTTAAGAAACCGGCCTGGCGAAATGAAGTCACCGAATCCGCGTTTTACATTTGTGTGGAGTTTGATAGCGATCAGCTCCTGTTCTGGATTCTACCTTCCGGGTTTAGCGCCAGTCAGTTTTTGTGAGAAAGCTTCGGAAGGAGATGCGACGGAATGTCAGGTGAGCTTTTGTTGCTTTATTGGCAATATATTATAAAGCATTATCCGGCCTGTAAACAAATGTTTGGACACCGATCCAGTAGGAAATGTGTAGATCATTTGGGATCTTCTGCAGTGCGAGCTCATGTTTTCAGTCGGTCCTCTCACATCAGATCAAAAGTGTTCATGTAAAAGCTTGAATCGGATGGTTGCGTTGTGATTAATGTTCCCACTCGCATGCAATGTTATTCCCAGACTGAGATCCAGATGTTTGTGAACAGACTAGACTCTGTGGAATCGGTCCTGCCTTATGAGTATGACGCGTAAGTATGTGTGATCCCAATGCAGGCTTCATTTCATCTGTATTTCAATATAAGATTTGAGCTAAGTTGTGACTAAATACCCCTTAATGCAGGTTTGACTTCTGCAAAGACACAGATGAAAGAAGGCCTTCAGAGAACCTGGGGCAGGTGTTGTTTGGAGAGAGAATAGAAACGTCCCCTTACAAGGTAAGAGAGCTGTCTGTCAGCCACCTAACAACCGGTTTATCTTTCTAAACTTTTTGCCCATTGTGTTGAATGGTTATTGTGATGGGCCTTTTTAAAATGTGTTATTTTCAGCTGGCTCCATATGTTGCTGGGCCAGTTTTACTTGATTTAGAAGCGACAGATACTCATTAAACCACACTTACCAGCGCTTGCTATTATACCTATGCTAATATTATAATATTAGCTATTATACCTTAATTAATAGCCATAATATATTATTATATTTATAACCCCGACAAATGCATTAATGTAAATAAAATTCCTTTTCTGTATGTTACTTGGCTTGACATTATTGTACTGTCAAATGCGCTTTATTCAACAGCAGCAATATACCTTTTAAAATGAACTGGTTATGTTGACTAGTTTGCATGAGTTCAGTATTCCTGCTTCTTGCCGAACAATGGATGATCATCCTTCAGGTACTGATGAATTTCTCCTGTTTCAGTTTTTATTTAAAGCTGACCAGGCATGTGTGAAGGTCTGCACCAAATCGTATGATACATCTTCAAAAGAAGATAAGTTACAGTTGAGTTTTCTGAAGAGAGGAATGGAGCTGAATTACCAGCACCACTGGTAAGTCCACAAGGGTGTGCCAGCAACGTGTCAGTCGCTTCCCAGGTTATCATCATAACCAGACGCATTGCTCAGAAGAAGTTAACAAAGACAAAACACTTATCTGTCACTCTACGGTTTGACATGTAATACATTTATTTACATCACTGTGTGTTTAAAGGTTATGAAAAACAGAGCCATGTTTCTCATAAGCATTGTAAGTCTAAGTATATCAGAGAGACCATTGGTACCAATGGGTCTACCTATTTTTAGGTTTACAACACTTTTAAGAAACGCAGCCCAGATCAGTGGTTTGATCTTTTTTTTTTCTCTTATTTTACAGGATTGTGGACAACATGCCTGTAACGTGGTGTTATAATGTGGAGGACAATCAGAAAGTGTGCAACCCTGGATTTCCCATTGGATGCCTTGTAAACCAAGAAGGAAAGCCAAAAGATGCCTGTGTTATCAATGTGAGACGGCCTGTTTTATAGTATCCTGAACAGATGCATGGTGGAAAAATGTTATTTATAACACATTTTCAGAAAGTGTGTAGTTGCAATTTACAGTGCCGTTATTTAGGGGGAACAGCCGTGTTATAATATACTGAAGGGGAGCTCACCAAGATCCTATAATTTATGTATTGGGCCGGTGAAGAAAAAGCTCACCCTATGTTGTCCCACACCTTGTGAATTTTAGGCATTTTATTACTGACTAGCCTCTCTCATTGCATAAATTTGTTATTTGCTTTTTCAGGCTGAGTTTAACAAAAAAAACACTTATTACATTTTCAACCATGTGGACATCACCATAACTTATCATGGTGCGGATGAAAGCAATGGGATGAGTGCTCGACTTGTGGCTGCTAGTTTGGAACCTAAGAGGTCTGTTAACATACTTAATCTCAACTATCTGCCATTTAGTCAAAGGTCTAGCTATGTGGGGCTACGCTTGGCACGTATATAACCAATATAGCAGCTCATTGGTGTGTTTCTGTCTGATTCCCAGTATCAAACACAGTGATGAGGGTAATCCATCATGTGAAGGACCTCCCATGGACGTACCAGCAGAATTCAACAGCAATCTCAAAGTGACCTACACCTATTCTGTTAAATTTATAGTAAGTCTGTTCAATGAATCTTTGTTGCGTTTGGAGATGGTTGGACAGACCTGTGTTACAGTGTTTTTTTGCATTTCAGCGCAATGATGAGATTAGATGGGCTTCTCGATGGGATTACATTTTGGTTTCAATGCCTCACACTAACATTCAGTGGTTCAGGTAAACAAAGAGCGTAAATGGCTGAAAATTTCTTTTAATGTAGAATACGAAGCCATAACAATATCATTATGCATATTAATGGACGATCTTAATTTGACTTCCAGCATCATGAACTCTTTAGTCATCGTGCTCTTCCTGTCTGGCATGGTGGCCATGATCATGCTGAGAACACTTCACAAAGACATTGCCAAGTACAACCAGATGGACCAGGTATGTTGAATTTACTTTGTTTCCATTGCTACTTTTATCTAGATAACTGAAGTAATGAATGACTGAGTTACGTCACATCACTCTTGTGTCAATACAGCTGACACTCCCAAGATGGGCAACTAACCAAACTTCCAATTACCCAGTTGTGTTTTATTACGTTTATCAAGTGATCCACCCTTGTGTGTCAAGAAGTTGCTTGGTTTTCTGTGCTTCAAAGTTTACCATGGCCATTTAAAGGGGTCATATCATGAGGGTTCAAATTTTGATTGATCTTTTGAGGTGAAGGAGTTATATGTACTATATTAACACACTTCAATTCAAAACATCCTGCTCAGTCTAAAAAGGCCATTTAGTTTAAGATTTCTAGGGGAATTTAGTTGTCCTGTGTGATGTATGAGGTTGCTAAATACGCTCAAAATATTGATTGTTTTCTTTCACTGGGAGTCTTTTATAATGGATGGATGTGCTTTTTGGAACTTTCAAAATCTCAGGCACTATTCAGTGCCTTTATAAAGCAAGGAGAAGCCAAGATGTTTTTTAATGTAATATACCTCTGGTTGTGTTTGGCTGAATAAAGAAAGTCATATACACCTAGGATGGCATGAGGGTGTGTAAATAATGAAATATTTTTCATTTTGGGGTGAACTAATCCTTTAACACGTGGATGATCTGAAACTTGACCCAACTAGTCACAGTGAGGTAATCCGGAGAAGACAGATACTAATATTCCAAAACAATCAGAAGAACTAACAATACACGTGTTAAATGCGTGACAGTTCTCAAATTTCATGTTGTCGCTAGCTGTGAATGCCACTTGCTTCTAAAGGATTCTGATTTAGAAAGAATGACTGTGGTGTGATGCAGCTTTGCAGACAGACTGTTATGAAGGATGGGCTGCTAAAGAAAGACTATATTGACATGATGGCAAACAAGCAGCTCACATGAGTGCTGTTTCTTGTTTCTCACACACACACACACACACACACACACACACACACACACACACACACACACACACACACACACACACACACACACACACAAGGCACAGCAACAAAAACGGATTTAAAATTTTACTAACTTACCAACTAACTGGCAAAAACAGATAAATAAAAGGTATGATATGACACCTTTAAATTATTAGTTTACCAAAGGCAGAGATAGACAGTTGTCCTCCTAGTTTAAACATACTACCAGTTTCCTCACTGTATTGATTATAACACTTCCTGTCACTAAAATCTCTTGTGACATTCACAGGCTGACTGGGTTAAGATCCTTCCAGTTGCAAACGGTACTTATGTAAGCTCATAAGCTTATTATGTCGCTGGTGATTATGATTTATGATTGTTTGGCTTCTGGGAAAATTCCTTTGTATAGTAACACATACTCTAATCCTGCTCACCAATCAAGGTGAAAATAAAAGGAGCTTGTGATTGGAGCGGATATTGTCACTTACTTTTTAGATGACTGTGTGGTATCTGGCCATAGTAGTTTACCTGTAGTTATGTGATGTGACCTCATATGATCATTAATGAAACAGCGGTCATATGAAGGTTGTGACAGGCTGTACGTTGTTATATCATCTGCAGGAAGATCTCCAGGAGGAGTCTGGGTGGAAGCAGGTACATGGTGATGTGTTCAGGACACCCAGGATGGGCATGCTCCTGTCTGTCTTCCTCGGACAGGGCACTCAGATCTTCATCATGACCTTCATCACACTTTGTAAGTGCTGAAACAGAATAAAATGTAGTTTATTGTAGAATCTGTATTGTCTCCATGAAATAAAAAAAAGAGATTTGTTGCCTTTTGTCTGACAGGTGACTGATATTTCTGTGGCGCATATTCCTGAAAAAAACATTCTTAAACACTAGGGTTTAAGGTTATGTTTCGGTTAGATACACCATTCTTGTATTCTCACCAACCTACGATTGCCCACACATTTTAGGATTATATTTCTTAATAGGAATATTGTTCCAGAACCAACAAAAGATGTTGATCCAGAAACAAAACTCACATTGACAATATGAATTTCAGCAAGTCTTTTCCAGGAAGTGTTTAAAAAAATTTGATCCAATAACAATAACATTGTTTTTGAAGCACATAGTATGTGTTTCCTCAATGTAAGTGATGATTCTGATTTTTTTACTTTTAGTCTTGGCCTGTATGGGTTTCCTGTCTCCAGCTAACAGGGGAGCTCTCATGACCTGTGCAGTGGTGCTGTGGGTTTTGCTGGGCACACCTGCAGGCTACGTGTCAGCCCGGCTCTATAAGAGTAAGTATCATATGGGATCTGACATTACCAAATATATTTTCTTCTCAAAAGAATAGATATAACTGTAATGCAATAAATAGATCAAGCATCATAATATATATGAGATTTGCAGAGGTTTTATTTGTGATTATATATGCATATTGTGGTTCAATATGCTTTTAAGTGAACTCACCCAACCATTTCATTTGTGTCATCAGCTTTTGGAGGTGAAAATTGGAAAACCAATGTTCTCCTCACAGCCTTTTTGTGTCCTGGGTATGTTGACAACTCTCTTTATCAGAACAACAGAAATATTTTTTTTTTAAAAGGGACAGTTCACCCAAAAACGAATGTTTTTCATCATTTACTCACCCTTATGCCATTTCAAACCTGTATGACTGTGGAACACAAAAGAAGATATTTTGAGAAATCTCTCAATGGTTTTGTGTCAATGAATGCCACTGTTGTTTGGTTACCAGCATACTTCAAAAAGGCTTCTTTTGTGTTCCTTAGAAGCAAAAAAGTCAAAGACACGAGGGTGAGTAAATGACAGAAGAAATGTCATTTTTGAGTGAACTTTCCCTTTAATGCAAGAACACAGTTTTACATGCATGGCTCATTGTTGTTATTGCAGGATTGTGTTTGTGGATTTCTTCCTGATGAATCTCATTCTGTGGGTGGAGGGCTCCTCTGCTGCCGTTCCTTTTGGTACACTAGTGGCCATCCTGGCGCTGTGGTTTGGCATTTCTGTACCTCTCACTTTTGTGGGCGCGTACTTTGGCTTCAAAAAACCAGTGAGTATGTCTCCTTGGTCGGAGCTGCGCTGATTGTTCCTGTGAGTTCTTCAACAGCTTTAAAGTACCATTCTAATTGCTGGTGTTCAGACATATTCATCCTTAAAAGGCCTTAACTACAAGGATGAGAAGGTCTTTATATAAAAGACAAATTGAACTCCACAATTCCTCTGTTTGGTTGTTTGTGACAGTGTATTTGTAATGTTTCTTTCTATCACCATCACTTTTGCCATCTGTGTGTGATCTTCTCTTGGCATGCTGTGATGCACGTGGGTGTGTTTTGATTTTGCTTTCACAGGGCATTGAGCCGCCAGTGAGAACAAACCAGATTCCTCGGCAAATTCCCCAGCAGTCTTTCTTCACCAAACCAGTGCCGGGCATCGTCATGGGTGGCATCCTGCCCTTCGGCTGCATCTTCATCCAGCTCTTCTTCATCCTCAACAGCATATGGTAAAGTCAGACAGCTTTTATTTTTCGGGATGTCTCCACTATCAACTCATTTCAAACTGACACGTTTGTAGATGTTTTGGACCTAACAGTGCACTACAATGTTCCTCTGAAGGTCTCATCAGATGTATTACATGTTTGGCTTCCTCTTTCTGGTCTTCATCATCCTGGTTATCACCTGCTCTGAGGCCACTGTTCTGCTCTGCTATTTTCATTTATGTTCAGAGGTGAGAGTGAAAACTGATCAACAGTGTTTTTTCACACAACACAGATTTGTACAGTTTTGAACTGATCAATCAGTTGATCAGTCAGTATGTTTCAATCAGTACAGATCTCCAATACATTTTTGTCTGAGAAAATTATTTTGTCAGAATTTTTTCAGTCTCAAAGCTCTCAAAATATATATGGGAATAACCATCCCATACTGATGGTCTATAAATGCTTCCATAATGCTATTTACATGTTCACATTTGCCAGTGATACATGCTAGATTAACCGGTAGATGTGTATGTAGACATAACTAGGTTCAAATTGAGCTATAAAAATGTACCTTGCAATGTTCTGTACAGAGCCCCTCCCCAACAGGGAATGTTATAGTGTCAACATGGTGGTCACTATAGGGGGGCAACCAAACATATATATTAAAAATAGACTACTGATGTGACTGATCTCATGAAAGTGGACATAGCTCACTATTCACTTCTTTAGGTGTAACTTTAGGTGACTTTTCAACTACTGCCCAGAGAGCCTCCAACTTTTCCTTAATGAAAGTTTTCCCGTGTTTATTTGACAGGATTATCACTGGTGGTGGCGATCGTTCCTGACCAGCGGTTTCACAGCTGTTTATCTGTTCATCTATGCAGTGCATTACTTTTTCTCAAAACTTCAGATCGTAGGGGCAGCGAGCACCATCCTGTACTTCGGTTACACTCTGATCATGGTGCTCATCTTCTTCATTTTTACAGGTATGATTTATGAGACGCTCTGTTTCCCTTTAGCCTCAAACCATTCATTGATTTACAATGTTTTTGAATGTAAATCTCTTCAGCTTGATGACTTCAGCAGACAAAAAGACTCCTTTCTAATTTTTGATATATTTTAATCTTTGATATTTATTGCTTAATTGGGTGCTATCATCTCAAACATCTTTAATCAAATGACACAGTGACAGCCGTTAACCACTTTAGAGCAAATATGCTCACACTGCTACACAAGAAGGATGCACAAGAAGAAATAAGTGTGTTCCATTTTCCATGTTCAGTACCATACAGGGAAGTATTGTTATCAGTGCTTTGGTGTACAGTTCAAAAGCTTCTGGAAAAGCCATATTTTGTGTACTTAGTGTGACATAGATTTGTTCCCCTTTCTAGGGCCCCTTTTTAAGTAAATAGGGTTAGTATAATTTAATATATTGTATAATATAATATTAATATATTATATTATAATATTATATTATAATATTATATAATATAATTTTGTGTTGACTCCACAACCTTTTCATAATTTAATGTTTCGGTGCAGCAGAATGTTTCCCTGCTGGTGCTTTAGTTTGGCAGGTGATCAGGTTTGGTCACTTTGTTCCTGCCCGGTGACTGTGTTCTGGCCGTGGGTAATTGGGACACTTATAAATATTCCAGCTCATCCTTCAGTGTTGTTGAAAGATAGCAGTGCTCCCTCTGGCCTTAATCACATCTCCCTCGCTTTTCCTCATTGATATGCTGAGACTGAGGTGACAAGAGGCGGCCAGCTGTCTGCCAGCCACAGCCCAGCACCCAGAGCTGTAAACAGCTGTGCTTGGCTAACATCGACATATACTTGCTCATGTCCTCTCACCTATGTGCTCACAGCTCTACCTGTGCTGTTCTTCTAATCCTGTACTTGATTTAGTACAGTCTAGTGATTTTAATCCTTAGCCCCTATAACAGGACTAGGGACTAGGACTAACAGTCCTAGAGTCTAAGCTCCTCCGTGACAAATTAAGTCTATTAATTTAGCCTGGCATTCTTTCTTCATTTCATAGCTTTGCTTTGAATGATGGGAAGTCATCGTCATCAGTGTTTTTTTTTTTTTGAGTGCATATTAGCCACAATCTATTTGTTGCCATGGATTCTTCTAGATGCTTTAGAATCCCTGTCTACAGCTGTTATGGTAACTTCCATGCGCAGGTGCTTGATGGGGTATAAATGTAAGGCAAAAGAGAAACAATAGGCTCGCTGGATTGACATTTTTTAAGCCTGTGACGCTCTCAGTCTCTGAGCATACTTAGCCATGTCTTCGCCACATATGAGAATAATAGTTACACCATCCCATAATGTGTTTCAGCCAATCTTAGCCTGACTTTCTAGATCCTGAGAGAAAAGCAGAGATAAAGCAATAGCATGTGGGGAAAGTGAGGGGGAGTTGTGTGAATCTTCTGTTTATAAATCTGTCCAAAAATAGATTGGGAGCTGGAGCTTTAAGTCAGACTTATTGTTGAGTGGCTCATCTCACACAGAGCTGGTTTTTATCTGTCATCGGCGCCCTGGCAATGATCAGATTTAATCCAGCGCTTCATTACACTCGCCATAGTTTAGCTCCGTCAGATAATTTGCTACATTGAAATGGCTCCGTTCACAGATGGTTATCTTGTAAAACACCACCCAAATTACTTCCAATGTGATTTTAATGAAGCTGCTATCTGATAACGTACACTATTTACATTTTATTGTAATACAGAGAATTTTCTGACTCCAGATCAGAAGATTTAAGATTCATGGGCTTCTCTAACATAACTGCTTTTTTTTTACACAGGTACTATAGGTTTCTTCGCCTGCTTCTGGTTTGTAAATAAAATCTACAGTGTGCTGAAAGTGGACTGAGGGTGAAGGAGCACAACATCTTTTTGCAGTTCCGAGCTTTCAGTTAACGGAAATCTAAAGAGACATTAAAATGAAGGAAAACATTTCCAAGGACTCAGAAAACCCCCTCTTCTTTCCCTAAATGCTGGTGTGTGGCTAAACTGTCAGTACTTCACTCTGTTCATTTGCACATTGACCTGCTGTAGGTCTGTGTTTCCTCCAAAGACCTTTAACAATGTAAAGATCTTTTACATAATGTTTAATGTTGCCTGACTGCTAAACGCACAGTGCTCACAGCAGAAGCCCTTACCTTATGATCTTCTGATAATGTCTTAATATGTTTTATACTGAAACACATGTGGTTTACTATTTTTATTTGATTTCTTCATCTGTAAAGACATCTGTCATGACATGATAATACAATGAATCCTGTCCATACCACAACCTTGTCACGTCCTATTGGTGTGTTTCAATAATTACTGTTTCTGTGCTGTCAGTGTCATAATCGTCCCATTCTGTTTTGTTTTTTATGGTTTTATCTGACTGATAAAATGTTAATGGAGGATGCAGAATGGTTAAGAGGCACATCTTTTGCTACATGACATTTTTATACAAGTAATAATAGCTTAATAATAGGAGCCTAGTTAGTGCTTTTGTACTTTTTATTAAATTATTTAAACGTAGTTCAAAAACAGCCATCACATAAAAACTATACATGGTTTCACATATTATTTCCCCCTGTAACTTTAACTCAAAACCCCACAGAATGTTTTATTAAGTTTTATGAGGTATACGTGAACATTCTTTACCATGTTATAACAAAAGAAAATAAAACATTACAACCATTACAAAAATGCCTAAACATATTTTTGTAAAACAGTCTGGTGTTACAGTTGAAGTGAACTGATGTCTGCTGACTGTAGTTAAATTAGTCTGATTGTCTACAGTTTAGTAAGTGCCGCAGACATCAATGGAAACTGAAAGACAGTCGCAAATGCCTGTAATATATTGCAGCACCTACTGGTATCAAAGTGATAACTGGCTGTAGCAGAAGAACGGCAGGTTTAATTTATTAAGGTTTATTAACAGTTTAATGTCAGACGACCTCGGAACAGCCCAGCATGAGCTGTCCGACTTTCTATAGGGAAATATGTTCTAACCCTATAACACAAAAGCTTCATCAATTGTGAAGCCATATTGTTTAATCACATGGTGTTTCAGGAACTATGTATTATTTATGTACGGAAACACTGACAATTCCCACTGGTCCAGAGGTAAGAGAGTGGGGCACATCATGTAATACCCTGAGATCCTTGGGTGAATCACATTAAGACATATCCAGGTCATATTTCACTACAACATCGAATTACCACTCAGATTATTTTGTCATTTTAATAAGAATTGAAGGAAAATAAGATCAATTGTTTAAAACTAAATACATTTTTTAGTTAAAAGTAAAGAGTAAAGTTAAAAGTAAAGAGAATAGTGAAAATTGTCTTTAAGCAAAATATCATTTATTTAATTTATTTTGGGGTGAAACATGACATGTATATTGAATTTTTTTTGTGAATTTCGCCCTCCTGGTCAAAATACTGAAATCCTTCCACATTATACACGATGTGATGTGAAAGTTAATTCTGCTGTCGGTTAGATACTGGTGAATGTGCTATTTTTAAATACTGTACCAAGAAAAATACAGTAACAGAAGAGACTGCCAGGCAAGCCCACTTGTGGTCTATAGCCTTGACATAATGTAAAGTTCAGTGTCAGAGAGAAAAAGACAGACACAGATTACAATGAATACAACTAAAATACATTACAAAAATATTCACAACTCTCTCCAACATCACATTACTTTCCCACTGAGACTTAACCAGCAGCAGCTCTGATAACTCACCCATCCCTTAATGCTGATGAGATTCATCGCTTAAGTATCATATTGTTACTGGAACAATGAATAAATAAAACAGTTAAATTGTTTAATCCTGAAACAAAGTAATCAGTCTATTGTATGTGTACAATAGTAGCTTGCTTGTAATTACTCATATATTTAATACACTTTATCTATTAGAGAACTTTGATTAGGATGACTAAGTTGTATGACGAACAAGTTGATACGTATGCTTATAAAAATAGACAAAAATCTCTCCACATTAACTCTAGATTGTGGAAAGTAATTCATTTCTAAACAACATACAGATTTTTTTGTCTTTTCTGTCATTTTATAGCAATACCGTTCCTTTTTACACTGGTGTACAGTATACAAAGAACATTCATTTTGTTTGACATATACACTACTTTATATTGTCTCATAAAGGTATTTTTCTAACAGTTCACTCCAGATTATTCCTGCAATTCTAAAACAAAAGTGACATTCTATATTTGATGGAGCACTTTATACCACATCTCCATTATAATACATTTTTAACATACTTTAACATACAGTATACATTTGCCTTAAAAGCATTTGGAATGTTAAGAATTCTACAATGTTTTATGGTTGCTTTCAAAACTTGATCTTGATTCGAAAATCCATTATGAATATCCATTATGACAGCGCATGGTAGCATGTAATTTATGATAGATGCTAAACCACTTTCCCTTGAAAATATTAAATTTTTTAACTGAGAAAATGAACTCAAAGACTTTCATCATTGGCCTGCAAATCTATAGTTCCATTAGTACCATTGCTAGGCTTTGTTGTTGTTTTTGTGCAACAGTTCAGTACAGAACAGTACATCCATCCATAATACATAGGGTTGAAGTTTAGTGTATTTAGTGAAATTGTGTTAAAAGGCACAGAATTACTCATTTGATTCAGCATATCAAATTGTGCCTATACTAAAAATGCTTGAAACCACCATAAATGTATATATACCCCAATACTATCTCAGTGGCCTTACTGTAGATTAAAGACAGGTATATACACATAACTGCCATACAAAATAGTTGTTTTCTAAGGTTGCTTGTTGCTGTGTACAGTGAGCTCCTTCTCTGAGCTCAGACTGATGGATGTGGTCTCCTTACGGCTGTCCTTTGACCTCCTCTCTGTAGGGGAAGAACTGGTGGTCCCTTCCTCCCAGGTGGGTAGAGGGCACACCCGGGTGGCCTGGCCAGACAGGTGAGGGTGTGCCAAGCGCCCATCTGTCACCGTGAAGCAGCTGTCCACAGCAGAGCCCTGACTGATCCGGCCCTGTCCGCACAGCGGGCCGCAGAGCAGAGCCAGGAACTCCTTACGTACGCTGCGGTGCATGTATCCATAAATGTAGGGGTGTAAGCAGCACTGCAGGAAAAAGAGAATGAGAGCCATAGAGGCCAACCAGGGAGGCACTGATGCACTGGAGTAGATGGATATTGTGCTCAGAACACTGTATGGGCCCATACTGAGCACATAGGACGCCATGATGACGAACACCACCCGCGCCGCCTTGCAGTGATAGTGGAACCGCCTGTGGCGCGTCCTAATTGGGTAAGAGGCCGAGAAAGGCCCCTCCGGCTGGGGCTGCTGCCTTTGAGGACTGGGACAGGGTGCCTGGGAATCTGGTGGAGGATTTGATTGGATCGGGTGAACAAGAGCATTTTGTCTCCTTGCCGCTCGAAACACCATCCAGTAGCAGCAAAGCATGATCACCACGGGCAACCAGAACGAGAGCGCTGACACAAGGGCTGAATAGGAGTAGCTTGAGGACCAAACCACGGTGCAGGCATTGTGGCGGCGGTCGAATTCGATAGCTCCCCAACCGTACAGTGGCGGTGTGCTCTGAAGCAGGCTGAGAAGCCATGTGAAAGCAATCAAGTTGGTGCCCAGGTGAGGCGTCATGCGGGTGGGGTATGACAGCGGGTGGATAATGGCAAGGTAGCGATCCACGGAAACCACAATGATGGTGTTGACACCCGCAAATGCAAACAGGTGCATGAGAACCACAAGGGCCTGGCACAGACGGGCATCTAGGGGCCAGACCTCAGGCACAGTGGCAGCTATGGCAAAGGGCATGACCAGCACCGTCTGCAGCAGATCGGCTAGAATCAGGTTGAGCACAAAGCGGTTGGCGACATGGAGTAGCTGTGGCTTGCGCTGAAATACCAACAGCACCACTACGTTTCCAAAAAGTGAGGTGCACACTATTATAGAGATGAACACCATTTTTACCGTGCTGTTCACCAGAGATGGTGACAGCAGGGGTGCGCCAGGGTCCCAGGGCACTGTGCTGGAGTTACTGCCCAGTCCAGGAGATGGAGAGGTGGGCATGGTGGCAGAAACGAGGTGGGAGATACAGCATTAGGAGCTTTTTGGATATCGCCGACACCAACATGTAGATCTGCCCAATATTTTATCACTGTTCACCCCTTGAGAACAACACAGAAGACAGACACTCAAAAAGGGGTGATTTTCTTTTTCCCCCCACATTAAACCCTCCTCACCCCTCTCAGATTATTATTCTCATATGCCAATTTTGTCATTAAGCCACAACGAAACAGAGATTTGGTTAAACCACTGCGCGCAGGACACCACAGCCCTAAATACAGACGCACCAAATGTTGAATACATTTTCATCGCTCAGTGCATTTTTATTTCTTACCTTGTCGGGTTTTGCACACGAATCAGTGTTGGCAAGCACGGGTTGAATTACACGCATCCACCTCTCTGGCAAACAATGAGAAACAGCTGGAAATCACCGCTGAAGAAGTCCATTGTTAACCGTGAGCGAAAGCGGCGCTGGTTTCTCTGGTGCAAATCTCATGCAAATCTCATGCAATCTAATGCAGGACATTTACCGTGTGACGATCGTGGAAAACGAAGCACATCTTCGGCTCCTTGCCAATGGCTGTCGGTTTTCGTCTTTGTGGTGTCTCGCATTATTGAAGGTTTCTCTGTCATTAATGGCAGCCGCTCGGTTCTCATGGTGAGGAGCTCATTCAGAGATGGAGAAACATCAGACAGCTTAGGGTCTTCTAATGTCACAGCTCATATTGTTTCACCAAACCTCTGTGGATGATGCTTGGATAGCCTGCTTGTGAACATGAGGTGACGCACATATGGCAATGCCACAGCGCTTATACACGAACATATGAAGACTCAGATGCTGTCCGTCATCAGCACCAAAATCATCTATTAAAATCATCGTTTTTGTCGAGGATGAAAATGCTAGGCAAGCATACGACACAGTGCCCAATGTACTTTAACAGGTCGTCTATATTAAAATAGCAGTGCACCATGTACGCCATGAACCTTTTAAAATACAGATATTACGTAGCCTACTGCTCTTTTATAATGCAAACTATTATTTTACCAGAAATACTAAAAATCTCTCAGATACTGGATACTTAATGCATACTAGTTAGAGTACACGATGCATTTATTCATCACCCAATATTGAAACACTTGCGCAGTGTGCATCTCCAAAACTGCACCAACTATTGAGGTGGAGCATTCATGATCCATAAGAGCTGATGAGACACCATCAGTTATTCTCATCTGCTCTCACTGTTGTTTTTTATTAAGAATGTGATTTATTTTGCTGATGAAATTAAAGTATAGCACTCATTTGTTGGTGTTTAGCGCCACCCCGTGTACCAAGCGAGGCATTGCATGAGTTTTTTAGATTTGAAGCTCTCTTTTAATACCCATCCCATTTTTAAAATGTGTTGTTCCTGTTCAGATATTCACATTTAATTTCTGTAGCCTAGCATCAGTGCATCAAAGTCCTTTCCTGTTTTATAGTTATAAAATGTTATAAAATGACAATAAAATTCCTTGTTGTTAATAGAGGGATATAAGCCATTATTTATTAGACACACAGGGAAATTGGTTGGGCTGAAAAGCACATTGAAAGCAATGATGGAAAGCACTTAAAGGTAGGGTAGGCAATTGCAGAAAGGCTAGCATTAGCAAGCTAGCTTTGAAAGCATAAGATCCCGCCCTCCCTTCAGAGAGATCCGAACCCACGGCGCCTCCCATAGTGCGCAGAGGTATGCAAATACATTGTGTGACAGACAAGTAGCACATCCTATCATTACATTCGAACCAAATGCAATGATCGGACGAACAATTTATGGTCCTGCGCCTTCCACGGAAGATGTTTAAATATATTTAGACCACTTTACTTGATGGTTGCTAACAGGATATGAATACTTAGCATAACCAAACCTTTCTGGAAAAATCGGCCTACGCTATCTATAAACTGCTAGACGGTGCCACCTAGTGGTGTCTCACTTCATTTGGAAAGACTTTATAGATGCTAACAGAATGACTAGATGCTAACTCTCACCATCCAAACCCTAATTGTGATGTAAGCACATATGTAACAAAACACACACTCACATGCAAACTCACAGCCCACTTTCTCTTCCAGGGCCGGGCGAGCAGTGACGATTCTGCTGCAGACAGATAAACAAACAGAAGCACCACCAGCACAAGCACTTTAGAAAAGCGCCCATTCAAATCCCCAGTTCACACAATGCTGTTTGTATGGATGCTCAGTTTAGACGTGATTACTTGTGTTTTTCTCTGGAAGGTGATTACTTTGCCACTCTTGGCAGCCATTGTCACAGGCCGGGGCTTCCCATTCAGTCGACCGGACCACGGCCACAATAGAGCGAAGTGCTCGATTGATGACAGCCCTCACTGGGCCAAAGGAAGACATTAAAACTGCTTGTATGGGGCTCTTTCAGGAGATTAACTTACTATAAGGGCTACCTGCCACAGACCCATTGGTTGTATTCATGAAGCCAGTACAAAGGCCTTTATTTTTTTTAGCCAGGGCCACAGCTGCATGAAAGCCAGGACTGAATAGGGTAATGACCACAAAAAACAACAAACCTCAAGTGTGTTAAAATAAAGTGTCTTAAATGTAAGCCTCCTTTCAGAGGAAGGTGATTCTGCCATCGCCCATTGAGGATACGCTGTGTGGCCTCCAAACACCGGCGGTCTAATTAATTTTAGAGGAGTAGTGTTGTATGTTCAATGAAGGAAAGACAGCTCAAAGGAACAAAGTAGACTTTAATTAAATCTCCCTATCTGACAGGCGTCCTCGAAACATACACATCACATGGCCGCTTTAGCAGGAGGTGTCTGACTTGGTGTCTGGGCCCCAAACACACGAGAGTCTGAACACAAAGATGGTGGATTCAGTCGGGCAGATCTGTGTAAGCTGTTGGCACGGACAATTTACGCTGCCAAATAGGCAGACGGTGTGATAATAGCATTTTATTACAAATAAAATAAATGTTTCCTCAAATGAAAATTTCATTTGATGCAAGATAAGTCTTTCAGCTTTCTCTAAAAGGTTCTCCCAAAGTTATCAAAAACATTTTTGCAGTAACAATAGTAGCACTTCTTCAACATCATACATCATGTATATCTAATTGTCTTAAGTTTTTATTGAAACGTTTAAAAACATTACAGATTTTAAAAAAATGTTTGAAAATGAACGTTCTTATAATCAAGCAATAATGTTAATACAATGTCTAAAAACCTTCAAACTTTCCTAGAACATTCAAAATAACATTTTTAAAGTTTTTGTTATTTAATAGAAATATTAAGGAGGCATTCTTACAACATCCAGTTTACATAAATATATCTAATAAAGGTCTTAAAGGTCTTTGAAAGGCTGTTGATGATGATGTTGTGGTTGAAAGGCAGATAAGACGCCACAACACCAAAGAGTTGATCAGAAGGATTAGTCCAGCTCACCTTTCACCCTTCACACATGAAGACTATGGAGAGCTTTGTGCCGGCATTCATAACTCCATCAAAGCCCCGTGCACTGTGTCCATCTCTGCCTCCTGGTGGGTGTGTGCGGATAGCCCAGCCTCAAAGGAAACACCCTGCACATATATACACACAAAAACCACAAACCACCATTTTGGACAATAGTCACAGTATGTGTGTGTTTGTGACAGGGAAACGAAAGAGAAATGATAGAATAAGACTGCATGCGTGCACATTCATGTTAAATTCTGCCATTATCTCACGGTCATAGCTGAGAAAGCAGAGCGTCTGAATAGAGACTTCTTTCAGACATGCAACGCTGCAGCACCACGTAGAGAAGAGCAGAGGGAGGGCCCGCATGCTTTGCTTGTGCCTACTGAGTGGAAACTGTCTGACAGGTGTGCCATTGTACGAATAAGCATGTATGAGCACTGAGACGGTTCCAGGGGAGTCCCGTGTGTTGGTAATGTGTTTATCAGTGATTTTTTAGGGGCATTCGAACATTTGGTTCTCCTCCTCCCATGCACTTCCGTCGTTCCCTCAGGATTTTGTTGAAAAGAGAAAGCCTCTCATACACAGTTGGCTGGACGTCTTCTAATGAGTCAGACGGACAGCACTAGTCACCATTCAGCCCTGTAGACAAGTCAGAGAATAACCAGAGAAAAACTGAGAAAAACAGAGAAAGAGAGAGACAGAAAGCAGGAAGCAAAAGTGACCACACTACAGTAACCTCAAATGGAGATTGTGTCCTCACAGGCCCCAGGCCTTAGGCATACTGGATTGTCTGAGATGCTGTATTGATGCTGTGGAAGGAGAGGGTAAGTGTGCCCCCAGCTAGCAATTTTAGGCTGTAAGAATGTTTCCCTAACGTTTCCATTAAGTAACAAAACGTTTAAAATGTTATTCTGAAACTTCTAGAAATGTTCAAATGTCCAGTTGTCAGATGTAAACGTTATTGCTTGGTTTTAAGAATGTTATTCAAACATTTTAATAACAAACGTTATTCGTACAACTCTGTAACGTTTTTAAAACGTTCCACCAACAACTTATAATATGAGTAATATATGAAATATAACGTTAAAAAAGTTCTGCTAACATTACTGCGAGAACATTTTTGATTTTTTTGAGAGAACTTTTAGAGAATGCTAACCAACGTTCTGAGGACGTTCCCTGTCAGCTGGGTGTTTGCTTCATTGTTTTAATGTCCTGTTATATAGTTTGCATGTACAGATGAAAAATGTACAATCCTGAGTGTTACCTAAACTCATTGGGCTTCATTGGGTTACACCTTTGCACATCAAATGATCTGAAGTCTGTAGTTCAGATCATTTCTCTCTTTAATTCTTTTCTTTCTTATGGTGATGGATGATCATTGAAACCGCCCTTTTGGTGACCTAGCAGTGGGTGTATCAATTAAATCTCAAGGTGTCTTAACGTGTCCCATTAATACACGTAAGGTTGCAGTTCTCCATCTGACCACCAGATGTCAGGATTCGCTCGCCACAGGCCCCGGCTGCGCGCAGCCCCTTGGGGAGTTTTAGCGGGCGCACATGGTGTGACAGCTTCCCTAGGAAGTTTGGGTGACATTTGCTTCACTTAATGACACAAGCTAATTAATCATTAGCGATCCCTGAGGTATTCCTTTTAGAGAGGCTTTGTCGTGCCTTCTCCCAGCAGGAGTCTGCAGCCCCAACATGTTATGCATGCATATGTTTAACTGCCTGTTCAGCACTAAAGACATTTTAATTTTCTCCTGTTTATGTGTGTAGATGAGACTCTTAGTGCTGCAGTTCTCCAGTCCAGTCTCCACAAACCCTATAATATAAAGTGTCTCTTTTCTTAACCTTTAAACTGAGAGCTATTAGGAGCTTATATATAATTTACCAGTCTTAGTTATATATATCACAGTCTTAGTATATCTTAGTATATATATCACTGATATACAGTCAATAGACCCTGTGGTAATATTTTATTGCTCATGTAATTGAGCTCTGTGTTGTGTTTCAGTGATCAATCAATGTATTTCGGATGTTCTCCCGAAATACAGATGGAAGAAACTAGACGATTTAAATACAGTAAGAACAAAAAATACATGTGAATAGTGTCACTCGGATAATTTGATGAAAAAACCTTTGAGTTAATATCTCTGTTTTTTTTTAGGATTGTAAACCGATATTGTGGAAAATATGAGCAAAATGTGAGACATTGTTGAAATCTTGTCTGATAGAGGAGACACATTGAGATCACTGGAGTCTCTTTTATCAGGAGAAAAATCTAATAAATGGAGACTTGCTCTCCATTTAATCTAGGAGAAACATATCAAAGATATTTTATTTGTGATGTTTCTTTTCCATGGAAAAGAAGAAGGTTAACTAGACCTGGATCTTTAAAATATGTTGTTTGTTCTCATCTCTAGGCTAAACAATCAGTGTTTTGTTCTGTGAGGTTGAGTTTCAGAGATGAGTCAGACAGCTTCTTGCGGCTGGGCTCCAGAATTCCATATTTTTCCAATATAGTGTCTTCTATTATTTCTAATACATCACATGCAAGCTATCTGTAGGGAATTGTTGGGAAGGATTTCACCTCGTGGGGTACTGTGGTTTAAAGAATCATTATGGACTCCCACTTTGCTGCTTTGGTGACCTGGAACACAAACAGGTCCCTCAGTGATGTAGTTCTCCATACACTTGTCTTCAAAACTTCTTTGGTAACTAATGTCCTGGAGATAATGACCTTCAAAACTTTCTGGACATCAGACCACTCTGTTTGCCCCACCAGAAGAAAATGTGTTTTTAATATGCCCACTCTGCAAAACTTATGGAGGCACTCATCAATAAATTCATTTTAGCTTTGTAAGCAGCCCTCTACCCCACTGATTGTAGCCTACTGTGTCCAGCTGTTCCTGGCTGCAGAAGAATGCCAGCAAAACAATTCATCAGTCAAGTACACTTTGTCTACTCTTCACTTTTCTGGAACACTCTTCTCTCTTGTGTTAAGCCTCCAGCACTTTGACCTTGAAAAATCTTCATGACTCACAATGATTGTTTTCCTACCCATCATGTCTTTTATCTTGTCATTGGAACATGCCCAGCTAACAATTTTAGGTTGTAAGAATGTTTCCCTAACATTTCCATTAATAACAAAAACATAAATGTTATTAAGAAAATGTTAGAAAAGTTCAAAATGTCCCATATTTTAGACGTTATATTAACATTACTGGTTGGTGATAAAAACATTTTTCAAACTTTTTAAAATTCTATAACATTTTTTAAATGTTCCATTAACAAATTAAAAATAACATTTTTGATATATATGATACTTAATGTTAAAAATGTTCTACTTACATTACTTCAAGAATATCTTTTGATAACTTTGGATAGACTTTTAGAGATTGTTACCCAACATTCTGAGAACTGTTAGCTGGGTGATTTCAAACGGCATGCTGGTTCTGAAGTCAAATAAATGGTGGAAGCAAAAATATCTAGCACAATGCTGTTTTAAGCTGTTTCTGTTTTGTGTAATTTAAACTTGAGAAAAAATATCCTGATATTTTCAAGGTTACTGAAATCTTCCAAACTGGAGTTCCAGCTATACCATTGAAACCAATAGTGTAAAGTAAGCAATGGTATACAGTACGTATTGTATCCAGTGCTAGTTCTGTTACATGTATGCTTGCATAGAGAATGAATTATTCTCTTTCATAGCCACCTTGTCATTAATATGCAAAGAATGGCTATGCCTTCCCGACTCTGCCAGGTGCCATTTAACATCGCTTGGATGTACAAGGACTTCTTCACATCCACTTAAATCAGGAGAAGATTTCACTCCAGCACAGAGAAAAAGTAATTAAACTAACGACACATTTAGGGCACTTTTGGCCAAATAGCTTTAGCGAATGGGGGAATTAACATTGTACGCTAATGAATCCAATCCAGTGAACCAGTCTTGCTTTTCAAAACAACAAACTTGAGTCCAATTCATTAGAAATAGTGATGTTGAAAGTGCACAGCCAGTATATGCGACATCTCAGATCATTAATGCAATGCAATGCATGCATGCATACATGCAGTCTTTACCGTTAACTGGCATTTGATTACGCAATTCAGAAACATTAGACGCTGACAGTCAAGAAGCCAAAAAGTCAGCCCTTCAAAACTCAACTGCTCATTTGATCTTTCTTTACTCCTCATTTACATCTATTCTTTTGGCATAAAGGAACCAAAGCACACCTGGTACTAACAACCTGACATGCCCTAAACATCCGTAAGCCCACCTGTGGTGAGCAGGATGAAGGCATTCGAAGAAATCACTATATTTGAGCACACAAAACTTTTCTGCCAATAGCGTAGGAACACCTTCCAGAGCTTCATCTGGAAGCCTTCAGAACCTCTCGTCTCCTCAGCCAATCATGGGTCATCTCCAATTATGCGTTATTTGGCGCAACAAGGTGCGGTGCTTCCAAGTTACCTGCCCCCTCTCGGTTGTTTGTGCCCAGAAACATATTTAGACGCTCCACACGCTTATGTCTCAGCGGGAGGTCGCATCGAGATGAGTAAGGCTTATCTCTAAGAGTGGAGTCTACATGTCCCTGCACGACACACGCAGTCGCCGAGCAAAGATGCCGCTTATCAACGACGAATCAACATCATTGCCTGTCAAAAGTTCAATTTAAACTTGAAAGCGGCTGCTGGAGACTCCAATCCTGCTGATACTCTAAACGTGTGAAGCAGTTATGAAATAGTTTGACACTTTGTAGAGCCTCGCCCCCTTTATGAATTCTGGTGGAGGCCTCCATTCATTCAGCTCCTATCAAGCTCAATGCGTGAAATCATCTCTTTGGAGTTAGCAAGTGGGGAAATTTGTAACGGAGCCCTGAAGGATAGTTTATTTACTCAGTTGTTTATGGTGAATCAAAGTGCAGCAAACTTTCTCTCTCTCCGGCATTGCTGCCTTTTAACAGCGGGTCTTTCAAGATATTGTGGGGTGGGGCGTCGCGTTGGGCGTGATTCTCTATCTTTGGGAACCCCACAATTACATCTGGCACAACTCTGCATGAAGTAACGCTTCATAAGCCTTTGTGCAACCATGCTTTGAAGCGCCGGGGCCCTCTGTAAGTTGGCTTTTTGTCTCCCTCATATCCCCCTTTCAACCCCTCCTTCTCGTCCATTGGAGACAGAAGACAGAATGTGATGTGTCGTCTTTCCCCGCTGCACAAAAGCTCAGTGCATTTGACACACCTTGGCCGGCACAAAGGATAAAAAGCGAGGCAAGGCTTGGACACGCAGGACGCCGCTGCCAGGCCCGATAAAGACGCTTCAAAAAGTCGAGCTGTGAGGAGCCACAGCCTTCTTCTTCTCCGGCTATTTCTTTCTTCTCAAGACCCTGCAGTGACCGAGAGAAAAGAAAAAACAAAAAGAAAGAAAGAAAGATTACATTTTGTCCCTTCATATAGTGTGAATGCAAATGGAGCTAAATTCTGGAAAATGGGTATTGTATTGTAAAGTATTGTATTGTAAAGTATTGGAATTCTGATGCACGTGTGTATTTATGAGAGTAGACGTGTGTGTGTCAGATTTTGCTAAATGTCCCTACAAGGAATATAAAACTTGAAATCACCTACACTGTTGAGATGCCAGCCACCCAGCTAACAATTATAGGTTGTAAGAACATTTCCATAACATTTCCATGAAGTAACAAAAACATCAAAAATATATAAATAATATATAAAAATTAAAAAATATTATACTAACGTTACTGCAAGAACATTTTTGATAACTTTGAGACTTAATTTTCAGAGAACGTTAACCAATGTTCTGAGAACTCTCCCTGTTAACTGTGTAAGTAGCTGGGCAGTGGTCCCCACAAGGAATATAGTGTATAACATATTACAAGTAAACATACAAATTGATGTTATAATGACAATTTAAATATGCTAAAAGCTTTATGGGTAGGGCTGATAATAACATTTCTCAGTATATTAAAAACAGAACTCAGTATAGTGACCTCACCAGGGATAGAAAAAACGTGTGTGTGTGTTTTGTATGTGTGTTTTAATTTGTGTGTCTGTTTGAGCAAAAGGAAGCAATTGGGCAAAGACATGGCAGTCACTAAAACAGAGTAGATGGGTAATGAGCTTCTCTGTGGTATTCAGTCATGGCTGCCCTTTGGCTAACCTGTTGCCTGGACTCATGGGGTCAACAAACCCTACACAACAGTGCTGTATCAGCATTGATTTGTGAGACAGAGCAAACCTCTATTTTACAGTAACTTCCCACCCGATCAATTTGCTCTGGCCTGTCATAGCCCCTGTTAGGGGGTCTTGTTCAAAGACAGGGTGACATTGCGTGCTATCAGAGGCCCATCTTATTATTAAAAATGTGAACATCCATGTTTATTCTTTAGGGAGGCACTTTTGCCAGACAGCACAGTTATTTATGTACTATATTATTATCATTATTGTGTAAGCATGTTGAACACTAAATTATCTACACCTATAGAATATAAGTAAAAAGGAAGGTAAATGAACATACATCTAGGATAGTAACTCTAAGCTTATTTAAACAAGTTGAGCAATTTACCAGCTAGTCAGGAACAATCTCATATGTTGGCTAACGTTCTCCAAATGATCTCTCAGAGTTATCAATAACATTCTTGCAGTAATGTTAGTAGAGTTTTTTTGTAATGTTATATATATATATATATATATATATATATATATATATATATATATATATATATATATATATATATATATATATATATCAAAAAACATTATTCTAAAGTTGATAGTGCAGCATTTAAAAAAGTTGCAGAATTTAAAAATGTTTAAATAACGTTTGTATAACAAAGCAATAATGTTAAGACATTGTGTAAAAAAAAAAATGTGTAGCTTTTGTTTTTTTTAAATTGTTAGCTGAGTTACCTTTATAAAAGACATTTACCACTTATCTATACTTCATATCTATTCAGCCTCTTTATTTCTGGGTTTCTCCTTCTCTGCCTCTCCTCTACTGAAACAGATGGCAATTTATGCTGAGCATAATCAGGACTATTCAGCATTGGGGAGGCTGGTCTTCCCCACAGGAGTGAAGCCCAATCACAGTCCTAATGAACACATTGAGATATATCTGCTCCAAATGAGTCCCAGTAGGAACCGGCCCACAGGTACCCCCTGCCCGCTGGCATCACACACACACACAACACACACACACACACACACACACACACACACACACACACATGCACACACAAAGTGGCACAGTGAAGCACTGGGCTTTTCAAACAGCACTTAATTCAATCAAGATTCTTATCTGCAGCTGCCAGCATTCCAAAAGCGGAAAAAACAACAATAAGGATATAAGTTACATACGGGGAGCTGTGGATTGACAGACTGTATTTGAGTGTGCATGTGCTGCACACAGTTTCATGGGGTGATGGCTGATATGAACGTTAGGAGGGGAGAGGGACTATTACATTTACACATGTGTTTTGAGACTCAATGCTGCTATTTATACTTATAAAACACAGCAATAGTGATCCAAAGCTGTTAGTCTAAATTATTATATATTGTCACTTACTAATCTCAGCATATTGGAGGCTCAGCACATGTGGTCTCAAAGGCTGCTGGGAAGCATCCCCTTTTGAACACAAAAAGAAAGACTAAGAACTTATATATTAAAAGTAAAATGGTTGTACTTGAAACCTTTGGACTTTGGGCATAATTGTGATGTATTTCTAAAAGCACAGCACTTTTAATTATTATTCAAATTATAAATATAAAAAATATATATATACACACACACACAATTAAATACATATACATACTCTCTCTCTCTCTCTCACACACACACAGATATATATATATATCTGTGTGTGTGTTTCTGTGTGTGTGTATCTGCGTCTCATAGATAAAACATGCCAATTGTTAATTCAAAGGCATCGATAATAAAGCCAATACCCTTTATATTCATATGTGTGTACTGTACATCCCACAGATGAATTGGAGATTCATGTGGCCAGTTTCTTATGCAGACACACTTTTCCCATCTGTCAGTCTGGCTGCATGTACGTCTGTGTGTGTGTGGGATGGCTTGCTTTCTTCTGCTCTTTCAACCCAACGATCCATTCCACCGCATACACAGCCTTCAACAAGCAGAAACTCCCTTCGACATGCAGGAGTCAGATCCCACACAGAGCAGTTGGGCTCTCTCAGCCATCAATCAGCCTTACACTTCTGCCTCTCCTCCTTCCGTTCATCACAGAGTTTGACAGGAGCGCTGCCCCTCGCTCTTCCTCAATCTGCACCTGAAGAGCTGCCGGGCAAAGCCCAGACCCTTCTGTTGCATGTCAAAACCCTACTGGGTCTGCAACACAGAGGAAGTGCAAATATCCTCTAATGGTCTTGATGCAGATGGATGCGTCCATGACAATAGCCCCCGTGCTGGCGGTTTTTGTCAACGGCCAGTAGAAGGGCCATCACAATGACTCAGCAGAATTATGCATGCAGTGAGGGTCTTTTCTTATGCTAAAAGCCTTTGAGAACAGACATCTCATTTCAGAGAGAGACGGCAGGCTTTTTTTCTCTTAAAACGTCTTTAGAACATACTTTAAAGGGACCTTCTCTGAAACAATGGTGAGAGGGCATAATTGGATATAGGGGTCTCATCTCATCAGCCACAGCGCTACCCAACATCCTGTATCTCCACTGAAAACCTGATGGAGGCTTGGTCGATGTGCTGTGGGTTTTTGTGGGCTCCACTTTACTTTTACCTTTACAGAGATTCCCAGGTAACAGGGAACGTTCTCAGAACGTTGGCTAAAAGTTTTCTCAAAGTGGTCAAAAATGTTCTTGCTGTAACATTAGAAGAACGTCATAGATCATATATCAAAAATGGTATTCTTAAGTTTTAGTGGAACATTTTAAAAAATGTTAAAAATGTTTGAATAATGTTCTTATAAGCAAGCCGTAATGTTAATACAACGTTCCTGGACCATTCAAAATAAAATTTAACGTTTAGCATTTAACGTTTGTTACTTAATGGAAATGTTAGGGAAATGTTCTTACATGGCATGCTACCATTGGAGAGGTGACACGGATTGTGTGGGTTGGCGATTGATTTCGGGTGGCACCGCAGCATTTAATAGCTCGCTCTTTGGCCCTTTGAAGTGAGGAGAACATGAAGGTTTTGCTCCAACCCAAGGTTACGTAATGAAAATCACACCTGTCTTTGTGTGCCGTTTCTGTTCAAATAGCAGCGTAAATGGGATCCTCCTGATTCACAGCGGGGTCTCACGGTTGTGTCTTCAGCCGGTTCTGTCTGGTGGTGCCCTGTTGAGTGTGTTCGCTGCAGTCGCGTGTTTTCGCAGTAATCTAAAACCAGGAAGCCTTTGAAACCTAATGAAAGCCTCTGGAGATGCAGGTTGGCGGTCTTGCGTCACTAGGATACTCAGAGTGTTTTGTTCAGACTCCCTGTGGTAGGTCACAGACATGGCCGCTCAGACCTTCTGCAGCTGCAGGGCCTGCACTGCCCTCCTCGTGATAGACTGCAGAGTGGCCCACGGGACCAGTGCAGAAGAACACTCTTCCTAACTACAGCTACAGGAGAGATCAATGTGTAATTAATTACAACAATTGAATCATGTCTGTACACATCATTAGTGATTTGTGTTCTGTTGTTTGCTTTTGTACATGGGTTTGTTAAACCACAGCCTATGAAAATGTTGGGTATGTTATTCTAAAATCCAAGTATTATTTTTCACACCACTTTTCCAGCATTTGACAGTTTTGTCAACACTGTGGCTGCATGGATGGCAGGAAAAGTGGATGTGCAATTAATTACAACAAATGAATTATGTTTGCGCATCATTAATGATTTCTATGATGTATTTTTTAAATGTGGTGTTATTAAACCAATGCCTGTAGGCTTTCTTTCAGAGAAGAAAGAAAGAAAGAAAGAAAGAAAGAAAGAAGGAAGGAAGGAAGGAAGGAAGGAAGGAAGGAAGGAAGGAAGGAAGGAAGGAAGGAAGGAAGGAAGGAAGGAAGGAAGGAAGGAAGGAAAGAAAGAAAGAAGGAAAGAAAGAAAGAAAGAAAGAAAGAAAGAAAGAAAGAGCATTGAATATCATTTCTGATAGTTTCTTTTCATTTTATAAACATTCTCACTACATGTGTAAAAGCGGTCTAAGCAGAAAGGAACTGTTAACTCCACTTTAATGTTTTAGATAGGCTTAGCATTTACAAGCTAACAAGATGGTGCATACTGTAGTAGAAGTGGATGATGCAGGGCTAATTTTGTGTTTGAACAGTGGAAAATCCAATCTGTCAAAACCGGTGTGTTATTTTGACACACTTCCAAAGTTTATGGATTTCCTGTGTTGTAAAATTGGATATAAAAGATTATGGTGGCACACCCTGTGTGAAACAAATGTTGCCATGTTTGCACAATGCTGATTTGCTCTTGTGAGGTCTGGCCTCAGGTGGGAACTTCAGAGAACTGCTTGTTAAGATACTGTAAATTAGAACCTGACTCTGTTTTTCCTGTACTTGACATAAGCAGTAAATTGTCCCATTTCTTTTCTAATCATAATAAAATAAGATGATAATGACTAAGTTAATCAACAAATGCAATTTCACACATCATCAGTTATTAATACACTAATGGGAAGGATTTTTAATATATATCATGAAGCAAATTTTTGTGTGCCTAATCAGTTCACACAATGCCAACACAAAGTGTGGATTAATATAAGACGTTAATCATAAAAATAATTGTATTCAAATAACCCTGGAGAAACACATTTCTTGTGTCAAATTTCATTACAAGACCGGTTGGGGTGCTCTCCAATTTTTTACTTTTAAGAACAGTTATTCTAGATCTTTCCATGTTTATCTTTGGCAGATTCTCCTGCATTTTCAGATATATTTGTTAGATTAAATCGTCTGCCTCCTGTTACTCAGATATGCACTGGTATCTATGGAGATGATGGAGGTCTCCAAGTCTATCTGATCTCTCCATATCTATGCGAATATGGATGACAAATGTTTGTTTCTGGTCTGTGGTGCTGCTGTTATCTTATCATGCTCTGCATGGGGTGCATAGGTGCAAGCTGCAACCCAGCTAATAATAGTAAGAACATTTTCCTAATGTTTCTATTAAGTAACAAAAAGCATTAAAAGCATTTTTAAAGTTTTCCACTAACAAATTAAAAATGAAATGTTTTAAATATTTATGAGATATAACATTAACAAAACGTTCTACATATGTTACTACAAAAACTTTTGGTAACTTTGAGAGAACTTTTAGATAATGTTAGACAATATTCTGAGAATGTTCCCTGTTGGTTATAGAGCCACCACATATTACATGTAATGTATTACATAATTTTTTCTATATGTACACTATGGGCTGCATGAAGAGAATATTAAATACTATTAGGAATTTTTCCGCTCCACTGGGTCAATGGATAATTTATAAAAAAATATGTGTCTTGTCTCAACTACACTGTTATCCCCAGATCAGGTCTCTAGTCCAGACAGTAAATCTGGGTTAACCTAGTGCTCCCCTGACCCCCTGCCTGTGTCTTTAGCCTCTTTGTCTCTATTTAGCCTTTCTACCCCAGCATGATCATTTCTTATCATGTATTTATTTGTTTAATCCAACCCTCCCCCGATAACTCGGCTGCCCATTTTACTCCCCACCCACTCAAACCCAGACCATAAAAGCGGGCGGATGTTTCCATGACAACCAGCTAACAATTGTAGGTTGTAAGAACATTTTCCTAATGTTTCCATTGACTAACAAAAACATTATTACATATAAACATATATAATATATAACAGTTAAAAATGTTCTACTAATGTTACTGCAAGAATGTTTTGATAACTTTTAAGGAACTTCTAGAGAACATTAGTCAACGTTCTGTGAATGTTCGCTGTTAGCTTGGTCTGGGGGCGATTGCATCACGCCTGCCTTTATCTCTCACTCTCTGTCACTCATATGCTCAACTGTGGCCATCCATGTCCCAGTCGTGCACACACATTATAAATAATGAATGCATTAGCATGCGTGAATGTCTTTTTAGGGATGTGTATGTTGGGGTGGGGGGAGGGTTTATGCCTTAATTCATTATTAATCTACTTCACAAGCTAAAAGGAGTCTGCCTGCTGCCTGGGCCTGTAGGCCTCGGCTAAACCCTGCTTTAAGGGGGTTTGGTTTGCTGCAGCCTTACAACCCCCTTCTTTTCACCACCCTCTTCATCCAGCTAAAATCCATCGTCATCCTTCCCACCCCATTTCTTACATTATACCTGTCTTCCCAGCTAACAGGGAACGTTCTAAGAATGTTGGCTAAAGTTCCCTCAAAGTTGTCAAAAATGTTCTTGCAGTAACATTGTTAGAACGTTTTTTTAATGTTATACATCTTATATATCAAAAATGTTATTCTTAATTTGTTAGTGGAACGTTTAAAACTGTTACAGAATTAAAAATGTTTAACCTTAAAACAATCCCTAAAAACTGGCTATTTGAAACGTTCCTAAAACATTCAACACAACATTTTTAACATTTTTGTTACTTAATGGAAAACCCTGCCTGAAATCGTTAGCAGGGTTCTTGATATAGTCTAAAAGTGATGAATAAGTAGCTTTTAATGGATACAGGTGATTCTTTGGAGTGTATTAGGCAGACAGCAGGCAATTAAAACACACCCTTGAATCAGTTTTCATAAATGAAGGCACAGCATTATGGTATAGCTGATCAGCTGTATGGAATGCTCTGTCTGCTTTCTATTCATTATACTGCAGCCTACTGTTGTTGTTTTGCTGAAGCTGAATTAATAGCCGGAAGCATATTGACTTTGAAGTCTCTGTTAGTGCCATTTGGTTTGGAAGAGGGGATGGGGGGCGGGGTTATCTGAAGGTTAGAGGCCTCACAAACCCTGTTTTGATCACAGGGGCATGATGCCCCATATATGCGGGTGTTCATGAGGATACATGTGGCTGTGTGCTATTTTTAGACAGGAGATTACAGCACAATTGTATACACACGTACAGCACACATCACAGTGTTTTGAGGCTGCAGTAACGAGATGAATGTGCACTAGCCTGCAGCAAGTTTATGACATGGCAGTGTGAATGTGGCTGTGTGATTTTAATTATAATCTGCAGGCTGGGATTAAAACATTCTGTTTCTGTTGTATATGGATTTAATGTCTAGACTTTTGAATCTGCAGAATGTCTCATTTCACCCAACGGTTTTAGGTTGTAAGAACGCTTCACTGACGTTTCCATTTAAGATAAATGTTAAAAACATTATTCTAAATATTCTAGAAATATTCTAAATGTCCAGTTTTTTTGATGATGTAAAACATTATTGCTTAATTGTAAGAGCACTACTCAAACTTTTTGAATTCCGTAACTACTAACAACTTAATCTTTTGATATTATATTTAATGTTAAAGATGTTGTACCAATGCTACTGTTGATAATGTTGAAAGAACTTTTAGAGAATGTTAGCCAATGTTCTGAGTACGTTCCTTGATGCCTGGGTTGCATTTTATGCCTTTAGAAGAAGCTCTGTGATCATTTGTGTGCATTTCTGTCCCCATCACACCACTAGGGTGCACTGCCTGCTATGAGCCACCCGACAAACTGTGTCCAATCACAGAGCTCCGATTTAGGGCTATGCAGCCCCCCATCACAAATCCATAGTTATGGTGATAGAGCTGTGCTATTACAAACACATACACATTCACTCACTTTGTAACATGTTCACAATTTCTGTTCACACAAACCTGCGCAATTCCCCCCACCACACACCCAGGAAATGGATATCAACCTCTTTTTGTCACCTAAAATGAACATACATAATCACGTTTCCTTGAAACACCATGATAGTCACAAATATAACTGACCCAGATAGCAATGTCAAAACGAGAGACATATCACAGTGTGAGCCATGCCTTCATTCTTGTATGTATTTTTGTCTTTTCCTTCTTTCACTCTGTCTCTCTGAATGTTTGCCATATGTGCTCTGGAAGAGAGAGAGAGAGAACTATTCTGAAGGGAAAAGACTCCAAAGTAAAGCTTTGTTTTATTGAAAATCCAAGCTGTGCATCTTTTGTGCAGGGGATTCTCTTTCAACTCTGTTGCCTAATGTGTCGCTCTCTCACTCACATGTAAGACTGCCCTATGATCTTTGCTTTCTCTTTAAGGTTAGCATGGCGGTGGTACTGCCAGATTGCTGCATTATCAGGCTACATCTAAATTGTGTGATGAAATTCTGTTTAATCCTATAGATTAATGACAAAGTAGATAAGTGCCTCAGCATGAACTATGACTAAAATCTCAAATATAGATATAATGCTAACTAAGCATAACAACAAAATGTCATGTTACATACATGAATAAAAATGGGATTTGGCAGTAGTTTGGAATATCCTTGGTGACTGACTTTAAATCAAAGACAACTTTTAAATTCTTAATCTGTTCCTTATATAGATGGTGGGATGCAGACGAAAAGCTAATGGGGTGACTTGAAGAATTTTAGGCAGCATTTTCTGAGGCCAAGTTTTTTATCCAAAATATTGTAATAACATAATCCTATGGGCTGGTAAAACATGATTTGTCTATGCTCCGTTCACTCATTGAATGCAGCCTAGTCAAAGTTTGGACACACTTGATTGAATTTATATTTCTTGTGAATTTTAAACCCTTTTAAAACTAAAGAGTTGAAAATTAGTTTTGTAGGCAAATAAAATGTGTGTACATATGGATTTCCTTTCTAAAATAAAATTTTAATTAGTGTGGGAAATAAAGCCAACAAGTGCCGGGCATATATGAAAATTCCTTCAAGACTGTTAAAAAATCAGTTTTGAGAGAATGCCCAGACTGTCTAGAGCTGTAAACAGGCGAATAATGGCTACTTTGAACAATCTAAAAATATACCATCATTTTGTTTTGTTTGAAACTTTTGGTCAATACATAATTCCCAGATTATTTACTATTAATTTTACTAAATGTGGAAAAAAATAAAGAATGTGTGTTTAAACTGAGTGGTTATGTAGATTTTGTTGACCAGTTGCATTAGATGAAGTATAGAAGCCCTCTTCATTGCAATTGACACCCAGGTTGCTCCCTGCTAACAATTTTAGGTTGTAAGAATGTTTCCCTAATGTTTTTATTAAGTAACAAAAACATTCAAAATGTTCTGGGAACGTTCCAAAAGTTGTTTAGATGTTGTATTAATATTATTGCTGGTTAGAAATTATTTAAATGTTTTATTCTGTAACTATTAAAATGTTCCAATAACAACTTCCAAGACAAACTTTTAATATATATATATATATATATATATATATATAAAGAATTCTTCTAACTTTACAGCAAGAACGCTTTTGCTAACTTTAAGAGAACTTTAAGAGAACTTTCAGAGAACGTTAGCCAATGTTCAGAGAACGTTCCCTGTTAGCTGGGCTTTTGCTGACAAAGACAGATCCTTTGGAATGTGCTCATTGCAGTGTTTGGGTCTGGGGTCTTCACTGCGGGTGTTGGGGGCAGCGAACGACACCACACTGTGCCTATGAACTCTATTGAAACTTTGAAATGCCTCAGCCCAGGCAGGAAATTGAAATATTGGGCTGCATGTGCAGGCCAATGACCATCTATCATGGCCTGTTGTCTCAAGGAGAGCAGCTTCATAGATCAGACGTAGACCGCCAAGTCTACAGGTTAAGAGGCGAAGAGAAGAGAGCAGGCTGTGATGGGGGATACGGTGCCTTGCAGGGGTCCAGTTTTAAACCAATTCCTCCAATCCTTTTCCCTTAAGAAAGGGCCCCTCTTTCACAGCAGTGGAGGGGCATGAGTGGCAATTCTATCCCTTGAAGTAGTATTTCATTGTATAGCCTGTGAGGAGAGGAGAGGTATTGGTGAGGAGTGAGTGAGGGCCAAGGTCAACTACAAACCCCCTTCACCCCTGTGTGAATGTCACGTGACCAATTAGACAGCACTAATCAAAAAATATCAACTAGATCCATCGATCGATATCAAATCAAATCGTCAGCGATGTCTCGGGTCTTGTCCATCAGAGGCAAAACATCTCTGTTGGTTTGGTCTGTTTGGTTACCTGTACAACAGCTGAGATTACGCACTGCAACAGTCCACCAACAAGAGCGTCCATTTTCCCTTTCGATCATTCCGCCGTGTATCATCCAGCAAATGAAATGGAAAAATAAAACACCCTTAACAACGTTTGAAAACCCAAAATAAGACAAAATAACGTTTTATTATCCTGTACGAAAACTTTCGTGTAGGATAAACGCATCCACAAAAGCGGGCGAGCGGATCAGTCAGTAATGATACAACATTGCGCCACGGCGGGCGGATGGAGGAACCAGGATGTTGAATATCACTTGACATTTTTCTAAACATTAAACCTGACAGTTTCTTTACACATACACCCGTGCGGTCAAGCGAGTGGAAATGATCACCAATTAGTGCTTTAGTAACGAGTTAAGCTGTCCATGTGGCACACATACAGGAAATGACATCAACGGGTCCAAACTAAAAATATGTCGCAGGGCGGACGGGCTGGGACGCCCCGAACCCGGGTCTGTACTGGATGCATCGAGGCGGGTTTATTTATTGCAAGGCGGATGCTGGGAAACTGATCTGCACGCGTTTGGGAATCAGCCACCACTTCCATCCTCTGCAAGTTCAACCCAGACGACACACTTTATCTCTGACGCCGGTACGCAGCATTATCAGCATGCACGCAGGGCACAGACACCATGTTGGATGCTTTAGTCCGGTGCATATGTGCTTATGCACCATAACTGAACGTCACATTTGCGTTAATGTTGAAGAATGAAACGCCGGAGTGATTCAGTCTCAGCCGGTACTGTGGCAGGTGCAGCCGTCTGGGTAGGACGAGAGGAGAGACGCATCACAAACAGTGTGTGGTCGAGGGCTGACAGTGGGCGGAAACGTACTTATATGTGGGTGTGATCGTGTACAGCACATCATGTCATGAATGCAGTTCGTGCAGAGAGATCACGATGAGAAAATGTAGCCGAATGGAAACGACGCGCATCCATGTTTAAGCTCATGCGTTACAGTCGCGGGCGTCACAGCGATGGTCATGTGATACGTGTTGCATTCATTGATCACACGTCGATCTGTGACTTGAGCCTCCACATTTATGTCCACACGGTAATGACAAGTTGCATGATGAGGATTACTGAACCCTGTGCCACATGAGATGTTTGTGTGCAAACCTCTCTAAAGAGACGTTTGTCAGTCAGCTGGCACACTTTTTACTCTAGTGTATGTTTATCAGGCTTGATGTATTATTGAAAGCCGGGTTCTTTAAAGACATGCAGTCTGGGGAAAAAACAGACAAGCAAAAATATTTGTTTTCTTTCATTTGTTGCTCATTATTGCACGTGTTGATCTTTATAATGTTGCGGCTTGTTGTCACACTATATGGGGTGGATTGTCATAATGGAAAGCTTACAGTATATAGTAGCCAATATGCAGAGATAACAGACACAGAAAACACAATGACATTAATCGTAATCGCATTTAAAAAGCATGTGACAACCTGCCCCAAATAAAAGTGTTTTCGTTACAATTGTAATGTGTTTGAATCCAACCCAACTAACTAGCTAGAGAAATCAAATATTTGTGCATGTGGACTCCATTAGTTAATGACATTGTGATAACTTGTGTGTAATCTCAATTTATCTATTGCGATTCATTGCAACCGCTCTGTGTATTTCATCTTGCAGAGAATTCAAATCTGCAGCAGTGTCCTGCCAGGGCTTTAGTGCAGAGCTGCAATTTTTTTAACCAGCTGTCTGTCTGGAGTGGTAAATGTATTATTAATGCTCGCGTGTAGACAGCTCTGTTAATCTCCTGCCATGTGATAGCGCGCCCATCAGCTGCGTTTCTTGCATGCGTCCCACATGTGTAAGTATGTGCGTGTGTGTGGATGCACGGGTTGGAGCAGGCTGATTTGGTGTTGAAGTAGCGCAGGCAGCAGAGTCCGGACTTTGAGGTCCTTGGTAATTAGCTGGGTGGGGGCATTCAGCATGGCCGTATATTCACCATGCTGAAAGGGTGCGAGCAGGGGGTCTATTGAAGGCTGACAGGTGCAGAAGCGGAAGGCATCAGGCGTTTGGGCAATCGAAACCAGAACTGCAGTCTACTAGAACTGTCTCCGGCCCCTGAGTTACCCCTCACCCCCCTTCTAAGGGTCAAAATTGAAAGCAAGTTCAAGACCCTTTTGCTTCCCTATCTTTCCAGTGCACATGGTCTGTTGTGTGTTTTGTGATTCAGTGTGGAAGGATGACACAAAGAAGGCACGATTATGGCTGATAGCTTGTGTTTTTTGCTTGTTTAAGCACTTGCTTTGAAACCCAGCAACATGTTACTGATGTGTACATCGAGTTCTTTGTCTTTTCTCTTATTCAACAACTCAAACACTGTCTTGAACCAAGTGTCCAGTTCTGGTCTTCTACGAAGCATGTACCAGTGCAATTATATTTGTTGAATTTTGCATAGCCAGTTCAGCCTAAACTGCTTAATCTTAGTTACAACCCTTGCAAATCCTGCTGTCTTAGTGTGAGAGCCAGACTGAAAGGGTTTCTCTGAAACCTTTGGTTTTATTTAGCATTCCACAGAGGTTTATGGGCAGGTGTTTAAAATTAAGAGCAGGATATTTATTGGAAACTTTCTGAAGGCACAAAACTTTTTTGCTTACCTCTCAATTAGATACACAACGCACTCGCACATACATATACACACAAACACGCACGCCCCTCACCCTGGCACATTATAGAACAACTGAACAAGCAGATAAAATGCAAACCACGGCCATTGCTCCCACACGCTAGCCATTAGCTCAGGTCAGTGTGATCTGTAGGTGGAGACCAGGAAAGTATTTTTGACCTGTAATTATCAGGGCTTAGCTGCACCACTGGTACTTGGTGCATTGGCACAAATCAAGGTGCAGCGTTGCCACTCTTGAGCCAGGTTCTGATTGCGAGCCAGTGGGCCACAGATGTCAAGTGGCTGGCAGAGAAATGTGAAATCCTAGATAAAGCCCAGGTCCCCAAAGAGCCATGAGATCCCTGTAATGAAGAAAAGGATGGGGTTTAGGTGTGCTGAGCACATAGATGAAGTGTGTCTAAGTGAGTGAGTGAGTGTGGGTGTGTGTAAGAGAGCGTCTTGGTGACATTTGTCCTCCCTAATCCAGGATTTATATAGCGCTCACAAAATTTAACAAGGTTAAAGCAGTAGGCAGGTTAGCAAAGCATAACGGAAGCAGAGTTTGACAGTAATTAGTAAACGCTAGACTAACTTATGAATTGTGGGTCCTGCCTTGCTACAAAATATTGTTTTGTTAAGTAAAAGAATAGATTGAAACGGTGCTCTGCGGCTTCTGAAATAATAACTATAACTCGTCTCTATTCTCTGTTTGGGTTGTATGAGCTTCACTAATGACCATGTTTTGGAGAGCCTAATAAGTCAAAAATGCATCTGCCCTGGAAAAGCTGAATAATGCCAGATATTAATGGAGCCGGGCCCTGGATGATTCCCGGGTTGGTGTGGTAGTTAAACGCATTCCAGGTTTTGTGGAGAGACCATTATTTCTGCTTCTTAATCACCACCTCTGCTTTTATTACCCCCAAAGCCTTACTGTGTGGCTCAGGGAAACCACATGTGGGCACAGGCCAGGAAATGTCGAGCAGACAAGAAAACGTCTTCCTTTCCCCTTAAAACTAATGGCCTTAACCAAACACCAAAGGCAGTGTGTTCTTAGCCAAATTCTGCTGTCTGTAACCATTTATGAGGTACTGGATGTTGTAAGCAAAGTTTGTTGGGGTTATGGTTCTCAGAATACTTTCGTTGCCTTAGAATTGTCATGTAAATTTTTTGGTAGTTATAAATATTTGTTCTAAATTCCAGTTGCATTTTGTAATGTAGTCACTCAAGGTTTTGGTGAGAAAGCTGGTCTGAATTTTCATGCCAGTGTTGTACGATCATTTGCAGTGTGATCCAGAGGTCTGAGAAAGTAAAGACTGCTCAGTTTTGCGTTTTTTTTTGTTCCTAATTTAAGACTATTTTAAAAGGATCGTTCATACAAAAAATATTTTTTTTCCCATTATTCACTTACCCTCCTGTGATTTCAAACCTAAAATTTTATATTCTGTGGAACACAAAAGAAGATATTTTTGAGAAATGTCTCAAGTGGTTTGGTGTCCATATGATGGAAGTTAATGGAAACATAGTTCAAAATGTCTTCTGTGTTCCTCAGAAGCAATGGTATATCCCCCTTTTGCTTTATTACATCATGTCCTTTTAAAGGCATGGACTCCACAAATTATAAAACCGGATTATTAACATTCATGTTATCCAGCATTTAAGGATGATTTAATGAGCTTCTTATGTGCTTTAATGGAATAAAGACAATCTTTTGTGCAGAGGAGGCCAATGTCATAAAATTGCATTATTTGATTGGTGACCAGAATCCTGAAATTATTTATTTATTAAATTTATTATTCTGTTTAAAATAGTCCAAACCCTAAAACTTTATTTCCCGATTTAAATCTGATTTTGAATGCCAGATTTTCAATGTGATGTCAGACTTTTTTGTAAACGTTTAATAAACATTTAATGAAGGTTAAAGAAATATTTGTCTGTGGATCTAAAACATTGCAGAGCACTTACCAACATTTTTAACTTTTGCACAGGATGCATGCCATGTATATACAGGAATATACTTTCTATATAGGGAATCATGTTACATTGCTAACAATAATGATATTTACAGTGAGGCTTTTTTTAAACCACTGCTCACAGTAATGTGAAGTTAAATCATGTTTCCACAATGCAGAGGTCCTCTGGTGCTCAGCCTGTGTCCACAGGAGAAGAGCACTGCTTCAGTTGTGGATTAATGAGGGAGGTCTCATCTCTGACACGCTGCATCCATCAGTTTCCTCCAAAGTCTTCTCCTTTAGGGACAACAGGGTGGGGGGTACAGATGATGAAGAGGACTAATTAAGCTGCCATGATGTTTTGTTTTATTACGGGCTCTGTTTGAAATTTTCAATAAATCTTATTAGCATAGAAGCTGCTCGGAGACATCCGACTGAAGGTGTGAAGTCACTCTGCTGTTTACACTGCGGCTAACAGCTGCACACTTGTGAGGGCTGTAAAAAAATACACTGCGCTGGTTTCGCTGTCAGTTGATGCCATAATTCATGTGTGTCATCCACAAGATGCTTGTGTGGGTCTGCGAGCGTGTTTAAGGGGGGGGGGGGTAGGTGAGTTTTTAAGCTCCTCCTGTTTGCCCACTGCCTGATGGCTCCCTGCAGAGAGCAACAGCAATTATCACCTTGGAGGAATGTAGGAGCCTTGTGTTAAATTCCCTTTGACCCCTTAGTAGAGGGGGTCAGGAGGTGGTGATCTCCCTGGGGAGCAGCAAGCACTGAGGGGGGGACATGGATGGGTGCACTGGGGGTTTCTCATTGTCAGGGAAAACTTGAGTCTGACTTTGCTTTATAACTGCAGGCCAATGCAGTTGGCTGGGAAGAATTTTATGGTGTGTTTGCTATGCAAATGACTGCTTGGCTATCTTAATTTGATTTTGATACTGGTGTAGGGCTGGTCTCACACCTTGAGGACAGGCAGGCAGAGGTTAGTTTATCCACTAAGATTAATCTGTGGGCCTCCAGGTTAATAATTGATGGTCATGGGCATTTATCTGCCTGTTGATTGCTTTAAGAAACTCCTGAAGACAAGGCTCTTCTGTGAGTGTGTATGCCTGCGGTACTCTAAGCCCAAGTCTATTCTAATCCACTTTCCATGACACTTTTTTGAGTGATCATTTTCTCTGTTACCTTTATATTTGCTTTCTAATTCAGTATGTCTTAAGTCTGTTTAATTAACTGTTTGTTGTGCTGCTCTCTTGAAAGTTAAATTAATTGCTATTAGTTTAAAATTTCGAAATTTTAGTAGTAAATGTAGTAAATGTTTGATACATTTTAACACCTTTTGTTAGCATTAACTGAGTTACAGGAATATTTTTTATTAAATATATATATATATATATATATATATATATATATATATATATATATATATATATATATATATATTATATATATATATATATATATATATATATTGTATGTATTGGACTCTATTGTAAGTAGAGGTCATGTAAACCTCTTATATGATACATTAATGCCAGTTTAAAAAAGTAAGTAAACAAAGACAGATATTTTTGCTGAACTTAAACTTAATGTTTATCACATTCTGGGTTATATAAATCTATACCGTAACTGAAGATTTAACTGCTAGAGATTTGTTTGTTTGTGTCAAGCTGTGCTGCGCTTGGATGTATAAATCACAGCTTAACAAGTAAGGCACATCACATTATAAAGACTGGCTTCTGATTGGATGTGCTTTGAGGGTTATTTCGTTGAAGCATTTTGAGAAAGTTAGAATTTATAAAGGGTTGTTTTGTCAGCAGATTTATCTAATTAAGGGGATATAAGCGTCAATGACATTGAGAAGGACTTTAGGTTAGTGATCGATATATATCCAATGACAAATTCTTCAACTTTTTTATTTGAACTCTACTAATCTTTAACTTGTGGCTACATCCTTGATTGCTTATTCTTTGTATAGATATGAAGACATCAGTACTGGAGGAATGGATCTGTCTCATGTCTGTCTTAGGATTTACCTCAAACATTTGGAAGGATAAACAGAATTTTTTAAAAAGATTTAAATATTGACCTTGTTTTATTCTTTGCCACAAAGGTGGTGTGGAGTTTGCCTTTGATGGAATTTAGATTCTGTGCCACTCATGAGTGGCAGCCTAAAGGGAGTAGCCTTTTCCTATTGTTGAAGAAGCACATCATTTGCAATCATTGTCAGATGTTAAAAGCTGACTTTCTTTTTATGTTATCTTTTGACTGTGACACGGCGCACTTGCCCGCACAAGTCATATCAAGTATGGCAGAGTTGTAAGAGAGGTAAGAGACTGTATTGATCTGCTCTATTGATGGAATCTATTTTCAAGTCTCATTGCCATAACAGATTTTCTTTTCTTCGTTTGTAGAGTTACTGTGTAGTGTGATTTTGGTTGGTTTACAACACAGAACTGGTTCTTCATTAATGTTATTTCCCATGTCACTCCAGTTTATAGACTCTGTTCAGACTGCAAAGGGTGATGTGGCTGTCTAAACTTCATCCAACTTCTGTGACCCCTCAGGCCATCCACTGGGTTCTGTCCTCAGCAATTTGTGTTAAACTGTACCTTAATTATCTCCACTGTGAATGCAGCCATCCTTAAATACAGGGGCCCTTACACATTGTGACAGAACTGAGTGGCCCCGCAGGTTCATTTGATTACCTGGCTGTTTCAAATTTGGGCCAGTCCAGGACCAACCCTTTTATGATGTTAGGGGGCCACAGACTGTCCTGACCACTCCACAACCCTTGTCCCTTAGGAGCCTTAGTACATGATTTATTTATTGTTACGGGGCCAGTCCTGAGCCGACATACACAAGCTCTTATATATGCTCTACTCCATCCTGCCCCCAACAAAGAGCCCAGCTGTGTGGATGGAACCCTCCGGAGCTCTGCTACTCAGTTCTCAACACAGTGGGACTTGAACTTCACTGTTGCCATAGAAACGTAATCCTCCTCTTAAATAAACGCCCACTGCCCTACCCCACTTATTTGCAGCCATTTAAATATTTTAATGACTGAGGGGAGTTACAATTACAGTTACCGCTGTTACAAGCATTGAAAATAGTCCGAACTGTCAGAACAGAATCTCTGTCTGTCTGTCTGTCTGTCTGTCTTGCTTGAATGGGCATTTTACTTTTCTACCCTCTACATTAAAGGTAGGGTAGGCAGTTTTGGAGAGGCTAGCAATAGCAATCTAGTCTTTGGAAGCATAAGGTCCCACCTTCCCTCCAGTGCACTT
Source organism: Chromobotia macracanthus (assembly GCA_036877525.1). NCBI lineage: Eukaryota > Metazoa > Chordata > Actinopteri > Cypriniformes > Botiidae > Chromobotia > Chromobotia macracanthus. Next base: position 5,954,875 of record JAZGTH010000017.1, read on the forward strand.
TGGAACGCATACATAGTTTGACAGGCATGTAGGACAACTTATCATTGCTGTCAGACCGAATGCAAAAATGTTTCTGGAAATATCTCCTACCCTGTTTTTGAGTGAAAATGAAATAACTTTTGTAGAACCCAAGAAATGTTATTACAAAGAGTGTCATTTAAGGCCACTGACAGCAATAGTGTAGAATACCATTTTTAGGACAAATACAGTCAGAATGTATTTTTTATGTGTAAAGTAATGTGTGCAGACGAGAATTCATTGGTATAATCAGATTCAGAGACAGTCTTTTAGCTCTCCACTGAGACTTCTTCAAGTAACTCCCTGTGTATGCTGCTTCTCTTGCATGAAAGTGTGTGTATGAGTGTATGACAAATACAACTCAGGCTGGCACTCTGTTACACACACACACACATTCATAATACAGGCCTCTGGGAAAACGAGGTGCGTAAAGGAGGGAGAGCAGGCGAGATTTCTGAGTGAATGAATTTCAAGTGAAGATGAATGTCACACACAGTGTGTGAGGCAGATTTAGATGAGAAGGATGAGATTCCCCTCATCTATTCTTAGCCCTGTGTAACACTTCTCTGGTCTGCTGCCTCAGCACAAAAACTAGACCATACAGCCCATTCTCTGTGTTCCTCTTAAAGGAAACTTCCAGCAAATTTGGACTCAACAGGACATTTCCATTGTGTACACTAGAGAAAGTGCAGCAGAGACAGGGCTGTGTCCTCTTTGACCAGACTCCAAAATCACTTGGATGAGAGAACAAGACTGCAGGTTAGAGGACAGTGTCACAAATAAGAAAACTTGGGTCAGGTTGGTTTTTGGTTTTCTCAAAATGTTCTCAAAAATATTTTACAATGATCTGTTACTTTTGTACTTTTCAATCTGTGGAATGCGTCCAGTGCCAACAGTTCAAGTCCATGTTGAAGTATATCTGGGTCAATAACAAAACACATGGACTTAAAGGTGCACTGTGTAATTTGTGCATCATTAGCTTTGCCTAACGGAATTGCAGAATGACGACCATGTTTCCATGCACATCATTTTCTGATTAAGATCTATATTCTAATTAAGACTTTATTTGTTTTTATTTGTTTTTTTTACATGTTTCACAGCGATCAGAGTTTTCCTGTGAAACATGCACATTATTTTTCTGCTATTCTCCCTTGGAAATACTGGAGAAGCTCGCTCTTGCCATTTAACTACACTGCATTTAGTACTTTTCAAGTCATTAATTTGCATTTGTGTTCTAACAATAGCATACAAATGTATGATGAATTGCAAAATGTAGGTCACAAGACTCTTACAAATGTAGGCTGTGACATTTCATTTAATGCTTGTAAAGTGTTAGAAAATGTAGTCTCTTCACTACTAAAGCTTGCATTTTGTTTGGACATGCAGATATTAATAAATGTTCAGTTTTAGAAAAGATGTTTACATGACTGAAAACTCTGATTAGCCAAGCAGACCCTCTAGCATCATTCCACATATGCGATGGACCAAACGTGACGATGATCCAGAGATCATGTTCATTAGGGCAAAGGAAAACAAACATATGCCTTGGAAGAATGAGAGAAGAATATGTGGAAGAGAAAGACCTTGGGAGTGTCTTGGCCCCTGTCTAAAACTGTTAGGGGCCCTGGCTTTGTGGGCATCTTGTCTCTGGGGGCCGGTGGGGTAATTATCAGTGAGGGTGCACGTGTGGGAGTGTATGAATGAGGCTGTGCGCTGGGCTGTCCGTGTTCTCACTGCACCCCAGTGGTGGGCTGTCCTGATCTGACTGAGGTGCTCTGAAAAGTGAATCCAATCCCCCTTTTCCCATCTCGTCTCTTCTGCTCCTCAGCTTCTCCCCCAGGAGAAAGAGAGTGAGTGAAGGAGGACGTAAAGGCCCATCTTCAACATGTTTGATGGGGCCCTGTTGGACAAAGCCCTCTTTTCTGTTCATCCATGTGGAAAATGATGGTGTAGGAGGCGGGAGACAATTAGAGGGATCTGCTAATCACCCAGGCAACACTCATTTAATTGACATGTGAAATTTTGTTTAATCTAACATGTTGATAGGCAATATGACAAAGGCCAACGACTAGACAGCTTATTATTGGAGGAGAGTCTTTGTGAGGTTGGGTGTGTGGAGATACACTGGGTGGGGGTTGAATTTGAGGATTAAATGCCATTATCCTCACAATGCTTTTGGACAAATAGCGATGCACAACCTCACTTAGATGTTATGTTTGTTGTTTGTGGGGTAGAAAACACTACGCTGTTTTATTACTTTTGTGATTATGGCTTTGGAGGTTTATGGAGGCACACGGTTCAATGAAACTTGCACACATGAGAGTTTGGGCTAAATAAGAGGCCACTTTTGTATTTGCAGAAATCAATAAGCTATTGAAGGTCATTGAAAAAAGAGCTTTACCTCACACTGGATTGATGCTAGAGTGAGAGATTCATAAGCACAGGCTTCTGCTATCTCAGCGTTTACAGACATTCAAGGAAACTTTTGCAATGACGTGAAAACCATGTGTTGAAATCTTTCCCTGTCATAATGCTTTACAAATGCATCTTAAAAATCCACACCTGCACTTAAAAATACATATCCTTTAAATCACAGAAATGTTCATTTAGTTGTATAAGCACTGCAACCTCTTTAATTGATTTAATACAAATGTTTATATGTAGTCAACCTGTACAGTTCTAACAGGGTCTCCTGTTTGTTTTGCAGTGGGCTCGTGGATTCTTTGAATGGGAAAATATTGGACTCATGGGATTAACGGGCTAATAGCAAAGTACAGGTAAGCATAACCAGTTTGCTTTACTCCTCTTAATATTGTACTCTAGACAGTTATTGTGTTGGTGTGTATTTGTGTGTGGTTGCTATTGTGTCTAAGTAAGTTGGTCTCAATAGGATGAACACAAGTTAGAGGTGAACTTGACATTAAAAACATTTTATTGAGATACCTTTGTAGGCAAATATGCTGTTCATTTTGGTGGTTATAGTGATTTTTGATGAGTGAATGATGATGTTTCATTTGTGGAAAATCTGTTTCCAGCAAAATGTTTTTTTTTAATTGATTTTATGATTGTAAAAGGTGATTATAAAAAGGTTTTATGACTATATTGTGTGTTCCTTTTAAATTCCCTTGATAATTTGATCTTTTATATATTGCCATTATTTTTCGATACATATCTGAGGTACACATTAGAGTCATACAGGGCTGTAGATGGAACTCTTAGTCTTTACGGTCCAGATGCTTAGTAAAATCGTAGTTACTGTATTTATATCAGAGATTTCTGCTTCGCTTTGCCAGACAGTTTGGGCAAATGGCCAAACTCATTGGCTTGGCCAGACTTTCAGTGTCTGGGAAGTCTGGGATGGGGGTGTATAAAGGGCGAGGGTGGCATGTGTAGGGTATGGGAAGTTTTTTTTCCTGTGGTGCTGAAGAGGGAGAATTTGAGAACTGGAATTTAGGAGTAAGTTGCATCCAATGTATGTGACAGTGCTTGATTTTTACATCACAGTCAAAGCATCTTGCACTGCATGCTCTGCTAGTAAAATAATACAATGAGTATTTCTTTATAGGATTGTCAAATGCATTTAATGTGACTAGGGCTTGGGCTGTCATGGTATCAGATTTTCACTACACCGTTATCATGGCCAAAACAATTCATGGTAACGGTATTATCTTGTTATCTATTCAAATAAAAAGAACACACAAATAATTTTTTAAACTTTGTTTTCTCTTTTGTGTGGTCAATAAATCACTTTAAAAATAAAAATAATTAAATTAAAAATAAGATTGTAGGGAGGCAGACAGAGAATTCAAGGCAAAATGTTAAACGAGTGAAATCATCAGTTTCTATGATAGAGCATCAAGCAGATAATGGTGCTGAATTTTTCACAATATTATCATACGTGTAGTATTAACATGAATCAATAATCATAGTTATTAATATCACAGTTATTGTCAATACTGGTATATTGCAACACCCGTAGCATGGATAGTGTATTAAATATTAATGGTATATTTGATGTTCTTGGCAATTGTTTCTGTAAGCTCAGTGCTTCAGTTGTGTGGCTTTGTACAGCAAAATCTCGACTGCGTTTTTTTCTATGGTTAGGTTTACTTTTCTCATCTAATGTAGCCATATTGGTATCACTGAGCCACTTTCCCCTCAGTATTGTCTAAAATACTAGGTTGAGTCGTATTGACAACTTCCTGTTAAATTGGTGGTGCGTGGCTCTGTGCTTTGTGCCGTATAAGAAGACAAGAGCACCAATGAGCAAGTCTGCTTCAATTTCCCATCAGTCCTTCACTATTGTGACAATAATAACACGGGCTCTTTATGCAGTAGCTATTACTGCCCCGAGCAGCAGGAGATCTTGCCAAGACCGAGGCGGTGAGGAGGGGGTTTACACCACTGCAGCCTTGCGCCGTCCCCTCCCTTTCTGCTTTCTGGAAGAGGGCCGCTCCTGCTTTGCCACTTTGCCCTGACAACTGACTGCTTAAACGAGTGCAGGAAAATAGGTGCCTTGCTGGTCTCCATGACAGACTGCACATAATCAGTATTGAGGTATGCAATTACAGCTGTCAGGCCCATCCACTGTAATTGATGCAAGTGCAAGCAGTGCTGGCTGCCAGGGCGGCCTGCAACTGCACACATGGCACCACTGGCCTCTCCCTGCTGCTTGCTCTCATGAGAGTAAAGAGGAAAACATTACCTGTGCGATGGTGCATGTTAACCTGTGCTCACTGCCATAGTGTCTCCTTTTCCACCGTGACTGACTGTCATTTTTGTCGGTGGAGGATAGTAGGTTGGTGTCCTGGCTACGGGTTCGAGTTTGATGTTGCCGGGCACATTCACAGATGGTGAAGGGGGTGGGGGGGCTGGGTGGGAGTGATGAAAATGCTGTCAAAGCCACAGACGCTTAAGTGTCTCCAAGGCGAGGTGGTCTGTCTGCGGGGTGTCTGTGCTTGGCTTATCGCTGTTGGCTTTTTAAGTGTTTCAATTCCTGGCATACAGTAGAACACACGGCAAACCATTTAACTTCAATGGGGTAAAAAGGAAAATCACTTAAATCAAGACACCTTATGCTGCTTCATACACGTGTGTAGTGTGTGTGTGTGTATGTGTGTGTGTATGGGGGGGTCAAGGTGGGTAAGCTAGAAATATACAGCTTTGAGCATCTAGACTGCAAGCTGGGGTAAATATGTCTCATGTGTCCTCTAGAGAACATATAAAGACAATCGGACTACAAAGCTGGTGTCTCTGGTGCTCGACCTTCTCCTGGCTGCTGTAATATTGATTAGAGGAAGGTGTGTCTCACTGTTTCAGCTCTGTTGTTTTGGTTTGGGAAAGCAAAATCTGGGGTTAGTCTGAGAGGATATCAGTTGAATAATTATGTTTGTTTTGGCAAAATTGGCTTAATTTTTATCATATAATCAGATGTTCATTTGCATGTTTTGTGTTTACATTTTTATTTGCAAAAAAAGACTTGCAATATTTGCTCTGCTTTTATCATCCTAAATACTTAATAGCATTTTCGATAATCACTCAATTTTAATTAACATTAAAAAGATGAAAAGAAAGAAATGTGCCTTAATAAATTTTCCATCAGTTTGTAGTACGATATCAATTTTAATAGCTTTTAATAATTTCAATCAGGTCAGGTCTGCAGAAATAATCACTAGAGAAGTAAATCTAAACAATAACTGGATGATGAGTTGGAATCTGTGGCTGGTGGTTATTGCTCAGATATGGTTGTCTGTCTCCTCTAGTAAAAATGGCGTATGAGCCTTTTCACCCCCTCAGACAGACAGTGATTTATGCTAAAGTGGCAGCCGGGCATCTCAATGTCCACAAGTTTATATTGTATTGTAAATTTCAAATTTATGCAAATGCTTTGTGCATTTGTTTTTATACAGTTAAGAGTATTTGAAACTGCTGAATAATCTTTACTAACAAAGTATTTGAGAAGTTTCAGTTCTTCAGTTGTGGTAAGCCTTGATTTCAGCCATTTCAGAAGTTCAAACATTCTTAGCATTTTTGCGAATTCACTTCAGAAGTGTTGCTCCTAGCAGGCTGACCTTTTTCACTGTCTGGACCTCAATAAACTAAAAATTGCAGTGGCGGTGATTTCATTGTCCACTAATACGTTTATGTAGTCTGTCAACACCTCGCCTTACAGGAAACACTGGCCCTCAATTGGATTAGCACCAACTAAATATATCTACACACGTAGAATCCACAGTGCAAGGTGCCATTTCGTACAGGTCTGGCCCTCTACAGACAGCTCAGGCCAGCCTGTGTGGCTGTTAACAGATCTGTTCATTGCAGACTATAGGAACACAAGGTGAGGTGTGAAAGATTGAAGTGGGTAAAGCTAATCAATGTGTAATTACAGCCAAAAGGGGGCTGTTAGCTAAGTGTGATCCAGTAAATGCAGTCTCTGATGCTTTCGGGAGAGGACCCGGAGTGGAATTGTTGACAATAGTTGAATAGTCCTTCAAGGCCCTGCGATTTGGCCAGGCAGCTTCAGGCTTCCATTGCCACTCATTAGCAGCTGTTTGGTGCACTGCATTGACAAATCATACCCCAATGTTATTAAACATGTTGAAACATTGTTTGACAATTTTCCTGCTCGACTTGTAATTGGTGCGCTCTGTGAATTACTACATACATATATTTATGAGCCGTGAAATTTTGCGTGATCAAATCAAGGCTATGTCTAATGCATTTTTCAGTGCGGTAATTTTGGAGATAGTTGACGACTTTATGAGAATGTTTATGGGGTTGTGAGCCGTTTATTTTCATAAATAGCTCAGCAGATGCTTGAGAGAGCAGCTGTGCTAGTGTGTCTTCTTACGGAAATCACAAGGCCAGCTGTTGTTCTGTACTTACTGTAGTTTAATGTTGGTAAATTTTGGAGAGGTAGAATTAATCTTTCATTAAGAGGCTAGAGTGGAGAACAAAAGACTGGACATGCCACTGTAGTATTTTAAAGTGCATACTCGTCCTTGTAGGCTGCTTCTGCAATATGCACACAATGAGACAGTACTTTGAGAAACCATTGTTATTTATCGGCTTCTCAAAGTGTGTTCTAGAATTATGAAAGGAAGAAGATGAAGCACAAGGAACAATTCTTTCTGACAGCAGGTTACCTACATCATCAAAGTACACAGGGAGTATGTGGTTGTTGAACGCAGAATGAAAAGGGTGTGTGTGTGTGCACGTGTGCATGATTATCTCTGCATACGTCCTCTCTCGATCGCGCAGCAGCCAAAAGAGAAGAGTTTAAACCTCTGATTGAGCACCTCTATCAAAAAAAGATTCACCTAAAATACCTCAATGCATTTTGTGATCTCCGACTACAATCACGCTTTCAGCTGAAATCTTCCTCTGCTTCATTCCCTCCGGATGAGTCTCTATATTCCATACTCTAAAAGGGAAGGAAAAGAGATCTAGGGGGTGGGGGTGTATATAAGTGGGTGTCTAGTGTCAAGGTTGTGCGCGTGTGCCTACGTCTAAGACATGCCGCCGTTTGATGTTTGTGTAACAGTGTAAGCTATACGGTGTAAACACATATGCTTGCATACATTTCCCTGCATGTTCTGTTACTACACCAAAGAGCAGCTTTATTTCCCCACCCAGCATGTGCGCCTGTAGATGCCAGTCTGTCTGAGATCAGACTCTTTCTGACACCCCTGCGTGTGCCAGTCAATTCAAGAGCAGACTCGGTCTGACTCGTCCGCAAGTGCCAGTCTATGTAAGATTGTAATCTCGCTGTCGGTCTCGCCATGTGGCACAGGAGTGACTCTTCAGCTCTTTAGTGGTTCTTGGCTGTCATCACATGCTCATTGAAGAGCAGTGGGCATGTCTCCAGTCCGTGAACTGCTAAATGAGGGCTTGGCCAGGCGAACAGACGCAGACAGGCAGTGGAAACTGAAGAGCACTGCGATTGTGTTGCTTTGGATGGGACTCTGGTGGGGCGGCTGATCTCCTGCCTTCTCTACACCCAGGTCTTTGTGTCCCTTGCTAATTGAGTGACCCGACTGACCCTGGAAGAACATGTCACCACAGAGGGGTCAGGGCCCTGGTGTCATGTGACATGGAGCCGGTGACCTGAGTTTGGCTGATGTGAAGGGAAGGGCCAATGTCACTGATCTCAGCTGAAGTAGACGGTTTTCTAATCCTGCGACATGATTTGCCTGTGATCTGTCTGGTTTTATGTCTAACCATGTTTCATTTAAAAATGTTCCCAGCTAATTTTTAAACCAGCATCTATACCTTTTGAAATTCATCATAAGTCCTGCTTCTAAAATAGTTGTTAGATCTGATTGTTAGAAATAGCCACCTGCATCACGAAAAGAACAGAATTTTTACATTTTCGTCAAAATTTAAACAGTTTAAACAAGTAATTTTGCCAGTATTCCACAAACAAACAAACAGACTGATTAGAAGGTGCCATTTTGTTTTTCATGTGCATTATTTGCAAAAACAAGCAGCCCTCTTTTATTGATTGCAATGCGACAATGGCCCTTTTATTTGAGCGTAACGTCCATACTACATTGCCTGGTGACATAATGACATCCAACAGGAAGTCAAATGTCAACCCTTTCCTACTCTTACAGTTAGCTTCAGGTGCGTATGGAGTCATTGTTTTGCATTTGATTTGGCTGGTGTTGAAATAGCATTGAAAGGGATTTCCCGGTGTATTTCAAAATGACCAGTGGAGTGTTCTGGTCCTCATGGGAGACAGTAAAGAGCTCCAAATAAATCCATCAGCGGTTACATTGAGAAATTAAAAAGCTCTCCATACCATACCATTAACCTTGAACCTCTAGTTAAAGCCCTGTAGGATTGTCAGAAATACAATATTGCAAGAACGTATGTGCAAAATAATAGATAGATTGATATTCTGTCCTGGACCCATGAATGAATTTGTCATATATGGGGTGGTACAGTAGGGATGTCTATCATCATTCAAACCGCTTCCTGTTGGGATTGTGGGAAGACTGACAGGTCTGTTTACCCTTTCTAGTCAATCAGGCAGTCTCCTTAATGTTGGAATGTTTGTAGGCTGTTGTGTCTTCAGGTTCTGTTGCTACAGAAATGCCTGTGATGATGAAATCATCGGCTTCATGTCCGTTTTCCACTTTGAGAGAACTGAGGGGTTTGTGGTTTGGTAGAAATAGGCGTGCTGTGATAGAATGGATCTGATGAATACGTTCTGTAGGAAAGATAGTATTCTGTGCATCAAACCACCTTCCCAATCCTTTCTGATGATTGGAGATGCTACTATATATGTTAAATGAACTCATGATCTTTGCCCTGGAAAAAAGATTCAGAAAGATATTTGTTCTTGTTTTTTCAATACAGCCATTACAATACAAATATGGTACCTAAAACACTATCTTGGAAGTATTTATTCAGTTCAGTCCCAATATGAAGCGTTTTCCTATTTCACTCCACTATGATTTATCTCCATGCTTATCAGGGCCCTGGCTAAGACACGTAAAACTACCAAGCTTACAACTTTAGGTTGTAGGAACGTTTCCTAATGTTTCCATTAAGTAACAAAAACATTAACAATGTTATTCTGAATGTTCTAGGAACGTTCAAAACATCCAGTTTTTTAGATGTTGTATTAACCTTATTGTTTGGTTATAAGTTACCAAACAATAAACCAAAGTAAACCAAACCATATATATATATAAGTATATACAGTAAATTCTGTAATGTTTTTAACAAATGTTCCACTAACAACTTAAGAACAACATTTGTGATATATAATGTAAAAAAACAACTAATGTTACTGCAAGAATGTTTTTGATAACTTTGAAAGAACTCATAGACAACATAAGCCAACATTCCAAGAATGTTCCCTGTTAGCTGCGTAGTTTGTGGGGTATCTGTGAAAAGGTTTCCCTTAATCCATTTTATTTGCTCTGCTACCTCAAAACCATTTGTCCACGCAGACCCTGTCCCCCGCTGGCCCTCTCCTCCTGCTCCCAAACTCTGAGAGTGGAGGTGCAAGACACACACTGTTAAAAAAAGCCATCTGGCCAGAGGAAGATGTGAGGAGGGGGGCTGGGGGTGGAGGGAGTCATGCTGGGCAATCAAAATGACAGACAGCAGTGAAAAGTGTTTTGTGAGCTCCCACATATATGTGAAGTAGGATGACTTGTGAGCTTTCACAGCTCCCTTTGGTCTTCAGGTAAACACTGACTTAGCTATGGTCTCTCTCTCTCTCACTCTCTCTCTTTATCTCTGTCTCTATCTCTGACTGTCTCTCATCCCATCTCTATACTCACCCCAGAGACATCCATATTCTGTTTTTGAGCATGTGTGTGCACGATCGCATGAGCATTTTGCATAATCAGGAAAACAACTGAAAGTAGCTAAATTATTGTATCCTCTAGAAAACGTGCATGGGGGTGCTAAAATTCTGCATCTGAGGCAGGAATCGCTCACAATCAAAGCCTTCCCTTTCTTCAAATATTATAATCTCTTGTTCTTATGCATTCATTTTCACCATCCCCCCGTGGTGGCCCCTTTTACTCCCCTTTCCCAAAAAAACCCTAAATGTGCGGAGGCTTCATTTTTCACTCTCCCTGAGCGGCTCTGTTGTCAGAGAAGGAAACCTTAGGAAGTCTTTATTTCTGCCAGGCAGGGCCTCTCGCGTTCCTCCGGCTTCTTGGGCCGTTCTCATGGCTGTCCCCCCACCTGCTGGGACGCTGATCCCAGGCCGAGCTGCGCTTCAGCGGGGGACAATTACTATCCCGCTCTGCCTTTGATCATCTGACCACGTGGAAGCACAACAGCTGACCACATGTTTCAACAGACAAGAAGGAGAAGAGTAGAAGAAAAGGGATGAAGAAAGAAGAGAAGAGAGAAAAGCATTTGCCTTTCACTCCCTCTCACACACACCGCACTAGAGAAAGGCCCGTTCCGCCAGCATTTGTAGTGCTTGTATAATTCTCATGATCTTTGCTGTGTGGTAAACGGCTGGCCTTTTATTGTCTTGATTATGTCTTTGGATCGGAGGAGAGGGCTTATTACAGACATGGTGCGGCCTCATGTAAAGTTTCTTTTTGAATTTGCTTCGTTTCATTTACTGAGGGTAGTGCAGAGTGCTAGAGAAGTAATTTGAGGCTGAGCTTGTAAAAGCGAGTGCTAATTCTTCTGACATTGTCAGCCAAATTGTCTTCGAGCCAGCTGGGCCTCCACATAAATGCTTGCTGTGGTCAATATTGAAAAAGCTTCCACACAAAGTCAAAGCCACAGCCCAGCTTTTGGTCTAACACGCATACCTCTCCAAATGTAGCTTTTGAACGGCACAAAGCCATAATAATGAAGCTGGAATGGCATTTTAAGTATGTATGAAAGTGGAGATTTACATCATCCCCAATTTTTATTTTAAAAAAAGCTTTTTATTTTTAAAAAAAAAAAAAAATGATACACTGTTTAATTTTTGACATTGCACTATTAAATATAACTGACATTGATTAAAACTGCGATCCATAACCTTTTCCTTAAAAAAAGATCAGTTATTGAGCAAGATCATAATAGATCAGTGTTTATAGTTTTCTTGCCTTACCACCGTTTGCAGCTGTAAATGTATTAAAATTATTTATAATTTGAGCTGTTGGGTCCGATTTACAAGGAAATGTCAGTTTGGCTTCAACACCTGTAAAGAAAAGTACATAAAGTAACCTGCAATTTTATGGTTCAAACAGAGATGGAGGTAGAGAGGCAAACTTACAGATTGCAGCTTTAAGTTATATATCAGTTTACGCAAGGCACACCAGAGACCAACAATAGAATGTGTGTTGAAGACATCTTGTGTGAATTTGAACCAGTTGATGAGGGTGTGAGATCAATTTACTTTTTCCAAGTGACAATGAGTCTATTATTTGCGTGTTAGTCATCACAGCATGTGTTATTGTTTATTCCGTGGATGTAATTTATGTTTGTGTACGTATCGAGTAGCTCAGTGTACATCTAAATGAATGCGTACAGCGTCTGTATACAGTATCTGTGAGTGTATTTGTGTTTACATGCCCACTGAAGCAGACCTGAGAGGGGCCGTGGTGTGTTCGAGGGGCCGGGGGTGAGGCAGCCAGGCCTAGGGGAGCTGTTTGTTTTGGCCTGTTTGGTGGGGATGGCCTCCTCGAGTGTCCCTATTGTGCAGCAGATCACTTTACCACATTAAGGGCGCATGAAAAGAAGCTCTTCACTGGCACTTGGGCCCTGGCTGAAATAACAGGCAGTGTTTTGACTGGCTGCCACCCTCTATTCTGACCGCTCTGCCGCCCAGCAGACGGCTCCTGCCTCAGAGAAACCCGCAAGAAGACATACAAGATTCACACGCATAGACAGTCACTCAACTTTTACTTGGCAAACAAACATTTTGTTCAAGTTATGTGGCTTTTACATAATGTTGTTCGTATTGTTATTTTATTTATTTATTTTAGTTCATATTCACTTTGGATTTGTGGTTAGAGATGTGTTTTTGTAGTTACATTACGATTCTTGATGCTTACTTCCATTCTTTGGAAATTGCAAAGTCTTTGTTTTTTTGACAAAACATCATTACGTCTTAACCCGTTACAGGCCCTTTGTGCATTTTACCTACTTCATAATCATTTTATCCGGCAGTTAAAAATAATTAACAAGTCATGCTCTTTTGTCGTCCGCCATTATGAGTCCTCCGTCTGGCAATGAAAGGCTTTACCATAAGCACAGTCACATAATAGTGTCAAAATCTATTTTAAAGTGCAGTAATTCAAGGGTTTACAAGGCGCCATAAAATCTCAACATGCCCTAGTAATGAGAAGCATGAATGGAAACTTGGAGAGTTCTTTGCGGCCCCTGCAAAGATGGAAGACCAAATGCAGGATGCACGGCACAAAGCACAGGGACTGTAACAAAGGCAGGCAGGACAGAGTGGAGACCAGAACCATACATACATACATACATACATACATATATATGAATGTACATATATACATCATACATATATATATGAAATGTATGAATTGTATGGTATACACACATATATGTATATGTGTATGTGTATAAAATACATGTATGTGTGTATTACTGTAATACAGATATCACAGTCCTCATAACTCTTTTCAATTCACATCCTGTATAGACTCACAGTGTGTTGTGCGTTCACATTTTTGCACTCTTAAGGTTCTTCAGAATGTACACATACAGTTGCATATTGTTGCATTATACAGAACCTTAAAAACCTCTCTGTGCCTCTACGGTAGTATATCAGCCTCCTTGTTGAGTTCACACTTGCTAGGGATCCTATAACTCCACATGTGGTTGGGGCAAGGTTAAAAAAAAATGCAATATCATGTAAGTCTTAGACTGTGAACACCTCTCTACTGTTCCCAGGACCCCTACAAGAACAGGTCAAATGCCAAGGTGTGAACAGTTCTGCTACACACGCTCCCATGAAACAGTCTTCTGTGATTTACACTCAATAGAATCTATTAGACATTTTCAAAGTTGGCATGCACACAGTCCGTGTGTTGTCTTTAAAAATAAAGACCATTATGATCTGTGTGCATTAAAATGAGCAGGTAGGCCCCCACTGCAGTTCCTGTCTGCAGAATGTGGCCTTAATTTCTCCAGAGACCGATATCATTAGAAATTATTGTGTGTGGGAGGGCAGATCTACTGTAGATACTGAAGGGATTTTTAGTTAAGCCAGGCTTAACACTGACGTTAGGCTGTTTATGCTGCTGAAAACAATCTTTAATTAGCTAATTTGACTGAATTAAAGCTTAAATCATTAATTGTCTAGGTACCAGTGTTTGATTTGCATGTTTGATAATTATTATTATTATTATGCATTATTATATCTGTTAAAGCTGCAATCAGTAACTTTTTTTAAAAATAAACAAAAAACAATTATTGAGCGGGTACATACCAAATCAGTGTGTTCAAAACGATCTCCTTATATTACCTCAATTCACAACAGTAAGATTATAGTAATGATTTATTCACAATGGTAAGATTATTATAATAATTATTTATATGTTGAGCGGTTGGGTTAGAGTTCCTGGGAAATGTCAATTTGGCTTCAGTTCACTTCATGGTAAAGAAAAGTACATAAAGTAACATGCAATTTTATGGTTCAAACTGAGATGGTGGTACAGAGGCAAAAGTTATGGATTGCAGCCTTAATGTTTCAGAAGTTCCAGATATGTCTAAAAGAAGGCAGAAAAGCCCAATAGATCACTACAAAGAAATCAGTTTCAAAATGTTATTACAGGAACACTTAATGTTATTCTTGGAGGTCATAAATATTTCACTTTAAGAGTATCTTGGCAATCAGATGTGTGTTTTGGCTTTTTTTCTCCCACTACTATGTTGTTAATGGCTAGATTCACTGAAACAGATCCAGAGTATGTAACTGAAAGAACCAGTACAATGTGAAATATGTGTTTCATACAGGAAATAAAAAACATCACAACTGAGATCATTTTAACATATAAATTATTTTTACTACATAGCATTTACTACAGACACCAGAAATCTTGTGTCTTCTATAGAGTTTATATGAGACGTTTCAAACTGTGCAAGAATAGATATTTCAGTATTCATAGACATATTAAATTGATGGATTTTTCTGAATTTAGATTCATACATTTCTTACAAATTCATCTGAAACCAAATTATCAGAGCTTTACTTTTCACATTAATTTTTAAAAAATTCTCTACATTAAGTTTTTTGAGTTATGAAATACCAATAACTGAGCAAAAAAATCTCATTTGTTTGTTTCCTTTAAGGAATGCTTCTATTTAATTGGTAAGCAGAGTCTACTCAACATTTTTTTTAAAAGGTTTTGCCTTTACTAGTTATTATTTCTGATTGTGCAGAAATAATCCACCATCAATGGATTTATTGCTGGATTGTTACAGAGCTTATTGTGTTAGTCCAGTTAATGGCAGCTATAGGTGATGAATAATTTACTTTCCGTCCGTGTGAGAGCAGTAATTACACAGCTGTCCCTGCCTCATCTGCAGGTCCCAAGTTGGTCTCGATAGACAGCCTGCCATATTAATTAAAAGGACACCAAATCATTTATCATAGTTTGTTGTCAAACTTTCCAGATTGAGCAGTTGTGCAAGATGCTGTTTAGTTTGATGTCATTAATGTGGGCGTGGCCTAACAGTGATGAAACACCTGCATTGGAGGCAGGCTGGATTCTGAGAATCTGACAGCAGCTTCCATGTAATGGCGTGGCATTAATTGCCAAAGCTTGTGTAGATAGCTTTAATTTTCCACCCACCCTTTCATTCATGGCGCAACAACTCGCCATTAAGTTGACATTAAAATAAATAAAAAATTCATTAAATAATTAGTAACTTCGCACAACGGTTTCTTTTGTTCTGCCACTCCACTGGCCATCAAAAGCCATCCTGTATGAAGAAACACTGATGGTTAAAATATATTTAAAAAATAAATAATAAATAAAAGCGTGGAAATAGCCTCTTACCGCTTTTTACTCATCAGCCTTTGATTACTTTTAATTGGCGTGCAATTTTCTATCCAGATAGTAGAAGTATGCGAATGCAATAAAGGAGATGACAGGTCTAATGGCTAATTGAAAAGAGAATGTGTCAAGCAGGAATAGCAAGACATGAATGCATGTCAGAATGACTGAGATGTGCACAATAAATGGTGGCCGTGTCAGAGTAGGTTTAATGTTTCAGACTCTTCTATATCGGCTGTCCTGTGTGTAACACATTTGACCTAATGTTACTTTCCATCATATCTTAAAGGACTAAACATTTTCACCTCTGAAATTCTTACTTTCCTCCCCAAGTTGCATTTCAAATAACCGGAGGATGAATATAGAAGCATTACTTCTATATTCTGAATGTAGATATATAATCCGTCATTCACTACAGCGATTTGGATGAGATGACATTTGGATCCTCTGTGGGAGTCTGCTTGTTGCCTAGCGCATGTGACACGCAGACCAGTGATAACTGAAGCCACACTGACTGCAGCTGCTGGTAATGTATGTTATTAAAGGGTATAGTAATTTTTTCTGTAGTCTTGCATTGGGGGTGGTGGGTAGCCCATCTCTTAGTGTTCAGATTAAGGGACATGAGGAGAGATAATGTTTCTGCATAGGCAAAAGCAGGATTGTAAAGTGCATCCGTATGGGGTTTTAACAAACAGGTGAAAAATCTTTCAGCTTTTAGATGACGAATGATTTTTCTGTTTTTGTCATACTAGTATAAAAAGACAAATTCATGAACTAACCCTGTTTAAGACGGGGTTTTTTATGTGCCCCTTACAAACAGAGTTATTTTGACTCCTCCCTGGTGTGGGTGTGTGAGCAGTTTTAGTCTGATTTTTTTTTTTAGGGTCCCACTCTCAGAGGGGGAGCAGCTGGAATTAAACCTGGATTAATAATTGACATGGATTAACTCTTAATCTACATGTCTGTCTGTCCTTCTGTCTACTTGATCTATGCTCAGACATTTGTATGTGTCTACTGTCCTGTCCACTCACTGTTTAACAAATCCTAGTAGTGTTGTGTAAGATGTATTTAGAAGTTTTACTTCACAATTTTACAGATCTACAACACACACACACACACACACACACACACACACACACACACACACACACACACACACACACATATATATATATATATATATGATACCTCTTGCAATATTCTCTTGCTATATTTAGGGGTTAAAATGTTTGAAAATGAAACTGTAATTGTGTGTATAATTGTATAGTAGGCAAAATAACAAAAAAACAAACAATTGTGGCACTTTGTTGGAGAAACAAGCCCCTCACAGCAAGGCTGTGTTTTGAGAAGGGCCGTCTGTTTGACCAATGAAGGACCTTTAAAGTTTTAAAGAAATCTGCTTGAATACAGCCATTATTTTATTTGGTGACGCTATAGTGGCAGAGAAATGAGTTCCGTTTCAGTTTTAAGTCATGCCATCCATTTTCTTTTAAAGCAGAGGGCAGTGTTGTCACTTTAAAAAAATCTCACGTGCACAAAGATCAGATATTAATAAAAACGAAAGAAAAACAAGTGTGGGAGGTTGTAAAAGACCCCAGTAGTACAGCCCTTGAATCTTACTGTAAGAGTGTGACAAATGCAGAATTATTAGGGATTTCAAACAAATATAGGCTATGAAATAAAATAATTTAAAGGAGCACAGAATACGTCTCTGTATACATATAGCCCTTTTAATTAAGCAATTATAAAAATGTTCTGTGAATGTGGCATGAACATTAGCCCCCTTCTGAGCCATTATGCTGCCTGTCTGGTGTTTCAATTACACACATCACCGACTCCGACAACCGGCCTTCTTGAGTCAAACTGCCCCACATTTCACCTTATTTATATGATGTCCCAAAATCACTCAGCACACAGGCAACATGAAACAAAACACCGCACACATTCAATAGAAACAACAGGCCTTTATTCAAAATACGCGAAAAAGTTTCATTTATGTAGCCTACAATGTTATTGAGGAAATTTTCTTCGCAAACTTTTAGTCATTCTGGTTGTTGTGCAGGTAGATTATCACAGTTTGGCTGTTTTGTTTCTCTACGGGGAGAGATCTTGTGTCTTTTAGTGTAGATGTTTCTACATGGTGAGAGGTTTGCTTTTGCTGCTCAGTTAATTTATCAATCTAATACACGACTGACGGCATATTAAACGACACAGTCTGACTTGCACAAGTGTGTATTATTTACAACGAGAAAACGGCGCAACTCAAAACGTCGCACTTGGTTTTCTGCATCCGTTTTGAGCGAGTGTTGCTTCGTGTTGAATACGTATAAAGTGCTTTAACTTCACCCACGACACGATCAACGTAATATAGTCTAATGGTAATATAATCAAAACGACAACACGTAAATAAACAGTATCGTTTGCAATCTGAAATAATTGTATAACGCCTGTTATCTGCGCGTTTGAAAGGTTTTAAACGATTCAATTTTACTCCATCTACGCGGTTTCGCTCATTAAAACACACACACACTTGAGTTACTTCTGAGAGAAATTGCAGCAGTCCGACCTATAGTACATGATTAAAGTTTCGTTGACATTCATTTCGAGTGAGTTGCAAAGTGAATTGTTAATAACTCTGGACTTTTCGTCAGAATTATAAGGCTATATGGCATTCTGTGACATGTATGACAAACACTGACACAAGCTAGACTTCAAAGCTATTTTGTAATGCAGAAAACATGTAATGCATGCCCCTACGTGATACAATTTGCATTTGTAGTGCATAAAATGTATTTTTGTTATTGTTTTATGTTTGAGTGCGCACTTGATCTGTGATCAGCAGGCTACACGCATCTTCTTGGTGGAGGGTTAATATTGTAGTTTTTTGCATTGGCGATTCATGATTTAATCATGGCGATTGTTTTTATTATTTTACATATGTACTTGAAATCCTAGAACACATTGGACCATTCAGACAGTACATGTTTTGTGCTGAAATTTAATGTCGTCACTACAGAAATTGTCACAAGACACTGAAAATTGTATTGGTGTACAATTTTAGTCTTTTCTGAAATGTGCGGAACTGTTTTTTAATAAGGTATTTCGTCTTTCCAAAGATTTAGATTTTATGTTTACTATATACCTTATCATAAATCAGTGTATTATGTATTAAACATCAATGTATTATTCCAAGAAATAAAAATACCAAGTTGATAGTGAACTCTCTGTTAGATGAAGTGATTGAAATTAGTGGCTGTGAGAAACAAGAGCATGATTACAAGAAACACACAAAATCTTTCAAAAAAGTGAGCAAAATGAAAGTATAGGCTATGATCCATTATAGTATGTCCCTCAAACTGGAAAGATGAAAAAAGGTAGGGGAAAAAACAATTACACAAGAGATTGGCCCTTGGGCACTGAGAGGTAAGCAGCATGAGGGGTTGGATTGACTCTGGTGTGCCTTTGGACCTTGTATTATCCTGGCATGAGGTCTCTTTGGCAATAGCCAGGCAATTTCCAACAGCACCTGGCTGCCCATCCCCCATGATAGCCCCTATACCTGTGCCCCATCCAGCCACTCTAAAATGCATAGTTTTTTATGTGAATACACAACTCTTTGGAAGTAATGACTTCAGGAAATAAATCATTACCTGCATGAGCTACAGTGTGAATCTTCAGTTAAGAACTGCACAGGTCAGGCGCTCCTTAAAATAATCAGCAGGACAAATAAAGTGCAAAAAGTATTGCACATTTGATCTGTAAATGCAATTGAGAAAAGACACGTTCATTCAACATTATTATCATTTTAATTATTTAAAAAGTTAGGTTATATAACCATGTCAGTCAATGTGTGTTCCCATCTTTCATCATTTTTTGATATTCAAGGACCACAGTAGTTTAAAGTCTTAAAATGAAGGTCATGTTATGTCAGCTGGAGCAGAAGTGATACTTTCTGTCCCAATGATTTTGCCTTTTGTGTGTTGTTGCTTTAGTCCCAGTATTTATTTTAGCTTGCACACCACCAACCACTAGCACCTGCTCTCTCACCCCCTGCCAGCCTCTGACCCTTGTTTGCAGGGCAGGCTAAGAGAACTGCCTTCACTCTGTGTCTTCTGTTAATATGACGCAGCATAATGAGGAACCACCATTTCATCACAATTGCAGAACAGGATTTGTTATCAGTAGCTCATTTTGCGGTCTGGGGACTTAAAACTGTGTCTACATTTACTGTTGTGAAGAAGTCTTGTTTTCATGTCATGTGCCCAGGTGTGATACAGATCCTTTGTAAATGTTTTTTTAAATATAATATTTAAATTTAATGACTAAAATTTGTAATGTGGACATTATTATTTGTAAATATTCAAGGCTTCAGTGAACTGAGGGAGCAAATTTCCAAAAAGATTTACATAAAAATCATATCAACATAAGAGATTGTTGTTCTCTCTACAAAGTATGCAGAGACCAACCTCCTAGATTTTTATGTTAATTTTAATCTGAAGTATTTATCGTATGATCGGTCATTTCTAAATTAATACTAAGTTAATTAATACGGAAATTAGCTCATATTTAAAATTACTGTTTAGTTTGATTACATGCATTTTTACAATCTGTTCTTGCACAGTTTTCGTTGTTATCTACGTGATCAGTTAACCTTTTCGGACCTATAGGAAGAACCTGAAATCTACACCTTAGCAGACAATAAACATTAGGAAGTTAGAAGAAATTGGTTTGATGCATAACGATGCATTAGCGCAAAGGCGATTGAGGACGATTGCATACGCTTGACTCTTTTTTTGAGGTGCAAATAGATTCGCTGGCCACTTGTTTAAAGATCTGCGAAAAGTTGTTTAAATTGTTTCTTTAGTATTAACAGGACTCTTCTGAGGGAATTCATCCTCACTTTCCTGTTACCTTGCAGTTGCCAAGCAGAGAGAATATGAAAATTATATCTTAATATATCATCTTCTAAGTAAGAGGTTCGTTCTGCCTCTTTTTGTTTGTAATAAAACGTTACACCCACATTTCCCCTGTGCAACAATAATGCGGTCTATCTACAGACTCATTTCTTCGGTCTAATATAATATATTGGTGTAAAATAAACATAACTCAATGAACGTGCTTCAAACATAAAGCAAACGCACTTTTATTAGCGCATACTTTATAACGTTTATATTTATATTAGGTTATTAGGTTTTAATGTTTCCCTGGGCTTGTGCTTACTGTAATTAAAAAGTGAATTAGTCCTCTTCGGATTTTAATCTGACTGTTTGGGCGCAAAAATACTCGAAGTTTTGCTGACCACGGAACAACTAGAAACAAAGAAATAAATGCGTAGTAATTAGCCAACGTTTTAAATCATAAATCGATTTACGTGCTTTACAACCAGTTCTGTGTGGTGACCGATCCGGTGCAAATAAGGTAACCGGTTAGATCACCAACTAACTCAGTCTAACGAAAATAAATCAGTTCTTCATTTCAATGATTCTTTACTTATCACTGAGGTAAATGATGTCTCCCGTTGCCTTACTTTAACATTACAATAGGCTTGCAACACGTCCAAAGTAGATTTTGAAAGCACACATCCTGGATTAAGAGTCACTTTGAGCACCTTTGCATATTCATCGCTTTTCCTGCAGGTGAATAATCATCGCAGAGCTCACTGAAAAGGGGTAATTGACGTGCAAATTGTCTCTAACTTCCACAGTAACGTTGCATTGTTTGTTAAATGGCGAATTACAGACAAACACGGCCAAATTCACTTAGCTGTTCGCTGCAGACGTGAGAATGTTGCAAGCATGTGCGGGAAAAATGTTGTACACGTTATTTTTTCTTTATAAATAAATCTTTCATTTTGATTGTAGGTATGACTCCAAGTGTAAGCTATGACTCTGTGTGTAGACAGGCTTTCCTCAAGTCAAAAGCATTATTAAACGAATATTATGTCGATACTACATTTTAAAGTGTATTACAACTTTGCTGTTTACTATTACTAGGTACTGCAAGATCGGAAAAGCAACACCCCTTATGGTCTGTCTCCAAACGGAGAGTCTCCAGACCGCACTGGCATTCTCGTCTGCCTTTGCATTATTATGTGTTGATATGACGTATGTCACAATAGGTATTTGGGTGTTTACGGTGTTCACAGTGAGAAGTAAACCTAGAAGTATTGCATACTACACGGGCAATAAAATGGCACATGAAGACGTGGTGCTGACTACAGCGTGTCAAGATAATTTAGCTCTTGAGTTTATTAAGAGCAGGTACTGAGTTGCGTGACAAAAAGCGTTTGCAGTCTGCTCGTGTCGGTTTATCCTCTTAGTGCCACGCCGCTTAGTCAGCAAAGCTAGATGGAGTGGGGCTTCTGGAAGGACAAGGCAACCCTAAATTACTAATCACAAAGTTTGTCCTATCTGTTAACACCTCGAAGTATTTTTATTGTTAATAACAAAGCGTTGCGTTATTTACTACGTTATTAATAATTTGACCAAACCTTTTGATTCAGTCTAAATTCATGCTCACGTCATGCATTTTTTTTTAAGTCAGAGTTTAGTTTAGGGACAGATCCTAAATACATAGCTTAACTTTCCTCAACTAGAAACCGCTACTCTTCAAACTCGTGCCACGTGACCGCCGGCGTGCTTTCTAAATCATTTTCAGACTTCATTGGAAAATGCTTTATTAGTTTAATTTAAATTGAATATCGCGAGGACTAAACCTCACTTAAATGTCCGCTGTAGTGTTTTTTCTTTCTCTAAACGATGGAAAAGAACGAGTCCGTCCATTTGGACAAGCTTAGCTGGTGCTTCGCTGTTCCTCAGCAAAACAGCCTGCGCCATGTTGTGACGTCACGACGCACGTCTGAGAGGCTGGAGATTGCTTGAAGAGAAAAATGTTGTGAGAAATGGAAAAAACTGCGCTTGCGCAGAAAATAAAGATGCGGTTTAAAAAAATTTGTAAAAGTGTTTGCATTTGAAGGTGGGGGGTGGGTTTGGGTGGAGTCTACGGGGGTCGGGCTGAAATGCTGCATACCGAGCGAGAAAGGAGAAATAAGCCAGGCAGGTCCTCAAAAATAATGTTTGCATTTGGACGCCTTACTAATGCGTAAACTGAACTTTGTGCATAACAATATTTTATATTTACAATAAAATTAGAAACTCTCATTGAATGTCTCCATATAGCATATTTTCATTTAAATTTTATATGTTTTAATTATTGATTTTGTCATCTATCTTTTAACAATATTTTTTTAAGACTAGACTGTAATCTAGACTTTTGACTAGATTGTTTTTTGTTTTTGACAAATTTCGACAGGGCTACACGTTTTTGTACTATATAAAATGTATAGTTTTATAGTCACAGTTGTAATTGTTGTACTAAATGCAGGAAAAACAATAAAATCTTATGGACTGATAAAATGTAAACCTGTCATGTAGTGAAATATGTCTTTCTCACACCTTTTAAATTAATATTTGGCAAGTCCAGCTATGCACATACGTTATCCGTATCTACAGACTGGCGTAGCGTATCTCTGCAACAAGTTTAAATTTATCTTAAAGTTTAAAACTTTTTGCATACATGCTTTCAAATATCATTAGACGACCTCGTAAGTTAAAGCTACACAATCCGAACTTTCTCGTCTCTTAAAGGAGCAGGATGCTAAGATGGCGGCGTCTTGCTGTCAAGTTCAAGTGTGCCGATGCCTCTTAGAGAAATGGGGTAAGTTTACGAGTAGAAACAGAAATATAGCAGAAGAAACGACTTAAAAAGAAGAGCTGAGGTCCTCATTTGTGACATTTAAGGATTTGTTTTAATTCCAGTCCAAAGTTCTTTTCACATTGTGTCATAAATAGTCTGTTAAACAAACAAACCAACAAACAATAAACCTACTTCGAAAAAAGTACAAGATTTTGCTAAATTTCGAATAGGTGCGCTGAAGTTACATCGTTGGCCTCAAAAGTGGCACAGTGACACAGTTCATCAGTACATTTGCTGTTCAGGAATAACTTGTGTGACCCTTTTCTTCAAGAAAACGGTACAAAATCACATTCAAGTTCCACGAGTACATCAGATCCGTCTATAAGATCAGGGGTGGGGATACATCGAGGGTGGCTGAAATAAATCTTTAATTCTTTAAACTTAATGTATAGAAAATAGTATATAAAACATATATTCATTAAATAATTTAAATAAAGGTATTGATATATCACCATTACGTACGAGGTACTGATTTTTTAGGTTTGTTTTTTTAAAAGTAGTGCTGGTGGTTGGAAATCATGTTTGTAAGCACAATATATTTATATGCATAATTTTAAATTCTTAAAAAATATGTAGCAATGCAATGCTGTGACTCTTGGTGTCACTGAACACACATTTTCCCCTCCCTCATGAAAACGTCTAGGACTCTTAATACTAAATTTCATCCACACATACAGTTCCACATTTGTAAAGTTATTCACACAAAACAAGCACATGTGTAATCAAACTCTTCTATATGTTATACCACAGTACTCATATAACAAACGGCACGCTATATTCACAGAAGAACTACATTTAAAACAATGCAAACTGACAGACGAAAAGTTTTATTTTGAGTTTACTGTTGTGACAGATCATTGCTCCTCTTTGACACATTTAACACAGACTTGCATCCACAAAGACAGTTCGGAATCCATCAAGAATGGAAAACCACACTGATTCAAATGGTTGTACCTTAAAACCCAAGAATATAATGTCTTTAACACTGTCACACGAGTTCAAAGTTCATTAATGAAATCTAGGCTATATGGATGTATCTGGTCGTATACGTGACGTGTTGATGAATACATTGGTGAGTGGGCCTCTTGAATTTGTATCTAGTGTTTTATCATAGAGGTTACACAGTCTACACTCTGTGCAGGGTAAAAGAGAAAAGGGGAAAAAAAACAAAGGAAGTAATTTTGATAAGAACCAGAAACGTCTCCACATTACTGCTTATATGGCTGATTTATAAACGACTTAAAAATAACTCCAATGTTTTTTTTCTTTTTATTTTATACTGGTCTTATAAGAAAATTCATACTTGAACCTATAGATCATGTCATGATATTAATATAATTAATACTTTACGACCCAGATAAGACACATACATTGGTTAAAAAAAGATACAATCGTATCGTGGGAACTTTAGAGCTGACCCCCTTTTTTAGCGTTAAAACTGGTTATCGGCTCCAAACTGTACAGTCTTGTTAGAAAACTTTTCCATAAATATCATTTAGGATTCGACTCTTTTGCCGATAATTAAATTACAAATTGATAAATATGGCATCATGGATATGTATTTACATTGTTATTAACAAAGGCAACGTTATATTCAAAGGTAACAATCGTAACCGAATACCACATTTCTCCACCTGAAAAAAAGACTTGGACAACAGATTTGACTCCATCAAACAAGGAAATACATTCACGAGTAGGCTATATACTTACTTCTGATTTATTTTTTGTTCAAGTTCAAGACAAAGACTTTGGCACGTTTATTAAGACTGTCTGAAATTTAACAATCAATCAAAGGTGACGTGTCACCTCAATATAAAACACCGTGAAATATTCCTTTATCCGCTATTTTTAAATATTTTTTTTTCAGAAAATACATAAAATGAAAAATAAAATAATCATCTGAAATCTGAAAACTAAAGGAAAACCATTTATTCTTAGAAAGTGTTATTTTTTGTTATTTTATGCCTTGCTAGTTTTCTTCGAACTCGGAATAAAGTCAAATTTCGAATCCTGAGAATGGACGAGGCCTGCTGGCGAACTCTCATCTCTTCACGTCGTTGCAATGCCATTTTGTACGCCATTGAGTAAATCGTTTTTTTAAAGGTTACTTCAACCTTTTGGTCCGCATTGGGAGTCTGCTTGGAGCTTCAAACGTACCATTCATTAAAATTTGGTGGTAGTCCATCGCTGTGTGCAGACGTGTTTTGCACCGCAGACGTGGGTGTTTTTGTCTGATCTTCAGCGGTCGCAGAAACCAGCACTGGCGGCGTTGACGACTCGTATCCAGAGCTCGCAGCCGGAGACGACTCCGAGCCTTGTGATTCGTGTACCTTAAACGACAACGTTCATAAATATAAGATATAACAGGAATGGCAAGGCAATAAAACGACTTTACACTGGCATACAACTGTATGTCTCGGAATATATGGCCTTTCTGATTTCTGTGATGCATTTGTGATGCATAAACAAAGAAACGCTCTCAGGCCTGCTTAAAATGTATTTAACTGCATGCATGCTCTGTATAATGCAATGCACTCATCTAAAGGCTTGTTTCCATTTGATAACGTTTTTAGTTCGTAATGTTAAAAACGTTCAAGGGCGTTTATTAATAGAACTGGTTGAATGTTTGCAAAATGTCACCGCAAACTGTCCCTTACCTTCATGTGTTTCCTGAGAGAGCTGGGATGTGTGTAGGACTTGTCACACACTTTGCAGATATATGGCTTGTCAGATGTGTGCACGTGCATGTGCTTTTTCCTGTCGCTGCTGTTTGCAAAGCGCCTGTCGCAGCCGTCGAACTCGCACTTAAACGGCTTCTCACCTGCAAGTGAGAGCAAACACCGAAATGTGAGGAAAAATAACCTTACAAAAGGGCAGAGCTAATATACAACATTGCTCCAAGTTATGTAACATGGCATTCTAAAATATAGGTCAAGCTGCACTCACATCAAATGGTTTGGTTACACACATATTACTCCCTCTTAAGAGTTGCTGCTACTATAGCTTTTATTTTATTTAAACAAGGGTCGTGTGAGTATTTCATTTTCTTTTCGTAGACTTACACTTCATGCACCGTCGTGTAAAATAAAATGAAACAATTCGTGCACTTTTCCTGTCTGGCACGAATAACCATACAGACCCATCAACAGCTTGCTTTACATTACATTTGAATCTCAAATGGGACCCGTTATTTAGACAGAGATCCAGCCATCAGACTAAATGCAGACTTTGGCCACTTCACACTTTATCGGAAAAGTTGTTGAAGATTTCATGCATTTTCAGCGTCCGTAATGCACAAAGCACGTTATTACTATAACTTTAGGCCACGGGCTTTACAAACGCATGACGGCCCATTCATAATTTCTCTGTGCAGATAGGAATGCAGATTGCATGCTAATATTTCCATCAGTCATTATTCTCTTTAAAAACTTACAATGTGTATATTTTTTCTTTATTTTTTTTGCTTAACTGAGAAAGAAAAACAAAACATTTCTTCCAAGTTCGCTTTTGGGGTCATGTAAGGAAATAAGGGAAGAGTAAGAAAAGTGACCAGTACATTAAACTTTGATAAAGTAGCTGTGGCAATTGTGCTTCATTTTAAACTTAAAATGTTTCAGAATTAATTAAAAAGCAAATTTAAAATGTATGCATTGCGTTTAAGTAACTCCAGTTTACGTATAATTGTGTTTGTAACCAAACTCTGGTGGTAGCCAAAGGGAAAATAATTTGAGTGGCTTACCTGTGTGAGTTCTTTTGTGAATTTTTAGATTTTCTGATCTTGCAAAAATTTTCCCACAGCCGGGAAATGGACAAGGGAACGGTTTCTCTCCAGTGTGCACTCGGATGTGGTTCACGAGTTTGTATTTGGCTTTAAAGGATTTCCCTTCTCTCGGACAATCCTCCCAAAAGCAAATATGGTTACTCTGCTCTGGGCCGCCAACGTGCTCCATTGAAACATGTGTTACCATTTCATGCATTGTGCTAAAAGTTCTGTCACAAGTCTTTTTAGGTCTGTTTATCTGGTTCTCATCTATCCACTTACAGGACAATTCTTGTTTAATAGGCTGCCGCATGTATCTGAAGAAGGCCCCTGGACCGTGGTGTGTGGGGACGTTCATCCCCATGTTCATATTGATGGGGTGGTTGTAGTTATGGAGCTGAGCGGCGGTGCCGTAAGGATCCGTACGAGGGCTCCCCACAGGTCGGTACGGATCCGGACGGCCAAAAATGTCTCCGCGTAAACCCAGGTGCATTTGGCTGTTTACAACATGGTGTCCTCCTGGTGAAGTGTGACTTACGCTCTGGTCGTGAAGTCCTGGAAACAACAAATGTCCCGGGTTGTCTGAAATTCCAGGGGGCCCGTGTAGACTCCCAGCTGAGGCGGCAAAGATCCCATGTTGGGCACTCGGGGCTGCGGTCTCCCCGATGCCAGCGCCCCTGTTTCTGAAGAGAAAGTCCCTGGTCGAATTGAATGCTCCACCAGCGTAAGACCCAACTTGCCCTCCGTGGTGGTGCCCAAGCGCAGCTGCGTATCCAGTAGCTTGCGGAGTGAAAGCTGACGTCTGGCTGGAGGCGATATCATGAGTAACGGGACTGATCTTGAAAGCTGCCGAGTGAGAGGAGTCTGTGAAGGGACTAAGCCCCAGTCCGGGGTCTCGGTTACCCAACTCATGGTGCCTCGGCGTTCCGAATCCCCCTACGCCTAGTGACGGGAACTGGGGAGCGCTATCAAGAAGCATAGCCATTGGACTCAATCGAGAAAAGTTAAAAAGAAAAAACGAGAAACCCCAGGTTAGTGGAGCGTAGCGGGTGGTAACAAACGCAATGCAATTTCACTCAAGCTTGAATAAAGAAATCAAGAAGTGAAAAACGAAATAATAATCCCGGGTCTCTGTAAACGGGAGGAAAAACTCCCGTAACTGGGATCCGTGAGAAAGAGGATCAAACTTCCCCCCCTTTCCAGCCGAATGATGTCCTTGGACTGATAAAGTCAATCACTCACTCCTTGCACATAAATGAGCTCGGGAGGCAGCTCTACGCTGGCCAATGAAAACGCAGCTCCTTTTTTAGTCACGTGACGGCCACGGAGGCTGGTAATTGGCTACATGTTTGTTGATTGGCAAGCTTTAGGATTGAAAATGGCAGCTCGTTTCAGTGAGTAGATTTGATTGGTTGCTGTTGCCATTATTCGCAGGTAAAGCAACGGGACTTTATTTCGGTTCAGTAAGAAAGGCTTGTTTATTTCCTGTGCTTAGCACGTCAGCTGTTCCCAAAGTTACATAACCTTTTCAGCAGTTGTTTGGCAATGAATTTCACTTCATGCATTTAGCTTCATTAAAACATTAAAGATTAAAAACCATGTAAAAAAGGAAAAATACCCCATCTAATGCTTGTTGCTGGGCTTTTTGTAAGTTCATTAAAAGAAAAATATTTTAGACTTTAATTTTTAGACAGTTTGACAGTTTATCTATCGATTAACTAATACTATCTATCTATCTATCTATCTATCTATCTATCTATCTATCTATCTATCTATCTATCTATCTATCTATCTATCTATCTATCTATCTATCTATCTATCTATCTATCTACAGTTATCCATATATCTGCAGTTTTGCTTTAAAGAAGCTGTTCAGATTTTTTCCAGATTTTTTTTAAGCCTCTCGAAAGTCGTGATATTTACAGCACACTAAGGGGTTGAAGTGCGCAAGAATAAGAGAAAGTGAAAGGCGGCAGTAATTATACTATCCCGAGGATTTTTTTTCCTCACGCCGGTAAAATTTCTTGCTATTGAGGAAGTTTCGCAGGGTTGCTGGTTACTCGCTGCAGGATACATAAAATCTGATCAAGCTCAGAGACGCGCTGCGTGTTTCAAGCAGCGCTTTTTATACCTCCAAGCCATTTCACGATCCCTCTCCCCCTCATTCTCTTCTCGAAAGGAGCTCCCTTTTATATTTTAGAGATTAAAAACAAAAATCTTTAAATCAGCCAGTCATTCTGCTGTAGTCCTCAGCTTCACGCTCTCACTTTCGCAAGCATGTAGGGGCCTTGCCTAATATTTTGTGAGGTGAGTGTTTCGTCATTTATTTATTATTTTTTGTTTTAGTTTAATCATTATTAAAGTGCTGTCTTAATCAGGTGCATGGTTGTAAATAAACTAAATCGCGTAGCCTAGGCATTGAAGACCAAAATAATAGAAAGATCATTTAAAATGGTTTCAGAGCGGATTTGAAAATAATAATAATAATCGTAAACATAATAATATTGATTAATAGTCAGTGTTTAATGGCTATTTCACTTGCTTGTTTTTATGATAGCACATGTATCTCGCTTTTTTCCATGCCACCGAATTGTGCAAAAACTCCATATGCATCTTTAAAAGACACAACTTTCAAAGGGGACTTTTAGCAACACAGACATCCATTTCTCATCATCTTTCTGCAAGCTCTGTCTCCCCCTCCTTTCTGTTCCCTCTTTCTTTTTACGCTTTCTCTCTCACTTTCTCCCTGTTACACACAAACGTGTGAGTTTTGTTAAGGTTTCACAGTATACGGGCAGTTACGTTGTCTTCACTTTCTGTTCCAGACGTATACCTTGCCTATGTAAATGATTGCGCGCTTAATATAATGTGACTTAAATTCACTGTCAAGTCGTGGCATGGGCACTTAAGAAGTTAGAAAATACGCTTTATGCGTCTATGTTAGGAAATATTCAGTTAATTCTCTTACTTACTAGAAGTCTGATGCCAAAGGGCAAATGAGGCCAAGAAACCTTTCATCATGGGGTTTTGTGCGTTGTTTTACACCGAACCAGGACAAATTGCTCCAAAACACATTTCTTAAAGTGCATTAATTGAATATTTTTAAATCTATAGCTGTACCTGCCGAGTATCCAAATAATCAAATAGTGTTTCGTCAGAATATGGCATTGAGCGTAAATCTGCTGCCCTTAGACTTTGTTAGGGTATTATTATTTTTTTTATATTATTATTATTATTACATGTTAGAACAGAAGAACTACTTAAGAAGGTAATCATTCATTAATACGCAAACATTAAACTCAGTATGTATCGTCAGTGGTCCTATAACATATTCATGATGATTATCGTACTGCTGTAGATCATATACATATAGATTCTGTTTGCAGTTGTGCCAGTCTCCTATTAAATGCGTTTAATTTATCTGTATATTAAACTGAACTCATTTTGTACTTGCTATTACCAAAATGATCAAATTAGGCCTACTCCAAATTGCATACCACTTCATTACCATAATGTTCTTCGATTTTTGCGTTTTTTTAAGGGTCCACCTCTAAGACACTAGCATACTTTCCGTATTCTGTCTTTCAGCTTACTGTGTGATTTACAGTCTTGTGGCCCAATCGGCTGTTTTATATCAGTTGTTCTTCCCTAGCTCACAAATTCTTAAATTCTGTTTCCCATCAGCAGTTCTGCTGAAAAAATGGGCCTGTGTATCTCAAACACTTAATCAGCATCGAGTAATTAGATAACTGTGACACCTTCAGTCAACATCTGTGTCTATACAATTTATTACCTAGGTTTAGCATAAATGACTGGAAATTTAATTTGTCCAGGCCTTGATGCATAAGCAGCTTATTAGAAAATGCAATTCGCAGGACAGAATATAGTGCTCTGCCCGAGCCCAGAAGAAAATAAGAAAAAAACTATTCTCCCTCTGTTTTTAGCTCCGTAAATGTTTTTTGTTGTTGTTTTTGGTTAAATCTCACTTGTTTTTTTCCACTTTGTTTGCTTTTCCAAATTTAATGACATTTAGCCCTACACTTGTAAAGTTAAGGACCTGTTAAATTTACTGCAACTAGGAAAACTTATCTGTAGTTATTAACCCAATAGACACCAAATTTGTTTGCAAAACATGCATTGCTCTGAATAAATTTACCACCACACTTTACTATCCTAAAAAACACATTTTGCTGACATTTAATTTACAGCTTCATTACGGTTTTGAATATAAAATGTTTGATTTTAAAGATTAAAAAGTCTATATTTAGTTATCAACAGACAAGGGACATGTAACGACTGAAAGTTTATTTTATAGCAAACAGACCTGCTGGCACATTTTGAGTTTTTGTACTAATTATAACTTCGCATGTATAATTTGTAAAGAATGAAATTTCATAACATGAAACAAGTGTCAGTCATATACTCACATTACATTCATATGCATTTGAAATGCTTGATAAATATATGTAGTTTCTACATTGATAGATCAACCCAGCAGCAAAGACTTGTCAGTGATCTCTGTATAGGCTATATGTGTCATTAGAACCATTTAGTAGCCTTTACCTTTTGTGTGGATTTAAAGTATGAAGGAAGCCATATTTAGTGTCCTACTGTACAGTACTGTATTGATCACCATTCCTTATGTTCATTCATTTATTAATGTACCAATTCTTTCTCTATTTTCTACTTATCTTTCTTTCTGTCTCTTTCTTATTTATTTGTATAATATGATTAAACTGACATGTTTTTATTGGTAATATTTTAAATGTATTGGACTTTTAGGATTAGGCTTTGATTGCCTTGAATTATGATAATATTGCTTATGTATGTGGCTGTATGCAAAAATACTTTTTTCTTTTCCAGTAATGAAGAAATAAAGAAGATTGAAATATCAACTAATCCTGAAGGCTTGTTGGGTG
This sequence comes from Chromobotia macracanthus, assembly GCA_036877525.1. NCBI lineage: Eukaryota > Metazoa > Chordata > Actinopteri > Cypriniformes > Botiidae > Chromobotia > Chromobotia macracanthus. The sequence goes on from JAZGTH010000017.1 coordinate 5,986,830, forward strand.
GTGTGAGGGAAAACTCTTTATTTTATCTTAAAAAAATAAGTGTCACTTTTTCATATGCCCTGTTATGGTGATAGAAATCATGGCCATGGCAATTTATCTAAAAACTTTGCTGCTCTACTACCCAGGCAGAGTACAACAGTTTTTTTATATAGTTTCTTTGATGTTATCCTGTTAATGTAAGATTTTTTTTTGGCTTTTTAATTAGGATTGGTGTGAATACAGTTAATGTAGCCTAAGAAAATATTGCTCTTTTTGTAATGTTTACACTATCCAAGAACTTTATGTGTGGGAAGAATTGTCAGTAAATAACTCAAGCTTGTGCCCACAGAAGTAAGGGGAGACAGAAGAAACATATTCTTAAATTCAAAATTATGTGAAGAGTGCCACACCAACATTTCTGTATTAACTTGACTCATGATGCTGCAGTCAGCCACATTTGAATAGTGCTCTTCATTTTAATACAAAAATATTTTTTTATGGTTATTTACACATCATTGAAGTAGGTATTTTTAAACAGGAACACTTTTATTAACTGTTTAGTTAATAAGTAAAATTGTCGTCAAACTGCACCTCAAACCTGTTTACGCTTTTATCATTATATATTTTGTCAGCAATCATGTGTCTATTCAATTTACACATTTGAAACTCCTGAAAAAATTTCTTAGACAACAATTTACGCCTAATACATTGCATGAAACAATCCACCGCCGTTATACACACAACACGCACAAAATAAAGAAATGTTTTATAGACAAACCTAGCCATATATAATATTTTAAATGATGGGTCGAATGCATTTTAAGCAAACAAATCAATATAAAATAAGGACTACTGCGTTTGCAGGCATCACAAGCCACAACAATGCAACTACGTGGTCTCTTAAATGTAAGTCATTAGAGCATTAACTGAACCTATGCCAAATACTATTTTTCCTCACTTTTTGTACAGGAAATGTGAAACACGATATTTCTTGTCACATTTACCTTTGGCTGAATAAAGGTGTATGGTTAGACTTGACTTTGCCTATATGTAAAATTACAGTCGCTTGTTTTGTGCATGTTTCTGGACAAATGAGATTCAACACGAATGATATCTCGCAGGTATAATGGACGTATTGCCAAAGTGTATTTACTTGAGCACAGTCAGGGTATATAAATATTACACCGCGGTCATGTTGAAGTACGAAAGGTAATTGAATTAACGAATGCGAAAGGTGTGTGACTTTTGATCAAATTTCTTTTAAAGCTCTCCTTATTTCTAGTCGACGATTAATATGTGAAACACTCTTCAGTGCGGATCTATTGCTTACCATTTGTCACAGCCATTCTAATATTTCCAATATACGCGGTAGAAATGTACATATTTCGATGTTTTAGCCAACAGTATTGCATTGTGCACTGTGCTGGCTTTAAGATACAGAACAAGCAATATCTGGTAGTGAGTGAGCGGCACGTATCAAAGCGTTTTCACTGAGATATTTGAAAACGGAGTCGTGCGGTGAACGCCTGCGAGTCCCTTTTAAAACAAATCCAGCGACTGTCAATCATCGCGCAATCCGACCAATCCCAAAGCTCCGTTTTTTAAAAGCAGGTTTGCCTGCTGTGCTTTTATATTGCAGTATGGCCTGGTTCGGAGCATTTTACTACCAGGTTATTGCCACAAATCAAGAGGGCAAAGTGAACGGCATGGGACTCACACCAATTTTAACGGGTCCGACTCCTGCGTCTGAGAGGTTTTTAGGCAATAACTGCACATGCAGATGATGCAGCAGAGAAAATGGGGAAGCGGTTTGCAGGTACATCTTAAACGTTAAGGTTGGTTGATTTGCCAAACCCTCAGCCCAACTTGCAACAAAACATGACAAGCCTGTCGCGGTTTAGTGGCTGCCCTCTTTCTTGCGTCAACCCTGGGGAGAGCAATACTGAACCCAGCGTGGTGCTGCCACCTTTGGCAGAGGAGCACATGGGGCACCCCACTGGCGGTTCTTTAAAACTCTGTCCCTCGCAAAATTTGCGAGACTACCACGAGGCGAGGGCCAGTGCATATGTTGACCACTCGGTTACCCCTTTTCCAGACACTGGATACACCAGTCACCGCTTAGAACCCAGTCCTAGGGGCATTATCATTGGGACAAATCTGCCAGGAGCAGGCATGGCACCAGTAACCGATCAGCTGGCTGCGAGACCTAACCAACATGGCACTATTGGAAGGTACCGTGACCTCCACGGCTATAGAGATGGCAGGAGCCACGCGTTCTTCACGACGTACCAAGAGCAGGCCCATGGCTCGACAGACGCAACCCGAGATCTCAGCAGTCAAATGATGCTGGGTCTTCCAGGAGATATTCTCTCACGGACGCACCCATACGGGCAGCCGCTCAGTTGCCCCAGGGCCAACAGCCAGCAGCTAGTTACCCAGTTTTTGGAGTTTTATAAGCCTCTGAATATGGCCATGCAGCGAGGGGGAGGTGATGCCTTCGTCAGGTGCTCCAGGCAGAACTCGAAGCACGATCTTGTCTGCAAGTGGAGTGACGGCCAGGAAGGCGCAGGGAAACGGCCATGCGCCAGGAGTTTCGGGACCATGTATGAACTTGTCACCCATGTGACGGTTGAGCATGTCGGAGGACCGGAGCACTCTGACTACGTTTGTCACTGGGAGAATTGCCCAAGGGACAGAAAGCCTTTCAAAGCCAAATACAAGCTCATCAACCACGTCAGAGTCCACACAGGAGAAAAACCCTTTCCCTGCCCGTTTCATGGATGTGAGAAAGTTTTTGCCAGATCCGAAAACCTCAAGATACACAAGAGAACGCATACAGGTTGGTTAAGAGAACAATACAATAACTTTCATTCGGTTTCATTATTATTATTATTATTAACATTAACATTATTATTGTTATTCAAAGTTATATAATTGTTCGTAATCAAATTCGTTTTCGGAGTGTGTACTCGACATTGTTCCAGCACAAAATTAGTTAAAAAAGAAAGTCAGGATAAAACTTTGCTGGTTTATTCTGTAACGCTTTAACAATATGTCAATATCATTCGCACACACAGAAACTGCTAGACGTTTAATTAAATACTAAAACTTTTCGGTATCCATCGATTTAGATTTTGTACACGCAGAAGAGTGTTTTCTTCAGTCTATATGAGACTTCAATTTAGGAGGACATTAAAGCATTCATATTTATATTCAAGCATTCAAGCCGATTATATTGTTTATTCTAACGTTGGCATTCATGTTCGATGATTAATTAAATTTTTAGCGTTGTGTTGCAATAAACTTATGTGCTGCTGAAAATAAATCCACAGGCCAGTTGTTTGGTGCCTCTCATTCATGAAGTGGAAATAAATAAATAAATTGTGAGGCTCTCGGAGAGGTGTGACGTAGCGTTTACGCAAGGCGCAGCTGAATCTCTACTGTGTAGTGCGCACTAGTTCAAGCTGTCTACGCAAACCAAGCTTCAAATCAACTAAACTGAAGCTGACGTCACGTTAAACCTTAGAGTAGACAGATCAATAAGTATGCAAATGTTGTATAGACTACTATACAGCACATTGTGGTTGAATAATTAAAACGAATATATAACATTTTGATCCATATATGTATATAAATCCGTCGATTTATTTATTAAAGTCGTTTTTAATGTTTTGTTCTCCTGACGCATATGGATATGAAATAAAGGGACTATTAAGATACGCACTTATTGGGCACTCATTGTTTTAAGCAGAAACAGAGAATTAACCACTGACACACTTAAATTAAACTATTTTCCAGTCAATTGTTGACTATATATTAAAGAAGTTACACAGCTGTTTCTTTTTAATGTAACTTCATTTATAATAGTCGAATGAATATACGGTTGGTTTTTAAGCTGAAGCCTGTTAGACGCTATAAATCGAGATCATGAAAACAGGAGTCGTTTCACTACAATATTGAAACCAATAGATCAAGTTACACATTTTTAAGAAAAGGAAAGCGATAACATATCACATTTTGCAACATTAGTTGAAAGATGTGATCTAAACCAGAAGTTACACCCTCGCCTGATCCCGTTGAATGTGTGGAGCGGCACAATTTGGTTAAAATCCTGTATAACACATTTAATGACACCGTACACTCACAACTGATGAGCCAGGCTGACTGTACATCCCACCCGTAACTCGCGTTTCCCCCTCCTCTGCCCGTTTAGGTGAGAAACCTTTTAGATGTGAATTTGAGGGCTGCAATCGGAGATTTGCGAACAGCAGTGACCGGAAGAAGCATTCTCACGTTCACTCCAGCGATAAACCCTACACGTGCAAGGTCCGAGGCTGTGAGAAATGTTACACGCACCCCAGCTCCCTCCGCAAACACATGAAACTGCATTGCAAGGCCTACATTGCCAAAATCGGCGAGGACGACGACCACCTTGTAGAGGCCAGGTCTCCCGAGGTGGCGGAACAACAAGACACGCCCGCTTCTATGGCGGTGACCCGAACCATGACTGCCCCATCCCAAGAGACCCTGTCCCCCGAGACCCGAAATGAGTCCACTGTGAGGTCTCGTTTCCATCACACGTTTGAAAACAGTTTGGACTATGCGGCGCACAGGCCACAGTCTCTTTTGGACCCTCTGTTGCTGCAACGGGGCGCTTACAGAGCGGAGCCTGTGCAATATCAGTGTAATCAACCGAGCCACACGTTCGCAACCAGCCACAGGACCTTTGCGTCCAACTCATCTTTTCAGAAAAGCCTTGTAAATGGCTGGTACACCTGCCATAGCGCCGTGGACACGTTTTCTCCCAAGCACTGTAACAGTGATTTATAATGTCTGTAGCTCAAAGCGAAGCAAGTGGGTAGTTTGACAAGAATGACAGAACTAAAGGGTTCCCCAACAAGTAGGACTGTCCCAAGGCTGACTATAGGATAGTGCAATTTGTTACTGTGAGCTTTATCTGTTGTACATGATGTTCTTGATGATGGTCTTGTATTGACGATTTGGAGTTTGTCGGACTGTTCCTGTAACTGTAAATAGCTTGCTAAACGTAGCCCCGCAGTGAGCCAAAATATTGAATAAATCTAGATATGCTCCCAAAATGGTCCTCATCTATGAAATATAAAATAAATATAAACAATATATTTGCAAATTCACTAGAATTATATAGGTTCAAATAAGTCATTTCGCTGCAGAATGAAGAAGAAATGGCGCATTATGTCGAGGTTCTGTGCATGACCTTGTGACGTATTTCGGAAAGAAGTGGTTTATCTCGTAAAGTGTTTGAAGGATGATTAATGATCTTAATAACTTGCCCTTTTTTCTAAAACAATGTCATGGACTTTTGAACGATTTTTTTAAAGCTATCTTCTGTCACATAGTTATATAGGTCATATATTTTCAGAGTTAGTTTAACATCGTTTGCCATGGTGTATCTAAATATACGTGTAAGTAAACCCATCAGTGGATAAAGCTTTTAAACACACAATAAGAGATCCGATTAATTTAAGATTTTTCACACCACACTTTCTCTTCGTTTTGAGTGTATTTTGTACCTGATCTGACTTCTCGAGCAATTATTTAACCTACTATACCAGAGTTAAATTCTCTTCATGAGAATTAAATTGTTTAATTAACATTGTGCTGTATATACTGTAAAATGAATTATGCATTCATTAAAGTGTCTTTATTCTCTTTGATCAGGTGTGGTTAAACTCAACGTATTCTCAAAGAAAAATGCAGAAGTCCAACGCAAAGATCTCCATATATTTATTTGACGAGTTGAGGCTTCTTGGTATATTCCCATAACGAGAAACTGTTTATAGTTCATGTCTGACCACTGTCCAAGGTATAAATTATTGTTTTTAAAAGTTTCGATTCAATTTTTAAAAAGAAGTTTTTATAAACATTTTTATTGTTGAAATTGACTCCGACAGGTTCCAGATACATCGTCCTTATAAATCGCCAGTTTTATTGCTTAGCCCATATGACTCGTTATGCGAATGTCGTGGTTGCATTGTTTAATCCACATTTTGGCATTGTAACTGGATCGTGCAATGTGACACGGTCTGAACAGAAGTGTGATCAGGGATATAGGCCTCGGATTTCTGATCGCACTTGGAAGTGAAAGGCCTCTGTGCCCTTACTTTTCACAGGAAACGTAAAGTTGCTTAATAAACGAACGCGTAAGGTTTTCAAGTTTCTCACTTCTTTTCTGTGAGCTAGAGCATTTCACTTATCGCACAAGAGCTGACAAAGGACACAAATCCTGTTTCGTCAAGTTTAGTCGGCTGTAATCTCACTTCTGCTGTCAGGAACCAAATGGTACAATTGGATAAGGAGCAAATACGTTTGATGGTGACGAATAAAATGTTAGCTTTATGTTCAATAGAAAATACCCGCCATTGTTGTGATTTTTTTTAACCCCAAACCTGGCATCCACAGCTAGCTCAGTGCATCAGCTTTTCAGTTAAATAACCAATTTTTATATATATTCATATTTTATTGCATATTGTCAGTTTAGGCCTTATTCTTACAAATGTTACTATCTCTGAGGCTTTGCATGGAGAAGATCATTTATTGAGTAGTTTTTATCTTTTACAATGAATAAATTTGGAAAATTACCTTTCAGGCCTTAAATGGGCCTAGTGGTTCATTATGAATTGGGCCTAGTGATTGTGGGTCATTATGAATTTACTGTTGGAATGATCTTGATATATACTATTAGAGTTTGCATGCGTGTTAATGTACCCTAGTTGTGGCTTTTTGTGTGGTGGTGTGCAGTGGTAAGGCATTTTTCAATTTGTCATCGGCCTGCCTTTCGAACACTCTTTGTGCTGTAAAGCTGTTACCACTAATGATCAGGATGCATTACACTTTAAGAGACTCGTTTCTCCCCTGGTTAGTTATTACAATAATGCAACTCATTCAGAGTTTAAGGGCCTGATTCCCACCATCAATGATGGTGCCTCAGGCACGATCATTACAACCTACTTACAGAGAGAAACTGCAGAAAAATCAGTGACCACAGAATGCAGCTCCCCTCCCTTTTTGGTTTAACCGTAAAAATGGACAGAAAAGCTTTTTGAACCTATGGGGCTTTCATTGTGAATCTAACTTTGACTTACTTTATGAGTTGTAAGAAGATGAAAGTTATGTAGAAGATATAAAAAATATAGAAAGGTCATATGGCAAATGTAAACAGTCTTTGCACTGAAACATTGTACAGTCAGTGCCAGAATGTTGCATTTACATGGAATTTGTAAATTGTAGGAAATATTTGTTTTTGAGAGTCCTGTTTCTGTTCTACAATTAACTTGATTTAGAGCATTCGTCTTGCGTAAAATGATTATATAGGCATATTTAAAGTGGATGTTGTATCATACAGACATTTGCACAAAACATTAGCCAGAAATATGAATGTGTAGGTGAAATGTATTGTGAAAATAAAATCCATATAAAGTATTACAATTCTTCAGCAACTGAGGCCTTAACTTTATTGTTGGGGTATCTAACTTTTTTCTAATCTCGGCAAATCATCCAACCATCCAAATGTTGTAAGGAAAATTTATTTTCTGGCTCATCATGTGTTCTCTGTATTCCTGTTTATAGCAAAAACAAAAGGTGTAGTGTGTATGATTTTGAAATAAATAATACTCAAATGAATACTGTCATTAACAAAATGGCTTTAAAATGAGATGAGAAATATAAATGAAAGCCTTTTGTTTTAACAAACAAATGAAACTATTGGCTTTTCGTTTAGAATAGTCTTGTTTTTGAAAACAAGATTTGATTTATTTCCCCAAACAATCCAGTGGCTGCAATCAAAAGATAAAACTAGGTAGCTGCAGCTTCATATGTGTCGAATACAAACGTTATAGGGTGAACATTTTTATAAATTTGTCTGTTTAGATTTATGTAAAAGGTTTAGCTGAGATCAACAAGTATTGTTTTTCCATAAATAAATAAATAAATATATATATAAATAGTTATATATATAAATAAATAGTATAGTTATATAGTATATATATATATATAGTAGTTTTACGCTCTGAACACGACTTTCAGGAGAACTATGACATACAAAATATATCCCTTGTGTAAATGTCTGTATTAAGTCTAATACTTATTTGCTCTGTTTTGCAAGTACACTGTGGTGTTCATATTGGACAATCTGAAATGAGATCTCTTATGAATCCCTTCAAAGCCCAATGTTTATGTATAGTTAAAATAGACTTTGTTCTGTACATTTTTCTTGGCAAAGCAATGACAATGAATAACTGGATGACCACACCCACAGCTGATATTTAATAAGGTTGGTGTTACTCTGAATGGGACGCAACCTCTCACCAGTATTTCGCCATTTTTCAGAGGCGAATTTCTGCCTAGCAACAAGAATACATGGCGTAGGTTAGTTTGCTTTTAAGTCTATAATATGCAAGATCATACAGTGTATTTAGCACTTTCGTTTTTGCATTTACACACTTACTATATACTTTACTATTATAGGTAGTGTGTCATAGGCTCTTTGGTTTGAAAACATCATTGCAAGTGTAATCAGTCCACAACTATATGATCTTAATATCTGCTGCTTTCCACCTGCTCTGAAATGACACATCTAGCAGAAACAGTGTGAAGTTGCGTCAGTCTGGTGAGGGGGTGGTGGCTGTGCAGGCCGATGGGGTGTGATTTTAATTGGATTGCTGCCTTTTCCAGTCGTCCCCAGGTCAAGCCAGTGGTGTTGGTGATCCCTGACTTGGGCTTCTTTTCATCCCAGCCCCCTCCTATCCATAGCAGCCCACTTTTCCATCCTCTCATCTGCTGCTCTGCCTGTGCTACTGGCTAGCCTCTTCTCCCATGACTCCCTTGTACCGGCCCCTTAATCTGTGTGGCAGTGTGGTCCTGTGGCAGGTGGGAGTTTCAGGCTACAGTCCTCAGTGTTTTATGAATGTCCAATCACAAAACTCACTTTATTTGATCTTCTGTCCTCTAGATCGTTTACAGAGACGCTGTTTTCCACTCGTGCTCTCTTGCTCCTCATCGCCTTTTTACAGCCGTCGTCTTATTGGTCTTACTTTCATTTATCTCTTTCCAAACCGGGTATGTTAGTCTTTGAGGGCTCTGGTGCACACACAGGCCCCTTGTGCTTAGCCGGTGTGCTTAAACACAGTCAAATTGATTTTAGAGGTAAGGCTGTAATGAAACTATCAAAAACATGAAACGTGAAAGTCTTACACGTAACAGTATCTTAACAATCGCCATGGTTCCTGTGAATATTTGGGTTTTATTTACAAAGATGCTTGTTAATTTGACAATTATCACACGTTAGGAAAATACACCAATGTTAAGAGAATTATAATGTGAAGGACTGTAGATATGGAGGTTAAATTCAAACTACCAGTTTAGACAAACTTCATGTGTATAAAGACCAACGAGAGTGATTCGATTTGCATCGCTCGTAGAGCAGTCAGTGGATCACTTGGTTTTCATCCGCACTGCAGTGTTCTATCTGTAGTAATGGTGCCAGCCCCCTGTGTAGCTCAGCTGGTACCACAGCTTATTAAATACCCATCTATTCACTTACTGGACATTCCACTCTCTTGTCTGACCTCAGCAAGTCCACCGAAATGAGGCTGGTGTGTTTTTTGTGCAGGCCTTTGCTGTGGAACTTTTCCATTCAGCACAGCTGCGTTTTGGGATTGGGAGGTGGATCCGCCCATCCACATATGTGATGCATTTTCGTCTTTTGATGCATATTTAGGATTGCAGCGTTTCTTTTAACATTCTTTAAACACTTCTTTTTTCACACCCGCTTTTTTGTTCATTTATTATCCATGCCTTACGTAAGAGATTTCCAAAGATGGCGTTCCAGGGCAACATGAAAAACTACAAGTCTCCACTCAGCCAATCAGCTTGCAGGTGTGGCATCCATACTGCTGTACTCCCAAGATAATTCATGACATGGCAACAATAGGTTATGTGGTGTTTGCCTTCACACAGGGACCCATATGTTCCAGAGAGAGAAAAACAAAGAGAACGGTTCTCTTACCATTACTCCCTAAATCCACTTGCCACTTAACTGTTGTGGATTTGCCCCTTTTGAATGGGGCCAACTTTGAGGATGCCCCCTGACTCTGAGCACCATTGCTATGCTTTCAGAAGGGTGACCATGGTCATCTCTCAACTCCTTTGATCTCCCTTTCAGATCCTATTCAGTAAGGATCAACTGGAAGAGCACATACTGTGTCCTCCATTTTGGCAAGGGCAATTTTGGCAGCCTTCATGTATGTGTGAGGCCAGCTGAACATGCTTTAAAAGACACACTGGAGCTAATTTATCTCCTCATATAGTGTCATAGCCTTTTCTCATGCAATTTTCAAAAACTCAATTGGTTTTTTATTTTTTATATCTTCCACTCAGGGAAGGACATGATACAGAATTAATCTTGATTTGAACAGCAATATCTTTCACTGGAGGTCTGTGGATCCTCGCTGAAAATCCAATGTTTCTGGTTCCCAGAGCACCAGAACTTTTTATTGGTAACAACGTAACACTGTTGCAAAGATATCATGTTTGAATTTTTAATGAAAAGAATTGTCTTTTGTAGTGGAGTTTTTAAATCAGTAATCAAGCTGATCAGAGTCCAGGGTGTTTCAAAGTAGCATGTAATTGTGCGTGTTTTATCTTATCCTTCATTTAGAAGGATGCGTTCCAAAAGGGTGTGTAATCATTCCTGTGAACTCCACATCTGAAGCAGAGATGCTGTTTCTGATCACTTCCCTAACTGAAGTATGAGAGTATGCAGCCCTCACTTTTAAATACACAGGAGCTGGCACTGATATATAACTGACAGCTTCCGTTGGTGTTTTCCTGTCATAGATGTGCATTCTTGGGCCTGTGGGCCAGGTAAAGGGAGAAACAGCACATGTGCATCTTCTAAGTTGATCTCACTGTTAACCTCACAGCATTACACTGGCACCTTGGGGCCGCACGAACAGTGATGGATGGTGGAGTGGATAAAACAGGCTCAGGGGGCCAACCAGTGCTGAGCGTTTCTCCCCAAGCTATTTCAATTACAGATTGAGCAAGCATGCTCTCTGTGATGATATGTAGCTTAAAGGCCGTGACATTAACGGTTGGGACAAATCGGATTTGGTTTGGTGCTGACCCGCCACTCTAGGGCGTGTAGCTAGATAGAAGAGCGAGGCAGTAAAATAGAGCTTTACTTTAACCTCGGTACACATACAGAAGTGTGATTTACAATAGTGGAAGTCCACAGTGGGATTCACACTCTGATGTATTTAGGCTCAGAAATACATCAGATCTATTAATATAATGCATAACTATCTATGTCATGTTGCTTGATTTTGACCATATAGTATTATATAATAGAGCTGTCAGTGCAGTGTGTATATACAGTATGAAGGTCATGCAATGTCTTTAATGTCTTGCCTTTAAAACAGACTGAAGGAAAATGTAGAGTTATTATGATTCACTGGCAGGGACTAAATAAATCCCATTTTAGATGTATTGATTGAGCTGTGGAACAAAAATCCATGTGCATTTAGGAATGAATTTTTTTTTAATTCTATTTAGACATATTAGAGCGGGATAGAGCTGAGGTAATTAGCACATCCATTCCTGGCTTATCCCCTGTATCTCCTGCATTACCATAAACCAGCATTACTGCTGTTGTAAATGTCACCATTTTCTGATGTTACGTAAGTTTTAGTTATGCAATTTCATTATATATCTGAAGAGGTTCAATTTGCAATCTGGTAAAAGGAGGAGGAGAAAATAACAGTAATGTCTCATCAAAATGTATGCCATGATGTGCAGGCAGCAAAAATCCCTTTTGGCATGAAAGATATCAGGTCACTGCAGTCTCTCACTGAGATTGGTGGAGCAGTTTCTGAAGGGAGGGGCCTAAATGAAATAAGGTGGGCTTAGGTGAACCTTTACAATATTTAAGTGCTGTTTTAAAAATGCTGCAAGATTTTAGAGGTCAAGAGATATTTAAATGCAATTGAACTAGTACACATGTACCCAGCTAACATGGAACGTTCTCAGAACATTCTTTAAATGTTATCAAAATTGTTCTGGTAGTAACATTAGTAGAATGTTTTCTTAACATATATATCATATATCAAAAACATTCTTCAGTTGTTATCGGAACTGAACAACCGCAACTTCAGTTGTTACCGGAACATTTTAAGAACATTACAGAATTTAAAAAACGTTTGAATAACATTCAAAGAACCAAACAATACCATTAATGCAACATCTAAAAGCTGAACATTCCTAGAACTTCCAACATAACATTTTTGTTACCACGTTATGGAAATGTTCTTACAGCTTAAAAATTGTTAGCTAGGTAGCCATTATGGAAAAACTAAATTATATTTTCATCAAATTTTCGTATACATGGACATCATAAAGGTCTTTCTGCACATATTTATCAACGTTATGATTTTTAATTTTTATTCTTCCTTTTGAACATTTCAAGTCATTGGTCTTTTGTTTACAAAGCCTAATAAGACAGGAAAAGCTGCCTGTAATTAGGCCGGCTTGTGTAGGGCCATATTCCTTTTCAATCAGTGGAAACTAACTGGTAATTAATCTTCAGTGCTGTTATTTTCCCCAAATAATTTCCTTAATAGCGACTGGGTTCCTTAGATCTTTACTCAGCACTGCATATTTTATTTTGTTTTAATTTTTATTTTCAGTTGTGTTCTATTTATTCCTCTCTGAAATCCCAGTGACCCATATATTAGCTCTACAATATGAAATATACATTATATTAAGGCAGACAATGCATACAGTATAGACACTATTATTAGTTAACTTGAGGTATTCTCTTCTTTTAGACCTGCTAAACAGGGCTGAATGTTTCCCAGATGAAAACATTTACATCACATTTGCCCAGGAGTTGCTCTCAGAGTGCTGACAATAAAATCCTTCCTTAAGAGATATCAGGAATATGTGATGTAAGCATAAAGAGACTTTTTCTTCTTCTATGGAATACAAAAGAGGATATGTCTCGGTGGTTTTGTGTCCATACAATGGAAGTCAGTTGTTGCCAATGTTTTTTGGTTACCAACGTACTTCAAAATATCTTCTTTTGTGTTTGTCGGAAGCAAAAAAGTTTTGAGGGTGAGTAAATGATGGAACATATTTTATTTTTGGGTGTACTGTCCCTTTAAATCTATCACATGTATTATTGTACATTTCAAAACTAGTCAGCTGGTCCTACAAACCCTGTGAGGAATCCTATACTTTGAGAGGCTGATTGGAATCAATAACGAAAAATAGCAAAGGCACTCATCTGTAAGCTGAAAATTAATGTGCAATGATCACATTCTGTTTTGATTAGAAGGCATGTGATGAATTATCAAACACAAAATACTGTTTGGATTAAATTTCGCTCTTTAATTGGATGGATGAAAGAAGCAATTAGCTCAAGTCAAGAATGTTTTCTCCTTAATATGTCAAACCTTCCTTCCATAATGGGTAAAGGATAAAATGTATGTCTCTAATATGCTTTGATTTTTTCCCCCTTTACTGTGGGTTAAAATATAATTATATTTTTATTTATATACACTTCACTCTCTTTTGATCTTGGATTTCTTGTTGTGTACTTGCAAGCGATGTAATGAAAACAGTGTTGTATTATTTGACTTAAAGCAGCAATTGATACAGGTTCTCCATTTCTTGAAGAATGTTTTTAGATAACACATTAAATCCATACATATATACATACAAACAATATTGAACCTTTAATTTCTTTAAATTGTCTTTAAATTGAGTTTACAATAGAAGATGGAAAATATTAAACATGTTGAATATGAGATAAAATGTGGAATAAGTTTATAATGTTGAATAAACACAATCCAGTATTCAAAATGTATTGTTTTTGGTTGTAACTCTCTCAAAGCACTTTTTATACTTTATAATTAAGGTCTATACGTTTAAAAAAATAGGGTAGAACTTACTGAATATGTTTTCCAAGATAATAAATATAACGTGAATGTGACGTGTTTGTCTATGTATGGTAACCCATACTTGAAATGTGTGTGACTAAAATGATGTGATGTGACTGAAATACTATGGAAAGTTCTATTTTGATTATAGACTGAAAAATTTGTTATCAGGTTATAAACTGAGTAAAAATTAAACAATGTGACCTCACATATACAAACATTCAGAGTTGAATGATGTGTTTAATGCAAATTTGTAAAGTTGTGGGCCCCCTGTTGGCGCCCCAGTCAAATGCCTCAGTACTGTAGTCTCAATTTGCTGTACTCAAAACAGAGGAAGACAAAGATAGCCAGACTTTGTTAAAGGCATATATTTGCTGAGGGAAATATACTTTGAATTGATTCAATGGGCAGATGACCAGTGTCACAGGATGTCATGAGTTTCAGTGTGAGAATAGCAACCTGTAATTCTGTCTTAAAATCAGCCCCTGGCCATTAATCATGCTACTGCAGTCTGAGTCCATTTCAGATAACTGAAGTTAATTTGACATGAGTTCAAGCAAACCTGACTCAGTCTCTGTCAATTCCTGTTCTTTTTGCCTTTTTATACTGTTCTTTGAGTTTTGTCTTCCATTTCAAATTGAAATACATTCTTTCTAAAAAAACTCTTCTTATTGAGTATTGGTGAATTATTGAACTGTCCTGCGTGCATGTCTATTTATTTTGTATTTTGTTGTATCAGTGAAGGCTAAACGTTTGCCCATGAAAAAACGTGTTGCTCCAGTAATTATTAACACTCCATCCCAACTTCAATGTGACTAATTCTTTGTGCTTTGATTACAAAAGGATAGTAAATCTTCACTACATGTTTATGAACTTCTCGACCATTGTGGCGACTCCTCTATTTATTTAATACAATTGTGCTATGAACAGAAGAAAAAATAAACAGACTGACCAAACATGCGAGTCGTCGTCTTTTTGCAAGTGAAAACTCTCTGTAGGGACACAAAAGGGGGACGTTTTCACCGCCGGAAAGTAAATTCTTCTGAAGTGGAACTAATCATCTGAGGGATGGTTCTCGTTGTCCTAACAACGCAGTTGAATTGGAATGAGCCTCCCTTTTTGTTGTATATATGTTTTCTTTCTTTCATTCAAAACTGATGATGATAGTAGTTTCACGCCCTGTCCACCCACATTGTCAGCCTGAACTTTTTTGGTAGAAAAGTCCTCATTTAGAGACGCGCACACACGGCTGGTGACTCTGAGGCTGTGACGTCAGCGCAACTCTTGGGTCTGGAGAGCTTTACGCCTCTTAATAGCCTCATATTGAGAGCACGATAATCCCACACCGCATCTTACACACTGCTTATCAGGAGTATTTCATATATTTATGTATGTATTGTCCATTTAGTTTATTATATAATATATGTTTATATGTGTGGGGGTTTACTTGACCGTATAATGGGGACAAAGAAGTCAAAACTTGACAAATCTCAGCCATCCTTTTGAGGATCTGCGAAAACGCTATACACATATAAAAGTTTTTTTTAATTGTAAAAAATGCAGAAAGTTTTCTTTTCGGGTTAGGTTATAGTGTTTATAACTAGCGGTGTATAAAGCAATAGAAGTCTATGGAATGTCCCCATTTGGATAGATAATAAACGCGCGCGTGTCTGTGTATCATGGGTAGAAAACCCCACATGGCTTATAAATATTTATTTATAAGACATTGATCTTTATCTCAAATTCACCCCGTACTTTAACAGGGCACCAAAATACCCCTTTAGCGCCATTTTGGCATCGTTCAGCGAAACACTCTCATAAACACACAACGTTAATAAATCAGCCCGCAAGTCATACACAGACTTTAATAATTAACCCTGCACGACTGTGCATTAAGTGACCTTTCAGCCAAGCATCCCATCTCTTAATAACCATTACTAAATCTTTCTCTTCGACCATCGCAACGTTATAAAAACGTTTGAGCTTTTATGGATTCCGCAGAACCGAAACATTTATTGTCTGCACGGGGTCCAGAGTTCAGACGGCGGTCACATGCTGGAAGAGTAAAACAGTTGTGCTCCGTGCCAAAAAGGCCTCGAAAGTTTTTCCTTTCGCTAAAGTTATTTCTAACAAACCGAACTGTAATTCGTCCTCATTAAATGACATACACTTGTATGTATTAAACATCCCGTCTTATTTCGTACCGTTACACGTTATTGACGAGTGACAGAACGGATACAGAAACAGGTAACTATTGTTTACCTGTTATTAGTTTATACATGAATTTAATTTGAATATTAAGCATGATTTTGTTGAATAAACGAGTTGCATTTGCGATTTCTCTTTTAGAGGCATTAAAAACTGGCAAACTGTTCAGAAATCCCGGTGAATGCACCTGACTGACAGAACCGGCGGTGCATTTTTCCATTCATATTCTGCGTTCGTACTTTCACCATCTTTTGTCGCTTTAAATGGTTTTTGTGGAGCATAGGTGCTTTTCTGAACGTCTCTCGGTGTGTACGGCAGATGAGTGATGTTGGTGTTGAGCGGTGCCACTAGAAAGACTTGCGGTACAACAGATGATGTCACACTTGGGAGGATCCAAATGGAAGCGCGTGAAACGGAACAGGCTCAATCCTATTGAGACTAAACGCCGCGTAGAAAGAGACAGCCGTGAATGACGCGCAGAAAAAAAGAGGTAAACAAACGGGAGCATAGCTTTTGCTTTTCATCAACTCTCCGCCGAGACCCAAGCGCCGGTGGCGACGTCGTACGCGTCGGACAACATCGACCGCATATTAAACGCGCTCCAGAGTTCACTTGCAAATCATCTTCAGCCAAGAAGGGCGTAGACTGCGAACACGTATAAGATCCCCAAATCAATGGCCACGAAACCCCAGTGACCCGTTCAAAAAGCAAAGATCAGAAACATACTATAACATGCGCTTTAAACCGAATTGAACGGGGCGATCGCGTGATGTTTGCCTGGACGGAATAAAATCCCTTGGCGTGAAAGTATTTTTGTCATCTTTGCACGCCATGCGGTAACTGCTTGTCATTGTCGCCGCGGCAGACGGAGAGCCGGGAGAGAACGCCCGGGCTGTGCCAGCTGGCCCGGGCGCTTGAAAACAAGAGGCAGACGCTGCACGATTCTAATCTTAAACGGTCCAGACATGAAGGTCACTCGGCTGGACTTTCGTGGCGCTCACATTGTTGTTTCTTCCCTTAAGTGAAGCGTAGATACTACAACCTTAGTATTATCCACAGGACTATAACCATTGGGCTTACAATGAACTTAAACCTTGATGTAGCCTCGTTCATTCTTATGGATGAAAACACGACTAGTTATCTGGTACTAGTAGGTAGTTATCGCTGTGTTTGACTTTACTTAAGTCACAAGTTAATAGGCAGCAATTTATAGTAAGCAAAGTAGGTCCAGGGATGTCGTGCAAGAGGATTTTGTGCTCTGTCCCTGGAATAGGTTGCAACTTCACTCAAGGGCATGGATGCTGTCCAATGGTGGGGCAGAATTCCTTCTCTGTGCACGAAAGCCTGGGATCAGCACAGTCACGTATTGTAGTAAGGTTAGATGGACACGTTTTAAACAACGTTAAATAATTGCAACGAACGGACGCAGGCTATTGATTTGTCACTATGAATTCTGGGTATTTGCCTGGCCTTTAGCGTCACACGTAGCCCGCCACCCTCACGATGGCGTCAGACGTAACTTGCGTGTGTATGATTTATGTACTCCACTTAAAGTAAATAGCTATACAAAGTGGTTTGTGATCATTACACTGCAGTTCACATTGTTCTTTATCAGATATGACACACATTTTTAAATGAGCAGTCTTGATAATACCCCGGGCCCATTACCAGCAGCTCTTGCTCAGCACATTTTGACATTTATTTGAGTGTTAGACTAATAATGGCTAATGAGCTCCCAGTAACACGCACTCAAGACACCCATTAAAGAAATTGTTGCTTAAGTGGAGGAAATATACATGCTCTGATGAATAATCTCTTCTCTCTCTCTCTCTCTCTCTCTCTCTCTCAAAAATCTACATTAAAATAAGTTAATCTAATGTGAAAGCTAAATAATGCTGTATATTGATGTTCAGGACAACTCATTTACATGTGGAAAGACAGAAAAAACGGGAAAACAACCAGAGTTCCCATTGTCATTCGGCTTTCTTACTATAACAGAAAATGGCAGCTCCTGTATATGCTGGAGTATTGATGAATCCGTATTTATTGTGCTTGTTAAATTGCATAAGCAAATTGCAATACTTTTCTTTAGACCCTGGAAGTCTTAAAAAATTTGATTTGAAACGTTCTTGATCGTGTAGCTTTCTGAAAACACTTTTAGCTGTCTCGAAGTCTCCTAGCAACAGCAAACAAAGACAGGGCACATTTCAAGTTTCCCGCGGTGCGGCCAGTCCGGCGCTGTCTTTGATCTTGACTGGGAAAATAGCTGAGTGGGCACTACGGGCATTTTCCTTTCATTTCCCCCTCCTTCTATCACCCACCCTATTCCCAAAGCCCCTCAAAAACACCCCAATCTTCATCTACCCCAAAAAGCTACTGCCCTTTTAAATCGCCCATGTCCAAGCGTTTCATTGAATCAACACATTGTTTCTGGGCAGGTTTGACAATGTACTTAAAATAATAGTGTGAGTAAAGTTCAATACAAAACCTTTAAAGAATGGTATTGCTTTGGGTAAATTAAGGACACAGGAAATGGTGTTTTACTCATTTTTTGAGTAAAAGTGGTGTTATTGGTGATACTTGCAACATTATATGTCTTCCTTTCACTTGTTTTGAGTACTTTGATTCTCTGTCTTAGTCATTTTGATTTGATTTGTCTTCTCATTCGGCTTTTTTTCCCCGTCCTTCTCTGACACATTAAGCTTTGTATTTTTTTGATAGAGCCCAGCCTGCTTATCTCCTAAGAAACTTGGGACGCCTGCAGCTCACTAGACAAATAATAGAGCTGCGGTGGATTTTCAGGGTCATGGGGCAACCACAGAGCTGTCTTACTTAGAATTTTACATAAAGTGAAATGTGTATTGAAAAGATTTTTGAAGTTAATGCTTGCAGAGAAATAATACTTTGCTGATATGTCCTGTGGTGTCAAAAAATAAATAGTCTGTTCCGACAGCATAAGTAAATAAAAGCAGAAATATCAAGAACAATATCTGTAGGCTATAGAATCTTATACACACAGAGCTGGGTTTAGATGACGAATACAAATAATGGAATCATAATGTACGGAATGAAGCGATGAAGATAAACAAACCGTAACTGCTTTCTAACACAGAGGCTTTAAGATTATTTAAATGACATTCTCTGTCTTTGTTATTATTGTGATGTCTCTGTTATTTAATGTCTAAAATGTGATTATCTCAGTAAAAGGCCTTGTTTTTGACAAATGCATATAAAAAAGTTCACATATCTTTGTTTGGTCAGGGGTTGGCATTGTGTTTCATTTTCTTGTTTGAAGTGATGTAATTTGGGAGGCCATGAAAATATATATATATATATATATATATATATATATATATATATATATATATATATATAGTTATGGGTGTCATAAATTAATCTACATGTTTCACAATTAATTTTCTTTGATGTTATTGATTCACTAAATGCATTTGTCTGCTTTACTACATCATTTGACACAGGTTTGGTATTGAACTACTCACTATATAAAGACGGAGTGACATTACAGCAAGAAGAAAACAATTATGATACAGAAGGCATGGGGGTGGGAAGGCTCTCATCAATTCCCTTATTGGGGTTCAAAGTGGGATTAAATATGACCATTTTTGTCCTATGCCACACATTTTATTTATAAAACTGTGAAGTCTGTTCAGGGACCCAACATTTTTTAACCATGAAGTGTGTCTTTTGCCAGGGGAAGGAAACGTGAGACAGAATTCCCACCCCCAATCCGTCTGTAAGCGTCTTGTTGTTTCCAAGAGGCAAGGTGGGAACATGAGTATTGTCAACCAGCAGTTGAGTCCTATTAGAAGAATGACCTTCTACTCTGGGGTGTTGCTTATGTTAAAATGTGTTTGTAGGCTAATCTGCTGCACCACCTCCTTGACATAGCTTTTCAACAACATTATTTGCTTATCAGTTTAAAATTCTGCCCATAATTTTAAGCAGTTAACTAAGCCTGATTATCCTCAGTGATTGAGACGTCCTCTGTCAGAGGAGCACACAGTGCTGTAACATCTTAAGAGTCTCTCTGTTCTGCTGACAGAGGCTGGGGTTTGTTTTGGGGTGGTTACCCAGCTAACAGGGAATGTTCTAAGAACATTGGCCAACCTTCTCTAAAAGTTCTCTCAAAGTTATCAAAAACTTTCTTGCAGTAACATAAGTAGAACTTTTTATAGAACTTACATATATATATCAAAATGTTACTCTTAAATAGTTAGTGGAACATTATAAGAATAATGTTACAAAGCTGATGCTGAACGTTCCTAGAACATTCAAAATAACAATTTAATGGTTTTGTTACTTAATGGAAACATTACGGAAACATTCTTACAACTTAAAACTATTAGCTGGGTAATCATTTAAAATCATTTTTAATGTGGTAGTAAACATTTATGTTTAATGGTGTTCTTGTGGTTGGTATCTTCAGAAGCTACAACCCAGGTACACCTCGGTGCATGTGACTGTTGCCTTTAAAGGGCAAATGTCTCAGCTCCTGCAGAAAAGCAATGGAACCTCCAAGTGTGGTCAGGTCTTGTTTATGTAGTGAAACCCCATCATTGAGTTCCAAACATCCTCACTCGCAAAAGCTTTGAAGAGCTTGTGAGGTCAGGTTTTAAATTATGGCGTCTTCCCACACCGCGTTTCACCCTGCACTAGTGAAAATCCATTTGCCACACAATGCATTTCAAATCAAAGCTGCATCACCATAAGACGCCTTAGGAGACATTAAGCCATACTATGTTACTTTCATGTGCGATAGCATGGCTCCTGTATGCTTTGAAGTGCTCTCTTTTTTAATGCCTTATTAATAATAACACACAGACTACCTCTGACTCGTGGATGCTGTTTTTTCTCACTCTCCTCTCAGTCTTTAATGCAGGTCTTCAGGGCTGTGTTTATGGACTAGTGATTACAGAGCATATAGACTGTTAAATGAGGGGGCAAAGTGGAACCCTGTGCTGGGAAAGAACCTGAAGAACGCAGGTGACGTACCTTGTGCGATCTGTCATATTCTTTCTTATCTGTCTCTTCCCAGTGTTATGACATCAGCAGGGATGTGGTGGGATTATATATCCTGTATATTTACCCTGTGTGCTTATAAATTGATGTGTTTGTGCGTTCAAACATCGATTTTAAAAATACAGATTTTGGAGAACTACAAATTCTGGAATGAAAAAACATTTTGCATATGGGTTTGTTATTTTTTAAGCTTTTTATTTCAGTTTTGGTCATATGTGAGGATAAATTAAACTGATATGTCTTTTTTTTCTCTTTTTGTCTCAATGCAGATCTTCAGAATAAAAACCCAATAAAATTATATATTTTTTTTATCTTCTAGTAAAACTATTGAAATTCAATTTATTTAAATATAAGTATATAGAGTCAAGATTGAATTATATGATTTATATATTTTCCCCTGAGTTTTCTTCAAAACTTAAACTTACATACAACTACAATAAATGTAGAAGCACAGAATTAAACTGTAAGGTTTCAGAGCGGCACTAATTGCTGTAGAGATTAATTGTTTTACCCCTCTTGGTCCAACAACTCACTCATGGCCGTCTGTCATGAGGTAGGCATTCCAGTTTGGCTGATGAGTGCTGGCCCTGCTGAACTGTGGGGTCAGCACACCTCCAGTGTTACTCCAGCTTGTGCTTCATCCTCTACCACACCAGGGGCACCTGGCACCCCTCCCTGCCCTGGCAGGCCAGATCAATGGTCAGATCCATTTGAGCAGAATGACCAGAGGTCGGCATCAAAGGCCCCCCACTTGTCTTTCTGCCACCTGGAGCTCTGCGAGGGTCACGGGCCGCCAGGCCACCACTGTCTCCTCTCCCCTTCAGCTGGCTGGATGTGCTGAGTGGGACCCAGGCAGGCTATGATCTGGCTCAGTGTTGGCCCAGCAGCCCACATGGGGAGAGGGCCAGAGGTCAAGCCCATCAGAGCACTTTGCTTCATCTGATGAGAGGATCTGGTCTGGTTTTAATGAGGCAACACTTGATTCTGCATCTCTTTACGCACGTGAGCAGACAGTCATTCTGTCGAGCTAATGTGTGGATTGTATTTGACATAATACTGTAATTTTCTTTCTCATCACAGGACACAGGAAGAGTCTCTCGACCATTTCCAGGTATATCTGAATACCTCAAATGCATTTAAACATAAACCTTTAAAAAATCATGTCACATTTTTTAAAAAGCTTTCTTGGGTAGTGTAAAATGAGATTATTCTTCATATAAATGAGATACTGTAAAGTTATTCTAACTATGACTATAATTCTGTGAGGGTTTCAACCCACCTAACAATTTTAGGTGTTAGTTTCCCTAACATTTTCATTAAGTAACAAAAACATCAAAATGTCCAGTCATTTAGATGTTGTATTAATGTTATTGCTTGGTTTTCAAAATGCTTTAAAACCAACAATTTAAGAATAATGTTTAATGCTAATGTTTTTAGAATGTTAGCCAATGTGACATAACAGTGACACAACATTACTGCAAGAATGTTTTTGATAACTTTGAGAGAACATTTACAGAACATTAGCCAATATTCTGAGAACGTTTCTGTTAGCTGGAAAAATGGTTCATTTCAGTAAACAGCCAATTATTGCAGACAATGTATTTATTCATACAACATTTCCCATATGAACACTGTGGCTCTCTTCACCAAAATGTTGGTCATATGGTGAAAGAACAGGCAATTATTTTCATGCAGCTGTCAATACTCTGAACAGGCTAATGGTGTCTAATTAAATGTAATTTCTCAGGCCACTAATAAAAATGAACAACTCTGAGGGGTTTTTAATATCGTCGAGAAGCATTTCAACTTCCGCAGCCCCGCAGTCGACGACTTGATGCTTCTGTGTCCCTTTACTTCAGTGATGAGGGACGAAAGGGGCCGCAATGAGAGAGACATACAGAGACGGAGAGAAAAAAGGCAAGTTTGGCAACAAGAGGAGTGAAGGGGGAGACAGATGGCGTGAAGTCTGCATCTCTTTGGCGATGGGCGCATGGCGCTAAAATCTTCCCTCTCACACATTCCAACAAATCCAACCAGGAGGCTCAGGAGTATGTTCCACTGCTCTCGAAATGAAGCATCTGAGCAGGATAAAGTCACACACACACACGTGCTCACTGTCTCTCTCCCTCTTTCACACACATACACACATGCATTCACACACTGTCAGTCACCCGTAACCTATCCAGAAGTTTACATTTTTATTAGTATGTCACCCATTCCGGAGTTTATTGGCTTGTTAAAGCAGGAAGCTTTGGGAGCTGGAGAGAGAGAACATGGGGCCATGACTGGAAATATTGCAGCAGAGGAAAAGAGACCAAGTGCCATTCAAGTGTAAAATCTCATTGAGTAAACATGGGGCCAAGGCATGGAAACAAAGTGCGTGCAATCCATCGGTGGCAGAAAAAATAAGAAGCTTTGCAGTTAGTCACACTGGCCATGATAAGTTGCCTGCCAGTTTGCCGCTGAAGTTTTACATGATCTTTTTAATTAGCTCCTTTATAAGTACGTCTAAAGTTGAAATAAACATTGGAACATACTTCAAAATCTACGTGTCGCGCGATTTATCAACGTGCTGCTTCCTGCGTTTAGTGCCGTACAAAGCTTTATTTTAACCTATCACTATATTTTATTTGTCATTTAGCTGAAATGTACTGCTAATAGCTGTTGACATATAAAACGACCATGTGTTCCTCCTGTCAGCCAGATGCGAAAGGCACAGATGGGATTTTTCCAAATGGAGCTCCTGATAGCAGACAATTAATGTGCCTTTGATTGCGCTCTACAGTACTCTCTCATTGATTCTAGAAAATGTATTCATTGAAGGCATATGATCAGCCACGGATGAATCTTGTCAGATGTGCCAAATCACAAATGAAACGCTTTAGTGCCTCTCCCTCCAACCTCCAGGGCTAAGAGCTCTTGCATGACACTCTTTCTCCCTCTCTCCCCTTCTCTGGCTGTTTCTCTAGCTCTCTCGTTCAGTCTCTAGATGGATGGCTAAGTTGTGCCTTCTGTTTGCGCTGCCATACTAATGAATGAGTCAGCTGGGAATATGTAATACTGTGAAAAGGTCACCGGAGGCATGTGTATCACATTATTGTTAATGATAATAAAAAGAACAATCTGTGCAAATCTGTCTTTGAAGTCATTTTTATTATTCCTTCCTACTGTGTGTGAGTTTATCTGTCATTACTCGTCTCATCTCTGTTGTTGGATGGTTAAAAAAATTAACTGGAAAAATGATCCCAGGTTTTATCATTGCATCTGTTGCACTGATGGTTGTCTGCCAACTGCTGCAATAAATATACAAGGGTTATCACTTTCTTATGGTGCATGCTGCAATATTACTTAAAATTTAGACAAAACAACACTGGTTTGACTATGGTTGGAGATCAATATAAAACCATTATAAAAATGTCTTTCTTTTCTCATTTTGCTCAAAGATCTCATGGTCTGTAATAATGGTCATGGAATTATTGTAACATCTAGAGGCCCAGCTGCCATCATCAATTCGTCTCATATGGAAGGTCACATATCTAGAGAGTCTGTCACAGATCTGGGCTGCTGGATGGATCCTGATTCATCATCATGATCTGCAGACACTATTAAAAATCTCACTGTATTAACCTCTACCCAGCTAACAACATTTTGTCACAAATTGTCCAGTTTTTTAGACGTATTAATGTTATTGCTTAGCCCTGTAAGAACGCTATTTCAGCTTTTTTATATACTTAATATAAAATGTGAAATATGTTAATACAATAACAATTTTAGAATAGGGTTTCTGATATTAGATATATAATGTTAAAAAAAGTTCTGCTAAGGTTACTGCAAGAACAATTTTTGATAACCTTGAGAGAAATTTTAGAGAACATTAGCCAACATTCTGAGAACGTTCCCTGTGCTGTTTGTTCCATGTTAAAATCAGCACCGGTCCATCAATCATGGCTCATTTTCACAAACTGCAGCACAAATCCTTTTATCTCTCATTATTATTTCATTTCTCATAACGGAGAAAGATATATGCGGTAAGCTTTCTTGAGCTATTACAGTTTATGATGGTCAGGGTATTACTTTACCGATTACCTTTGCAATATAGATGGTAGCGGAGCTGTAATTGTGTTAAATTACTCGACTGGAGTCGGCTTTTGATCTTTAGCTGGAGGTAGAATGTCATGTTGCATGGAAGTCATACATTAAGTATTTGTTCAGTGATTAAAAGGTATTTGTAGTGCTACACACTGCATTCTGTCCTTATGCTAAAGGCCAGGGCCGATAAAAGGGTTTGCGGCTGCATATGTTATTTGCACTCTCTCTCTTTTAACTCTTCCACTTCTGTGTTTCACTCTCTCCCTTTTCCCTCTCCATCCTTCTTTCTCCTCCACTATTGCTCTCTATGAAACATATACCCACAGACATGCAATGATTGTCTCTTCACTCTTTCAGGTTGAGCTTTTTCCTGCCACTGTGACCTCATCCTGGAAATCGAGCACTTTTTGATTAAACATAGTGTCTGTAATTAAGAGCATTCACTATTTGTTACCACTTGGCGTTACATTAGTATGCAAAGCTGGCAGCCGCTTAATCTGGGGAAGAACGTTTGTTTCCTTAATTGCCCTCTTAGGACAAATGTGTGGGAGGGGAAATGAAACACAAACGTGCCATAGGAGGAACGAGGCCTGGTGTGAGTAGAGGATGTGGCTTCCTGACATGGAAGTTAAACTTTTAAACTCAATGATTGGGGCCAGAGACAACACACACATACAGATATGGGATGTTAAAAGCCATATAGTGGCAAACGGGGCTAATTGTCACACAGTGAAGTTGTCCACAACCACACTGTCTTATATAAGATAGATCTTAACCAAAAGATTAAATGTTTCCGGCAGTTTTTTTAAATAAATTGCAAGCCAGGGCAAGTTGTCATGGGTATCTTAAATACATTTATACAAGTTATTGTAAAACCTCTTTACCTTTATTGTTGTCATGAATTTTGTACTTCTTAACTAACTGTTATTTGGATTTTTCTGAAAAACCTATAAACGTTTAACATGTATTCAGTGAACTTTATTTTGCTTTTTTTTATTTTGCAGCTCAAAATTTCATGTGCCAGAATTTGACTATTCTCATAGCCTGTCCTGAATTTTTCAATGGCGTATAAAGTGTGAAAACTAGCACACCATCAGCACTGCTTTAAAAATTATTCAAAAACTTGACTGGAAAAAGACATTATTCCACAAAAGTGCTTTATTATACAAACAAATCACATTTTAAAACATGAAATGTTTTATTATGTCAACATTTTGGTCACAGAATTAAATCGTTTTAGTACATTTAGGTAAAACGTAACTAGCACAGCAGTCAGAAATGAACCTTTTTTATGTTTAGTTCTGTAATCAAAGAGTACTTTGACAAAACATCAGTGTACAGGGAAGGATCTGACCAGTCATTAGACAAACAAATAGCAATAGCAAATATGGGAACAGAAGAGCTGTGAAGGGGTTAGAAGTTAGAGGTTGAAGTAAATTCATTACCTCACAGTTAATGTTTATAAAAATATGCTATACAACTTGCTATACAATGCTATACAAAAAATATTTAAAGTCTGTATGGAACAGAATCCTGAATATCACCTGATATTCACCTGAAGATCACCTTACAAACAGTACGTTTAATAACAAACTCTTTAAAAATGGATACTTGTGGACCTACACACACAAAAAAAAACTAGGGCACAGGATTTAGTAAACACTAAATTTAATGTTTGCTCAACTTCAAAGTGTAAGCAGCCCTCAGACAGCTTAGAGACTTTAACCGAAAATCTTTAATCTCAAAAAAGTTACTGCTATGTAAAGGGAGGTACTGACAGTCTATAAGGATAATTACCAAAAACAACAAACACTGTCTCAGTTCACATGGGCATTTATCCATGTTTTATTCATTAAAAGACAGATTTCATTCCATTAAAATCCTAGAGAGCTTCTGGATCATAAACCAAGGCTGACGAAATAGATCGAGAACACGTTTTTCACAAAAGGTCTTGTTATGGGTCATCAGTTCTCATTTTATGTCCAAAGTGCATGTTTGTGTCTATGGACTAGAGGGCTTATGCTGACATTAAACACTACATTTGATATATGCTACACATTTTGGACATATCACTAATTTTTGTTGGTGTGAATACAGTCCTATGTCCTGTATTAAACTAATAGAGGACAGTCTTTTTGTGTCCAAATGTTCCTCAATTTGATGCAGGCCCACAAGTACATACACAACACAGACATTTGGCAACGCTGAACGTGTAAATCCTCCAGAGAGACAGGCTACTAATTAGCGGACCTTCTTGGACTTCACTCCAGTGTTTATGGCGGACCCTGACAGATCCACGCCCGCTCCCACCAAGTTATGTTCAGTACCTACATATTGTTTTAAATGACACCGCCATGGAAAAAGTACCAACAGGTGTGTGGAAAAGCATGGCGTGAAAACTAAGTACCTAAACTCAGTTTGTTTTTCCAACTTGTACGAAAAATAATTACAAAGTGACGTACTTTAGGCACATTATTGTTAATTGATTAGACAAATAAATATAGATATTTTCCTGGTCTGTATAATAATAGCCTCTTCAAGTTTGACTTGGTAAATTTAAGACCATTCATATTTCAATTACATTTTTATGCTGTTTGCAGGATTTTTTGGTGTATATTTGTTTTTGTTTTTTTGCAACCAGTTACTTTTATTTATGCTTTCTGGAGTGACGATTGATTGAGGTTAAACACTGGTGAAGTGCTGCAGTAAAAGTCTTACCAATAAAGATGAATCTGATTATCAGAAGAGATTTGACTACATAACCGGATCTCGGTTGCTGCTGCCCGAGGGAAACACAAATAAATATAATAATTTGTGCACCAAATATTTGTCAGTTGTCAGCGAGCTATCAGCCCTGACAGTAAACATTTTGCTGCGTATATTCATAGTTTTAAAATGCCATTGGAGTAAGATCGCATACGTATATATTAAATAATATACATTTATACAAGAAAATTAACTTGTACAGTTACATTTTTGCCACTTTGCTGTTTATCGAAAAGCCTTACGAAAGCTGCGTGGAAACCATCTAAGAAAATGTCACCAACAAATAACGAAATAAAGAAACTTTTCCGTCTGAATAATTCAGTGTTGTCCGAGTAACGAATGGGAGTGACTTTTCCTTAAAGTTGGTGTTAGAAGTTAAGCTGAAGTGGCTTGGCAGAGCACTTGAATGAAGTCGTGTGTGTATATTGAGGGTCCTCTGTTCTGCTCACAAAGGCGAGATAATCCAAGTCATTTACACAATGCATAGGGCTGTGTTTACACGGTGTAGAGGAGGGCCTTGCCTCTTCTCTCTCTTTAATAAGACTGGAGCATCTTATTAAATCGAAACGGTCAATTATACATGTAAAAGACCTTCTTCTGGTTTGCTCTAAACCAGTGCCATTGACTGGGTTCTTTGACCTGTTAAATAGCACTCTCTATTACCTGTGTGCCAATGTTAATGTAAAATGTGGTTCGTAGAAAAACAAATGTTCAGAGGCAAACTTTCCAAGGATTTAAAGAAGCAAAACAGGATGTTACGTCATTCAACACTATTGTGACATTATTAGGCAAACATCATTATTTTATACGGAAATGTGTTGAATTTTCGTTCTTTTCATCGTTGTTAAGTCTAATTTGTAACCCTATAATTGTTAAAGCATATTTTTTTATCGTATCAATTCAGCTATGAGCTTACTGAGCTGCCACGAATGACATTTTGACTGAAATTGTATTTTCTATTAATATCTATAAGACATGATTTATACGCATTTAATTGGCATCAATTGTACACACAATACGTATCTAAAGTAGAAAAAGTATGTCTAAAGTCTAAAGTAGATTTACTTCCCAAACAAGAATTGGGACATACACATCCGTATAGTTTACCAGTTAAAATAAACCTATCGCTTCAAAACAAACAAAACAGATCAAATAAGTAGCAAATAATCTAAACTTTGTATAATCTAACCAAATAGTTTAGTTTGGTATAATATGATATGATGGGAAGAAATATGGAAAGAAAACACGAGAGAAGTTGGTAAATATTAGTTTCAATTTATAGAATCTAAATATTAGAATTAAATCTAAATATTTTCTAAAGCATTATATCAAGTTTCATCAATTTATTTTACCTGTAATCCGCACGAATCAGCCCAGGCGCTGAACCCGGTCGCACAGGTGCTGCGCTATAAGAGAGCGTCAGCTTTTCTGTTGACAACAAAATAACATGAAGTTTTATTCCTCTGCAGGTCTTAAATAAATACATAAAACATTTTGATTTAGGTGAGACGCATATTTGAACTAAATCAACACAAAACATTTTAAGATAATCTCATTTTAACGTTTAAAGCAATGCGTTTTAGAAACATTTTAAATGTCTGCATCGGTCTATCTCGTAACACTTACAGTCAAAATTAAAATGAAACATAAACAAATATTAAAAAATTAACTTTTTTCACACAGAAAGCCAAAAGACCAGTTTTGGCTCCATCGTTCCGCTTGTTGCACACCTGTCCTGCATCTGAAAAACATAATCCTTAAACTAATACTACTAATAACTTCATTTCCACCCAATCCAAGAATAAAATAATTGGAAAACGACCTTTTTCTTTTTTTCCTTTTGGTGAGATATGCTAATCATCTTACAAAATGATATCTTCCTCGTCTTGGGTATAAGGCTATTTTAGACAGTAAAAATACAGTCATTTCTTTCGACTGTCTCTGACTCGTTTCACGTCTGATGAAGAACCAGTGACTAATTCATAGCGTTTATCCTGTTACAAAAATAAATAATAAAGCCAAACAATATAAAACTTAAAAAAAAACCCGTAAAACTTTTCATGAAGCCGAGGTGCCGAGATGTCACACAAAGCGGTTCGTAAGGAGTCAGAGCAATAGGGATCTTCAGCAGGCAGTGCATGGGGTTAGGTGAAGAGGAGCTGCTCTCTGGGGGACTGTACTTCAAAGCGGTGAAATCACACTCCCAGAAAACTTTTAAGAGCTACATTGACAACGAAACTCTTAAAGCCTGAATGTCATTTTTGTCAACCCAAACCGAGTACGCAAAACTGCGACTTTAAAACACCGGAGCGCAGGGTGGCAGAACAGGGGTGATATGCGCTATGTGGAGTACACTCAGTTGGGGACGCACCACATCAGTGCGCAAAGACTCGGATTGAAAGAAACGGTGCGCAGGTAAATGAAGTCCTGCATCCTTCCGCACTTGAAATGGTTAAAGGGGCACACTTAAGAGAAAGAGATTTAGCTTGCTGTATCTCCACGTTTAAAGTAAAAGCTGAACATTCCGGTTAAGCGGCAAAAAATGCCCCTTTAACAGCAGGACATCTCGGTATGCTTAGTCAGAAATAAAGGCATTTGATCTCATTTTTCAAACTGTGAATCTCCAATCTAAAGTTAAGGGACTACCAAGACTTAATGATCCAAGCAGCTTTAAAGTTTTGGAAATAGCTTATGGTCCCTCAGAGTAAAGTTCAACAGGTTCCATCAAAAACTACTCTCAACCACTTTAGGGGCGCAATCTGATGCCTACCCAAAATACTGCGCCTCCTTCAATTTGGATCCCGTTGAGCAATGCGAGCTCAGTGCTGTCAGTCTCATACTTTTTAATATCAAGATACGTGATGGATTGTTTTTAACTCTTGACATTTTTGTCTGAAAGGAGAGGAAACCAACAGGTAGGCTCGGAAAAAGTAGAGAACAGATAAACGCGGTGGCGTTTTAAATCGATACACGCAAGGCAATTATAACCACGAACACATATAAAAGTATTAAATGAATAGTTAAATGAAAATTAAAGTTAAAAATATTTTGCGCATAAACGTCTGCAAACTGTAGTGATAAAATGAGATAAGTTTTTATAATAATAACAACAACAACAATGCAATTTTTATTTTCTATATATTAATTTAATCTATAGTCCAGTTCTTTCGTTCTTATTACTATCCAATCTTATTAATAGTCCAGGGTTTTCGTGAATCTATTATCCAAGCTTATTACTCAATTCAAAACTGCAATTTAAACACTAACTTGTTGACAGATAACGCGCTATTAACGATTGTTACTACTAAACATTTTGGTCTTTTCGTGATATTGTATGCAGTCAAGATTAGTTGAGCTTCATTTCTGTATCCAGCAGACGGTCAAGGTAAGTCCCCTTAATGGTAACCAGCCTAAGGTTTTCTTGAACTGTCTTCAATATTATCAGGGGATGCAACTATAGGCTACATTTTCTCAACAAAAAGACTGTTAACATTTTGGCAAAAGGAAGAATTCAGATCCAAATGGTGTATAAACCAACAGATGGACGTAGAGACGTGGACTTGGAGATGTGACAACTGATGTTTGAATTTACAACAGGCATTATAAAATAAAAAGAGGGCATCTCAATAAAGATGTCATTCAGTCTTTTAAAGATTTGTTCATTTTTGAGCTGTTTTCCAGGACTGTAAGCCTGCATTTCTAATCCTCATACGCTTTCTGTGGTATTTGTCTTTGCACTAGTCACTCAGGGTCGCAACCCTGCAGGAAATGTGGGCTACCATAGCAACAGAAAAATGGC
Source organism: Chromobotia macracanthus (assembly GCA_036877525.1). Classification (NCBI taxonomy): domain Eukaryota; kingdom Metazoa; phylum Chordata; class Actinopteri; order Cypriniformes; family Botiidae; genus Chromobotia; species Chromobotia macracanthus. Next base: position 6,018,687 of record JAZGTH010000017.1, read on the forward strand.
CTCTGAAGGCTTAGCATTATTCCGCCCTAATAGAAAAATAACAGCGCCAAATCCCGTCCGTAGTGTGGAAGCTTATTGGGTAGAGGCAGGCTCCCACCTGTGATCCATAGTTGCCACACCGCTGTGCAAGGACCAAAAGAAAAAAGCCATTTTAAAACGGGGTTAGGGTGGGGTATGCATCTAGCTTCTAAGCAAACCAGAATCTCTCTGCAGCTGCAAACAGCAATGCTTGAAAGAAACGTTACAACTTCAAAATCACTAGCTGGCCAGAACACAAATACAATATAGCATGAATCACCATAGGAAATACAAGAACTCCACTTTAACAATAATTACCTATTTTTATATTAACATATGATACATATGTTTTTGTCCCAGTGCACTCTAAATCATCTCTCTGTACCAAGACTGGACTGGGTCTAAAAAGCAGCCCAGGAGCTATACAGCCCATCACAACCTACAACTTTCCATTATCTTACATGTAAATTGTATATAATGACTCATGCTGTACTTTAATATGTCTGAAATAATGGTTTTTATATGGAGAAGTTGGCATGATCAACTTACACCAAAAAAATATCCTGAGGACAGAATGTTTTGGTGATTAGAGGGCTGAAAGATGCTAACAACAGAATCATACAGACCTGGGTTGAAATCCCAAATGATTACTCTGTACTTTACAATAAACTTAGAATTATGTTTTTACATAATATCCATCGGCCCACTTTCTAGCAGAGACTCACCAGCAGTCAACAGCCGAAGTGAGAGCGGGCGACCAACAGGGAAGTATAACATAGGGAGCTGCTTGGATAAAGTTACCTGCTAAGACACAAATCAATACATATTTTTAATAAGAAAGGTGAGTGAAATTTGTAACACGCACAACTTCAAAAAGCTGCAGTGAATGTGTGATGGATAAGTGTTGTGCTACAAAACGTTGCCTAAACTGTCTGTGGGATCAGGATTTACAGGTTAAATGGGCCAACCTGTTGGTGATGAACATTTACTTCCTTTTTAATTTTTGTTCTTTAAGTCTATTTGTCTATGTACGTTGTATGTACATATATAAATCTAGTTTTGAAAGACCCTAGAGCTGGTCTATCCATGCTCTGCGCTCACTGTAACCAAAGTGTATTGCCAGGGATAGGATGGATCCAGGGATTGCATGTGTAATAGTCAAACATACGTAATGCAGACTGTAGTATATATGTTCTTCTGTCATTAAAATCCATTGCTGTTTATCTTGTGTCGATTCTGGGTATTTCAGCATATGATAGGCTAACAAAAACGCATCTGTACTAGAAAACAATATTGTTTTCCCAGAACAATCAGAATGTTTTCTTTTGTTGTTGATTTCTGAAGACTCTTTGATTTTCGGGCTGTGATCACGATGCCTATTATGGGTTTGATTCAGTTTCGTGTTGAATGCGGTATGACAGTCATTATGGGCGACTTTAAGGATTTCTTGACATGACACTTCATTCTCAGTGTTGGTTCTGGAGGATGAAGACAGCATCGTAATTAAATCCTTACAGTATGCACAATTGACCAACGAGAGGGCATCTTCCCTGCTGATCACAGAAGGGAATCTTACTGAATCTCTCCCAAAGCCTCCTGATTCAGAGCCTTAAACTGCGCACCTTTCCACATCAAAGCACTCTTGAGCGCCCGCTTCTCAAGGACTCACGTCTTCGGGAAAGAATGGCCTCTACTTAGAAGTGAACACCGCTGGTTTAATTTGCCTTGCATGGCCCTCCCCATTCCCCCAGTGTATGGGCAGTCTGGGCCTGATCTGACACAGCCGTGGCTATCTGACGAGATCACATGGAGAGGTGCGGGAACTTAAAGGCAAAGAGTTACCCTGCGTCCAACCAGGAGCCTCAAAAGGACTGTATTAAAATGCGCTCAATAAGCCGGTAAGACCTTTCAAAGTGCTGCATACCCTCCAGCCCCGGCAAACTCAAAGGGCATCTGTGAACTTATGGTAAGGGGAATATGGCCCCTATTAATTTAATGAATCCAGGGTATTAGTATGCTTAGAGAGCCTCCATTTTTTATCTCTGGTGGAGTGCAATGCAGAAATCCACTAACTTTGGAGAGTCGAAGCAAGCAAGTGGAGAGGAAGGTTTGTGTTCTTTAGATGAATTTCAAAATGATATACACAACTTTTTACATAATAAACTCTGGACTATAGAAAATTCAGTGCATAGTGAAGAGCTTTTGGTGAAATCATCAGAGATCATGGCAACATTTTGCCATGCTCCGACCTGCTAATATATATTTAATGGATAATGTTTAAGAAATTGGACCATCAAATTCGCCAAAAGACGATAGACGGGGAGCATATATTAACATAATTTCACACCCGCTTGGCTGTAAGCTGGGAACATGTTGGTCATAGAGATGGAACTGTGAATCTCAACTATGTCTCTCCCATCCACACTGCAACTGGGCTGTGTTAGCTCAGCCTCTGTGCATCAGACATGTTTGTGCCAAACAGTGGGATGTATGATGCAGGCAGCTCCTCCCTGGACCTCACGCACCTGGGAGCGATGGCTGGTTTATCCTGATTTTGGCATGTTTGTGATAGGCACCTGTAAGAGATTAAACAGATACCCAACTGACAGAGGAACGTTCTCAGAATGTTGGATAACATTCCCTAAAAGTTCTCACAAACGTATCAAAATTGTTCTTGCAGTAATGTAGTTTTAACATTATATATCATATACATCAAAAAGTATTCTTATTCTTGTTATTCTTATTGAAACATTTTATGAACGTTGCAGAATTAAAAAATTAAAATATAGTTCTTATAACAAAGCAATAAAGTTAATTCAATGTCTAAATGTCTAAATTCAAAATAACATTACTTGATGGGAATGTTAGGGAAACGTTCTTACAATCTAAAATTGTTAGCTGGGTAGCAGAGTGTGGCAGACTAAGACCAGGAAGGAGCAGCTGCTGGAATTAATTAAAGACAGTAACAGAACCTCTCTTAGCCACACATCAAAGGTCCCAGACAGCGTCGGTCTGTAGGCTCATATCTGGGGTGCAAGGGCCTGATGTCACCAGGACCAAATGCATGCTGGGCCACAGGCCTGACCCCTGGTCCATAGCTGGGTTAAAGTATGCCAGCAGCTCGGTTGGGGCCAGGCTTACCTGTGCTTGCATGTCTGCACGCTGGAGAAAGGTAATGCGCCTTCATCTGTGTTTGTGCTGTGACTCCGACCTGGAGTGCAGAGAGACAGAGAGCAGAGGTGAGAGGTCAGCAGAGGAGGGCAAGCTTAAGAGAATCACACATGGGGCACATTTAACAAACACTGTCTGATGGTAACATGCATTTTCAACTGATATCGCTCTTCAGGAACACATGAAATGTTCACATTGCCTTTGTACTTGCCCTTGTGACCTCAGTTAAAGAAAAAAACCTGCTGCTTTGATTGACTGCTTGCCGATTTACTATGATGGTTAATTATCCAGTTCAGTCATTACCAAGACCGAGAGGTTTTAACATTTCAAAGACAACTATTGTTGACTTGATCTGGAAGATGCACTAAAAGATCATTTAAACCTCACGGCTACTGGAGAAACTGAGCACTCGTTTCCTTGTTTTAATTAAATCAATTATGGCAGGCAGTGATAAAAGAACATCCAAAAACATCATAGAAATGAACAACTTTAACACAGTAAAGTGGAATAAATAAAGTCAGGATCACCCATGCAGGATCACATCATTTTTAAAGGAATGGTTCACCTTAAAATTAACATTCTGTCATCAGGGGGAAATATAGGTCATTAAATCTGTTATCCATCTGCAGTTATCTATCAATTCAGTCTTATTATGCAGTGATGTTATTCAAATAAAAAAATATGTAGTAAGGCAGTGTGCTGTCCCATGGTGATGAATATTGACAATGTCTGCAGCCCGCACTGCTTCTACTTCATAGTTGTCACACATTAAACATGGTTTTCCCTAGATACTTTGTCATTCCACTTTCTTGTCAGCCTCTTCGGATTTCCAAGTTGTTTTTTATTTGATTCAGCTACTTAGTTTACAGCACTGCCAAACTACAGCTTGTAACAATACAGGAAGTTCATAATATAAACTACATAACATGCAACACAAGAAACGCTGACTCAAGCTTTACATTTTGGAACAGGCAATGTTTGAAATCATGTAAAATCATAAAAATTTAAATTTCTCTTTCAACCTTAACATTACCCATAGACCAAGAATGTTAACAAGAAAGATTTGCAAAACAACTGTACACCATCACAATTAGCTCCTCACTTATTGTCTTGCTTTTGGTGGGCACTATTATAGTAGAAAGTCATAAGATATACTAAATGAAGACATTTAGTTAGTTACCATTAAAATACCATTTCAAGTTTCTCTAGATTTGTATTGTAACATGTAATACAGAACTTGCCCATGGTGATCGTTAGGCTATATACTTCATATATTGCCCAAGTTACTGATAGATACTGTCATCTGCAGTTACTCATATACAACATTCCCATCAAACTGAATTAATTTATTTCACCTGTAGTTAAATCTGCAAAATATGGTGCAGACGTTCAAGTTTAAATGAATGATTCCACAGGCATTCATTTTCTCATGTCGCTGAATGATTGTATTCACAGCAGGCTTTAATTCAATTAGTTGGCTGGAAATATACATGTGTAAATATGTGTGGAAAAAACACACAATGTGTAGAATTTTTTTCAGCAAATACAAATACCCAAATGTATTGAACACTGTGCACATCTCAGCTGTATTTAGCGTCACATGACTTAAACCAGGAGAACGAAGCGACTGGCTGCATATCTCATAAAAGAAATCAAGAAAAAGTTTATTATGAAAAAAAGTATTGTTATATCTGCTGCAACTTATTCTGAAAGCATTTGTGCCGCCATTTAGTACCATGTCCCTGTGCTTCGTTTATCTAATAATGGCTGTGCCCAAAAACATTGCTGTGCAGTCAGTCAGTGACCACACTATCAACAATAACCTATATAAAGGTACCTCAAAAGGCGACAAAGGAACTATTATGTGTTGTTTAATGACAAATTCAAGTGAACATTAGACAAAACTAAGCAGTGACTATGATTCTTATTTCTTAGAAATTAAGTCATATGTTTAAAAAAACATTACATGGATGTTTATAAATCTATGAATCTATGCCTTCAACTGCCATTTTAACTGTGCTGCCTTCAAAAATCAACCATATAATGGCTCAGTAGACAGGACGTGACGCAAAGATTTTATTGACATGCCTTGTTGCCTACTTATTTCCATATTCTGCCTGCGGAGGCAGCATTCTGCAGCATTCAGACGCAGCCCAAATACACCTGCATATGTAATAATCAGGCCGCCAGCTAACAATTTTAGGTTGTAGAAATGTTTCCATTAAGTAACACAAACGTTAAAATATTATTTTGAATGTTCGTAGAATGTTCAGAATGTCCCGTTTTTAAAACGTTGCATTAACGCTGTTACATGTTATCATGTCTGTTAAACATTCCACTTACAATTCAAGAATGACTATTTGATATATATTTATATAACATCCTGAGAATGTTTCCTGTTAGCTGGGACATCACTAACTGTACATCATCGTCTGAACGTTAAATTTTCCATCTTGTCCTGCCCATGTTTCCTATAGCTGGAGAAAACAGATTGAACACTCTGCTCTGTGGAGGAAAAGCAGCCCATGGTTGATTTTATATTATGTTTGGCTGTTGAGTAGATGATTGAGTGGAAATAGAAATAACATGTTGACTGGATTTCACTTCATAACAGTGCGTGTCACTGTGGCCAATCAGGCTGTGTCCTGTAGTGTGGCGTAAGGGCATCTTTATGGTGGTTGTTCGGCTTTGTGGCACCCTGCTTGGCAGCAGGTTGTGTGAGAGCCCGCCTCAGACTCCCTCAGCAAGCAGTCATGTGGTTCAATCTCGTTATACACCAGTCCCTGCTTGAGCAGGCCTCCCCAAAGTGTGTCATCAGCAGATGTCTTTATAGAGCAGACCACTGCCGAATGGAAAGAGGAGGCTGCTTTGGCAATTTTGGTTTGGCGGTGCCTTTGTCCCTTCAGTCTATCAGGCCCAGCAGTCGTTTTCAATTTGGTTTCCAGTCTTTCCTTAAGTCAGAAATACTGCTTGCCTCAGCAGGAAAGACAGGAGAATGTAGTTCACAAACAAGATTCACTCTGCCTGATTTTTTCACAGGCCCGCGTCTCTCGTGTGGATTTAGACTGAATAATTCATTAGGGTCCACACAAAAGGGTTGGTTACTCTGAGGCTGGTATCTGAAAGTTATGAGGATGTCTAAATTTTGCACTGTGCTATTAATTAACCTCACATTAACAAATTATTGCGCAGAAAAACAGTAATGATGTAGTCCTTCACCTCAATAGAACAGAAACAAGAGCTGGCCCACTGTAGCATTAGATGCTCATGCTCATAACAATGATGCTCTGTAGCATTGGTCTGATTAGCACTCTTCATTATTACTCAGTCCTGTAATATTGTTACTCAATTCTGTATTAATACTATTACTCAGTTCTGTATTATTACTCAGTTCTGTATTATTATTCTTCAGTTCTGTATTATTATTATTACTCAGTTCTTTATTATTACGCAGTTCTGTATTATTATTACTCAGTCCTGTATTATTATTACTCAGTCCTGTATTATTATTATTACTCAGTTCTGTATTATTATTACTCAGTTCTGGTTACAATGTCATATTTAAATGGTTAGTTTGGCCTGACAAACTGAAAAGTTGTCGTTTTTCAGTGTTTCAGTCACTGTTTCAAGCAGCCAACAGGTAAGACAGTTTGCCAAATACGTGCCCTCTGTCTATTTTTGTATATTGTTTTTATGAAAATACCTGCATAATTATTTTTCATGCCTAATTTTACTATAATACAGTTTGGGAATTGATGTGTGTGTGTTTTCTTAGCCCACAATCTCCATTCTTATCAGACAGAAAATAGTGCAACAAGGTGAACAGCACATTACTGTTACAAATTTTTACTGCATAATTTACAAAGAACATCTAATACAAATTCTCAAAACAGTTCAGATAAGATACAGGGAGTAATAGTACCAAAAACAGAAAATCGCAGTACACAAACAAAAAGATCTATTAAAGGAAAGCGGTCCACTCGCACAGCTTCTGAATTCTTATTCTGATTCTCTACAGCGGGATTGGTAACAATTGGTAACAGCATCCTTATCGTGACGATTTAAACATTAGAAAACGTGCAGGTAATATCATCATCATTTCAGCCTGGTTATGTAAAGTGAAAGAAACACCATTATTTAAATCCTCTAGCTTCTGTTTTTAAATAACCCTCCAAATATCAAGTCTCCCACACAAATAATGAAATAAAAGTGACCTGAAACAGCATACACCATTATAGTCTAAAGACAGATATTTTCTCTGCAAAATATCAAAACAAACATGGAATACGTAAATGTGAAGGGAAAAAAATGATTGCAACAACAACATCACTAAACTACCTCAGAGTGAACAGTGTGTTTAAGTCACCAAATTCACAATGTGGGAAAGTGATAATAAGCCCAAACAGCCTTTTTATTATGGATGTGTTTTCACACCTCTACAGAAAACACCTTGATGTGGCACTTTGCATTATGCTTCACACTCTGCAGTAACGGTGGCTTCCCCCGGCACTGTGCGCAACGAAGCCGCACTCGTGACTTTGCACTGCGGGCAGAGGTCAAAGCCGACTCCTCTCTGTTGTGGGTAGGGGCCGTATGTATTTGATATCAGAGGTACGGTCTCCCAACGCTCATTCAATGTTAATCTCGCATTAATGTGCAAAGCCACTGTAAAGTAGTGCCTAACTCTTCCTCCCTCATCAGCCATGTTTGTTTTTGCTGGCACTTCATTATCAAAAGGCTAACTGCTTTACAGTGCCTCCTGCTGCTCCCCCCAGTGGAAACCTGTGCGCATTTGGATTGCAGCCCTCAGATTTAAAGGTAATCAGAATGGCCAGTTTCAGCATGTTTAAAAATGCGATAATTCCACATTCTGTTATGAACTGACAAAATGGACTGTTGTCGATCTTCCCTGTGATTCATGTGGTAGTATTCATGTGGTCTCTAATTACAGATGTGCTTTCTGAGAAGTTAGCTGATGAACTTTTGCTCTTTTCCTGACTGTTTATGACCACATGAGCATTTCTCACTTTGGCATGTTGGGCAGTTTGTGGAATATTAAGAAATTTCCTCAGGAATGTTCAAAGTTTAGATAGGCATCTACTTTCCTGTAAGTAAATCCTGTAAGTTTGACTGCTTTTTCTCCAGCCAGTTTTGAGTTTGTTCATGTCATTTCTCATTAAAGCAGACGAGCACAGTGGTCTTGGTGGGATTCAGCTAACAATTTTAGGTTGTAAGAATGTTTCCCTAATGTTTCCATTAAGTAACAAAAATGTTCTGTAACATTTTTAAAACATTCCACTAACTACTTAAGAATAATGTTTTTTTTTTATATATATAATATATAACATTTGAAAAACATTCTATGAATCTGAAAGAACCTTTAGAGAATATTAGCCAATGTTCTAAGAAGGTTTCCTTATAGCTCGGGAGGTCTGTCAGGTTCAGGCAGTCTGGAGGTTTTAGGTGAGTGGCTGGCTTTAGGGGTCCTAGCCACAGCTTCTGGTAACAAGAGGTGAATGAACAGAATGCCTGAGCCCACCATGTGTGACCACTAATCAAGACACTCCCAGACAGGACCCTGTCACCCTGGCAACAAGATGTCTCCATAAACAAGCTGCAGGACATTGGCAGGCCACTTCCTGGTTGTATAATGTGACCTGCTTTGCCACAAAGCCAAATCACAGACCAGACTCAGGGGATGTGAACAAATTTAGAAGCTGATAAAAAAATGTACAAATAATATAACCTTATTTTTTCCTCTTACATGTCTTAAATTGATTGATGTCTTAAATACTCAATCGTCTCTTAGATCACCCTGTGCTTTCCCAGCTAACAATTTTAGGTTGTAAAAATGTTTTCCTAATGGTTTCCATTATGTAAGAAAACCTAAAAAATGTTATTTTTAAAGATCTAGGAACGTTCAAAACACCCAGTTTTTAGACGTTGTATTAACGTTATTGCTTGGTTATACAAACATTATTCAAAATTCTGTAACATTTAAAAAATGTTCCACTAACAACTTAAAAATACTGTTGTTGATATATCATTAAAAAACGTTCTACTAATGTTACTGCAAGAAAGTTTGAGAGATCTTTGAGAGAGTATTAGCCAACGTTTTGAGAACATTCCCCGTTAGCTGCATTTCCTCTTATGTCAGCCCTTGTCCTCGCCGTTCTCCGGTAAATACCACTAACAGACATTGCTTGAACCTGTTTTCCAACAGAATGGTGACGAACAGCCATAAACCTGCATGTCAACAGTCCACATGCCTCTTCCTGCACGGGGGCTGTAACATTTTCCCCTCAGCCAGTTTACACTTAGACTTGTCACCTGCTAAACCCAAAGTGCTTGACAACAGTGAACCATGGGATATGTGTTTTTGACAAATCTAACAGAGAAATCATAGCATCTGCTGTGAAGAAATATGGTAATAGTTTTAAAATGGCCGCACAGGCTGTCGTCTTGCCAACACATTTTGTTTCTGACATTTAGAAATACATGCAAAAATTAAAGAACATGATTAAACGTGATATTCTTGTTTAGATGGCAAATTCTTTAATGTTTGTTATATTTTATAGTATCTGTAGAGGGAAGCCAAATGAACTTGTCTAGTCATAGTTCTGGTTCTCAACTATTTTCTGTGTTTGAACTGCAGTATAATGTTTACATAAATACAGTGACATTTGAAGCATCAAAATCATGATTTTATTTTGCCTAAGGTTTCTCTGATTTAAAATAAAAGGCACAACAAACGTAATCTTTAACTATGCTTTTATTGACACTTCTGTGTGAACAAAAAAAGTAAGAATATAATTATTGTATTATAATAAGAATTGAAAATGTTGTTTTTAAAGCATTTAAACACTATAGTCTGTTTGTGAATTTTAAAATTCTAAACATTAACCCGTATATTTATATTTACACATGATATCACTACCCAAATTGTTTTAAACAATGAATGTAAAGATTAACAATAGCTCTATGTGATATTGTCATTGTTGTTATCTGACCTGCAAACATGTTTGTTTTCTCGCAAAACAGAGAAAATGCATTAAACAAAAATGGACAACTTTGTATTATGTCAGTCATTAATGCATAAGGTACACAAAGCCAGTGTAGGTAAATTATGTGTACAAAATTATGAACATCAAAACAAAAAGAAGTCAATGTTTGAATCACAGATATAATTCTTTTCTTTTCTAAATGTGAATAAATGTTAAGGGTCTCAATGCCCTGATACAAGATGGCAAGTAAATCTTTACATTTGTTTTAAATAATCATGCTTATCATTTTAACGTGTTAGAAGTAATCCTGATTCAAAGCAAGATTTTACAGATCTTTTTAAAAATATTGTTTACGTCAAAAAAATGTTTTCTTTTATTTCTTTTGTCTAAAAAACATAATTTTACTATTTTATTTATAAAACAATATGCTGGATTCTGGAAAGGACATGTTGTCTTTATTTAGCTAACCTTAATTTACCTTAATCATATATTTACAGCAAAGAAAAGGGGCTGTTGAGAAGTCTTTGTTTGAATTATTGCTCCAAACACTTCATCGCTATTGAAATAACAACATAAGAAATCATAGAGTAAAACATAGCGAATGTTCAAGTATTTAAACATTTAAAAAATGTTGTTTTATTTAAGGAGGTGTACACAAGGAAATGTATCACCTTATTCTTAAATGTTATTAAAATTTAGTGTCAAAGTAGATAGTTGAACAACTAGTGTACTGAAAATTTTTAAAACGACAAGTCAAATTTCAAAGACTCTCTAAACAGAAGACTCTTAGATTTCTAAATTATAAAAATTAGGCTAGTTTAGGCTAAGGGATGTGAGGTTACAATCAACAATTTGTGACTGTATTTCAGATAGTTTTGTATTTTTAAATATTTGAGGGTAATTTACAGCTTTACAGTGTATGGCAAAGTTTCACTTTTGTTTCAATATTTCACGTTTTCAAGTTTTTAATTAGGGTAACATTTTTTGTTTGTAAACAGACAGTGGAAACTCTAAATACATTAAAGAGTTTTGATTAAAACAGTAGATGTTTATTAGCTTTTGCCGAAAGTCCTTTCAGCTTTCAACAAACAACGTTTTGTTGTTTTTGATTTCTCCATCTGTTTCTGAAAACTGTCTTGCATTCCTTGAATTGTTTGTTTTGTTAGTAAAAGTTTATACATGGCATCAAAAGCTGACTAGGTTCATTAGATATTTCGTGAGCGGGTCTAATTGGCGCAACTTTCCTTCATTCCAGTGAGACTTTCTACATCTTCAAGGAGTCTGGTCATGAATGGTTTATACCGAGTCATAACTAATCACACCTAATGATAGGAGGAAATGAACAGAGACGCAGGCCTGATCAAAACTCCTCTCTTGTTCAGATGGTCCCTCTGTGTGAGAGAGGAAACACTAGGAGAATGCTGAATGAAAACACACCATCTGTTTTTCACATGTTACTCTGTGTTGGGGACATCAGACATCAGTTCATTTTACACTTTTTCACTGAGTAGCACTCAATATCTATCTCCTTTAATTGATATTTACACTCGTCTGTTCATTTACATCATTTCATTGACTTACAAATTGCCAGTACATTTGCACCAATCAGTGATGTAATAAACTTTCGGCTGCTGGAGATATGAAAGTGTACAAGTTCTGTCTGTATGTGTTTGTATGTGCTCAAAATTATGAGGGTGATGCCTTCGTTTTTTATATTATTTATGCAGTATAATATTGAATACAACTTTGTAGGTATATTGAACACAAGAAAATAAAAGATGAGGGCTTCACACTTCCATACTAAGTCCACATGCTGTTTCTGTTTGTAACGAGTCCCTTCTCTGTTCCTTCATGAACAAGTCTTCAGCAAAAGTGAGTTCTTATTGTGCTGCCATTCCCTTCCTCTAGTTCTCCAGTACCAGGGAGAGTTTGAAAGCAGAGAAGAGTAAGTTAGCTTTCTTTTTCCTCTCATTTAAAACACAAAGAGAAACTCTCACGTGATTTCCCAAAGTTAACCTTACATACAGAGAGAAGAAGAGGGAGGGTGGAGAACGGGATAAAGAGGTTTCTTACTCTCATTCTTTAAAACCTTTCAAGAACAAAGACTTAAAGAGACCCTTATATGAATCTGTCATGTTTTACCAACAAATCGGTCTTAATGAAATGTATTTTTTTAAGTGTAAGAGACGGATTACTGCACAATATCCCTGTAGCTGTAAAAAAACAGATCTGCTCCATTTATACACTTTTAAGATCTTGTTTTAAAAAACAGTCTCTTAAAAGTGATGCAACATCTTGTTTATAGGTTAAATCAACTCATATTTTCATTTCTTTTAGGTGTGTGGTAAAATTTACCACCACAATAATTAATGGACATCTTGACAAAAAACATGTGAAAGGAAACTATTGTTCTAACATAATATGGAGCGGCTAAAAGATGCTGTATCATCTAATGACAGCGTTGCTTCTAAAAAGTGCGGAAGTGCTACGTCACTATTTTTTCTGCACCAACAAAATAAGCTACATAAAATGGGGCACGTGTATGCGTGAGGTTGCGGAAAATAGCATCCTGGTCATAAATTTAGATTTTCAGGTCATGTTGATGTACAAAAACATTTATATGCTGTTATTCATACGATGGGAACACAATGTGCTTCATTACTACAAATATCATATCACTTACAGCTCACCTCTGCACAACGAGTCAGCCATTTTGTCTGGTTCCCCTGAATTCTCTTCATTCTCATACAATGCAACACAAACCAGTATTTTAAACACGTTCACAATGCCATATGAATGCCAATGTCACTTTAACAACTCAGAAAATGCACATTTTGAGGTTCCGCACCCATGAATTAGCTGTATTCTCATCTTCTGTTCAGAATGTTCCAGACACTATTGGGTAATACTGAAGCGACATGTCTCTCATCTCTCTCTTCTTTTCTTTTGATTTCACACACACACACCAATGTGCACATACACACACACACACACAGACACACATACACACAAAAAAGCGCCCAACATGGGACAAGATGAGGCTCATTGAAGAGCCAATCTCACACCTGCTCCCCCACCCACCATGCTCACATACACACATGCACACGCTCACTCTCACACTGGGCTTGTTGTCTAGAGGTGACTTTATCTTACATTGACAAAATCAGGCAGAAAGGAAAATCTAGAACAGGCAGAGAACGACGAAGTGAAACAAATTTAAAAAAGTACACACGATTTTTTGATGTAATAATCAATCGCTGATTAATAATCTTTCATTGCATAATTAGGCCTTCAATCAGGTATGTTATTTTTTTTAAATGTCCTCTGATGGTAGGATGGCAAACAGCTAAAGATTTCTGTGTGAGTGCCTGTACCATTTTAAATACTCTAAAAGAATGATTTAACTTAATTTGATACTTATTTTGTAAATTAAAGGCTTTAAAACCCTTTGAAGATAAATAACGTCCCTAATTAATTATAGATCTTCAAAAATCACATAGCTCAAGAATATTTTAACAGGAGTCGATACATTTTTAATTCACTTTCTTGACAGGCCGGGTGCTTAAGTTTCTTAAGTATATTTTCACAGGAGAACATGAGATCCATGTGACCACCTATTTTGTGCCAACACAGCAAAATGAAAATCCATCATCTGCAAAAATTGATCTCTTTTGGAAAAGAGTGAGTAATATAACCTTCCTAAAGACACAATGTATTATGTCTATAAGGCGTGAGTTGATATTGTTAATGGCAGGCTTTATTTATACACAAAGGTATTTGTTTATTTAAACAGCAATTCATCTGTAGTGTATTTTTAGCAAATGCAACGCCGGCCTCACAGCAATACACACCCAACACAAACACACATACACAAAACACAGATACACACACTAAACTAATCTATCGACCACAAAAGACTGCTATGACTGAATCTGTGGAACGTCCATGTTACCACTTGCAAGACTACAACACTGTTAAAAAAACAGTCCACAATGACATGTATATAAACACTCACCTTAGCCGTGTGTTTTTTAATGCTTCCGATGTAATTGACAGTTTACAATGAAGCATGACTACTAACTTTCAGGCCTTTACATGGACCAGAAGAGCCCAGATCTATTTCTTCTTAATCTCTTGCAACTTCTAGCAGGCTGTCTCAAAGTCTTAGCCCAAACAGAAGAGTAAGGCACCGAGCTAAACTCCATAAATCTGCAAAGGCCAGGCCTTCACTGGTCAGGAACGCCATGGGAGTGTCGGGCTGCTCCCGGCTGGGGTTTTTGGGCAGGATTATGGATTGAGACACACAGCTGAGAGGCTAAACTTACACTTTTCATTCCAACTTCAAGGGGGTCTCAAGGCTTCCTGGAAGCCAGATTCCAGACCTTTTTTTGCACCCCTTCACTAAATGCTTCAAGCTTGGGTAAAACTTCTAATTCCTTATGGACTCATCTATGGCATGGAGCTGTTGATAAATTTGCCCTGCTTAACAAATAAAACTGAATACAATGATTGTTTTTTCTTGTTGAATTAATTTGATTCAACAAGAAAATTGAATTAAAAAGTTTAATTAATTAATCTAAGTTGAATTAAGCTGCAATCCAAACTTTTTGCCTCTCTACCGCCATCTCTGTTTGAAACATAAAATTGCAGGTTACTTTACATTCTTTTCCTTACTTATGTTAAGTTAAATAAAGCTAAACCAACATTCCCCAAGACATCAGACCAGACAGATAAAATGATAAATTATTATTATAAACGTATGGTTGTGAACTGGTAAGGAGACCGTTTTGAACACTGATGTGTCATGTATTTACTTAATAACTGATTTTAATTCATTTTTAACCCAAAAGAGCTTTAAAGAGAAATGTAAAGTATGAAGCAAGAAGACAGAGGAAAGGAGAGACTCATGGCAAGCTTTAAATGGCTTGTTCACCAATGTAAAGAGAGACCAGTATGCCCCCTTCTGGCTTTTTTCTCTGTCCTCCTTTCTGTTTTTTCCCTTCCGTAGTTTGCAATGTGAGTTATCTTTTGATCTACTCTGACAGAGCCAGGGCTTTAGGATTTATCACTGTGACTCTGCCAAATAATTGAAAGGACAAAAATATCTATAATAAGATGTTAGCAGCAATAAGGCAGTCCAATAAACACTCCATGTCTTCTGTTGCCTCCAGATTCTCTGTACTGCTCTCTGTAATCTGTCTGCTGCTTTGCTGTTACAGAACTCTGAAAATGTGACAGTACATCTTAGGAGGCCACCTCAATATTGATATGGCTCACTTATTTTCCAGCTGAATGGAAATGAAGACTTTGTCTGAGGAACTGTTTGATCTTGCTGTAAATCTGGGGCACAAAGAATATTCCCAGTCATGGCGTTACTGTTTTTACTACTACTGATGTGCCTGTGTCTGATATCAGAGACCCAGCTAACAGGAAACGTTCTCAGAACATTGGCTAAAGTTCTCTTAAAGTTCTCTCTTCTTTTTCACACAGTAGTTTGAAGTAGAATGTTATATCTCCTATATATTAAAAGTGTCATTATTAAGTTGTTAGTGGAATGTTTTTAATGTTACAGAATTGTAAAACTGTTTAAATAACGTTCTTATAACCAAGCAATAACGCTTACACAGCATCTAAAAAAACTGGATGTTTTGAACGTTCCTAGAACTAATTCCAAAATAAAATTGTTAATGTTTTTGTTACTTAATGGAAATGTTAAGATAACGTTCTTACATGGAGACATGATATCAGAGACACTGAACATTTGAATCTGATGTTCTGTATGTGCGTGGATACTCCAGCTGCACTGTAATTATCAGCCGAATTGATCGGTGCTATGAAAATCGACACCTCTTTCTCTGTATGTTCAGTAAATTGAATCCGTTCCTACAGGGCACATCAACCCCAGTGTTTTGTGTTGTTGCTGTGGAGCTGAGACAAACCATTACCTCGCTAGCTGCGCTGCTGCATTACAAGCCTGAATAAACCCATCATCTTTGGTTTGTGTGTGTGGAGGAGAAGATGGGTAGTGTGGGCCACCCAGCTAACAGTTTAGGTTGCAGAAACATTTCCATTAAATAACAAAAATATTAAAAATGTTAATTTGGAAGTTCTAGCAACATTCCAAAGGTCCAGATTTTTAGACATTGTATTAGTTATAATCTTTTTTGATATATATAATATATAATGTTAAAAATAGATCTACTAATGTTACTGCAAGAACTTTTCTGATAACTCTGAGAGACCTTTAAATAAACATTAGCCAACGTTCTGAGAACATTTCCTGTTAGCTGGGCACCTTCTCAATTCTTCTCCCTAATAAAACTCCTGCCCAGCAGCCAACGCTTCCGACCAGGCCAGACTTAAGCAGGATTTCCACTGCAAAGACACCAGGCTGTGGTCCTCAGTGCCAGTACTGGTGAAAGACCAGGATGGAGGAAGATGGAGAGACGCCTGGTGGTTTCAGCATGCCCAGGCTGGGTGTGGGTAATTACGGCGGGGAGAAGCCGATTAGCCTAGACCCGAGCAGCACAGCGAGGGGGACGGGCCCACACCCAGCAGGGAGGGGAGTCTTGCCACGACGAAGACCAATCAAGTGTAAAGCCCAGTGCAGACCCCCGGCCCTCAATTCAGTGGGAAAAGGCTTGGCTGACAGTTCAGAGCACCACAACTTTCACGGATTAGTTGAGACTCTATTCTGGCGACTGAAAGGGGAACACAGCACGAGAGCAAGGCTTCAATGTGCGCGCTTGGGCTTGCACAAACACACATGTACACACACACACACACACAAAAAACCTCCCAACAGCTGGGGAGAGGGCTGCAGCCTGCACCCTGTCACCATGGCAACGGCATATCTCACATTTGAGTCAAAATAAAGACACTTTGGGCTGGAATTGGAATATTTATTCCCCACCTCTAATGCGGTGCTTTGCAGTCGCATTTGCTCTCTTCATTTACACCGAACGTGTCACACTTCTGACTAGCAAACATGGCTGGAAAAACGTGTTTTCGTTTTTCATGCTTTTTTCCCCAAGGATAAATTGAAACTTTATGCTCATATCCCCGGAAGATTTCCATATGTCTATAAAAAACATCACAAAGTATAATCATTTCAAGTACAAAACACAATCAGACATCTTCTTCACAGTTGTTTTCTGTCAAATGGCGTGAAAGCAGATAAAGAATTTACACTCTCAGATAGCGGCTCAATGATTTTAAGTTAAAGCCCTTTGTAAGGGGTCCAGTCTCATTTTCTTTCATATTAGCTTTTACTATCCATTTAATAACTATAATTTTACTATTATGCTGCAGGAAAAATTATGCTACTTCTCCAGTAAAAAGTATTCTTTTTGTGGAACAATATCACTGCTTGTTAATAGGCAGAGGATACACACACACACACACGTCCAGTTTATCACACAATACCCATAATCATTCCATTACCCATCTGCCAGGCACAAATTGAAGCGCTGCACTTGTTATTATTCATATTTATTTATTTATTTTTCTTGTGGCTGAAATTGGTGACAGTGCATTTTGCTGGAACAATTTACATTTTAATCGGAGTTATTTTACTGGCTGGATGACTATCAGCCTGACACCTGTAATAGCACTAAGATGCAGAGATACAATGGACAAGTGTGCCGAAATAGAACGATATCAGCCCATTACTGAGGGATCTCACTCACTCCTAGTCGATAATACCTAATTTAACTTATTATCTACATTCGCTCAAGTCGTACCTGTTATCATGGAAACGTGACACACCATTACGTTTTTAAAAGGTACAGTGGCGGAGATGGAGGATGGAATATTTTATATATTTAAAAAAACACATTCAGGCTTGAATCTGGTTGTTTGGATTTACTGATTTCACAATCTCTATTTTAACTCGTCTCCTTTAAAAATGCAGCTGTTTAAAAGGACAGTTTTGCAATCATTGTGTTTTGGCGACTGCACAGAAGGAAGGGTGATGCGAGTAAGTATATTTGTTTGTGTATCTACACTCTCTCTTCTTCATTTCGTGTAATGGCCGCTCTTTAACAGCCTGCTGATTGAAATCTGCCATTCTGTGAGATGAGATGATATGAAGAGAGGTCCCAAAAGCTTCCAGGGGCTTCTCTTGCTCTCTCTCTTATCATCATATGTACTGCTTTCTGTGTGCTCTGCTTTATTACATATGGACTTTGAAGTCACTCTCTCTCTCCCTCTGTCTCTTTATTTCTCCCTCTCTTTTTCTTTTTTTCTCTGTTCTGGGCTGCCTTTGATGCATTTAGGTTCTATGAATGGTTTTCTTTAACACCCGCGTCCTCATGAATCCCTTTTCTCTCTTTAAAACAGTGAGTCTTTTTCCTTTCAAACGATGTCGATAAATTACAACTTGTCAAGTGTCATTTCCCTTGTTTACGGCCATTTTGGGCATCTTTTCCCTTATGTTCCTCCCAGCGTTTCGCATTTAATTGCGCCAGTAATATGCCCGGAGTTCACCAGCACTCTGCTGTTACGGTGGGGGGACGGAAACTATTAAAATATTTTCCAGGCTTCGGGGGTTTTATGTGTGTAATTTGTGTGCATATACCCCACTGCGTTACCACCAACTACGAGAGATATGACAGAGTTAATGTAAAAAATAAGAGAGAGGGGAAGACAGTATTCGAGAAAAAGTAGCACATAGGAGCCCCTATTGTAGCTCTCCAATGCAAACAGCCTAATTTACTGCATGTCAGCAAAAGCCAACAACCTTTTATTGGCCAACAGTAATTTCCCATATGTTGAGTGTTTATCACCACTTGGGGAGCTCAAAGTAGTAGGAAGTCTGGAACTGGTGTTTCACTGCAGACATGAGCTCTTAAATAAAGCTAAAGCTGAGAAATGGTCTGAATTACCACAGAACTCTCTCATTGGTCAGTATTATACACTAGCATAAAACATTCTTATTTTAACATACAGTACAGATCAATACTATAACTGTCATACTGTATATTGTTGTATTGGGGCTGTAATATATCCCAGAATGTTCTGTGTGAACTGTGGTTATGGTCAAAATTGTTACATGTAAAATTAACAGCAGGACCTGTAGAAGAAACACAAAGTCATTTTCAGACTTTTTAATTCTGTAATGTTTTTTAAAACTAACAGCTTAAGAATAATGTTTTTGATATATTTAACATAAAAAACATTCTACTAACCTTACTGTGAGAACATTTTTATAACCTTTTTGCCAATGTTCTGAGAACGTTCCCTGTTAATTGAGTTGAAACTAAAAGCTCATTTGACACATTTTGTCTTGTGCTTAGACATTTCATCTTGAAACTTATAATAAGGTCATACCTCCAGACTTCTCTTGAACGGACAGTTTTAGATATTTAGATATTTAGCAGCTCATTATAATATAACAATAATGATGGCATCTACAGAACAGTTTTGACCTAAGACACCATGAGATTTTCTTAGTCCAGAACTCTGATTTGTGTGCGAAATCTGCTAGAAGCCAAAGTGCTTGAATGACTAAAGTGTTTCGTGGGTGGTAAGAACTGAGAAGAGCTTGAGTCAGCCTCTGTTTGGTGGTACACAGGTCTAGCAGAAACATTGTAAACATGTCCATGTTATGCTGTTTGTAGTAGTGGATTTGGTTGTGTCAAAAAAAAATGAAATTGAGAGAGTTTGAAAGAGTGAGATGAACAGACAGCAGGCTTTGGCTAGTGCTGGGGAAACCCACTGAGCTGATCGATTAGCCAGCCATAGGTAGACAGTCTGTGAAAAGTTATGTGAACTACCAAACATCAACTGACTACATAGCCTTGGGGGCAATGCTCTGGCATATTATATTAGTGTTATGTGTTATGGGTAACCTGGGTTTGGGCCCCAGCTTGAGGTCCTTTCCTGAACTTATTTCTTTGTGTTCTACACTGTCCTGTTAAATTAAAGCAAAACGCTAAAGGTATAATTCACCTAAAAATGAGTTTTTCCATCATTTACTCAACCTTGTGTCATTCCAAACCTATATGACTTTCTGCTTCTGTGGAACACAAAAGATGTTTTGAGAAATGTCTCCGTGGTTTTGTGTGCATACAATACCCAGTCACTGGGTGTCATTGTTGTTTGGTTACCAACATACTTCAAAATATCTTTTGTGTTCCTCAGAAGCAAAAAGGTCACACAGGTTTGGAATGATGGTAAGTAAATAATGGAAGAATTTTCATTTTTGGGTGAAAACGTAACAAAATGGAACACAGAAATAACTCTTTTTAATTAACCTTGCTGTTTACCAGAGACAGGAATGCTTTTAGAAAAAGACATTAGGGTTAACTTTGAAAACAGAAATCAAGACGTGCAGGGCAGTTTCATTCTGCTGTTTTTCTGCAAAATAAGGGAGTTGATTTGCTACCTCATTAGGCCACAAAATGGCATCAGATCTGTCCATCATTCTCACAGCATCCAGCCACAGTTGATGTCTGAGATTCAGCTCCACAGTCCATTTCATTCAGCCCCCCCTTCGCTAAACAACATGTTCTTTTGCTCTCCGGCCATGTACAGTAACTGCTGCTGTGCGTGTGCCAACTGTGTTTGATCAGATGTCACAAAGCATTGAGACGCTCGGGAACAAAGTCATTAAGACCCCGGCTCTCATATGGCAGAATGAGCAAATATCTGAATCATCATGTTCGGCTTTAAGCTCTTCTGCAATACTGTAGCTTCTTATTCATAAAGAAATAGGTTAAGCCTTGATGTTTAAATCAAAAGCAGTGAGTAAATCTCTTAAAATCCTTTTATGCTTGTTAGACAAAAGGATTCAGCTATGGGAGTTCGTCTTTTAGTTTGTTATGGAAGAATCTTAAGTCCAGTCATTTTCTGCTGTTTTGTATGCATGCTCAAGTATTCTGTTTAGAAAATTCTTGGTGGCTTTGCAGACGGACGGCATATATTAAGGAAATTTGAGCCGAATGCCTGCAGTGTGATGTCAGGAGAGTTTTGTTCCCTTTTTAGATTTTATTTTCCTTCCTCAAAGCTGCAATCTGTAACTTTTGCCTCTCTACCACCCTCTCTGTTTGAAACATAAAATTGCACAGTACTCGGGGAGTTATATTCTTAATGTAGATGACAAGTTTAAATTCTAAACAACTGCTGTAATAACAAGCTACAGACGCTGCACAATCTAGTAGTCAGATCTTATTCCTGTTTACAGGCAGACATTTTACCTGAAATTGGACCTGAACAAATTATATATCATAATTATAAACTGACTGTTGTGAAACAGTGTAAGCTTAGAAGATTGTGTTGAACACTGATCTGTCTTGTACTTACTCAGTAACTGACTTTTTGTTCATTTTTAAAACAACAAATTACATGTTGTAGCTTTAAGCAGAGTGAACATCCCATCAAATAGCATGTAAGTCGAGATTCACACACCACGATATTGTATTATCAGCCTTAACATTTTGCTAATGCTCCGTAATGACATGCAATTGTGTGCGATTTGTGTTCACATTTATGGGTAACCGTGTGCTCTACATCACAGATTAGGGCTGTTGCTGATCAGGTCTGTATTAGTTAAGTGTGGAGAAGAGTCAGAGCCTGACCAGCAGCATGGGGGAGTTTTACTGGACCTCCAAAATGAAACAAACAGGCTTTATTTGCTCTTTCCTACTGAGACACAGGAAAATTATTAGCCACAAAGTGCTGCAATAAAGAATTGATTTTCCAGGCCTGATGAATCCAGCATGTTCCAGCTGAGGCTGCTTCTCCCGGGCAGTGGCGACCCACTTTATGGGCACTGAGAGCAGGAGGAACTGGAAATTGGATCTTTAGGAAAGCTCTACCTTTCACTGCAGGCTTGATGGCATTCACATTGTCATATATTGATGTTAACTGCCTCCAAAGGAGACATGAAGACATCAGGTTGGTGAGAGTGTTTTTTTCTGGATTGAGGTATAGAGAAGAGGAAACGTGCCCATCAGGGGACTTGTACTGCTGAATGTTTAAGCCTTGTTTAAATATTAAACCTGCACAGAAGCTTCATCATTAAACTATTTTCCTGAAATAATATTTCAGACTCCTTTCATGTCTTAATTACAACACTGTGAAATATTTTTTGTGAATCTCTTTCACAAGAAAAAAATGAATATTTTTAACTTTATTATTTTTAGATGTGCTTATTAATATGCCTAAATTATCCACATACACTCACGTTTGTACAATCTTGCTTGATTTGTTGGTTCTATGACATTTCCTGACAGGGGCCATAATATCTTTTCATCTACAGTATTTACCCTCATATATTAACAGTATTCTTTTAAATTCTGGTCCTGGTGCGTATGTGTTTATTTATTCACATATTATCCCTGAAAGTGACGCATTAAATGCTCAAAAAAATAATGATGAAAAAAATAAAATCAATATATCAATACCACTATATCTGATTTGTCATAATTATAAAAGATTCACGCAGTCACATTATATGCGTTCATAAAAAAACAAGTGATTCTGAAATGAAAATAATCTAATAAACAGTCTGGCACTAAAATCAACCTGCTAGTTTTAGGCCTGAAAGAAACTCCAATGCCAAGAGATCATGAATCATTCATCTTCCCAAAGAACAATGTTTTCATTCCTTTCACTCCGCGCTGTTCTGTAAACAGCCGGCTTTAGTCAATTCCCAATCCAAACAAGTTAGTGTTCCAAGGCATCATTGTTTCAATAGTCCTAACCACACTGACTTAAAGGACATTCGCTGTCAGGAAGCATTCTAGCTCCAGCTAAATGTCCATGCACTGGCTAATTAAGTACTCTGAAAGAGGGCACATCAAAAGGAGCGGTGCATTTGGAATCCCTCGCACCTCCCCTCGGGTGCAGAGGTCAGCCCTCTTGGAGAGAGAAGTTAGGATATCCCAGCTCCAGACCTCTGCCTGGTAACCCCTCACCCCTCCGGAGATATCAAAGCCCGGGGAGCAGTGGGATGCGCAGCCGTCCCAGAACAAAAACAGGAACACTTCAAAGCGCCAGCTGGAAAAAGACAAGAGAGAAGGCAAGAGAGAAAATAACACAGGACAGCAGATATCAAATTCCCTCTCATTCGGAGCGTATTCCAGAAGATGAATATAATTAATATCTTGGAATTGTCATGCGTCTGAAAGGCTCTTGCTGCGCTGCAGTCTCTGTAGTGCACTAGAAGAGAATTATGTGATTAAACAGACCTGAGCATTCTGGACTATGGTAGGGAGAAGAAAAGCCTCTTTCTCTCATAATGGCCCTAATGAAGTGGCTGTTGCTCTTCCGTTCTGGCCGCGGCCTTCGACAGTCTGCTCACAATCTGTTTAATGATGGAACAGGATGGGCAAGTGCACCAAGACTTCCCAGTGAGCAACAAAAGGAGATCACAGCCCTCATTTT
Organism: Chromobotia macracanthus; assembly: GCA_036877525.1. Lineage (NCBI taxonomy): Eukaryota > Metazoa > Chordata > Actinopteri > Cypriniformes > Botiidae > Chromobotia > Chromobotia macracanthus. Next base: position 6,042,269 of record JAZGTH010000017.1, read on the forward strand.
GGACAGACAGAGGGGTTTAGCACTCATCGACCTTATGAATTTGAACCCTGGTCCAGGAGGGAACTTCCTGTCTGTAATCGTCCATATTTAACCCTGTCAGAGCAAGATAATTCATCTGTGCCTCTGTGATATTTCAGTAATCACAACACCTTCCTGCCTCCAGCATTTTAGAATATCTTATTTCTCACTTTAAAGTCTTTCATGAATCTTATTAGTATAGTTCACTCAAAAATGAAATACATTCCATCATTTACTCACCTTCATGTCATTCCAAACCTGTGTGACTTTTTTGCTTCTGTGGAACACTAAAGAAGATAGTTTGAGAATCTCGGTTTGGTGTGGTTTTGGTTTTGTATCCATGCAATGGAAGTCAATGAGTGCCACTGTTGTTTGGTTACCAACATACTTCAGAATATCTTCTTTTGTGTTCCTCAGAAGCAATAAAGTCATACAGGTCCACAGTCCCTTTTCGGTTACCTATGACCTTTTGTGGGAGTTCCAATATATATATATATATATATATATATATACTCCACAGAATGAATCAATGCTCGTCCACCATATAATAATTACTCAACACACGTATAGTCACTAAATATATTTACATGTGCATATATTACTATATTGTTGTAGAGCCAGCTTAATGTTTTCAGGCTTGGACTAAACAGATGCAAATAATTGTTACCACAATGGTACCCACAGCTGCACCCAAGCAGCCCACCTTTTTCATGTGTAACCCTTGATCCCATCACCATGTGATCTTCACTCAACAAAAACATCTCAAAGATGCTACATTTACACTGCGCTGCTGCTATAACCAACTCCACCAGCCGGTTCAGCCACCAATCTGTCTGTCATTGCCTTCAAGAGTTTGGAGGGCTGGAGGAAAAGGCAAAAGCAAACAGTCCATTTTCTCCCTCTTCTTTTTGGCTATTCTGCTTATTGTGAGTAGAGTGTGTAATGTGGTGGCGAGGGGTGGGGGAGGCGGCGCGGGGGTAAAGAACCTGATTGCTTTAATCTCAGTGTTGTGCGGCTTTGGTCTTTCATAGAGCACTGAAGCCGTGTGATGCAGCGCTTTGGCCCCTGCTCCTCTCACCCGCTCATTGTTCTCCACAGAAAATCAATTCCCTCCTTAATCCCGTTTTTCGCTGGCCACAAAGGCCACTTGTGTGCAACCCTGCTGGACTGTGGACTGGGATGATGCGGATGTCTGCTTGGATTTCAGCCCTTTCAGGTAACGCCGACTCGCCTCGCTTTAGAGTGCTGAGCTCGGGACTCAACAGGAAGACATTTGCGATCATAATTTCCTGTGGAGTGCTGGTCGGCCCCTCCCCCTGGCTCACCCCACGCCCCCAGACTAGTTTTAATTGGGCCCGACAACCACAGAGAGAAGGGATCAGTCTGCAACAATGACCGTCCCTTTGAACAGAGGACACACTGACCACAGCCTTTACTCTATAGAGGAGCACGGAATCGAATTATTATGCATCTCATAGCAGTTAGGCATAGAGAAGTTGAATAAAAGACTCAGAGATTCAGAAGTTGCTGGTTAGTGATATTCTCTATGGTTCTAAAAGAGCACACTGTTTTCATCACAACTAAAACTGTATATAATGCTCGCCTTGAGTTAAGGGTGTAGACACAGACAACAGGGAATGTTCAGAGAACATTGGCTAACATTCACTAAAAGTTCTCTCAAAGTTCTAAAAAATATTTTTGCAGTAGCGTTAGTAGACAATTTTTTAAAGTTGTATGTCATTATTTATCAAAAACGTTATTCTTAAGTTGTTAGTGAAATATATAAAAACGTTACAAAATTGATAATAAACAACATTCCTATAACCAAGCAATAATGTTAACATATCTAAAAAAACTTAATGGAAACGTTATCAAAATGTTCATCCTAAAATTAATCGCTGGGGATAAATCATATTTTGATAAATAACTGTTTGGATGTGAATTGCTCTTTCTACACACTTCCTGAGTGTCCAAGGATCAAAACCCCTGTTTAGAAGCTGGGAAAACAGAAGGCAAACATCCAAACAGCTACCAACAAACCCCCGGGCCCTTGCGGTAAAGCTTGTTCATGTTTCAGGTAGAATTTTAGATGCCCTGGTGCCTGTTTTCCTCAGGTTGCATGAGAGCTTTCTTCAGCTGTCTTTGGACAGGTCCTGACATCTGCTATCTTTATATTGAATTCATACATCAAAACCTTCTCGGGCCATGTGACTGATGGACTTCATCACTCTGCTTTGATGCGGCATTTGAACCGCTCTCCTAAGACTAAGAGCTGGCAAAGAACACATCATCACAGCACCGGTCTCTCCTAATTACAGTCAGTTCTATATCTCAAAGCAAGAGAAAAATAAACCTGATCAAGGAGACAAAGGATTTAGTCTGCGGAGGAGGTTCCATTACTCTTCCTCCTCTTTACCTTTTCTCTGTGTTTCTCACTGAAAAGAAACAAAGCCGGAACCCTACTGATTGAAAACTAGCAGAACAGTGAAACAACAGGACAGAACTGATCACTCATGCATGGCTGGGATTAGGATAAAAGTATAAAGAGTGCGGAGAAGAAAGAGCACAACAAAAGAAACAGGGGACTGACTAACTTTTTTTCTCTTTCTTTTGAGGTGAATGGAATAAAAAAGGAAAGTCTGGGTATCTGAAAAGATGGAGAAAGATGAACAAATACAGGCCTTTTAGCCCTGGCATGGTTTCACTACTATCATTTTAGCACAAACATTTAAGCTAGCAACCACAAGTCAAACCCTTAGTAGATAGATGTCCCAAAAACATTTCATATTAAATCATTTTTATATTTAACTTCATTTGTGTGAATTACCTCCATGGGAATTTAGTCATGGCACTAGAATAGTTGATTGTGATTCTGGTTGACCAACTGGCTTGCGAAGTCTTTAATGACAAACCGCCTAACAAGACAGCCGTCTTTTCAGCCCCCGCCTGTGCTAAGTGGATATAATCCAGAAATACTTTGCACATCCTGGCCTTCTTCCAAATTGCACTCTATTCTTTTTAATCTCCCTTAATAAAAAGGAGGGGATAAGAGAGATTAACATCTGTGCCTTTTTTCCTCTGCCACGTCTGAGCGGGCAAACGTGAATGAGGGGAGGTAATGACAAGCCCCTGTTTGACGCTGGCAGCACTGAGGGGTCTGCGCAGTGTCTGTACTTGGGGAACTTCACAGATAGGTGATCCTAAAGGGAAGTAGGTGGAGCATTTGGGTGTGTCGTGAGCTCTTCATTCAGTGTGTTGCGAAAGTCATGCTTCCCAATTTAGGTTATAAAAACATTTCTTTAACGTTTCCATTAAGTAACAAAAATGTTAAAAATGTCATTTTTAATGTTCTAGAAACATTCAAAACATTCAGTTTTTTTGACATTGTATTTATGTTGCTTGGCTATAAGAATGCTGTTCTAATTCTGTAGCAATTTTAAAACATTCCACTAACAACTTAAGAATAACATTTTTGATATGATATGTAATGTTAAACAATGTTCAGCAAACTTTACTACAATAACTTTTTTGATCATGTTAAGAGAATTTTAAAAGAGCGTTAGCCAGCATTCTAAGAATGTCCCCCATTAGCTGGGTTGCCACAAACGGAAATCAGAAATTAGCATCTTTAAAATAGCATCTGCAAAAATGGTAATGAATAGTAACATTTCAGGTATAATGGCTGCACAACAGATGCAGATTTGTATTTATAATAACTTCGATTTATTGGTCTACAGGTCTGTGAGAAGCAGTTGCTAAAAACCCCATTTAACAGATGCTTGTCACGATGCAACACACTCATGCAGGCCTGCTAAATACCCTGATATAATGCAGCTGTTTCGTTTTTAGTGCTGGGATCTGTGTGATTCTCTCTCATTGGCAAAGAGTGATGCTAACTACGCCTGAAGCTACATGCTCATTAGCGTCTCAGTGTCATAGTGGACTCACAGCCATTATTCAGTAGTAGACACACATTCTGTTCTGTGGTGGGGCCAAATGCAATAATACATGCGCTGCTTGTCAGCAATGAGGATCACAGCATGAATTTTTAAACTACACACTCTAAGGTTTACTATGAATTACAAATACACATGTTTCATCCAATACTTTGTAGGCTTGGCTCACTGCCCAGCTTAAAAGGAATCCTTCAGCCAGTAGCTCCTTTAAAGGACACGTTTTGATGGCGCTTAAGACATTTCTTGTGAAAGACTAGATTTTTGAAAAATGTCACTCTATAGCGTTTTCTTTCATTTGGGAGTTGTTTTAACACGTATGAATAATATGCCACAAGCCTTGGTTTAATTTGTAGTTTAACTGTTGCATAAACATATATTAAATGCATGCTGTTTTTGTTTAGTAACATAAACATGTAGTTACTTTATGATTCATATGCCATTTTTGCCCCAGTAATGACTGTTATTTCCAACTATTAACTGTTTTTCAGTAAATATAAAAGCTCTCATGTCATCTTTTATTGTTTGGCTGGATAAAACTTATATCCTGAGTATATACTCAGAAGATCAATGTTTGTTTACTTTAATGCATTTCCCTAATGCAGTCTGAGCGCTATTAAATTTCGAAATTAGAATATTTGCTCCAGGGACAGAGAATTACCATTATGACCTCATTGCATTCTTCTAAATTAGTCGAGGTAGATAGAAAAGATCTCCAGTCACAGTGCTAAGAAGAGATCACAGTGACGTACTGCATACTGTACCCCATCATGACACATCCGTCCTGGGGGGCTAGGCCAAAACAGCCAGAAGCCTGATTAACCCAACCCCCTGCCCCCTCAACTGCTCAAGGGTGCTTTCAAGAAAATGAGATACGGCCAGGTTAAAGAGGGATCTAATGAAGTTACTGTCACGCACGGGCCTGGGGGTGCCACATGAGTGGAAAATTGCGGGAAAGGAGCTGAGTGGTCTGGGCACTGGGGTCTTGGCTACAGGGGGTCTCTCCTCAGGGGCCATTGTGTGGGAGGTGCTTTCGACAAGAGCTGTCGTATACAAGCTCTGCTTTGTTTTAAACACAGTAAGACTTTAGCCACTGAGGGTAAGACTACAGACTAAATAGCTTTAATGACATTACAAAGAGGTGCTGTTGCAACTAGTGATGGAGAACCCCATCATTTTCCTGCCTTACTGTTCTCTAGGCGTCCAGGTGAGGATGTGAGGCAGTTTAAAAGCTCATTGTGTTCATGCATGATTTTGCATTTACTCAGCGCAATAGACGTCTACATAATTACAGGTTTGTCATTTATGTTATATTACTTAAAGAGACAGTTCGCCAAAAATGAAAGTTCCATCACCGTTGATTCACTCTCACATCATTACAAACCCATATGAATTTCTTTTGTGATATAATAAACATCAGTTTTTTCTAAGAATATTCTGACCACTCTTTTCCCATATAATGAAAGTGAATGAGGACTGGGCCTGTCACGTTTCAAAATGAGAAAAGAAGCACCAGATAGTAAAAATTCAAATAGATTTTAAAATCCAAGCATCTCAAAATTTATTTTTAAAAAAATAAATTTTTTTTTTTTAAAAAAAAAAGGGGGGGGGGGGGGGGAAAAAAAAAAAGGGAAAAAAAAAAAAAAAAAAAAAAAAAAAAAAAAAAAAAAAAAAAAACACTATATATCATAATATTCATAAATTCCCAGCCAAAAGTCTTTTTGAGCTTAAATTTAAATTTTTTTTTTTTAAAAAAATGTGGAACTTTTTAAAAATATTATGAAACTAAACAGGTTTGAACAATGTTTTATAACCAAACAGTAATGTTGGACATTTTGAACGTTCCTAAAACTTTAAAAATAACGTTTTTAACATTTTAATTACTTAGGTTGTAAAACGTTCCTACAACCTAAAATTGTTAGCTGGGTTATGCCTCAAGTCACTGAGTATTTTGTAGCTAACGTCTTGTTTTAATAGCTGCAATGATTCATCAAAGCTAACTACGAATTAACATACCATTCATAAACAATCAGTATTGTTATTCTACACTTGCCCTCTAAGCTTAGCAGCCACAGCACTACAGCTCTTCCTCTCTAGGGTGCAGTTAATCAGCTCTGTGCAAATATATCTGCTGAAGCGTGAAAGCCCAATCTATCACTCACTCACAGCAACTTCAGCCACTTCAGTAGTGTGTAGTACATGCTTACTGTACTGTGTCATAGTGTGTCAGAAGTAAAAAAACAGTGAAGAAACAGAGTGAAAAATAGCATACAGGTGTCTCCAGAAAATACCTTGTTTGACTGACAGAATTTGTACCTGTAGGAGTGCGCTAGCCTTTTTAGCTTTCAGTCATGTCAGGGTAGCATTACTGCGGGTTTAATGTTTGTGTAATGCTATGACATATGCTTTACACTGTTGTGGGCTTATTTTTCCCTCGTCTGACAGTTTTTCTCCATTTTTACTACGCACTAAGTGTTCTAATACTAAATCGTTTAGACAGGATAGTCTACCTAGCACTGGTGCAGGAATGGCGATCTGTAACCTCCTACCTAATGAAGTTTAGCTTTCACTTGGCTCTCGCAGACAAACAAAAACAAGGGCACAAAAGAGAGAGGGTGTGTGCGAGGGTGTTGTGGGCAGATGGGTCACATGCAGTCCTTTGAAAGTTTCCCCTATCAACCCTATTCAACAGGCCCCATAAAACTGACAGCCTCCTTAAATACCTGACACAAGAAAGAGGGAAAGACAAAGAAGAGAAGAGGAGAGAACAACGGCAAAAATAAATAAGACGGCCCTCTGTGACTGATGTGGAAAAGCTATGCCTGACATCTTAGTGGCCATTAATAAATGTGGCTGTGGTCACAAAGGGCCAAACTAAAAAAGGGGGGAGAAAGGAAGAAAAAAGAAAACAGTGAACGTTGCCTCCAGCTCTAAATTCCAATGCTTATTCATCAGTGTGGATAGAGCTTGCCTGGCCCATTTTTTTAATGCTGCTCTCCCTCAGACCCCCTTTTGGGTCTTTGTTTGTCTTTGGAGTCCATGAGAAAAGTCAATTATAGATCAACAACCGTGCTTAGTTAACATCACCCTGCAAATCTTAAAGGACGCCATTACTCTTCATCATTGGAGGAGGGGGTGAGAAGTTGTTCTGATTTGCCTCTCCTCTTCTGCCCTTTAAGCAGAGAGAGAGAGAGAAAGAGAGATAGAGAGAAAGAGAGGAAGAGGAAGATGTTAAGCACGTCTGTGGCGGCACACAAGGAAACATCAAATAGTGAAACGATAAATAGAGAGACTGAAAAATAAACACTGGCTGGCAATTAAAAATTCATATTTATGCAATTCCAGTTTGCCTTGCCTGGTTGGTTCTCTGCATCCATTTGATCAGAGCAGAAAGAGCACGAAGGGAAAAAATAAATATATTACATTTGTTCAAATCTTGTAATTCTGGCCTAATGCATTTGCAACTGTAATCAATTATACTGTAAATTGCAGGGAGAGGCACAACACAACATGCAAAAAGCAATTCATTCAAATGCACAGAATGTAAAAATGAACAGGTTGCAGTGCGATGAGGAGCCATCTACACATTCCCAATTATACATTCTTAGTACTACTGACAGCACAGACTATGGCTCCACATAAAATTCATATGATATAATTGTACAATCTTAGACTACAGTTAACCACCCACCAGCAATTACATTTTCATGTAATACAAAAGAGGTCACCTACACCAGGGATCTTAGCATCCTTATGTTGCAACTTACAAAAGATTGTTTATTTGCCTTTTTTAAGCCTTTCATTTGTCTAAAATGTCATAAATGATACACTGTAAACATGGCACCACATTTTTTATGCTTTCTGATAGTGATGGACTACTGTATCAAAAACCCCTTTAGTCCTCATAGAAACAGAGACATCTTAAAGTCGAGAGTCAAAAATAAATGACATGCCGTTCCCTTTGAGAGTGTGCTATAAATCAGATTGATGACATACGGCCCTGTGGAGAGCTCCTCGCTCGGGCGTCAGAATAAACTTGTGCTGAATCCATCTGTGCCATCTCATCGTCATTATATCCCTGCTGTTATCAGCGCTGTAAATCATTCAAACAAACTTTAACGTCTCAACATCCGTTGGCCCAGTCTGCTCACAGAAACGTGCTCTGCTACTCAAGCCCTAGACAGCCCAGATGACAGGGAATGTTTTCACAATGTTGACTAATGTTCTCTTAAAGTTTTCTCAAAGGTTCTTGCAGAAACATTAATAAAATGATTTTTAAACTTTATATATAACATATATAAATAACATTATTGTTCTAAAATATCATTATTCTTTGAATTACTTTCTTATAACCAAGCAACCATGTTAATACAACCTCTAAAAACTGAACGTTTTGAACATTCCTAGAACATTCATAAACATTTTTGTTACTTAATGAAAACGTTAGGGAAACATTCTTACAACTTAAAATTGTTTGCTGACCGTTCCAGTGAAGAGTCTTTCTGTGACACCAACAAGTGTACCATGCTGTGTACAGATCTGCCGGTTTGCTGTGTGAGTCTTACTTGTGATCAGTTTTCTTGCATTGACTACACAATTGTACAGTGTAATCTCGCAGCCATTGATTTAACCCAACCGGTGTTGTTGTGTGGAATCAATGTAAACAAACACAGGTAAATCAACCTCACTTTAATTTGCCAACAAATTAAAAGTGATCAAACGAATTTCTCCTCCTACTGTGATGGCAAGAGAATAACATTTACCTTAAGCTCAGGCACACAGGTAAGTGGTGGGTGCTGTTACAGTCTTCACCCTTGTGTTGTATCCTATAATGTATTTGGGAAATGATGTGTGTTAATCTGGCTGATTGACTGTGCTGTTCTGTGATTCTGTGCTGAGATATGACCGGCTTCTTCTTTGATCTGGCGTGCTCACCAGGAAGAAACAGATTGCAGGGTTTGTGAAATCAAGCTACATTACAAATAGCCTTTAAGCAAAATGGGGTTGAAAATTAACATCTTGCAAAATGACTAAAAACAGCATATGACTATGCCACTTGTGCAGTTTTTTTAATTGAAGAGAGTTGTGACTGTGAGATAAACCGTCTTTATGATTAAAGATTTGGCTTTAAAACAGCTCAGCACGGTTTTATTATATCAATTAAGGCAAAGAATGACAGTGCGCATATATGAAACATTAGGTACAGAGTTAAGGAACAAATGAGGGTGTATATTAAAGGAAAAATATGAATTATCATTTTTTACAATGTAGTTGTGCTTTGTAGATATTGCTTTAGTATACCTTTAAGTAATGTTGTCATACACTGATTTCGTTCAACTGATTTATCATTCGTGACCATTAGAAGTTTCCCACATAAACACTGTTTTCCATTTAATGACGTTACTCTTGAATGTCAGTGTGATTTTAGAGCGGTTTCACACCTAAACACGGTTTGAAGGAGGATATTATAAGCGGTACCTGATGAGCAGCTACTTGTTGAGATGTGGGGAAAGTTGTTAAGTGTGAACACAGCACAGGTGTTGGAAGTGCTCCAGACAGCAGCGAGGGGTCAAAGTATGCTCGCAACACAGGCCACCCTGTAGAGAACAAGCATGTGCTATTGTCCCATGACTTAGGACGTGTGTATAGGAGAGATTGTGGCCTCTATGTCTGCTGAAGGTCGACAGGCATGGCTGTAGTGAACAGCAAACTGTACAATACTACAAGCTTATAGTGTTTCTAAGAGGTTAGCTGCGCCCTCTTTTGGTTAAGAAAAGTTATGGCAGAAAATAAGTGTTAACGTTGAATCGCGTTGTTGTGGCCATCTCATCTTTTTCTTATTTAAAAAAAAAAAATGCAATTTTTTAAAGGACCTGTCAGCTTTTATACTGCATTTTGAATGAACAGATGTGTTTTATATTCACAACTACATTGGTCGTTATGCGTCTTCATACGAAGTCCTAAAACTTAAAATTGCCATGCAGGCAAGAAAATGAAACGTTTCAGTGAATTACTTTCGTTCTCTGACTGTGATGCTTGGCAGCCTGTTTTATCCATCACGTTGGCAGCGACAAACTGATATTAAACTAGATTGACGCGTCTCTCGTACCCTTAAGTCATGCGAATTTGGGTCAGGCCTACTGAGTGTTGTTGCTTGGGTTTAAGTGTTCAACTTTTGGGCGTTTTGTAGTCAAAATAATTGGACTGCCGTCATTCCGATATGACTCAAAGGTAAAATTCAACAGTCGTGTGGGTATAAATGAGTGCATCGGAATATGAACAAATCAAAGACGACTTGCTTTATTATTGCATATGGAGACTCCAGCAGGAACGCTATGAAAACAACAGCATTAGACGCCAGATGCTGAAAGTTTGCATCACCATTAACCAAAACCATCCAGCAGGGGGTAAAACTTCTAAATATAAGTCATGATCCATCTCAAATTAAATGTTATTAACTCCGGTGACATTTTATTTCACATGATCGCGGAGTAAACCCATGCTAAGCGTTTCTATCAAGACATTGCCGGGAGTTTAGCGCGATAACAACAGGTTACATTTATCATTATAAGTTTGCGCCGTGTGACGCGCGGTCTCCAAGTGTGCGCGTTCCCGTGTTCAAGAAAAGTTTAATGCGGAGACAGAGATATTATTCAAATGCGAGGCTTGAGTTTAAACCTGACAGGTTAGGGAGGAGGAGGAGGCTCTTTGTTCTCCGTTTCCACCGTGCCACGATGCTTTCGGAGCTCAGTGTGTTTGAAAAGGCGCTATCAGTCAGCATGGGGTCCCAGAGTGAGGAAAATGAGAGAGAGACACACACACACACAAGAGAGAGAGAGAGAGAGAGAGAGAGAAGCCATCGTGCTGTTTATTCAAAGCTGACACAAGACAAACTTGTTACCGTGTTCATGCATGACAGGATCGCTGTGAGGAGTGGAGGGAGAGATGTGAGAGGCAGTGGAAACCAGCTCAGGATTCAGGAGACTTTGACAGCCCATCTTAAAATGAGAGGCTTCATTCGAGGCCCTCAGCTGTCTGTCTATCATCAGGAGCGCAGTGAAATAACACGACACATCCCCACAGCTCCTTTATTAAACGTTTAATAAAGTGAAACACGACAAAACCTCCTGGCACCAAAGACAAGACTGAAGCGCAAAGACTGAAGCAGATGGTCACCTGGATTCATTCACTCGCTTTATTCTGCTCATTATGTAATTAAGAAACGCTAACTCGGGATTTGTGTACGCCTCCTTTCGTTCATGTCAACAATAATTTAACAAGCAGTTAAAATTAACTTAAAGTTGTGACTGAGACACAACTTAATAAACAGGCATAGAAACGTATTGGCGATGCTGGAGGCCATATCGGGCCTTCAGATAAAATGTTTTACTTTCACTTTAAAATATGCCATGAGAGCAAATGAGCCACAGCATGGTCTGTAAATAATATCTGGCTATGGCTGTTATAGTTGTAAACATGTATTTTTATTACAAATATTTTGTAAGGGACACCCTGGTTAAACGTGCTCGTATGCCAATTATTTTATTATTTATAACTGCGTATTTTGACTAATCATACGTACAGATGTAAGGCTACGAAAATGAAATACAGGTCTTTAGTCTGTTCGCAGCATTAGAATAAAATAATTACTTTATGACGTAAACTTTCTGAACCGGAAATAATGTATTGATTGTCAAAATTGACGTTGTTACGTGAATTATTGATATGATGTCCCATCTCCACCAGAGGGCGCCAACAGAACACCTTCCCAAAAGTGTCGCCTTGTGCTGAATATGAGAATAGTTTGTGTTAGTTGAAAACACTTTGGCTTTCTGTAAATGACTGAATCAATTCAGAATTGTAATACTTTTTGATCAGAATCAAGTTGCCTTTGATTCTGATCAAAAAGTATTACAATTCTGAATTAAATAAACTGACGTGTAAGAAGTTCTGTTTATTTAGTTGATTTGCTTTATAGCCATATACGATTCCTATTTTATTCTTTTAGGAGTAACTGTAATTATGATTGAAATTCAATTTCCAATACACTCACAAATAGGATTTTATGAACCACATTTAGGCTCTGCTGGTTGCTGTGCAGTGTACAAAACTAATGGATTGAATAACTTCTTCAAACATGGGTGAACATCAGACCAGAATAATGTGGTTGTAAATCCTTGTGTATCCTTGTTCATAGATCAGTTTTAATGCTCTTGTTTGTAATAAGAGGTAACATGTCAGTCCTAAAACACTTCAGATACAGTCATGTGTGTTACTAGAAGTGATGACGGTGGAAGATTGTGCACACGTGCACACACACACACACAAAAGCAAATACACTAAGGCTTCACATGTCATAGGTTAAACAGGTTCCACACCAAGTTGTTTGATGTGGATAATTGCCACTGATTTAGAAGCAAATTCGCTTTTGATTGAGCAACTTTTCCTCCATCATTCAGAACTGTATGTGCATGTGACGTATGAGAGGTTTAATAGACCAGCAGCAGTTCTGGACTCAGTGAGAGGGGGAGGCGGGTAATCTCATGCACTCTTATTAATTACCCCTCCATAAGCCCCTGGGCTTTCACACGTATCAGGGAGCACCGCTCAGATTTAATTGAATGTAAGCTAATGGGATGGAATCAGAATCAGGACCATTAAAGCTTATCAGAATTAAGGGGAAAGCCGGGCATGTCTGAGACCAGTCTAGTCTTGGAATATAAAAGGGACATCTGGTTTTCATGTAATATAGAGTCTTAGGCACATTAAACACTTCACAGAAAAATGTTTTGAAGATATCTTTAGTTATATCTTTTTGCTTTAAATTTCCAATCATTCTTTGTCATTAACTATAATAAACCAGTGAGCTGTTTGTATCAACACTTGAATGATTTGGCTTAAATCATTTACACACACTCATGTCATTATAAACCTGTAGGACTTCTCCTGCTTCTCAGAACCCCAAAAAAAGAAATTATAATGTACCTTGGTAACCAAACAACAGTGGCACTCGTTGGCTTCCGCTGTATGGGCACAAAACCAGAGACATTTCTTAAAATCTTCTTTTTGTGCTCCACAGAAGATAAAAAGTCATATAGGTTTGGAATAGCATGAGAGTAAGTAAATGAAGAATTTTTTTTTTGAGTAAACTACTTAAAAAAAGATTTGCAGTGCATGGAATTGTACCATCTGGAGAATTCCAGAACCCCTTTCTTCTAGAACCATCAGATGTCCTGAGGTTCTGTGTTCTGCTTGCTTCTGTGCACTGTGTCTTCCTGTTCTTTTCAATCTCCATTCTGCCAAACCCATTTGGTGTACAATATCTCCCCAGAGCCATCCTGCCATTGACCGCACTCCTCCATTTATATCTGTCTGCTCTCCCGCTGTCCTGCCCTGCCATAGTGCTCATGCTGTTTGCCCTTTCTGCAGTACTGTCCCAGTAATGTTATTTTCCTTCACAGAAAAAGCCCTCAAACCATTAAAGCAATCTAAAGTGCTTCAACTGTGACCATATGCTTGCAAAAGCTAAACTAAATGCTAAAGTGAAGCTGCAATAACTATTGATTGGATGGAATGAATCCCTGCATTATTTTACCTGTAGAAATGATCAATTCTGTCCTAAACTTTCACATTACATTATCTAATATAATTATATAAACGTAAACAGTAGTTTATTACAATGCTCTGATTGGACCAGTTGCAATCCAAGAATGCCGCCATGTCTGATAACAATACTTCAGATAAACAAATACAAACTTCAGAAAAACAAACAAAAATTACAAAAAGGTTTTCAGGAACACCACTGGTCAAATTGTGTCTAAATTGTAAATTATTTGGTATTAATTTCTTGTTCATAGTACCGTTGTATCATGCTCTTGTACTGAATATTAGTATTTTATTTGTTCTATTTTCTTCATAAAACAGCAGATTAAGCTACATTGCAGGTGGAGAAGATCAATTTACACCTTATGTTACAATCTTAAAATAAGCAGCTTTCTCATTCCCAGAAGTGTCCAGCTTCCCCAGAGCCTTTGCCTATTAAAAACCCTATTTGCGCTGGCAGACAGGAATTTACACTCTGCCTGATGTCAGGAAACGCATCAAAAGCCTCCAAAATGTCCTGCCACCACTGCTGAGGTAGGTGATCATTGCCTCATAAGAACAAATAAACAATGAATGTACTTATACACACGTATTGTAGACACACACATGCCTGTCATACAATACAAAACCTGCATCCTTCCAGTCGTCCTATAGATTTCTAAATTAACATCTGCAATAGCCTGTTATTCTAACTACTGGTTCCTTTATAATGAGAACCACATTATAAATTGTTGATTCTGGTTTGACAGCAGGCCAGCAATTTACTTTACATCATGCTGAAGTGACTTCGTTTAACCAGGAGGTGGCAGTGTAGTTCTCAGTATCATACACAGCCGAACCTTCGCCACTGTAAGAGATCATATCAGATCAGTTATAATTGAATTCATCAGACCGTCTGATATATTTATACCTACAGGATCTTCTCCTCTGTGTCTCGGGGAGATTAAGCTGTTCGGCTTGGCAGAATGATTTGATAAAAGAGTGTTTTCTTTCTTTTCATCTCTGTGATGCCATATGTGGACATGGCTGTCAACATCTGCTTTATACAAAGACTAAAAAAAAAATCAAAGCAGGCTATTTTCAGTGATCGTGAGGTTACTGTACATACAGTCAGACTTCAATGAAAAGTTTGTTACATAAAAAATGCAATGCACAAAGACAGATACTGATGGTAAAAGAAAATGTTTTGTAACTAACCAGAACATGTCCAAGTTACTTGCCATCAAAACTCAATAGACATCAGCTTTGAAAGATGGTACGGCACTATCGTTTTGCTAAATATATCTTAGTTCACACAGTTCCCCTTTCAAATTGCCCTAAAGTGACTTGCAGATGCAGCTTCTAATGCAGCCAAATGTGTAGCTTACAACTTCTTGTATCTACAAAACATTCTGGCTTGTTTAAAAGGCCACTTTCAGGTCTGTTGTATCTGATATGGTACAGGCTTGACCCCTTCGTGTATAATGGATCTGCCTGACAGCCTTAACTCTATACTGGGAATGTGCCAAGTGATGGCCTGTGGTGGGCTTTTATTTTCTGGTGGGATAGACTGGAGCCTGTGTTTAGTTTTTGTCCAGATTTCCATTATGCGGAATTTATGGACACTGCCAGGCTGCCCACGGCTGTGTGCTGTAACGGACCAGAATGAATGTAATTTGATTTTTTCTGCAAAGTCAATATTATTGTTAGATTATTGTTATATTACAATATTACTGTAATATTGTTAATATTATTATGTAAATAATTGTATTCTCAGTTTGGGTGTTGGATGATTCATTTAAATCGTATTATGTCTTTAAAGTCAATGGCACATTCACAGAATGTAAGAAATATAAGACAATAGACAATAGAACACTATTCAAACAAAAAAATAAAGGTTATGCATACCTGCATAACTTCAGACTACAGCATTTTATTTATCTAAAGTACATATGTTTCTAGCCATACCTGATTAAGCTGAAAATAAAGTTAGTTTTGACTAGCATGTTGGCCATAAAAAGCACTTTGTGCCCTCTTCCTCTTTTTCTCTCTTGAGCCGCTGGTTTGTTCTGTGCGGCACATCACCATATAAATAAATAAAACCAGCAGGTGATTTAGTGTGTCTGCTTATTTTCAGGAGAACCTTTGAAGATGAAACGGCTGCATTGCAAGTCCCAGTCCCGGCCCCTGGAGACATGCTTTCCAAAAGGGTAGAGCCACAGCACAAAGCCAGCCTTGACATTTGCATAAATCCATCAGTGTCCCCACAACAGCGCTGACTCTTAGGTCACCATCCCGTTAACTTCAGGGGAGAAAAATAAAAACTTTTGACCAGAATGGGAGAAAACAAAGCAAATGTGACCAAGCTTGTGCTATGCTGCAGTGAGATGATTACATTGTCAGGACTCAGATGAATGCTTTTGTATACAAAAACAGCTATGACTTTTGTTATTGCCTGGAGTTTTACAGCACGAAATGCAGGTCTGTATGTGTTTGTGTGTGACTGTGTGCTTGACTGAAGAGGCAGCGCACATAAATCCTTCTGTCCAAGGTTCACAAATAAACGCAGTGGACAGGGCCGTTGGCCTCACCTGGCAGTCGATTGTCTTAATTTCACTGGTGTCACTTTCAATTTTTAGCCAGTGGCTGAGATGAGAGAGAACTCTGTAGGCTGCACCCACGCCGCTCTCTGCTCTCTGGAGCTGCAGTCTGCGGGTTCTATCTGCAGTCCTTCTAAATGACTTACAGAACACTGTACCTTATGCACACTGACTGAACATCTCCCATTATACAGCCAACAAAGATGTTTCTTGGAACATGTATAATTAAAATCAGAATTCTACTTTATTAAATGGGAGTTCTAATTGGAGATTCAATCATTTTGTTCTGGAAGCTAGCAAACTGCCTACAAAGAGAGTATTTTAAGGCATCATGCAGTAGGCATGCTTCTGGCATGAAAAGTAGGCATGTTCATGCTTCAAAAAATAGAAATCGTATTTATGCTGCATGCTACAGGACCTCATTTCAGCCAGAATCTAAGGCAGCCCATTTACAGTATGCCTGCTGCATTAATTCTATCATTTTATTTTATAACAATGCGTGCTATGTACCTTTATGCTTTTTAGAGAATTGCCATCAACCATATGCTAACATCAAGCTAACATTAAAAACCAATGTAGAGTGTTTCAAACCTGTCACTTATAAGGCTCTAGGACAGTTAATATGGCATCTTAGAAGGCTGCTGTTTATGCAGGCAGAGAGGCAGCCCACTATTCTGGAATATATTTGAAATTACAGAGAGAAGGAGCTCTTTGATCAGATGAGATCTGATCTATCTTCACTGATAGCACGTGTAACGTGTAGTTCAGACTAGCAGTGAAAGCCTGGTCTCAGTGTGACTGAAAGCTTACTAGATGTTCCTCTGATAATGGAGCTCAGGATCTGCATCCTGGAACATCACGCCTCCCTCACTTCTCTTCAACCAGACACGCTGCAGTTATGTAATCTCTCTCTCAGACACAAGACAGGAGCCCTGTAATGCATCTGTCGAGACCATCTATCTTAGACGAGCAACACAAATTAGATATATTAAAAATAATGGGATTCATGGAGTGATACTGTAGATAGATCTCTCTCTTTTCCCACTACAGAGTGTAATCTGTTCACAATCATGACTCAGGGATAACATTTAATTAAGACATTATCAATAAACCACTTTATATATTCGTTACATTTCACAGAATTAAAGCTGCAATCTGTAATATTTTGGGTTAAAAATGAATAAAAATCAGCTATTTACCAAGTACATGACAATACGATTGAACACGGATGTGTGTTCCTTACCTTTACCCAATTCCCAGTGGTAAGTTTATAATACTGATTTGTAATTTAAGATACAATTTCCCAGAAAATGTCAGTTTGACTTAATTTGGCTTCAACATATGTAAGGAAAAGTATATAAAGAAACCTGTAATTTACATTTCGAACAGAGATGGTGGTAGAGAGGAGGATGTAAATATTTCCAGCATCCGTAATGCAACCACTTGTATTTAAATTCTGTCCAGCATACCAACAATACTAAGAGTGGCAAGGATGGAAGTTATACAGCATTTAACGTTGCTGTTTCCTTAGTAACTCATGGGAGTCATGACTTTTCAAACTGACTGAGCTCTGAGACTTGACTGAAGTGAATGTGTTTTCCTGACAGCATGTTCAATTGCAACCAATCAGTGAAAATGTGTAGATGGATCTATTGTATGTGGCACCTGCAACCTCAGGAGGATTGAAACTAAACAGTAGTGAGCAGTTAAGAGGAACAGTTTGTCTTTACCCTGTGTTCCAATGTGCCAGGCTTTTATCATTTACATATCACAAAATCGGGACAAAAGGTGCCTTCCCAGCTAACAGATAACATTTTCAGAGCATTGGCTATTGTTCTCTAAATGTTCTCTCAAAGTCATCAAAACATTCTTGCAGTAACGTTTTTTTAACATTATATATTATATATCAAATATTATTTTGAAGTTGTTAGTGGAATGTCTTTAAAACATTACAGAATAATAAAAATGTTTTAAAATTCTTATAACCAAGCTATGTTGTTAACACAATGTCTAAAAATGGATGTTTTAAACATTCCTAAAACTTTTAAAAAACATTTTTATGTTTTTGTTACTTAATGGAAACGTTACGGAAACATTTTTACAACCTAAAATTCTTAGCGCTCAATAATCCAACGTTTAAGTGGTTGTTCACAAAGGATGTGTTCTTGCTATTAAATACAGCTAATATGAATAGTCCAGCAAAAGATGAAAGACATTTTTTTGGCTAATGTACTAAAGTACAGGGAAGTGCCCACATATTATGAGGACTACACAATACGTGTTGTGTGTGTGTGTACTGACGGGGAGGGAAGTGGCTCTTAGACTCTGAGGCTGTGGGACACATTAGTCTGTTCTCCCATGTCGACCACGTCATGCTGAAAAAAGTAATGCAATAAAAAACTTGCTGTAACAGTGAAAAAAGCTTTCACACAAATGGAGTTAAAATGCCAGTGTATTACAGAGGGAACAGAGGGCAGCATAAAGTCAATGCTTTTGAACATTTTCCTTGTAATTTATGGATTATATGTCTGGTCTGTGCTTATTTTGGAAAAGCCTTTATTTTCAGATAGTGTTGATGTCATTGAAAAACAGAATTGCCATTGGTTTATTTCAGAGCCAAGTCTAAAATATGTGCACCCTGGTTGGGAATCACTGGTCTAAAGCTTATGTTTTTAGGTTTTTGTGTGGGCATTTCTTCCCAGCAAACAATTTTAGGTTGTAAGAACGTTTCCCTAATGTGTCCATTAAGTAACAAAAACATTAAAAATTGTATTTTCTGGAAATGTTTAATGTTGTATTTGGTTATAAGAATTCTTTTTACTTTTTAAAACATTCCACTAACAACTTGAGAATAACCTTTTTTGATATATAATGAGACATAACTTTTAAAAAGACTCTTTTTTAAAGCCAGAACATTTCTGATCACTGAGAAAACTCTTAGTGAATGTTAGCCAACATTCTGAGAATGTTCCCTGTCAGCTAGGTTGTCAATACTTCTGCACTTCAGTTCTCCACTCTCTGCAGCTTGCAGGATGCCTGTGTCAACAGTGATATAGTGGGTCCTTCCAGTGTGCTGTAGATGTCATCCAAGGTAAAATAAATAAATGATATAGACCTGAGCTTCAGGGAAGCCATTAAAGCTGTGACATTACATAAGCATAAAGTCGCTGCTTAAACTCTTCTCAAAATCTATTTTGCACACAATAGTATGAGCCATGTGAGTTATATATTGCAATACAAACTTGTATTACAATTTTTTTGTAGATTTAAAAGGGAGGTTTGTGTCCAAAGACTCTGATAGAACTGCTGACAATCTGATAGGGTTCTTACACAGTTCTTAACAGTAGGGTTCTTAACAACTGTTCTGAAAGCAGAAAGCTAAATGGCATCTTATATTTGCCAGATGAGGGGGAGGGCAGAATGGTAATCATAACTGGAGTTATTAGTAATGACTTCCCCAATATGAATATTCTGATCATTAGTGAGGAGAACAAGCAGCTGTTCCAGGTTTATGACTGAGTCTGACTCACAGAGACAGCTGTCTGTCCAGAACCACACTGTAAGATCATCAACACCACGCATCACAGCTAAAGTTGCTACATGAAGCTCTTACTTTGGAATGTTATGCTAGGAATGTTGTTTATGTGGGATGGGGAGCTTGCTAAACATCTTGATATGAAAACCATTGAGTCTTTAAGAGTCTTTAAGCATTGCTGTAGCTCAAACAGCAGATCAGGGGTTTGATTCCCAGAAAATATATAAACTGAAGAAATATGTATCTTGAATGCAATGTAAGTTGCTTCAAAATGCCTCAATGTGTTAGATCTGCACTGGATGCTGTACAGAGAAAAATAAACTAAAGTGTTTCAAGGTGCAATAAAGTGGAAAAATGCATTTCCTTACACTAAGACTTGTGGCGGTCCACATAATAATCTAGCAGTAATTTGTCCTGAAATTTTGTACATTTTTTCACAAAAATTCTATTTCTTGAGCAGGTCATGATGAGTCCATTAGTACTGAATTACATAGCATCATCCAATTTCCATCTCATCGTTCGAGGTCTGTGCTGAGTGAGATTAAAAGCAGTAATAAATGGGCTGAAGATTTATGACTGGCTCTATTGTAGCACCATATTCTAAGGACAGCATCCAGACACAGCCCAGACAGATGGACTGAACCCAGATCTGTCAGCCAGGACAACAGGTCCCGTGCCTGTAGCATCAGCCAATGATGATACATAATTTTGCATTAATCAACCAATGCTACCCATACAGAAGTGTGATACGTAAAAATACATGTAAAACACATATTATAGATATGAAAATACTACAATTTTGACCATTTTCATATATGTAACAAAAATACAATTTTTTCAATTCCCACATAAAAATATTTACATATATTATATTATGGAGCAATACAATAGTGGACATACTGGAAAATACATACATATAGATCCACTATCAGTTTGAATTTGTTTATAATCATTTATGGCCATCTATCAGATTTTTGTATGGGTACATTGTGAGTCTTTAACATTTTGAGTCTGTAGACTATTTTTAATGAGTGTCACCTGTTTTCCCCATCTAGCCATCAAGAACAAGACAGCTGCACTTTTGACATACTCAAACACTGTTAATAAGTCATATCAATCTCTGTTAATGGACTCTTAATGGGCTCTTGGCTTGGCAATATGCCCTAGTGCGCTACAGAGCTACACTTATTCACATATCTATGCAATTAGAAGAATGACAAAAGAGAGGCAGGTGTGTCTCCAGTGTGTCAGTATCCAAATTTAGGACAAAAGGAGACACTGGTATGGAGGCTATATAATTCTGCCTCCATATATAATTCTGGCCATAGTGTGACTGAGGGTTATGTGACATTGTTTGCTTTAAAGGCACCGCATGGTTCAGCTCAACAATACATTATGGACCACAAATGTCCCTGTCACATCTCCAGACCTCCGAGCTCTTTGAATGAACTGCTTCTGTCTGTCTTAAATCTAAGGGTGATTGCACTTTCATCACTGTTGCTTTAAAACAATGATGTCCTTGAACTGCAAGTAACCTCTCTTATCTCCCTTCCATCTCACGATTGACCCTCCTCTATCCATGAGACAGATTATTATGTTGGGCTAAAGTCTGCCTCCTCACCAAAGACATACAGTGATGATATAGATATTCCATTGCTGAAACAAAGACTCAAGACATCACCTTCCACCTTGTCTGTAAATGATTGCCTGCTTGCCTATTGCCACCAATTGTCCCAACAAAGCATGAAGCAAGTTAATTATAAAAAGTATTGTGCGCTCTGAAATGAGCTACAGAACCTTGGACACAATTCACTGCTTCAAGAATGTGTTCCTCCAAACTGGGTGATGTAAACGAGAGGCCCTGTGAACTAAAGAGCTGAAAGAACTGTTGTGGAATAGTTTTCATGGTCATGCTCTGCTGCGTCTGAAATATATGAGGACATGTGAAGTCTAAGTCAGGTCTGAGATGGCTGTAAATTTAAGCTTGTAAGAACATTTCCCTAACATTTCCATTAAATAACAAAAACATTAGCAATGTTATTTTGAATGTTCTAGGAATGTTCAAAAATTCAGTTTTTTGACGTTTTTAAAGCGTTCATTTAACTACTAATGTTTTTGATATATATGATATGTAATGTTAAAAACTGTCACTGTAAGAGTGTTTTTGATACCTTTGAGAAAACTTTAGAAATGTTAGTCAATGTTCTAAGAACGTTCCCTGTTAGCTGGGTGGTGATTCTCATTTCACATTGTGTAATGGAGCCCTGAGGAACATGCCCATATAGTGACTCACAAGAGAACTGCATGTCAGTTTAGTTAGGCTTACAATACTGAGCGCAGACTGTGACAAAAGATGAAAAAACTTGAAACCTGCAGCATAGTTATTACAGGGACATATGCCCTTGTGGCCCCATGCTCAGGTGCCTCTGACTGCACAGATGTTGCTGTGCTTGTTCTAGGAAGACAAGCAACACAGTCTGCTTATCAGAACATTAACGCAACAGTTTGAATCAATGACTCATTCTCCTTTACTTTATGTTTCCTTTATGTTTCAACAGAGAGATTTCAACAGGTCTTAGTACCATAAAACTTATCACACTATAGGCATTGTTCTACAGTAGTTTACACAAGTCTCCATGTTTTTCAGAAGCTTTGCTGAATTTGGGTTCACCTCATTTGCATACATTTGTTCAACAGCTTGGGCATGGTGACTCATTCACACATTGCTCTATTCACTATCCGTTTCGCTTTCTTTAAACACTTGTACATCCTGTATTCCTCCAATGCATTCCCTAGTGTGATCATTAAAGCAGTAAACTCTAAGTGGGCTTACCATAGGAACTGATTGGCGGGCCATGATTTGGACTCTATTCATACACTGAACATTAGGAGGATTTTGCAGCCTCTTGCCTGGTTTCATTAGCTGCTAATATCGCTTGGTGATGAATTTGATGCTCGGCAAAAGGAGATGGTTGCTAGGCGGGCAGGCGTGCTGTGTGGGAGTACTGTGTGCTGTTATGAGACCACCAATATACAATCTGTTCCCTCAGAAGCATTTTGCTTTCTAAAACTCAGAAGAGATTATGTGCCGTTTTAAAAGCAGACTGTTCTAGCTTTTACTCCAGATCTTAGAAGTTCTGTGCTGCAGACACTCAAGGTGAGTTATGAGTCTTCAGACCCGCCCACACTGTGAAGTAACAAAGATTGATCTAAAAGTGTTCCTAGCATGTAAGGATGCTTAGCTGAGTGCAGAGTGATTGATCTGTGATTGATTTGTTGATTGCATCTGTCTGCACGCAGGACAGAACTTACTGTAGCTCTCAAGCGTCTCTAGTCATCCACATCTTCCTTTTGACCGACTCAGGGCCTCATCCATTTCTGCTGACTGAGGAAGGATGGAAATGGTTCAGGCAGTGGAATTATTCCCATTAGAGGATCTCATTTGCTGTGGAAGCAGGAAATCAGAATAGATGACAGATATTAATATTAAGGACTCCGTAGTGCTAAAAATGGCAACTATTTAACAGAGACAGAAGAGCAGGCGCTTATTCACCTTTGGTTCTCATACAGCCTCTTGACACTTGGAAAGAGATGGGCATACTTCCCTCCTCCACTGGTTTCATATACATATGCAGCTATTCATTCATATACCAATACACACTTTAAAATATAGATGTTTTTCAAGTAAACTTATTTGTTCAATCATTATAGATACTGTCTCATGGTCAATGCATCTTCCTAAGGCCAGTTCCTATGGTAACCCTACTCAGAGTTAGGTTTCATTTTGCATGTAAAAAGACAATGCACACACAAGTCATCCGATTCTGAATCTGTGCTATTTTCTATCATTGCTGTTTTCTGTTATTAAAAGGTTTATGGACAGCTGGCCCTAGGTCAGTGGTTAAAATGGTGATGGGTTGGCAGGGAGCTGATGTGTTTCCCTGTTTGACTGAATCATATCAGCTCTCCCTGGTAGAGCTGTCAAATGCATGACGAGCACCACAGAACAAAGCTCTCTCTCTCTCTTTCTCTCTCTCTCTCTCATTTTCTTGTGCTTGTTCAATGTTCTTATTTTCTCTTTCTCCCTCTTACAACGCACGAGTCATTAAAATGCTAATCGCAACATTCAGTCTGCAAATCTTTCTCGCCTGACAGCTTTACTAAGCATATTAAACCGCATGTGTTCATCAGTGGATATAGCCTATATCAGTAATGGTACAGTACAGTAACAAACAAGTATTTTTGTAATTTTAATAAACAGCGTTTGTGTGAGATTAATCAAGTGGGCGTCAGTGATAACAGGTCATCCACTGACTACAGGGACTTGTAATACTTAATGTAACCAACTTTTAAGATTTTACAACTAGTAAGGCGATGATTCATGTCTAAATAACCACAGATAAAGAGCATTAGTGCAGTCACTATTTTGAGAAAATGCAAACAATTTAATCATAGAATCCTTATCATTTAAAGCGTGTTGTGTGCAATAGGAGATTTATAATGTGTCTAACAGCGGCTATAATGTCATATGTCTTTAGTAGTCAAAGTGCGGTGCTACAGAAGACGCCTGTATATTTGCATTTGTGGTATGTATACCTTGTTAAGTGCAAGCCCCTCCCATAAGAACAGCCCATGTAAGGAGCTTGCTTTATGTGACGATGTGTGTGACCTCATTAGTAAGGCCACGCCCTCTGCTTTTCTCTCTCCCTTAGGGAGCTCTTGGACTGTTTATCAAGAACGCTGCCACAACAGTTTCTCTGCTATTAGTGTTGCTTTCGGGCCCTACCGCAGAAAGCCTTCATTAGAGGGAGGATTTGTGTAAACATCAAAGCTGGATATGCACCATGTGGAAAGAATCTACGTTATGCCATTTGTGTATTCAGGGTTATGTTATAGAGAGCTGCTCTCTGCCCTTTAACTGAATGAGTGCTTATGAAAAACATACTGGAATGAATCCTAAATATTTTCAAGTCATAAAACATTAAAGTTTCTCATTTTGTCATTCAGCAGTTTTCCTTCCTAGCTCTCTTTATCAATGCCAGTTCGATGCCAGTTTTCCTTCCTTAAGCTTTTATCAACAGTTGCACAACCATTTGTTTGTAAAGACCAATATCCTGTTGTTTGGGAGAGAACATATTGTCCTTTTAATAAAGGCTTTCAAGCTCTCATAACAAGCAATTTCTGAGAATCAAAATCGTGACTGTTCAGTATTAGCCGTTTTAATATGCGACAGCTTTCATGCAGTGCAATTATGCCTTGTGTCTAATGATTGCAGATAATCTGTCCTCGTTGTTTATTTATTCGTTTTATTCTCAGATCATACTTTAGTCAGTGGTGGTAAATGCGCATGCAAAGTATTTAAAGCTACATGCATTGCTTTTTCCCTAACCTGTGACCGCTCATGTTTATGCATCTAGTAAGAACATTATTTCGTATAGTTATTTCTATATATATATTTGTAGTTTTGTCTGCCAGTTAAAATGTATCAGTTAGCTAATGACATCATATAAACTTTCGTTTCTCTATAACTGTATATAGACACTTTTGCTTGTAGCTTGCACTTTTTGTTTGGCAATAATGGCTGTTTATTTGCTAAGTGCATTGTTTTGCATTAAAGCCCCTTCGTGTGCATGTCTCAGCGATGAGATTCTTTATTCATTAGGTCTTGACATCATGTTGCCTCAGTGCTGTGGGTGTGTGAGTGCATGCAGACTCCCTGAAGGAGTGTGATGAACTCTGAGCCTCTCAGTCTTTTTTTCCTGGAGGTGAAATCATCTTTCATAAACATGTATCCACTTACACGCATGTTCACGCGCAACCGTCAATCTATATCTCCCCTGCTTCTCCTTTGGTGCTCAGTAACTGCTTTTTGACTGGAAATGGGCTTCCACTTAGTGTTAGTCAACACCACTCGTTTTCCCCTGTGCCTAATTCCTTAATCGGCCCCCTGGTGAGGCTCTTAGGACCCCCGGAGAGGGCCGAGTGTGCAGTTAACAGCACAAAAGGAGGGCACATGTGTGTGTTACAGGGGGTCTTTGTTGTATTGTGGAAGGCTCTTGGCCTCATGGTGATTACCCTCACCAGGGGTCCCGCATTGTACCGCTGCACCCGAGAATCTCACCTTTACAATCCCCCCTGCCGAGAGCCAGCGGGGGGGCTCGCTGCTGCTTCACCAATCACTGTTCTTTTACAGTGAGGAGGCACTTATCTCAACCACTTAAACACAAATGCATACACTAAACACTCACTTACACACAAGGGGTGCATTCCTAAACGAGACCTCCAGCACCATTCATTACTGGAAGAGCTGGGTACTCACAAGCACTTAAACACCACGTTCTTAACCAGCCATGCTCATTCATCCTTTCTGTCTGCCTGCGTTCCTTATGCACACGTACACACTTATGTGCTCATATATACATGCTTTGAATCTATAGAAACAAAACTCAACACAAACGTTGTACTGCAGCACGGTTTCAACACTCATATGAGCACCATTTTATGGCTAATTTATACAATCTCATTTGTATGTTTTTGTATGACCTGCTTTCTCCCTAGTATTGGTTAGGTTTAGAGGTGGGATAATTATGTATTACATTTAGTGATTTGATGGACACTTATGCAAGGTATTTATTTTTTTAATCAGTACCGGTGTTCCCTGGGAACTGAACCCACAGTCTTTGTGCTGCTAATGTACAGTCTACCAATTGAGCTACAGAAACATGGGGCAGGAACAATCACATAGTGTGAATTCTTACAAATTTGCCTATTCGTAAAATAGTAATTTTCCCGTGAGATCAGGTTGCATGGTTTTGACACTGAATGTATCAGCGCACTCTGATGTTTAGAGGTCAAGTGTATAATTTCTGTGCCACCAACATCACTGAACAAAATTTCTAAAAGGTTTTCTGAACACTAAAAAAAAAACTGTCAGACAACAGTGTGTACACTTTTTGACTGAAACAAACCTAGAAATGATTTATAGGTGTCTGTGCACCATCAGATGAGAGAACAAAAATGACACATATCAGTTTTAATTCTGTTAAATTTGATCAACCAAATAAATCCAGCTGCAGTTCAATTTTAAAAAATCTGTCTCTTAATTATTGCTCCACGAAGCAGTGAACAGCTAAAATATAAAACTAGATTATTAAAAGTCTTAATTTTGATGTGATTTGCAATGAGAAACAGAACCCTTCATTACAACATTAAGCTTGATTTCAAAAACTGATACTGTATATTCGAGTGCTCTGAAAACATGAGAAATGTTCTAAAATTCTCTGACTCACTTCTGAATAATTACTCTGTGCACTGTTGCCCTAAAGCACGTACAGAGGTTAGATCCGTCTCTAACAGATGGTGGACTGCCCCTGTTCAGAATACTAATGTTGTTACATCTTACAAAACCAGCCGTGTTGTACACTGTCAAGCTGTGTGTGCTTTTATTAGACTTGTATTAAAGATCCAGTATTACCTTTTCTCTGTGTTCTTACACAACCCTGGCTGCTTCATCTTGTTTTCTTAATTACCAGTGTTATGAGCAGACTCAAGCCGTTGACTCAAACCTACTGAGACTTTTTAATTGGGCAAAGCAATTCTGTTTGAATGTATTTTTCCAAGAAAATGACCAGGTCACAAAAACAAATGACGGTGTTTTTATGAGCAGTTATTCCAGGGCTCCATGTCCATATGGCTGCTCATTTCATTTACTTGCATTTCCTTCTAAATGTAAATGTGGAATATATATTTGTTCTATTATCTGATTGTTCTTAAGATAGATTATCTGTAAACCCAAATCTTCACTTTTGTGAAAATACTGTTGATGTTTTTCTCCCTTCAGATTTTTATTTAATCTACTTGCAGCTGTTTTAGTGCTGTATATCTAAAATGACTGTATTTGCTCTTACGTTTGTTGCTCGTCAGTTTTGTTATGTAATTGTTAGACATAATTATATTCTCCTGATGGGAGGGTGTAAATTTTCCACACATCAGCTGGGTTGTTTGTAAGGTCTAAAGAGAATCCACCTGTTTTTCCTGGAAATCATGGAATCTCCATCTGGCTTGGTGAGGCACCATGTTATTTCTCTCTTCACATTATGGAAACGATGATGCTCCACTGGCGCCATGGCAACAAGAGATGGCCTACCTCTCCCCACAACACCCACGGCTTCCCATCCTGACCTTCACCCATCGTTACCCACCTCTTCCTGTCCTGTGATCAGATGTGAAATGTGTGGTTTTGGAACATGTGAATTCTATGTAAATTCCCATGGGAAACCAGTGAATCACACATGAAACATGATAACAAAGAAGCCTTTTATGTAGAGTTCATTTGTAAGCAACAGTCAGCTATTAATCAAGAACAGCATTCCTGTCTTTGTCACAGAGCTTTTCATTACCTGCCTGTCTTCATGTCATCAGTATGAGTCCACTGCTGTAAGCTCTGCTGATTTGCGCATGTCATTCACATGTCTGCACTGAGATAAATGATCCTCACTGCATATTTTTCCACTTTCTGTAGCAAACTGTGTTTGTAAATGTCACATCTGTGAATCACAATGCTTTTTTTATTTGGACTAATGTCACACACTCTGCAGTATGCAGATTTACTCATGTCATAGTTACATACACAGTTATTTTTACTTTTGGGCAGTTGTGGCCTACTGGTAAGTGAGTCGGGCTTGTGATCAGAAGGTCACTGGTTTGATTCCAGTGCTGGCAAGTAGCAACTGAAGTGCCCTTGAGCAAGGCACCAAACCCCCCCATTGCTCCCTGGGTGCAGCAGTGTGTTGCCCACTGCTTTCAGGTATGGGTTACTATATCTGACAAATATGTCACATTCACTTTTTTTTTAAAGCTGCAATCTGTAACTTTCGCCCCTCTACTGCCATCTCTGTTTGAAACATTGAAAGGGTATAAAATAACCTGCAATTTTATTACTACATTAGAGTCAAATGGAACCAAACTGACATTTCCCGGGACATCTGGCTACAACCTGACAGCTCACTTTATAAATCATTATTATAAACTTACCATTGTGAATTGGGGTAAGGAAATTGTGCTGAACACTCATTTGTTACTTGTACTTGCTGATAATTGTTAATTTTTAACTCAAGAAAATTACGTATTGCAGCTTTAAATAAATACATTTTCAAGTGATGTCTTTTACTAAACATATAATGGGATAAGACTGAAAAAACTCAGAACTTCATGTATGAGTTTGGGGTGCTGTAAGGCTGTGACTCCAGAGTGAGAGACAAGGTGTGTAAATTCTTTATGGTCAGTGTGGCTTTAATGGTCACGGTGTGGCTACTTTTGTGCATTGGAGCAGGCAGGAATAGGAGTGCAGTTTTGATGCAGGGAGCCCCATGAATAATGCACAATGGGGGAGAGAGGAAGAGAGTAGAGCAGATCTCAGTCTGTCTGCCTCTCTTATGTAATCAAATCCCTCCCACTGCAGCAGCACACGCAGTCTGGGATTCCCTCTTGCACCTGTACACAGACACGAAGAAGATGAAGGCTGGGCGGAGAGGAGAAAAAAAAGAGGGATATAATCTTTCTAGAACATCTCTTATAGAACAGGTTAAGAACATTATGAAACACATTTACATACTGTATGGAACATGGATATTGTAAAACAGTAAGCAGGATTGTTGTGTAACTGTGAAATCATATTTAGGTCAAATTATACATGTAGTGCATCCTGTTTTTTGTGAGTGGGAATGTAAAGATTTATGTCATCACCATTTTCCTCAAACAGATTCACAGTGCATTACATATAAAACACAGGGATCAAAGTTCACAAGATTAATGCTGGATTATCCATTCACAGTAGATTGTGCTGTCTGGCCTGGATAATGTCCATACATTATACTTATCTGTCCAGGAAAATAGACAGCCTGGTGCTAGATATGTGTGCTACTGCTTCTCAAGAGGCTGAGAATTATCTAATCATATAAAGGGCCTGTGTGTGTGTTCACATCTTCTGATGAACCCAGACAGCAGCTCATATATACTTGTGTTTGTGTGAGTTCCATTGAGCCTATAGAGCTATTATCTGAGCACAGCTTTTGCATAATATCTCTGTTGCACATGTACTTCAACTGTCCCCATCAAGTCACTCAAGCACTCTCAAAGAGATCAAAGACTTTCTCCAGAGATCAGTGCAATTATAAGGCCACACACAATGTCATTTATGAAGACCTGCAGCTAAGTGTGAACATGTGCTGGGTTTCCTAATGTTAGGTCTTTAGTGTAGGTTATTTTGTATAATGGTCGTTAAGCCACTGTTCATGTCACATCTTCATTTCAAAACATATTTAAGCTTGGCACAGTTAATCTTCATTTGACTATAACCCAGCACAGTCCAGGAGAATAATGCACTTTATATCTCAGTAAATGAGTCAGAGAGGGGACGCTTTATAATTAAAGGCCCCATAGCTGAATGTAATTAAGAGAAATGACTGTTATGCTCATATCATTTAAATGGAGCTTAACTCCACACAGACAGATAATACATACAGAAGCTTAACAAAGGTATAAAACACAATGAGAAACTATCTGATAAATGTACAAATTACACTGTTAATACAAACCTGTTCACGTTACAAATTGACAACTGTAGTTATCAGAATCCACTGTAAATTTACTATGTTTTACTGTAAAAGTACATGTATTGTCCTGCTGTAAATACATTTTTACCGTAAATAAGTAATTTATATAATTTACATTGGAAAACCATATATTAGAGTGTTTCACACTAAAAGTACATGGAATACTTCTATTAGCTTTTAACAATAGGTTACTAACAGTTAACTAACAGATTTTTACCATTGCATTTTTACATTTATGCTCTGTGGTCCTGAATCTTCAGATCTATAGCGTCTGGCTAACTAACTGAAATACATTAACATTTAATGATATTTGTATAATTAATCCAAGAGCTGATTTTATAGGACTCTTTAAATTTAAAGCATATATTGACCAGTTCCACATTAAACAAATCCTTAGAGACGTGTGCAAATGTAACAGAAATAGCTTTAGGTTATATACATATTTATGATTTTCACTTCTGGTAGAATAACACACACACAAGTTTGATGTATATTTAAGTCTGCCACTGTAATTCATTGACCTAATTTCTCTAGCATCATATTCATTTCCAGTCTCAACTCCTCCTCTTCCCTTTTAGAATTGGCCCCAAATGGGGGTAACAAGGATAATTATCAAGGTGGTTTTAATTGTATTCGCAGAATAAATGACAAGCTGTCCCCCAACAGACATTATCTATTTTCCTGACCCCAGTAAAACATACATAATGCTGACTACACCAATTACCAAACATCCTGAGCTTGATAATGCAAGAAAAAAATGTTCTATGTTCTATATATGGACTCCAAAGAAGTCTATACCCAGCAAACCTATTTAGGTTTCCCTAACGTTTCCACAATAAGTAGGAAAAATTTTTTAAATGTTTTTTGTTTGTGTAAAGTCTCTATTCTGGAGTGGCTAAGCTGAAGTTCTTCAGGTCTCCTGAGGGTTTGTCTCCATTAGGCTGGATGGTCTTTGGGATTTTGTCTGTTCAGGATGAGTCCTTCTTCGGTTGGCTTCAGCCTGCAGCTATAGAACTGTCTGTGTTAATGAATTGGAGTGTTGCTGGCTAATGAACAGGAAGACAGGGCCACAGAGAGGAAATAATGCTGTGCAAAGAGCAGAAATGGGTTTTACCTGCTGCTGTGGAACAGACTCCTCATTAGTTTATTTCTGCTTACAGAGCTAATAACATTTTGATCACTGGTTGACTGCTGTGCATGTACTGCACCTTATACTGCAGCACAATAAAAGGGGTTTTAATTATATCTACCATTGATGTGTGCTCCCTCTTTAATGTAACACTCTAAATTTACATTTACACAACTGGCAGGTCCTACTAACATGGAATGTTTTCAGAACGTTGGCCTTTGTTCTTTAAAAGCTCTCTCAAAGTTATCATGAAAGCTTTTGCGATAACTTTAGTAAAACATGTCTTTAACGTTATGTCATATATCAAAACATTATTCTTAAGTAGTTAGTGGAATCTTTTTAAATATAACAAAATTAAAACATCTTTGAACAGAGTTCTTACAATCAATCAATAATGTTAATTCAACGTTCAAAAAAACAGATGTTTTGAACATTCCCAGAAGAATGTTCAGGAACATTCTTATGTCCTAAAATTGTTAGCTGGGATGCTACTATCCAAAGCAACTTACAATGCCTTCAAGATAACCATTTTACCAGTACATGCAATTCTTTGGCATTATTAGCTGAGATACAGGAACAGCATACATTATATTCGAAACATTTTTTTAAAAGATTTCCGACATAGACAATCATTTAAATTAGACATTATTTTCTGAAACTGGGAAAGATCATTACAGCCTCTCATTGTCTAATTGCATTAAACCAACTTCTGTACAGTATACAATACACAGTCCTCACTGTATTGTGTTGGTCACAGGGCTGTCTACCATCATATTGATTCATTGCATTGAATCGTTCCAAAAGGTAGCAGCTATGCAGCAGTCTCGGCTGTGCAGGCAATTAAAGAACAGAGTTTTCGAGGGGTGATTCATCTTTGTTGAGAGGAAGCAGGTTTAGCCGGATATCACAGACTCGACTTGACTCCAGCACCAGCCAGTTAAACATCAAAAACAACATCCGCTCTCCCACTGGAGCTCGATTTGTCACCTTCTTACAACACAGAGGTGTTAAGTGCTGTTTTACTTTTGTTTAATTTGGAAATAAAACACACAAGCAGTTCAACAGCTACAGTTGTGGCCATTAAGTGGAATAGTATTCGATTCAATTTTTTAAAGGGCGTTATTCCCTCAATATTTAATTTTGTGAGAGTAAGATCGCCATTTAATTTAATCTCCCAATTTCAAAAGAGTAAATGGAAGATGAAAGAGGCCGTTACAACAAACTCAACTGGAAAAGAGTAATGAGAGTTTCATTGGGTAGTAGTCCTATAATAACTGCATGCACAATGACTTTATATTTGTGCTTGATGAAATGAAAGATAAAATTAACCTTGAATCCCAAAATTTAAAGGTGACGTATGTGTAATTTCTGTACCGTCAGTGTCATCAAATGAATATGCAACCAAAAGTACAACTGTTTTCATGTTTCCTAAACACTCACAAAAGTGACAAATAAGTAGTCCTGCCTTAAACTCACGTCATTGGTTGAATCAGTTTCATCCGGGAAAAACGCTCATATACATTAACTATGTTTGTGATTGTTCTGTAGAGTCACAGCATGTTCACACTTTTCATGCAGAGCAACCTACAATTTTTCCATATAGTAATTTTTGCAAATTAAATTTAAATAGGTGACGGCGTTTTAACACTGAATAAATTACACACTTTTACTTTAAAAGTACATCCGCAAAAGATAATTAGTTACCAGAGAAACCAAAGTACAAAGTGGACAAATAAAGCACACAGACCCATTTTAAAAGTAGATCTTAATATAAACATTTTATTCAGTGCATTGTATGTACACAACAAATAGGAAACAATTTGAAGGTACCAGGCAGAGTGCCGTTAGTACATACTTGTTTAATCCTGGTAGCTCGGAACAAATTATCCAACAAGGAGTTAATACACATAACCTACATCATGCAGCTCTATTCCGCACCTGCCTGCACTCTCCCATGCAACAGATACTGTATGTTTATTTAACATACGAAAATAACCCAAAAGGAAAAAGAGTAGGACCCCCCCATAGCAAGTATTGTATGAAGTTATGTTGCCAGAGGAAAAGAATATATACTGCAGCCCACAAAAAGGGTCCTTGTTGTACACAACCTGATTTGTACATGCCCTGTACAAGAGACTTTTTTTATTTGTGTATTTTGTTTCACTTTTACAAATTAGACATACCCTAAAAAATTCAAACAACTCAAATTCCACAGTATCTTTTTTGTATGCTTGTTCATATAGAAAACTGTCACCACCATAAGTTACTTATACACAGAAATGAGGTGGGACTTTGCCGTCATGTCTCAGAAATCTCCAGTAACAGTGACCAGCTTTGACCAAAGGAGAGAAGACATGGGCGAGAAAGGCAAA
Source organism: Chromobotia macracanthus (assembly GCA_036877525.1). Classification (NCBI taxonomy): domain Eukaryota; kingdom Metazoa; phylum Chordata; class Actinopteri; order Cypriniformes; family Botiidae; genus Chromobotia; species Chromobotia macracanthus. Next base: position 6,076,071 of record JAZGTH010000017.1, read on the forward strand.
AACACAAGCTCACGGACTAAAGGAACGTAGAGACAATGGGACACCAAAAGATACAGAAGGGAAGATTAAAAACAGCCCTCTCAAATTACACATCCACAAACGCAACAGCTAAAACGTGTCCTTGAACACTGATCCAATCCCCTCGCCCCACACGGCCTTCGTCACCTTCAACCCCCCCCAAACCTCTTAATATTACCTATCAAAAATACACACAAAAAGCAGTTCATCCCCTCCCATCATGTGTCTGTATACTGGAGTGGTTTGACATCTCAGAGGGAAACTCTCACAGTTCTGTTTTAGTGTGCTGGATCTCCAGTCACCGAGCCTCAGAAACACTAAAATGAGGGAAGAACAAGAGGAAGAAAAAGAAAAGCTCACAGCTAATTTAAACAATTAGCAAGCAAGACGGATCAACGGCCTCTCGCTCTTGAGAGGTTCACGTCTCCTGGCGTGAGCAGAATGCAGGCTTTATATTCCATGCTAGAGAGCATGCTCTCTTAGCGAGTGCACTAGAACGCAGGAGAGTTAGCGCCGCCCCTCCCTCCATACAAACCGGGATGGGGACTTCTGTCACTTCACACTTAGGAAGCATGAAGGACAGGGGTGCTTTTCCTCAACGCACCCAGGCAGCTAACTCTCACTTACTGCCCTGAACTCTTAACAAACACATCTGTTGATCAGGAGCCGCAATGCTAGTCAATGAACCTGGATGACTGAAGTTAAACCCAAACACGATTTGGTGCCGCGAACAGCTGTGAGGGACTAAAACTAAACGTCCCATTGTATTAAAGGCTACAATTTCTTGTGTTTTATATGCAAACAGACTATAATAGTGGTGATCTATCAAAAAAAATCTACAAACAAAAAAAGCTAAATAAAACAAAAAAATGAGCTCAATGTAAAAAGACCAATCATATGTTACTCTGGTTTGGAAAGTGTAGTTTTTATGTTATGTTATGCTTCATGTTACGTCGTCCTGAACCGCTAAGAGCTTTTGGAGAGAAGTCTGTGTGAAGTCACAAGCAGTCAGAGGTTTTGGTGAAGGTGTAAGATCGGGCCGGGACAGCCAGGCTACGTCGACTCATTCTGACTGACAGCTTTGCCTCCATTCAGCATAGCTGAGGCACTCCGGCTTTTAGTGGGTGTGCCGCTGCCAGAGCGCGAGAACTCAGTCAGGTCGTGCAGAGAAGGTTCCCTGTACATGGCCACTGAAGAACAGCAAAAAAACAGAGAGAAACGTTTTTTATTAGTGGCACATTTTATGTTAGATGGTAACTGAAGGTGGTAATATGATGCCTCTTTTCTTAATGGAAGCTGCTTAATAAAGGGAGGTATCAAGGCCCAACAGACAGTCTGTCACTTCCAGAAAAAGCCAGTCAAAAAATACTAGCTTATTTACTTAAAGGTGATATAGAAATCATAAAATTAAATAGAATATATTATAAATTATAGAATAAATTATAAATTATAGTTAAAAATTGTGTTGCATATTATTTTAGATGCTTTCTCAAAGTTTAGCAGTTTAAGTTGTAAATGATTGCAATAAGGTTTTTTTTTAATACATTTTGTGCAATTTTAAACATTTTAATAACATACATTTTAATTTGGGACATATTACTAATGCCTTCAGAAATATAAAAGCTTAACAAGGTAGACAGTTTCATAATTTAATTAGACTTTCCTAATAAACAAATACATCCATATGATGAAATAAAAAGTTACATTATCTATATTATATACATCTGTATTAGATGTCTGAATTAATACATAGTAAACGTTGGCATTAGCTGTTTATTATTAAAGTCATTTTACACATATACACACATCTTAAGAGACCAATTTTTTTTTAATGACATTTACTACATCACTTCAAAAATCCACCAGACAGGCGATGTGCTAAAATTCTATGTGACGCCTGATCGTCCTAATGACAGATGTGTTGTATAGGCAGCACCACAAAGACTTCCTTTAACCTCACACAAAGCTGCTTCTGCCTGCAACAGGCAATCGATACAGCACTTAAGTGGAAAGCTCTAAGAATCAATATGATGTATTGGTTGTGCAACTGAGTGCTGAGCTTCTCACTGGAGGGGTGCAGGAGCCTCAGAGACTGGACGCTGCAGTCTCCAGCATCTACCAACACATCATTAAAATCACATCTTCTGTACCAATGTGACCGCATCCAAATAGATGGCAATAAATGGAACAAACCACAGTTTTTCATAGTGTATCAGCATGTTTTTTTTGCTTAATTACAGTAATTAAATATGAGGCCACTGGCTCAGTGATAGAATAGAAAAGATGGGAATGTTCCCAAGGCTGAATTTTAAGTGTCTGTGGTCTTGTTTTTCTACCATGGTGGGGACTAAATTTCCCCCCAAGGATTGTAAAAGTCACACAAACCTACATTGTGGGGACCAGTCAGTGGTTGATTATGAAATATACTTAATACTTTTTCTAAATTGTACAAATGCAAAAAGGTTTCTGTGAGGGTTAGGGGATCGAATATACAGCTTGTACATTATAAAAGTCAGTATGTCTGTGGAAAGTCCTCACAAAGCATAGAAACCCTGTGTGCGTGTGTGTGTGTGTCTGTAAGTTAGGAGCGGGCAGCTGAACCCGTGTTCACAGTGAGCAGACACTTCTCTAATTGGACTCCTGCTTGAGAATCTTTGTAAGCCAGTGAGAAAACTTTAATTTTCAGCTCTCTTCCTCCCTTTCTCACTCTGTAAATTATGTAACTCTCCACAGCAGTTCAAACAACTGAACTCATGACTGATACAATTCTTGCATTTCTACATAAAAGATTTTTTATGTATCTGAACATATAATTGGCCAAATCCCAGTGAAGAATCTGCATTCCACAGACTAAAAATGTTTCAGGCAGCAAAACTCTTAATTCTTAATTTTTTTGCTCCAGTTAAAATATCTATAAACTTTCTGTATGAATTTACATGAGAAGTGTTTAAAACTTTTCTCAGACAATGACTCTGAGTGTTTTTGTCACTTATATTACTTTAATAAATGGCGGTATGACAACTGCTGATAACAGTAAATGTCTGAATGTGTTGACGCAACATTCCTACAGTCTGCTTATTACATTACATTCATCATTATCCTCTCAAAGTGTGTTCAGAAAAAAGAAAGCGCATTAACAGCAGCCTTTACATTTTCCCTGAGAACAAACTGTTTCTCAGATGCTAAACACTAATTTCTAATTATAATAAAATAAAAACACAGCTTAAAGAATAAAAAGGGTTATTGATTTCCATAAGTAGCTGGACTGTACAGCATACTCGATCAAACATTAAGTTCGAAAACTCATTTGCATAGCAGAAGTCATTTTCTTCACTAAGATAAAAATCTCAATTATGTCTTTACTAAAAGAAGAGCAGAGCATTTAAAGTCAGTCTAAAAGCAATAGCACTAGTGTTCACCTTTAAGTGACACATCTCTGATGCCTAAAATAAGTGTAATCCCAGCTAACAGGGAAAGTTCTCATAACGTTGGCTAATGTTCTTTGACTCACAAAAAAATTCATCCTACGTTAGTAGGATGTTTTTCTAACATTATATATCACATATAAAAAACGTTATTCCTAAATAGCTGAAGGAACTTTTTAAAAACATTACGAAATAAAAATGTTGAATATATATCTTATAACCAAGAAATAACGTCAATACAACATCTAAAAAACTGGCCATTTTGAACATTCCTAAATACAAAAATAATGTTTTTGTTACTAAATAAAAAATGCTAAGGAAACACTCTAAACACCTAAAACAAACACCTAAAATTGTTAGCTGAGATATCTATTCTTAATGCATGCTGCCTGTAGATAAAAGCCACGAGGAACTTTTGTTATCTTCTGCTCTGTGTGTGAATGAAAGTGTTCCGCTCTATGTTGTCAAAAGCACAGCCAGTCTGTTTTATCATTCTGGAGCTTTCTGTCTCAGACAATGTCTTAAACTGTCTGATTGTGCTGGCGTCTGCAGCGCTCCTCAAGGACTCCACGACTATCCACACCTCATCACTTCAGCACACAGTCTGGGAGCAGCAGTTCCCATAGGCGCGTGCAGAAAACAGTTCATCATGCTGAACACAGGTGGAGAGACAGAGTTTTTCTTTCTTCTTGAGACAATGGAGGAGCAGATTGTGTGCTCACAGTTCCATTATTTTAGTCCATTATTTAGAGTATTTAGAAAGACAGAGGTGCACATTTAATGGAATTTCATTTCAACGTGAATAAAAAAAGCACACAATAACAAGAGAAGATTTCTGTCATTTCTTGTCTAGTGGATTAATCACCAGTGTTCCTGCAACTCGTGAGCAATGAATTTCAATTACGTTTACATTTAAAACTGCAATACGTAACTTTTTTGTTAAAAATAAGCCAGTTATTGAGCATGTACGTAACAATGGCAACAGAGAGGCAAAAGTTATTTACTGCAGCTTTAATTTTTTTTTTACAGTGATTGCATTTACAAAGAGCAATTTCAAGCCAATTAAATGTATGACAACTGAGCATAACTAGAAACCTTTGTATTTGTTATAGAAATATCCATGACTTTTCCATGAATAATTTCCATGAATTTTCCAGGCCATTAAAAATCCTGATATTTTGAGGGTTCCTATGACCATGGAAACCTTGAACCTTATCTTAGGGGTGCATTGCAATGATCCATATTCAGTCAAAGGGTCACTGGATTCAGTTTTCCTAAAGCTTCAGTTGATAGATCCTAATGCTTTAACAGTCGCTCCAGCATGTTCGAGTCTTGACTTACCTTTCAAAGGCTTGGGGAGGAAATGTGCAGCAGGTTTGTTCTTCTTCACATGGTTGCCTTTCATGATCTCTCCTTCTTTGTTCAGGCCCAGGTACCAGCCCCTGCCCGACTGCTGCTGTCTGTAGATCATGGAGGAGTACGTCACGTAGTAGTTCTCAAACACTGACTCCTTAAACTTGCACTCTGGTGTGAAGTGTTCCTGGAGAGGTGAGAGAGATGAAAAATGAGGATCCCTTATTGGTCAAAAATTAAAGGTGTAGCATGCACAGCAGAGAGCAAGTCCACTTGTGTAGATTTTGTAAGACAGTAGAAGTAATACAGTAATATATATTCATACATGCACATATCCATATGTAAAATGTGTTTGCTGGGCAATATAATGGATAATTTGTGTTTACCCACCAGTGTTGATCAGTGTTAATTTTGTACAGTGTACAAAATGTTTTTTCACCATCCTCTAAAAATCACTACTTCTCATTTCCTGTCTTTTCTAATAACCCTGCTGTTTCCCTGCCTGCTCAGTCGCACACACCATCTCTCATTAGCAATTCCAAAACAAACTATGTTGTGGAGCTGCATAAACATGCTAATGGAGTTCTGGGTTGAATCTTTCTTCAGCGCAGTCTATGGATCCAGCAGTATTGAATGTGTGAGCACACCACACATAATAAAAGCTCACCTCCCACTAGCCTTGATCCATTATTGACTATGTGCTTCGTTAGCCATAGCATGGAGTACCAGCCATTGATGGTATTCCATGTTATGAGACTGACTAATTGCTTTTCAGGAGGTGTCCAGCTCATCTGCCTGTCCAAAACAAATCTAAATAAATCAATAACAATAACACACCAATAAGGGATTTTGAATTGAATGGTGTACATTTTTAAGGTTGCCCACCACTCACAATTTCTACCCAATAAAATACTCTACAACTTGGCATAACTACACAGATTATTCATTATAAAAATAAACCAAACACTAATAAAAAAATAAAATAAAATTTGTTTTGTTGAGGCCCCTTACTGGGTCTTGGCTTCCTGGTTGAGAAAACTCATATGAACTCATATCACTATGAAGGAGTACGATTATAAAACGTCTTCCTGATTATATAATTCTTATACAGATATTGTATTTATTACACTTGGTTTGTCATTTGAATGTTCATTTCGTATTCATCTCTTTAAATGTAATAGTGAAGCAGATTCGAACAGAAAGTCATTAGAAGAGGTTAGATTAATATCCACAGTGAGCCTTTGGGCTGCTGTTGCAGTAACTGAACGACTCAGTTAATACAGATTACAGCACCTCAGGGTCCTGTGGCTGTAATCTTTATTTTTGAGTGTAGCAAATGATGTGGAAATATTACAGAGAGAGCTGTAAATCAAATGATGTGTTTCATCTGAGCCAAGGGAAGGAAGAAAGTGTAAATATTCTTTGTGTCGCTCTGGAAAGATCACTAAAAGAAAAATTACTTCAAGCGTAATACACTGAAAACATTCTACAGCGGAATTTCAATATTTATGACAAACATGTGTAACGTGTCCAAACCAGGCACAACACAATAAACTGGCAAACAATAAAAGCTCGCTCTACTGTAAAAAAACTGATTGTTTCGTTGCAACAACAAGCGTGGCACACAAGACATTTTGTTGGCTATGTTCCTGGTTAAGGACAGGGTCAGACTGTCTGAGTGTATGTAGATTTATATTCACATTACATTTATATATTCAGTCATTTATCAGATGCTTTTATCCAAAGTGACTTTCAAATGAAGAACATCACAGAAGTTAGATATACATCTATTGTAGCAGTGATGCAGAGAATGTCCCATTATAATGTGTCCATAAGGTGCTTAGGGCCCTCCAATCGCATCACAGGGTGCTCTGTTTCCCAGGCCTTGAGCCAATGGGAACGCTCAAATGTTTATGGACCCGAGTCATCCCTTAACGACCAAGTGACTCAAGCAGACACTGAGTGCCCACGCATACTAACAGGAACATTCATGATGTCACAAAGCAGCCGTGACATCGCACCTCCTCTGGGACAGGCTGTCAATGATGCTCTAAGCTACATCTCGTAAACACCTTGAGAGTTTTGGAAACAGAAGTGTTTGAGAATTGACGGTGTTGATGGCCACTTTGAGATGCTGCAGTCAGCTTGGTGAGAGAATTTAACTCATGAGATCCTAATACCAGAGACGGATCTGCGATCAATACGTCACCAAAAGCGATTTAGATAGATATAACTTCAGTAAACTACAATTATTTTGGTCGAGACACCCAGCATGTCTTAGCACCAACACGGGGAGACAGTTGGGTTCACTCAGTGTGAGAACTCAAAGAATGGTAGCATCTCATTTTATCTGTCCTTTCTGTTCCAGAGGAAGATACCACCTCTCAGACATACAGACATCCTGTATTTGCTCTGTAAAAATGGATTACTGTGAAGTTCTATGCAATTTATACAGCTATTCTGTTGTCACAAACAACACTTAATGTCTCAACTGAAGGTCATAATAATTACCACCAAATGGAGCACAAAAGCTTTATGCAGAGCTGCTCTCAAAAATGGCTGTAATAAACCCTGTCTTATTGAAAATAATTAATCATGATTATGTTAATGACCATAAACAAAACAAAAAGAGCAGTTAAGAGTGACTGAGAGATTTGTTCATTTTAACCAAAAAAGTGATGGATTGCAACTTTAAAAGAACAATTTGTTAGGAATGTTATTGTACTTATTGTACTGGTATACAACTGTAGGTGCCAATGTTTGCAATGGTAAAGTGCAACAATGTGCTACAGAACTCAATATTGCAATACTGACAACAGGTTAAGACAGAAAGCACCATGAAATCACACGCAGAAACATTCTTGTCTACTGTATCATATCTCTGTGCCCACAGTTAAAGAAAGTGGTGCTGTTAAATCTTTGTGCCGTTACTACACAAAGAGACTGCAATACAACTTCCAGATGGAGTGTTAGATGTGAGGTGAACTGTGTAGAAATGGCAAACACATTTTCCTAATTGCCGTATTATCACCAATACTGATGAAAATTGCAACAAGCAGGAACGTCATTTAGAAGTGCCAGAAAACAGTTTTCTACATGGAAATATGGCAGATTTTGGCACCTGCTGATGTCTTGTAAAGAACAGAGGCAGTTTAATGGAACTGCACATATATTTACACCTGTGATGAGAACAAGAAGTGCAACTATGGGAAAAGTGGTAATGCGTGTATGCTGGGTTTATGTCAGACATCTACGTCACCCTATGATGGGGTGAAAGACTCTTATCCCTCCTGAATACTAAAGTTCCCTGTGATTCATTCCAGAAGCCTGCTGTCATTTCATGGCCACAGTGGTTTAGTCACATCATTTTAAGTTGTATAGCACTTTTACAATACACATCGGTTCATACCAGCTTTTAAATCATACAGTATTGTAGTTTTGTAATTGTCTTAAAGTCCATACTGAATAGTAATGTCCTCCCTTTTTTGGATGTTTCTGTCTTTTCAATTAACATTGCTTTACATTTTATTAGCCAAAAGGGGTGTTTGTTGTTTTTGAAGCAATTTTCTGTAATTGTATAGTGTTTGTAAGAGCTACAATGCTGAATATAACAGATCTTAACACAAGGTGAATGAGAAAAAACACAAGGTCAGATGATTGTGATGTAAAACAGAGTTTTTAAAGCTAATGGCTGTGTAGGGCAAATATTGAGGTGTTGTACTGCTTTGTGTTGCAGCTGATCCTATCTCCAACTTGAATTATATCGGGAGTCTGCAGTCACGCTGTTGCCAGCTCACTGACTCGTATCTAATATCTTTTCCAGGGGAAATCCCGCATTGCCCCTCCTTTCCTTCCCTCCTTTCTCCCAAAGGGCTTCTCCTCATTGACAGAGTAGCATACGCGTGTGTTTTCATGTTGCCACAGTAGCAGTGGATAGGGCAGCTTCATATGGTCTTTACATCTATTTGCATGAAACAGGAAATAATTTCTCTCCAATCAGCTGAGCTCTCCCCCTCCCTCAAGCCAATATATATTCTTTTTTTTCCCTTATTGCTTTTGTCTCTTGTGGTTCATCCTCCAACAGATCTTTTAATATCTTTTTCCACCACTAACCTTATTTTCTCCCCTCCCTCAATCTTCTTTCTAAGTTTCTTCATCATGGTCTCTGTATATCTCCTCTTCCTCATTCCTCACTCTTTCTATCTCATTATTTTATCTGCTCTCACTTTCTCCCTCTCACACACTTCCAATTCCAATTCCATTTATGGAAAAGAAGTAAATGGGGAAGCTGACAGAATCAATTCCAGTCAAAGGTTTTTCCTGCTCTCTTTAGCGCTGCGGCATGAGACCTCTCTAAATAGGCCGCTTTACCTGCACTTCATTCTTCCATTGTCTCAACCAGCCATGTGCATAATTTAATCACTGAATATCAAGATCTCAAATGACTGACCCACACTGCCGAAACCAGAGAGGATAACCAGGGGGCTGCTACTCATACAGAAATATAGAAATTTATGATAATTTTTTCAATTGAACTTCAGTATAACAAAAGGATGTTGATAATATAATGTCATACTGAAGTTGACTCAGACTTTTGAAGCCTACTGTTTATTTATTTAAAGGCTAATTTCAGCAAATTCAAATCTAATGCTAGCCCTAAAAAACATGCACTTTGTCTAAAACTCTGATGGACAGAAACAGTACTGCGTGAGACCCTCTTTGCAGAGCAGCAGCGATGGCCACAGCAGAAAGCTACAGTGTCTGTGCACTGTGGTGTTTTAATATTAATGTGCAAGTCCCTGCCCGGCCCTAATGATCCAAAACTAAACTGATTTCCATCTTCAAATACACCCACAGTGCTGCTCACAGGACAGCCCGCATGTCGCCTTCATTCTGCATGCACCAATAAGCATCAACTGTTATACAATCGGCTGTTCATTTGTAATATGTGATTGAATCATTTATTCCTCATGGTTGTTTTAACATGTGATGTTTTTACCAATCAAATCAGCAGGTATTATCATTTAACACACACAAAAGACATTGTGACTCCGCACCACATGGTATTGTACATTAGCAAGAAATATAAAGAGGACATGCAGAGAACAGAAAAGAATATGTGTTTAATTGATTCTCTCTCCCACTCGCTGTCACACTGATAGATGAATATGTCTGCACCGATACATACTGACTTACTCATGCTTGTATGCTGCATTTCCCATCACAAACACAGACTGCATGTAGTAAATGCCACAGCATTTGTGTCTAGTCATGCTTAATTAAGCAGAGAACTGAAATAAGTTAATATAATTTTCCTTAAGCAGATTAGTAAAAAATAGACAAAATATATATTTATAAAGAAACAGAGAAGACGAAACAATTAAGTTAACAAATGAGGACTACAAACAAACAAATACACAGGCATTGAGTCACATCTCATAACAAAAATATAACGCAAGCTTCAAACCTTTAATACATCATTCACTGTCTACTTTTCATTGATTGGGGAGTTCCTAGCATCACTGGCATGTGATTGACTGACTGTGCGGCTTGAGCGGCATGACTCCATAGCAGCAGACAAAGAGCCAACAAAGGGGATTACCTAGTTTTTTATTATTGTATTAACACATTGTACTTTGTACAACGTTGTATTAACATTATTGCTTGTCTATAAGAACATTATTCAAACGTTTTTTAATTCTGTAATGTTTTTTAAAACTTTACACTAACACTTAAGAATGACGTTTTTAATATGATATATACCATTAACAGTAACAGTACTGCAAGAAAGTTTTTGATAACTTTGAGAGAACTTTGAGAGAATGTTAGCCAATGTCCTGACAACAATCCCTGTAAGCTGTGTAGAGACCCCAGAAACACACAAACAAATTAAAAAACACAAGAAAGGTACTTCAAAGTACAACATACTCCTCTAGCACACAAACATACGCAACACCACACAAAGAAACAAACAACTTAAAAACATAAAGACCTAAAACTAACAACACATCCTAACAACACGCACATACAGACACAAACACACTCCCACACACAGCCAAAGCAGAACAGTATCCTTCACCCATAATCATCAACCACTTAGGCTTCCTGAAAGCTCTCCACCACTGTAAGCAATGGATTGTTCATCACAAGCTACAATGTACTCAATAACATCAACAATACTCTCCATTCATCCAAAAATCCCTATCACATATTATGAGTATATACTGCAAAATTAAAGATAGAGCTGATATTAGACAATATATGTGTACAATTATAGCTCTTCTCACTGAAGAGGATGCGACAGCAGATGAAGCTTTTGAAATGGAATTGAATAAAGGGGATGAACTGAAACGGCTGTTCAAAGACCTGTGTGTATTAATACTCTTCCGTCTAACAGTTACAGTAGGAATAAAATATTAACACCTACAGAACCTCGCTGTGCTGTCACTCAGAGTAACAGTTAAATATAGCCTCCTTCCTTCTGCTGTCAACGAAGATGTCACGCGGTAACACGTGAATGTTACTGTTGGCGAGAACAGAGCTTAAATTTAATGAGCACGGCAGCACATATGTTTTAATTACAGACGCACAGGCACACATCATCAAGTCACTGAGTGGGAACAGAGAACTGATGGTAAGCAAATGTGTATTTGTTATCTGCTGCTACCTTAATGTCTCTGCTGGTGGGTTCCTAATACACAAATCATCACAAACACCTAAGATATAACAGATGAAATGGTTTATATTTATTATGATTTTTATAAATTAAAAAACAATAGGTATAAAATTGGCATTTGAACCTTTTCTGCTCGAGTAAGAAAATGCAACTATTACAGGAAGGGATCCAATGATCAAATTACATGCTTTCCTTAGTCTCTCACTGCCTGCTGCCTTGTTAGTCTTCTACCTGCCCAAAAGCACTCTAGAGTTCAGCTCAAAGCTCAACTAGATTAGACAGCAACAGGTTTGTTGCAGCAAAGATAGCCTAGCTGCCACACAAAACTGGTCCTGGACCAGTCAAACTGTTTGGTCTCATACTGGAAGTTTCACTAGCTGCAGTCCCATCATTCAGCTGGTATTCATAAGGATTTTTGACAGCTTCAAGATGAGTGTATGTATCTGTGTATGTAAGAGAAAAGAGAGAGAGAGAGAGAGAGAGAGCACCCACATTCTCCAGTAATGCCAACCACATGTGAAATTCTGACATTTGTGTTTCAGCAGGAGTTTGACAGGTAAGTTACTGCATTATTCATGTATCTATGCAGTCAATCAATGCTGAAGAGCGGGCTGTCTGTTTATCACATTTCACAGGTTTTTTGTTTTTGCTGCAGCTTTCAATATTACTCATTTTATAAAGAAATACATGCTGCATAGTTAATGCAATGGGAAAGTTATTTTATCCTCCTATTTAAAATAAACAACGAAAGGAACTTCTGCAAGGGATGGCAACACTGTCAGCTGGTCATTATCACAAAATACAGCCTGTATTCAGGTCTTGCATCACCCTGAAGGGGGTTATTTTGTGATAACATTGTCCTGTGATTATATTATTATCCTGCTTATTACACAGCTGCTTACAAAACAAGTAAATAAATTCTACTAACTTTATTATGTGAGAGCACACACTGATATAACAGGCATGAAACTAGCACAGTGTAGGAGATTTGGTTTCCAGGGACAACGGTCAAATATAGAATTTGTGAATTTGACTACACAAAATGTTTGTTTGACCACAGAATGCCGTGACCAATCAGAATCAAGTACCCACCTAACAGAGAATGTTCTCAGGATGTTGGCTAATGTTCTCTAAAAGTACTCTCAGTTATTAAAAACCTTTTTGCAGAGACATTGGTAAAACTTTTTTACATTGATAAATATTAAAAACATTATTCTTAAGTTGTAAGTGGAATGTTTTAAAACATAATTTTAAAAGTATAATATCGTTCTTCTATTAGCAATAAAGTCTACAAAAATGGACATTTTAAACATTCTTAGAACTTTCAAAATTTTATTTTTAAACATTTTTAACGTTTTTGTTACTTAATGGAAATGATAAGAAAACATTCTTACAACCTAAATTTTTAGCTGGGTATACCAAAGGACCATGCAAAAATGAAAATCACTCACTTTACTTTACTCACTTTTACTCAACAACCGAATCATGTAAATGCCTCGTTTAGCATTTAAACTGAGAACTAAATACACTTTTTATTTATAATATCTTCAATATACCTTTTACCATATGATTAAAATCATATTATATCCTCATATGTACAGTATATGTACGTATGTACAGTAAATATGGATGATTTTACAACCCGATATGTGCTGGAGGGGAAACTGTAATAGAGACTCTTCTATGCGTTTCTGAAGCAGAACAAAATGATTGGAAATTGGTGTGCATTTGCTCAACCCACATACTGTCTTGCCTGCATCACCATAGTAACCAAGACAGATGCCAGAGCATCAACATTTCGTCTGGTACAGGCAGGAGGAAGGTCAGTACCGTGAGGGGGTGAGGGGGCAAAGGGCAACCCAACCAAAGCCTGTACACAAACATCCCTCCACCAATCCACCCTGTAATCATACCACTTAACGAGCGAAGCCGTTTGTAATCTAAACTATGAGTGTGCAGCTGAGGTTAGGAAAACATCTTGTTGTGAAATTTGTCTCAAAATGCAATCACAGCTGTAACTTAACTCATTTTCTGACAGCATGCCATATGGAGACAGGGTGTGTGAGTAGCTCACAGAGGTACCGTCGTCTGTTTACATGGATAAATCTTTTAAATGTCTTTGAGATAGCGGGATGCTCTTGGGATTAAGGTATTTTTGTGGACACAGTCTCTTAAAAGATCAAAACATAACCAGCTAACAGGGATCGTTCTCAGAACATTTGCTAACGTTCTCTAAAAGTTCTCTCAATTATCAAAAATGTTCTTTTTTGATAATTTTTTGACAATTTATTTTAACAATATATCAATATATTAAAAACATTATTCTTAAGTAGTTAATGGAACATTTAAAAACATTATAGAATAAAAGAATGTTTGAGTAACATTCTTAGAATCAAGCAATAACATTAACACAACGTCTAAAAAAACGGGACATTCTAAACATTTCTGGAACTTTCAAAATAATGTTTTTACCATTTTCGTTACTTAATGGTTACGTTAGGGAAATGTCCTTACAGCCTAAGGTGACCATCTGTGACCATCTGATCTTAGATGCCCTGGAGGTTTGTTTATCCAAAGTGTCTGATATCATGATTTGGCAGGAGGGTGTGTGTGCGTGCATGTGTGTAGTTTCATGTTGTGCTAGTGGAGGGAGTGTTAATTACTGAAGCTCAGGTCTGGACAGAAGCAACAGGGAGTGACTCTTCCTCTTGAATCAAAACAGTAGAAAGGGTGAAGTGAATATCTTTTAGAAAAAGTAGCTGTAACTTACTGATGTATACAGGTAACCCTCGCTGTTCATGGCCAGATACAGTTTGGTCTGAACTCCCTGGATGGCCACCACTCGCAGACCCACGGGGATGAGGTTGAACATAGCTGTAGAGGAAACAAAAGAAAGTGACAATTATATTTTCAAAGGGTTACGATAAGTATGCCTAATGCTCTGATATGAATCTGAGATGATTTAAGGTTATTTGGAGTGTTCATCACATGCAAGACATAATTCTTGCAAACCGCTCAAAGGCTGATGGGAATTATAACCGTGTGGGATACGACAATGCAAACAGCTTGAAAGCATGTTTGTGTTTCTCACCAGCATTATCTTGCCAGAATCAACTGTGACGACTGATTCCGCATGACATATCGTGAGTCATTTACATATTTTTATGAGAAACAGAAAATATAATGAGGAATATTGTAGGTTAAATGTAACATGATGTCAATTTTCCTACTGGTATTTGATTGGATGATACGTGTTGGTCTATTATATTATTGGGTGGTATTATTTGTCTTCACCCATGTGACCCTGATTACATCAGTGCAGTCATTTCAGAGGTGAAGGAAATTATATCAAAAAGTTTATGGATTTTTTTAATGCATTCATAAAAATTCAGGTTGTTTAACATTTTTAAATATATTTTATATGTAAGTTTAAAAGTTTTTAATAGTAAAATAACAAATTAACATTATAACCACAATTTTGTTAAGAAATATATATTTATCCATATACACTACAGCTGAATCCTGTGCAGATTAACCATATTCACTCTTATCTACATGGGTCAGCGTTTCACCTCTCCTCAAACTCTGCCTGTGTTTCAGTCTCTCTGAAGTGCCGCCTCTTTAACATAGTTCCTCTTTCTTTCACACGCGCTCTCTCTCTCTCTCTCTCTCTCTCTCCCTGTCTGTTTCACACTCTTCTCTCCATCTCTTTCACACATTTTCTCTCTGTTGAACAGAGTTAGTAAGTTGTGTGGGGCTCTGTCTGCTCACTACCGCTGGCCGTGCCAACTCGCCTCACACCTTTGTCCCCCTGTCACCACGTAAGCCATAAAGCTGACAATCTCTCCCATCCACACGGCCTCTTCCTGCCAGTAGGAGAGTGAAGCAGCCAACCAGCCACCCCTGACTCTGAGAGTATCTGAGGAACATAAGCTTTGATAAAAAAAAACAAGCTTTTTGAAAGAAAAAAAATCTGTAAACCATTTCACTAGTTATGTAACTTTGCTTGATTATAAAAGCAAGGAAACAAACTTGTAATATAAAAGGCTGCTTTCTTAAAATAAAAATGTACTCCGTAAAACAAAGCCTCAACCTGATGTTATCAGAGGTAATTATCAGTATGTGTACAGTACTTTGCGTTTTCAAACTCAGGTTTGCATCTTACCACTTAAAACTCTTCTCTCCCATAAGGAGATTGTTCACCCAAAAATGAAACTTACCCTGATGTTCCTTCTACACTTAGGATCTTCTTTATTGCATGGAGCACAAAATGAGATATTTTTCAGAATGTGAAAAATGATTTACAATGAAAGTGAATAGAGACCCAGGACAGCTGTTAAAACCACCTTCTTTTGGGCTTCATGCAAAACTGTCAAGTCATGTGGGTTTGGAATGGCACAAACTATCCCTTAACTATCGCTTTAACTCACTGTTCCCTCACTCTCCAAAGAGAACATAAACAGTTATCCTTTAAACATAACCATCAGGTCTGGCTTAATATTTCTAATTTCCTACAGAGCCAGGTCAGTGGCAGCATTATTGTTGTACTGTACACCAAAGTCCAGAGTGTTTGTCACATTCACATCTAATCCCACATCAAGGTTCTTCCTCTGCTCTGAACCCGCCTGGCCCACCTACAGAGATCAGCCCTCCTCCTGATTTCTACAAAGACTCTGATATTAAGATAGAGACTCTGAGATAAAGACTGATATTAAGGGTGCCAGATACAAAAGATCCTAATTACATTTACATATTAGGAAGATAAAATGTTTTAATATTCACTCTATTTGTTTGTGACACACACAGGCATAAACACACACAGTTATGGCACATCTCATTTCAAAGGGATTACCAGAGCTTGGCTGGGTAGGGTTGTGGGGAACAAACTCAATTATTCACACCTAAAAGAGCACCTGAGCACAAAATCAGAGAATTCTGGGAAGATCAAGAAGGCACGGTAATCATTTCTGCGAGAGGGCAATATTACACAACCATCTTTCAAAGCCGCACCCAACTCACTAATATATAATGAGTCTCTCCTACAGAACCTCTACCTGAAAACACAAATGAGAAAATGTCCTGTTATTCCATTTCAGTCGGCTAGCATATCATTTACACAGTAGCTTAACACACATGCATAGTAAAGTGACTGGCCAAATATGGTGACCCAATCTCAGAATTTGTCCTTTGCATTAAAACTCTCAGTTAGTTCACAAACATTGAGTAGTGAACTGCGAACTGAGTAGCGAACAAGCAAACTGTGAACACACACCCAGAGCAGTGGGGTGCCCGCGGAGCAACTGGTGGTAAGGTGCCTGGCTCAGTTGTTCCCTGTCAGCATAGGGAATTTCTTTTCTTTCTAATGTTGGTCTTTTGGTGTAATACATTTGGACATGAATTTCACAGATTAAATGAAAAGAAAAAGATAAAACCCATTATAGATGGAAGACGAGTTAGCCTAAATAAAACTTAATGTTGACTGAGAAAAGGCCTCCTGCCAAGACACATTGATTGGGAATTGAATTAGGCTCTAAAACTCTGCACAAGGAGACATAATCCAATAGAACAGCCTACCTGACATTTACTGCCCAGAAAGAGCTTTTGTTTCATTCCTCCAAGAGCTCATCACAGTCGAAACTGAGAGACGGAAAGACTGATTTTCAATAAGGTCTTTATCTTTAAATGTCGTGCTGTTCACCCCCCACCTGCCAGATTTTATCCAATGAAACGATTTTGATTCTATCACTCTCAGATTGGAATAAGACTTTCTAAATAAGACTTTCTCACTGTCATTCCTGGACCGTTAGAGCAACAATTAAATTCAATCATTTATAGAGTTTCGCATTGAATGATTTGTCATTAAAGCTGCAATGTGTAACCTTCGCCTCACTACTGCCATCTCTGTTTGAAACATAAAATTGCAGTTTATTTTACATACTTTTCCCAATATATGCTGATGTCTGCATGAATGAAGCTAAAGTGTTCATTTTTTGGGAAATCGGGCCAACAGCTCAAATTATAAATCATTATTTTAACCTTAGTGTTGCAAATTGGTGTAAGGAGAGGTGTAAGGGGATTGTGCTGACAACTGATCTGTCACATACTTGCTCAATAACTGATTTTTGTTTACTTTTAACCCAAAAAATTACAGATTGCACCTTTAAGTCTACAGTCACTAAGAGAGAGTATAAGAGAGTGAATATAAATGAAATCAACACCTAGGTCATTCAGATATCTGCACTGTATTACTTCATGTAAACAAGTATTAGACTGAATATTACTATACAGCTATTCAAATTGTATAATAAAAAAATCTCATGGAGAATGTGCCCAACCCAGGAAGAAATAATTAGCATTTATCCTCCTACCTTTTGACCGAGATCTGTGTTGTCAAAACGCTGAAAACTTGCACTTAATGTCATAATTTAACGGAAACAATGACATAACATTATGAAACATAACATTACTCAATCGTAAGCGCAGGGAGGGCCATGTAAAGAGCACTAACACTAGACATCTAGAGACTAAAGAGTGCATAGGAGCAGACCCTCATCCCTATATAACACACACACACAATCCAGGAGGAGAGCCAGGAGGACTGCACAGCCGTCGCTATGGAGACAAGGGCACCAAGCTCCTAACAATTCTATTTTTGTAGTGTGAGAGATAGAAGCTCCCTGTTTTCCCACTTCTCTCCAGCAACAGCTTTTCATTTTCTCCACAAAATAACGGAGTGAGGTGGGAAAAGCAGGTCAGCTATTATGTAATTGCACCCCTATATAACTCATTCTACCTTGCAGTCACTCACACAGGAAAAGACAGCAAAACAGGAAAATAACCAAGAAAACAATTGGAGAAGGTATGGTCAACCACCCGTGTGACTCCAGATTCAGAGTGAATCAAATGTGTTTACTTGAGTGAAATAATCACTGAAATAATCATGCTTTAAATAGCATCTAATGCACATAAACAGCAAAGAACTTCCAAGTTATATGTTGTAAAACGTACACACATTTTCAGATAACAATTTTAGGTTGTAAAAATGTTTCCCTAACATTTCCATTAAGTAACAAAATGTTATTTAAAAGTTCTAAAAATGTTCAAATCGTCTATTTTTAGACACAGTGTTAACGTTACTGCTTGGTTACAAGAACATTATTCAAATATTTTTTTAATATTTTTTTTTTATTTAATTTTTTTAAATGTTCCACTAACTACTCTTTACTCTTCTTGATATATGATATATAATGTTAAAAACGTCCTACTAACATTTCTGCAAGAACTTTGAGAGAACTTTTACAGAACCCTGGCCAACGTTCTAAGAACGTTCCCTGATAGCTGGGTTACTGACAATTGTGTGATAATTTGAATGAGCTTGTCTGATGTCTCTATCCATGACAGGATTTGGAGACTTGACTGATTACAGTTCCAAATGACTTGGATCACACCACACGTTCAGCTCATGGGCTGTGTTCATTTGCTTGATATGAGCATCATCTTCGCCCAATGACTAATTGAATAGAGTCAAGCTAATTTACAGGCCCCAAAATGCCACAGGCACTCAGCGTCAGTGAGATATAGCACATATTAAATTAGAGCCCTGCCAAGCAGCCAGCCAGCAGCTCTGTCCCCACTCATAGACGCAGTACAGCTCAGACACTGACTGAGTGAATCCACACTTGCCTACAGACTAAATAATTCACACCTTCAGGTGCCCGTCAAGATGACTTCAAAAGCTGATGACACAAAATAATCATTGGTCATAAAGTTGTTTCTCTGACACGTGCCTAAAATTGTGTCTCTTCCACTTCCTGACATTTTTGACTAATATGATATGCAATGGATAAAAATAAAACATGAGAACAAAACTCAAAAGACGTAAATAATTAAGCTATGAAATGGGAAAGGCTGGGCTGCTTTGTGAATATAGTGGAAGTTAATAGACATGATGGGGATTAAGGACACGTTTATTAAAATGTTTTTTTATTTAATTTAAATGCTAACCTTTCGTTTGAAGATACAGTCCCAGACATGAAACAATTACAGAACGTTACTATGCAACAAAAATAATAACTGTATGGGTTCTGCATGGTAGTCTGTTATCTGTCAACTTATCTGTTGTGTAAGCGTAGTTATAGAGCAGTACGGTAATCTGAAGGAGAAATATAGCTGGAGAGAAAACGATAACAACAACAGCTGTCACTCGAACATGAGTAGACAAATCAAAGCATGTTCGTTCCTTTATTTTCCCTTTTTTTCCAACTTTCAAACCCAGCATGTTCTGCATAGGTGAAAATTTGGAACACAAATGAGAAACATGGAGCGAGACTCCAGCATACTTACTGAAACCACTGTCCTCCTCTTTAGTGCCGTCAATGGTCCCATCTGCTTGGAGCTGCAAGTGAAAGCCCTGTCGACTGTACAGCTTCGTTACGATCCCCTTCAGCTGGGGCTCTGCAGAGACACAAGGTGGGGAGAGAGAAAGACAACCGGTTAAAGAGGCATTGCAACAGTGACAGTGTCAAGGGCTTTAAAGCTCCGGGCTCAGTGGAGCGTTCCATGGTCTGCAGATCTGAGCCTGCATTACAAATAGGAGCTCAGACCACAATGACAGAGAAACTGAGAAATAAATTAACTCAACATGTGGGAACAGGCACCACAGCCACCACACAAAAAATGTGTGAAAGCTGCGATTTGTAAAACAACTGCTGCCTGTTGCCTGTAAGAATACATGTGGAATAAGTAAATTCACAGAGCTGTACTTCTAAAAATCTTCATAACAATGCCGTAGAACCATTTGCGGTTCCCCAACGAACTATTTAGTCAAAGGTTCTTAAAAGAGCCATTTCTTTCTTACCTTTTTGTAATGTAAAATTATAAGTTTTTCACTACAAAGAACCTTTTTATGAACCTGAAAGGCTTTTATGGATGTTAAGGCTCTTATGGAGCCACAGAACCAAAAACGGTTCTTCTATGACATCATGAAGCACCTTTAAAAGTGTATATCATCATACATGAGTTACATGTGCATTGAACTAAGAAGTGCATCTATATAGAACATAGCATGTAAAACAGCTCTCCTGTGTAAAATAGCAGATTGCATCAGCAGATCTGTAGTTAATAAGGATTAGTGAGATGGTGGATCCGACACTAGCACTGATTAACCTTCATTCATCATAGGAGATTAAAAAATGTGTGGCTATTAGGTTACATTTATTTTAAATTACAGCCATGAGTCTTTAGAACAAAGATGTATCTAAATGTTTTAGTAATAAACCAATTTGAATACCAATTCAGTACAATCAATCAACAAACATTTTTCTGTCTGTAGGCTACTATATGGTGCTGTACACGTAAAGTATGGCTAAGGGTGTAAATGAGCAAAGATTTTAATTCAGAGAAACAAGCAGTGTATATGTAATCTAGATACATTGTTAAGTTCATCTAACTAATGCTTATTGTCCGGCACACAAATCATGTGTTTTTGTCCACGTGTAAATGTGTTTAAGCATGAGACTATGTATTGAAGACAGAATCAATGGTGTGAACTACAATCACTGAAAGATCTGCACCAATTTCCACACTTTCACTCAAGTGTCATATGAGGGTTATATAAGATGCTCTGGGGAGGGAGGCAGGGCGATTGGGACAGAGCCATGATAGGTGGATAGATGGATGGATGGATGGATGGATGGATGAATAAAGTTATATAGTCTTAAAGGTTATATACATGAACTCTTTTTCTCTTTCGTACATAACAGTTGGTCAAACTGTAATACCTGACAGTGCCGTGAGGTTATTGAATAACTGAAGTGAGAAAGCACATGCTGGCTTCATTTCAAAAACATGCTAGTATAATCTGACATCGTAGACACTGCCAAATACTACAAGACTAAAACAAGTCAAAGTAAAACGTGAAATAAATTAAGAAAGCAGAGCCTTAAAAAGAGTGAGGATGATGGTTGCTGTGATGATGGAGAAGATGGTAGCACAGTTATAATTGCTGAATTTTAGGACAGGATCCTAAAATACAAGGAACATCAGACCTGGACGTCTTCTCCTACGCTTCTTGGAGCCGAAAAGCTTGACTCTGGAGAACACACTGAGTCGACTGGGTTTCTCGCATGTTCCTTTAGCTTTATTGGGACTGCTCACGCAGCGGCAGGCGTTTGATTTCTCACGCTCCCTCGCCTGCCTCTTCTGCCGGATAAGGGAGCTGGCGATCGCCGCGGCCATGGCCAGTTTGACGGTGCGACGCCCAAAAGTTTCAGCGAACAAAATTCGTTCCCCACCGTCTCCACAACAGCTTTCTTCAGGGAAATCTTTCACTTTTAACTCACATTCAAGTCTTCACACGCCATTGTTCGTTGGTTCAAATGACAGAGTTGTAAACCCAAACAGTAAAGACACAAAACACAGTTATGTAGGCAACAGTACGCGCATTTCTTACGCGTTGCGGTTTATCTTCGAAGATGAAGTCCTTGAACGGGTCTACATTCAGTCTCCTGTCCCTAGAAAATGTCACTATCTCGCCATTTCCACTAATGATGTACAATGTGCTACTCCAGACAGCAAACAGGCGTTTTGCAGCATCCCACGGAGCGGTCGGGCACCGCGCACAAAGTCACACACCTGTTAGCGGGCGCAGGAGCGCGTTTCGGCGTGTGCGCGCTTTACGCGTGGGGGTGCGCCTGGGAGAGTTGGTTTCCCGTTAATCTGCTTAATTTGTAATGTAGATCCCAACAACTAGACAAGTTACCCCAGGTTGTAATATGACGACGGATGTCGGAAAACTACACCACGGGAGAATGAAGTCGTCTCTTCCAGTTTACTTGAGGTACCGAGCTCCAGGAGACGCACGCCGCGCTCCTAACGCGGAGATGTTGGTTGGGGGCGGTGGGCGGAGGGTGATGTAGCTACAGGAAGACTAGACTACACCTGCATGTGAACTAGAGAAGCCATAGGCCATTGTGGTGTTGTATAAAGCAGCAGATTAGTCTGAATATCTGTCACTGTGGGTCTAAAAAGCATTTTACATTGAGATGACGGAGTTCAGAGGATTTCACGGATTTCTGAGTCCTGACAAGCTGTATGAAACGGAGACAGTCACACTTATATGAATTAAACGTGCCTCTTGTGTTTTATGGGCTTTTCTTTGCCACAACACAGAGGATGGCGTGGAAACAACGCAGGTGCGACGTCCTGATTGGACGGATGTCGGTTGCCATGGTAGTGATTTTCCTGCATGCATGGCAAAAACAAAATTATTCTGGCTCATATTAGTACAGTGCATTAATATGGACTGCATTTATACGGACTTCATACGTGCATCACTTTTACACGTAAATACTTTAAGTCTGGAGTGATGTTATGTAAATGATATTTTAATGTGATGACTCCTATTGTTTATTTCAACTGAAAACAGTCACATTGTATTTTGCATTTGACTTGAATAAGCTCTACAATCGAGGTGAACTTGAACAAATGAATGAGTTTCAACTAGCACTACAAAAACTCAATTAATGTTAAACGACTTACTATAAGACACCCCCAACTCCTCAGCAACTCATATGAGCCTCAGCCCTGCTGTTTTCTGCCCTCCCCATCACCACCTCCCCAAGCGTCTCTTGATGTTATTTGTTCATCAATAGCGCCATCTAGCGCCTTCAATTAATAAGGTACGAAAATAAATAATTAGACATTTGGACAATCACCACATATGCGTACGAATCGTAGGACAAGATGTCAAGATTTCATATAGTCTTCATTTGGGCGTAAAATTGGATATTCAGTAAACAAGTTAAAAAAAAATTAAATTTAATATAAAAAAGCTCCACCTGCTTTTTAAAGGGCAGTAGTACAATAAATTTAAAAACCTGAGGTCCGCAAATGTGATTAATTTTATTCATATATATATATATATATATATATATATATATATATATATAAACTAAATAATTAATAAGGTTAAAAAATACAAATAACTTTAAAACAAGAAGATAATAAAGGCGGCGGTACTGAATGCGGATCATGCGCAGCTTTAACATCAGCATCTGGTTCAGCACCGCGGACAGCGCCATTCAGGACCCAAAATAAAAAAAAGTTCACTCAAACACATAAGCGAACCCATGTATAATAAATCACACAAACCAGAAACCAATATAATCAAAACCGTTTTGTAAAGAAGTCAGTAAAACATATGAACTTTTTTGATTTGATTGACTTGCTTACAATTTAGAATATTTCTTAAAACCATGACAAAGCTATTCCTTACCTGACGTCGATTTTCTAAGAGGAAAAGTCATGTTTAGCAGTTAAAAGGCTGAGATTACAAAGCTGAAAGGCAGCGATGATTCAGTGCGGGCACGAGGATGTTTTCAAAGTTTTAACCAAAGAAATCCTAATGGAACTGACGGTAGGTCATCAAGGCGGGGCCAGCTGCGTTCAGAAATCATTAATGGACATTAGTGACCAGCCATTACGACTTCTAAAGCAGTCATTAAAGATTCATAGGGAAGAGCTGTTGATCCGGCAAACACTGGGCGTGTGTTCACTAAACTGCAGCGCTCTGGGTAAAAATTGCAGGGAGCAAATCGAACAGTGTACTTCCAACCAGAGCAGAGCTTTCGTTCCTCTCACGTTACACAGAAACGCCTGTAAAGTGATCCTTTAATGCGTCGCATAAACCAGTTATACCAGACCTTCCATTCTCCACTCAGAAGCGTCATTGAACATCTGAACACAGTACAGCAAACATCAGCAGTGCTTTTCACTACTGTTGTTTTGCACAAGCCTGATCTTTATTGTTGATCTAAGCATGAACATAATAGATTCAACACAATTCTTTGAAATAAAATGATTCTAAACCTACTGAAAAACTGTACTCCAAAAAGTTTCACTAGACAGCCAAAATAAACCATATGAAATACTTTCTAATTATTAATTTCACTCCATTGTTAAAAGGTCTGAAATAAACCTTGAAGTTTTAAACCAAGCCGAGCTCTGTGTGTTTACAAGCATAACCAAATGAGTGCAGTCAAATCTATAGTTAGACAGATTAAATAAAGTGGTGATTAAAAACCTGGCCTTGAAAGTCAAGTCAAACAGGGCCCGGAATACCTGTAACAATCAATATGCTCATGGCTGCAGTGAAGAATGTTAAATGAGGCAAATCTCAGCAGAGTGTCTGAAACATCTTCGGAAGTCAAGCACATGTGACCTTCCAGCGCACTTTTATACAAAGTATATACATTCCAAAGGAAGCATCAGTTTCTAGTATGCTAGGGCTGGATATAATATAATATTAAAACACTGTGAGGCATTACAAAAGGTTGATTAATCATGCCGCCATTCAACAGCATTCAGACGAAACAGGTGACTTACTGTTCCTAAACTGAGGCCTTTCTCAGAAGCTCTGCACCTTCAAAACACTTTCCTATCTGACACTAGTTGGAGTCTTTTGCTGGCTTGTGTATTTTGTTACCAATTAAATGCTTCTTACACTGACCAAATGAAGGGCTATGTTTTGGGACAGTTTTGCACTGTGCAACTCCACTGTAATCAGCATTTTTATATATGTCATCAGCTAACGCATATAAAATTCTGCATTCATTATAAGAGAAAAATGCAGAAGGAAAGATTGATGAAGCACTATTTAAAGGCGTTTCTCAATACTTTGACCACTAGATGGAGCAATTAAACTACATTATTGAATCTTTCTACTGTATTCATTCACCTCATATCAACAGTTCTTACCTTTTCCGTTATCAGGGCTAAAGCTGTTGTTTGACATTTCACTACCATTAACCAAACACACACACTTGGTTGGAGAGGTTAGTTAGTTTCAGATTAGAAATGGAGATATAGAGATAGAATAGAGAGAAAGACTTTGCTGTTCTAACCACCAAACATAAAGTACAGACAAAGGCATCACGAAAATGATGTCTGATCAGACAGACTAACCAGATTATCCATAGCAGGAAGTGATGGCTCAATGTAATCAGACAGTAAGACAGGAAGATGGCCAAAAATGAGCAATCAATCACAATCTGATGAAACTGTAAAGCAATGATTCACAGGAAGCAGGGTGGATCTACTGTAACTAAGAGAACATACATAACTGCATAAAAATATCCCATACAAAACAAATCAGAGACAAGTTTATAGGATGGATAAAACTACAGTGGACTAAACAGAGTACAACTACAACAAAACATACCTAATATTACATTCACATGTGAAGCTGTGCAATATTTGGGGTGACACGCAAGCTGCGCTACAAAGAATGACATCATCTCTCAGCGCTGCGCAGAAATCGTAGTTGTGAGTCCCATCAGTGGCCACGAGATGGCGGTGTTGTTAATGGACTTTCAGATGCATATACTGTTACGACGAGTGAAAAGCCTTTTGACCTTGTGTTAAATACACTATTTTTATTTATCTTTTTCTTTCAGCGAAGGTCAGTGAGGTAGAGGAGGCCGTATAATTTCAAAAACATTTCAATTTTAAGGGTCACACATTACAATGTCTGCATTCAAAACAAGTGCAAAGGAGATCCGTGTGGTGTAAGCGGTGACCTTTGAACTTCAAAGAGTCAAATCAACAGAGACAAAGCTCAAAACAGCAGTGATGGGAAGTTCGGATCATTTTCCCGATCTGACCTTTGAGTCTCGTTCAGCAAAATTAACGAGTCTTTATTCGAGTCATTTCGTTCATTTTAGCAAAATATAATTAAACTGTTGTGTGTTACGCAAACATTGATCACACTACAAAACAAGACAAAACTATAATGCTATAAAAAAACTAATTCATTGTTTACCTGGTCTTTAGCCTGGTCATTGATTAATTCATTGTTTACCTGGTCTTTAGCTCACCTCATATCTGACAAGTCTTGTCACAAATTAATAGTTTATTTATAACAAGTTTTTATTTATTTATAAAATAACATCACAGATCATCAAGAAACTGTAACAAAAACAGTGACAGAAATGGACAGACCTTTTATTATTTCTAGGAAAATGCTTATTACACATCTTTTGATAATTTTAATTAAAATTTGATTTCCTAAATATGATACAACATAGAACAAATACAGTTTACGTTGGTATTATTGACTGAGGTACTGATCCGGGAAGCGGCAAAAGTGACAAAAGAACAAACGACTTGAAAGACTCAAGAGATGAACTAATCAATTCTCTTTCCGGCGCAGACTGCATAGGTTAAGCGTATGGGGCTGTCACGTGATGAATAAACGACTCAAAAAAACCCCGAAGACTCGAAACAGGTGAACTAACAGAACCTATAGGATGTTGCACATACGCAACTAAACAAATCACTTCCCGAGACAATTTGTTCTTTCTGAGTCACATTAAAGATTCGTTCAAAATGAACAAATCGTTCAAGAACAACCCATCACTACAAAACAGTGGAAGTAAAAACTGTTTTGTAAAGTGAAGATGAAATGTGTTGTATGCATGTGGCTCACGAGCCCGTGAGAGTTCACAGCATCTCGCTGCTGCTAAAAACAGGAGGGCCTTCTGCTGAGTGCTGGCCACTAGCACCGTGGCACTGGCAAGCGTTGTCATGGAGACAGTGTCTATATGAGAGAGCGTGTGTGAACGTGGTGGGTGGGGGAGGGGGCGTACCATCCTCAAACCTCTACGACCCTCCACCCTCTATATTTTCCCCTCTCTCTTTTTTCTCTGTCTCTCTTATTCTCCTTAATAACAAAATGGGATTTTCATATCATATCCACATCCAGGTTACCCGTCACATTCAGTCTAGTTTTAACCGCTGATGTAATCAGTGTTACACTGCGAGAAATGAAATGAAGTGTAATTGGTAGAGATGAAAACTGGGAAAATAAGATAAAAGGGGATGTACTAGAATGTGAGAGACATGACATTTTTGATCATTGAAAGATATTAATGCAACATTATCGAGAGAGAGACAAAGAGGAAAATAGAACAAAGAATGATTAAGATTAGCAATTGATAAAAATGCATCTATTCCAACAAAGACTTAATATGAATTAATTTCAAATCTATCACTTTTGCAAGTAGCACAGCTTTAGTTTGCAGTGCTGTGTCAAGAAAAGAAATATCTTAATGGGAAAGATAACAGGGTTAAGCAGTAATGTACATCATACAGCCCCAATTATCAGGCAGTTCTGGGCTCATTATTATAGTGCCAGACGCATTCTGTCATCAGCAGGGGTGAGCGAGAGTCTAAGCTAACCAGACATATTATTTTTCAGAAAGCAATTACACAACAATGTCCGTTTCATTCTGAACCTCTGGGGATTCTTGTTTACCCTGAAGTAAAACTAAATCTACAGTCTCATCTGAGAAACACCACGAATGGTTACTGTGGGTGCAGTCTGAAAGAAACAGAGGTGCATGCATGGGTTATTTCAGAAGTGTGTACTGCCCTACACAGTATGAGCACTCCCTTAACTCAGTGCAATAGGAACAAATAAAGTAGCCAGTCTTACATAAAACTTGCACAGTTTAAATGTGTTATCAAGAAGCTGTCATATGAGATCTGAAAATATATAAGAGTAATATAAAAATAATAATATAAAAAAATATATATAATAATCTACATAAAGAGTTTACAGTAACAACAGTATTTGATCTGATAAGAACAATATAGCCATTTCTGCATTGAATTCATAAAGTCATTGGCCCAGTCTGATGAGTGGGAGAAGTCTCAATCTGCAGGACCAAATGAGCTGTAAAACCTCACACAACAGTAGAGCTCTGCGCCAGGGCCCATATGACCTGAATGAGTAATCTGAAAGCTGCTTTCATTTGTATGA
Source organism: Chromobotia macracanthus (assembly GCA_036877525.1). Taxonomy (NCBI): domain Eukaryota; kingdom Metazoa; phylum Chordata; class Actinopteri; order Cypriniformes; family Botiidae; genus Chromobotia; species Chromobotia macracanthus. Next base: position 6,104,362 of record JAZGTH010000017.1, read on the forward strand.
GATCCACAGAGCCTGAGAGAGAGCTGCCCCCAGTGATGCTGTAAGACCAAGATCGAGCAGCTGCACAAGTCCTGCCACACGTCCATGCTGGATCACTACTGACAGAAGGTATTTATACAGAAGAAACTACTACCCAGCTAACAATGTTAGGTTGTGGGAATGTTTCTGTAACATTCTCATTAGGTAAATAAACATTAAAATGTTATTTTTAAAGTTCTAGGAACCTTTAAAACACCCTGTATTAACATTATTGCTTGGTTAGAAGAATGTTATCCAAACATTTTCTTATTCTGTAAAATCTTTTAAATGTTCCACTAACTACTTAAAATGTTATTCTTTGATATAAAACAAATGTTCAACTAACATTACTGCAAGAACTTTATAACCTCGAGAACCTTTAGAGAACATTAGCCAACATTCTGAGAATGTTCCCTGTTAGCTAGGCAGAATCATTGTCCCTCTTGAGTTTGGTTGTTATTCACCACAACATGAGGACAACAATTCATGTTGTTTGGTCTGAAACAGGCTTTGTGACAGAGGTCAGATGTTCATATGGCATCACATGGTGTTAAGCAAAAATAATAAACAATCCAAATCCACTGCACAAGTGCATGATACCAGCACATAAGATCAAGAATTAGCAGGTGTCTCAGAATGAGGCCATGCATGCACTGCATAGTGAAGCTAGCCCATATTACTACTGTTTCTGGGTTGCTGGAAGATTGTACCCTACTTTATCATCATGGGACCGAGTGAGTGGAGATCAGGAAAAGACACAGGATACAACAAGTGGCCCAATTATAAAAAGTTTAAAGTAGAAAATCATAATTCCACCTGTAGAGCAACAAATTCACACAACAGACATTGCTGTTAGTTAACATTTTGCATATACTGTATTTTTCTGTATGTGTTTTTCTTCTGTTTCTGTAATTGATTACTATTTCCCAACAGGGAACATTCTAAGAACATTGGCTAATGTTTTCTAAAAGTTGTCTCAGTTATCAAAGCATTTGTGCAGTAATGCAAGTAGAAATTTTTAATATATCATATCAAAAACGTTATTCTTAAGTTGTTAGTGGTATGTTTTAAAAATGTTAGGATTTAAAAAGTTCAACTAACATTTTTGTAACCAAACAGTATCATTAATACAATGTTTTGATTACTTAATGGAAACATTAGGGTAATTCTTACAACCTAAAATTGTTATTGGGCTACTGCTAAAATGAGCTCAAAGTTTACAGTGCACCTCTGCTCTCTATAAAACTCACTCCCAGCTTATTAAAACACTGATATCCTGCCAAACTCCAGTACACTGGGCGGTAGACCGAGTCTACTTTAATGGAAAATACATGAATCTATTCTGGCATGTTGGAGTGGTAAAAAAGTTTGTAATTTCAGTAAACTTACAAGCATGAAACCTCATTATGGTGAATCTACACTATAAATGTTTCATTTGAAACACTGGCTTATAATGGCACTGCATGAGGGAGGTTATGAAAGCACTCATTGCTTTTACATGACCTGATTCCACTTCTTCAATGGCTCTGAGCCCACGGCCCAGTCCAGCTAATCACTAAAAATCACTTAATGTCTGCAAACTCACACACGTTTCCTCCAGGATTCCCTCTGTAATAATCATGAGCTCCTGAATTACACAGTACCTGAGCGTATTAATAACTCATTTTCTATTTTCATCTTGGCAGCGGGGCCCAAGCAGAGGCTGTGTAAGGGGCCACTGACCTATATCGAATCCCAGTCAGACAGATATAAATGGAAATGGTTGGAAATGAGGGCCAGATGACCTCGCTAATGCTAATTCAACAGACTGAGAATGAGTTACAAGATAAAGGAGAGAGAGGAACAAAGGGAGCTCATCCAGGCTGATGGGCGAGCAAATAGCTCGAGCCCACCTCAGCTCAGAGGTGACAGCTGTTTCACAGCCAGCTGTCATAACTCTTCTTCATTCTAACCCATTCTAGAAAGTGTGATGCTAAGCTTAGCAACTGCAGTGCCATTTGCTCAAAAACAGCCCTAATTGTCTCCACTTTTCGTCTGCTATGGAGAAACAGTCGTGGAGGTTGTGCAAGTTGTCTGATTAGTTTGCTATAGGTTTTCTGTGGATGAACATACGCAAAATCCATTAAGCATGGCATGTGGTTTTCATTTACCATGCTAATACTTCATGCACTTCCTCCAGGATGTATTTGATGTCTTGTTGCCACATTTGGCAGTATTGTGTAAAGGCCTGGCATAGCTTTCCAATGATGACTGAGTGTGGTTTACAGAGCAGGATGGCAGTCAGCAGGAGGAAGCTGACTTCATATGCGCTGGGTCCACTTCTGTGGAGAAGTCCTGACATGGGCCAGCACTGAAGCTCTGCTTACTGATTGCCATGGCGACAGGCCAAGGTATACATGCTCTAAAGACACACCAGGTTCACGCTGACCCAACAAACAATTTCAAACTATCTAAAGTTGGCTGCTGGACTTTGTTGGTGTTTGTTAGAGCAGTGTGAAAGGTTTTCCCTACTTTCAGTGTAAAAAACACCCCATAATACAAAAATCAATAAGCTCCTTCCCATCCTCCCAGTTAGCCAATCATGAGTAAGGCTGTTAAGGTTTAGAATGACCCACCCCCAAACACACTGTTCATATTGTTCCTATGCAAGGAATGACCAGAAATCTCAATATTGGATATATGGATTCTAGCATTTTCTGTTGCTAGCAAACTCCACCTTGGCCTAAAGCAAAACAGCCTTAAGCATTTGGGACATCCTAGTAAAAAAAACGGCTGTTTGCAATTTCATCTCTTCAAATCCAGAGGACCAAATTCCTTTTATGAATCTGATCTGCAGTCGACTTTGATTTGAGCAGTACAGCCAGAGTAGATCTGACCTTCTGCATTATTGATGGAGCTCTCGTTTTCAACCACACGCTGTTTTTTCTCCCCAGAAACAAGTATTCAGGAGCGATCCTATAAGCATAGCAACACTTCTACACAGTCTTGGAGATGCCTGCCTGGCATGCTGATGTTCTCAAAACTTTCTTTATTTGATTTGTCTTTGCTCTCTCTTCTGCAGACCTCGACTCAGAACGCACCACCTGTTCAAACACCTCAGGGAGTTTGAAGGAGGGTGTAGAGTCACTGCTGTGCTGCAGTGCATGAATAAATCTACTCATCACTGCCATATCACCATTAAAATGAAAAGAAAGAAGCAGAGTGCGACATGCATTTTGTTGCATTACAGTTAGAAGCAATGCATACATCTTTCTTGTTTCGGGCTGCCTAGCTTACGTTGCTTAAACGCACACAGCAAATGATTTATACAAAGTTTTCGGCTCCGTTTCATTCCTTGATGCCCGTTTCTTTTTATCTTCTTGCATTTTTTTCCTTTTCCATATTGCATAGTTTGTGATCTGAGCAGACACGCATGCATTTTGAGCTGTCTGAGTATGAGGTCGAAGAGTAAACAGCAATTGAAATTCTTTTGATTCTGCCATTCTGCGCTCTCATCTGCTGCCTGACGAAAACACAGCAGTCCTTTAGCTGCAGGCGCTCTCATTTCTGAAAGCCAGTGGAATAATAATAATTCTGATGTTAATGAAGCAGGAATAGTGAGGGGTAAGAACAAAGCTCTGTGCCAAAACGCTGTCTGGGTTGAGCCCTTAATATCTCAGACTGTGCACATTGTAAAGCTGCCGGCTGTACTCTCAACCTGGAGATTTTCTGACTGCCTGTCAATCTTTTTGTCTGTGTTGGTTTCTTTCTCTCTCACTCGCTCTTGGTAAGGCATGACTCTGGTGGAGTACAACACTGCAAGAGGCCACATATTATTAAGACATAACATACAGTTAATGTGCAAAATAAATCACCTCAGGGTAATAAAAGACCTGATCACCTTGTCTGGACTTTATCTGTGATAATGGAGTATGGATTATTCCACTTATTACAAGTGAATAAATGCACATTAAATATTGATTTAAGTTATTGTATTGTATTAAAATGAGACTGCAGAGTAATGAAACGAGAGAAATGAGACCAACACAGCTGTAGGAAACTAGGAAATTAGACACTATAATCATTATACAAACATATTTGACTGAACAATGGCAAATTTGACCAAATTTGACCACAGTTAGATCACAATGAAGTAATTGTGCTTCAGCTCTGGGCGTGGCCGAAGAATAAGCGAATAGTTCCAAAATACAGCATTACCATGATTTAAACTTCCTCAAACAGGGTGGATCGGCATCTTTTTAAATTGCAAGCAGCCATTTGATCCTATTTAAAACATCTGCTATAACAAGCGCTCGATGCAGAAGGAGTAGGGCTCAAGCTGCTATAAAATCAGTGAGGCTTAAGTGCAGATCATCACACACAAAGCCACAGAGTTATCCAGTGGTACCCGCTAATCAGCCGATAAAGCGCGCGGCCGCTGCCAGACGGGAAACAGTAATAAGGCCTTTATCAGTGTTAGCGCTCAGATTAGCGCTGGCTACCGTCATCAACCCTGCTTTATGCGCTCGGATGCTGCGATGACGATGTCGTGCGATTGCTGCGCATTACATCATTCAAACACGCGGCTGATTGGTGTGACAGCCGATCAGACAGTTTCGCATCTGACAGGGGAAGCAGCGAAAAAGGGGTGAAAGCACATGTGCCACGTGTTCTAACACCTTCGCCAGACAGACACTATGCAGTGTGCTAAGATGCTGTCAAGCCAACAGAGACATAAAAAACACCAAGTATTAGTTGTTATGTGCAAATGCATGGTCAGGTGCTTCTGTCTGTGTTCCTCCATGACTGTGTGCATATGATGTGTGGGTGGGCGTTTACTTGAGTTTTGCAGACTCAGCCTCAGGCCTGTGTGAGTGTGTTGTCATCACTCATGGTCTTCCGTCAGGCGCATGTATGCGGTTCCCCATGCTCTGGTTGGGCCTGTGCATGCTGATGGCATTCATTCATTCCTCTTCTCCCTCCTCAGTCTCGCACACAAATCTGACTTCCTGTGCCCCAGCTAATAGGGAACATTCTCAGAACGTTCTCTAAAAGTTCTTTCAATACTGTCAAAAACATTCTTGCAGTAGCAAAAGTACAACTTTTTTTAATGTTACATACATCAAAAACGTTGATAGATGTTATTATATATAATATAATGTTCATATAACCAAGCAATATCGTTAATACGTCATTGCTTGGTTAATAAAAAAAAAAGTGGTCGATTGGACGTTCCTAGCACATTCAAAATAACATTTTAATGTTTTTGATTTTTAATGTAAATGTTAGGGAAACGTTTGCAACGTACAACCTGAAATTTTGATTCTGGGATTGTGGTTCAGTGCAAATACAGGCAGCACATTTTCTTTAAAACAGTCATACATTTGCAAGTCTAGCATGAAAAGTTAAGAAACAGGGTACACTGTAGGATTCCTATTTCACAAACAGAATAACAACAAGCATGCTGGAAAGCAGAGACATGTTCACATTAATTTAAATGCATACTACAAGACTAAAGCTCATAACCCCTTTAATGTTTAATATCGGCAATTAATTTGCAAAAAGAAGCTCCTAATCTATAGCCAACTCACTGCATTATTTCCCTTACTAATGCTCTTCTAGTGTGTGATTAGACACTTACAAAAGTCCAATAAATTTCAAACTGGTTAGAGACAAATCATAATGGCTGCTCATTTTCTGTCTAAAGGCAACACCAAAAAAATCCAGAACATTTTAAACAGCATGTGACACCTGCACAAAGCCCATGGAGATGACATGTGACTTAGGATAGTAGGTCAGTATCCTTCAAGCACACTAGATAGGCAACAGTCTCCTCCTATCCTGTTTCCCCTGCATCTGCCCTGACTGTGTGTCCCAGAATACTGCCTTACCCTCTCTTTCCAGTCACTTCAGGATTAGCTATAAATAGCTGCCTGCCTGGAGTGGCTGAATACACTGAATCTCATCCTGTCTGTAAAGACATAACTGGCCCATTGAGAGAGGTTATTGCTTAAACCTACAGCAGTGCACAAACTTTATCACAGAGCAAGAAAGTCACTGTGTTCAGATGCAGGCTGTTTAGAGCTCTCTGCCTGTCAGAAACAGACTAAATTTATCTTTTTTTCTAAACATAGCCTGTTTTTTAATTTGACAGTTGTATCTGAACCACAAGTTCCTTTGTATAAAAATGAGGACAGTGGAATTGTTTCTTAGAAATGAGATCATACCTGGTATAAAAATACTTCCTGTCACGGTCTCATGCTGCTTGTCTGTGAGTTGGTAATCGGCTAAGACAACATTATCAATGCTATTCATACAAGGAGTGTATTGTTGTACATATACCTGTACATTGGGTGCTTGTATACAATTAGAATGTATGGCTTAATGGAGGAACAAGGATCACAAAACTGAACACTCACGTATTAGAAGGCATCCCACAGTCTATTTCCTCACCATCTGATGCTTGTTGCATACTGATGGAAAAACCTGGAAAGCACTTTCTCTTTCTGGCAAGTTGTAGTGTGTTTGGCTCAAATTATGCAACTTTAGGGAGTCGGGGTGCACTGGTATATATACAGGTCAATATAATATATTCCACTTTGTTGTTTCTATAAGAAATTGTAAACATTACTTCAGAATGGAAGTTCATCATTTGAACAAAACTTTCTTTTAACTAGTCTACCGTTCCCTGTCCCTGTAACAAGTTCATGTACCTATTCCATCACATCACATTAAAGCCACAGAAACAAATTATACTGGCCCTGGTCACAGATGATACACTTGACTGATCTGAGTTAACTGAGATATTAGACGTTCAACCACCTTTCAATTAAAATCAGAGTTGTTTTCAATTAAAGACAAAATGCCTCTGGGTTACATTCTATTTTTATATCAGTATGTTGGCGAGTGAGGAGTCTTGCTGGCAGACATTAATCCTGCCTTTTCCATCTAGTCTAACACTCTCAGATCCTTTACCAGCACTGGCAGCTGAGACGGTGCTCCAAATTGGGTGTCTGTGTAAATCAGTGCCGACAGGGCCTCGGCCTGCCAGCCTGCGTGATCCTTTGCGTCTTATCTAATTGTGCCATGCTATTGCGTTGCAGTGGCCCATGGGACAGGCCCATCACAGGGCAATGGTATGCGGTTTGATCGTCACCGCTGCTCGTGCTCCTGTGTCATCTACCTCTGATTGCGACAGACGGGGAATAACACTTTCCCATAAACATTTCAACTAGGGCATCACCTAGCTACTCGGCTAACAGGGAACATTCTCAGAACATTGGCTAAAGTTCTCTCAAAGTTATCAAAACCGTTCTTGTAGTAAAAGAGAACTTTTTCTAATGTTATATATCGTACATCAAAAACATTATTAGTGTTGTTAGTGGAAAGTTTTAAAAAGTTACAGAATTTAAAATGCTTGAATAACGTTTCTATAAGTAAGCAATAATGTTTACAATAAGTTTACAATGTCTAAAAAACTGGATGTTCTGGACTGTTTCCTAGAAAATTCAAAATAACATTTTTGTTACTTATCGGAAACGTTAGGGAAACGTTCTTACAAAATAAAATTGTTGTGGCTGGCTGTGAAGTGGCACAGGTTAGACAAGAGCACAAATGGTTTTTAAATGTGATGCAAAGTGCTCAGCTGTTGATCTCCACTCTAACAGAGTGGAATATTTTGCTGCTCCTGACACTGGGAAAAGCACAGCTTTAGCATCTCAGAGCGACTGTTTTTGGAGCCGTTGAGCGAGAGTGGAGGACAGCAGTTGCCCACACCTTCTCGGTTGCTCTCAGCAGGAGGGATGGAGAATGTGTGAAACAGGTTGATGAACGATTTGGAGAGGTGAGATTGTGTGGGGAGATGACTCACAACTATCCATCTAAACAGGCAGCTGGAATATACTGGTGTGGGTTCGAGGAGAATGGGGGAGTTGGGCAGGCTGGGAAGCTGGCGGTGAGCCAGACCTGGCCTGTGTTTTTCCAGCCATTCATACATTTCATTGTTCTTTATCAAACACTATACAGCATTTTTATCTCAATGCTTCAGAGCCTCATCTGGGTCTTATATGAGCAAAAGCAATTCCTTATTAGAGTTTCCCACAGTGGAAAGCACAAACAGGGCAGTCTATACAGAGAGTAAAGGTGTCTCGTTGAGTCTGTCAGATTTGATGGATGACTGTTCTTATGGGGGTTCAGTTCCTGATGGGAGACTGAAGTGTGTGTGGTGGTGTGTTATCTATAGTATGATTTGTCTGTATGTGTGTAATCATGTGGTTTACAATGAAATCTGGGGCCAAATTTTGCAATTAAAGTGAAAGATACAAAAGGATAATTACATAAAATAAATGTAGTCTAAAAATTTTCTGTGTTAAAGGGATAGTTCACCCAAATTTTTTTTTCTTTCAATAATTTTCTCACCATTATATCATTTCAAACCTCTATGACTTCTAAAGAACAAAAAAATAAGGTATTCTGAAGTATGTTTGTAACCAAATAACAGTGGCACCTATTGACTTCCATTGTATGGACACAAAATCACTGATCTTTTGTGTTCCACAGAAGGAAATAGTCATACAGGTTTGGAAATCATTTTTGGGTGAACTGTCCTTTTAAGAGTAGGGAGGAGTATAGAAAACCTCATTAGCCTGCTAACTACAATAAAAGACTATGAGATGTCCAAACTGTTGTTAAATACTGTAGTGATACAGGACAAACCTGGGTGTGTTTGTGTGTGCAGTAGCCTGTCAAAATGCGATTTGTAAACCCAGTGAAAGTGCTGACTGCACAGCTCTGCCTGGCTGTTTACACAGATAATGTACAGTACACACATCAGCCTGTCACTAAATACAGCTTAGAATCTAATCTGAAACCATTGAGAAAATCTGGCAAGAAAATCTGGAATCTTATTGGATTTGACTAAATTGACTAAAGTGAAGCCAGGTGAGATTTGTACCTTCTGAGTGTCTTGCTGGAAGAGTGTCGACACATTTTCTATATCTTCACTCCATGGAAGCCACAGGAGATATGTAACAGAAAACAGTTGCACCTGTTTTGCTGTGTAAAAGCCATTTAAAGATCCATAAATCCATGCGGAATGGTTGTAGCCTTATGGATCAGGAATGTTTTAAGGTGTACTGTGATTCAGGCCTAAAACAGTTTCTGAGATTACAATCTTGTTTATCACTGGGCAGCATTAACCAAGGTAATTTGGCTCCAAGGAGACTGTCTCTCCAATGACTTTTCTGTGAGTTACTTTAGATGAAAAGCCAAATGGGAAGTTACTCTATTCAGTGTGTGTATTTTTGGGGGTGAGGTCAACTAAAGGATAATTACCTTGTCTGTTAGAAAAAATGTTGCAGGTTTAGTCCCAGAAGGAACCGAGTCAACACAAGGTTGCTGTAGCAGGACTGTCTGTCCCTGTCAGTGTATTTAAAGTTGTGTTGGGCAAAGGCTTCAGCTAAATAAATACAACTTTTGAGAATAAACACAAGGAAATGAGATAAAGAAGGTCCAGACTGAGAAATCTGTCATGTAATGACTCAACACTGTAACCAGGTTGGGTAGTTACAGGTTTGAAATGATATGAGGGTGAGTAAATGATGAAAGAAATTTTCATTTTTGGGTGAACCATCCCTTTAAGAAATGTTTGAATTTGCATAATATATCAAAATAACAAGCCAAGTGGCATCTGCAAACAAACAATGCCAGACATTTTCCCAGAACTAGCTACACATTCTAGCAAATTTTAGCATTACTTTTAACCAACTGGTTCCTATGTAATTTTTTGTGCATTTGCCAGTATCTCACATAGGCTGTTCTAAAGCCGACCATTTGCTCTGTAGCATTCTGATTGTCTGTAGGTCTACAGTACCTGAATGACCACTCAGATCAGCCATACCACATTACTTTCTCTGCCATCTTAAATCATTCACCTTTAACACACCCCTGAAGACCAAAATGCAGTTAACATAAATCTGCTGTCTCTAAATATGTGCTGGAGCTTTCCAACACAAGAGCTGCAGTTATAAATATGTATCACTGTCTTAAAAACACTCACCATCTAACACTTCACCCACCATCTAAATACAGTCACTGAGGAGAAGATCTGTTACCTCTTTTACTCCAATGTGACACTTCTACCGCTTCAGCCACCTGAATCCCCCATGGCCCCCACCCATTATCATAACATGACTTATTCATGCTTTCCCTGTTCACACAACCATTTGCATAAATAGGTCCAGCCTGATCCCAACATCATGATAATCAGAAAACAAACCAATGAAAAAGCAGCATCACAGTCCAGCCAGCGTTTGTGTGTGGTCTGAGAGAAGCAGGTGAAATGAGAAGCAGGGGTCAGCTGTAATGTAATATCAGAGCTCATCACTTCCACTAATGCTGTTTACACAGGTGGAGGAGTGAAGGTGCCAAGGGCTTCATTGATATACACAGTTTGTGAAATAAACAAGCAAGCTATAATTTTACATTCTGCAAAGTAGAGTTAGGAACGTAGCGCTGATGTTTACCATTTATAACCGCATTATGTGAAAGTGCTGGTGTGTATATCCTCAGCAATGGATATCAGCTGACTGCATGACTGCTTAATCGTTAGTTATGTGCATAGTTCATATGTAAACATACAGAAAAGTTTCTGGTATGAATGTATACACTACTGCGTAGTACAGTATATATGTGTCATCTGATATAAACAGTAGTTTTCCAGCAAAAATACATTTTTGTGATATAGTGTTTCCTTGAGTTCAAAATTTCCTGTAGCTCAGCTGGTACAGTATTGTGTTAGCAGTGCAAAATGTTGTGTGTTCGATTTCCAGGGAATACACATATTGATCAAATGTACAGCTTGAATGCACTGTAAGTCGCTTTGGATAAAAGCATCTGCCAAATTCATAACGTAAACGTAAAAAAATGATACTGATTTTGGATATACTGCTCATGTTCAGAAATAGAAAGAGGACATTTCACACTTAAAAAAGTTAGAATAAGGTCTCCAAAAAAGTTTGGACTGTAAAGAACAAATGTCTGCATGTACTGAGCTATGAGTTTGTGCTATTTAGGATAAATAAAGAAAAGCCAACATGTTCTCAGTTATTGATTAAAAATGAGAAAGGAAAAAGCTCCTGGGACACAATTCATCTTGTACACTGTGAGAATGAAAAAGACAGAGTGGAATGAAAGAGGAAGAGAGACAGCAGAAGAGAGGTTAAAATAGAGAACTGAAATCAGGCAGATATTGAGTGGGGGATGAATTTAGATATATTAAAAGAAGAAGGATGTTGGGGGCAAGTAGCGTAACAGAAATGAATAGAGAAGAAATAGATAAATTGTAGAGCGAGAGACAGAGAGAGAGAGACTGTGGATCCAGTGAGCCTGATACTGACTTTTAGAGCTTCAGGGATTTGGATTATAGACTGCAGTGCTGATCTGAGGTCTGGTGTGTGTGTGTCTAAGGGAACGTGTTTTTTAGGAGCCAGCAACAGATTTTGCGCTTGTGAAAAAAAAACCCTGCAGCTATCGCTCCCTCTATTACTGAAATACGTTCAAGCTCATTTTGTCTTTGTAAAACACAAATGATCCCAGTTCAGCATGTGTGTGCTTCAGAGTTTCAGATGTCCATACTCTGATTAAAGGATAATTTATTCGTAAATTACACGTCAGTCATAATTTATTCACTATCATGTTGTCCCAAACCCATGTGACTTACATTCAACTGTGGAACAGAGATATTCGTGCTGGTATATGAAAGTAAATGGGGACAGACAATGTGAACCTACAGAAAGGGCAAAAAGCACCAAATTAGTAGTTCATGTGACTAATGTGTTAAAGTTTCTGCTTTGAGGAACAAAATGGAAGTTAAAAAGACATCAAACACCAACAGTTTCTTGTGTGCCATTTGATTATTTATGCATTTCTGTAACTTATTGCGCTAACAGTGCAAAGGTTGTGGGATCGATTCCTACAATACATTCAAGATGTACATTTTTTTTTATCAGTATGTACGTTTCCTGGGACTCAAACCCACAATCTTTGAACTGCTAACGCAATGCTCCACCAACTGAGCTACAGAAACACAAACAAATAAATGAATTGTGTTCCAATTACAAACCTATCATACAACATATCAACTTGTACAGACAATTGTTGGTTCTTTTATAGTGCTTTTTAACTTTTTATTATTATTGGAGCTTGACAATGTCAGTCCCCATTCACTTTCAATGTCGTTTTGTGCTCCATGAAGGTCATACCTGTTTGAAATGACATGAGAGTGAGTAAATGATGACAGAATGTTTATTTGTGGCAAACTATTCCTTAAACCCTCAACATGCTCATGTTTCATAAGAAACCTACAGTATAACTTCCTTTGCAAATTCAGTCACGTCCACCCAGAGCTTCAGTCGGACTAAATAATAGATCTGTAGTTATTCGGTTTCTCCTTCTTTACCAGTCTTTGCCTCCGTCTCTCCTTCCACTCTTGTACTGTTGTTTGCAGTACAATCCAAACAGATAAAATTTACCAACATTTCACACAAACACTGCAGGAAACAGCATGGAAAAGCTTTCCTGGACCTCAGAGACTCTCTACAACTTTATATCACCCTGAAATGAGCTAGTGATGACCGTGAATATAAACCATTACTGAATAATTGATTCGGCACATGTTTGTCAGCAGTGATGGCAATGTAACTATGACAACTAAATGATCCATCAATCTACAGCTGCATTCCACTGATGCATGAACAATTCATGTGTCATCCAGCACAGTGACGAGATGAGCGTATTTGTGCATTTAACTTTGTGTATTTAGGTATGAGGTGACTTCTGATGGCTTACCCATTGATCTGACAGTCTGAAAAGAAAAACACTTTTACAATCATGTTTACAACACTTTTTCTCAGTACTCTAAAGATTTCCAAAACATCCCCAGCCAAAAGACAATACAGCATCCAGCAACATGCAGGACCCCATGACGACCCAGCGCAATGGCCCTCTGTGGACACGACCATTAACAGACATCAGCAAAACCCATGCATTTGTGAATGCCCGAGAAATGAAGACAGAAACACAGGGCAAGTAGCAAACAGCCTCATTTGCCTTGTGTAATAGATGGGCCGTGTGTATTTAGTTGTGTGTAAAGGGAGGGGGGAAATAGATGCTTAAACTGGTGCGAGGCAAAAGGGAAGAGAGCTGCTGAAGCAACAGGGAGAAAACAACAGGCTGTATTTTAAAAAGGGGAGGAGCTTATTGGGAGGGTGTGGAGTCTAAAACTACATACAGAAACAACTTGGGCATGCTTGTGAATTATGATCACTTACTCAAATGAAAGGGCTATTGGTAAATATAAAGGGTTTAAGCATAACACAGAGATGGGCAGACCGTTCTTGATATATTAATAATAAACAGTACTCAATCAGAACATGCATTCAGGCAGAAAGAGAGAGAAAGAGAAAACAAGACATGTTGACAGAGAAAACAAGCAGAGAAAATTTGTTTAAAGCAAAATATAACCTTTATTTTAAGCTAAAATGTTGGTAGGATGTGATCCTGGTTTATGTTGTGACTCAATAGAAAACTTTGTTAAAAAGTTGTGTAATAATTTCCATTTTAGACTTATGTTAGGAAAACAATAACTTGATGCTAAATGCCAATAATTACCCATTTTTTTCAATTAACTTTTATTTCAACAAATTTATCTGTGGGAGGATCTTAATATATTATGTCACTAATTAAAGTCAGCCATAACCTGTGATTGGGCTCAGTGCTTCTGAGGTAACTATTACCAATTCAGATCTAAAGAACCATGACCACAGGTCTGCATTCAACACAGAGAGCACATTTAGAGTGACATCATACTCCAACAAACACACACACACAACATACAGAACATACATGTCATATACTCATTACATATGAAAACAGCCAACAGAAGGGTAGCGTCTCCTTGGGGCATTCAACATGTCACACAAATCAAAAACAGATAAAAGATACAAAAGCATCAGCAAAGTAAAGGAGAACATGGATGGGTTCATACAAACCTTCGGGCTCTGAGCTCTCTTTGAGGACGACTTGCTTCAATGGACAGCAGAAGATTTCATGACACTTAGCACGAAAAGGGGAGCCTTTACCCCTTATATCCGCAGAATGGATGGAGTCCTGCCGCAACATAATGTACTCCTGTGTACCTGGGGCATCGTCATCCTGGACTGTGGTCAGGGCCATAACAAAACGAATGCAGGGTTAGAAAGGGAGAAAGCGCTCAAAACCACAGAAATAATTTAACACAATGGGAGAAATAAGCAAAGTAAAGAAACTAAGTATTAATGGCTACAGCAAGATCATAATAAGCAACAACAATAACAAGATTAGCAGAACACATATATATAGGCTTACAGATGAAAGAGAAGAAGAGAAGGTAGGAGAGACAGACAGACTGGGCTGGCCGATATGTTCACTAATGCTGCTAATGCTATGTTCGCGATGATTTTGCTGGTGATATATAATTATGAAATATTGTGAACATCGCATTGGTTTTAATGCAACTTTTTAATAATTTTCTTAATAGGGATTAGATATCATAATTCTTTGTTGTATCACATGAATCAAATCAAACTGTCTCTGAGTGTTTTAAAGAATTAATTCAAAATCTAAAAGATTTAAAAATTGTAGGTATCTGTCATTTTTAACCATTTCTGAGCAAATACTTTATCAAATATCAATATACAATTTGTTTAATTTGTAATTTATATCGCCAGCCCTAATACATATCACAACATCGCAAATGACTGAAACTATATGACAGCAAGTAGTCAAACACTGGGAACTCGGTTGTAGGGTGGTAAAGTCAGAACAGGCAGGGTCATTTGGGGCTTCTCCGGCACTCATCAACTGAAATCCAGTATTTCAGAGGGTGATGACCAGAGTCAACTGTGTTTGTATGGACAAAGCCCCCATGCAAGCTTGCTCTGTTGGATCAAGACATGTCCATGTCATGAATATTTCTAAAGTGATTTCATTTTGGATACTTGAGAAAGTCATTCCAGTGTAGACATGCATCATTTCCGGCACAGGCATTTTCGCATCTCACATGCACAGAGGAAGCAGCTCAGACTGCATGTTAACTGTATATTTAATGTACATACTGCATGCACATATGAATAGCCATTATTGTTCTGCTACTGATGATGGCGTCTTTCAACAGGAGGAATGCTAAAGGACAGCTTTCTGCAGGTATTGGTGACATTGACCCATTAACAACTAACAATGACTATTTGACCTTGACCTTTGAACCTCTCAAATCTAAAGGCCAGGCTAATGCTAAGGGTCTTACTTTCAGCTCATACTGTACTGTGAGAGCTTAACAAAGGCTTTTATTTCCTGGAGCATGCACAGTCTGCTATCCTGAGATAAAATGTATTAATTAAATAATTCAGACTTCTGTTTTATAGTGTCTCTTTTTTGCCATTGTCATGTTATGAAGCTAGTCCCTTCTGCCAGAGTTGGTACTGAAACTCTGTTGCTCCTACCAAGCTGTCTCTTTCTCTCTCTCTCTCTCTCTCTCTCTCTCTCTCTCTCTGTGTCCCTTTGTCCCTTTGTCCCTCTCTCAGATTTATTATTAAAGGAAAAACATAAATGGTGGTTAAGACAAGACCATCTTCTGCCTCTGGTATGATCTTAAGCACATAAAAAACTTCTTTCTGTACGGCAGAATTCTGGTCTGCCGTACAGGTGCTTTGACAGCCACTTTCTATTTTAAGTGAGTTTCAAACTGGAGTCTGATATCTAGCTCAGATCCTTTTAATCAAGTTAATTACTGTACAGTATGTTGCCACTTTTAGAACTCCTCAGAAAACTTAAGAATGTGTTGTTTTAATTGCTTAATAATAGTAAGTGGAATAAAACAATTAAAATGATGAGACCACCATCTGTAAATTGCATACCAACCATTTTTACAAAGAGAAAGGTCATACTCTTGAGCTTGTGTCATCCAAGTTCTATTCTGCTTCTTGTAACCAGACAACTGTATCGTACTGTAGCTAGTCTAATAGCTCATTAGTAAATCTTCTCAGAAGCAAACTGCCCTGAAGCTATAAGTCATAACTTCAAACACATAACCCATTTCAGCTTAAGCTCACGTATACAACATAAGAGGGTAACAGTCCATTATTCCCTCCAAAAGTAAGCCTTTTTAGTCTCCAATGTGTTTTGAAGGTCTTAGTCTATTCCAAGTTATTAATAGCCATGTTAACTGCAGCCTCATAAACCTCAAATTAAAATGAGGAGCATATTTAGTGCTGAAAGAGTTCTTTACGACTTGGTGCAGCACAGTGTGCCAAAGCTTGATGGAGAGTGCACGGCTGGGTTGCGAGAAGCCTGATGGATTTGTGCGAGTTCTGCCTTCTCTATGGCTGTGGCTTCAAAATGAGGTGTCAGCCCCATGGCCTGATGGGATATGATCTACAGCTCATGGTTCTGCCACCACATCAGTCCAGCGCTGATGTATGTCGCTGTCCATGGTGCTGAAAGTCCCATTCAAGAGAGGAGCATGATAGGAGTACAGGTTTACTGATGTAGAAGGACATAACCTTCCTCTGTTTACATCACCTCACCTCCTGGCCTGAGGCGAAGGTGTCGCAAGTCACGTGTCAGACACAAACTGACCCTTAATCAAGTACAGCAATAAGAGTCAAAAACCAAATGATTGGTGATGGAGTAATCCATAATTTCCCAGAACTGTATGTGTGTTACAGATACACTGGGTGTCAAAGATCAGAACAGTTCATTTACAATGGCCTCAATCCACAAGCACTTCAAGGACAGAACTGACGATATTAACAGCAGCAATGTCATTTTTAAATTATGACCCTGCTGCAATACACATTAAGGCTGAGAGCTTGTAACAGATTAAGGTCGCAAAGTTCAAGCAGCGAGACAGATTTAGAGGTGCACTGTCTCAGGTTATACTATTTAAATGCAGGGAAGTCAGAAGCAATCTTGATCACTCTCATGTTGCTTGAAGTGGCAGTTAAATGTGTGATGAATACCAACAGAAGAACATGGCAATCAGCTGGTCCTGCAGCCCGGAGGGTAAATGTGCCTAAAATACCAGCACTTTAAATATCATGTGTATCTGAGTCAAGGCTACTTCTGGGTCTCCTGGGATGATCTTCTAAGCTCCGTGGGCTTGAGAAAATGGATTGAATTTTTATTGCTGTGTCACTCTGAAGCTCCAGAAGTGAAGATGAGATTGAGCTTCACTTTAGACCAGAAAATGTGCTTGAAAAAATCTAGCTCTTTTATTCTATACTTAGACATGGAATCTTTATTTGCCACAGTTTTGAATGCCCTGATCCATCCACAAACAGGTGAACTGTGTGAAAGAAAGAGGGATGTATGAGTCTGAATTATTGAAAACTAATTGGAACTAAAGCTAAAAATGAAAATTCTGTCATTATTTACAACTTTTTTTTTAGCATAGTGAAAAAAAAAATGGGACATCGTTTTTTATATTTAGTGATTAAAGAATGTGTTTTGTGTATTAAAAGAAATCTCTCAGTTAAGAAATCTGTCATCTGTCACTTTAATAATAGTTCAAAAACCTTCTGAACTAGGCGTCAGAAAACACTTCCCTCTCACACGTTCTCATCCAAGCAACACCCCACACTCTCTAACACAGGAACATGGGAATGTATCAGAGTCATCTCACACCCCTCTTTATCACCCCCACCTCCCTCTCACATCAGTCCATTTAAAACAACAGATACCACCTGATGCCTCCCTCCTGCACGAAAACACACAGATGACACACGGGCCATGGCCCACACACATACACATACAACCAAACACCAAGAAACCCACCCACCTCTTCTTGAGCCCTGGTCAACCAGTGACTCATGACTAATCAGGGTGCACCCAGAAATGGCCCTCAATAGAGGCTTTTATGACCCCCACCTTCTCTTCTGGCAAATCAGCAGGAAATGGCCAATTGCGCTAACATCACACATCCGTATAAGACACAGAGCCAAAAGTATGACGGAAAGAGCGTGCTGTCGAATACCAGAAGATGATAGACAGAGACAGAAGAGAAACAAGATACTGAAGACATGAATAATGATGCTAAAAAGAGTAAATGACAGAAAGAGAAAGAACTTCTGCTGTTTTGAATTAGTCACCAAAATAATTATGTAGCTGGCTAACACAGATAAGGTTTTGTTGAAACTGTGAGAATGATTTGTGATAGTCTTGGAAGCATCAGTTAGAAAGGTCCAACAATTATAAATAAAAGCAAAGAATGCCAATAAAACTTTTCTTCTCATTCTTTCTGAACCATATGGAATTTAAAAAAAATCATTTTTGTTAAATTCAGAGTAATTTTGGTGGTGGGACTGTTGAAAATATTGGCACGGTAAGAACAAATAGGAGTCAGCAGAAAAACTCCTACTTGTTGAGCAATGCATGATCAGCTGATATTTTATAAATAAAGCACATTTTGAAGTTGGTTGAGGATTACAAAGTAGGACTGTCACACCTGCATGACTCATGTTACACCTCCAGCTTCAATTTAAAATGGAAACAAGCATGAAAATGCAACAGTGAGCGTGTAACAAGAATACCAGTCATGCAGAGCAGTACTGTTAAAACTTTAACGTTAAATATCATATCAAAAATGTTATTTTTGCATTGCTAGTGGATTGTTTTGTTAATTTTGTAAAAACAGTACACAATTAAAAGAGATTGAATGAGATTCTTAAAACCAAGCAATAATGTTAATACTGCGTCTAAACCGGACATTATGAACATTCCTAAAACATTCAAAATAACATTTAACGTGTCTGTTTCTTAATGGAAATGTTTTGGAAACATTCTTGCTAAAATTGTTAACTGGGGAATACAGCAAATACCCAGTCAGCAGAACGTGAAAACATCCAACATCCAATTTGAGACTTAATAAAGGTCTAGTGTTGGTTGTTTGGATTGACCCATTTTTCCTTAGAGGCTTAAAAATTAATTTAGATTTACAGATACTCCCAATTTAAATGCAAACGTAAAGGTGTTGCTTTGCCTTCAAAGGGTGACCTTACACCTGCCTGTATTAATTTATCATCTTGAGTCACCTTGGCATACAGCTTTCATGTAAACAAACTCCCCCAGGCTTTAATGAATGCGGGGTGGCAGACTTGCTTACATGTGTATTTAGAGAGTTTAAGCAAAAGATACTGTTTAATAAAAAGACCAAAAACGTTTTCATTGCTGTACACAAACACTGACAGGTCACAAAAACGTCTTTTTAAAATGGATTAATAATTACAGCAAATTTAATTAGCTCTATAGATGTATTGTGTAGTTATTAAATCAGTTTACTTAGTCACACACAACTCTCATAAGCATTAAAGTGCTCAAGGCTGAGGTGGACTGAGGTGCTGAGGTGGACAGTCTTTCCCAGCTAACAATTTTAGGTTGTAAGATTGTTTCCCTAACACTTTACAAGTTACAAAACATTAAAAAATGTTATTTTATTGTTCTACGAACATTCAAAAGTTCAAAACTTTGAGAACATTAGCTAACATTATGAGAACATTCCCTGTTGCCTGGGTTTCTATTGCCCAGAGGTTGTGAAACATCTGACTGTGTATCATTTTTCTAACACTGCAGAAACTAAGAGTACACGTCTTCACGCATATAAACAAACATTAGGAAAAGACCAGCATAAATGGTGTTGTTTTTCTATTCTAGCTGGTGGACCAGAACAATCTTTTGGCAAATCTGGCTGATCTGAGAAGTTTTGCTGGTTAAAGGGACAATTCACCCACAAATGAAACTCATTATTTACCCTCTGTCATGTTTTCCAAACCCATCTGTTTCTCTTCTGTACACCACAGAAGACGACAATCAAAAAGGACAAAAAGCAGCATAAGCAGCCCATGTGATTTGTGCTATTATACTGTTTAAGCCTTCTGAACCCAATTGATGAAAATGTCATTTTTCACTGTAAGTCTTCCTCTCTTAACTCATATCTCATTCATGTCTGACATGATCTTAACACGTCATACCTGATAATGAACCTGGATATGATTTGAAAGCTGTTGCTAAGGGATAAAGTTGTTGCCAGGGATAAGTGAACGTCTTTAATTTGTGTTTATTTTCCATAAAGCTTTCGGAATATGGAGTCCACCTAAGTCATATGGACTACTTTTATGGTGCTGGTCTGAGATACTGTAATATTCTGCTAAATTTCATATAGATTGATTGGACAAGAGGGCGAGTAAATTACAGAAGGCTAAATAATTATTTTAACTTAGTTAGGGACACCAGCACAGTACATCCAGAATGCATCTTATGGTATTTTCAGCTGGAAAGACTAACACAAACAAGCTGGTATTCAAACCTTCACTTTGTTCAGACGGTAACCTCAAATTACATTATTTCTGAGGAATATGTAACCTAATCAGTTGTTTATGAGCTTACAGCCAATGTCTAAAAGGCTATTAAACACGTCTAATGTCCTCACAAATCATGGACTGCAGAACAATCTACAGAAATGATTACCATCGTTCATTCATGTACTGTGGAGCTTCAGCTCAAACAGCAGAGACACTGGAGGGCTGCTGTAGTGAAATCTCTGTGAAGGGGAATATGAATGTGCTGTATTTAGAGATGGCAGAGCATGAAGAAAAACCTGATGACTGACTGCTCTCCACCTCAAGATCTCATTCAGCATGACCCCTCTACACAGGAGAGGCTGACAGAGTACAGTCTATCACTCCTGCTTTTTTGAACTGTCTGTGAGTGTGTGGAGCGCAGTCTATATTCCCCTCTGGCTGAAAACCTGCCGACCTGCTCTATGATTTAAGGTAACAACATAAACACAGGGTCTTTACACATGGCTGCACATGGCATGCTACAGACTAAAACAGCTGTGCTTCTGTCCACCTTTAGAACATCAGTTAGGAAGCAACAGACAGCTCAAAGACATCAGCAAACATTACTGTTATGTAGAGGAGTAAAATGTTGACGTATGGGTACAGGTAAATGCATCAAACTATAAATAGACTTGTATCTAATACAAGTATACAAATTAAATTGCACTTTAGTATAGCAGTAAAAATGGACTAAACAGTGTTTGAAATTAAGGGACACTGAAGACATCCCATTGAAGGTAATTTGATGCACAAAATTTGTACATTAACCTCACAATTTTTTTTCAATGTCCTGACCATGTAAAACACCTGAACACACTAGATCTTAAATCTCTGTACAAATCCTCTATATCTTTATCGTCAGCAATGGCTATAATTAAAACATATTGCTTAAGGTCAGTGTGTTCAAAAACAGTTTAAACTGAAACAGTTTTCAGTGGATGTAAAGTTCATCCGCCGCTGTAATGTGATTTGCTTGTAAGATCATTAAAACGACAAAGATGAAAATCATGTTGTGATGACCTACAAAAAAATGTTCTTTGTACTTCTGAAGGGCGAAATGAAATTATAAGTATCAGAAATGTACTTGAGCAAAAGAACAAGCATTCAGCTTCAATAGCACTCTAGTAAAGTACAAATTTCACAAGATAATACCTGATAATATAATAGTACTCTATAGAAATGAAACCCATTATTCATATACTGGAAGTTACAGAAGAGTCAAGCAGTAAGACAAGTATATCTATATATAATGCTGAGGTGTTATTTATATAATATATAGAGGTATAGCTATATATACTTGAGGTGTTATTTCTGCTAACAGTTAATAGTCTAATCTCACATGAAGAGGTTAATATAAATCTCATTACAATCTCCAATTTCAGTACAATTCTCAAAGGTTAATACAATCTTATTGAGAGGTCAATGTACAACTTAAAAAATTTGAGATAACCTTCTACTGCAGCAAGCACACACAAAACAAGATAATCAAATGGACCGCTGTACATAATCTTATGCTGAACAGCAGATAAACTCATCATACACCAAGCTAAACAAAAGCTTAAATATATTTCCCAAAATTCACAATTGTCATAAAGTCACTGCATTTTACTTTAATGACTGAGCATTACAATATAAAGATCTGAGATATGCAAGTCAGTGCAGACTGCATCTCTGTTTTTATCTGCATTTTATCCCCTTGTCAAAAGCAGGAAGTCTTTCATCAGCCACTTCACAGTGTTGTTCTCAGCAGAACGCTGGAATAATTAAACATTAAACTGCTTGTGTCTGAGATTCACAGCAAGATAATGTGCTCCTGTTGCTCAGCTGGTAGAGCATTGCTTTAGCAGTGCAAAAGGTTGTGGGTTCAATTCCCAGTCAACACATACACTGACAAAATGTATAACTTGAATGCACTTTGGATAAAAGCGCCTGCCAAATGCATAAATGTAATGCAAATTAATGATAAAGAAACATTACGATCATATGCACCAGCAGTAAGTGTTTCTTAAATAATCCAGCTTTAGGACCCAGATTCTATACGGACACCAAGTTGTGACCCAACACTGTACCAAACCGGTTTATCATTTAAAGATGTCTGGAGATGGGCATCCACCTAGATTGATTAGCTTCTACCAATTAACAGAAACATAAAGCCTATTTATTTTGCTATCCTATTAATATGGTTATTAGTTGAGTTGCATTATTAGCATTTCTTGCATTGTTTTTTTCCCCCCATTTTTGGGTGCTGACCCACCTAGTTAACAATATGAATTCATGAATGCATGTACAGTCTAGTATCTGAAACCCATAAACTGCATAAACTAAAATAAAAAATGAATCCAACTGAACTGCTGGAATTAACACTATAGTCCCTTAACAGAGTCTCCTAGTTACTGATACATGCTTGAATTTTAGTCACATCAAACATTACATTGCAAGTAAACACAGCTTGCAATTGTAATGAGTCTGCCTTTGATCAATAAAGACTTTGTTTTCTTTGTGTGTGCATTCAACCATGTTCAGAGCTGATGAGTTTTCTCTGTGTGCTTCTCACATTCAGAGCTGAGTCATATGTATTAATGAATCTTCAGTGCAGTTCCTTTCACAACCTGAGTGGAAAGACTCCAAAGATCAGGCGTAAATCACAAGGGCCCTCCAGACTGTTTTGACAGGGGCCCTTACAGAATACACCAGACTATGTATTTTGAGACCAGGCTGAACGTTTCATCTCTGGTGTACGAGAGACTCTCTATTTGTCTCTCCCTTATACACACATTGCAAGACCTTGGCACTCAAGCTGAGAGCAGACAGATGTAAGAATTAAGTGGGATTAATGTTATGGACTATATTTACTGTAGTCAACAGCTGATGAGAGGTAATGGGATTCTGTACAATACTGGGTCAGTTAGAGCATGATTAATCTTTTTTTGATATGCCAATTAAAGAGATTAAAACATGACATCATACATAAATAAGGACAAATATAATGCTTTTCAGAAACATGAAGATTTAAGGATTCAGTTTTCATTTTGTCAGGTAACTTAAAACGGACTTCATGTAGTAACATCTAAATTAACCAGATTTAAAATGTCGAAACCTGAAAGCTATGCTTCATAAATTTTATCCATATAGCTAACCAGCTTTATAACTAATTGTTATTTTTAAAGGAATTTTTAGAAAGAAACATCCTAAAATAAATAATTAAATGAAACAATGAGATTTTACCATGAAATCAAAATTTAAGAAAGACAATTCTTACTTTTAATGGAATATTGCAGTGTTTATTATGATGATTTATCCGTGCATGTCAATTTTTAATCTTTAATCAAAAACATCTCTCTTGCAATGTCATCTTGTCCCTTGATGACATATGTCTCTAAATTGACTGTCCAATGGCCAGGCTATTTCCATTCCTTTTTCTCATTCCAGAAGCAGTTTCGTTGGATATGCATCACAATAAGTAAGAAAAAAACATCACAACTTCGTTTCATGCTGTCTTTAAGTATCTTGAGTCTGGCTCTACAGAAGTTGTATTCCTCAGAGCCTGGCTCAGAATAATCAGAAGATTTCCTCTGAGAGAACCAGTGACTTCTTTATTCCCTACACATGCAGAATGATCTACTTAGGGGATTCACTACAAATAAATGTGGTTGTCACTGCCTAAACTTAGCAGTTCCCATCATGCACTAACACTATCCATCACTGAAATTGACTGTCCTTCAGTGAAACACATGCCTGTGGCTCTACACAGAACGTTTAGCATTCTTCTTATGTTATTCAGTACCACCCGCTACCTTTCTATCCTTTTTCATCTATCTGGTGACTGCTTCCTCCCACACTTAAGAGAGTTTCCTCACCAGCTCATGTGTCTCAGCGCTGTAAGAGTAGGATTTCACACAACCTGCGCTTACGGTCAGATGCCACCTTCCAACACTAGACACCATCTCCCCACATGTCCCTGTGGAGGAAACCTCCATTCATACATGCTAACACAACAGTTTTCACAAAATGCATTTGTCAGAAATGTTTTGAAAAAGGGATTTAAAACACAATTTGAAACTCAGATAAAGATATAAATAATGTGACTTTAATAGACTCCATTCAGTCACTTTGTAAGTCTGGAAATTTAGTAAGCTGTCATTCACCTTTACTAAGGTGTCATTCAGTCAAAGACCTCTACAGGAGTCTGTGATGTTTGTGAAACATGACCTAAGAAAGGACTCTCAGTATGACAAGCAGGTGAAACGACCCTAAACTCTAATTTTGGTCCTTGTACTCTTCAGGCAAAGCTGATGCTGTTCAGGGTTTCACGGGTAAGATTTCAATTTACATTTGAAAAAGTAAATGAAATGCTTTAATAGAACACAGACAAGGGTTCAAAAATTATCAATATTTCATATGTATTATCATACATAGTTCTGGAGAAAAAAAACAGCTGTATTTCTATTTTACCTTGACTTCAAAACCAGTTTTTACTTTATTTTTTTTACATTTATTATATTTGTATGGCGATTATTTGGAACCAGTATTAAATATGACTTTGCACAGTCATTTTATTTAGATGTGTTTTGCTGAGTTAGCTGTTAGAACAAGACACTTAGAGACAATATTATTTCCAAAAGATTCATACGCCACGAAATTGTATAGCCCCATGAGACATGAGCCGCTTCCCATATAAATTTTATATGTATAAAACCTTTTTTGCTATTTCTGGATGAAACTCAATATGTTCCTTCCATGGAGTGCATGTTGATAAAACACTGATATCCTGTGTTAGCTTTAGTGACATCCCAGTTAATACTAGGTTGTAAGAATGTTTCCCTAATGTTTCCATTAAGTAAACAAATGTTAAAATTGTTACTTTGAAAATTCTAGGAATGTTCAAAATGTCCAAATGCTTTTAGGCATTGTATTGATGTTATTGCTATTGTTTTTTTTAAAACATTAAAAAGTTCTCTTAACAATACTGCAAAAAGGCTTTTTGATAACTTTTTGAGAGAACTTTCAGAAAACTTTGAGAACATTCTGAGGATGTTCCCTGGTAGCTGGAAAAGCTTCCATTAATAAGGAATAACTAAGCCACAACAAAGTATCTGCCCTTCTATTCACAGTACAAGGTTTTTGTGCTTGTGCTTCAAAATGTCAGTTCTGTTTACTAATCCATTATTTCTGCATGTCTGTTTGCATGAAGCTGGACATAAAAGACTGAGCTGAGAAAATTTGAATCTCCCTCATGTCAATGTGGAGGTAACAGAGAATAAATGGAGATTGAAATGTACAAAGTAAAGGTTAGGAAGTAATTGATTTGTCGCTACAGAGGAGGTGGTGAGTTAACATCTCCTGTTGTCACCTCAGATCCACATTCAGCAAAGTTCTCCAAAGAACACAGGCTTACAAAGTTTCTGATCCAACTCACTGGACTGAAAGCAATCGAGTTATTACACAACAGTGGTTGGCTGTCTTGAGGCGCTGTCCACATGCATAAAATGACAACGGTGTTTCACAAGCAAGCGATCTCGCTTCCCAGAAGCTGTTCCCAAAGGTTTCAGATTATTGTGCCAGGAGATAAACTCTTGTTGAGATCTCAGTTTCTGGGGCCTGATCTGTTTATCTGAGTACATACATAGTGTCCCAGGATCACTGCCACAACCTTCACATGTATATTCTTACAGATTTACCTTGCATTTAAAGATACAGTCAAAATGACATTTCTGTCTTTGTTTACTCATCCTCAAGTTATTTAGAAGTGAATAAAAGCTTCCTTTGGGGTGAATATGGTGTGAGATGACAAATGTGATGTACCCGAGCAGGACATTTGTCTGGATGTTTTTTGTCCTTGTCTGTCTTTTGTCCTTTGTCATAGAAAAAAATTCCAATCCACCATTCAGATTTTAGGGTTAGGGTTTTGAACAACATTTCCAACCAATGGAATTCCTTCTGGTTTTAAGGGTCAGATTTAGCCAATTATAATTGTTCCAACAAAGGATGCTTATCCAGAAACATGTCTTACAAGGATAAATGACGTCATGTTATAAGAAATCTATGTGGGTGGCCTAGAGCACAGACATAAATCTCTGCGTCTATCAAGCTTGTGTTCTCCAGACACCGTGTGTTTTATTCTCTGTGCTAGAGCCATAAAATGAAATCAGCCAGAGGACAGAAGAGTTTCCTTACAGTCACACACTGTCATAAAGGCTGTAGTAAAATTCAAGCACTGACAAACAAACATGGCAGGGTACAGCTGCCTCAGATGGTCTTTATGGTTTAATCGCCCCCCTTGAAACGACCCTGCCACCGTTTCTTCCTCCCTGCAAACAATGTGAATCATGTTGTTCACAATGTGTAATTGCTTAAGCAACATTGCACCCCAAAAATGATATATTATATATGTTCCTCCTCAAGACAGGGGTTTTGAATAAACACAAAACACTTTTCCTCAGGCCAGCACAAATGAGTCAAAGGAAAAACACACATGACAAGCAAGAGCAAGCAAGAGCTAACCTATCCCTCATCCACCCCAGTTCTCTCAGCACGTATCTACTGGCAGCATTCACACTGTGTGTGTGTGTGTGTGTGTATGAGCCATACATTTAATGTGCTTACATAACCGCAAGAAGAGAGAAACACTGACTGCTTGTGAATTCAAGCAAGGAAGCCCATTCGCCAGGGGCCCAGGGCCTCTGCAGTGATCACAGCTCTTCTCTTTGCCGGTTCTGCTTGCCACGCTCCTCCTCTGAGAGCATGAGGAGTGTGTATTTTTCTGTGTTGAGATTTTTGGGAGAGAATGCTCAGATATGCTATTTGGACCCACAGGGTTCAAGATTTGGCTGGCTTCATTGTCTGGCCCCTGTTGTTAGATGCTAAAACTACACTGTGAGGGCCCAACAAACACCTCTTTATTATAGAGGTTTCACTTTTATTGTCCTTGTCTGCTGCCTGTGACATCACAACTCAGAACAGTGGCTAGCGAAAAGCAACAGCTATTGAGATGTATGGGAAGGCTAACAGATACTGTAGCATTCTCCAGGTATAATAGATTTTTTTGGCTTCTGCCTCTGGTGTCAACAGAATGTGCTCGTATCGCCCGCTGGGTCTGTCAGTATGAACGGCATCGCCGAGAGACTTCCTGCTGGCTACAGCCAGCTTTGCATAATAGCTGCTGATGTTCAGAAGACTGAATATTGTTCCACACTTGCCAGTCTAAAGCCAAAGTTTAAACTTTTTATCCCAGCTAGTCCAGAACAACTCAAACCTTGGTATTGCACAACCTGCAACAGACAAATGAGCTTAAAACCTTCTAATCACCTTAGGGCAACCATCTAACTTTTTTGTTTTTTCTATTTGCTGTTTTGGTAATGGGTTCTGCATCAGGTATCGATTAACTGTCCGGGTGGCATTAATCTGGGGCAACAGGAATATAAATGAAACATAAGGCGTTGTGTTGTGTACAGCTCTGGAGCTGAACAATCCCTATTACAAACCGGGGCTCTAGAGAACTAAACAACCTCTGTGTGAAGAGCGGAGAAACAAGATCTGTCAGATCTGAATCTGAATTCATCCATTTCATCACGAAAATCTTTGAGCCATTGGGAAGATAAGTGATACCAATTATAGTTTAATACTGGAGATGAAACAGCAAAATTAGCTTTATTTGTCAGTAATTTGAAGACACCTGAAAAGCCCTAAAATAAATCTACAAACCTTGTGCTCGTCATAGCAGCCCCATTCTGTCAAACTCAGCTTCTTTAAAATGACTAAGTGAGATAGGCTAGACAAACACACGTATACTCATTGTGTCAGCATCACTTTGCACGCAACAGAGATGAACAATAGCAATTTAAGAAGCTGATGAGGCCTTCATTTTATAAAACTAATAAAAATGAACCAAAAGTGCCCTTAATAGAAAAACAATCCACTTTTATATAAAAACTTTTTTCCCCACAGAGGAAGCTTTTATACTTTAAAGGGACAGTTCACCCAATAAATGTAAGTTCTTCCATCATTTACACACTCTTGTGTCATTCCAAACCTCTATGAGCTTTCTGCTTCTGAAGAACACAAAAGACGACATTTTAAAGAATGTTGGTAACCAAGCAACAGTGGCACTCATTGACTTCCATTGTCTGGACACAAAACCACTGAGAAATTTCTCAGAGAAATTTCAAAAGTCACAAAGGTTTGGAATGACTTGAGTAAATGATGGAAAATTTCATTTTTGGGGCTATCCTCTTAAAGGACATCCTTTCATATACCATATTTTCACATAAACAAGGTCTCAACCTGCTCAACAGAAAAATCAAAGCAATAATGTTGTAGATAATGACTCATTTAACTGACAGAGGTGGGTGAGGTAAGAAGTATTTGTGAATATAAGAAAAGCTGCAGTGCTATTTGCAGAAGTACAGATGGTGGAACAAAGACACGTTCGTCCACTGATGTCCTCCTTTAGATGTGACCTTCAGGTCCAGCATCAGTTGTGCTCTGGTACAGTTGGGGCTGATGGCTGGAATAGCTTCATGAATAATTTGTGTTGACAGAGAAGGTGGCTTGGGAGAAGATAACAGCACGGCACAGATTACTGTGTTACAGAAGACACTACTGCTGTTCAATACGAGGCTACTGAAATAATGATTACTGGCTCCCAAGTCAGCACAAGCAAGCTTAAGACCAATTTGACACAGAGACAAAAAGAAGAGATATATTGTATTTAGTACATAACAGGTTTGTAAGCTTGCTGGATCTCTGTGTTCCGTTATGAGTCCTGTACACATCGCTGCTGCAGGAGACAGATGAAAAAGGGAATCTTCTGCCCTAGACGCTTATACACACACGTATTGGATAGAACAGGAGGACAGAAATAGTCAAAAGAACATCACACATTTAATACAGGGGGTGTAATATCGCTCATTGCTCTGATGAAATGTTGATGAAATTAGATATTGTTAGATCCTCAAATATTGCTTGTGGAATAAAATAAAACACATATACACACAGATTTTTTTTAAAAGTAAGTGGTGCCTGTGCGGTACACCAGGGTGTTGCTATGCGGTTTCTAGGGTTCTTAGAATGTTCTGGGTGATTGATTGTCCCAAGAATGTTGAAAAAGAGGTCAAAGGAGTGAACCCAGTGTTTGCTTTTACGAGTGACCTCTTAAATTTAACTCTATTTTTATATAATCAACAATAAAATAAATGAAAGAAAATATCATACCTTTCTTCCAGTTTGGTGACTAAGCCAAAATAATGGTCGTCTAAGGAAGAACCACTTTTGAATAACAAATACAACATTTTTTTTTACTTTATTTAAAACTAACTTTAGTAGTAAGATTGGTCTGAAGCAGTATAAAGTCTACAGCTCACTTTATGTTTAATTAGGATGAGTGACAATTAAATTCATGTATACAAAGAGGCACAAATTTCCTTTAAAGTCCTCCATTCTGTTATCCGTCATATCCTACACAACAGTTCCTCTCATTTGATAAACTGCTCTTTACACATCTTATACAGCACTTTAGGACCTTGAGTGCTCAAATCATCGCCATGGGAACTGTTGGCAAGACATATTTGACAGGAATATAAAGTACTAACTCAATAAGCTTAGCAAAGACCGACTTCTCGTAGTTTCTACACAGATAACCAGCTGCCTTTACATAATCCAGTCATGCTGAGTTAAAGCCAAGCTAAGTTTAAGTGAACAGATTGCATTTCACCACCAAAAAAGATGAGTGGCTGACAGCTTTACGTCAGGAATATCAGAGAGGTCAAGTGGGGAGAGTGGGGTGCAAGAAAACGTATGCTGGCAGAAGTTTTGAGAGCTGAGTGTCTGTGATAACAGACACCGCTCCTGTACTGGCAGAGCCCTGCAGAATTCTCTAGAACTAACCACCACCCAACACCAAAGCCGGAGGGTATTTATGGGAGTGTAACTAAGTTTAAGCTGAATATAATAACCCAGCTAACAATTTTAGGTTGTAGGAACGTTTCCCTAATGTTTCCACTAGGGCAAATGTTGTCATTATTTACTCTGTATTGTTCTGAACCTGTTAAACCCTGTTTATATAGTTTTATGATGTTGTATAGATTTGCTGCTCACTGTTTAGCACAGAACAAGAACAGACACACGCACACGCAGTTTAGCACCTTTCTGCTGTCGACATGCCTTAGGCTGATGTTCGTGTATTGAAAACATATGGCAACTAGGTGTTGTGAGGGGGATGACATCATACATACAGATGTAGGAAAAGGATCCCGAGGGAAACTGAGCATTCTGTTATGATGACGTCACGGACAGCGGTCAGTTACTCTGTGGTCTGCCTCACTGCAGCGATCAATACCCCCTTAATGGGGAACAATTACATGATTTCTTTAATAAATTGCTACATCACAGTTATTTGGCAGAGTGGACAACTGGAAAGCAGTCTCTCGAGAGCAGGTTACATTTACATTACTGGTAAGTGCTGACTAGGGATTCATGACTGTACGGGTTTCTCCATCCAAGCTTGGGGTCAGGAAAAGAAACCCTTTTAAAGATCCTTTATGAAACCTAACACTGTGCCTGCCAACATTTAAACACTTGACTAAAAATAAAGAGATTTTCCTAGTTTAGGAGGCCTGAGATGTGGTTTACTTAACTAAATCATTGCAATAGAGTTATAACTACTAAGGCTCTGATCCAAAACCTAGTGAGATGCCTTGAGCTTGGCGCAATGCATTTTGGGATTGTTGTAGTTGTGTAAGTCAAATGCAATGCTGCTTTAATATTCAGCCAAAATGAAGTACTTTAGAAGGTAATAATTATGTTGGCTAACTTCTGGAACAGAAGTTGGCCTTTGCTTTGGAAGTGTGCCTATGATGTCCCAAAAATGCTGACTACGCAGGCAGCTCACTAGGTTTTAAAGCAGAGCAGGAATATTACAGGCACAATTAAGCCCTGATCATAAACTCACAGTTACAGCAGGTAAAGCCTGTTACATAAGCCTGCTATATAAGACACTGAATCACAGGCTACAGAATTGATCAATTCTATGACCACATCCGACCCACAAGTCCAAGCACTGCACCACAGAAGTCTGCTTGCCTGAAATTATCCCCTTGTTTCTGAATCAAAGGGCTGCAGAGGGCTATATGACAGCCCCTGGTGAAGACACATCCATTGTCATTCCAGAATGCTACAAAGTAATGACTCATTGCACAGGGAGAAAACTGAATCAGGAGGAAAGCACATAGCTCATCTTTAATGTGGCCGCCCCCATATTACACACTGAGACCTGGGAAATCACTCAGCACTTCACATGCTTCTCAGCTAACAGGGAACATTCTCAGAACATTGGCTAACATTCTGTAAAAGTTCTCTCAAAGTTATCAAAAAACCTTGCAAAAATGTCAGTAGAACATTTTACGATTTAAAAACATTACAGAATTAAAAATGTTTAATTAACGTTCCTATAACAAGCAATACTGTTAATACAACTTTCAAAAACTGGACGTTTTTAACTTTCCTAGAACTTTCAAAATACCATTTTTAATGTTTTTGTTACTTAATGGAAACGTTAGGGAAACGTTGCTAGCCAGGTTAGAGATTCAGATTTAGACACATCCTATTATTTAGGGTATTGTTTTGAGTACCAAAATGGCTAAGCATTATCATCAGCGCTCTTGTAATAACATCCCTGTCCTTTTGTTTATCTAGCATTGAGAAATACATTAGGTGAAATGCCGACACACTGTACCTCTGAATCAAATGTCAATGCAAACAACACGTTACATGCAGATCACTAGTGGATCATTTGCCGTGTTTAAAGGTGAAGTGTGTAATATCAGCATTACTGGTGGCACGAAACAGAATGGCAAACAGGTTTCTCAAACACCCCTGCTGCCCAGGGTTAAGACAAACAGGAAGTCCTGACAAAAACTTACCCTACTGTTTGAGCCAGAAATGTAAAGCTCTCTAAAAACTAATAAAGCAATGTTTTGAAAGTGCAACAGAGCCTTATACTCTTTAGTAAATCAACTTACTGTATAGATGATTAACTTATGTATGCATCTCTTATATTAAAATGGGAGAGCAAGACTTCTTTTAACATTGACAAATTATACACTTACACTTCTACGTGTGGTGACATTTAAAAATAATCAAATCAGCCCATAGCAGATGAAAATGATTGATGAATATGATTAAAATGACGCCCACTCACATGACATGAACATCATGCAGATTATCAGACTGAAAAAGCTGTTTTATTCTACATGAAGCAGGTCTGAATGCTGACATTACATGACAAGATGTGCCTGTAATACTTTTAGTAGTAATATTAACAATACTGTTTGTTT
This sequence comes from Chromobotia macracanthus, assembly GCA_036877525.1. Taxonomy (NCBI): domain Eukaryota; kingdom Metazoa; phylum Chordata; class Actinopteri; order Cypriniformes; family Botiidae; genus Chromobotia; species Chromobotia macracanthus. Next base: position 6,137,117 of record JAZGTH010000017.1, read on the forward strand.
TATACAGTACTCTTCCTTTGCTCAAGGAACTTCACAACACAATAGACATATCAAAGACATCATAACAATAAAGGCTGAGTCAGAGTGATGCTACAGTATAGAGCATGTTGTATTAACGTTACAGATTTAACGCCATTTAAACCTTGCAATTGTGTAATGTTTTTAAAACCTTCCACTGAAAGTAAAAATAACGTTTTTGATATATATGAAATGTAACGTTCAAAAAAAGTAAAACAAAATAGCTCTCCCAAAAATGAATTCTCACATAGAATTAAGATGACATGAGGGTGAGTACATTTTGACTTACTTTCTTTAGTTGAACGCATTCAGACCATTTATTAATTCACTGGAGTCTTATGGAATACTTTTATGATTGATTTGCTTTTTGAAACTTCAAAATCTCAGGCACTATTCAATGCCATTACAAAGCTGGGAAGAGAAAAGGAAATTATTTATTATAATTCAGATTGTGTTCAGCTGAAGAAAGAAAGTCAGCCTATACTAAAGATTGCATGAGGTGAGTAAATAATAATAAGGGTTTTTTGCATGAACATTTTCTTTATCTCTAGTCTCCCAAACAACCAACCAGCTGAAATAACTAAACGGGTCAGCAAGCAATGGGCCATTAATTAAAACCCCTCCAGCTGCAGTCCTGTATGATACACACAGCTGACCTCCTCTGGTGTTCAGCTGATCTGAGAACGGAGAGAAAAGGCAGAGAGGCATTATATTGTTTCTCAGCTGGTTGTTTCCCTGCCTCTCCCTCCAGATTTGTGTCAAGGTTTTACATCACTACCCTTATTAATGTTACGCTCTGAACCCAAGGTCACCTGAGGAGGAGACGCACACAGCAGCAGAAATTACTGTTTACACACCAATACTTCACATTATCCAAACAACTGCTGAAGGATTTCAACACACAAGCTGCTTTCTGTAAGCTAAACTGCTTTAGTTATTAAATGAATGCATGGCAATTGACTGATGCAGTTATGTAATGAGATCATAAATAGAGAAGCACAATTAATTTGTGATTGTATCTGTACTGATGTGATTTTATTACCTGATGTTGCCTGAAGCATGTAAAATGCTGGATTACAGTTTTGGTGTAAACACTGTTTTTTAATAGTTTTAATAGTTTGCATGTGTAAACAGATAGTAATATAGGTTAATAAGATAAGTCATTGTATTGGTTATTGTCTGAACTGTTACACTGTAACACTGTATCACACTAAATTTATCATCCGTGTTCTATCATCCATATAGTGTTCTACTGAAAGATAAGATACATTGTTTTTAAAGTAGAAAAAACTAAAGTATAACAGGATTAAAGCATTCCTGATACTTGGAAGACATAAAGCTTTGGCCTTTAAAACGGGTAAATAACCCAACATTCTCCTTATTCCTAAAAATAATATCTAACCTGTTTCTAACCTGAGCACAAACAATCTCTCAAATCTTTTGGTATTAAAATAGGATTTCTGCTTATAATAAACAACATTCTGTAACACAAGCTCACAGCCTCTTTCACCACAAACAAGCTTGAGAAGAAGCTTAATCGGGACAAAGACAGATTCCTACAATACAGCACACTGTAATATTATTGATTAAAACATTATCTGGTGGAGAAAGGACATGATTCCATTATCAAGTAATATGTAGCTGCTGCTTTACAAAAGCCCCAGAAAAAGCCAATGGTGACAAAGTACAGCGGCCAGTACAGTTTTAAGTTAGAAAGTTTTATTGCATATTTCATTTTTATGGCAAATACTATACCATGTCTTCAGCCGTTTCCTCAAACATGAATGCATACAGCACTTACATGTGCTACTGTACATAACTCTTATAGTGCAAGTCTGAACCTTTTCCAACACTGTCAGTTTCTGGCATGTGTATCCTGGGCTGTATAGTCTGTCTGTATAAACCCACATAGAATCGGTGCCTACAGAACAGGGCAGAAAGCTTTGCCGTTTTCTCTAGCATTGAAATACCCTTGTGTCTTTGTTTATTTACAGCTGCAATCCGACTTCAACATACATAATGAAAGTAGGTAAAGTAACCTGCAATTTTGTGTTTCAAACAGAGATGGCGTTAGAGAGGCAAAGGTTATGGATTGCAGCTTTAATATTTTAGTGAATTTGATTTATGCTCTCATCTACTTATCAAAGTGTTCAACTCGACTCCACTTGACACATTTAACATTCCCCATAATTCCACTAATTGTCCCAAAAATCATCACCCTGAAAAAAAATCCTCAGATTTCATTCAGGCCTAATCTTGATGTGGCAATGATTAGTGGTCACTAGCCAGGCAGACAGTCCTTTAAAGAGAGTGCTGTGTGAATGAGAGTCAGATTGTGCAGCCTCAGCGAGCAGATCGCTTCAGTACCAGCCTATAAGGCATCTCAGTTTGTCTCATAATTTCTCAGCTGTCAGCCAGAAGTCGCCCAGCCACTGCTGAAAGCAGAAACAAGCAACGCTGAGAAAAAGCAACAACCAGCATCTCAACAGCCATCAGCACCCTTTCAAAAATGCTGCGTCCTCATTCCTGCCATATTTCTCACCCCCTGCTCTCTGACCCCATCATAAACATGCCTTACAACATACTGTGTGTGCTCTACAGCATCTGAGACCTCACGACCCAAAGCTCACAGCCAACAGCTGTTTTAGTATCCTATGTTGTTCACACATTCTTAAATCACTTTAAACAGTGACCCACCCAACCCTGAGCCACATACCATGACCTCAACATGTGCAACCTTATATATACCATCCTGCAGATGTTCAGACTGTGAGGCTTTACAACCAGACACAAATGGAATAGCAAGTGGAATGACGGTTTTCTTTGGCCTTGATCTTCTGGCTTAGCGTTGAAGATGTACTAGAAAAATGAGAAATGCAAATTGCCCGGCATGGAGAAACGGAAGAAGCAGTATTGAAATGAAGATGCCAGTGAGTGGAGTATCTCAGCTGATGACATGCAGCTTTAACAGTTGTCATCCACTATCAGACTGCTGTGGCTTTGATTTTCAGGCAGACATGTTTAATGTATCTGCAATGGTGGATTTGTGTCCTTTACATGCCGAGCAGCACTCTGCATGCCCTGGGAATCACACGCTAACACAGTAATGTCAAACTCAAAAGCTTTGTGAAGTGAATAAGCTGATAAAGATTTTTAGCAAAATTATATAATTGCAAAAACAAAAATATGACTGTTTTTAAAAGTCACCTTTGAAACCTGGCACAGAATGATTCAAAAGAATTAAAAGCTAACAAATAAATAAATAAGCAATATCATACAAAAGGAGACATTTTTAAATACCGATTTTAAATTTTGTTTTTAACAGGGATGGTGGTAGAGAGGCAAAAGTTACATATTGCAGCTTTTAAAATGAAAGATACAAACTTAAAATAGGGTCAATGTTGATATGTTCACTTATACTGTATATAATTTATATCTAGTTATAGACAATATAATACACTCTTTTCATTTGTATGGCATCACTATTATCCTGCCTGCTTTATTAAAAAGCCTTCACATTGTAAAGGCTTTAGTGCCTATGATGCCATAAAATGCTGCCTGTGTAGATTTTGTAAACTGAACGTTTTGGATAGGAGTGTCTGTCTAAATTAGCTTCAGCAATGCTTGTCACATTTCCCTCATAGTCCAGCTTAAGGACAAATGGAGATGATATAATATGCAGATGGCATGTCTGGAGGATATGTAATTTATTATTTTTTTATATAATTTAAAAATAAAGCATTATTCAAATGTTCTTGAAATAACTACTGTTATAGTAGCTTTCAGATTTAGGTCTCAGCTCATGAATAATGCAGCAGCAAGATTACAGGTGCGATTAAACATGAGTTCATCTGCATAAAGGCACGGTTAGCTGCGCCGACTGTGACCCCTGACCCCTGAACATATGCCACACAAGATTATTCACATCAGTTCACATCAGACATGACTCAATAAATGTCATTTACAATGCACTTTAATGTGGGCCGACAGAGCATGTTTCTAAACAGAAATGTTAATAGAACCACTTGCACAATTTGTCATACATCAGCTCAAGAATACCATTCCAGAATAACCTAAGACAGAGCATTTAGTATTGCAAATATGAAAATTGCCAATGATTCTAAAGGACAGTTCTTCTGTGCCATGTAATTAAATCAGACTCAAACAAAAATGTTTAACTTTAACTGTCTTAAGACCTGTTCATACTGTGTGTATACAGTCCACTGATGGAACAATATAAACGTTTGTTCACACAGTCCCATCAAAACTGTAATAACCTGTATTCTCATCCATTCTTATTCTTTATTGCTGCCTTCCAACACAACCCCTTCCTTCTAAACTGTTCTGATAAAGCACCATGCCTAACTGATACAGAAGTAGAGGAGGGGAGTGGAGGGGCTCAGGAAGAGACTTTCCAGAGTCCCAGTCGCCCTGCTGAGAGAGAGACCCATAGGGTGTGTCTTCTTAGAGAAGACAGCCAGACAACCTAGTAACTTGAAATAATCAACTTACGAGGTCCTCAGAGATGAAATAGGAGATGATGACAGGGTACAACAATAAACACAACCTCAACAGTGCTGCAGTGTGTCTGTGATGCTCTGGAGGTCAATAAGAGCAACAGGATGATATGCAACAAGATGTATTTAAGCTAGAGAATTCACCTACTGATGAGAATGATGAGAATTCACCTACTGATAGTGTAGTTTTTTGAACTTGCCTGCGCTTTATGTGTTGTTTTAGCACCCTATTTATTAAATGAATTATGCAAATCAGTTAATGGCAAAAACAGACGGTTTAAAATTAGAGCTGAACGTAATTTGTACACACAAACTCCCCATCTTTCAGGCCGGTTCAGAGCAGGCATACTTTACTCTGACTGTACAGTATCACTCCAACACTCTAGTCCTGACACACAAATTAGCTTCTGAAAATGCTGTCTGGACATCTACCCAATTATAATGCTTAATTTGATCGTCTGATGAATTACTACTGTCATAATCACAAGAAAATTCAGTCAAATGGACTTTTAAACTCAATTCGAACCACCTGCTTTTCGCAGGCAGACAAATACTGCCAAGATTTATGAATATAATATATAGTAAGTCAGACTTTCCAGTGCATGTTCACAATAACATTGAGTTCATTTGAACACACCACAGTGTCGTTTCAGTGCATGAAGGGCATCAGAGGTGCTTAGTAAACAAGAGACAAATGTTATGCACAGAAATATGAAGCACAAAAGTAGTGTGACTTAAGTAAACTCTAAGAGAAGAGTGATAAATACATGGAAAACTGCATAGAAATATATAACAGCTCCTCTGGTAAAAATAAAACTCCCTTCACATCCCAGTGTGGACAACCTTAGCGTGTACACAAGACTAAAGTTTTGAAGTCTCTTTCTAGGTCCCTCAACCTGTTCTCTCTCTCTCTCCATCTCTATTGGTTGCTGTGAGTAGGTGTGATGTCTGTCACCTCAAGGCTTCGGTGTACCGCTGTATTACGGCCCATCAACTGTGTGCTGCCTCATAAACTGACACAGCGCTTTAATGGTGACCTCAGTGTTACCTCATATCCTCTGTTCTCATGTCACTGCACTTTACAATCTTCAATGCAAATACTGATGTTGGCTGGTCACCAGTATTTCATTACAGTATAGTGACTGATTTTTCCTTCAAAATGCTCTTGGGATTTACAATGAGAGAAATTATTTGAAACACTATTATTTATTTCCCATATAAACAATAAGAAAATCGAATATGGTTAAAACTGAATTTTAAAGCAAGGCTGATTTTAAGTAACAATTTTTAACGTGCATGTGTGTCTTAGACACTCAACATGACAGTGTTGAGTGGAACATTTTGCAGGGACCTTCTGTCACACACGCACACAACAAAGATCAAGAGTCCACAAAACAAACGGAGAGCAGCACCCACACATGTTCAGCCACGTTTACACAAGCAGTTATGCAAAGTACTGGCTGGATACAGTCAGCAGTCTCCTCTCCTACTGTAACCAGCTAACCAATCAGAAGGCAAAGCTATGAAGAGAAAATGATTAAGTGAACGAATGACATGTTTCTTTATTCCATTTCCTTGTAATGTCTTAGTGGATGGACTTTATCAGGGGAAATGGAAGTAACAGAACTAACCGGGGGTCATTAGGTACCCAGCCAACAATTTTAGGTTCTAAGAACGAATAGTGTTAATATTCGTAATGTGTAAATGTAATGGAAATTAAATGTTAGTCAAATGTTCACCCTATTCAACCAAATTGTTAGCTGGGGTTATCCTGTTTTTACTTCAGATCAGCCCACCAGAGTGCCTACATATTGTCCAAGTGGTGGCTCTGATACATCATTTTACATAACAGAATAAATAATAATAAATAAATAAATTTAACCAAAAATGTAATTTAGTGCATGTGGCTTTCATCTAAAACAAGAACTTTTAATTCCCATGCACCTTCTTCTTTTGTCCCTGCCTGCACCTCTCTGAGTAAAATACCTCGGCACTTTCAACACGTTTCAGCACATGATAATGAATTTACACAAAATGTTGTTTAACAAGTTGTTTCTACCGTGTTCGGCTGGTGCTGTTGGTGTTAATGAACATTTAGTATGTTTGCACACACGTACACGCGTAGGTTGTAATGTTATTTCATTTTCACTGTTCATACAAGGCCCACCTGGAATCTGTGATGTAGAACTCATCACTCATTCATCTATACTTTACTCATCCCTGAAAGGTTTTTGTGAAATATTTTAGCATTACTGAACCAGCTAAACATACTCTGAGTTACATTTATCCTCTGTGAGAGAGGTCTTGATAGAATCTGGTTTAACATGCATGTCTCATGGCTGGACGTTTACCTCAGATCTGTGTATGCCCCGCTCTAGGGACAGATGGCGCTTTAGCTGTCCTGCCACTCTGCTGTGCCCCATGTGTATGTTCTCATCCTGTCCTGGCACACAGAGTTGCTCTCTTTGGCCCAGACACCCCTCTTCTATATTTATCACTGATTCAGGCTCTTGCTTCGCTCCTGGCTTTTTCACTGCCTGTAAAACAGTTCCTGTGGCGCTAATCTGTATGACAGGCTGCTGTTCTAGCACGTTTTTTACTTAATTGTATCCCCCGTGAACATGACTTTAGCTTAGCGTGAACGTCGGCCTGTGACATGTAGATGAAGTGAGGCAATACAGGATCACTTATGCTGAGACGAGGGTCTTATGATTTATTCAGAGGCTGGGGTGTGGGACAGGATTGAGCAGGAAAGGTTATTTTTCCAGCCTGCGGAGAAATTGATGACTTTCCGCACGTGCTCGCTGCACACTGCAGTCAATGAAACCTCGAGCTGTGGCACTACAGCACACGCAGAGAGAGAGAAAGAGTGAGGAAGAGAGAGTAAGAAAGAGAGAAAGAGAGAGAGAGAGAGAGAGAGAGAGAGAGAGAGAGAAATGCAGCTCAAATACTTGTGTCTTTTTCATAACATCTTTCATAACATCTGTACGTGGCTGTGCATGTAGACAGAGGACATGTGATACGTGTATGTTTGTGTGTTTTTTCCTTTATAAATTTCACAGCAGCAGTGTGTAAACCAAGCTTTTCCTGTCTGTCTCATACCACAGTGCTTTAACACCGTCAGACACTACTCATTGAACAGAAAAACACTGATGAACACACACACACCCCCAAAGCAGTGGGCAGCTAGCACTGCAGCGCAGTGGTAGCAACTGGAGATAAGGTGCCTTGCTCAAAAGGACCTCAATCATTTCCTGCCAGCTGTGGGAATCAAACCTGCAACCTCCGGTTTACAAGTACTCCTTAATAACCACATTATTTATTTTCACTGCTGTCTAGAAACTGAGATGTTTATTCACTGATGTACCCTGCTTCTCTTGAGAAAAAGAGCCCAGACTAGCAGGCCCATTTCTCTTCATATTCTTTTAAAACCAAATGATCTGGACAGTGCTATTCAAACAGCATTCGACATCCACATTGTATGTCCGCAACCTTAGCAAATTTATTTCATGTTTCATCTAAAATTCTTTTGAGAAACACAAATATAAAACAAATGATATTTAAATAACACACCTGAGCTATGAAAGACTGAACTCCAGGATTCCTTTCCTTTAGGGGAGTTATACACTGTCATGTCATATGTCACCCTGTAATCTGTTATCCATTTTAAATTGCTTGTTTTTCTACAGACAGTCAATCTAATGATGGCTTAACCACGGTGACCCAAAGCCTTGTAGCTATTTGTAATGTGGTTGTAGCCATTAGATATTTCATAGAGGTGGGTTTAATTATTTCTCCCCCAAAGAATAAGTGAAAGCTGAAATCTGAGCAGGCTGTAATTACTCGATGGCTGCTATTATGTACTAAGCAGCATTTTCTCCACCATTCAAAGATGAAGTTAAAGACTGTGCTGAACTTAATTGTTTTTTTTAAATGCATTATCTCCACCTGCTTCCATGTGTTAATGAGTTGTTGGCTCTTCTCACTGATGCTCTGGAAGATCTCTGGAGAACCTCAATGCCAGAGGTCTTGAGAAGGTCACTGTGAGTACTACTGTGGTTCTTTGAGGTCTTTGTGAGGGCGGTTCAGCACCAGAACAACACTGAAAGCATTACGGGGGAGGAATGAGTGTATGAATGAGAATGAAGTGTGGCTGCTCAGTGATTCACTGTATAAGACTCCGAGCTGAAGAGTACAGAGCACATTTGCTGCCTCGGACCAACATTTGTCAGTGAAACATTGAATACCATGAACACTAAAGTCAGAAAGGTTTGACATTTGTTTGATGGCTAAACTGCCTAAAGTTTAGAACTAAATTCTTAATTCAAAGAAATTAATCTGGCAGCATTTTCTCACCTTCACGTCATACCAACCCTGTATGAATTTCTCTCTTCAATGGACCCCAAAATAAAAAAAATTGAAGAATGTCATCACACTTGGCCAATGTTGTTCATGCAATTATAATGAATAAAGACTGTAGATTCAAAAGAAACATATTAAGATGCATTGTCATAAATAATGACTTAATGTTTGGTCTGTTTCTCAGCCAAAGCTATCATATGACTTCAGAAGACTTTAAATAAAGAGCTCAAGTCATATATAGATTACTTACTATACTTACTATATAGCTCGTTATTTTATTATTGGAAAATAGAGATTCTTTAGAACTTCAGTTGTTGAAAGCCAACAGGGTTTGAGCAACATGAGGGTACGTAACTTTTTTGGCTGAACAGCTTCTTTAAGCAAGTAGTGTATTCTTAGCTATTTCTTTCAAAAGCTTAAATTTCACAGGAGTTTAATTTTGTAAATGAACAGAGCTGTCCTGTGATGATAATGGTGCCTTCAATGAGGCATCTTGTGATGGATTATAATGGAGAGTCTCAGGTCAAAATGAGGAGAGCTTAGTGAAGACGTATCTTCAAGAGTTGACCTTAAGCTTCTTCTGCTGTTCCTCAGCGTTTCTCAAGCCTTCAGCTTTCAGCTGACTTCAGAGTTCTTCTAATTCTAATGCAGACCCTGACACATCACCAACAAATACTAAATGTCAGGCCACCTGACATTTAGTATTTTTAACATTTTTAACACATTAAAAATGTTAAAAATGTTCGAGGAATGTTCTAAATGTCCAGTTTTCTGTACATTGCATTAATGTTTTTTATTTCTGTAACATTTTTAAAATGATCCACTAACAACTTAGGAATAACATTTTGAAGTATAATATATAATGTTAAAAACAGTTCTACTAACCTTACTGCAAGAACGTTTTTTAACTTTAACTTTCAGAGAATGTTAACCAGTGTGTTCTGAGAATGTTCCCTGTTAGTTGGTTCTTTTCAGAAATCATCCAGGACGGGAAGACATGAACAGCAAGAGACACAGTTACTAAACAAAGCAAATGCTCAGTTATGTAGATGGCTGGGAGGTAAACACCTTGCTTTGAGGGGCTTTAGTGCTTCTGGTACATCAGCTGTCTAACTCTACAAATATTAAAGTGTATATAAACAAGTAAGTCCAACCACTTCATATCACACATACTTCACCATTGCTTATTTAAAACTCTTCTAAGAGCAATTTCAGACTGCTGCCAGACACTGCTTTTAGACATCTGCAACATTCAGCTAATAGTCCAGGAGGATGAGGTAATGGATTTCATAAAATATATAAAAGTAAACGACAAAAATGCAGCAACACATTCTCTCACACCATTAGGTTTACCATTACAAACTACATGGTTTACTAACATAGTGAATGTTGTTACGTTTTCAAGATTATGTGAACTAGAACTGACAAAAAATTAATTGCGCCTGCTGGAGTTTATTTGCACCAGATTCTCCAAAGAATTATGCAAATTGGGTAATGACTGTAAAAACAATATAAAAGTTTGGCACACTTTGTAAAGTGAAATTGCCCATCTGGCAGGCCAGTTCTGGGTTCTAAGTTTACTGTGTTCTGGCATGCAGTACTACAACCCAGGCACATTCGAGCTGATTAAAATGCTGAAACTTGTTTACACCGCTTGTGAGGATATATGGCCAGTCATAACTCTTTTCTTTATTATTTGATCATCATCTGGTAAATTACTGCTGCCATGATTGGTTGAAAACATCCACTATTTAAATAGCATTTATATAAAAAAGTGCTAATCTCCTGCTTTCGCAGAAGGTAACAGCTCAACTTTTGCACCATGCAAACAATGCTCACTTCTGTAAATAAGGTGCAATCTATAATCAAAACGAATTGATATAGTAGATAAGAAAGACAGAATATTAATTTATATACTTACAGGCTGAAATACAACACGCAACTGTTTAGCAAATTGCCACTCAGACTCCAGCGTTTCTGTCCATCTTCCTTACACACACATGCGTTCAATAGAACACTGCTGCACTTCATTACAAGCAAATGGGCCTGATGTAATGACATCAGCAGCTCTCTCTGTCACCGAGTATTTACTCACATGCATCTAACTGTTAACGATGGACAAAGATTTTATAAATATTCTTTTATAAAAAAAATACTTTTGTTGTGTAGATTTCGGTGTGTCTAATAACTGTAGCTTGACTTCATCTTGTTTAGTGGCTGGTGCAAATTAACTTAAAGTAGGAAGTAATTTAGAGGAGTTTTAAAGATGACAGAGCAGAGAAGTTCAGTATTGCTTAATGCAGTGGCAGCTCTCTTCTGAAGAGACTTTGATCTATTAAAACTCCACTACTGCATTGGTTGAGAAAGCCTGCAGCCCACACTGTCTAACAAAACCAAAGAGGAAACGTCATTTCTCACACTTCTTACCAGAGCGTCTATAATAAAGGCAATAGCCCATGTGTTGCAGAGCTGACATTAATATAGACACAATTTTAACGATTGGACACTACTCAAGAACCAATGACATGCGACTTTATTGATCTGACAGTTGTCTGATACATCTGACACCTGATGTGTGATGCAGCACAGGGTATTTGATTATATGCAAAGACAAATGAGATTTAATAGCCATGGCAAAAGTCTTCCCCACACAACACTATCATACAGTACACTATATACTGCCTACTGCCTACAGTTTGTATAGATCAATTTGTTTACCCCTACCTGGTTAACAGGGAATGTTCTCAGAACATTCTCTAAAAAAGTTATCAAAAACACCCTTGCAGTAATGTTAGTAGAACGTTTTTGAACACCATGTATACAACATTAATACAATGGTCAAAAAATGTTCTGAATGTTCCTAGAACTTTCAAAATAACATTTTTAACGTTTTTGTTATTTAATGGAAACTTTATGGAAACATTCTTAAAATCTAAAGTTGTTAGCTGGGAATTTATTTGCCAAAAACATTTCACAAAATCTACTAAAATTTTATATGAAAAGATGTAAAAACAGAAAGCGTTTCATCCAGTGACAAGGCTATCAGTGTCATTTAATCATCTTATCTTGACTCTCCTCATGTTACCGTGATACAGTTCAAGACAGCCGAGAGAGCCCGTGACTGTTTGCTGTTTATTTCTGGTTTGTTGCATTGCCTGTTTTAATGTAAATGACTCCTTCCCCTGTGTGTGCGCTCCTGACACTGCCGCACAGACACACACACACATACACACCTCACATCCATCACTCCACAGTGTGTGAAATCAGCTTCAGGCAACAACAGAGAAGCTATTTTCAGGAGTTGTCAATCTCACAATGTTTTATTTCAATTCTTCCAGGCAAACACAAGGTCCTTTCACAGATAAGATGGTGCTTGAAGACGTAAGAGCACATGCTAGTGTACACAAAGCACAGGAACTCACACACAGTCTCACACATATGGTATGAATATATATCCTGAGGCCTAGGAAACAAAGATATTATTCAATCATTTGAGAAATTATGTAAACAGCAACCCCTGAACCTGTGAGTTCTCATCACTCTTCTAAACATCATTACCGCACAATAAAAAGGCAGTTGGAGATCCATTGTGCTTTCTTCAAATTTGATTGGCTCTAAATTACTCTGAGAGGAACTAAAATTGAAAGTATCAACATGGGTAAAATTCCCAGTTTAAACCAGACATTTTTAAAAACCTTCATAATATCTGTGTGATTCTAATGCACGTGATGATGTCGATAAGTCTAGTCCGAGACAAACCACTGCGTTGCCCGTTTGCCCCCAGAGATCAATGTGGTCATTAAACTCAGAGCTTCAACAAAGATTGTGGACGTGTCACTGAGAGTTGTCATTGGCTGATGGTGACACGCCCACTATTTTAGATGACACGCCCACAATCCGTTTACTGAACTGATAGCTAATGAACTAGATATCCACGCGCAGAACCGCAGAATACTGCACTGCTTAAGGCAATATCTCTGAAATAATCAGCATTACTTTTAAATAAACATAAGATCTGTTCACAAAGTCTACAAGTCTTCTATATTTTATACTAGCCAGCTTCCTGAAGCTTCTGCTTTAGGACTTCATGTTAGAAATCCAGACAGCAAATGCAGAGCATTTACCTCCACAGAAGTGCTTAATTAAGCTTGTCTTGAGGAGCTCCTTGAGGTAGTGCCAGACACTAACTGTGTAAATTTAGGTAATGTTTGCTTTGGCCAGAACGGTGTCAAACTGTGGACTAATGAACACTTTGTGAAAGCACTCAGGTCTTTGCAATCACCACTTTTAAAAAATCTGTAAAGAAAGACACTGAGAGATCCAACAGTCTGTAATAAGGTGACGGTAACTGCTCATCAATGCAATTTCTTTGGCTCCACCTACTGCAACCCTATTGGTGGAAAGAGCCCCACTTTGTGCTTGACGTGGATGATATTTTTAAAGACCATTTTTTAAAAGGTAGGCGGACCAGAGAAATATACATTCAAGGAATCAGAATTCCTAGATTTAACCTTAACCCTTACCTTATTGAATCTGTAAAGCACCACACACATACGCCTGGTAATGAATTGTGTGACCTTAGTTTGCACTGGCCCTGCGTTACAAACTTTCAGTCATTCCTCATGCTGTCAATGCCAACAAAGCCTCTGAACTCCAACAGTCACTGGGGTTTACCAATTAAAGCCTGGCTTTTAATTACTGCCTCCTGTATTGCACCATGGCAGAGCAGGCAGGAAGACACCCAAGGGAGCGGACAGCATGAACAGAAGACTGTGTTAGTAGCTTCAGAGTTCCAACCACCTGATGTCCAAATGGCTTGTTGTCTCAAATGGCTTCGTGTCACATACGTCATGTCAACACCAACCAGTTTTAATTACTTTCATTTGAGCACAGCAGATCTGTAAATGACACTACAGGCACTTCCCCCTACATGAAGTGTGCTCAGATTGTACTACTGCTGAACGTGTCAGCTTCTACCCAGCTAACAATTTTAGGATGCAAGAACTTTTTCCATAACATTTCCAGTAAACAGTAAACAAAATTGTTTATTGCTTTTGAAACAATTTTAAAAACTGTTAATGTTATTTTGAATGTTCTAGGATCATTCTAGAATGTTTTGCTTGGTTATAAGAACATTATTCACACAGTTTTTAATAACATTCTGTAATGTTATTAAAGCATTCCACTAACAACTTAAAAATAACATTTTTGATATACATGATCTATAACAATAAAAAAAAAGTTAACTAACATTACTTCAAGAATGTCTTTTGATAACTCTGGGAGAACATTTAGAGAGCGTTCTCCAACGTTGAGAACATTCTCTGTTAAAGCTGGGTAGCCTAATAAGCTGCTATTAAAATGGTCCTTTTGACCAGAAGAAACTGAAATATTGTATCCCAATTTTTTTTTTACTTGTCTCCTTACAAAAAGCAAAAATGGAACATCTTGACCTCATAACATGGAACATTGTTTTTATGCAAATTGGAATATAAAGCACCTGTCAATCACCAAGGGAGAAACTTGACCACCAATAAACAACTTGTCTTCTGTCGGTTTTGATGCAGAAAATTAAATCCCATTAAGCGGTGTAGCGTTCAGGTCTGGGGGGGGGTGTAATTAAACATAACACAATCTCCACAGCCCCCCGTGAGACTGAACAACCAACTCAGAGCCTCACTGACACAGGGACATAAATCAACAGGGTACTGGGATGGTGTCGGGACAGAGCTGCTGCTGTTCTTTGCTTTGAAATGTCACGTGTGGTGTGATCACTGAGGTAGATTAACAGTCAGTGCAGTCGGTATGGATCACTGGACACTGTGCTTACTGTATTATCCACTAAATTTGTCTGTTACTGTACTGTCTAGCAGTAATGGTGAGGTCCATAGTCAGTCCTGGAAGTTGCACTCTCATTCACCTGCTTTCCCATGACATGAATTGTGGACAGATCATGCACATGTGCTGTGGCAGGCTGCTGTTGACTGTCTAAGAACAGAAGAATGTGTATGTTTTCAACTAGCAGCCATTAGTAGGTTCTGACCTGCTGGGAGTCTCATAACAGAAGCAATTTCATACAACCCTACAGTGACATGGTATGTGAATACAGCTGAAAAGGCTTTGACTGAGTGGAGAAACCAAAGCCAAAAGGACAGAAATGTTATGACAGTGTATTGACTATGATTTCAATTTGATAAAGTTTGATGCTTAAACATAATGCTTCACACATTGTGCTAAACCAAACATGAAACATTTCCAGTAACAAGCAATTTGTCCATCCATACTGAAAGCAAAAATGCTGCGTGATATGACAGCTAATCAGAACAGTGAGGGCATTTTCTGTTTGCTCTCTCACAGAGTGCACAGCTAAAGAGTGTAAAACTAAAAACATACCATAACCATTTTCATAACATGATGTGCAGAAAACAATAGTTTTACTATTGTGTCATACAATACACAATGGTTCTACAGTAAATTTCCATAATTAAACTGTTTTTATCTATGTTCCGTGTTTAACATGATATCTTTATATCAACAAAAGGCATGGAAATGCATTTCTAAATCTGAAACAATTCAATTTAGACCTGACAGATAATCCCACACCTACACAAATTATGTCCTCTAAATCAAACCATTATGCTAATGAAAGAATCCTGCAATAGGGATAACCAGATCAGGTCTAATTGATTTGGTTATGAATGTGATCAAGACAGGTTACGAAAATGCTAATTTCAGAGATTAGACTCACCGATAATAATACCTGACTTTTTCTGTTGTAAAGCATACAATCTACTGTACAATACAACACAAATTGGAAAAGGAGTGGAAAATTTCTGGAAAGGCAGAGAGGTTGAATATTCCCAATTTAGAGTGTAGTATGGCCTACAAGAGAGACTGGCACAATACAGAGAGACTGATTGGGTTTTAATCCTCATAAATGCACTGCTGCATAAATCTCATTAAAGCCATCACTGGGTGACTACTGTCATGAGTCATAATGCTAAAATTTCTGCACAATGGACCATTTAGGGTCCCTTACTCTCTCTCTCTGCCATTTCTTCTAAGCATTTGTTCTCTCTAATAATTAAACTTCTCTGTAAGGGTATCCTTAACGTAACATCCCATAACAAAACAGCTAAATTATTCCAGTGAATTTTTTTATCATTTGAAAATATTTGAAATAGTTCAAAACTAACAGCAAAAGACAAACATCAAAGGATCAGAAAATGGCTGAATACTTAGAGACAGAGGTGCTTCTCAATACTCAAATGATGCTTCCTCAATTCTTCACTCCTCCGTCCTCCAGCCCGGAAAATGATCAAAGTCAGCCTCTTGAAGGACATCTCAATTGTCTAAGTGCATCTGGAGGAGGTGAGGAACAAGGATTGAGGAAGCTTCCTGATGAGGCATGGGCAAGGAAACACAGATGTATCTAGGAAGTGTTTTTGGTCTCCTACTGGTCCATCTAATGTTCTTGCCTAGTATCCTGGGCAGAGGTAAAACGTGAGGAAAGAAAACGAGTTTGCACAAATAAGAAATGAGAAGCACCCTAGGAATGCAGATGTGACGTTCTGATGTGACGCACAATAATTTGTAAACTGGCATCTAAAACAAAGCTGATTTCCACAGAAACTAAGAAGGTAGCTTACACCTCCAGTTAATTCAGAAGAGCTCTCTGCATTACCGCTCCACGCACATCTTCTCAGGTGTTGAGATTTTAAGGTCACTGAATTGAATTAAGATTAATCACCAGCACACTGTGTTTTTTTATGCCTGACAGTGGCATAACTATGACTGCTTAAATATTGATTCCACAATGAATGTTTATTCCACTATAACTCAACAAAAACAGAAATGTCAACAATGACACTCACTTTGGGCAAACTGCCAGTGCGAAGAGAGGCACTTGAAATTTCATTACCACTCTCCGGCACAAACAAAGAGAAAAATAATGCAAATCCTGCTTTTCTTATCAGGCAGATGTAGAGGCTAAGGAAATGGGGAACAATCTAGACCGAGAAACGGTCAGCCAATCAGAACGTGCTAATCATGCTGCTTTCACCAGCCAGCCTGTCACTGATGAGGTGGAGGAAGAACCATAAAGACAGACCCGCAACATTTCCCAACATTTCAGAGCGCAGGGCAGCGATGCAGAGTGACAGATCTCTAATGCAGATGGAGTTTTTTTTCTCTAGGGCTGCATGCTGAGATTTCTGTCAGTGCTGAGGAAGCTGCAGACTAGAACATGTAGCCCTGTCCCAAATCACACTGTCCTTACACAGCCTTTACAAAGCACTTACATACTAACTGCAGTAGGATCATCCATATGCAGATGTCACAATACTACATTGAAGGATATTTGTTTTAAATATAACTTGCTAACCGAATTACACCATTGAAATAATATCATTTATTATACAAAAGTTACTTCAAAGTCTGTTTAGATCTGATTGGACAAACAGTGTTCCAATAGTTTTGATACGTACTGTACTGTACAAAAGAACACTTGAATACTGCAGTGTGTACTGTATATCACTCCTGTTGCGTCACTGGGTGGCATTTTGGGTGATCTTGCTCTGACATCATTTGGAACTATTTTTTACTACCAAAACTACATAAATTAACTAGCCATATTGTGTCTAAAACAGAGGTCACTCTATATAAACTTTTTGTTTGTAGATCTGTTGTACAAAAATCACCCTCAATCAAACTGTTGTACAGAACATCGGTAAAGCCGTGATTACTTGTGACACTTGCGTACAGGCTTACAATCGGTCCAGCCTTTGCAAAGTGTCAAATTATATGGTTCCCCTCACCTTGTGGGTGGCAAGATCAAAACAACAAGTTCACAGCTCTTTGACGTTCTTGGAATCATTTAATCTACTAACATTTACTGAGGAACAGCACAGAATAAACAATCTGAACACTGTTTCACACACGTTATATTCAGCTATTTAATTGACTCAGGGTCCAGAAGATCAAGGAAGTGTGTTTATTTGTCACCTTCAGTCGTACCATCACAGGATTTGGATGCTGCAGCAGTGGGGGTGCCGCAATGCCAAGAAGATTAGAGCAGGTGTCAGCGCAGGGCACGAAAAGCTTCGCTGCTTTGTGATTAATGGAGCTTCTCTAAATAATGCCCTGGGTGCCTATTGGTTTGGCAAAGCATCTGGCCTGGAGTTTTGTCTGCAGGAATATATGAAAGAGCAGCAGCCCTGTTCAGCCAGTCCAAGGCCACTGGCATTTATCCTCTGTCTAATTAGCCTGTGCTGTAGTCATATGCTCTTGATCATTCAGCACCATCAGTCTAAATAACAGTGCAGGCTATTCACAGAGAGTAATGACATTTATCAATCTCTAATTTAGACACATCTGATATTCTAACACAGTCACAATGTTTCAGATACTGGAACCTTTTTGCTGGGTTCTAACTACTGGATTTTTGGCTTCTTTTATTAGAGAGACAGAGTTAAAAGGCAGGTAATTATGGGATGGGGATCTGTTGCAGGCCAGACTCAAACCTGCACCACCGTTGTGCGTGCCACATCTCCATTTCAAAAGCTTTCGTGCTACTGCCGGCACTGCACTGACAAAAATAAAATCACTTTTCTAGTATTAAAATAAAGTACTGACACTTTCTCATTTAACGTATTTTGCCTAAATGAATGACCATTGGATAAATTATTTGCTATTCAGACAGTCATTGTTGTATTGTAACTGACAGTGTAAAGTAAAACAGAACTGTTTTGTTTGGGGTAATAATCTTCTTAATACCACTACATTGATACAGAGACAAGGATGTCATGAACTAATTTGTTTTGGTATTCTGTGCACAAGCTCACATTAATAAGTATCCTCTTCTTTGAGGTTTATTTCCGCAAAAAACTTACTTGAAGGAATGGTGAAAAGCACAAAGTTAATAGAATCCTGACAGTTTTAATAATGCAGGGACAGTCTGCAATGTGCTCCATAATAACTCAAAACAAGTAACAAGATCAACCATGCTGACTGAATGAGTCACATAATGTGTTGAATAGAAATAAAAGCGCTTTCCCTGGTGATCAACAAAACATATCTGTTGTGTATTTAAATAACAACAAATAAAATACATTGAGTTTTTACAATACGATGTGCCTGTGTTTGTATTCATTGAGTTTTCAGATTTTTACTATTGGTTCATAAAAAAATATATATATATAAAACACCAAACAAATAATCGCTCGTCTTTGTTTTTGGTCAATCATCCTTTAATATCAGTGAATACGCTGACACATCAGTTTGAATAACTGAACATTTAGCAGTCTGTGAGGAAAAGTCACAAATTATGATTATAATTTTTTGTTCTCTAAGGCATACTGGGATATGATGTCTTTGAGAAAGCGCTATGAGAAAGAGTCATTTGCTATCATTTTGGGTTATTGGTCAATCAACTCACTGCGAGTTTTCTTTAGTGGTAACAAAAGGGGCCACATTGCATTCATGTCTTTGTAAACTGTAAAGAAAACACCTCAGCAGCCAGCATGCACATCAGCTAATCGCACGGAGGTTTCTTTGGCAACCCTGTATCCCCTTTGTCTCCATGGCGATGGTTTGCCAGTTTACATCCAGCTGAAGTGCGGCTGGTCCAGACGTGCAATAGCTCAGTTTTACGCAATAGGTCATTTGCGCAGCAGCTACCCAAACAAACGATTAAGCGTCATCATACAGCGCAGATCATTGCAAATGTAATATTTCAATGATCTAACGTGCAAATGAAGAACATAAACGGGCATTTCAATCATCAAGCAATTGCATTCGCTTTATTGCCATCAAGCTGCGTTAAAGCGACAGCCCATTAATTCATCTCTGCAAAACAGACTGAATGGAAATGTGCTGGTTTTCCTTCTTTATTAGGTCGTTTATCATCTGGCCGTTTTTGTAACTCAGCACACCTGGTAATCACCCATAATAATGGCTTTGTGATTATCTTCTTATTTGTCCAGTTTTTCAACTGCTTTTATTATCCCAGGGTTGTGGGAGAACAATGCAACGAGTGGGAGATGAATGAGCTCACGGTCGCTTTAAACCCGTGATGCACGGTGAGCAATCGAGGCGTTCAAGACTCGTTTCTTACCCTTTGAAGCATCCTTGTCTTCTTTTGGCTTCGCCACTTTTCCGCTCATAGATCCCAGTTTGGATGTATAGATCCCGATTGAGACTAAAACCCGAAATCCTTCAGTTGTGTAAACCCACTCTCGTTTACGAAATCCTCGGCGGATCCAAAACAAAGGTGCCGGGTGATGAGATAAGAGCTCTGCAAGAAATCGTAAATGAACAAAAGTGCATGTTTAACATGACAGGAAAAGTGGTTGTTCGGGTACCTTCTGTCGACATTTAGCACAACGGACCCAGTTAAACACACAGACAACAGTGGTCGAGTTTACAAAGCGCGGCGGTAACAAGTCCGATGTCAGAATTAAACGCAGACCATTGCTGGTCTTTGTTGTCTATGAAAAATATCTCACCTTATCTCTTCCACGTTGCCTCCTACATTAATGTACATTGATATTGGAAAACGGATCCGGTGTGAAGCTCGAGTGGAAACGACCCTGACGAATGAAGAAGAACCAGCGAGGGAAAGGAGAGGGGGATCCGCCGAGTGTCAGTCGACGTCAGCCGTGACACACCGCAAGCCACCGCTAATCAAACCCGAGGAACCACCTTTTGAAACTGTAGCAGACGTGCATTCACCAATGCACCACCTGTAGGGTATCTGCAAACCGGGGTTGATGTAAAACACGCCATGACTGCAAACCATTCAACACGTGAATCAAAACCCGCCTACGTCGCCTGGAGGTGGGTTGCTTTCCGAAGAAACGACTTGTTGGAGGGTTGCATCAGAAGTGCGTGGAGATATTTTCAAGGGAAATTAACTTAGTATAGCGTGAACGTTCGTGAATATGTTTAAGAGAATGAGGCGAAAGGTATTATAGCATTTATTAACGCAATTTTAATATGGTTCATAAAAGCGCTCGATATATAGCTTGTCAGCAACGGTGCGTCACTAGTGACCGCAGACGCAATATGCATCAGTGATGCATTAAACACAAATGATGACGCTCAATATGTAGCATTTCGAAATGAAAACAAAACCTGTTGCGATATTTTTAAAATGCATTGCATATGAAAAAATATTTCGGCTCTTTTGAACATCATACAAAAAGTGATCGTGCACATTTATGTGGCATCATGTTATTCTGTGAAAACGCATCCTGAAGGTATGTTGCGCATTCGCAAACCAGCCGGATATACAGTAG
This sequence comes from Chromobotia macracanthus, assembly GCA_036877525.1. Taxonomy (NCBI): domain Eukaryota; kingdom Metazoa; phylum Chordata; class Actinopteri; order Cypriniformes; family Botiidae; genus Chromobotia; species Chromobotia macracanthus. The sequence continues at coordinate 6,158,310 of JAZGTH010000017.1, forward strand.
CAGAAAACTGTAGACGAGAAGGTTTCATCTTGTCCTGCGTGTAGTCCTGACAATATCTATAAGACAAAGTATATCTCACCTTTTCAGATGACAATGAACCTGTAGCATGAGAGCAGTACTGCATGCACGGGTTCAGCCTTCTCTCCTCAAACGAGAGAAAATTATGATGATTACTTCATCCGTTTTTGACAGCTATCGAACCACGAATATTTTGCTTATAAATAATGGTTTTCCTTGACCTTGTCAATAAGGAATTCGCAGAAAACTACAGCACAATCGGCGTTTATCACCTGACAGGTTGTACTCTTGCAGCACTGGAAAAATGTAATCTATACTTGCTATTTTTAGAGATTTTTAGAGATTTTAGAGAGCTGGACAGCCTCCAAAGTCTCATTGACCAGCCCAAGTCTTTTTTTAAGACACTAGAGCTTTAAACTACAGTATAAACTTCTGCCACCTCTGAAATTGGTCCATAAATCTGTTCAATAAGTCAAATTTAAAGTACACTTTTGTGGGAAATGGTTAAAATAAATGTTATGTTCTTTGACTGGATTTCCAAAATGTTGTTTGCTTCCACAGATACTTACACCATTTGGAGGTTGTGATCTACAAAGTCACCTTAGTGAATTCAATATAATGGAAGGCATAAAAACAGGCCATCCAAGACATATGGGTTAAAGTTGTTTATCTGAGCACAGCACGTCTTTTAAGTTTGCAGTTTGTCAGACGAGAACTCACATCCCAGCTTGAGAGAGGCTGGAGGCTATTCTAACCTTCTTATGCCCTTCACTGTTCCTGTTGCTGTGATGCGCAAATATCACTGCTAAAGTGCACACAGAGTCTGTCAAGTTCATAGCCCAAATATCTTTCTTTAGATCAGTCTACTGACTGAGTGCATCCTGGATTGAAAGATGCATAAGACGTTTCTGTGCTGGATCTGTTAGCATTAATAACAGGTAGAGCCTTTTCAACAGGGAATCAATATTCTGATAGGTCCATTTTGGTTGGAAAAGGTCATGCAGGTCATTGTGATCCCGATCAATACAGTAAAGGGTCATCGGGTAATTGACTTTTGTACAATAATCTCACTATCTGGCAAACTATTCTGCACTATTGGTTATTATTGCTGGTTATTGCTGTTACTATTGGTTGTTATTATCTCTTCTTGTTAGTTAGGATAGATTTAGTCCAATAATTTCAACAAGAAGTATGTAAAAATGTAATATTTTGGTTCAATTAAAAAAAGACAGTACAGAATCAGTATTTTCACTTCATCAAGATCATTTAGTCTCATCACATTTTTTACTTTTAAATTCCCAATTTATATAAATTTAGGCTAGACTTTAGGCTTGTTATCATCAGACTACAGGCTGATGAAGAAATGTCTGCTGTTACTGTATGGTAAATGCTGTGAATGATTTGTTAGTGTTGTATTGATTAGTGTCGACCATTATGGCCTGTCCAATATATCATTCGCTTTTTCACACACACACATCTGAGTTTACATCCTTACCTATTCGTGTCAATCAGGCAGTGCCCTCCACCAAACTCTCCAACACTGACATCATAAACACATTCCTTACTTTAGGAATGCGTTTCAAACCTTCAATGGAATGTGCAGTCAAACCTTTCCCAGCATGTCACATCCTCAAGGGTTTACATTTTGTACCACTCATCTATCAATCAAAAAAATCAATTAATTAAATAAAACAAATAAAATTACAGTGGATAGGATTAAAGACTATGAATTATTTAAAGAGTGGTAAGTCAGTGTTGATTTCCAGGGGTTCCTTGAAATGCTTTTCTGATGAATGGTTGGAACTATTTTATTATGTGGGCAACAATTATCTAAATGTTTATGGAAAAGATCTGGCTGTGAACATCAGCTATGAGTTGACATTAATACCAGCTTTCCACTGCCAGGTCATAGCCATGTTGATGTTACTGTAAGTTTGTGAGGCACATACTTTTTTCATTTGATTTTCATTAGTTTTTCATTTGATCAAAAAAGAATAATGCTTTTGTTCCTACTTATTTAATCTCATAATTTAAAAGTCCAATGCTTTAAATAAAACCTATGAATATCTGATCTCAAATCACCAAACCTGTTTAGCTGGCAGCTTAAATAGAAAATGTTTTTAAGGCAAATGAACGATCAGGAAATATAAGCAGACAATTTTTTAGGACCTTGAGGGATTGTTCTTAAAATACTTTTCTGGGACAGAGAGAAAAGTGTTAGGAATAAAGAGCATGGAAGTGATTTATGGACTGTTGTCATGCTGAGGTTTTAGTTAGATGCCCTTTTTGTAAATATTGATATGTGATGCTCTGGATGAGGCTGATAACGAGTAATTTATTTTTTGTTTAGGCTCCAGTTTCTGCTGATATGACATCATTCTGAGAGCATTCATATCTGGGGTTGGTTGTTTTGCAGCTGACTTTGCAGGGTAATTTACTGTCTAACATCCACAAAGATATTTTTTTAATAGAAAAGACGGGATGACTCAATGGTCCACAGTCTTTGCTGTCTCAGCACATAGTGCTGCATGGTGCACATATGGTTACAATGACGGGTCAGCCAGCTGTTAGAATTAAGGTCAAAGGTCCTTGACCTGACACCACAATTCTGTGAGCTTCAATCTAAAATTGACATAACTGACCCTGCAGGGTTTATAGCTGTAACAGTCACATACAGTGCAGTAGCTTTAACTGAATATCTGGCACCAAGTAAGCGTAAAAATCATCTCATGGTGATTTTTTATGAATAGTGGAAATACTTATAGTGGAAATACATATCTAAGCAAATTTTGACTGATTGACAAATATCTTCAAAAAGAATTTTGATCCATAATATAGTTGGTTCTAATTGTGTGAGACCCCTAGTTAGGGAACAAATACATATATTTTACATACATTTTTACCATAACGTAATACATTTTGTCCTAAATAGTTCTTATTCATTTTAAATATTATTCATATTCACATTATTCATGCTTATTCATTTTTCATTTAATTCTAAAACATTCTTTTTTAAGATTGAAATCAGATTTTGAAACCCAAATTTCTAATGCAGTCTCAGACTCTTGGACCCCATTGAAAATACAGTATATACAGAGGGTGAAGATACAGGACATCACTCTCTTTTTTTGGCCTCCTGTCTCTGCCTCTGTTGCTGCCTGCCTGCAGAGCCCTGAACAGAGTTCTCTTTAACATTCTGTGGTTAAACATTAAGCCTCACAGCAGCTCTGTGGGAAGTGTTTGGAGCTGTGATTAGTTAACAGTAGCTGAGGAGCTCTTCCCTGACTGATCCCCAAAAGACTAGCCAAACAGTGATGAAAACCAGAGCACAGACACTGCTTGTGTTACATAGTTTGTTGTTGTGATATTTTGCCAGGCACGATGTGAACTTTCCTTTATGATAATGAATGAACAACGCATGGGAGTTTGTCTCGTTTGGGCATTAGATGAATCCCTGAAGTCTGAGAACATTATGTACTACTGAAATTTAAAAGGAATAGTACATCAAAAAAATAAACATGCAGTTGTGTCATTGGAAAACCGTGGGACTTTCCTTTGTGGAACACTGAAGAAATAAACTTTAAGAGTTAAAGGTAAAATGCTGTTATTGTTCCCCTAAGCATGGCACACTTTTACCCTAAGTTGCTCCAGAGGGACTTTTGTTCGGTTTACAATTATGCAATCATAATTTTAGAATGTAATTTTTGCCAGCACATATCTCCAAATCATAACCATAGTCCTATCATATCCATGTATTGTAACTCCATCTCTCACCTGCGTTTATTTACAATCAATCTAAATATACAGGATGCAGACTTTGTCTATAGGCCACCTGAGAAACATCAGTCCACAAAATAATTTCTCCTCAGTGTCAGTAGCATTTTCACAGTCATGGCACCTCCTCCATTACTGTTAGACTCAGACTGACACCTAAACACCTGGAGAACACCTGCTCTCCACACCCCATTTAAGAACCATCCGATCAGATGAAAGCAAAGAAAAAGAAAGAGAGTGAGAGAGAGAGAGAAAGAAAGAAAGAGTCCAAAGAAATGCATTTGCTGATTTGAACATACATAAAGTGGGTATTTCTTTTCAACCTCTTACTAAATATCAAGCAGATTGTTTAAATGTCAGCTGCTTAGATTAGGCCGGGCTGGAGTGGCTGTGGGTGTGAAGCATTACCCTTTCAGACTCACAGAACGACTGTGTTAATTAACAGAGGTGCACTCTCACAAATACCAGATTAATGTCAATGGCTACGTCCAGGGGATCTTTCAAGCCTGCAGTCTTTCCATTTATAACTGTGCCCACAGGAAGCACGCAGGCATTCTGTGTGATTTACTGGTGAAAGGGAGACAGATGTCAGAGCCAACAGCAGTATTCACCTTTTGAGAATAAATGGTAGGTTTGTCATGACACATGTCTGACATGAGAGAGATTTCAGTCCTCAGGCATGATCCAAATTTATTCAACACACTGACACACACACACATAAAAAATAAACTAATTATATAATTACACATAATAAAGAACAGATACTGGTTATAAAAACAACCAGTGCTACAGTACCTAACATCTTCTGAAAGACATTCAGAACAAGATTCAAGTCAATGAGCAGGATTCTCTGGCATGACTGTTGAGGGCTAAGTGTCACACTTTTCTTCAGATGCAATACTTCTACCCTTCTACCCAGTCAAAAAATTTTTGGTTGCAAGAATGTTTCCCTAACGTTTCCATTAAGTAACAAAAACATTAAAAACGTTCTAAATTTCCAGGAACGTTCAAAACATCCACTTTTTAGATGTTGTATTAATGTTATTGTTTGGTTATAAGAATGTTTTTTAAACAATGTTTAATTCTGTAATGTTTTCAAAATGTTCCACTAACTAATTAAGAATAACACTTTTGATAGAGATGATATATAGCATTAAAAATGTTCTACTAATGTTACTGCAAGAACGTTTTTGATAACTTTGAGAGAACTTTTAGAGAATGCAAGCCAACGTTCTGAGAAGTTCCCTGTTAGCTGGGGGACTCCAAAAGTCCTAGCCCCCGAACAAAACCCTGAAGGGGGCAAATTTTTGCATGTGTTTTTTGTAAAAAATGTAATTTGCAAAAATAATAGCTTTGGTTCTTTTAGCCACTATGATTAAAAACACACCTACACACTTCCACGTTCCAGGACCTGCAGCTCTTCACACACACACAGCTCATGGAGTGACGGATGTCCGTTCTCAGCCTCAGAGGGGGAAGAAAATAGTGAGGATTTACATGTTGAGTCACTCTTAATCCCTCTGACTGAAGAAACACAGGCACAGATTCCGCTGTATGTGTGATGTGAAGGTTTTTTCTCAGACAGGCTGCTATTCTTAGGCTCTCTGTATTTGTATTCGTCTGAGATGGTGCAAAGTTTATTTTTCTCTCTTTCCTCCAAAAACGTACAAAGCAAAGTAAAGTAATTACAACCTTTCTTAGTCTCTTCAGTGCTGTTTCCTGTTTTCCTGTTCCTCTGTTCTGTCCTGTTTCTCTGCGAGAGGTCTGGTCTCCTATCTCACTGTCTCTGGAGAATAATCAATCTCACTGAAGACGGGAACTCATGAGAAACTGAATTACAGTCAGTGTTATTAAGTATATCAGCTGTAAGTACATACACAGATACATTTAAATGTTTGGGATGCTAAAGACACAAATACTGATCTACTGTACCCAATTACATGTTTATGCAGGGATGGGAAGCATAAAGCCTTACTACTGAAAACTCAGATGAGAGTGAATAACTTCAGAAACAAACTGAAAGTTTTTTAGGTGTGAAACAGATTCAGGTAATCTAGGCAGATTTCCTGAATGTGTATTCTAATGTACTCTTTACAGTATGCTAAAACAGAGCAGGTCAAACAACTATGAATCCAGAGACTAAGTATTCATTATACAGTAGGGGAACACCACCAAGAGATTTTGATGTGTGCAGCAACTGGTGATTATATACAATGAAGAAACAGGAATTAGGACAACCATCGACCTGGGCTCAAAAGTTACTGCACTCTGCGTAAAGGTAACACAAAGCATGGCTATGTTCACTACATACTGAATGTTTTTTTAAAAACAGTATGTAAAATATTCATTATGTAATAAACAATTTTGTTAATTTGTATAACTAATTTGGTAAGTGAAGTCTGCTTGTTCTAATCTCACAATACAGTTAGCAATGTAACATCCACAGCTCCTCATCTCTCTGTTCATCTGCACAGCATGTTACAGTCAGTCAGGTGCTTCTTGAGACCATAAATAAGCTTGCAAAAATGGCCCAGGGACTCAGATGAGCTACACAGCCTCAGCGCGGAGTTCACAAGGCTGGGATGTCTGTGATCTGCTTACTTTCTCTGGGTGAAGATGCTCTCCATAATCGATTACACTGAACAGACATCACATTTTTATTATGTACAGGAGCGAGCAGATCGTTCGCTGCAGCCTCTAATCTAATTGGAGATGTTATCTATTCCCAGCAGCACGGGGCATGTGGAGGGACGCACATCACAGCTGAAATCAATGGTGTTTTGTTATAAATCAGTTTCTGATTCTACAAGCTCCCCATAACCACCCAAACCTTCCCTGCTAACATCAGACAACACCCACCTCCTTCACCCCAAACCAAGACCACTTACAACTTACATAAAAAAGTTCTGTGGCAGTATCAACACAGTGATCTAATCAGATGATAATACCATGTTACTTTGATTTATATCATAGCACTTTTCTGCTTAAAAATAAAATAAAACCAGCATAAACTGGTTTGCTGGCCTCTGTCTGTGTAAGATGGTCAAGGTTAAATAACAAACCAGTCTACCAGTCAATAATTTCTATATTCACATGCTATAGTATTTACACAGTATTGCAAGGCACCTAAAAGAATACAGTGGGATTTCCATAAGAAATGTCACCCCAGAGAACAGAGAACGTTCTCGGCTGTTCTCTAAAGGTTCTCTTATGGTTATTAAAAACATTCTGGCAGTAATGTTAGTAGAAAAAAAAAGTTGTTACAACCAAGCAATAATGTTAATACGTGTATGGTCCAGGCAAAGCTGCTTTCAGAGGCTTTATCTACACACACACGTCCCGGCAGTGTTTTAAAAACGGCTGTGAATTCAAGGCTAACTGGAGGTCAAGCTGGTCCGAGCATTAATGCAGTAATTAAAAAAGTTTTGAGTGATGTAGTCATTTTACCCGGGCTCACAGCTGCAATAACAGTTTGTTCATTGCACCAGGAGATGTTGTCATCCAAACCCCATCTCAACGATGAAAACTCACATCACAGATTGATTGGCGCTCATACAGCGGAATTGATGGCCAGTGTTAATTACTGACGAATGAATAATTCAGCCCTATAATGGATGAAAAGCCCACGGTCAATAAGAAAGCGCCATCTGAGAAGATAACCGATTCCCAAAGGGAAAGAAGCAAGACCCCTTACAGTGGAACCGGATCGTTGTTTGGGCTGCTCTCCGGCAGGCTAATTCAATGAAATTGACACGGTTTTATCACGGGAGGGACTTATTGCAAAAGCTATAGCATAAACTAGTGCAGTCATGTACTTTATAAAGTATTGTGCCATTGCTGAAGGCGAAAGCCAGCAAATGTTAAACTAAATTATTTAAAGAATGAAAATCTTTATTCTGTAGCTTGTTACGTCACTGAGCTATTCGCTGGAGCATGTGCGCCATCTAGTGGCGAGTCGAGGTTTTGTAATAATTCACCAGGCGAGAGGAAGCGGCTTTGAAGGTACTGCGTTGCGTTTTATTTTATAACATCACAACGCGAAAGCAAGAAGACTTGATGATACTTTTACTCAAATTCAATCGAAAGGGTTGCTAATGGGTACGATCTAATGATGTAATGTAACGACAGGAGCTTAGCACCCTTTGAGGGAATAAAACTGAGCATGGAGATAGTCGCAATACTTTGTCATTGATAAATGTGGAGTACAAAACTATTGAACAGATCAGGTGTAATAGTGAACAAACAATAAATCATTTTCTTTATGTCTGCTTTTGTTTCTCTTGCGCAATCTCGGTGCACTTTGGAGCTTTGGCTCGGGTTATTAACAGACTCGAGGTGAAATAATAAAGCACTGAATTTGGTTTGACATATGGCATCGTTTATTTTTGTTTTGGTCTCATGCATTTTGCTGCAGGCCTTCGCAGGTAAGACGCTTATAAATCGGTCCTCTGAGCACTGACAAACAACATTATGTGCCATTTATTTTACTCTTTAGGGGCAAATCGTCCAATTCACACGTACCCTAAAATTGCAGCATTACTCTCTAATTCTCTTGAACCCTTTACCTGAAGCCCCAGGGCCAGTGTTTTTAGATGAAGAGGAAGCAGACAGTATTTTGTCGAGGCGCAGGAGGGCAAACACGGGGCTGTTTGAGGAGTTCCAGCAGGGAAATGTGGAGAGGGAGTGTATAGAGGAAAAGTGCGTCCTGGAAGAGGCCAGAGAAGCGTTTGAAAACGACGAGAAAACAGTGAGTGGAAGCGGAGGTTTGCTGTTTGTCACCCTGCTGTAAAACTCAATGTACGGAACCCGTTTGGGGACATGGTGGTGTGTAAAAAATTAGTTGAGACGCACTTCTATGTATTTTCGCACAAAAAAATGTGCCGAGAATATTTTTGGGAGAAGCTTTTGAGAATGCAAAACGCATTTTTTATTTATTTGCAAGAGAAGGCAAAACATTTTCCTCCTCACCACTTCTTTATCATTTTTTGGTCTCAGCTTATTTTCCCACCATCATGTCCCCTATAAGGAGCTCCATGTAAATGTTTTTTTACATGTTTGGTTCATGTTTTTCAGATGGAGTTTTGGGCAAGTTATGTCGGTAAGCTTTTGTTTAATCATTTACTGTTATGTTTACTTTACTATATTTACTCTATCACATGCTGTGTGCCAGCATCTAGCAAACGGTTAGAAAATACAGATAAAATAAAGACCTCAATCGATGGTATGCTGTCAAATACATGAAATAAAATTAAATGGATTGTCATCTCAATTCTTTAATTCAGCCATTTCAATTCAAGAAGTAAAATCAAATTAGGGAAAGTTTAATTCCGAAAGACAAACCTGCACAGAAACAGTTATCAACATTGTTTCAAACAGATGTTAAAGTCGTTCTCTCGTTTCACTTTTTTAAGATGGGGACCAGTGTTTGGGCTGCTCTCCGGCAGGCTAATTCAATGAAATTGACACGGTTTTATCACGGGAGGGACTTATTGCAAAAGCTATAGCATAAACTAGTGCAGTCATGTACTTTATAAAGTATTGTGCCATTGCTGAAGGCGAAAGCCAGCAAATGTTAAACTAAATTATTTAAAGAATGAAAATCTTTATTCTGTAGCTTGTTACGTCACTGAGCTATTCGCTGGAGCATGTGCGCCATCTAGTGGCGAGTCGAGGTTTTGTAATAATTCACCAGGCGAGAGGAAGCGGCTTTGAAGGTACTGCGTTGCGTTTTATTTTATAACATCACAACGCGAAAGCAAGAATACTTGATGATACTTTTACTCAAATTCAATCGAAAGGGTTGCTGTACGGTCTAATGATGTAATGTACCGACAGGAGCTTCACACCCTTTGAGGGAATAAAACTGAGCATGGAGATAGTCGCAATACTTTGTCATTGATAAATGTGGAGTACAAAACTATTGAACAGATCAGGTGTAATAGTGAACAAACAATAAATCATTTTCTTTATGTCTGCTTTTGTTTCTCTTGCGCAATCTCGGTGCACTTTGGAGCTTTGGCTCGGGTTATTAACAGACTCGAGGTGAAATAATAAAGCACTGAATTTGGTTTGACATATGGCATCGTTTATTTTTGTTTTGGTCTCATGCATTTTGCTGCAGGCCTTCGCAGGTAAGACGCTTATAAATCGGTCCTCTGAGCACTGACAAACAACATTATGTGCCATTTATTTTACTCTTTAGGGGCAAATCGTCCAATTCACACGTACCCTAAAATTGCAGCATTACTCTCTAATTCTCTTGAACCCTTTACCTGAAGCCCCAGGGCCAGTGTTTTTAGATGAAGAGGAAGCAGACTTTTTTTTTTTATCGAGGCGCAGGAGGGCAAACACGGGGCTGTTTGAGGAGTTCCAGCAGGGAAATGTGGAGAGGGAGTGTATAGAGGAAAAGTGCGTCCTGGAAGAGGCCAGAGAAGCGTTTGAAAACGACGAGAAAACAGTGAGTGGAAGCGGAGGTTTGCTGTTTGTCACCCTGCTGTAAAACTCAATGTACGGAACCCGTTTGGGGACATGGTGGTGTGTAAAAAATTAGTTGAGACGCACTTCTATGTATTTTCGCACAAAAAAATGTGCCGAGAATATTTTTGGGAGAAGCTTTTGAGAATGCAAAACGCATTTTTTATTTATTTGCAAGAGAAGGCAAAACATTTTCCTCCTCACCACTTCTTTATCATTTTTTGGTCTCAGCTTATTTTCCCACCATCATGTCCCCTATAAGGAGCTCCATGTAAATGTTTTTTTACATGTTTGGTTCATGTTTTTCAGATGGAGTTTTGGGCAAGTTATGTCGGTAAGCTTTTGTTTAATCATTTACTGTTATGTTTACTTTACTATATTTACTCTATCACATGCTGTGTGCCAGCATCTAGCAAACGGTTAGAAAATACAGATAAAATAAAGACCTCAATCGATGGTATGCTGTCAAATACATGAAATAAAATTAAATGGATTGACATCTCAATTCTTTAATTCAGCCATTTCAATTCAAGAAGTAAAATCAAATTAGGGAAAGTTTAATTCCGAAAGACAAACCTGCACAGAAACAGTTATCAACATTGTTTCAAACAGATGTTAAAGTCGTTCTCTCGTTTCACTTTTTTAAGATGGGGACCAGTGTAAATCAACACCCTGTCAGAACCGAGGCACATGTGAGGATCAGATGGGCACTTACACCTGTAACTGCATGCCAGGCTTTGTTGGCAAAAACTGTGAAATAGGTTAGACAAGATCTGGCATATTTAAAGCGCACCTTGTTTAGTCAATTCCCAAAGATGAACAGAAGGATGTGTTGTGCTGTTTCTCAGTGACAGCCAGACAGTGTGATGTGGATAATGGTGGCTGTGAACATTTCTGTGTTCTGCTGAAGTCTGGCGTGACAGACTGTCAGTGTGCGTCTGGTTACACACTCATGGAAGACGGTTTCAGCTGTGACCCCACAGGTGATACATTTACCTTTAAATTCCTAATGTTGATTGTCCCAAAAATTGTAGTGTTATATGACTTCTGTTTAAACTATTCAAGTTTGTCATATAGTTTATTATATAGAGCATTATATAAAATGTCGAAAGTGCCATTTATTTAAAAAGGATAACCTCACACTTTGCACAAAACAGTTTTAAATTATAAAACAATTGATTAAAAAGTGTACAGTTATTAAATATTAAGACAACTTGTTTACATTTTGCCCAAAAATGTTTTAAATTGTTAAATGTTAGTGCATCATGTCCATAGTTTATAAACAGCACCTGTGGTTACTTTGCTAAGACACCTGATTGAACTTGGATTTGGTTAAAAGGATTTGTTTGAAAAATATGTAACATCATTTGGGTGCAGATCCCACTTGGTTGGATATTTCAATTGTTTAGAGCTCTTGTGGAATATTTGCATAGCATACAGACAAAGCATCTTTTATCTTGTTTGTGTGTTTGTATTTGTTGCTAGGAAAGTTTTCCTGCGGCAGAAGCGCCAAAACAGTTGCAAGATTATTTGACAAAGGCTTCACATCTAAAACAAACGCAACTGAACAATCTTCAAACAGAACGGTCGCATCCCCATCTAGCCTATCCAAAACAAATAACCTGACCACCACCACAGCTTCCAAACAAAAGGAAAGCAAAATCTTACCGTCTTTCAGTAAACTCCCCAGGTGGAATCTGGATGACTATTTGATGTCTCCAGAACCAACACAAAGTCACCCAAAAAGCAGAATTGTTGGTGGCAATCCAGCATTACCTGGAGAAATCCCATGGCAGGTACAGACTACCATGTGAATTTTAACAGTCAGCAAATGTTAAGATCACATTTTCTAGCAGTAAATAGCACATCAACTACAGCTCATATGTTTATGTGAATAAGATGATTTCTGGCCGCTAGGTGGCGCTAGTGGCTCGATCAACGCAGCAAGTGTTCTGTGGCGGCTCTATACTGAGCGAGCTGTGGGTCATTACGGCTGCACACTGTCTGGTGGGGAACCAGAATGGATCATTCTTCGTCAGAGTTGGTATGACACCACAGATGAGCTTCACAGATGATTTATATAGAATTGCTCCAGGCACAGTTTGGTGGGCACTTTAAAAATCAGTCAAAGGGTTACAACAAATCACACTAGTACTTCATATCTGAATAAAAGTTCTTTGTTTTGAGCTTTGACCTAAATTGGGTATTTTGATGAAAGACCAGTTCACATCAGACTAAACATCCATGTTTCACAGGGGAACATGACCTCAACAAGGTGGAGGACACAGAGCAGAATCTGGACGTCACCCGTTCCATCTCACATCCTCGTTATGCCCCCAAATTAAGCCTGTACAATCATGACATAGCCCTGTTGCGGCTGCGCACCCCCATTCGGTTTACTCAAGTGGTACGACCCATCTGTCTGGGACCCATGAGCTTCTCCAACTCCCTCATCCAGTCTGGATCTTTGGCTGTTGTCAGTGGCTGGGGTCGGCTGCGCTTCCAAGGACGAAGTGCAGTGATTTTACAAAAAGTTCAGTTGCCCTATGTGGACAGAACAGTGTGCAAGGAAAGCAGTAATGATCCAATTACACACTTTATGTTCTGTTCTGGTTACTCTGATACTCCTAAGGATGCATGTCAGGGGGACAGTGGGGGACCCCATGCCATGCGTTACCATGACACCTGGTTCCTAACAGGTATCGTGAGTTGGGGAGAGGAATGTGCCAGGAAAGGAAAGTATGGTGTGTACACACAGATCGGTAACTATTACCGTTGGATACAGTATGTGATGGGTGTTACCAAAGAAACAATACTTGTTGATGTGGACCAATGATGTCAAGATCCCTGATCTTGAATTTTTAATATCCTAATGTATCCGTTTATTAAAACTTCCCTATTATAATTTCATAAATACTATATTTAGTCTTCTTTGAGAAATGTTATTAATACATATTAAAAATGTAACGTTTAAGTCACAAGAATGTTTTGAATGTCATTGTCTGAGTACATGTTTGTTCAGCACTGCCAAAGTCAAATAAATAAAATTGGATTATTCCTCATCCACTGAAACAGACAATCATGTTTCACCCTGAAAACATTAACATAAAAATAAAAATTTATGAAGTTATGTACTCACTGACAGATGATGATAATTTTCATTTTTAAGTGAACAGTCCCTTTAAGGCCTGGCTAAACAATGAGAATCCACCATTGCAGTCCGTACAGCAGTTTGTCATTTATGCATGACTATTGCCTCTTTACTGTAACATTTGCATAATCAATAATTACCCTCAGTGAACAGAAGCACTATTTTTTCCTAACGAAAGAATGTCAAGTACATCTAAAGGACTTTCTGCCGTCTTGCTACATAAGAACATGGATCTTGACTTGCGTGAGGATAACTCAATCTCTCATTCTGACAGCAAGAACAAAAATGCCGCTTTTAGCTTTGAACTGTCTCTGCCTTCAAAGGGAAAAGGGGGGAATTGTGGAGCGATAACTGACACTAGAAACCTACTTAAGATTTCAACAGCATGTTTAAAAAGATTTGTGCCCCAGTTCTGAAAATCTCTGGATCTAACACATAAGCACTGGAGGCATCCGATCACTTACATCTCGCCTGTGAAAGGACTGATCTTTTCATCATTTGGGTTGAGTTTCTGGAACATACCAATACAGACACTTTTCATTATATAGGGGACAAAATTCACAAAAACTCAACCTCACAGATATAGCCCTTGTAACAACCTTGTCATGTGACAAACTATCCAGCGTCTCCCTTATATTTGGCATTCACTCCACACCCTTTCTAAAACTATTCTTGTAGAGAAAGTGGGTTTTCTGTTGATTAAACTATTAAATGATTATAAAAATGTACTTCTTTAAATTTCAATAGGCTGTACAAAATCAAACAGAAAATGTTGTTACAATACTTTCAATAAATGTACATTCCTTCAAAAACAATAATTTAAAAGCCAGGTTCCTCTCCCACCCACAAAATTTGATAAAATGCTTTTAGACATTAACATGAATAAGCATAAACACACAGTATGCAAAGCTGACAATATATATGGAAGGTTTCATTTAAGAACAGCACAGGGTATATATTAAGGTACAGTTAAGTTCATGATTCTGGGTGGGTGGTGGGAGCTCTGCGCTGGAGGGGAACAACTTGATAGCGAAATAAATAAATGAACAGCATAAGAGATATATACTCCCGAGCATTTCCTGCTGCAGCTCATTTCCACTTCAAACACTGCTATATCAAAGTCAGGCCTCCAACCGGGAGCCTAATTTTATGTAGTAAATTCATATAAGTCTGCAATCAATATTTAATTAAGCATTCAAAACAGTGGCTATATTTAATGACTTCTGTATGATCTCTCTTCATAAGACACGTCCATCAACATGACTCTGATTCTGCAGTCACACACACTGCCATAACTGTAAGAAACACGTAATGTGAACACATTTAAAAATGGTTTCTGTTCACACTCATGATTCCAGAATTAATTCCAGTTCATTTACATTTGAGGCCCCAAAGTCAACATTTATATTCTTGGCCCCCAAAGTCAACACTGAATTTTCTTTGAATTGACAGAGTTGATTCTGCTTGTAAAGTGCCCAACAAAAGCCTTGGACCAGTCTACTAAATTGAAGAGAGGTAAGATTTGACGGCATGCAAAATTCAGCTGGTTTTTAAAGCTGTGGAGAGATGCAAAAGGCCACAAAGTAAATCTGTGTGCCCTGAATAAAGTGCTTATAAAGAATATTTTCTGAGGTAATAGAAGCCAGTGCACGAAAACTGCTGAGCAAAATCGGCATTAAATAAATGGAAAATTTCAAGTGCTAAGAAAAAGATTATGAAGGAAAGGCATTATGGCACTGCATGGTTTGGCAATGAAGCTCACAGGGAGAGCTCCTTCTGTTCAATGAGGATAAATATGACGATAACAGTACACAATAAATAACAGCACAAACGTGCATGAGTACATTTAAAAATCCTTTACAAACAGGATGTTTCATAGGCCCATGAGCGCTAACTGTGAACACAGCAACAGTGTCTGGTACTTATAGTTCTGATGGGCCTTGATTCATTAAAAACAAGTGTTAAATCTACAGGGACAATCCCAAAGCTGTTCAAATGTTCTACATTTCATCAAGTCAGGAGGACTGAAGTGCTCAGGCAGAGGAAAGATCTTTAGGAGCGCTCTCTAGGAATGCTGGAGGGGCTGGAGGTCACTTGTAAGATGACTGTCCGCACATTTATAGTTTGAAATATAAAAAACAGCTGTGATGCATTCTGATAGCATCTGTCAATGAAGGTCAGTATAAGAACATTGGAAGAACGTTGGAATATTCAGAATACCATCCTGCTGAATCCATGACGCTCACAAAGATGTAGACACATACAATCTGAGTCAATATGTGTTTATGTGAAAGTCCAAGAAGGTCCAAGCACAGAAGGATTTCTTTACGGTGAGCTGAGCTTCCGTGTCTTTCGATTCCCTGGATCTGCAGAGAAGATATTCCTGTATGAATCATTCACAATACATCACAAGAAAACTCAAACACAACTTGGGATGCTGTCACATAAAACACGTTTTTCCAGCTGATCGTTACAAACTTGACACTGTCGTCTCTTCAGGTAACAACATTAAACATGTGTGGATGGAATATGCTAAACAATTTTTATTTGTCAAACATTGACACACAGGTTAGGACAACGGTTACATTTTTTCGCATGGAATATGCTAAGATGTAAAACAATGTCAGTGCTGAAAGGTCAACAGTAGAGCTAAAAACCTTTAGCAAGGAACTACAAATGTAATATTAATGTAGATAATTAATATTATATTAATACTATTAATATTACATAATAAATAATGAAATTAACTGTTTTGATTACTGCTAATTTGTTGTGTGACATGATTATTGCTTGTTGTGAGGACCTTTTTTTAATACATTTTTGTTAAATAAAAAAGTGTCTGAGCTATATTTGGTGTCATTTTATTTTGTGATTTCACCAACATAGTTTGTCATTTCCAAGAGAATGGGGTTCTGGGGTCCAGCAGGACTTTTATCCGTCTCTGTAACCAATGGCAGTAGATATCCTAATGATGTCTCACCTCCGAGCCTGCTGGAGTGATTTTTGATGCTGTCTCCCAGAATGCCCCGGAGGTTGGCAGCAGGGATTCGGCCTTCCTGTCTGCGACTCAGATTCTTTACAAGCCTGTGAACGTAGACAACCACACTGATTCATGCCAAACCAATAAACTAAACCCTATCTATATATGTATATACCCTCTGGTAGGTGCCTGGAACCCTTATCACACACATCACTCACCACTGGCCATCATTCTCCTCATGCTGCAGTTGGATGACATCACCACATTTAATAATCAAGTTATCTGGCCCGTTTTTCCAGTCGACAAAAGCCCTGAATCTGCCGGGTATCTAATGCAAACAGATATAGAGAGTGAAGGCTATTAAAAGGGCATGTAAATGGGGCATGCCAATTGACATCACTAAATCAGTGACCTCACCATGCCACGCTCCAAACCAGTGATCTCACCATGCCACACCTTAAACAAGTGACCTCACCATGCCACACCTTAAACCATCTCAGTGACTGAGATGTGTGCCTCTCACCAGATGCAGGGCAGCCTCTTCCTCCTCAGTGTCAGACGGGTTAGAGAGGCTGTTTGCTCCACTCCAGTCCTCCAGACCTTCACAGATATCTACAGAATAGGGTGCTCCCGGCCAGCCTATTACACACACGTGTGTAAATCCCTACCATTCTAAATCATGCATGCAATATATTCTAGACATCGGCATTAGCCTAACTGACAGCATGCAAGAGATTAGCGCAAGATTGTGCATGTGATATGCAGCAGTTCAGATTCAAACTGGGGTGGCATATGGTAAGGTAATTTACATTTACATTACATTTACATTTATGCATTTGGCAGACACTTTTATCCAAAGCAAACTACAATGCATTGAAGTTATACATTTTCTTAGTACATGTACTCCCTGGGAATTGAACCCACAACCTCTTGCGCTGCTAACGCAATGCTCTACCACTGAGCTACAGGAGAACTAAAGCTGAGTGTGTAGAATTTAACAACTACGCACTCAGCTTTAGGACTGTGGTTGCACTGGGTTGGTTTGGTCTAGTATTTACATAGAATATGTTTCTGGTCTAAGTGTGTGTTTGTGTGGGTGTTCGTCAGTGCAATACTCACTGCGTCTGTTGCGTTGGCGCTGACGAGAGCAGCTGAGCGGGTCTGGGCTGCTGTGACCCGACTCACTCCCCTCTGAGCTGACGGACGCTCTTGGCTGCTTGCTGTGGGACAAAAGCACGACTTCAAGTCAATAAACATACACACATACAAACACACACACAATCTCTCATATGTGAAATAAGAGCCAAACCAACCATCAGCTCAGCATAAACCATGTAAGAAGCTGGCAGATATGGATAGATGGCAGCTGAATTTTGACAGTTGCAGGGGTGTAGCAACCATTATAGCTGACATGAGTCAAGCTGGTAATGTTTATAATGTGCCCTCCCACTTTTGAGATTGTTCCTATGCCCCTGCATTTCAGCATGAAGACATGCTGATAAAAAAAATGTGAAAAGTGAAAAGTAGATACAATCTTGATTTGTTGACATATTGCTCATGAGCCTGAGTCAGTTAGCCCACTTGATCATATCTGTCTAGACCTCACAAAACAAAGCTTTCTTCAAAGCACCATTGGACAGCCAAAATAATGGAGTCAAACCAAACTCTTCCAGTGTTCGATTCCGTTTGCATTTCATGCAAAACAAATGCGGAAATGGGGTTGCAAAGCCTCTCCCTGTGCTGCAGGTGAGCAGGGCACTGCTGGTGAGGTATGTGATGGAGGTTAGAGCGAGGCTGAAGCAGCCAGGGATGTGACAGAGCACAGATCGGCGAGACCCCTCTCCTGCCTGCTTTACCACTGAGCGTCACTGTCGCTGAGTGGGGCGAGTGAGGCGTGGGCTCCGAGCGCGAAGGCACACACACACGCCCCCCGACAGGGACACGAGGTCCAGACGGGGCAGGCAGCCTTTAAGGACCCCACGGGGAGGCCGCACGGCCCTGCAGGAGGACAGGCAACCATACACAGCGGCTTCATCCTCCATCATCATCATCATCAGAAACTTCTTACACTTTATACCTTCATCTAGACTTGGTAACATGGCCATACTTACTAACACGGGGCATACTGGATGTGTTTAGGTTCCAAACAGGCAAATACATAAGACATACATAAGATATGTCAGACTTACACACAGGGTCCAAAATGAACACTCTGTGAGGTAATGAACAATGTGAGGTAAAAACCATTGTATTTAAATCAAGTTGTAAAAATGACATTCTGACCTATATGATGTAAATGATAAAATGCAATGCAACGTATAATTATCTAAACAAAATTGCAACGTGTTTTCATTTTTATGTCATTATGAGACATGGAGAATCTCTTATATTGTGCTGTATGACAGTGATCTGTGGACAAAATACAATAGTTTTAAAATCCAGTGAAACGAAATACAATTTCACAAATAAATATTAATGGCTGGCAGGTGAATTATTGGCAGATGGCGTTGATTTTGGACCCTGTTTACACATATTATGCACATTGCTAAAGCAGGGGCTATTAAAGCGGGTTGGGTTCTGGAAAGGAAGTGTCCAGTAATACAGATTTAATACAGCTAAAAGCAGCTGAAAGCTGGTCCAGCCAAAGGGTGAAGGAAAGAGAGTGATTGTCTTTAAATGTTGAGTGTTGGGTTCGATCAGGGAATATAGAGGGTTCGGGGTTAATGTTTTGCATTGGGTTCTTACCTCACTGAGAGGGGAGGAGACAGCTGCATCTGATCTGAGACTCCAGCAGAATGACACAGCTCCTCTAGACCAATCAAAAAAAGATGACAACAGATTACTCAAAGTGCACAACTAGAAAATATGAAACAGACATATTCAGTTCTGGAAAATGTATTAAGACCTTTGAGTTGTTTCTGCTGGTTGGTCAGGATCTTTCTGATCTCATTCAGCCAGGCAATCTTCACCTCCACTGTGGGTGCCTGTGAGATAGATAAGTCTGCTCTGAGGTTTTTGTATAGCAAGGGTGTATAATATTAATAAGTTCAATGGCCTTAAAGGGACAGTTCACCCAAAATTCGAATTACTTCATTGCTCATCCTCAATTTCTCGCATTAAGTTATCCTATGACTTCAGGAGATTTGGAATATTGGTTCATTCTTATGATACTTCTATAATGCTTTCGTTTCTTTTAGCTTTTTTTTGGGCTTATCAGCTCCAGTCCCCATTTATATGGAAAAAAACAACCAGAACATTTTGCTAAACATCACTATGGAAGAAGTCACAAGTGTTTGGAACGACATGAAGGTGAACGAATAATAACAGATGCTTCATTATTGGGTAACAATTCTTTTAAATGTTTTGTCAAACATGTTTACCTGTATCAGGTAGACTTCTTCTCTACCACTGTACCAGATCTCAAATTTCTTCACATCTCCTTTGACATTTTCTGTAATGCCTACTGCACTCATCTGCCATAAACACAACATTAACTGAACTACAGGAACATTTAATTGAACAACAGGGACATTTAACTGACCTACAGAAACATTTTGTGGACTACAGGAACATTAAACTGAACTACAGGAACATTTAACTGAACTACAGGAACACTTAACTGAATTATAGGAACATTTAATTGAACAACAGGAACATTCATCTGACCTACAGAAACACTGTTTGAACTACAGGAACATATAACTGAATTAAATGAGCATTTAATTGAACTACAGGAACATTTAACTGAGCTACATGAACAGTTGCACATAAACACATGTAAAAGGACCTGTGATTTAGCACTAAGTTGCCATTGAGGCAATAACAGATGTGGCTGTGGCAGCAGTCATTTTATCACGAGCAAATAGCCCGACATAAAAAGATGCATGCGCATGTGACACAGGCAGGGCTGTATCTGATGCAGTTAGAGATTATATGCATTCACAGCGGGTAGTGCTACCTTGAGACAGTGCTTGAAGCTGTAGGAGGGGGTCTTGTCAGCGTTTTCTCCATGCTCCTCCCGGCGTTTACAGAAAAGGAGAGCATGCTCATGCAGGAATAAATGTCTCTGCATGGGCTTGAAGCGGGCCAGCTCCTTTACGCGAGTCGGACCCTTCTTATGGCTGATCCACACACTGAAGGAGCCCTGCATTAACACCCGGCCCAGATCACTGAGATCTCCCTGCAACATACAGCATGTGAGCATATTATCTACATACTCACAGACACTCAAACTCACATGCTTGCATTAATTTTGTAAACAGCTCACCTCATATCCAGTAATGGCAATCTGGTGCATCGAATCATTGACTGATTTAAGCA
Organism: Chromobotia macracanthus; assembly: GCA_036877525.1. Lineage (NCBI taxonomy): Eukaryota > Metazoa > Chordata > Actinopteri > Cypriniformes > Botiidae > Chromobotia > Chromobotia macracanthus. The sequence continues at coordinate 6,179,027 of JAZGTH010000017.1, forward strand.
GGTCCAGCATGGCTGCTAGCGCCCCCTGCAGCTCAGAAACCCTCTCACAGCCTGAGCTGTACTTTAAGAGCTCCTATTGTTAAACACACATTTACTCATTGTCACACAGTCAATCAGACACATTTACTCTCGACTACTTTTCTCTCTATAATTCTAAATCTGTTTGAAAACCCATATTTGGAAAACTACAAGTCACTGCTTTTGAGTGCAATTAGAGGTCTTTTATGGACTAAACTGTAACAGACTAAAACAAGGTTGCAGTCTGCCTTAGATGTTGCATAGATTTCACACTTTTATTAGACTAGATTAGACCTTACTGTTGTTTACTGAAATTAGCACTGATCCAGTTTTTGAACAGTTGAAACTCACACCTTCAGTAGGAGCTGGTACTTGGTGAGGCGCTGGACTGGTTTTAGCAGGTATGAGTCCAGAGCCAGTTTGTGTTCCAGCTTCTTCTGGCATTCCTGAAACATATAGCACACTTTTCAGTTTTCAGTCTTTTACTGCTTTAGTTGCACAGTGATGCTCTACAAAGTATTTTTTAATACCTGGAAGAATGGACAGTCAGAGAACTGTCTCCATAGGGACTCAGAGCGAGGCTTGTTCTGACAGTAACATTCATACAAATGAAAATGTTCTTTCTGAAAACATACAGATATTTTTAGTTAGATCTGTTTTGTGAGAACACACTGATCTGACCACTGTCTTTGTCTGAATTCCTCACCCGCTCAAGAAAACAAGCCCCTACAGCCTCAGGAGTCTCCAGACAGCCCTCCAAATCCTGAAGAAATACACTGTAGATCAAAAACCACCAGGTCAGATTCTTTGGCATCAGTGTTTGGAAAACGCATTATATTATATGCTGTTCAGCAGAGATCAGTTTCTTCCTTTTGCCTGTATATATGTATATAACATGCATGTATATATATATATATATATATATATATAATATGGACTATAGAGAGAGAGAGAGAGAGAGTATATATCATACAGTATGAAATAAAACTATGCACTAGAAATGTAGTATGCAAAACTACATGAATAAACAGCTTTCATGAATAAAAAACTCTTTCAGTTCTTTATTTTCCAGCCACACTAAGCCTTTATCTCTGTGATAGATTGATAAGTTAGACTGACACAGAGGTCACCCAGCTGTCAATCAGAGCGACTTCTCTGCTGATGCGTTCCCTTCCAGCTGAGCTCTCATTGGCTTAATCAAATCCTTATTTGACCAACAGCCATTTAGCTGTAATTAAAGTGCTTTAATTGGCAGAGCGGCCTCCTGCAGTTAACCAATTTGGCAATTTGCCTCAGTTGGGAAGAAGACCCAGCAGGCAAGACAGGTTTCAAAGGCACAGGAACACAGCTGTATACACTGATAAGTTTAATTTAAAATTGGTGGGTTATGAAGATGTCTTGAAGTCAAAACCGTGAGTGTGCAGTTGTGTCTAATTCCCAGACTTGGGGATTTGCTGCTTTATCTCACAGTAAACAGAATCATATTTAAGTCTTCAGCTATTGTTTACACACGGCTCCCTCTAATGAAGTTCTGGGAAAAGTCTGTGTGTATCTGTCTGTGGTCTTGCCTGCTATGGAAGTTGTAGATATCAGGCAGGTTTCCGAACAGCACGTCTCTCTTGTTGCGAAGACTTATTGGAAGAAGGGAAGCGAGTGATGGATTGTCCATCTCAGCCCTGTAGCCCTGTGAGTCCGAACATATCAAGAATGGATTACAGTGCATTTTCAATTTGAATTTTCTCCAGCTTTATTAACCTGTACCACTTAATTAACCTGCAGTATGTGATTAACCGCTATTAATATAAAATCCAGCTCTTCAAAACTTCTGCAGAAAATCTGCAGGATTACCCAGAAGAAGCTGGTGCCGTCAAGGCCTTACAGGGCTATAATGTGCCCTGTAACTTTTGAGGCAAAAAAAACTGAGAGATGATGGTCCCATCCCCAACTCTTCACTCAATGCCACAATTCACAACAATCAACAGAAATGAATGAACAGAATAAAGGTCATCCTACCAGGAGAACAGCCAGCAGCTCCTCCACATAGATCCTCTCTGTTTCTATCAGCTCATTCATCACATGCCTGAGGTCACACACGTTTACACGTTTATCATCACACATCAGTGTTTATTTCAGGCTGGAGACTGTGTCTTGTAGAAGAGTCAGCCAGCAGACTCACCGTTTGAGTAGCTCAGTGCCATCCTCTCCATCTATACAGTACGGGGGAGAGCTGGGAGTCTGATAGTCATGAATCACCTCGATCTGATTCAGACAAAAAAACACACAATGACTTTTATAATCTTCAAAATGAATCACTATGACTATTGGTAGTAAAAAAGGAAGTACAACCTCTGAATTGAGTTTTCTGCCTAAAAGGGAAAAAGTAGGAGCTCACCTTCCTGGAGTTTGGGCTTTTCCTTGATGTTTTTTTGCCTGGCAGCGGGAGGTCAAAGGTGAACTTTAAACTGGAATTAAAATCTGGTTTAGAAGACACTGAATGTTAGAATATCAATAATATACATATAATAATATCAATAATATACATATATTAATATAAATATGCAAAATTTGGTAAATTAAAGAAATATAATAATAATAAAACAGATGACCCTGTAGTATGCATTACTAAATTAGGCTTATCACTGTACCACAAAATCCATACTTACTACTACTGCACATTATCACATCTTATTTACATAAGAGTATCAATAAAGACATTCAAACAATCAAATGTGATGCACACAGGACAGTAAATGCACATCAATGCAATAAAATGCACACAGGACAGTAAATGGTTTTATATCAGTGTGATCTGACTTCTGCAGTCTTTTATAAGACATCACCAGTTTATTGCTGCAATACTTCACACACATGTCAGATAGCTTCTGATGGCCTGTTACCAGCAGTACTGAAGATCACAGTATGTCAGTTGAGCTCTGCACGTCTGTAGTACTCTTTCCATTCATCACTACATCATCTACTGTAAGTACTTCAAGACTACTGAAAGCATACACACTGGTTGCCAGAGATTTCTCTCTAATTATATCAAATATCACATTAGGGCTTGTATTCTAGGGTGGGCAGTACTGCTTTCCAATTTACCAAAGGCTATTTGTCACCACAGATTGAATTGCTGGTACATGGAGTACAGATCAAGGGTGCTTCAATGTGTGACTTGTCCTACATTTCTTTCAGTTTCCACAATGCAGATCATGTTTTGACAGCTTTATTAAAGGGTTCTGAATACATTTCATACCGCAGCAAGTGATATACACAACTAAATAATACTGTTTAGATTCATCTCTCAGATAAGAAATATTTAATGCAAAGTCTTGAAAGGAAGCATTAACTATTTACAAGATCACAAGCAATCATGGGTAAAAACTACTGAGGACAAAAATTTAAGTTGTCTTGGAGCTGAGGTCCTGGAACATACCATGTTTAGGAGAGAAGAGGGGGGATTTTGAGCGTGGTGGGTTCTCTGGCCGAGGGGTCACCAGTTGGACTGGCCGCACAAGTTTGTCTGCCAGCTTTCTCAGGCAGTTCTGTCTGGACTGAATCAAAGCCTGCACAGAACTATGCTTCTCAAACGTCTTCTCTATATGAGTCTGGAAGACAGCAAAGTAAACACTCTCACATTGCCATGCAGCAATCAGGGATAAATAAAAAGGACAACCAATGCAAACGTTGTACTTCATTAATATCAAAAGCAAAAGGATAATTTCCCTTAATTTCAAATGCTGTTTTTAAGAATAACATTGTTGGTGTTTACCTGTAGATAAGGAGTGAGCACAGATTCATACTCTAGAAACAGCACATCAGCGCCTGCAATGAGGAGAGGTGGCGCCCCCTCCTGGAACTTCTCGATATCTCGTAGAGCAGCCTGCGCCCCCTCTTTAGACTGGAATTTATCCACCTGCTGATTGGCCAGGAGGAAAGCCCCATCATCACACCAGCGCTGTGCCTGCATGAAAATATTAGAAAGAACAATATCACAAAGAATAGCCCTGGAATTTCATAGCAATTGCCAGAAACCTTTCTAAATACAAAAATAAATCTGCTAAAATAATAACTGATTTGAAATTTTACAATCACTATCGACCCGATCTTCTATTGGTCAGATAAACAGACTGTTTAGCCCCAAACTTAAACTACTGGTTATGACTTCTGAGACTCAAAAAGAGCAATATTTTAATAGTTTACACTTTTCGGGGCAATTAACCTATGAATGCCTTACTGATGTTGTCTCTTAAAATTACACATTTTACCTTTAAAAAACCAAATAACATTCACATACATAATTTAAAACAGTGGAGAGATGTGTTGTGTGCATTAAATAAAAAGAGTGTGTGTAAATGTTACTCCACCTCTTCGAGGCGCAGCAGTAAAGCTTGTGTCTGCATGAGTGTGTTGCGCTTAGTACTGAGGGCAGAGGTCAGATTGTCACACTGATGTCTGAGTTCATTACAGCGCTGGATGATCAGAGCCATGGCATAGTGGTGCCCAGCAGCCAGCTGATGGCCATGAAGGATCAGAACCTGAGCCCGACCCATCTCCTCCTTTAACACACACACGTCTGTCAGAAAGATCAGTACAGTGAGTGTCTGCACATACAACACAAACAGACATAATGCAGCTACCTGCGCACGTTTCTCCAGGCTGTCCAGTTCTTTGGTGGTCTGCTCTGTGTGGATCAAAGACTCTCCTGTAATGCTTACCTTCCTTTCCAGAGCTCGTAACTTCTCTAAAGAGCTCTCCATCTGAGAAAAAGAGAAAAATACATTAAATACTTTTTAAAGACACTTAAAACTATTCTTGTTTACTTTTCAAATTTGGCACAATGCAAAAATGCTAATATCGTCAATATAGCCAAGGCTGTATTCATCAACTTTCTCCATTTAAATAAACAGATGCAAGGGCCAGAGAAACAGGACACCTCCTGAAAGCTGCGCTCATATCTCAGCAGTTGTAAATATTGCTGCAGTTTAAGGTGGTGTTTGTCAAAGAAGCCGTCAAAAGCCATCTCCATATCAGAGAGCTGAGCCAGCAGCCTGAAGAGACAAACACAGCAGACAAGATCTCAAGTTCACATCCAGCAAAATCATTTTGGAGATGAAATGTTGATGGGTGTTGCTGATGCAGATAATATTTTGTTAGATGGGTATCCAACATTTTAGATTGTAAGAATGTTTCTCTAACATTTCCAATAAGTAAAAACAACATTAAAATGTTATTTTAATTCTAGGAACATTCAAAACGTCCAGTTTTTTGGACATTATTGTTTAAACGTATTAACGTTATTGCTTAGTTTTAGGAACGTTATTCAACTAACATTTTTAAAACGGTCCAATAACAACTTAATGTTTTTGATATATGATATATAACGTTAAAAAGGTTCTAAAGTTACTGTAAGAATGCTTTTTGACAACTTTGACAGAACTTTTAAAGAATGTTAGATAACGTTCTGAGAATGCTCCCTGTTAGCTTGGTAAGAAGATTAAAAACTAGCATCAAACTTTATACCTCTGCATGGTATCCCAGTCCTGAGTTATATCCCAGCTTGTGTCTGAGTTTCCCTCCTTCCTAGAAGTCTCCAGGTTGGAGAGCAGCTGTCGGCCCTCCCTCATCACTGACCTGATGGCATCCTGAACCCACAAAACAAACACACATGCAGTATGTTCTGCGTTCAGTGACATCACAGAGTCATGAGGAAAATAGGAGCACAACAGGGACTTGAACCACCAGAAAAGGAGGTAGGGAGGTATTATCAAAATATAGGATTGTAAATATGGCATCTACCCTGACAAAGGTCAAAGATTATAGAATTAATAAGATGCCTTACATCTGTTACAATGAATGGGGAAAAGTGGAATACTCAATTTAGCTACTCTAGCAAATGCAGTCCCGCCTTTTAGCAGAAAGAGCCAATCATCAATGACTAGACAGTGACGTTGTCTGGGAAAGGGCCCTGTATAGAGTGTACTTGTCAGTCTTTGTACATAATAGTTAATAGGTCGAAATTGTTTTGTTTTAGGTTGACCTTGTATGACTGAAACAGCTGCCCAGAGTCATTGCAAAGATGACTGCTGAGTGCAGAGACTTCCTTGATACATGTTATTTTAAGGTTTTATATGCATATACTTTTCACTGTTTTTCAAACGGAATACCTGATTACCATAGCTTTTACAAATCAGCAATAATTATTGTTTAAAGGAATTGAAAGTTACTGGGTTCCTCACATATGGTATAACTTGTGCTTTTGATGTGCTGTACCTTCAGTCTCCTGTATTTCTCAGTGTGAGACAACAGTAGAAGCTCAATTGCATTGCACTCTTCTGATAACTGGGTTTCAGCCAGCTCTGTACCGAAGGCCTGCAACATCTGAGCAATGTCCTTAACCATCACTGCGAAACTCTCAATGGCCTGTGAAGAGCATGGAAACAATCTCATTTGAAGTTATATTTCTGTGCATTGAAGTTACTGTGATGGTATTGCATTAAACATTACTGTTCTCAGGACGATCCAGTTGCTGTGGCAGTAGTCGAGAGTGCCTCCAAACTCTGAGGTCAGCTGGTTCTCATCAATGTAGCGCAGAAGATCTGTGACTGAGCTGAGCATCACCACCTACATCAGCCACAGGAGCAGAACACACAGGTTATGATAATACTGTGGGTCAGAGACTGTAAATAAAGACACAAGATAAAGCTGTATGAAGTCTTACAGGCATTTTGAGCATGAAGTCTTCCTGACTGAAGCGGAAGCCGAGATCAGTGACAGTCCGCTGGAAGAAGCTGGTCGGTCTCAGCACCAACACCAGGTGGAGGTTTCCAGGGAATGAGGCCTAGAGAGAGAGTGATCATATTAGCAGCCTGTAGATAAACTGGTAAAGACCACCATAGACTGATGAGAGACACAGAGATGGACGTGTATAAAAGCCTAAAGGCTTTAGGGATTTGAGGAGAAACAGAAGAGAAATAAGAGAGAAACAAATTAGACAGAAAGGTGTCACAGTCATATAAAGAGTGAAAGCCTTAACAAGTTAAAAGCTAACCCTTTTTGTTTCAAGATTTTTAGTTAAGATGCATAAGTAAAACTTGCATACTGTATTTATGCACTTTTGCTCTTTTGCAGCTCACTTAAAAAGCCCAGCATATAACTAAAGTTAGCATGTCACATACTTCTGTCACTATGTTCTAAAGATTAGATTAGATTTACAATATGTCAGATTGAATACTGTCTACATTAACAATACTGAACAAATTCCAATATTACTTTATGTCCTTTACTATCACTCATTACCACAAATGTACACAACACCCCTACAGTAACAATAACAAGTGACAAGTGGAGATACAGTAATTATGAAGAACCTGTCAATCAAATGAACCTTACTTAGTGAAACAAGATTACAGTGTAATGTCAGCATCCACTGACAGCTACTGTAACTGTACTGGGTCCCAGTTCACTTGAGGATGAAGCAGCATCGATCCGCCAAGAGCGAGCATGTGTGGTGACGACACGGCACGGGTTCGAGAATACACGTCATGTGTAATTATGACAAAACTGTGTGACATGCCTTATTTACTGCTTCGAAAACAGAAACAATGGACACCAAAGTCTCACATTTTGTGACGTTTCATCCAAGCAGCTGAGCGTAGTGAGAAAATCACTCTTGACATTGAGTTGTCCTTACGTGTTTGTAAACAGCAGCGACATCAATTATGACACCGGGTCTCATTTTTTATTCGTGATTGTATTTTGCTTATGCGTCGCATGACAAACTAATCGGTTCGGTTGCACGCATGACTCGAATGACTAAGCTAAACCTCTCTGTCTCGCCGCAGTGTAGTGATCCAGCTGCCGCATTCTGCCTGCCCGACTAAACTTCAGTCCAACTCTTCTGGCTTTCAGAAAACTACCACGGACAAATTACCGTGCTCCGGCGCATCCTGGGAAATCCTCGCCTGTAGTGTCGCTCAGTCGCTGTTACGGATGTTTTAAAGGCATGAGCGGCGCTTCTAACCTCGCCCATCCTGTCTTGGCAGACCGGTGCCCGGTGCAGTGAACGGTCCGCAGGATTCATAGCCGCAGCGTTACTGCTGCTGCTGCAGCTGGAGGGTGGCAGCACCGTCTGCATTGTCTCTCTCCTGCTCTCACCTCTCCCTCGCCCCAAGAGCGTCATCATGTAAAAACCTGCGCACACTTTGTGCTAACTCACGCGTTCCCTTCAGTGAGCTTGCGTTTCATACACTGAGCTGTACAAAACAAGTCTATCTGTCTGTCGATATAGAAGTAGATAGATACTGCATATGCATGTATAGATAGAAAGATAGATACTGCATATGCATGTATAGATAGATAGATAGATAGATAGATAGATAGATAGATAGATAGATAGATAGATAGATAGATAGATACTGCATATACATGTATAGATAGATAGATACTGCATATGCATGTATAGATAGATAGATAGATAGATAGATAGATAGATAGATAGATAGATAGATAGATAGATAGATAGATACTGCATATACATGTATAGATAGATAGATACTGCATATGCATGTATAGATAGATAGAAAGATACTGCATATGCATGTATAGATAGATAGATAGATATTGTTTATATATATATATATAACCTCCTATATGCAAACTTCTATGTAAGAAACGCTGCATTTAGTGAACTGGGTGTTCGTTGGCGGCGTCAAATAACTTCAGCACCGTGGACAGCTACAGGGCCGACAGCTGCATTTCAGGATATATAGCAAATATAGCAAATATAAAGTTGTGCTGCATTCAGTCACCGAAGGAAAGATGCAATTAAAATAAACATAAAAAAATGAACATTTCGAACCGTTAGCTTTCAGATAAGAAGACATTGCGATTATAATATAATAATATAATATTAACCAATAACGTCTCACCGCAATTCTGGCCAGTGCTGTTTTGATCGAGGTCCAAGTATCCAATCTCCGGTCTAAAATGATGATAAATTTTACACCAGGCTGCCGTGCTCTGGAAACATGCGAAATGTTTTACCATAAACGTTTGTTATATGTTCATTTGCATTACAGAGGGTACAGTTTGATCCTGTAAATGTGAAGCGTACTGACTGTGTTATATTGCATAAATGTCACCAAGACCTTGCCAGAATGTCTGCGCATATTCCATACTAACAGTACCGCAGTACACATAGTAAATACATTTATTTAAAAAGCTCAGTTTGGGTACAGGCTGGTTGCAAGTGAAGTGAATACGTAAGGGACTATGGCTGTACTGCATTGCAGTGAGATGGAGCGAGTTGTGTATATTAAACACAGACCTTGGGATCAGTGTGAGGTATGACAAAACTTTGGCTAGCGCTTCTTCAGGAATGTCACTGAAAGCAGAGCATTCCGGGAGAGTGATGACGACACTTGAATCCTCACCACGACCCCCTGCAATTAAAAAACATCCCACATTATCAGACATGATCAGAGTCAAGAAGAGTTTGTGTGGTATTGCTGTAAACCAGTAAGACATGTAAACCAGTAAGACAATAAGCTCAACATTTTTGAACAAGCTTTTCTGAAGTGATCAGATCAGAGAAAATGATCCTTCATCAATATGTACTGTGTTATCAAAACCAGAGAAATCAGATACTCCCTTACAGAACTGTAATATATGACATATATGCTCTATATCCAGAGTGATATTGCCATATATGTGAGTGACTCATATATTAGTTATATATGTCATATAAGTAAATAATATGCAGTGTATGTATGTGTAATTTGTATGCGTGTATATGACATATATATTAATAACTATTATATATGGGTTAGATTTATATGTCAATATAGGGAATTGTTCCAATTTCTAACAGGTTTCATATATGACATATATATATATATAGACTTTGGATATATGGACATGTATTACATTAGCAATTTAATTACATTAAATTGTTATTACGCTTGTGATAAATGACCAGATGAAGTTCAGAACTGAAACCCCACCTGATAAATAGGCCACTTGTTTCTCAATGTAGCCAGCCACCTCCTGCATACTCACAGGGACTGTAACCTCTGAGAAGATAATAAAGAGGAGTCATATAAATAACAAGGTTTGTGGAGTAAGTGCAGAAACACCGCCACCTAGTGTTCACATGTGCACTGTAATTTACAACACTATATAAAATTCATGATATAGTTTATTAAGTGATTGAGTGAAAGAATTGCAGATGCGATCGTAGCCAAGTTCACTTTCCTTTGTGTTATACCACAATACACTGACAACAGAGGATGTGTTCACATTACATAATGGACCAGAATTGATCCGGTCTCCAGTGACTTCACTATGAACTCACTTCCTGCGTCTGCGACAGATAAAACCAGATAGATTCCCCAAAGTGAAATGTTATACAGAATTATTGATTGTACAATCTGGTTTCATATGAACATTTACATTATTTCTCGCACTGTTGAACTTCGTATACTCGATGTGTAATCAGCCTCACTGAAAATATATGTAGTTGTCTTCATGCTTTAATTACACAGTCATGTCCAACAGAAATGCTATGAAACACTTTTATGAAAACAGCTTTAACAGTATTGGGTCACAAACTGTTACCACACACAACACAACAATGAAACAAAACCTGGATAGTTGTACAATTATATGTTGTGTATGTGCACATAAAAAGATTCAAAACAGCACAGACAGACTCATAAATGTTTCCTGTTTAAATAGCTTTTCTTCATTTTATTTTCTTATTTGCATTTGAGTCTTATTTGAGTCTATTAAGTCACTATTAAGTCACTAGTTTGTATTTCCAGTCCCCTAATGCCACTTCAGGTGCATCATCAAAACACAGCACTTCCTGACAGTGGTAACTTCAAACAGCAGCTGTCTCCTAAAACAACATTGGGAAATGTATTTCTTTCAGGGTGTGTACAAAGAAATCAGCCACAGTCTGTTTAAAATAAACACGTCACACTGTTCATGTAAGCACACATTTGCTGAGAGTGCTTCAATCTGTACAGAACTGTAGAACTGTTAATAATTAATAACCAATTAACAAAAAACATTAATGATGAATTTTGAGGAAGGGTTGTGATTGGAACAGCACAGTTTTCAATAAACAACTTCTAAACTTAAAACAAATTATAATGCCCTTTTTTTTGCTAATCTGTCTATTTTCAAAATCAGAGCTCATGTACATAAACTGCAAATTCACTGTTTCCACACATTTTATTGTTTTGTATATTAAATAGATATTTTTACTAATAATGGCTTTTTATGGTAAAAACATCAGGAAAAGTAACATCACAGATGGTTAACGACTTGGATGAATGTGTTTTAGATACATTGACACCAAAATTATTTTGTATTCAGTATTTTGTTTTATTTATTTTGATTTTTTATCTATGAATTTATATATTTTAGCTTAAATGTCAAAATACTGTACCTTCTCAGGTCACTATGTTTGGTTCTAGAAATATGGTGGTATCATGATTGAAATTAAACTAAAATCTGAAACTAAAAGGACTTTTTGATTCACGTGTACACAAAAGCATGTAAATATTGGCCTGCAGTGAGACTGTAGGAATGAAGAGCTCAAAGCAGAGGATTAACTCCACATATTCCAGGCCCTCTGCTGCTGTGATTCTCAAACAGCTCAGCACAAAAACAGCTTCACTGAAAAAATGTATGAAACATTTTACAGGTTAAACTTATAGGTTATTCTTTAGATCAAATGAATTAAGTGATACTCTGAGTTCAGATAACAGTTTAGATTTCTCTGTGTCAAATATTGTGAGACATACTAACATTCTACATTTTCTTACTGCAGCATGGATATCTAGTATTAAACAGGTGTTCATAATAGCCTGTATCAGAGTGTTGTTCTTTGTAGACAGGACCTGACTGGATCTGAGAGGATCTGCTGTCTCGAATTACACCTGCGTTATTACAACATAATCAACAAACACCTTTACTTTAACACACTGACACACACATAAAATACAATCCCAACATGGGACAGGTGCCAAGAACCTGATCCACATCGCCAATGCTAATCCTTTTCAGGAAACACCTTGACAAATAGAGGAATGATAAAGTAAATATCCTATAGCACACAACAGAATGCACTGTTTTAGTTCGACTTCAATGCAGTCCAGTAAAAGCACGGGAAAGAGAAGCAGGGACTATAAATGAAGATGCTGAGTCATGGTCTAAAGGAAAATGCTGTGGCTTTAGAGCTGATTTGATTTGACAAACACAGTGGCAGAGAGCAGGGCAGAGGATTAGCTGCTGCTCTCCTTCCTGTTTCTGTTGTATCGTACTGTATGAACAGTACAAATTCTGTTTTCATCCACATCACATCTGGCCCAGATCCCATATGACATGATTATAAACTCACGATTTACAGTCTCTGCAGACTTCCAATCTCCTAACATTAAGGTTTCAGGAAAATGTTATTCTGTCATGCATGCACGACTTATCCATTCCAGTGAAAGTGTTTACCCATGCAGAATTCCGTCATGCAATTCCAGAATGTATCTTTCACTATGGAAATTTGAGTCTTGCATGATTAAAACAAACAGTGCATTCTGTTCAACACACAGATTATCATATTTAGATTAAACTCCATTCCGGGTATAAATCACATGCATAATCCATACAATACTACTGTACCTAATAACAATTCCAAGAATTCAGTTTCAAAAACTATCAATATACTCTAAACATACAGAGAACCCTTGCTACCGCAAAAGTGGTACTTCTTTAGAAGCTCCTCATCTCATTCACAATGTGTACGTGTTGAATAATGAAACAGCTGTGTGAAGTATACTCACGTTGCAGCGTGCTCTCCAGCTCAGAGCCTGCCTGCATAAGGTTGTAATAGCCCTCCATGTCTTTCTGGGGCTCCTGGTGAGAGGCTGAGCCCATGCCCTGGCTGTTCCTACAAAAGAGTGATTTGAGTCTGGGCCTCTCGGGCCCCTCAGATCCCTCACCACTCAGATTCCATCTCACCACCTCCACAGAACAGATCCCAGCTGAGTCTCCACTCCACTGTGCAGCGTATCAGGTCTTCTGTGCTGCCACTCATGCATTTGAACTCCCCAAGTCACCTTGAGCTGAAATAAGTACATCCGCAAACTCCAGCAGCACAGAAACCCCCACTAGAGGAAACCGTATCCGGAAATATCTATGGCAAACAGCCTGCTGCAGCCGAGAGTGGTGCTGCAATAACACATCTCACCTTACAAAAAACAACACACAGGTAAGGGAGGGGCAGAGAGGATGAGGTCGTTGGTATGGTGTCCTGTTCCAAAACTGAATCTGCTGAAAAGTGTTTCCTGTCCACAGTGCTCACAGTCCGCACCCTTAAAACGCACAGCATACTCCCTCCAGCTGTGAAGTCCTGACTCTTGTGCTTTGGTGAGTTGAAGTACGTCAGTTCTGCATCGCTGTAAGGCTGAGACTATTGACACACTGCCAACTCCCTCCCCATTGACTTCTCCACTGTAGAGCTTAGACTCCACCCATTGCTCATCTCCACTCTCCTCATTGGTCAGATTTTCACAGGCAGTGGCTTAAATGCTATGCATCTCCTCTCACTGCTGTAGAGGACTTCTGCATGCAAATATTACACCCATTCACATCCTTATTACGCACTCGCTCGCTGACACACACAGACTGTTCTGAATATCACTATTGAAAACAAAACTATTTTTTCTTTCCAGCCCAAAGAGATTCATTGTTCAGAATACAGAAAAGCATGACGTGTGGGGAAAAATGCACAAAGGCAGTTGCATGAATAAGAAGCATTGTTATGAAAGAACACACTATTTATACTTCAACAACCCCATCTAATGTGCATGGGGCATTGCTGGTCTGAAATTACATGATATTACAATCTGCATTCAAAATGCACATTCTGCAATTGTTGGACAAAGACAGTAGGACAGACAAACTAACAACTTTCAATAAATGTGGATGAAATATAATTGACAAAAAAACAAGTTTACAGGTTAAAAAATACACAAATATTTAGGAGTAAGTGAATCATAGACATGTACACACCTTTAACAATGTTAATCAACGTTTAGATTTTTTATAGTTCACTTTATACAATATATTTAATTTAAACACACATGCCATGCGGTCTCATTTTGATATCATGATATTGTGATGTCACTACAGGACACTGTTTGAAATTCAACAGCTACTAATCAAAAAATTGCAAAGAAAGTTATAAATCAGCAAAAAGTTAAAACATCAGACACAAGTTTCTTCTTTTAAAACAGCATTTATTAAAGAAGTTTGAAACAGACTGGTCTTAAGAGGTACATTCAGATCAGCTGGTGCCTGAGGGACGTAATGGAGGCAGCAGGGCTGACCATGATACTGCCTGATTGTTTTTCACAGCAACACACCTCAGCCCTGCCTCAGCCTCCAAAATCAGGCAGCCTTTCCCTGCTTTTTTTGGACATTTTTTTTTCTTACAAAAATGGCTCAAAAAGTTCCATTAAAAATACAATCAAATTTTTTTTCATATTCAGGCAACAATGAGAATCCAAGAATTACAATATAAGCTTTGAAAATAGCATCTCTGAAGTCATTTAAAGGTCTGGTTGGAAATTTCAAACATTGCAGGCAAGAACCATTTACCCCCTCGATCTGAGCTGAACACACACATGGATGTGTCCATTCATCGTGTGAGTGTGTATGTGCTCATCAGGGTTCAGTCTAGTGATGACATTAGTGGTCACCCATGCACAGGAAAAGACAAATGGATTTACGTTGGATTTATGTTTGCACAGAAACAGCAACCCAACCGGCCTAAGTTGGCAATCATATGGCTAATTCAAAAGCAAAGTCAAACAGAGCTCCTTATATTTTCTCTGGAAAGTTGATTCATGGTGTAATCAGATATGAAGGCCTGGAGGTTTCCGCGGGGCTGCGATGCAGCTGGCTTAAGCCAGACTTAAGCTGAGCTTAAGATGCTTAGCATCATGACACAGTCAAAGGTCTAACACACCACTTTCCCTTGGATAATTCACACAAATTCACAAAAACACTTAGGACAGCTGGAACGGGCATTTTCATATGGCATTATTTTTTTATAAATATGAAACAAACATGCCAAATATCAACTCTTTACACCCATTTTGGGCTACAAGCAGAAAACAGAACTAAATATATTATTCATTTTAAAGGGACAACAAAGTATCAGCTTCATTCAAACAGTATATGTGAGACCGGCCCAATATCAGTGGAAGATCTGACTGATCTCGGATCAGAGAAGGACAGCCCAGAGCTGCTGGTCTACAGGGTCTTCTCAGGCTTACAGGATATAGAAACCCAATCTGTTCAACAGCGGATTGCACATTGCACAGTCAATTGGCACAAGCTGACAATGTTTAACGATATCAGAAGAGAAAGAAATATCTTTGACAAAAATATAAACTTTTGTGAGTACAATTACAAGGCTCAATAAATATGTCATAGAATCAAATAGTCAATAAAATAATTCAATTATAATCTAAAGTGATTGAAAAAATGGCACACAGAAATGGAATGCATTTAGAAGCACGAAAAGATACAATGAAGACCCTCCTAACCATTTTCTAGTAGCAAAGAGGGCAAATGTGACTTGAGTTTCAATATGCATCAAGCCCAAAGTTTTAACCAACCTAAGTTCCACCCCTTAGAATTGACCCCTTTAAAGTGATTCAGTTACCTCATGAAAGTGAAGCGATGTGAAGTGTGTGCATGTGAGTGTGAACACGTGTTCCATACCTGACTTCACTTCTAACATTAAGCACTGGCCTGGTGTACAAACTTCCTATTTCCTGTTCAGTAAACAGAAGCTTAACTCACTCAGTTGCAACTAAGTGCACATTACAGATCGATCTTGCTGTGTGCGGTTACTTTTTAGAAAATTTGCATACATAGCACACACATCTAAAATTTATCAATAAGAATTTGCAACTTGCACAGAAAATGGGTAGCCACGCTTTCTGATGTCTTTTTTTGGCTTTAAGCAACAATATCCATATTTTTACTATTACACATCTTAAATTTGTAATCCGACTGTAAACTGATCCCCGTTTCAACAGACAGTAACATAAATGACAGTACATTATATGAAAATTCTAATTACTAATTTTCCGTTTCTTTCTCTCACACACACACGTACACGCACAAAGTCGATGGGCACCATGGGATATTCCAGAACTT
The DNA here is from genome assembly GCA_036877525.1 of Chromobotia macracanthus. Classification (NCBI taxonomy): domain Eukaryota; kingdom Metazoa; phylum Chordata; class Actinopteri; order Cypriniformes; family Botiidae; genus Chromobotia; species Chromobotia macracanthus. Next base: position 6,195,278 of record JAZGTH010000017.1, read on the forward strand.
CATGCGCTTCTACACACAACAAGTTGTTGAAAGGCAGCTTTTATACCCATAGGGTCATGGCCCTCAGTGCAGCATCTTAGAGCTCACATTTAGGAATATCAGCTACATATCACAGAACTCTAAACTACGGATTTGGGATAAGTGATCACACCGGGCAGCTGATCACAAAAGAGCCAACTATGTTCACCTACAAAGAAAAGAAACCTAAAGAAAACTGGACAGCTCATTGAAGGAAACGGAATTCTGGGAATTTTCGCTCATGCTAATAAGGAAGAGCAAGGCAGAGCATGAATGTTGGTACATCCTGTAGCACTGCTGATGACGTAGCCATTGTCACAATTTTCCCTGTAGGGCTGAATGTGAGAGTGTGGCAGTGGGGAAGGGCATCACACTTCAGTGCCATGAGTGTTTACTCGGATAACCAGGATATGAAATGGCATGAAGGTGGGCAACAAAGTTGTTGTGGAATAATGCTGAGACGAGGGCTTGGGAGGAATCAAGAGAGAAGAACAGACGAGGTGATAAGAAGGTCAGAGTGGCTGATAGACTGCTGGATCACAGCCTGGTGTGAGGAATTCCATTTGGTTCCATTTTCATGTTTGATTTGAGCAGTGGCCCCTGTAGATGTTTGGACCCCATCAGCAGTCTGAACCTATCAGTATCGCTCTTTCAGCTGTTTGTAGGACAGGGGTGTTACAGCAGCCATCTGTGGTAGAGCAAAAACACATTCACACTTAAAACTCTATAGCACACGTTCTGCAGAGTGAATCAGTTTAACAGATGTACAAACTCTTAAAAATAAAGGTTATCACAGCAATGCCATAGAAGAACCGTTTTTGGTTCCTCAAAGAACCTTTATGTGAAAGGTTCTTAAAAAATTATTTTTATTTTTAAAACTTTTTCCTTTTGACCAATGGAAACATTCCATGAATGTTACAGTTTCTTCACTAAACAATATACCCCAACAAAGAGCTATTTCAGAGCCTTTATTTTTAAGAGTACATCAGGCTGATTAAAGTATCAATGTACAGTAAAGTGGTTGATTAATCACAATAAAAGCCCCCAAAAAACAGATCTCTGTATGCAACACCATCAAGCCCAAATCAAATTAAAATCACAGGAGAATCTGGCTGTCAGGAATAAGCTCATTAATCCATATAAGAATGCTCTCATGTATCCTGGTTAAAAGTAATGCTCCAGGCTCAAAACAAGCTTTAGCTGTATTGACATCATCTGTGGCATCCTGCTGAGAATTACAGACAGTCCAATCAGATTCCAGATATATTGTAAATCATGTCAAAGCGTAACTTGTAATGAACCCACAACATTCCTTTAAAATCAGGTCAAGCACTTTACCTGACTGTGTGAGTTGCGGAATCCTCTGACAGCTGAGAAGAACAGGAGAAGCAGGTTTAATACACTGGTGAGATCATCTAACCTCACTCATACCTTATTATAACCATTACAAACTGACCCCAAGTAAAGCTTGAAGCACAGGCAAACAGGCAATGTGACCATTACAGCATGCAGAAGGCAAAGCTTTAGTTTACATAGAGGAACAATCAATGCAACCAAAATAAACATGGTTGATAAGGTTAGGAAGGCACTGAAGGGGTTAAATGACTTTTACAGTCACTAAAAGCGAAATAAAGAAAAAGGTTCCAAATTACAACCACAATAACTACCACAGAACACTTAACACCCATCACAACAAAACACACTGACATGACATTGAGGTTTCATTTCAATGTAAGTACACAATACACAAAAGACCACACTCATATTGTCATTCACACACAACTGAAATCCACACAATGAGACTAACCAGAATATGACAAAAGACTGGTTTAGTCAGTTAATAAGGACCCAATCACCGGTTACTTGAGGAGCACATGCAAGGGATTATGGGGGCTAAGTTTCCTTTGGAAGGCTGAAAGGATCATTTAATATTCATTCAGTATTTTACTGCTGTTTCTTCCTTTTTACACAAAACTGTAGCTCTTGATCCATTTGGTTAGTGTTGAATTCCCAAGTTAAAAATCCCTTTTAAATAATACAAATTTTAACATATAAATGTTATTTAAGAAGGCCCACAGTGAGCAAGGTCGTTAACTGCACATTGTGTTTAAGTATGTAATAAAAATAAATATATAATTTAAATTGTTTAAAAACAGTAATTAAGAATTAAATTTAAAGTCACAAAAACTCATCTTAGTACAATATCCACAGTGCACATCATTGTACCTTTGCCCAATTTTTCATTTATTTTTGCTTTGAATCATTTACATTTATGCATTTGGCAGATGCTTCTCCAAAGCGACTTACGGTGCCTTTAAGCTACACGTTTAATCAATTTGTGTTCCCTGGGAATCGAACCCACGATCTTTTGCGCTGCAACGTTCTACCAATAATGCTAGAGGAACGGGCAGGAATCACATGTTTATGATTCGTCCAAAGCTAAATGATTTGGTTTATGGTTCAGAGCTTTTTATAAGTTATAAATGAAGGAATCTATTGCAAAAATGAGTGGTGAACTATTTTAGGAAAACAGGGTGCTGAAAAAGACGCCACATAGCTGTATTGTGATTTCTTATTAAAACATGACAAAATGTCTTTTCAGCCAACCAACATGATTGACCCTGATCTAGAGAGAATATTCACAGCAGAATGAAGAGGAAATAAAAAGCATTCATCCCTCAGCAGAGGCTAACTAAACCCAAGGGGGCAACTGCTCTAGGAGGCAGTACTGATGAAAAATTCCCTGCAGACACTCAGTGGGGCTCTGACCGGAGAGTCTGGGGTCTGGTACCTGTTCACATGACAGTATTGGACTCATCTGAAAAGGTTCTCATGAGCAGGGGTCTGGCTGAAGAACTTGACTGACCCGGCTTTTTCTGAAAGGGGGGGTGAAAGACACTTAGGACATGATGGATCAGACACTCGAACACACGCACCTACACACACACACACACACACACAGACAACTGTACATCTCAGTTTCAAACAAAGACAAAATACTTGAGTAAAGGGTGAAAGATGTTTATAGTTCTGAGTATGAATGCACTGATCAGTGAACAATCGTTATCAGATATTTGTCTTTAGATAAGATTTTTTGCGGCTAGAAAAGATATTTCTGATGTTTGTTTTTTTCTTATAAAGGAAATCAGTATACCAGTAATTAAAAGAATCTCACACTTCATAATTAGGGCAAAATTATGTATTCTCAGTTTCTAAGTCCAAGTGTAACCTATTATTTATTATCTAGCATATCATCTGTTTTGGTAAAAATGATACTGGTGCTTTTTCTAACTACATCTCTACCCATTTTGCAACATTATGATGCAGAAAAGAAGCCAACACTTGAACTATATAAACCCACAAACACACCTGAACACGCACGCAAATGCACAAATTGTAACACTGAATCCAAGCACGAATGCACCCAGAAATAAGTCACAGTGGTTTTGGTGGGGAGCAGTGAGGGCTTGGCTGAGCACGCATGCAGGAAACCCCATGTGTTTGTGTGATGCATTCTCTTGGCTGGGCATGCAGACAGCAGGCACCTTGAAAAAGTCAGCTGAAGGAATTCCCATCATACCCTGAAGCCCTGACAGACACGACACACTGAGTACCACCCACCACCACAGCTTATGGGTCTGCTCTTACACAAAGCCTCTGAACAAACACCCACTCAAAAGACATCAACATGGAACACACTTTGACTGACAATTCTAAACCCAGATCCTTAAAAAAAAAAAAAAAAAAACACGTTTGTACCAGAAAAAAAACCCTCAACACCAGTAACCAGAAAGATAGTGGAGAACACCACCTCAAAAAGAGGGTACAAAGACAGACAGGTGGAGAGACAGCAGGCATGACACAGAGGATACAGACAGGCAACCCAGAGGAGGAGAGACAGGGCAACAAAAAGGAGAAAAAGGAGCAGGCAGAGAGACCTCAGTCGCTCCAGGAAAAGCTGTGTGTGCTAGCAGTCTGCGACAGCATGAAGATAGTGGATGTCCCAGAGGAAGGAAGTCGTTGTTTCATCTACAGCACAACACACAAGAGGAAAGAGACCGAAGAGCAGAAGAGATGGTAGAAAAATCAGCAGAGGATCATGGGTAAGAAAGGGTGGATATAAGGGGAAGGAGGGAGGACAATAGTAAGTAAATACCCAGATAAAAAGTTCTGTTAACTTCTGTTTGTGCCGTGTGATTCAGCTAAACGTTTACAAACTCAGCATGGATGGTTAGTTTTGGTTTCTTTGAATTGTAAACATCCAAACTCCAATGTCGAGTTGCAACTTATTGGCAAAATTACTTCACACATGGATAACATATAATATTCAAGGCCTGCTGAATGTGATAACTAAACTCTAACTTAAAAAGTTATAAAAAGTAAAGGTTTCAAAATGTAAAATAAATAATTGAATGAATAGTCCATCACTTAATTTAAGAATTTTTTATACTTAAGCTACTTATTTCTTAAACACTTATTGAAAACAGCTAAAATAATCATATTACTTAGGTTTTAAAATTAAGATCTGTTTCAATGAAAACGTTTGTTATATTGGTTAATAAAAAGTTTGCTTCTCCTTTGGTGGAAACCATCAATCTTAAACTAAACAACCAATATTAAGACTGGAAATTACTGGAAATTAAGTACTGTACATGACAATTTAAATTTAGATTTGACACATTATGGTGTAATTATAACATCAAGCAAATAAGATGTGACTATGCATTTCACGTCCACCCACTTTGGACGTTTTAATTGACACACAGCATGTTCTTGGAAGGGCCGGGCACTACCTGTGTGGAGGCAGGGGGCAGATTAACGCCGTATGTTCATCTCTTACTTAATCAACACAGGGACTGAAGGTCTGCTTAGTTAATGTCACTTCTAATAGATACTGCCCAGTGTGCATGCTCACTTCATCTAAATGATTGAAGGGGTTTAATTATTGTTTATTGATTGTAGCTGTGGTATGTTAACTGGCAGTCAGTGACAAGCACACTAGCTGATGGCAAGAGACTGCAGTTTTCACGCCTGGCTAATAGAATAAAGGTTATCGAAATCACAACAACACATGGGACAAAAAGCTACGGGTGAAATTAAAGGGACACAGAGAAAGGGTGATTGTAACAATTAGGCTGATTGGCTTCCTGTCTGTTTCCTGTTGACCAATCACAACACAATCCAAACCACTGGTGGGTCCTGTTGGGATACAAGTCAATTCATGACAGTCAGAGGGCAGTAGTAAGAGAAAGAGACAGTGAAACAGTCATAAGGATCATGGAAGATGGAAGAGATGAGAGACCTAAAGGTACATGAGGGAACTCAGATGGAGATGAAGCAATACACGGTAATGGATTTACCCAAAAAAATGGGGTGGAATCTTCTGGGAGGAACTGTATAAATGAGAACAGGATAGTATTGTAGAACCCATCAACTGGGAGACACAAAAAAGAGAGGGATTAAAGAGGAGTGTACCTGTCGTGAATGGGGGCCTCTGGGTTTGCGGAGGACCACCAAAAGGATGTCAGGCAGCAAACTGAGGAGGATGAGGACGATGATCACCAGCCAGGCAGACACTGAGCTCAGCATGTTAGCAAACACAAAGTACAACCGCTGTTGCTTCAAAAACGGCCTGGCAAAAAGACGAGAGACGTAAGTTTCAGTTTCTTTAGAAAAATTCTAGGTCATTCATTTTTGGAATTTCATGTGTTTTCACCATATGATGCCGCCCCAGAAGAAACTGAAGAACACGTAGAATGCCAGTGAGCCCCAGATCACGAAATGATTGATCCACGTCCAATGACGCGTATCCAGAGCCAACTGGGAGACGAACAGCAGTCATTCTCTGACAAATGACATAACTTCTACAATTAATTCAGAAGTCTGATAAAGCATTACCAACCTTCAAAGTGACGGTGAAAACAAGGACCGTGAATACAATCGTTCCATAAGACCAATTTCCAAAGACCTGCAAAAAAAGACAGAATTACATGCAAATCAAATTGCTTTGTTCACAGCCAAAAAATGCACTTCCTGTTCTAACCTGCCCGTTATCCTGAAGGGCTGGATTGCTGAACAGGAGACGGACACCGAAAAAGAACAGAAGACCCTGAAAAATTCCCAATACTGTCCAGTAAAGGAAGGGGCGCCAACGTAACATGGCATTCTTTGCTATTCCTCTATTGGAAAGACATGAAACAATGTGTAAGCAACAGTGCAATACAAATTGATAAGTACAAAACAAATTGATAAGTACAACAGCTGCAGTGCAGTCTGGCACCTGTAGAGGGCGGCATTGTCCAGCAAAATCTCAATGGCTATGTGTTGTTCCAGCAGGCTGAAGGCCAGAATAGGCATGGAGGTGAAGCAGATGTTGTACATCGTCAGATAGGCGGCATCGTACAGGGGCTGGGAAAGGAGGGTAGGGAAGGGGCGGGATGAGGCAATACCACATTGAGGAGATCGCACTCATGTCAACATACTGTACATACAAAACACACAGACTACACAGCAAGAGAGAAACTCTGACTGTGGAGACATGCAATGGTCACTATCTTGATATATATATATATACACAAAACACTGAGACATTCTGGAAAACGGCAGGTCTTGGACCAATTATAGGGAACTAGATAACTGTAGCACTAAGCTAGTAAAACCATCAGTTAGTATACAATTGTTGAGTAGAAGCATGTCTACCCAATTTCAACATGTATTTATGGTTTTACTACAAGTGGAAATCTGAGCAGAAAGAGTGACCCTACATCTTCCACCAAGACTTAAAATATCTGTACTAACCACTACACCACGACTCTGATTATAACTGCTTTAATCAAAACTTCTGTATGTTTGTGCTTGTTTTATATATATATATATATATATATATATATCGGTTAAATGAAGGGCAGAGATATATATATATATATATATCGGTTAAATGAAGGGCAGAGAAATAAGTTCAGAGGAAAGACCTGAAGGAATGAGCAGAGGTAGAATTGAGGGGCCTGCTGGGTAGTAGTCTTCTAACAGGTCCTTTATTTGTACCTACCTGCTGAGAGTATCCACAGAAAAACTGGTACAGGAATTGAGGTAAGATGAAGCAAAGATTCTAAAGGTAAAGATATAAAAAGAAAAAATCTAAAGATTCTCAAATCATCTTTATAAGAAATAAATTTCTATTTACATGTTATCAAATGATGCTGGATGCCAGACTTACCTTATAAAAGAAGTACTGTACAAGGTGGGCAATCCGTACATAGTAGAGATGCCCATGAGCCAGCAGAAGCTTCTTCAAGTGCTTGAGCTTAGGAATGGCATAGTCGCTGTTCCTCACAGCCTGCCGACCCTCCTTCCCCTTAATACCTGACCACAGACACAACCATGTCATACATCTCAGAAACACAGAGACAGTAACTTTAATCTTCTACATGCAGACGTATGATGATGACGTCTCACCAATGCCCACATGTGCCTCAAGGATCATGCTAACGTCATTGGCCCCATCGCCAATAGAGAGGGTGATGGGGGAACCTTTAGAACTCTTCACCATCTTCACTATCTAAAGTGAAGAAGAAAGAGCAAGCTTAATGTCTTTCAGCAAGCTAAATGCCAGAACCTCATAGATTTCTGTAGAACTGCAACACAATGTACATTTTGTAGTTGTAGACATGAACCCTCCCACACCCCCCCGCATGCTGGTTTATTAAATATTTTGTATAATTTTACAGTGCTTTTTGCTGCAGAAACAATAAAACTCAAAGTAACTTATTTCACTCTTTAAATCCTTACCGAAAATTTATCTTCAAAAATCAGCTCTAAAAATGCTCCAAAAACCGTTACATACATTTACATGTATGCATTTGGCAGATACTTTTACCCAAACGACTTACAATGCATTCAATCTATACATATGATCAGTATGTGTAATCCTTGGAAATCAAACCCACAACCTTTTGCGTTGGTAACGCAATGCTCTACCAGCTGCGCAACAGCAACACTATATTATAGTGATTTTAAAGTTTAATATAGTTCACATAAATAGCAATCCATAGAAGCAAAATGCAGCTCTGCGGGTGAGTTCTGAACCTGAGCTTTTTGCAGAGGGGCCATGCGACAACAGAGAACAGCAGTGCAGTTCTGACAGATCTGCAGAAACAGGCTCCTGTAGAGACTGGCATCTGCATCATGGGGTGGGTTCATCACTAACGACAGCGTGGCCCCATCGATGATGAATCCGTACTCTTGATTCGCAGTAGACCAACTCCTGTGGTAGAAAGAAGACATTCAATTGGAAGTCATCAGGTTCTGATCTGATTAAGATGCAAAATCCAAGCTAACCATTTTAGGTTGTAAGAACATTTCCCAAATGTTTCCATTAAGTAACAAAAACATTAAATTTGTTATTTTTAATGTTCTATGAATGTTCTATAAACATTCAAAGTGTTCAGTTTTTTTAGATATTGTATTACTGTTATTGGTTGGTTATTAAAACGTTATTCAGACTTTTTACAATTCTGTAACATTTTTAAAAACATTCCACCAACAACAAATAAATGTTACTGCTATGACATATAATGTTCTTCTTACATTACTGCAGTAATGTTTTTATTAACTTTACTTTACTATACAGTTTTTGTTAACTTTGAGAGACAGTTTAGAGAAGGCCAACATTCTGAGTTGGTTTTTGGTAAACTTGGTTTACCAAAAACCTCACAAATCCAGGTCATAGGCGTCTTACCTAGTGACCCCTGCTTTGACTGGTGCGGCGTCCTCTACTGCTCTCTTATAGTAGTCTCGCAGCAACTCAATAAGTTTGTCTTCACGCTTTGACCTCCCATCCTCCAGCGTCCGCACAGTCAACTCCAGCAGCTCTGTACCCCGTTGGAACAGGCGACAAGCATAGCAGGTGGACTTCGCTGTCTCCATTTTGTCCCCAGTGAGCACCCAGACCTTCATCCCTGCACCCTGCAAGGCCTCCATGGTCTCAGCTGCCTCTTCCTGAAGTCTGGAAGAAAAGGTGGTGTGATATTCAGAGCTTTGCTTCTAGAAAACAACAAAAAGGGACTTTCAAGAACTTTCTAAGACCCAAAACAGCAGTTTGGGTCACCAACCGGTCTTCCACAGCAGTCGCTCCAATCAGACTCATGCCCGTCTCCACCAGGTTATACATGGCCATGAGTTGCTCCTCCCTGTCCTGAAGAGCCAGTCTAGCAGCCCTCAGTCCAGAATCTGCCATGGCATATTCCTCAGCACTCAGCTGTTTATAAGCCACACACAGTGTACGGTAACCCTCCTGGTGAGCCATAACACACACATACCAAGCTTAGGACCAGAATCTATTGACCTTTTTAAATATATATCATGCTGAGTTACAGACTGTCACTTCACATGGATGTAATAAATGAGGCATGTGCTTTTTCCACTATAAAAGTCAGGGTATCACCAAAAATGAAAGATAGTCAGATGCTGAAATTTGTGGTCCGTTTCAAGTACCGTTGCATTTCGCTCAACGTGCAAACGAATCCTGTCCACCTCCTCTGGTTTGACTCTTGGGAAAATTGAAGAATCAGCTCCTTTACAGAAAAGCAGCTTCTCCCCTATGTAAACAGCAGAAGACCAAGAAATTAGTGTTAAGGATGGCTGTCTGGAGTGGTTTTTAACTTGCTGCCAGGTAATTGTTTATTGCACCCAATCAAGAGAGCCAGAACACTCGATGACCACCTTTGCAAATTGCCTCTATTATTTTATTTTATTATAAAATTTTATTATAAAAATCAAAAGTCACATCACAGAGAAAAATAATAGCACACTTCTCTTCAACACTCTTACGCACAATTACACAGTTCATGTCTACAGCACAAACAGCACGGTATGAGTAATGTGCCAAAGTTTGTTTGGTTTTTTTTACTAACCCAAGTACTAATAATAGTCTTAGCATTGACCACTAACAAATCTCCAGCTCACCTGATTTGGTTTGTACAATGACGCTCATTCTTCGCCGAACAGGGTCAAAGTTCAGAACGTGGAGAAGCTCATAGCTGAAAGGTTACATTACTATTATTCCAACATTTCCTTGCCATAATTACAACTAATTACAAATCACATATGTGCATGTGCAATATTCAATTTTTGTGATAACACAGAGTCTAATTTTACACATCATAACTTACTCTTCTACATCATTCTGTCTGTTTCTTATCTTCATGCTCTTATTCTCCAAACCAAGAAACATGAAGCCATATCTGAACAGGAGAAAGGTAGCACCAGTAAGCTCCAGAGTGTCCATCACCATCAGATTCATGAAGGAACACAGATCACATGTTACCTCATGGCTCCTTTCACCAGTGCGACCTCATCAGGAGATGAAGCAATGAAGCCTCTCTCCTCCTCCTGATTGGGCAGCATCCCATCAATGCCGTCCACCTGGTCCATAAGTGTCTTCTCAGGCCCCGCCTCTTTCACCTGCACTGTGTGGCACAGGCACAGAGCCCGCAGGAATAACTCCTCCTTCTCCTGAGAGATACAGAATAAACAGACGATAAGAATAACAACAGCAGACAGTACAGATGTCAAACACACCAGTACTGCACATCAATATTTAGATAAAAGAGAAAAATCACTCACTGCTGTTATTTCTTTCATCTTCATAACTGACTGCTTATTTACTAAATTACTAGAAAACAAATTTAACTTGGCTCATTTAATACGGTAATAATGATATTAAAGGTAGGGTAGGCAATTTCAGAGGCTAACAATAGCAAGCTGGCTTTAAAGGATAAGTCCCACCCTCCCTTCTAAGCGCTCTCCAAAGCCACACCTCCTCCAACACGAACATATATATATAGCTTGATAGGCAAACAGAACATCCTAATGCAATGATTGGACGAACATTTTATTGTCCTGCGCTTTCCACAGGAGATATTATAAATATCTTTTGACCACTTTACTTAGTGATTTCTATCAAGATGTGAAGAGACTGTCAACCTGCATAACCTACCTTTAATATTTAACCTTATAAATAAGAGAAGTGTGTTCAATATATGATTAGTTTATGCTGTGGTATTGAAATAGCTATTGAGAACTGTAAAACGTGGTATTTGTATCAACTACTAAAATTTTGCCATCTTTACAACTCTAGTAGACACAGATCAAGTGCACTACATAGTGATGAGGGCTGTCACATAGGATGAACTGCTCTTAAAGCACCAAGGGTTTATGGTGCATGAGTGTGCTATATAAAAGTTAATGCACATAACTCCAGTCTTTAAAACCTGCCAACACAAACATTAAATCTTTACTGACGAAGTTTATATCTTTGCCTTTAAAAATTATAATTCAAGAGCATTATAGTTGGTTTATATACTGAGGTGCACAAATCCAACAACAAAATACATTAAAACAAAATCAATACTTAATACATGTATGAATTTTGACAGATGATTTTATCCAAAGTGACTTATGACAGCACATTCAAGCTATAAATTTGATCAGAATGTGTTCACTAGGACTCAAACCCACAACCTTTTGTACTACTAATGCAATGCTCTATCAGTTGAGCTACAGAAATACTTTGAGGTCTTTGTTTTCTTTAAAATAGTATAACTCACCAGTCCAGCTTTCTGCTGTAGTTTATTTACAGGCCCGTCTGTCACAGTAAAGCCGTCTAACTCGTTCTGGGTCCCTCTGTGTCTGTACTGAAATCCATCTATACAGCACTCAATAAACTCCATGTTATTCTGGGTCAGTGTGCCTGTTTTGTCTGTGAATACATATTCCACCTGCAGAATAGAGACAGTGGGATCTTTACCCAGTAAAATCCCAGGCCATAAAGCAGCACAACCCTAATCTAACTGGGTCCGACAATAAAGACGGACAATTAATTAGTGACAAATTCAGTCTGCTTGCATAAATCAGTTTAACGAAGCATAGCTTGTAATTTAGAGTAATCATCTGCATGGCCTTCCCAGCACGATCTATGATCTCACAGTCCATAGAAGCTCAAGCTGTGAGATCTGTGCCATCTGACTTGACACCAACTGCTTTTTTTTGCTTCCTGCACATATTGCCTTTGACGGTAATAAAAAGGGGCAAATGAAAGGTGGGTTGTTCTTTCCATACTGGTGATGTAAATCTTACACTTGCAAATAAATCTGAATGTAATACAACTGAAACATGCAAATTCCCTCAAATTCTGATATTTAGTTATTTTTAGGTTTTTTGTGGCAGCATAGTCAATATCTGGAATCCATTTTGGTTGCCATGGTAACCACTCAGTATTAATACACTGCCTCCGCTCGTGTCTGTCGTGACATCTTGCTAGGGTGCTGAACTCATTAGGTGCATAAGATAACATAGGTGACAGAGGCGTGCCTGAAACTGCTTATTTATTTACTTGTTCACTATATAGTGAATCCCTTAGATTTATATAGGGAACAAGCAAGTACAAGTGAAGAAACTGTGAAAATGGCTGTACTACTGCACATCACATGACGTTACGTCACATACTGAATAAGTTAAAAATTAATCTGATTTAACAGGTCACACTGGAACCTGTTTACAAGAAAACTGATTTCAAACCACATTGAATATTCAGATTGCTAACTGAGTCCCTTAAAGTAAAATGCTGAGCACCTAACCTGACCAAGTTCCTCATTGAGGTCTGAAGTGTTGACCAGTGCACCCTCCTGGATCTCTGGGTCAAAGAAATCCTTATCCCAGGTGATAAAGAAAGAGCCCAGGAACTTCTGCATCTCCACCGTAACGTACATGGACACAGGGATTATGAAGTTGAATAGGACCATGAAGGAGAGGAAGTCTGTAAACATCTTCAAATACTAAAAGAAAGACAGAACACCAACATAAACATCTCTTCCAAGTCTCCTTCCAAGACGAGAACATCAGCAGGGAAATAAGATTAAATATACAGCTAATTCCTAATTATGATTTATGATGTATAATCTGTGTACATTCTGACCACAGCCACCCGAGACCAGATTAGTTTGGCATTTATATTCATTACCTCAAGAATGACTGATGATATGGAGGGGGTGGTACTAATTGATTTATCCAATCATAAGCAAATCAACACATTGCTCACCACGTAAGTGTCTTTTTCCTTCTGTGTTTTCTGGTTGTACCAGGGCTCATCCTGGCCATCTTTACTCTGCCATACATACTTGAGTGTAGTGCACACTACTGCTTTACTGATGAGAATACATAGATACACCAGCAAGAAGGCATTGATGGATCTGGAAGGAAGACAATATACATATGAACATACTGTACAGATTCTGTAAGACTCCGTAAGATGTACTGTAAGATTCCCAATCGACTTAAATTCCTACGGTTTTGATTTGATTGTAGTTTAATTTTATATTGATCCAAAAAAACACATATTCAGTGAAAAAGGATACATTCCCATAAAATAATTAATTTTGGATTGTTCAAATTGAGGTAAGGAAAGGAGACCTGCTCAATAACTGATTTTTGCTCACTTTTAACCAAAATAAGTATTTATATTTTACTCACCCCTACTGCACAGACCAGAACAGGATAAAGCATAAAATCTCTCTCCTGAATCTCACTTACTTTTCCACAGCCGAGCGTTTCTGAGATTTTCCTTGGTAGTTTAATGCCATCTTTGTCTCCATTCCTGTGTATACTGCAACACCTTTAAAGAAATGACGCCCGCATAGCAAAATGAGACTGGTGAACATAATCCCTCTCCTATCTTCCAATGACTGCTCCAATTAAAAGGTGCCAGGACCTACCATAAATCTTCTTGGTGTTTTTCAAGGTAGCACCTTTTAGGAGAAGGTTCTCTGGGCCCAAAGATCTAAATCACAGCACAAAAACAAACAGTTATCTCAATTCAGACACAATCTGGCATCCAAACTCTTGTTAAAGTGCCTCCTAATGAGCAGCACTGCTGAAAGTATGTAGGCTGGTTTGGCCTGACCCATTCTCATGAAGGACACAGTGCAGAGACTCATAAAAACATTTCAAACTACCCAGTGACAAATGGAAATGAATGTACGGCTTGAGAAGCTGCCAGATTGGCTTTACTTTAATGCTGCTACGGAGTTACAGGTCGATGAAATAATGATCCGAGTAATGCAAAGAAAAAAGACAGAGCTAAAGTGACTGGGCGGCACAGTGAAATGAATTGGCCTCGTGGGATTGGACCAAAGACAGTCTAACCTTACTGCTGGCTCCTGTTCTGATCTGTAAACATGCATCCGTCCCACAAACCTGCACAAGAACAAACAGGCTTCAGTCAAAAACTAATAATGTACTGATCCAATGACAGGAAAGGTCATCAGATACACATTTTTTATTATGTATTTGTTTATTTGTTTTCTGTGTAGTTGTGTACTTAATGTGTAGTTAAAGCTGTAATCTGTAATTTTTTGGGTTAAAAATAAAATAATAATAGTTATTGAGCAAGTACATGGCAGATCAGTGTTCAAAACGGACACTGTTTATAATAATTTATATTTTTTCTGTCAGCTCCTATTTCTTGGGAAGAGTCAGTCTGACTTCATTTGACTTCAACATGCGTAACATGAGCAGTATGTGAAGTAACCCGCAATTTTATGTTTCAAACAGAGGTGGCGGTACAGAGGTGAAAGTTACGGATTGCAGCTACAAAGGTCTGAGTTCAGAAATTGGAAACAGGAACCGAAGAATGCGATTGGTTCATTGCTTTCAACCACAATAACACACTCAGAGAGAAAGCTAAAAGAAAGCACAGTCGTTGCATTAATGTAATTATCATAATTGATGAGGTCAAACTGAACATGTTCATCAGCCAGGATGTTATATAAACAAAAACCACAAAGACAAAGTACTGATGTAATTATGCGCATGCATTAGTGTGTAGTTTGTTTAATATAGACTCTCCATTAGGGATGCTTGATGATGATATCTGTATTCCAGTACTGCACACTATGCAAATGAGCCTTGTAGGAAGCCAACCAATTACAAGAAAGATGCTCATTGGTGATGACCCAACAGTCTGGAATATTGGCAACAGTCCTTTGAAGTTATTTTAGATAGAAAATTTTAGCAGGCAACATCTGGTGCTCTGGCTGATCAGAAATGCTAATTTTTTTAGCCTAAAGAGGAAAATGACTAATGAAATGTGCCTACCAATAGGGGGCGAACAAGGGTTACATGTATCAAAGTTAGGAGACCAAGGATTGCCTGCCTATATTTGCATATTATGGTTGTTTCAAGGTCTGTTTGCTCTTATTACTTAGTGTAGCTGTAGTCTTATACATTGACTCAAACCTAGCAGCTGAGTTTGGAATATGTTCAACATACTTGCTGTAATTTAGATGTGCATCACAAAACCAGAGACTGGTTGTTGAACTAAGGTCAACAGCTTAACTTGTTGCCAACAAATTATGCAAAAATATTTTGTCATTTACACTGGTGGTAGACAAACCGCACTGAAAAATATCAAAATGTTTTTTAGTGGCTGTGTATAATGGCATAGTAAGGCTTTTTGGTGTATTTAATATGTGCAAACTACATATTATGGATAATTGTAACTGTAACTGTAATTGTAATTGATTTTTACTGTAAATTATACAGTAATTCTGACTTTTTACTTCAAAAATGATACAAAAATTATGTGTTGGCTAGTTAAATCTAACATTTTATTTTTAACAGTACATGGTAAGCTGAGGTAAATAAACCCGTCACATTTTTACATTTTTACCTCATTCGAATTTTAAATAAAAAGAGCTTTTAACAGTGTACCATTTGGAAATGAGCTGTAAGCAGGTGGCGGTGCAAGGGATTATGGGTAAGCTTTTACATGTAGAACATGCTATATAATGACTGCATACTTGTAGAGGTCAGGCTGGGGCTGCTCACACTCAATGGTGGCAGTGAGAACCTGCAGGTCTCTCTCTATGTCTGGCACTGTGTAGTGTGTCTGCAGATGAGAGAAACAGATCAGTATCGAGGGTCAACACACACAAACACACACACAGACGTGTCACTAAGGGACAGTTGTGGTAGCAGAGTGATGAAAGATGACGATGAGATCTGGGCCACCTATTTAAAGAATTGGGCTGAATGAAAGAAATGGAAATGGTATTAGAATCCATTTTACTTTGAAACAAGACCAAATCACAGTGTGGTTTCAAAAGGCCAGAGGAGAAAAAAACTGTAATTTAAACCAATTGTTTGAGCAAGACAAAACATATTTATTAGGGCTGCATAATATACCAAAAATTATCAACATACCACAAATGTGCAATATTGCATATTACAGTGGTTTGCAATAAGGGAATGATATTTATACTTAAAGTCATGTCTAGTCATGTCAGTTTTAGATTCATGAAGACGGTAAAGTAACTGCTGCCAGAAGTTAGATTAGATTCTTATATCACATTTTTCTTTAATATCATGCAGCATGCATTCATACAATCATGTGTGGTTTCTAGGGTTCTGTGTGGCCCAAATATATAGTTAAAGTCCCTGTTTCAACGTATTCATACGCAAGTATATAGGATGTTTTGGCATCACTAAACAGCAGTTGACAGATGATATGATGGTTGAGTAGTGGTTAAACTCACTTTATGGTTGGATTCCCCATCCAGGCTCGCCGTAGTAACAAAACAAGTGCCGTCATCCCGAGTGGACTGTAACAGAATCAGGTCACAAGGAAAAGTCTCGTCCTCCACCACCTCCACCACATCACCCACCTGAGCAGAGACATTTAACTTTACAAACACTTAACTTTACACACACTCCCTCAGCTTTACACACACTCCCTACTCCCTCAGCTTTACACACACTCAACTTTACAATCTCACACATCTACAATCATTCTAGAGATGCACAACATGAGCATAGACCTTTTGTGAAGTTGTTCGTATTGGTTCACAGACAGCAGGGAATACAAATGTTAAAGTCAAACAATAAAACTGAGACATCGAACAAAACGAAGCCATATTCACTAGGGTTCCATTGATTTGCACAGGCTGATACAACTGTTTGTACAAAGCTGTCAATTTTTCTATTCTGCCTGTGTCACGTTATTAACTCTGCATATTGCAGAATTTCTTTGTGTGGGTTGTGAAGCAAAAGCAGTGACCACTGATAGTGTTTGCTTATGTGGCTGCGAAGTGCAGTACAGCATAAATGGATAGTTCACAAAAAATTGACAATTTTCATCATTACACACCCTCATGTCATTCCGAATCTGTATGACATTTTGCTTCTGGGAACACAAAAGAAGATATTTTAAAGTATGTTGCTAACCAAACAACAGTGGCACTCATTGACTTCTCTTTTATGGACACAAAACCACTGAGACATTTTTCAAAATATCTATTTTGTGTTCCACAGAAACCAAATGTCATACTGGTTTGGAATTACATGAGGGTAAGTAAATATTTTAATTTTTGAGTGAAAGATCCCTTTAAAAGGATCCTGCACACAATGCTGCCAGAAAATGCTTAAACTATATACAAAACTGTCTTCAGCTACAACATGAAAACAACTATTGCCCAGCTGTACTAGCAAAAATATCTGAATTGCTGTTGCTCTAATTGTTTCATGGTGCACGAGGCATTTTTTCCATTCCATACATGGCAAATGAAATGCCCCCTGCTGTGTGGATGCCTCTAGTGGGCATGCTTGTTTTCCACATACACACATGAAGTATGGCAGCCTGCCACACCCTGATCCCACAGTGCCTGTCATTTGAGGGATTTGGCTGGGCCGCAGCAACTGAAAGGTACCTTGATCCTCTCGCTCTCCTTCTTCACCGACCGGCCGTCCTCTAACACAGTAACGGGATACTTATTCACCTCGTAGTCTGCTTTATGCCTCAGCCAGTCCTCATAACCCTGTAAAGAGAGAGATAGATAAATAAATAGATAGATAGAGTATGTTGTAACAGTATGTGAATACAGCAGAAGGTCTAGTGAAGGCTACACTGTCTAATACATTGCTCAAGTGCAACAATATAAAATTGTATATGTTGACATAATGGTTTTTGTTTCATACAATACAAGCAGCGTCTGTGTGAATAATGGAAATGAGGAAGTCATACGCCCCCCCCCTGGCTTCTATTTTAAAGCCCAATTAAAGCCTGATCCCCTCTCAGTGTGGGGTCCCACAGATTTTTGGAAGGAAGTCCACCTTCCATTGTGCTTTTCTAGAAAGACCACGGTGGACCAGTGGAAGAAGTTGATCCTAAAACAATACATCTAAAGCTGCGAGAAGACCACCGTGTTGTGACAAGCCCCTGGATCATTTGTTTTGTGTGAAAGAGACTGACCTCCGGTTCAGCCCAACTCCCGTCCGGGGTCGCATTATTTAAACACTGACACACAGCTATTAAAAATGAGTGCTGTACTGACAGGCAGAGAGACGCTGGCCCTGGGCCAGAAAGGAGAGAAAGACAGAGAAAGAATGAGGCAGAGAGAGAGATGGAAAGAGGAGAAAAAGGAGCACAATATTACTGTAATGTAACTAACCTGTTTAATGGCTGTCACTGTGATGACAAAAAACAGAGGTAAGCCACTGGTCACCGGGCTGGTTGGGGTATCAACAATCACCTTAAAGAAGAGAGGACACAGAGAACTCATCTTTAATGAGGTAGTGTTGACATTAGGACAATTTTTTTAAAATAAGAAAACCGTGTTTTCATGTTGGTCATTCAATAAAGACTTTTATTTTGCACAGGAATATTTTTATACTTATGCCAAACATTGTATAACATTTTCAGACGTGTAAAAAAATTCAAGACAGAAAATTCAATTCCAAAAATTTTATTCCAAAAAACACATTAGGCTGCTAAATGTAATGCATTTCTTAGTATTTTTTAAAATGCAAATGGACATAAAACGTTCATGACATCATTCCTCATTGTGTGAGTGTGACATAAGTAAAGACCTTTAACATCTTTAACAAATGCATTAACAAATACAGTTTAACAAATGCAGTTTCTGTGTGTGTCCTATGTTTGTGTGTGAGGAAAGGTGTAGCTCAAGATCATAGGGGTGTGAACATTCTGTCTGTCCTAAACTGAGCTACAGTCAACAGAAAACACACTGTATCGCCCTACATGCACAGGAACCCTGCCAGGGCCCGGCTGAAAGAGACCGAGGCAAAAACTGCACGGCACAGTCAGTTTAGCCAACCAGAGAACTGCATCTCCACTGCAGAAAACCGCTTATGCGCACACACAAAGGCGCCGTGTGGCATGTTGCTGCTAACATTCCAGTAAGAAGAGAGTGTAAAGCCGGCAGGACTTCAGAAGGTGAAAGCCATCTCAGTCCAGCAGTACTTCAGCTCAGAGTTAATAATCCCCATTATCCCCCTCCCCCCACACACAATGAGCCCAAACTCAGTTTAAGTCTAATCCTAAACAACCCATCTACAATATCCACATGCACACACTGTACTTTTGAACTCTCATAAATGGCCACGAGACATCATCTTAGCTGCTTTGCAACTGACTCTTGATCCAAGCAATAACACATCCCCCTTGCCAAAACACACACAAGATGTTTGTTAAAAACCCAATGAAATGAAAACAGGAGTTGTGTGGCCACATACATTAAAAAAATATATTTTTAGCATTCTAAATTTACTGTCTTACTCCACCAGGAAAACAAACCAATAACACTGATGACTCCTGCACTAATCCGATTTTTATCCAATGAAATCCTCTCTAGAGAAAATGGCCCTTCTCTAAATAATTGCTAAACACCCTGTTTTAACAAGAAACACGTTAACTGCAAAAAAAATAAACACAGCAAGAGGGTCTCTAGCACACGTTACAGCTTGCAGACAAACACAGATACACCCAAGTCAAGAATTTTTCAAATTAAGCCCTGCGGCCTGCACTAACGTAATGTTGCAACACCATGAGAAATACGTGTGTGCATGTTCACAATTTTGTAGATCTTTTATAGTGAGCTTCAAGCGTTAAACACATCTTCTAGTTCCCACATGTCTGCTGACAGCTGTTATGCAGCACCACCATCAACAAGGGAACACAGCAGATGAAAACAGGAGAGAAAGAGGGCTTCCTGCACATCTCCTGTAGATCATTCAGAACACTGTTTACCCATGCAGAACTCGTCATTATGTTTGGATGTTTGGGGTGTGGCCACAGAGTTGCTAGGGCGTTGCAAGATGGCTGCCTACTTAATCTTTACGACGTTCTGGTGTCTATATATGGCAAGTCTATTGTTTAATAAGCGTTTCAAAAATTGTCCGAACACAAGGTATCAATTACAATTTCCTGGGAACTGTCAGTTTGGTTTCATTTGACTTCACACACAGTATGTAAAGGAAAGTACATAAAATTAACCTGCAATTTTGTGGTTCAAACAGAGATGGCGACAGAGGCAAACGTTATGGATGCAGCTTAAATTTGACATCTGTAACACAAAAACGGAGAAGGGACATACCAAACTCTTACAAAATCCCAAAGTATGACCACTTGTATAAGTGACACTAGCGCAAGCAAGCACAGATAAACATCCAAGGCAAATGAAAATATGGCCCTTAGATTCCCCTGAGGCAAGTGTTTTTCTCCTCCTACTAAAGCTCTTTTTCCTTCTCTCTCTCCATCTGACCCTCTCGGTAGGTGCCAGGGCTGAGTCTGAGATCTGGTCAGCAGAAAGAGCTCAAATTCACCGGTAGCTCCTGCAGGTGATGGATGCTGCTGGGGCCAGCAGCCCTGCACGTTTTTTTTTATTTAATAAATTGATAGAGGCCCATCTGGATGGAGCCGACTGCAGCATCCTGCTCGATTAAAAATATTAAGGGAGCGGCTGCCCAAACTGCTGAGGACAGACTGTCCTGTGCTTTCCACTAGTTTCTGTCTTTACACACACACACACACACACACTCTCTCTCATGCAGTGGGAATCTATTCACCTGGATCGGTCTCTAACACACCGTGCTACTGATCAGCGACTGTAATGACACAAAGTGGCTCATTTGATGAAGTGTTGCCATACTGTCGTTTTTAAAACTCACACAAAACGCCCCCCACCCATCAGTGCCAGACCCACCGCGCTACTTTAACAGCTTATACGCAAAACACATCCATTTAACTGCCACCCTGAGGGAGCCAATTCCCAAAGCTATGCTGAACATATCACTTACTGCCCGAGCTCCTTACAAAGGCAGACGTACTGCATGTGTGATACAGAATACCAACAAAGACCTTAGAGGAAAAGACATACAATTTGCTGTGAATGAAAATGAGGCTCTGTGGGACCAAAGTGCAGCCCATTCAATACATCCCACTGCCTGTATCATTTGGGTTTGCTGGAATGCCTTTAGAGGGCAGTGTTTGGAGAGATGGGGAATGTTTAAAAGAATGGTGCAGTTTAGAGTCAGACAGACGTTAAAAACAGCTGAAATCACTCGCCGTATCTTTAAAGCTTAAGTGTATAATTCCAATTTCCACCTATTCTTCCTAACATCACATTTTGCGTTCCACAGAAGATAAAGTGTTGGAGGTTCAGAATGTGTTTGGTGGGTGGGGTTACGAAACCTGTTATTTTTGCAACCCCATTTAGTGACGTTGTGGCGTAGAAATGACACACTTCGGCTTTTGATCTCAGATCACATTTAACTTATAAAGTATTTTTAAATGTTTTGGTTAAGCATTTGACAAAACATTACACCACATTGAACGGTATGAACTTCCAACCCTTTGGCAGTTTTGCTGTAATTCACATCCAATAAATTATGCCAACCCTTTATTTCATACGCGCTGTTGCTTTTACTCAAGGTTATGTGACAATTTCCTCTTTATTGTTACGCATACTTCCACTCAGCTATACTGCTCGTGAGGGCAACGCCTCATACGCATTAACCCACACGTGCGAACACAGGTATAAAGAACATTCTAGGAAAATATGTCAAAATGTGCGTGGGAAAGAGATCCCCTCTCTCTCCCATCTCTTTTCCCATCAGAGCCCGGCAAATGCACGCAGTGCTATTTTTAGCACACTGGTGTTTTTTTATCAGTCGGTGTCTATTTCTAGCTCAAAAGAACTACAGAGGGCTTCCTGGCTGCTGACGTAAGCAGTGCGGCTCTGCAGAGGCATGTGTGGATAGAGAGAGAGAGAGAATGAGAGTGTGGGGTAAATGAGGAACAAAGCAATGAGAAACAGAAAAAAATGGAGGACTAAAGAGGAGAAAGAGAAGGTGTGATGGCGCATTTGCAGTGCGTCTCAGGAGAAATGTGTGGCTCTGTTTGGAGGCTGGTGAGTCTCATGTGACAGGCGACCGTGTGTGTCTCCCTTCGTGCTGTTATAATAGTGGGTTGTGTGGGAAGACCTAGTCAGAGAGGATAAGGAGCCCCTCCAGAGAAAAGCAGGATTATGAGAGCAGACGCATGCCAGTTCCGGGAAAGCACCTGAGGATCTCACAAACGCACACAGATCACGTCACGAACAGTGGCACTGTATGCACACACACAGCTGTCTGAAACAGCCATAAGCTGCCTTGCTACCTGGGCATAATGTTAATAAGTAGGTACAATTAGTTTGGTGTTATGGTGTTAAGAAAAACAGGTTGGTTGACATTAATACGGAAGGAATTCTAGGGAGATTCTATCATTTAATTTTGCTTAAATGTTTGCATTATAATTTTATATTATAATGAAATGACCTCACATTTACAGCACCTCAGTAAACAGGATAGATGCTGAATTTGAACACAATTACTCGTTATTAAACAGCATTGGCTGTTTACAAGGATCCACTCTCTAGTTTAACTAAGGTCGTTTTCATGTGCTTTTATGGACTGAAGCAGAGGCTTCCTCATCTCACTGTCTCTCTGCCACCATCACGAGTCCAATGGCAGCAGAAGCAGCCAAGCTATGAGTCACACATAAACATCATCTCATCCACACAGTTTGTTTTTCTGGAGATGGTGAAGGGTAATGACTGATCTCTTACCTGCACCAGGAATATGATGAGGAAGTAAAAATTTGCGATTCTTCTAAACTGCTCAAATAGGTTCTTTGGCAGGAAGTTCCACACGGTGTACTGAAGAAGTAAAAAAAACAAACCAATTGTTAAACAGTAACAAGAACCAAAACAAGCTGCAAATCAATAACTAAAACCAGCTGAATAGAAGGATAGTAGTTGACTCAAAAATGAAGGTTCTGTTATTGTTTATTCACACAAAGCTATTGCATGGCTTCTGAAGAGTCGCATGAACTATTTATTGACTGTGGCAGTGCTTCTCAATTCGGTCCCTGAAGCTCGACAGGACAGTCCTCCTTTACTTTCACTATATGGAAACAAGCAGCATGGGCATTCTGGGAAAAAAATCTATTTGTGTTCCACAGAAGACAGACAATCGTTCCGATTTTTCTTTTTAGATGAATAATTTCCTTAAAGCAAATTTCAGGGCCAACTTGGTACAAGCAGAAATGTGAGTCACATTCTGATGAAAAGCTAGAGAAAGGTTTTAAACACATTCAATATTCATGAGGCCCAGTGTTTGTTCTGTTCTGGGAAAGGCAGCTGGGATGACTTCAATGGCTTCAGAGTTCTCTGATATGTGTGACCAGGCTGTAGCTCTCTGGGCAGGTATTGCATTTGGATTAGCGACTTATCGCACCTGTTCGGCTAACCCCAGAAAAGCAAACCCGCCACCTGATGCATTCGGTGTCTCTGCCATTTCTCCACCTCTCTCTTTTGAAGTGGGCATGACATTAGAACTTTTTTTTATTTAATGTCAACATTTAGGTTGAAATTTATCTTAATGTAACCAGTCAGTCCTGCAGTTTGACAAATGATACTGTACAAATATTCCATACAGTCTTCAATTAATGGGGTGATAAAAACTATATGCCCGTTAAATACTAGAAACAGATAAGTGTTTAAAATAACCTAAGATAGATCATTTCACACACACTGCAGAATTTCAATTTTGATTGACATCTTGATTGACATCTCTCTGCTTTTATTGATTGACATCTCTCATCAACCTATCAGCAAAATATTGAGAACACACACAAAAACACAGGGTCTAAAGTGGGAAAATAAGTGTAAAAAAAGAAACAGTGTGAGATTAAGAGAAAGTCAGACGGCTCTTTCTACCTGATATAACAATCACAGCTAAATAATGGATCACCAAGGGTGAGAAAAGTGAGAGAAGGCAGTGTGGAGCAACAGAAATGGGATAAAAAATATATATCATCACTTCTAACAGTATAACATCTAGTCTAAGCTATAGCGTCAATGGGTGCTGTGGGTTCCATGCTAGCCAACAAAGCTGGCAAGGCCTGGGAATATATAGTGATATTATGTGGGGAAAATAGCTTTAGCTAATTAAATAAATCTGTTCTGAACAATATCAGGTCACTTCCTATCGATTTCCTCTTTTATATAAGCTTTATCCAATATCTGGAGCCTGCACATATAACCCAAGCTTTCACACTCACACCCACATACTGAAAAGGTAAACACACTAGATGCTATGGCAGCTCTGGACCTCTTAGAGGAATTACAGAAAATGGGATCCAAGGGACCACCCGGAGAAAAAGTTACACGGAGAGTGAATGGGGAGATGCAAAGCAGATGTATAAAGATGTATAAACACACTGTATAAGTCACAGTACAGGTAATTAAAGTGTTTAGAGTTCTCTGCCAGAGAGGGATTGATCACAGGAAACCACAGCACAACCACAGACTGCTATAAATCTATAGCTTCTTATTCCCTCATGTCTTCCTTTCACTACCTTACTATCGTATCTTAAAACAGTCCTCCACTTTGGCCTAAACAAGGAGATTTAAGAAGCCCACAAAATAAAATGAGATGCAGAGCCAACCCCCTAACACTTGAGCGTTAATTTCAACCTAACTATGTATTTATCAACCGGCTCTCGTGCACCACTCTGACAGGCAAATTAGGGTGTTCCATCGGGTGGTGGCTCTAACAACAACGTGTAGGCTGGATTGCTGCACTCTGTGAAGAAAACAACAGACAGAAATGAGAGAAAAGTGAGGAATGTCTGGCCCCAGAAGCAGCCGGGGGTTCCAACAGTCTCTTCACACCTGGAGGAACAGGTGGCTGAACACCAGGGCTTGTGAGAAGCATGCTGCAACCATACTCTCCGCATGCTGCTAACACGCCTCTCAAACTTGTTAATGATGAGGTGCGGTTGCCATGGCACTAAACAATAGTTGCTAATTACAAGCTAAAGAAAATTACAAGCAGGCTCTGTTGAGAGCTAGCAAACCCCTAATGCCGTTATTCCATAAAAATCTGATTAGCCTGTGGCAAGGTTAAGCAACAGCCCAGCTCACACCTTTGGATTTCACAATGAAACAAACAACAGATATTACCTTAGAGGACACAATCCTGTTGTCACAGAATTTGGAGGGAATGAAGGCCTCGGTGTCCGGACACGGCCGATGTCCTACATAGATTGTCCTGCTGTCCACTCTCTTCTCATCTCCTCCACACTACCAAGCAGCATCAGGAAACAAAGGCAAAATAAAGAGCAAAGAAGGAAAAATAAAGAGGTATTATTCACATGAAAGTTTGCCAAGGAATCAGAACATGACATGCCTGCACCACATTAAATGTCTCCTTACGTCAAAAACATGTTGAATCAAGTTTCAGTGATTTTTTGAGTGCTTAAGTACTTGTGTCCTTCCCTAGCACAACCTCTAAAACTGAACCTCTAATGTTGATGCATCTAAAGTTACTCCTGTCACTAAAGACAAGAACATTTAGGTGCAAAACATTGCAACAGAGGTGTGAAAAACAACAAAATCCTTACGACAAATTAATAAAAAGCCTGAGATGTTTGAAGAACTTTGCAGAACGTGTTTTAGCACAGCTCCAAATATTCGGAGCCCCAGCCAACTGAAACACAGGTCAGGTGGGTCAATCCCACAAACTGAAATCTGACCAAGTTCCTGAGCCCAGATAAGTGGAGTTATTTGCCAGCTGTACACTTCTCTCTTAGAGTTGAATGCGATGAAAGACTATTTTTTTGTTGTTTTTTCTTGGTTTTATTTCTGTAGCTATTTAGACTAGACAGAGTGTATAAGCATTGCTGTATGAGACAGGAAGTGGCTGGTGTAAGGTGTCATTAGTACAGCCACTGAACAGAACACAGTGTTTCGTGCACTGTCTCAAATCTATAGTGCCATAGCAAAAAAAACGCTTGCAGCTTGAATTGTGTTGAAATAAATATACTTGATATTGCGAAATAATATAAAGACAATAACAAGACTCACCAGAGTGATGTGAGAAGTGAGTGATGTCACTATAAATAGAACACACAGCTCATGAATATTAATCAGTAATCTTTGCTTGGTATTCTGTACAAGTCACGTCACCTAATTAATATTCATGAGCCACAGAAGTGCCACGCTTTCTCATGATACCAAGCCAGTTTCATGTATGCTTATCTTTATTAGACAATGGCAATTCAATATGTGCTACTCATGAAATCAAAAAAATCAAAATATGATAAACAAAGTGTATACAATCGTTAAAACAGTAAATATTTCTCCACACCTGCTGTCTAGTGAATATTTGGATATAGATTTAAGGCCACACAGATGTGGTCCACTGAAAACATTCAGTGGGAAACACAGGCTCAGGTCCGTGTGTTTACCCTATGGCGAAGTTCTGTGCCACCAATAACATTCCTGAAGCGTGAAAAGGGCAACCACTTGACTGGAAGCTGTGTGAGTGCAGGATTGCCTGAGGAAACCTTTTGGCTCCAAACACACGCTGTGATGGACAGCCAGGAAGCCAGATCTCTGCAAGCCTTTCCTTTTGTGGCCTACGGTCAACAGCGGATTGGCTGAATTACGGTTTGTCACAGAAGCGGGCGGGTGGGGGGCTGCGTGCATGTGCTTTCCCTCTCTCTCAAGAAAGAGATAAAACAGTGGCAGTCACGATTACTCCTCTCCATCTCTCTCTGAGGACCTCGATGAAGATGAAACATGCTGTCATCATGTCTCAGCAGGCTCACAGCATCATTTTTCTACCCCACCCACCCACTCCTCTCTTGTGTTTGTGAGGAGTGGGTGGGTGGGTGTCCCCACAAACACCTCCCAGTGTTTGTGGGGACAGCGCAAAACAGAATCAGTGTGTCAACTTGAGATTTCGGTAGAAATGTTTATACCACCGTACAAGCATGGACCAATTTCATATTTGACTAGTGTTGCATAATGCAGAGCTGTTTTGCATTGATGCAAGACTAATTATTACTGCGTTATGATTTTAGCTTATCGTTTGATCTTTTCGTACATCAAGTTACAAAACAAAAAATTTGAATGAGATAAATACTGGGATAAAGAATTCACATCGTTGAGCTAATCAAAAAACAGACACCACTACATTTATGAATATATAAAATATTTTGAGGTTCAATTTACAGAAAAAATTACTATAGTGATAATGTTACATCATATAAAACTATTACTACTGTGGCTTAAGATTTTGTCCTCCCCTAGGTCTAATGTGTGTGTGTGGTCTTGTTTTTCTACCATTGTGAGGACCAAGTGTCCCCACAACAATTGTAAAAGTCACACATACCTACATTGTGGGGACCAGTCAGAAGTCCTCATGAGGGAAACTGATAATTAAAACACACTAAATTATGCTTTTTTTGAAAATGTAAAAATGCAAAAAGGTTTCTGTGAGGGTTTGTATGAGTGCACAACCTCCAGGATCTCCCCTCCATCGGGGAGCTTAGGTTAGCTGTTCCACACCTCTACCCTGTCAGGTCTGGTGTGGTTGACATCAGGCCACAGGCTAAGTGCTGTCACAACATGTCTGGACACATTCAACTACTCGCCGAAAGACTCACATAGGCAGAACGGATTCACGGCGCGTATCAGATAACACGCCGAGCCCGCACTCTTGCGTATCTGCCTGAATCGCTCACATCAGTGAACTCGCCACCTGAGAACTCAATCACGGCGCATCTGTATTCGTCAGCGACGAGAGATAAATCACGTCCCCCAATCAGACACAGAAGAACAAGAGGCTTGTGCGCATCTACTGCAAACTAGATGCAAATCTTTGGCATGCAAGTTGCTCTTATCCACATCCCCACTCTGAGTCAGAAGAGACTGCTATTTAAAACAGTCAATGACTGTTTCTCCCTCTTTCATCTGTCTCATCTTCTTGTCTCCCACTGGAACTGCCCTCAATTCTGTTCCTTCAAAAAACAAGCATAGAGATGCGTTCGGAATTTTCTGGCACTCCAGTTGGGAAGAATCTGGCATTACATAAGGCTCTGTGAAGCATGACGGCTCGTCACACATCAGCGTGGCATGTGGTGCGGTCCCGGCCCGGAGGAAACAGGCCGGTCTGAGAGAGGTGGGGAGGGGCAGGTGTGAAGGGGGAGGAAATGGAACAGGTTCCAGAGCTCAGGGGATCGAATCCACATCCAAATGCCACAGTGTGTGAAGGAACACAGTCCAAATGAAAATGAGCAAATGGAAAAGAAAAACAAATGTAAACAGAATCAGGGCTCAGCATTTCACAGAAAGGTTAAAATGCTACAAAAAAAGTAACTTATTGAGTAAAGAAATTAGTCTCATCATTTTATTAGTTGCAACACCTAAAACAGTAAAAATCCAGTTGCAAATTAGTCAAGGAATATTTTCCACACTGTTTTTCACTGAACTAACACGAGATGGATATAGAAATTTCTTTTATTCCAAATGCATCAGTGAGGTACATCAGATGAGATCATGTGAACAGATATATATCAATTCAACTCAAGCAGTATAAAGGAAAAGAATAAACAAAGTAAGCACTCATTGTGTCATTCACCAAGACTAAATAAAGGTCATGATAGTGTTATTTTCATGCTATTGGCGTTGTTTTAACCCCCAAGGAATTATACAAATCAGGTAATGCCGCAAACACACTCTCAGAATTAGTGCTGATCAGAGCTTGCCCAACTGTGCCACGTCTGAAAGGCAGTTAAAAGGAATATTTACACATCAGCTTTACCTAGAAGGTAACAAACAGAGAAAGTCAGAAAAAAATTCACACACTTAAACAACCCTTTGTTTAATATGAGCTGAGATGTGAAACGTTAAAAATTATACAATTTTGGTTTGATTTGTATGCCATTGAAATTTTTTCAGCCTCTAAGTTAATTAGTGTCACATCATTGTGACAACTATAATTCTCAAATCTAATGCAGCACTGAATATATATCAACAATTAGTTACTCAGAAAACTGAATACTGAGGCCTCACGGAAACATATAATGATTACAAATGAATAAGGCAAGAAACGTGTGTTAAAGTTCAGTGAGGATAGTAATCAAATACTGTGTGGGGTTAAGTAATGCAGGTCAGTGAACTTTAAGTGTTTTTTTAAACCCAACCTTTCACCATCTAACTCCTCTTTTCGGCTGTCTGTCTCATACTGAGAGTCATTTACCTCAAAGATCAGCATTACAGCCTCAAGGTTAACCGTTAAAGTAAACGTTGACAAGGCCACAGTACAAATATTAGTTACTCAACAACAGACGGATATGTTAGAGCACAGCATCGTTTTGGAACATTTTTTCAGAGCAGATCCAGATAGTTAAAGAGAATATAAATCACAGGCAACAGAAACAGGACGTCACGCAAGGAAAGGAAGCTTAGGAGAGAGAAAAGCCGGGGGACAAACGAGATAAGAATGATGCCATTGAACGAGCATCGATTTTGAAGTGAGTTCAGTGTTCAACATAATGAGGGTCGGAAAATAAGGCCTATTTTGTTTTTGCACCATTGCATGCTGGTATTAGTCTATTCACAATCACTTATTCAAGGCCAAACAATGAAGGAGCTAATGTAAGGAAGAAAGAAATGATGGCATTATCTCTACAAGCGATGTTAAGTGTTCACACAGCTAGTGGTTTGTACCCTTATGCTTACAATTAATGATGTAAGATGGTAAAACAATGGTACTCTTATGTAAATGCACCATGTTATATTTTGTGGTACTCCAAGAAACTTCCACCGTGGTGTTATCATGGTGCAAGTCCAAAATACTATGCTAGTACCATGATACTTTTTAAAAGGATGTAATCATGCTAAGCATGACAAATAAAACAGTATTTTTTTATTTTTGCATGTGTTATGTAAACTCCCACTTCCTAATGACACACTGGCCAATATTAGTGGTTCCAAACGGCTTCATAGGAGGAAATGAAAGTGAAGCATTTGTCAGGTATGGTAACCCATATTTGAAATGTGACTTTTGACTTTAAAAGTTAATATATAGCCAGCTATCAGAAGTTAGCAAAGCTTTCTTTGTAAAACAATGTAACAGAATGTTAAACAAGTATATTGGTTATTAAATTTTTCATTTTTAAAAATATTTCAATATTTAAATTGATTTTACAAATGTTAAGCATTATCGTGTTGCATATTGCATACTTCTTCAATATGGTTCAGTCCAAACTTGAAAACCACAAAATCAAAACTACAAAATCACATTGTTTGCATTTAACCCATACAGTGAATAGTGAACACACATACTGCAAGTCGTGAACACACGCACACAACCAGAGCAGCACTGCAGTGCCCGGGAAGCATTTGGGGGGAAAGTGAGAAAACCTCAGTCAAGTTTAAACTTAGATGGCCATTGTCACCATGATTCCATAAATCACCCTGGGTGAAAAATCTGCCTTTCAAACTGAAACTTTTTAAGAAACACTGAATCTGTTATTTTAGAGCTGAATGTAGTGTGATGCAAAATTATAATCCTTTCAAGTACCCCTGCAATCTGCTCCAGTACCCCTGCACGGTACATGGGTCCCTGCTGGGGAATCACTAACCTGTTATATATGACAAAGCAAAATGATCAATAGCATTTCAAAGAACTGCACAAGCACATCAGTGGATCCAGGCGTGAACGTGTTATGATTTCAGT
Organism: Chromobotia macracanthus; assembly: GCA_036877525.1. Lineage (NCBI taxonomy): Eukaryota > Metazoa > Chordata > Actinopteri > Cypriniformes > Botiidae > Chromobotia > Chromobotia macracanthus. Next base: position 6,226,217 of record JAZGTH010000017.1, read on the forward strand.
GGAAATCTAAAGCAGCATTCAGCCTGTGTCAGGGTTACAGCTGTCGACCACTTACTCATCATTCTCACCGTGTGTCAACCACCAACACTCACATCAAAGGAGAAGCACACGACTGCCATGACAGCAGCCCACTTTCTTAAACACCTGACTGAGGTGAGACCATTCCAGTGAAAAGAACCATTACCTAAATAATTATTAACTTCAAACAGCTAACCTGCTAAGAAAAAGTTGAATTTGTTTAAAGATTGACTCAGTTAATGGCATTGGTGTGAACGAGAGTTAGTTCATGGCACTTTAACCTTTTTGTCACAATGAAACTCGATGAAAGAAATAACATCCTGTGTTTGTGCTTTTAAGTGGCTTTGTGTAAAAATGCAAAGATTTGATTGTATGAAACTCTGATAAACGAACAAACCACAGATTGCACAGTCATTGCTCACGATTTGGCGCCTATTTCTGCTTTTTAGGCTACGCAATTTGTTTTCAGAGAAAATAAATGAGGCCTCCTGACAAAATTGCCAAGCCGAGCTGCTCCTGACGCTCGGGCACCTGCAGCTGTAATGAATATTTTGATGAAATGTTTAAAGTTGCAGAAAAACACGCAGTCAGCTTGTGACAGAGTAATGCTCTCACCAAATGACAGATTGCATTGCTGGTGAGCAATGGGACAGGAAATGGTTTGTGATACATCACTTATAAATTTACTTCCCGAAGACCAAGCTGTTGCGTCCCCCACTCCGTGTTTCTCAGCAGTAAATAAAGACCGTACAGAAATGAAGATTGTGACCTCTATCCCCACTGCACTGCGGTGCATGCAATAACAGCTGAATTAACAATCGATTGCTATATGCTATGCACCAATTTCTCTGCATGTTTGCCTGACAATACATTTCCATGTCTTGGCGCATGCTGGGGCATGGCTGTTCCTACTGCTCATAATTAGGTTTAGTGATCCGGACAAACCCTTAAGTATTAAACTTGTTTAATAATGTTGATTGAAGAGAAGCATACTATTACTTTTCTAAAGCAATCAGACCCATAGTACATAGTACTGTAATGCAGTATGTAATGACAAATTAAAGACCTACATCAAAGGGGAACTTAGGCCATAACATGCGACCAGAATATTACAGAGACCTTGGAGTTATTTTAGCTAGAAAGCAATTAAACAACACCTAAATCTATAAGAGATAAAAATCTAGATGGGATTTCTGCAAGAACTTGAATTAGAGCTGCACAGTATATCAAAATATCCCAAATGTGCATATCGTAACGGTTTACAATAACAAGACTTTAATAGTTAATATATAGTCAGTTATCAGAAGTTAGCGAAGCTTTCTTTGTTAAACAGTGTAACAGAATGTTAAACAAATATGATGGGTATTTCATTTTTATTTTATAAATATATTCCAATATTTAAATTGATTTTACATATGTAAAGCATTATCGCGTTGCATATCACATATTTCTTCAATATGGTTCAGTCAGTTTTCAAACTTGAAAAACACAAAATCAAAACTACAAAGTCACATTTCGCACAGTGATTGTGATGTAGGTACATTGACTAACGTTATTATTTACATCATAAAAAGATCTAATTCTGCATCCTGTGGAAGGTGAACAAGCAAGAATCTGATTCTCAAAACGGGATTTCCATACAACGCACTTCCTCATGTCAGCCCACATGCATGAGTGACTCGAGTTTTGCATGTCAAATAAGCCCAGTGGCTATGCAGACGTTTTACTCGATCTACCAACCATCCAACAGGCTCTTCAACTTTCCCGGAAACCGTGTGAACCTGATGACTTCAGGTAAAAAACCCCCAACAAAAACAGAAGGCAACCAGACGACATGATGCAAACCTCTCCACACTGCCAAATTCCCACAAGGTTCCTCAACATAAACAAGTGCTTAAGCACACAGCGATATTCCACTCTCAATACCACTGACTTTTAGAGAAGCAGATAATCTATACTAGGAAAACAGAGTTTGAAGTGATGGAGAAATGCTATCAATGAGCAGGAGAACAGACTCAAGTCAAATGTGAATTACTGAGTGTACAATGAACTTCTAAATACCTCAGAAGGTGCATGTGAGTGGAGATCTTTTCGACCACTGCTAATTTAAATGGCGTACATGACCTCGTCGTTCCCATAGTAACAACCGCAAACTAATCCCAAAACAAATAGTTTATTACTGACTTTGCATATTTGTTTGCATATTTTGAATACGCAAGGAAGCTTCATATGAACAGCTGAACCCTGGCAGAGGGAGACACTGGTTGCCACAGGAACGAGAGACTGTTGCTACACTGAAAAAGAACCTGGTAATTAAGTGCACTGAGGGGCTGAATGCTTGAAATAACTTCTGAGATTTATAGACCTTTATAGGGCCCTTATGAAGGCTGGTTTAAACCATACAACACTGACTAACTGCACTCATAACCCCCAGTAAACAACAGGGGCGAAGTTGAGTCAGTCCAAAAGGGCATGTTGGTAAAGAGCTATTTGGTACCAAATAGCTCTCATTGGGCACATCCAATCTGTTCCCAAATGCAACCAAATCACTCAACAAGGATCAATAACAGGTTCCCAACTCCAATTCAAGTCAGTTTTATCTGTATGGCACTTTTCTCAATACGCAGTTTAAAGTGTTTTTTTTTTGCAGAAATAAAGCACCTCACAAATGTCTCCCTGAGTGAGCAGGCCAAAAGCGACAATAGAAAAACAAAACTCCAATAAGACAGTCCCACACCTGTTTGCTGCAAATAAACAACCAACGTGCATGTAGAAACGTCCAATTCATGATTACTGTATTTCTGAGGCATTAAGTGTTCCTTATGAATATAAAAACCAGTATTCACTGAGTTGAGACAGAAATCTCCTGCATTAGCTCTTTTGTGCATTACAATAATGCAAAGCATTCAACAAATTCGAAAATAAAAAAACTGACACATCTGTCGCTTGACAGCTTATTTAAAGGAGTGCCAAATTTTAGAGTTCCCACAACTGAAACAAACATTGTGTAATATTTACGTCAAGCATTCATTCAGTACAACAGTAATCACATTTGATAAATCTAACTGGTTTAGAACACAACTGTATTTGCTAGTTTAAAGAACATCAACGTTTTGTGTACAATATCAAGAAATAGTACCAACATCATAAACTTTTAAATCACAATATAAAATTTTCGCCGTGAAGTTGTGGCCTACTGGTTCAAGCCAGTGAGTCTGGCTTGTAATCAGAAGGTTGCCGGTTCAATTCCAGCACTGGCAGGTAGCAACTGAAGTGCCCTTAAAGGCACCTGACCCCCAATTGCTCCCCGGGCGTAGTAGTGCGCTTCCCACTGCTCTGGGTGTGTTTGCGTTCACAACTTGCAGTGTGTGTTCACTCCTCACCAGTGATGATTTAAATGCAGAGGTCACATTTTGGGTATGGGTTACCATATCTGACAAATATTTCACTTTCAAACCAAGTATTACCTGTATAGTGACATTAGCATTACCCACACATAATACACAGAACCTGCTGTAAAAGGTAATGAATAATCGTGGTCCATAGTAAGTGAACAAAGCACCAGAGTGACATGTGGTACAACCACTACCTTCATTCACTAAATTTTATACAATACATCCATAGCCTCTCAGTACTTAAGTTTCCACAATGCCGTGTGGTACGGGCTGAAGTCTTTTCTACTCCCTCACGTGCTCAGAGTACAGGGTGGCACCAGAAAGATATTATTAGCACCAGAACACATTGAAATCTGAAGACTGGTAGTGGGAGAAGTCTGAGCAGCAGTGTAGACACACCATGTACCACGGCCTGGCCTATATTCACATGACCTAACTGACAGAGAAGACAGAAAAAGACAGGAAGTACAAGACAGGAACTGCGAGTGATGTGGACACTCACCCTTGATGTTTACGGAAAACGTTTTTCTTCATTATGTCAAACTAAAATGAAATAAAGACGTGCTCCAAAACATTCACTTAAGACATTAAGTGAGACCGGTTCTTGCTCTTTATTATAAACTGATTTGAGTGTGAACTGGCTTCAGTCCAGTTCCCAGATTGAATGAGAGATTAGAGAGGGATGTGAGATTTCAGGAAAAGCAGAGTGAGACAAAACAACACTAAGCCACTGGGCTTTGTTTATCGGAGTGAGATGTGAAGTCTGCACTAGTGACACACATCACTCTAATTCAGTTCACACTGAGATTTTATGACACTTAAAAACATGATGACCCTACTTCCTTTTCCACTTATACTGCACTATTCATCAGTGTACAATTCACTAAAGATTGTTTTCATTGACTCTGAATCCGTGGTGTGAGAAAGTACTTTAACACACAAGAGAGATTTTGGGGTCCTTTAGATTTAATTTACATTATATGAAAACCTTGTGACTCCTGTGTCCTATATCACTTTCCACCAAATACTCTGTTTCACCTTAAAAATATCTCATCATGGGTGTTAAATGTTACAAGTATGTCGCTTTATGTTGACAATTTATCAAAGAAGTAGCAATCTTGATTTATGATCTCTGTCAGGGCACCACAAATGCCATAGTCTTCAAAAGCTGTTTAGGAAAAGGCACAAATCCTTACACTTGAAAGTCAAGACATCAAATGCACATTACACAATGACTCTATAATCTATAGTGTAATAAAGAGATTCTTGTGCGATTCCATACATGCAACAGAGGAATTTTAGCTGGTCAAAGAGCAGCAAGCATGTCGAAGAAATATTAGCACCATGCCACCAATTCAGGTAGTATCATGTTTTCTCCATTGCACAGTGCATCTTCGGATAACCTAATCTGTTTGACTTCACTGTGGCTTTCAGCCCAGAGAGAGAAAAAGAAAAGGGGGCAGAGGAAGAGGTGCTGGAGAAGAGCTACCGTGCAAGATATCTTGCGACGTCTGATATTTGCATCCAAATGCTGACATGCTTAAAAAAACCTGCATCTCAGCTCGTGTGGCTCTGATGCCATTATCTTTTACTATGCATTGAGCATCACTGAATGTAATTACCATCCAATTAATTATCACGAAATGCGTTTGAAGGGACCCAGCGAAAACTAGCTCTGTTAAAAAAGCGTAAGAGCGAAAGGAAACAAATGCGCCCTGCGACGCATGCAGGTTGCTGAGGCGGCACGCGGCAGTTTGAGCTGCAAGGCCGTGACTGTTTGCAGTCACCGGTGAGCTGAGTGTAGATTCATCTCTCTTCCCGCAGTGAACTGATGGAAGAGTTTCAGAGTGAGATCATCAGAGTTTGTTATTTAACCGCCAGCGCTGTGTCTGTGACCTGGTTATTAATGCTAACAAAAACTAACATGAAGAAAAAAATGAATAATAATTCAACTAAAACATTTTTAGTTTGTACAGAATAAATCTATAAATAAAACTATAAATGTGAATTACAACACAAATAAACAAATTTACAGAGAAAATTACGTTTTTTTAAATACATTTTCAATGAATACTGGTCTGACAAACTAATTTACAAAGCCTAATTTCTGACTATCTGTGTACTCTGACAGGGGGAAACTGAATAAAAAAGTACATAAATCGGTCATTGTTGGAAAATAAAATTAAATTATATATTAAAGACTATTTGTTTATATGTAACATTAAAACAAACCTAAACCAGTAAAATGAAACTAAACTTCAATTCAAAATACAAAATGGAAAAAGTAAAACTAGTAAAATGTTTAACTGATCATTGTGGGTGTACATCAAGGCTGAGTAATAGGTGCTTTTTGACTGTTTGGAAGTAGCACCAAGAAAAAATAGCTTCCCCCTTTGTTTCCTCTTTCTTTCATACACCCACACTTTTCATTAATCTCTTCACACTGGCACGCGAGGGCTCTGGGGTACTGCTGGTGACTCAGGCACAACACTCATTCTCAGCACAGGGCTTTATAAATATATAAATGACAGGAATGCATTTGATGTCCATAAGCCTGGCCACAATATACAGCTGGGCAAGGAGGCGCGCCATGACAGGAATTTTAAAAAAAGCAGCCACCTAAATTATTTAAAATGACAAACTGAGAATTCAGCCTTGCTTTTAGGGATAGGTCCGATTCTTGTAGATCTTCAAGCCTCTCCCCATCCCCTCACTGTGGCTCTTAAAGCCTGTCTATTACACAGGGTGGGTAATGGAGGGATACAACAGGTAGATAATCGCACACACTTCCATTTCCTTGGCTGGCTGCTGAGCTGCTTTCTCTTCCCCTTTCTGACTCTGATGGGATGTGTGCTTCTGAGGCTGGCTGCGTTTTCATTATAGGCAGCTGGTGTGCAACGAAAGAGAAATAGACAGCACAAGAAAAGAGAGAGAGACAGAGAGAGAAAGAGAAAGAGAGAGAAAGAGAGAGAGAGAGAGAGAGAACAGTCGTCAGCATAAGCATTTCTGTCTGCCAGCCGGTTCGGGGGGGACAAGACAAATGGCAGCAAAACGAAGGAGGACTCTGATCAATACGTGGCTCTACTGATGAAACAAGGGCAATAAATCACAGGCCCGGGCAGGCCAGCACACGCCCTTCATCTCCTGACGCTCACCCCCAAAAGCCCATCACACCATCAACACTGTCATTATGTGTGTAACTGTCCTTTGCAACAGGTGGCCGGTGAACATTATGGGATGTTTCCGATGGTAAGGTGGGGAATTGGATGGATCGACGCTTAAAGGGATAGTTCACCCCAAAATGAGCAATTTTACATTATTTACTCACCCTCATGTCATTCATACCTATATGACTTTTTTCCTGTAGGAAACACAAAAGATGATATTATGAGAAATGCCTCAGTGGTTTTGTATCAATCCAATGGAGGTCAATGGGTGCCACTGTTTCATTATCAACCTACTTTAAAATATCTTCTTTTGTGTTCCCTAGAATAGAATAAGGGTGAGTTAAAAAAGGAAGAACTTCCATTTTGGGTGCACTGTACCTTTAAGATTCCAGCTGAAGAGAATTTCCAGTGAGTCGTGAGGCTGCAAAACAAACACAGCCAGGTTTATGACTGGAGCTCAGATGTACTAGAAATACGCATGGAGCTTTCACTTGCTAAAGCCCTTCCATAGCAATGGTCCCACACCAACGCAGAGTGTGTGTGGTCACTAACTCTACCACAAAGAGAAGCTTACAAAAAATACCAGGGACAAGGCTGAAGCTGCAAGACAGTGAACTGTTTTAAAACATGAGCCGTGTTGTGAAAGGATAAAAGCAAAAACAATTGTTCAAAAACGTCCCAGCGAAATATATAGTTGGGCTGGATTAACACTGTTTTGACGCAGAAGCTTCAACACAATAACTGGTAACTAGGGCTGGCACCAAAAAGAGTTTGATTGATTGGTCTGTAATCAAAAACATTCATTTTTTAAGTTGAAGGCTGGTTTCATGCATCAGAAAACAGCAAAAGCTGCATACATTTCTTTATCTGACAACATTAACAGGTTACAGCATTCACACTGAACGCATTACTCCAGCTTCAGCACTGAGCCGCATGTTGCATGCTAAACTCAGCAGAAACAGTGGAAATGGACTATTTTTCAACATGATGCTTTTGCAATATGCACTTTTAGGAAGCAAACACAAAACAATGCGGCGGGTTAAGTTCTTGTTGTTTGAAAAACACGTTTGTTGGCCCTGTCACTCTAGCAATCAGTCAAACACACTTTCAGAAAAGTCAAACTGAATCCTGATGATTTAACTGGTTTATAGTTCTGCACTTTGAGATTTGGGTTCTGTGTAGATTAATTATCATTCAAGTTTGGTAATCAAGTTTGGTAATAGTTCTGCCCACTCACAATAACCATTTATGGCCGTTGGCACAGGAAACACTCAACGTGGCAACCCAGAAATCCCTATATAGAGGTTTTCTATATAGAGTTGCAGCTACGCAGCAGAGATGCAGTCACTGTAAAAACTTAATGTGTGCCTGCTGTTGCAGTTATGTTTCTGGCAGATGTGTGTAACAGGCCTATCTCATGTTCAATTGTAGAGGGCTTATTTAAGCTACTATAGTCATCCAGACAAAAACAGTGAGTGGTCTTCTCACTTTTTTGCAGGCGTTGTTATTTGATTAACATTAAAATAAATCAACATAACAGACAGCAGCAGGTCTAACAGGCTGCGTTTAAACAGCAAGACCAATGTTTTGACAAACAATGCATATTTACAGTCACTGCTTACGGTTTAATAATAGTCAGTATGAGCTTGGGTATCAGCATTTTTGACATCCCTACTGATGACGAATAATGTAACATCATTGGATAAAGAGTAGGAAAAGACCTTGGGTCATATTCAGTGCACCAAAATGACCAGAAGCAACTGCACCAAAAGTGTCTCAGTCAAGTTTAAACAAAGAAACTGAAAATCTGACAGATCACTCTACAAACCTGCACGCCAGGTTCCCTGAAGCCAGAGGCTTCTGCTTATGAGGCTCCCCTGCACTGCCCAGACACCCAAAATCCTGCAGGCACAACCAGACAACCTGACTGATCAGCAGCTACCACATGCTACTGTGACAGCACTCACGTAAGATTATGTCTGACTAATACACAGCGTGGACAAGACAGTGATGAGGGACATGGAGAATCACTACTGGGTTCAAATCTCAGTAATACTGAAACTACAGAACGCTACAGAATGATACTTGGTGGGCCTTGGAATTTGAGGTAAAACGGCATACATTAAAGGAAGTAAAAAAAAAACAAACATTTTTTCCATCATTTATTCACCCTCATGTCATTTCAAATCTATATGTGTAACTGTGTAACACAAAAGAAGAAATGTCTCAGTGGTTTTGTGTTAATACAATGGAAGTCAATGGGTGCCACGGTGGTTTGGTTACCAATATACTTCAAAACATCTTCTTTTGTATTCCTTAGAAGCAATGAAGTCATACAAGTTTGAAATGGCATGAGGATGAGTAAACGATGGAAGAATTTTCACTTTTGGGTGAACTATCCCCAAGAGTTAAATTGGCTGGCTTGTACGCAGAGGAACAAAGCTTGACAGAAAACTAAGTCCTCAGTACTCCAAACTTCTGTAGAAATCATGCCAGCAATGTGACCTGGTGGATAAAACACATGCCCAAATGTGTTGCGTGCCTATCTGTGGGTGACCGGAGTTTGAACATGTCCTGAATCCTATTACCACTGCACTACAAAAAGCCCTAATACGAATGTAAAAATTCATTATAAAAAAACAGAAAGAAAAAAATCTTATATTTCGCAATGTCTCAAAATAATAAATGATTACAGATGGTGGAAAAAACTAAAGAGGGGAGTAAAGGGACCGTCGCACATCAAACATTTGCTGTCTTTTTTGGGGCGAGCCATGGTTAATAACATCCGCGCAGCTCCATCTTCAGATCTCCTCAGGGGTTTGCATCAAAGAGCCCAAGTCTTTCTTAAGAGAGCATCATATGCGCCAAACGCAGCACTCAAGCTCACCTTTAACTGTTGAAGTGGAAGGATGTGCTATAAATACTCTCAGAATGAAGTGAGAGAGACACATAAACAAACCCTGTCAGACAGGGACTGAGGCTGACGTGTCAAAAGCTACTCCGAACTCTGAATGGTGCGAACAAACCGCCGTTTTACAATCTATTGTTCTAATTGTTTAAAGAACTCTGTAAACACACTTTTATAAACCAACTTATACTCGGCACAAATGTAAGCAAAGGAACTACTCTGACTGGCCCTTGCATTTTCTTAAACCAACTCAGCAGTCACCTGCAGAAACAAGAAGCAGGTGGTGGAAAAGTTTCAGCGTATGACTTCCTTACATGTGTTTATTTCGTTTTCCCGTCTTTGAGAAAGAGATCTTAGCCTGAATGCTATCACATTTCCTCCAGACCACTACACAAGACACAACAGGCCACAATCTACAAGGACTGAGAGCACATCAAAGCGCCAATATTTTGCATTCCTGTCAGAGAACTAAAAGCTATGGAGCTGTCCTGTAACACGCCCCACAACCTCTCTCCCAATGCCATATTTAATGAGTTTCTCAGGAAAATAGAGAATATTACAGATCATATATATAACATATATAGAACTCAAGAACATTTAGCAGTGTACCCAATCACAGATCACAATTCAGCTCACTGCGTGTGTAGCACAGGAACACCTCGAGTCTGCAGTGAAGCAAAAACATAGATAACATAGAACTACAGAGAGACTGCGACAAGAAAATTGTCTGCATCAGTGACAAAAAGCATGGTGGCCACATAAACCTTATTTATGAGTCACATACAAAGATATTATAGCAAACATGACTGCGGGGCATGAGAATATGCTGACTTGAGTGATATTATTAGACCTTTGGGGAATATCAGACCGTATTATGGTTATATTACTGCTGCTATCTACACTGCCTGCATTCCCTGTTGCAGGATTTAGTCTAATGGCACCAACAGGTTATTTGAGTTACAAATAAAGAAAAAGAAAATAGTTAGAAGGCCTCATGTTTTCAAATATAAAACTTATGACAAGCAATTCAGAGGTAAATGCCCGAGACCAGGCAGTGGCTTATGCAAACATAAAAGACTAAGCAAGCGAGGCTGTGGTTTGTTCACAATGAACCAGACAATGCAAAGCCTAAACTCATATTATCCCAAATGAAACTGTAGCATCAATCAAAATGTTAAAAGCAATCAGTTCTGTTCAATCAAAGCCATGTTACGGATATGTCCATAGTGGCATACTGAATTCATTTGCAATGGTGTTCGACCACTGAACAGTACTTTAAAGACAAATAGTTAGAAATATGATTACACGTGTACACTTCCTGTCTAAAAAGAGCACTGGTTAGGAGTTCAAACAAAGCAGGCTTCATCCTAAACCTAACATTTAACATGAAGGGCTTCTCCACCACTGCCCCGGTGCTCTACAATTATGTAGTAAGGGCTCAATTACAGCCCGTGCAGGATGCATCACATGCCCAAATCAAGTTAGTTACCATCTAAAAGGTTGCGACAGCATTGAAGGGCATTAGGAAATTAATTATTGGATTCAAGCACAACACGTAAAGGGCTTAGCCTGCAAGACTGAGTGGTATTATTTGATTAACGCTATCAGGAATGCAGCTCAACTTCAGAAATTGGCAGGAGTCGTCGCGACGCGCTGCCCGTAACGATTATCTTCACTATGCAAAAGACATCGCCGGTGTCTCAAACCCAAGTGCGCTGCCTTCCCTGACCATGTCGTCCAGCTAGGCAGCTCGCAAGGCTTGGGCAGCCAGAAATAAAGATATAAAGCCCCAATAGCCATGATCTGAACAGCCAACGTGTGCTTCGTAAACACTTTTAACTTGGGAACAGCTGGTCCATGTTACCAGGAAGTTGACCGCATATCTGCGTCGCTGCTGTAAGTGGTGTTGAGAAACTCCTGAGCTTAGCCAGACCTCGCTTTTTTTTTCTTGTTTTTTTTTTTTGCAGTGGCTGGCTCGTTTCTAAATGGCATACAGACGTTTTATTGACAACATTGTCGGCGATCGTGAGTTGCACACTCGGCTGGGCTGCAAGCGGTTAGAGAGGCGACGCAAGACATCTCGCTGCCTTTGAAGTCGCATGTAAGGAGAGCCATACGTACCAATCGGTTCAGCCTCCTCCGTAACATACTTGATTTTTCCGTCTTCTTTGGTATCTGAAGACACCGTCGAGCAGCGGTTCCTTACGTTTCAGCCGACTACAGGCTAGCTGAGCGTGATGATGAGTAACTTTGCATGTATGACGGCAAAAATGCGCCCTGTTTAGCTATCTACTTTCTAACCTGTTTCCCCGAGCTATATGCAATGCGGCGGTGAAGCTACATCGTTTCCTTATCGACTGTGTCTTGTCTTCTCTAACCATTCGCATTCTCCTTTTTGGTTACTTTCCGCGACGCTAGACGCGGGAGCTCCCCAAACGCGGGGCTGATAGACTCAGCGGCATCCTGTACTCCGTGTGCCCTGTTGCTGAGCCGCTAAATAACGCGGGATTCACCGCCGTTTACGCACTGCATGAGACGGAAGATTGACGATGGGGGAAGAAAGTGATGGCGATCTAGCGAAGGTGCGGGTTTCGAGTCGTGTGCCGCCCCCCGCCTCTCTTTCAGATCGCTGTCAAACACATTTTACTCTCCTCAGGCAAGAGCCGCTACGCCAACCCGCTCCGCCCCTTCACGGCGTCTTGTCGCAAAGTTTCTGGGAAATGTAGTTCTGGCGTGTAAAATGTAAGGCTGCCTATTTCTCTGCATCCAGTATTCACAAGAGGTCAGATGTGGTGAAACGGTGGTAAAATGTGGTAAAATAATAAAAAAAAAGAGGCCACACTGCTGTGTATTTGTGCATTTACTGACTAAGCGTTATGAGCCGTGTTAACTTTTCTCATACGTGTTTGGATGATGTTTTGTTTTTAGGGAAAATGTAAATTGTTTGTAACTTTTAATGAAGTTCATTGTTTTTAATTAAGCACTTTTAATTATAACTGTGTATGAACTGTGCATGTATTTTATAATTGTGCTATATACATTTTGCTGCCTTCTTTGTTGAGTAATTGATTAGTTAATTAGTTGTTTTCTTTTTTATTTAATATATATTATACATAAAAACCTAATAGCTTAATAAAATATATATATATATATATATATATATATATATATATATATATATATATATATATATATATATATATATTATTTGTTCTTTTTCAATACAACAGCCATTTTATTTGTAGTAATGGATTGAGAAACCCTGCACTATAACAGCACTATAAGAGCCGCTCCTGTCCTTATCTTTAAAGGCGATAAGATCGCCTCGATAGTTGCTCTGTATACAGCAGACCTCGATCATGCGATTTCATGTTTTATATTTAATAGGCTATAAGCTTATCAAAATAGGCTGTAGTATCATATCCTCTCAGTTAAACGAACTAAGCAGTAAATGTGTCATACAGTGTTCAAAAAATAGGGCTATCACAATTATTATCATGCCACATTACTGCATGTCTGAATTCAGCTACAATATATACTGTAAATATTTAAGATTATTGGTATTTGAAGTGAATCACTGTAATTTCTTCAAAAGATACGAGAGTAAGTTCATGAGGGGATTTGCTTTATGTAGTCATATTACAATAAGATACTACCTGAACCATTAATAATACTAAAGTGTTTGCTCCCGGGCTTAAATAATGTATTTAATTAACAAGTGAATAACGAGTATTGCATTTCCAACCATTTACGTACACGTCGATTAAACCCCTGGTTTATAGGGGTATATAGTTATTGTGTGGTTATTGCGCCTCCTCGTGGGTTTTATTTGTATTGCAAGCTGTTTGTTATCAAACGAGAAATATCTTTCGTCAGATAAGCGCTGAAATAATTAACGATGTGTTTGTGTACGTGCTCAGTATAAAAAAACACAAAACCTAATAGCTTTATAAATAGCCATATGTTTTTTTTTACATATTTCCCAAAAAATTATGAAAAAACAATTGAAATACAAAAATAAAACACTGCACAAGGTAAACCACTAAACGCTGTCCAACAGCGCCACCAGCGGATTCATATTTACACAGAGAATAATCCCTCTTCTTCTTTCTTTCTTTCTTTCTTTCTTTCTTTCTTTCTTTCTTTCTTTCTTTCTTTCTTTCTGTCTGTCTGTCTCTCTGTCTCTCTGTCTGTCTGTCTGTCGTACAATTTTTAACTTCCTGTTTTCAAATGACACTCTTAATGTTTTAACTTTATACAGACAGTCAGTTTTATTTTGGGGCATGGCTTTGTAAAGTCTACTGTATATCATAATTATATGTGAGTGATAGAAAAGCAATACAAATATTCATAAACATAAAACATAAATACCTAAAGCGATATCATGCTAGTTTCCTTGGTAATGTTTTTAATGCATCTCAAAATGAATTTTGTAATATGTAAAAAGCCCACACGATGTCGCCCTAATGCAGTAAGTGAAGCCTTAACTGACCCCACACACACACACACACACACACACACACACACACACGTTTGTAAATGCTCAGGCTTCGTCTAAGTGACAATTTACATCCTTGCGGCTTTAGACTTTATTTGGATAGAAAATAATTTGTAGGATACGTTTGTATTTGTAATGCTGGGTTTCAGCCATTTAATCTGGCAAGTAAAGCATTTCAATGATGTTGTAAATATAACCAGTTAGACTAAAACGCATGACTTTTTACTTCTTTATTTAATGTAAGTGTCCAACTTACGCGAGCACTTAACTCTTTCTTTGATGACGACTAATTCAGTGTTTCTTTTCATTTTTTATTTTCCCTTTATATTCTTTATAGTATATGTTGCCTATGTGACATAGAACCACTGTAATAATTTGTTAGTGAAAGTTTTAATTTATACATGTCTGAAAATGTATTAGAGGCTTCTAAATGTCAGACATTCGGTCACTTTAGCTTTGCTCTTAGACAAACAATTTACTCTCTGTGGGCAGGACTTGCTAAAAGTTGTGAGACTTTTCAGAGGCCTCGGACATCCATTTTAAAAGAGCCCCCTCACTTTCTCTTTCTCTCTGCACATCTCTCATTCCCACACTGGGTCTTTGTCAGCAGTTCCTGTGTCTGGTTGAGGCGTGGTGAGCTCAGGGGCTGGGCATCTGAAGCTGCTTTCAAAGACACCTGCAGACTGGACAAAGGACCGAGGGTACCAATGCTGAAGACATGCTTTGTGCATGCTAGTGACAGGAGAGAGAGAGGATAACTTGCTTGAACACGTGTGTGAGTGTTGGTGGAAGGGGTGGGATTACCCAGCTAATGTGGAACGTTCTTAAATGTTGTGTAATGTTTTCTAAAAGTTCTCTAAAAGTCTCCTCAAAATCATTCTTGCAGTAACATTAGTGGAGTTTTTTAATGATATATAATATAGATATATATAAACATTATTCTTTGGTTGTTAGTGGAACATTTAAAAAACATTACAGAATTAACTGTTATAACCTGAATAAATTCTTATAAACAAGCAATGTCTAAAAAAATTGAAAGTTTTAAATGTTCCTAAAACATTCAAAATAACATTTTTAACATGTTTTTAACCTCAGGGAAACATTCTTACAACCTAAAATTGTTAGCTGGGTAGGGGTTTATTAAAAAGGGGGGTGGGGGTTACAGAGGTTGTCACTCCAGTCTGTGTGAGTCCAGGCTTTAGAGGCCTCGGAGAGATGGACAGCTTTTGTGGGTTGCATCGGTACACAATAGTGGCACTTTAATGGGTGGTAAAGCTAGAGCAGGCTTTGGCCGGGGATTGAGGTGAGTTTGGTGGCTAGAGGGGGAGATCTAGGGCCTGCTGAGGGGGGGTGGGGGCTGTTTTACTGCTTCTCTTAGAAGGGACTAATTCATGGGCATTGAGTCCATCATTCATTATTCATTGAATGCAGCCAGTGCAGGAATGCAGCAGCATCAATTAGAATGTGTTAGCAGATAGCAAGTAAAAAAGAAAACCCCTGCTCTCCCTTTTGCTCACAGGACAACACAGGCCCACTATAGGAGGTGTCAGAACCACAAAGCCTTTTTGTGATTCTCTCTCCATTACATTACCAGCGCAATATGTAAGGTGGGGATTCTTTTGATTCAAATTAAGTGGAAAAAACACTAAATCCTATTTTTATTCAGCAAGGATAATGGTGTTATACTCTATAAAGGTCTTTAACTACTTATCTGTGGCTTAAAATCTGCCTGGCTCCTTTTCTCTCGTTCAGCCTCTCTTTTTCTCGCTCTCCGCATTATAGTTATTCAGTGGCAGGGCGTCAGAAACAGACTGTTAAACAGAGTTGCTTGTAGCATTAACTGCCGCATCACTCTTAATTGTATATCAGTGGGTCAACGGTTTGTTGTGCTGTCCCTCTTTTTTAAAACGAGGGTATGAATTAAAATAGACTCTTGTAGGCTATTGTCAGTGGTGTGCTTGCTGGCACTTCAGATCCTCTGGGCCTTAAATAATGAGACCCTCTCTAACTTCCAGCATTTGAAAACAAAAGAGCGGAAAAGCTGGAGTACTTTGATGATAGAACGTCTGGGTCATATAATTCCATTTTGTATTTTGTAACTATAGGGGAAACAGAGCATCTGCGTCTGAACTAATTAGTTCCCCCATTTTAAAACCCCATTTTTTTTGAGCTTGTGTCATTTGTGATGGCAAAATACAAATGCTTTTGATTCAGTTCTCAGAGAAAGATACAAAACGAGAGGGAAATTTGAAATGAAATCTAAATGAAACCTGCTTGGTTTAGTGTATGTGACAGATAAATGATTTTTAAACCAGAATTTACTTCTTTAGTTGGCATTTAAGAGTCCACAGTGAAGTTTTGAGATGCCAGTTGCAGAGTTAAAAGTGCAGGATGTTTAATGCTCTGCTCAATTGCATCATCCACTTCCTCATCATTCCCCAAACAGAATGATCCAGCTGGCACGTGTGCGCAAATGGATTTCGGGATTTTTATTCTCCTCAGATTTAATATGAACTAACTAGGAAGAACCTCTCATAGCAAGGTGTTTGCTTGAATATGAGCAATTATGCTTCATTTGGAGCCAAATGAGGGGAATTTGCATCCGCTGAAAGGAGCGCTAGTCTTAACTGTGCAGAAAGTGCAGTAAATTGGTGCAAACTGAGCAACATGCAGGCATGCATCTTCAGTATAATTGTATAATTGTGGAATGACTTTAAATGCAGCCTTCCAATTAAACTTGCTTCTTCGGTGAGATGAAGGCAAAGACACGGAGCCGTGATGGAAATCGGAGAATTGCCGTATTGTAAAAATTGCTTCCTTCAAGAAGGATCATTTGCACCAAAATGGGAGATCTGGAATATGGGCAGATGTCTTCACACATGTGGTGGAGTGAATTGGTGAAGTGAGCTCGTGGTTGGCATTCGGTAAGCGAGAGAGAGAGAAAACTTCCTGCCTTTTTTGGCCCGAAACACACATTAACGACTTCCGACTCAAAAACAAGACAAATTTGTGTGCCTGTACTATAAATTGCATCACACAAATGTAATCTAATTACATTTCTTTTGAGTTTTCTCTATGTGCACCTTTACATCCGTTAGTGGTAATGAAAGAATATAGCTGTCATTCCTGAAAAGCTGAGAGCGCTGTCTTCAATGACAAATGAGCAAATGAGAGTGTGAGGGAATGAGAGTTTGCACAGGGTGTAGTGGATGCAAGCTCACAATGATCTGACTGAGGCTGTCTGCGGGGATCCAAACAGCCAGGCCTCTGTCTGGATTAAACCCTTCTTCAAATAAAGGGGGGCTCAAGTAAACGGTTCATGAATGCTGATTAATTGATGCCATTTTTCTGCAGTGTGCCATGGAGATTTAGTTAGTTAGTTGGGGCTTTGACTACAAGTGGAAAGAAGGGCAGTTTTCTGGCAAAGTGGGTCAGCTTCTAAAATAACCCATTTCTTCTTGTAGTTATATTTACATTTATGCATTTGGCAGTTTTATCCAAAGCAACTTGCAGTACCCTTGAGTTATACATTTTGTCAGTACACGTTACCTGGGAATTAAACCCACGACCTTTGCGTTACTAATACAATGCTCTAACAACTGAGCCACAGGAGCATCTGTATAACTCGTGTTTAACTATTATTATACTTTTTTTGCCTGTAATGGTTTACTCATAGGTTCTAAAATTTTAACTTTAAAAGATGCTAATGTTGTTTTTTTGGTCTCTACACTCGCACCACAAAACAGGATTAAAAATACTGTGTCTAAATTAGTCACAAGTTTCAGCCCCCAGCTGGTTTAGGTAACAAGGTTTACTGAGGAGTGTTCCCACGCTGGGGGTAGGTGGGCACAGGTGTCCTAGAACAACGTGAGGGTGGCCCGGAGCCCGAGGAGCGAAGCGCTGGCCCATGGCCCGCCTCAATGTGGGGCTCCCAGGGGCCAGCTCAATAGGCTGGGTTCCACTTGATGGCGAGAGAAAGGGTCGTTTCAGCCACTGCCCAGCAGGAAGGATCTGCTTGTGGAAGACCTCTTTCAGGAGCCTCTGTTTGTCTGAAGGCTGTCACAGCAGATGAGTACTCAGCAAACAGCGTGAACAAGGATTTGAACCAGAAAACCAACAGAGCCTTGACAATATTGTGATTGGGGCTTGTCTTCTTACAGGGGGCTGAATGGCCAATCGAGAGCAGGAACAAGTGTGCATTCAGAACGGTATGTGGAATCCTCATAGTTGCTTTTCAGGACAGGGGAGAAATCATGGCAGGAAACAGAGGACTGTGTGTACTGAGGAGAGTCAAAATCCAACAACATGTCTAATCAACAAAGAATCTAGCTAAGCCTAGATGATCCTCTGTGAGCTTCTATGGAGTGTGTCATAGCTACCGTTTACCCATACGGCCATAAACGAACAGAGATTATTTTGCTGAGTTGTAAGGCAGCCACTCACTTTAAAGGCATGCCAGACTGCTCTTCAGTACACCACAAAGAGACTCTAAAATTTTTATCAATACATCTATAAAATCTATAATAGGGTTAATTTTTTTTATAATGAGATGTTTCTTTTTTGATCTGTATCAGAGGAAATCATAAAAGCTAAAGTTACAAAGTGCAGTTTAAATATCATGCACATATCCCAGCTAACAATTTTAAGGTGTAAGAACTTTCCCTAAGTAATAAAAATGTTATTTTTACTGTTCTAGAAACATTCAAAATGTCCAATGGTTTTTTAGATGTATTGTATTAACGCTGTTTGATTATAAAAATAATATTCAAACTTTTTTAATTCTGACATTTGTAAAACATTTCAATAACAACTTAAGCATAAAGGTTTGATATAAGAAATATAACATTAAAAATGTGCTGCTAATATTACTGCAAGAACATTTTTGATAACCTTGAGAGATCTTTTAGGGAATGTTAGCTAATGCTCTAAAAACGTTCAGATCAAATTCACATTGCTTATTCTGTAATATTGGAATAATATTTCTCTTCTAATTAACCAACTTTAACCCACACCCGATCACACAGTCCCCTGTGCTGGAGTTCACAGCTAACAGACATGGGAGGCTTAGTCTCACTCTGTGGCACTTCCTTATCCAACCCTCAGCCCAGCAGATATGACCTCTCTCCAGCCAGGTTAATTCTGACACCTAAATCCCCTGTGAACAAACCCAGTGCTGGTTTTCTGGGCTCCGGCTGCTCTCACACCTGCACACTGTCACCTGGCTGCAGTTCAGCCAAGCAGAGGAATTCCAGGGGCTTGGTCTCTTGTCATTACATGCAGCTTAAGGATGCTGTTTTGCAGAAATAAGATTGAGGGTTAGGGTTTCTCCTAATGAATCCAAGGTATTAGATTGTCAAAGGAATGATATCGCATTTCTTTAGAGGATGTATAATTTCTGTGTTTAGGAAATGCAGAATTATAATGGACTCAGAGGATTTGTTAAAACACGCAATTTGCCATCTTACAAAACCAGACATACCTAGCTAACAATTTTAGGTTGTATGAATGTTTCCCTAACATTTCCAGTAAAAAAAACCCAAAAACATTAAAAATGGTTTTTGAAAGTTCGAGGAACTATTTCAAAATGTCCAGGACTGTATTAACCCTATTGCTTGGTTATAGGAACATTATTCAAACATTTTATTCTGTAACACCTTTGAAACAATCCACTAACTACTTAAGAATAATGGTTTTGATATATATGATATATAATGTATCAAATATCATATATATATATATATATATGATGTATAATATGATATACAAAAGTTCTAACATTACTGCAAGAATGCTTTGATAACTTGGAGAGAACCTTTAGAAAACATTAGCCAATGTTCTGTGAATTTTCCCTGTTAGCTGGGATCTAACAGAAATTGTCCTGAGAGATTTTTAAATCACCATCAGCTGTTTCGGATGGATTTCGAAAAAAGAGAAAGTGCACAAAATCAGCTGATTGTTGTCAGCTATTTATGAGTCTTTTTTTATTCATCATGCACTTATTGACCAGCTTTTCCCTCGATGGACAGGCAGGGAGGAGGACAAAGAAAAATGCTGTCGGCTGGCGGAGTTCCGCTAAGTTTAAGGGGTGCTGAAGAGAGATGACTGTGATGGAATGGGCAGGGATGGGTTGTGACTCCTCTATTGAGTGTGCAGGGCCACGCTGAATTGGGCTGATTTGCCTGTGAATGGAGCCTTCCCATTATTCTTGTTAGGGAGCTGTCACATCCAATAGAGAAAGTGAAAACCTCCTTTTATCAACCTTTTCCAAGTGAAACAGAACAGGCAATCAATAACTGAATTCACAACTGGGGGAAAGTCAAGCAGAATGATATGGGGATGTTAAAAAAGAGGGCATTTGTCAAATTGCTAATAAAGAAAAAGCTAATAAGTGATGTAATTTTGGCTCAGGTCAAATGATTAGAATAACAGGAAAGTTATTTTTATAAAATAAATATAATGCAGTGGGCCAGGTGACAAATCCTAAAATAAACTGCGGAAAACATACTATTAAAATTGTAAAAAGTAGAAAGACTAAAAATACTTTTTTTTAAAAGTATTTTTACGTTTTTATTTGTTTGTAGATTTTATTTTATATTCCTGTATTTTTATTTTGTGTGTAGACCAAAAGATCTAAAAATCGAAAGTAAATCGTGTTAGCTTATGTGATTTAACAAACAGTAATTTATATTACATTCATAACCAATCACTAATCAAATTATCACGTCAAAATTATAAACAATTTGTCAGTATAAAAAACAGAAACATTTTAAATTTAAACGTGCAACAATTTGCTCTGATTATCATCAAAACACTTTTGTACACACTGTCAAATCCCCTGCATAGCTGCATAATACCTCATTGAAGATACCGTATATGCAGTATAAAATATATAAAATACACTGTGCTCCTGAATAACTCAGATAGTAACTAAGAGTAAATAGTAGTTCTATGGAGAAAAATAAGGCATTGGATTACAGAAAAAAATTTTCTAGATTTTGTTGCCTGCTGAAGAAAAAGAAATATTATGAGGTAATTGCTGTCCTTTAGAGACAAAACAATAATGGAACAGAAGAGAATTCTGTGATTTCAAGTGACTTCACTAGTGTAGTTGATTTCAGAAGAATCACAAAATCTGTAACGTGCTCATCTTAATACCCTGTACAGACATTATATAAATGACTTTAAGCAAATAAGCACACAGAATTTTACTATCACTACTGTTTACTGAAGAACTATTATTTTAAAGCAACATTTGCTTACACATACATTAAAAAGAAAGAAAGAAAAAATTTAAACAAACAAAAACATTTAAAATGTGTTTAGAAATCTAATTATTTTTTATGGGAGTTTTTGTTTTCCCTCTAATGGACAAAAATAAATATCCAGCAATGGCTGTATTATTTTTAAAGATTCTGATGAAAAGGGAAATGGAAGGATAAACTGTATCTGTGCTTTACATTGTCTTTTCAAAGCTGAATATATATACATATATCAGAAACATTTATCATGTAATTTTCATACACTGCAGCTTCCAGTGTTTTTCGCTATGATGGAGAAAAGTAATCGCATCATTTAGCTCCATCAATCAGTCTGGTAATTGATGGCGGGTTATACAGTTAATTGAGCACCTTCATTGTGGAAGGTCATTGTTCACTCTTTTTATATACAATGGCCAGCAAACGGGCAGTGGGACAGAGCAAAGAGACACTGAACCAGCACATGTGTTGCTTATTTATTCCAGAGAGGAAGAATACATCTCATTTCAGGATCTAGACAGAGAACTGGAAAGCTACTATATGAATAAAACAATTTTGTCACATTCATTTTTAAAAAGAAGAAAATGATGAAAGAACCGGCACTTTCCATTAATAGGACTGAATTTTTTTTAAGAGATTTAAAAAGATGGTTTACATTCAGCAAATGTCCTTAATTCACCTCAAGTTAAAGTAAATATTATATTAGTTGTTTCATTTTCATTGTTTTATGTAAGGCTTTTTCCACCAAAAATAACAAAAATTGTTAATTGTAATTTTGTGAAAAACTACTGGTAGTCTAAATATTGTTTATGCCAGCAAAATTATGAATATAACATTATTAAAATTAAAAACAAAAAGGACAGGTTTTCAGTTTAGCCTATATTAAGCACTCAGTTTAGGGATATCACTGATTTAGATGGGGGAGACAACTTCACAAAATTTCAAAACAAACAGGAACAATTTTTTAAAAACAAACTTAAAAACATGTTCACTTCCAAAGCTCACCCTCTTCGTTACAAATACCAACTGTATTCATTAGCTTTTAATCTACATAATCCACTCTTCATTCAAGGATATGTGGGAGATTTTTCTTCTCAACATTCCCACTTTCACTGCTTGTCTCCGTGGTGACTGAGCACTGAATGGCTGTGACTGATGGAACTGTCACCCATCCGTCTTTTCTGGCCTGGCTGCAGATTAAAGCAGAAGGATGTATAAATCAAAGTGTTAATGAATAAGCTCTACTCAGTGGAGAAGAGAGGCTTACCTATTTCCCAGCTCACAAGTTTAGGTTCTAAGAATGTTTTCGTAACATTTCTATTAGTAACGAAAACATTAAAGAGCTTATTTTTAAAGTTCTAGGACTGTATTAAGGTTATACTTAAGAATAACGTTTTTGATATATGTTATATAATGTTAAAAACATTCCACTAACAAACTAACAGTACTGCAGGACATTTTGATAACTTTGAGAGAACTTTCAGAAATCATTAGCCTATGTTCTTGTTATCTGGGTTTTCTCTGCCCAATCAGTGGTTCCCAACGATTTCCTCCTGAAACTCACTAGCTGAGGCAGCAAAGCTGTCAATCTCTGTCTTTACTTGACAAGTTAGTTGTTAAACACCACACTAACTAAACTAGTCTTTAACCACTGTGGGCAGCAGCAGGTATCAGTGGGAGAAAAGGCTGGGTGAAATGTCAGCCACTCTGAGTGTGTAATCCCGGCCTGAGTTAATGGTGCTGGTGGCAGTTTTCTTAATTGGGTTACAGAATACTTTAATTACTTCACTTTCCCACATTCTGGCTCTCTGCACAGAGACAATGATGGCGCGGTGAGAAACTGCAGCCCAGGACCCTGGAGTGCAGCTGCAGGGTAATTATCATTACGAGCTCCATGCATCTGTATACAAACAAGCCCACAGATGCTAACACTCTGAGACTGAGGATGCGCATGAGAGCATCGTTTAGCACATCACGACACTCTGTCTGCGTGAGCATTTATATGAGGGCAGTTGACATGTAATACTTTTGAGAAGTTGACATGTCTTTTGCCGTATGCTAATCAAAGACTAATGCAAACAGCTGTTTTTTTATAGTTATTACACATGCAGCGTTTATGACCTGTGATAATCATTAAGAAGCTACATGAAATATTAGGATTTTTAAGGTTCATTTTACACTGCAAGACCATTTCAAATGAACTAGTGAAAAGGTTCATAAATTCACAAGACTTACTCGGGATATACACATATACACATTTTATTAACATTATTGTTTGGTTATAAGAACATTATTCAAACATTTTTAAAACCTTTCTGCTACTTAAGAATAATGTTTATGATATATAACATTACAAAAGTTCTACTAACGTTACAGCAGGAACATTTTTTGATAACCTTGAGAGAACTTTTAGCCAATGTTCTGAGAACGTTCCATGTTAGCTGGGTATATGATTGACATAAGACTGTTTAGTAACATTCAGTAACTGCAACAAATGTTTTTACCAAAAATACTGTTTGGTACCAAAATCAAGTTCCTGAGCAAATAGAGATAAGAGCAATGAAATAAATTAAATTAGCGGTTCTCCTTGCCTCTAGGGACACTTGAAACAGTCCAATGGTAATTACCTCATACAAAATGTAAAGGAGCATTTTTAGACAGAAATTCACCTATTTGTGTGGGAAAGGGCAAGATGGCAAGTAACAGAGTGTGTGTGTTGAGGAAGAGGGATGTACGTGATCGGTAGTGTGTGTGTGTGTGTGAGAGGTGTGGGAGAGGGGGCTGTCCTGGCTGTCACAACTCAGGCCCACAGTGGCCCAGCAGGAGCCCTGGCTGTGCTCTCATGATGCTCTGTTGCCGTGGTTGAGCCCTGGAATGCAAAGGCACACAAAGGAAGAGCAGGCCTGAGAAGGCCCTTCATCCTGATAACCACATTAAAGGGCCACCAACATCTGTTGAGGCACAGGAGAAAGGCCCTATCTCTGGGCTTTAACCCCCAATAGCACTAATCATTAACCCCTGGCCTTGAAAAGGAGCCCAATAAGGAGCACCTTATTTGTCAGGCACCCCGTAGGGGGACTAACATTGTACAGCAAACAGCATGAGAAGTGGAGCTGGATGATTATTCTTAGGGGTCTAAAGTGACTATACTTTATGCTCATCCATTAATGGCTGGATCAGATCTCTGATGTATTCAAAGCATCAGTAAAACCCTGATTTTGGAGGGGGTGGGGTTTCCAGTAGTAATGATCTGGCCGCATTTCACTGGGGTGTGGAGATCCAACCAAGTAAACAAATTTAATGAAATGGATTTTTTTAAAGGTATAGTTCACCCAAAAATGAAAACGAATGTCTTTATTTACTAAGTTCTTTATTTATTACTATGTTATTCTAAATTATTCTGACTTTTTTCTTTTATGAAACACAAAAAAGAAATATCAGCAGTTTTATGTTCATACCCAATGGAATTTAATGGATGCCACGGTTGTTATCTTCTTTTGTGTTCCTCAAAAGCAAAAAAGCTATACAGGTTTGGAATAACATGAGGGTGAGTAAATGATGGAAGAATTTTCATTTTTGGGTGAACTGTCCCTTTAAATATAAAGTGTTAAAAAAAAGACAAAGTTACTGCGACATTGACACAAGGTTCACAGATATGTTTATGAAAGAACTGAATCAATTATGTGACATTTCATTTGGGCGACTGTGTTTTAAATTTAATGAGCGTGTAATTGTCAACATGCAGGTGCTGAGAATCTTCAGGCACAGAAAGACAAGATATCAGACAGAAACAGGTGTCCTGTCACAGGACAACTTCTCACACTCCAGGATCCTCATCTGCCTTGAAGGACCTTTAGGGCTGCTTTGCTTCCACAGGTTTCAATGCCCTGCCAATTTCACCAGCATGAACCTGCAAACAAAGCAGAGGGGCAGGGGGTGGGAGGGTGGAGGGGGCGAACGCAAACAAGAGTGATGCAGAAGAGAGGTGAGTGTCTCATACGCGGTT
Source organism: Chromobotia macracanthus (assembly GCA_036877525.1). Taxonomy (NCBI): domain Eukaryota; kingdom Metazoa; phylum Chordata; class Actinopteri; order Cypriniformes; family Botiidae; genus Chromobotia; species Chromobotia macracanthus. The sequence goes on from JAZGTH010000017.1 coordinate 6,251,465, forward strand.
CTCTCTGTATACAGGCTCTGAGATTAGGAGCTGCAGGGGGTACCCCTAATGCACAGACTCTTCAAGGGCCTCCACACAAGTAAACCCATTCACCAAAAGCTCATTACACGGGCAATTAAGTGTTGTGGGGCACATAGCCCCAGAACGGGGGCCCGCCAGCCATCGTGAGGAGCCCATCTCCACTTCCTCTCCCCCTGCCCACTCCACCCAGCGTCTTCACCTGGGCAGGCCAGGGGACACATGCCTCTTTTAATGAAGATCCATGGCCTCATTTCCATTTCTGAAGTCGTATCAGAGACGACGGAGCACAAAACCACGCCTGTGTCCTCTGGTCCAGAGAGACAGACAGAATGACATGGCTAAGTGCACTTGCAGAGCAGGGGCAGCTGTGGGGCCTGAAAATACGATTTTGGGAGGTATGAAGTGGGGGCTGTGTTGTCTATGACGCTGCTCTCTTGCTCATTGAAGGGTACTTCAGGTTCTGATCAGTCACAATGGCTGCCGTGTGCTACCTCTGCTCTTCGGTTATAATGAGTGTGTCTGCAGAAGGAAGCAGGGCTGAGTCGGGAAAGTGCTCACAAACAATTCTCACCTCTGTCCAATTCAGGTCCTCCCATTCAAAACAGAGACACAAGGGCATGTCCTGGCTTCTAGCCCTAGCGGATATCATCTATATATGATGAAGCACTGCAGAGCAAATAGGGAGACCGGGCTAGATAACAGAATTAGTACTTAATTTAATATTTTAGGTAGATGTTAAGTGTCAGACAGTGGTGGGTAGATGTTAAGGGTCAGACACATATGTATATACTTATCTGTGTAATAATAATAATATTTATTAACAGTAAAAAAGACGCAAAAATATTTTTCTTTATTGTCTCCTATACTCCCTCAGTTATCTGTATTACTGCAAGTCTCAAAACAGTTAAATGATTCCATTCACATAACACAGTAATGGAGAGCTGTGGGAATGAGGGAATATATTGGACAATAGATAGATAGATAGATAGATAGATAGATAGATAGATAGATAGATAGATAGATAGATAGATAGATAGATAGATAGATAGATAGATAGATACTATTCAGCAATTCATAACATGACTATAATTTATTTAGATCAGTCATTACCCGTTAAAGCTGTGAAATGGACCATGTCCAAATGGGGATGTACAGCAAACATAAAATCAGCAACAGCAAATCATTAGTTGCTTATTAATGTCACTCTGTATATTTAGGGCAGGAGAAAGAATGTTGTCTTGTAGTTCGTTCCACACTCCTCGCTGATAGTTCCATTCAGCTGTACAGCATGTCTCTCAATAGGACTGTGGGATCCTCCGTTGTTAACATGTTCAGGCCCACTGCCTTCTCTCAGCACCTGGGGCAAGCTGAGCACCCAGAGCTCAGGTAATAGAGGAAGAGCAACAGAGTGAAAATAAACAAGCAACCGTTGTTCCTCACCTGCCCTGCTCTGTTTCAGACACTAGCCACATTCCCAGGTAACAGGGAACGTTCTTGAAATGTTGGCTAATGTTCTGTAAAAGTTCCCTCAAAGTTATCAAAAAATGTTCCTGCAGTAATGTTAGTAGAACATTTTTTAATGATATACATCACATATATCAAAAACGTTGGTTAAGTTGTTAGTGGAATGTTTTAAAAACAGAATTTAAAAGGTTTGAATAATGTTCTTAAAACCAACCAGCAATAACGTTAATATAACGTCTAAATAACTTGATGTTTTAAATATTCCTAGAACTATCAAAATAACATTGTTAACGTTATTGTTAGTTAATGGCAACTTTAGGGAAATGTTCTTGCACGCTAACATTGTTAGCTGGGTTGGAGGTTAGTGGGCGTGATCGGTTGTCTAGTTGCGGCAGGGCCATCTCGAGCGATATCGTCATATTGATGACTACACTAGTCAGCCTGCATTTTTGTGGGAGCGTCTGGACGTGTACATTGTAAAACCCTGAGTTGTATATGACATATACAACAGAAAATCCAGCCCTCAAAGCACTATTTTTAAAAACATGACATGGTTTGTGTTATGTGTTAGGTACATCTGGGATTATTCACATAGTGTGTGCATATGTGTATAAAGGTGTGCTTTGTGCCCAGGGCTCTGTTACACAATAAGTTTGTGCGTGTGTGTGTTTCCAGGCAGCAGACCTGGCTTTCTTAGCTCTCTCTCCACTCACCTGTGACGGAGCACTTCCCCTGGTTGGCTCTTATCAGCCTATAGAGGAAATACCTGCCACAGGTAAACAGGACCTTGTGACCCCCCCAGGCTTTACACTCATACTCGAGTAGGGATGTTGTTGTTCTTTTTGCCCTGCCGTGAGCCACCCCTGCCCCCACCTGCCCAAACCATCCCCCTATAAAATGTAATCTTATCCAAATATCAACAGGTGTGTGGCAAGAGTTTGCTTATCATGATAGATTCAGTATGCACAAAGTTGATCAACAGTGTCTCAACACAAATGCATTTCTTACAGGCTGTACTGATGCACGTAGCACTTTAAACTGACATGTGAACCTACTAAGTTAATTGCCAATCTTACTGAGGTTATGAATTTTTAAAAAAAGTTTACAAATAAAATACGTAAATTTTACAAGATTTTCATGCTTATTTCCACCATACCCAGCTAATAAGGAATGTTCTCAGAACGTTGGCTAACATTCTCTAAAAGATCATTCTCTCTCAATGTTATCAAAAATGTTCTATGCTATAATCATATATATGAAAAATGTTATTCTCAAGTTGTTAGTTGCCCTGTCGAGGGAGCACATTCTCACAGGTCCAGATCCCAAAGAATTCACCACACACACAAACACACACAGAAGACCTCCAGGGCGGCAGCTCAGCTGACACACCTCAGGGTCACTGTTACTCTCTCTTACCTCCTGGCCAGTCTCACTCAGCCCTGCAGATGTAACCATGTTACCTGAGCCCCATGTACAAATACTGCCTTTTATTGATGGATGTGGTTTCCCAACATGACACTGATGGGTGATGTGTCTCCTCACCCACTTCCTGTTAAAACACAGTGATTGATAAAGAAAACAATCAGATCTCATGATATTGACCTGTTCAAATAATCTCATATTTCAAACATCTTAATTCCTTCCTAAAACTTTCCAGAAATGTAAAGTGGAAACTTAAGTAAAAAACAGAAAAGACAAAGTATCTGAACACCTTGTGGTTTCCAAACGTTAATGTAATATATCCAGTAATATATATGTCCAGTGTACTAAATAACTAGTGGTTACTCTGCCAGGAACTCTGTGTGAGCATGAGAGGAACTGACTTCATATATCCACTAAAAATCACCTACGCATCAGTTAGTTAAAGGTGACTGCAAAAATGACTGAATGTGCAAATAACACACAAAAGTTATAATAAGAGTCATAAGAAAGTCATAAGAAAGCTACATGCCAGTTCCTTTGATACTTTATTAAATGCCATGAAATTCGTGCATTTGAAGACTGACTTAAGTGTGCAAAATTATCCCAACACTTTTTGTGACAGTAAACAGTAACTTTTTAAGATTACAGCATGATTTGCTATGAAATGAAAGCTATCAAACATTAACAATTCGGTTCTTTTTTCAGGCTGCTTTGCTCAAACAACAGAATAAATGTTCACATCTTAAACAAGAAATAGTTGAATCACACCCGCCTCAGTATCTTACAACAGATCGACAGACTTACAACCCAGCTTGGTCTAAGATAATTGAGCATCAACACCAATACGTTGATCTGCTAATTAGGGCCGGTACTTCCCTGCAGTTTCTGAATGTGGCAGGAGCGCTTGTCTTTGTGTTATCACTGGTCATCCATCGCCCTGCCTGTTCCTTAATAGCCTCTGGGCCAGCAGATAGGCCAGGACAGAGATAAGCAGAACAATGGCTCACGCAGCAGCCCAGGCCCATTGCAGCCTTGTATCTCTGTCCACATCTCACTGCCTGCCTGGGAGTCTGTGCAAAGGATGTTGTTAAAGCAAGAGCAAACACTCAAACATCCTGCGCCAGCCCTATCACTGCCCTCTAATCCCTCTCTCTGTCTCTCTCTGTGTGCGATTTTTTATCCTTCACACATTGTGGAGAAGATGCTTGTGGATTCCTTACAAACATTACATCAGCAAGTACTGAGAGAGAAAGAGAGAGAGAGCAAGCATTTACACAGGGCTTTGCTTGCTGATTACACAACAACCTGTTTCTGATCAAAGGGGAAGGGGCGTGGAGACATCAGATCAACCAATCAGATTCAGAATCAGACATACCAAAAGTAGAATAATTAGCCCAGGGTTCTTGTTTCTATGATGCGGTGCTCAGGTTAAATAACTGATGAAGCATATTTCAGTTATGAGTCAGTCAGTTGTTGATGGGCCACAGTTTCTGGTGATTATATAAGAGACACAGTCGGTTAAGAAATGCAGGGGAAGACGACAAATGAATTCTGATCTTATTTTTACGACAAGGCAACGCTAAAGTGAATTAACAAGTGTCCTACAAGCCCTACAGCCCAGAAATTGTGATTAGACGAGAGAGAGAGAGAGAGAGAGAGAGAGAGAAAGAGAGATTGACACTGTTTTCTCTTTCTGTTTCCCTCTCTGTTCTCTCTGGATAATGGACAATACGCACACGCACTGTTTCAGGCCCGGGAAATTCTGGCAGTGGCAGGTTAATATCAGGAGCACTTCACAACAATGGCGTGTTATATAAAGGTGCAGCTGTAATAAGTTCTTTGTTGGGACCTTCCATTTCCACCACGTCATATCATTACTCATCCTGCTAACCAATTTACTGGTCACCATGACAACCACAGCGGGCCAAAGCCAAGAGGCAAGACTGGAATCTCAATGACTGTAGAAAAGACAGAAGTGGTGGAGAGACAGAAGTTTTCCTCCACTTCAAATTTGCCTATGCTTATTAAAAATCTTAAATGTTTCAAATATTTATTTATTAATCATAACTATTTTAAAATATTTTACACATACTGGTTTTTGATTAAAAATAGCCCCATTACCTGTTTTTCACCCTCTTCCACAGCAGAAAGAATCTGATGAGATGTAAAATAATGAATGCATAGAGGGAAAAACAGTGCAAATAAACCACTGTACAAAACAGTACAATATTAAGCTTATATATTAAAAACAATATATATGTAATGTATATGTTCATAAGTTTTATAAACATTCAGGCACAGTACGGTCCACATTTATTTTGTATAGTAAAGTTCTAATATCTTGTACAGTTTAATATCACTTCTGTTTAGTAGCACCAGGACAGCTCACCTCTCAGAAATAACTTGTGCTCTCACTCTACAATTTGTCTTGAGCAGCAACACTTCCACACGTACATGCATGTGCCCACGTGGCTACGCTGGGCATGCTGGGATACACATAACTGCACTGTGCCTGTGGAGGTATGCGGGGACTGGTCGGTGGGTGTGTGGTGAAATCCAGCGCATCGAGTTCGTCCAAGCGCACAGGTCAGTGCTGGCCGGTCAGCAGCTGCTGCCTGGCTGCGGTCCCACGCTTTCCAGGCTGGGGGGAGCACTGACGGGTCAGTAATAAAATCAGGCGCCCTGGCTGAGCTCAGAGCGGCCTATTGTTTGAAGGCCAGGCCCACTGCTGCTGTTTACTCTCTCCCATATGCATTATTCAACGGCCCAGGGGCTCCCAGAGAAAGGGGCCCCATTCAGGGAGGCTCTCGCCCATGTTTTGTTTTGCTAATTTTCAATTAAAATAAACCACGGCACCAAGGGGGGAGTTAGAGAGCGCAAGGGAGAGATAGTCCCAGTACTATTTACCCTATGACGTCTAAAGGGATTAGGCTGATCACATAAATGACAATAAAACGCTACTTATTGAGTATTACGTGACATATCTGTTATTTTAAAATAGGGCAATTCAACTGAATGTTATTTATGTAGTATTTTCCCAATGTGCATTGTTTCAAAACTTTACAGCTTTACAGGAAACACATGTTAATTTTACATTTTACACTACTAACTGTATTAATAATAATACAGTGCTTATAGTATTCTAGTTGAACAATTGCATTCATAGTAACATTAAGACATACATGTGTCTTAATACATGTCAACGGAACGTGGAAGTCAACATGTGAGTCAAGCAATCAACCAGGGGATTTCTGTAAAATTTACCACATCACCTGCAATGCGAGTTATTGCTAGTGTTTCTTTGTTACACAATGGAATTTAAATCAATTGCGTTTCGTTTTAAATAATGTAATTAAAAAATCAATTGTGATTGTCTATTTATTCCTTTGCTCATCTGCTAGTAAAGTAACAACTCAAGCCATGGGGATTAGCTCTCCTCTGACATTAAATGGGTTGATATGGTACAGTAAAATTTTTTACCACATCACCTGCAATGCCCTGATAGTTTTCTTTTGAACTCTTTAGGTTGGGCTACCAGTGTTTCTTTGTTACACAATGGAATTTAAATCTGTTATGTCTGTCGGTCTGTCTGTCTTCCTGTCTGCTCCCCTGATATCTGTCTGCCTGCTGTCCACCTGTCTTTCTGAGTTTGATTGACTTGGTTTTAACCTGCATATGTTTTCTCCGATGACACTGTCAGTCTAACTGACCAACTGCTTCCTGTTGTGTCCACGTGACCCCTTTCCCTTTAATGAGTGAGTGTTATCCGCTTCCAACTGTACAGCATCTTCAATCACCCGCCTAACAAATGCTGGAATTTTGGTCACCGTCTCCTGCCAACAGTCATTTTAACATGTTTATTATGTTCGGTTTTAATTATAGCTCAAAAAGACTTCTGAAAGCAGTCCAATTCAATCAGGAGTGCTGTATAATTCATTCAGCTGTCTTCGCACAAACACAGTCATTTAAAGCAGAGGGTCTCAACTTGTCCTGCTACCCAAATTTAAGATGTCGAGAAGCAAGCCAACACGGCATCAAAATTGTTTTGCGTACAAAATGAAAAACAAATCCTCAAAATAAACCAAATAAATGTTATGTCAAAATCAATAATATGAATTGTACATGCCCAACAATCTGCAACACAAACATACCATGATATAGCAAAACAGGAAAATAACTGCCAGCAGCCTAACACATATAGATTAAGGCAGGTAGCAGATGCTCTTCTGATCTAAAGCAAGTTACAATTTTGTTTAGTATCATATATGAGAGCACATAATGAAACACACAGGGCCAACACTGGGATAAATATTTTCTTACCATTAGCCAGCGCAGATACGAGGGAACATTCTCAAAACATTGGATAAAGTTCTTTCAAAGTTCTTGCAGTAACATTAGAAGGACTTTTTAAATGATCATATATCAAAAACATTATTTTTTTAGTTTTACAGAATTTTAAAAAAAGTTTGAATAACAGTCTTATAAACAAGCAAAAACATTAATACAACATCTAAAATACTGAACATTTTAAGCATTCTTTGAACATTCAAAATAATGTTTTTGTTACTTTATGGAAATGTTCGGGAAAGCTTCCTACAATCAAAAGTTGTTAGTTGGGCTATTATTATGCGACAGTTAAATCAAATACACCAACAACAACAATAAAAACCTGATACCTTAATAAATCAATTTATTTTTCTGTTCTAACTATGCATTATACAGTTGCATTTTGTTGTTTGCATTGTTTATCCATGCTATCTGCAACTGTATCAGAACAAACCTGCTGCCCGTTATGAATCACGATCCACCGTCTGAGAACCAGTGACTGACAGCTCTGCCCTGCCCCTCATTCAGTGCTGTTGCTTAATAACTACAGAGCTAAACTGTTTAAAAGAAATTATGTATGTGAAATCCCATCTTTTTGCAATTACAGTGATGTTTTTACAGACAGCTCCTACCATTTTATAGACTGAAAGATGATGAATTAAACCCAGGTCTTCTGCATGAGCACCACAGCTTAATGGTTCCAGAGCATGCATGTCAACTATTATGCCACAGATCCCCTGGTTTATGCTTTTGGCTTTTTTAATGAGTCCAGACTAAATCCTTCCACCTGTCATCTTAATAAACAACAGCATGAAAAGAGTGACTGTCCTTCACTTCCAGCTGTAATCTTGAGCCCTCTCATCTCCTCACACCCTTTGTGTGCCAGCAGTTTTCCTTCCCTTCTTAATAGATAAGATGCAGATAACAGAATAGAAGAGAGGAGTTTAGGAAGGAGAAGAGAGAAGACCATTAGACACGAGTACAGTCAGGAGAGAGGAGAGGTGAGTGTGTCCTCTTGGGTGTGCTGAATGCAGACCAGCCCCCGCTGGGTGCAGGTGAGTACTCGAGGCAGACTCGCACCTGCCCTCTTTGTTCCTGACTGATGGGTTTACAGCGAGAGGGATCTGTCTGCCTCATAAAGCCAGCGAACCGAGGGTGCAGTAAAGTCTGACTGCCGTCAGAGCTTTGTGTGAGGGTGTGAAAGTGTGTGTGAGGCCCTGAAAGAGATGGGACAGATCATCAGAGAACATCACACAATGTAGACAGACTGACAAAAACAATGACGCTCCTGTGGAGGATTCCCAGACAAAACAGAGTAATTAAAGACAATCAAATAAAGTCAGACACTGAAAGGATATGTATACACAGAGTTATTTTCATTTACATTCGAAAAGCATTTGTAAACACTTGACAGAATGTTTATAATGAGGTTAATGCATTAGTTTGATATATATAAACTACTATATATACATTGGTATATATAAGTGGGAGATATATAAGATATATAAGTGGGACTAGATACTGAATTGGCAGTTTTCACTTTTATAAGTGAATCTTAATGTTTGCATTGTTAGATAGTTAAGACAATATCAACAGTTTTCAGAGCTGTAATCTAGGCAAAGAGTGAACAAGATAAACTCCATAATAGTTTGAAATATAAAATATAACTGAAATATGTGTTTTATTTCACATTTTTATGGCCTTACTGTTAAACTACAATATTTAAAACAGTGTTAATACAGAATGACTGGTAGTATACATACTGCAGTACACTGCAGACTCAACATCCAGTTGTGTATTTAGTACACAGTGAACTGTGCTGAGCTACTGTCAGTGTCTGATTTCACACCACTAATGACTGTACATTGTTTACAGTACTGCCTTTATTCTTCCCAGGGTCATTTTACTGCAGCCACAAAGAAAACACACACCACACACACAGAGCTAAGCCAGTCACACCAAAATCTTGTTCCATCCTAATATCACACGCTGGGCACTGAAAAGCTGTCCTACACTTTTAAGTAAATGACAGTGTCCTAAAATTAGAAGATATGAACATTCTGATGCTCAGTTCAGCGGTTTATAACACAGAGGGCCCTGACAGACATCAGACCCTTCAGCCATATGAGAAGCACTCTTGTGGACACGAAAATGACGGTACAAAAATACGCAGCTGCGCTAATGTTTAATTTATATGATTCTCTCAGGATATCATATCTCACTGATAAGAACCAAATTACATGACTGAAAGGAAAGCTAAGAGAAGCTTCACGATTCAAAATCTGGGCTTTTTTTTTGACAAGGGCATCTTAGAAACCAATTACCACACAAGAAATAGATCATTATTTCTTCTAAGCATAGAGGCTCGGGGGTGGGGGGCAAAGGTGATAGCTAAAAGGATGGGTAGGGTTTTTTGTCGATTGAGAGCAGCACAATAAAGACATAATCATCTCCCCCTCAACTTTTCCTATCCAACTTTCAGATTTTAATTTGCCGTCTGTGAAGTGGTACCTAATTTACTTGCGCCTCGTCCCTTCAATGTGCCATTGTTATGGTGTCGGAGACTCCGAGTTTCCTCTCTTAGCTCACCTCGGCGTGAAATTGGTTTAATGAAGCTGAAAGGTATGAAGCTCTCACAACACTGCGGATTCCAGCGACAGTGCTCCATCACCCCCTCCACACCCCCAAACTCACATTACGCCCACAAGTTATAAAGCAGCGCATAAACGATCGCTATCTCTCGCATTACATCAGCGGATATTGCTGTACCTTTCAGAGTGCCAACACTCAAGAGCCCAGACTACAGAGAGAAAAGCCACAGCCATTGGTCATGGGGCATGACTAAGGTGCAATATGAAGATTTCTATGAGTGTACATTTTGGTGGAGGACATGTTCATTGATATGTTCTCCACCTGAGGTTCTTAGAGTATCCCATCATTACCACACTGTGACCCTGTAAAGTGGCTTCTCACGTTTCAGTTCCTACTGGGTGTGACTCTTGTGGGAATGCAACGGAAGTCCAGGGTGATTATTCTGAGTGTGTGTTTGTTTTTGTGTGTGTACGATATATTAATATGATCCCCTTATGTTGTATCGCTTACGCCTCTTTGCCCCCCTTTTGGACAATCACATGAAAACACATCCGTAACTAAATATTCAGCTCTGTTCTGGTCGCCGCTGGTCTCAGTCCTGATTCAGGACCTGCAGGGAATTGGACATCTGAACAAAAAAACTGTGAACAAATGCCAGAGGATGGATGCATTGATGTGAGTGGGAGAGGGGTGTGTGTGTATAAGGGTGGGAATGTTCTAAGACTGTTCCCAAAGGAATTGCAAAACCATATTATGAAGAAACAGGTTATAAAACTGACCTACAGTTACTAAAGTTGTCCTTGTGTTAAGAACAAATGAAATAGATAAAACTCATTTATGTTTTATAAGTTTTTAGGTCTCCCATCAAATGAAAGTAAATATGAACAAAGGAGTTATTTATATTAACAAATATAATGCACACACTATGCCATTTTTTAAAGTTTTGTTTTAAAATGACAAATTATTGAACTATGGAAAAACAAAAGACAGATACAAAAAGACAGAAACAAAATAACACTACTAGACTGACATTTTTTAAAAAAACTTTTTGCCAGAAAAGCTAGCAAAAGAAACTGAAAAATTTCCCTGTGGGTGTACCGGAATGAGATATGCAACAATTCCAAGTCATAGTACATATATCGCTGCCAGTCCCAAAACTACTTCATGTAGTTCTGTATGCTGCACCATTCAGTGCACAAACTGCTTTTCATATTCAGCAGTGCTGTTAGAAGAGTTTACTACATTTCTGTGGACTTCACAACCACTTTCATGACATCCCAGCCCTTTCCAGAGACAGGCATTGAAATACAGATTCCCTAAATTGGCACCATTATCATCTTATCATCTGTGAGCCATTGCGATAAACAGCCTTTAAGAAAAGGAAATTGTTCAAAACACTGTTCCCTGTGTCTACATTCATCCCATGCAAGGAGAAATGGGAATGACACACATCGTTCACATACACACAAACACACACTAAATTGTGCTGCTAAACTGAGCGTTTAGCCTCTAACTGAGCTAAATGCTGTTCTGCGGGGAAGGCCAGTCTGTAAGATTAGCCGTGTTGCCTAGCAGGAGTGCTGTCTTATACGGGTAATTACTCAATTATCAGCAAACACACAGGTCTGACAATGCAGAGTGAGGGATGAAATAGAGGGAGAATACAACAGAAAATATATTTAAGAATAAAAAAATCAAACATTAGGCACATAGTTTGTATTAGCTTGTGGATACAGTTCCCGACTGTGTCTACTACAGGAAGAATCAGCTTTCTACCGTAAATGCACTTCCCTAATATTAAAAAACATTTCCATGTTTAACAGTATAAAAAGGTTTCTTGTCAATATCAAAACTTCATTTATAAAGTACATCTTAAAAAGTGCAATTACTGATTTCACCCAGGAAAGTACTACCATTCAGAAAACAACAAAAGATTAAAAAAGATAAATCAGGGGCACTCAACTCAACTCTAAAATCCCTCTGAGTTTCCACTCATGTCCACTGGTTGGCACTGAGGAGCAGAAATGACAAAGATTATCAACCTGCCTCAAGATTTAAACTCTCAGCAGTTTAAAACAAAAAGACTAAGACTTTTTAATATTAATCCATTTGCATATTCAGATTAGTAATTGATTTCACATTCAAAAGACCTTTAGGTACCTGTTGCAACAGGACAGATTCAAAATCAGGTTGTGAGTGTATCTGTGATTTGAGTTCAGTGGGCAGGACGCAGCTTGTCCAGCTTGCAGACAGACGATCGCAGTAAGAAGGGGGCTCAGTGTCTCTGACAAAAGCAAACAGGAAAGGAAACCCTTTACACACAAGGCAAACAGAGTAATATCAAACGAACATTGAAAATACAAGCACGGTTCCTCTCATCTCCTTTATTGAGCTCAATGCATTTGAACAGACAGGCAGGCTGTTGGAGTAGAGGTGAAATGAAACGGTAACTGTGCCATCATGATGATATAGCACCTGCTTAAATCAGACATTTAAAGAAAGACAGCTTTATGAATGACTGTTCATCACAACACCAAATAACACACATTTAATTTAAATTACAAGCATGGCTATTGTTGGAAGCAAATAAAGCATACCTCAAATGCCTCAAATAGAAATTCTATTATAATACAACAGTAATATCATGGTACTCTTTAAAGTTCCTAGAAATACTATAACCTGGAGATCTGGAAATACCACACACACACGTTTACTTATCTAAATATGGATTACTTCTGCACTTTTCTTCTAAAACTGATTAGTTTTTTTACAATTAAAAAACTTTAGATAAGATTAAGATTTTAAGATTTTTATGGTAGTTTTACAAATAAGAAAAAATCTCCAGAAGAAGGTTTTGCTCACATTTTTTATGTTTTGCTGACTTCCGGATACACATTTGGCCCAATATATGCTTAAGCAATCCCACCCACAGACACACACAAGTTTTCATGTTTAAATGTTTAAGGGACATTTCATACACATGATGGTTTTCATACTGTACAAACTGTATATTCTGTCCCCCTACATCAACCCTAATCCTAACCATCACAGAAAATTCTGCATGATTTATAAACTTGGTACCTCATGGGGCTGTAAAAAGTGTCCCCACAAGGTCAAATTTTATTAAAGGTCAAAATTGGTATTACTATACCTGTGGGGACATTTGGTCCCCATAATGTTGTGAATACCAGGACCACACACACACACACACACACACACACACACACACACACACATTTATATATAAAAGTCCCATGGCATTACCACATCATTTTTTTAAAAGAGTGAACTATAGGACAACACACAGTGTTTCGGGAGGCTATAATACACTGACTAGCGCTTCATAAGCTGAGCAGAACGTCCCAACTGTGATCTACTTAATGCACTGCTGTGTTGACCCACCCAAAAAGCTCGTTTAAACATTTCCTCCCCCTCACACAAGCACCTGCCAGTGGACACACACCTGGCTCACAGGAGTCTCCCGCAGAGAGGCCCTGTGGTGCTCCACGTTCAGACGGCATGGGCTAAAACTAACTCACACCCAGACACACACTCTCTCACATACCCACAGGCCGCGCAAATCCCCCTGAGACAGCCTGCCGTGAGCTAATGAGGAATTAGAGAGGACTAGGACAGCTTTACTGGGGTTTACCTCATGCGAATGACTCACAGGAAGACCCAGAGGCCACAAAATGCATACACACAAACACACACACACACCTAGTGTCATGCAGGAAAACACAAACACACAAATGCATGCTCACACGCACATATGCATGCTCAGGCAAACACACAAATACACACATGCATGCTCACACACACCTGTGCATGCTCAGGCAAAAATACACTGTCTTAACCCACCCATGAAATCAAATCTGATAGCTTATAGACATAACTCTGTTAATACAGCAGTAGCGCACACCAAAACCAACATTTAAAGTTGCATGCAGGTACTTGCAGTTTCTTTTAATTATATCCAGAAATTAGTTAAGAAACCAATACAAACAAATTAAACGGCCATGCTCATGTGGGCGCACATAGTACTGTGCCATTTTCCAAAAAAAACATGCCTATGGGTTAAGGAACCTCACACACACAGATGATCACAGTACCTTCACTTAGAAGCTTAGTGGGCCCAGTCAAGTGGGATAATGTAGAAAAACTACAATCAGAGAGTACAGAGTGGCTATAAGAAAACAGTAAGATTTAAAACCCACTAGGAAAGTGTGAGAAACACGTCAAAATCCAAAGTTTGGTCTACTCAAGTATACTTTTTTAAAAGAGGCATGTTTCGCTGCCTATGATATCCCAAAAACTTGTAGTTGGTGGGAAAAACTACTGTTTTTGTCTAAAGCGCACGTGAATTTGTTTCATTAGACATAATGTGGGACACGTCTATACCCAAAAGTCAGCAAAACTTGACAAAACCTTCTATTGGGGACGTTCACATTTGTTTAACTAATAATACTGTTACAGTGGCTTAGAAGCTTGTGCGAAAGCACTTTTCTTTAGGCACCTGCATATACAAAATGTTGCCAGTGAAGTCATTGATTGGCTAGGCAGTAAAGTATCAAGACAGTTGCCTTTAATTTTAGAAGCAGCCACCATCTCTCTCTCTCCATAAAAAACACCCTGAACAGGTATGTAGCATGCAATTAACACACCAGCTCTCCTCACGCACAATTCATTACACTATGTACCATGTGCGTATGAGGGCGAAGGGGGAAACATGTTGATAGAGTGATTCTTGATCTAGGAGTCTTACAGAAACGTGTGAGCTGTCAATTCTATTCCATTTAACTTTTAACACATGACTGGGCTGTGTGGGGACCTCTAAAAGCAAGGCAAGCAAATGGGATTTCGGGGTTTTGGGCACCAAATTGGGTTTGTAAAAATTAGCATGAGTTTAAAAATACTTCAACTGACAGACACTGCACATTACATTTAAAGATCTGCATTCTTGTCTGTGCAATTCAGACGGCCTGGGAATCGTGGGAGGTATAACTGACGTACAGCCGTGTGTGCAAACAGGTCTCCGAGAGATTGACAGCTCGGCAATCTTGCGTGATTTCAGTTGCATGTGTAGGTGGGTGTTTGAGTTGTTTTGAGCATGCTCTCTACATAAATCTGCATGAGTGTACACTAATGTATGTGTGCATGTTCGTGTGGGTATTAAGCCATGTCTGCAGGCTGAGGTGGAGAACAACTGGCAGCAGGACTGGCACGTCTGGCAGGCCTCCACCTGTTGAAAGATGAGGAAACGACCCACACCCAAACAGAGAGAGTGAGGCTTCCACTGCCCAAAGACAAAACTGACAATATTTCAGAGCAACTTTCCTGTTTCTTCTGTTCTTTCTGTATAATGAAGCACATCTTATTTGAACTGTGGAAAAAAGCATGCGGTAACCATGCTGACTTACTAAACATGACCTAACACTTCCCTTGTCTGTGTGTAGCTTAACATTCTAATGAGGGCCTTTGATGTTGTTGCTATTTTTGACTTGATAAGGATATGTTTTATAGGATTTTTATAAGAAACAAAAGAGCAAGAGAGGGAAAGAAAGAAAGAAAGAAAGAAAGAAAGAAAGGTTAGATAAAAAGGTTAGAATAATTCTATTAAAGCAGTAATCCTCTCATGCATGGACGGCAATCTTTGACTTCCTAAACTTCCCAGCTAGACAATCTCCTCAGACCACATCATGTCAAGCCCCAGTGATGTGCTAGAAAATGTACAATACTTCAAAGCAGAGTGATGTCAATATACCCTTTCATTAACTGTGCTTTTACACCAACTGTACACAGACCTTTCATGTGAACCAGATGCATGACCTTCGTGTTTGCAGTGTCTGCGCCCTGTTTCATGTATTCTAGGTGAAGACAAACAAAGAGAGAAAACCGTCACAATTCAGGGTCTATTATTTTCCCATAATGCACCGGTACATTCCTCCTCCCACTCCTTCCTCAAACAGACAGCAGAGAGAAAGTGAGGATTAAAAAAGAAAACAGTAGATAGAGGATGAATAAGAGGAGAAATGTTGTTGTGGTGGCCCAGGTTTGCTCAGCTGTGTGGCATTTTAGCCCCACCCAAGAACTAAAGCCCAACAGGACCTCAGTATCTCTCTCTCTCTCACACACACATTAACAGTTGATATTGCACATGAACAAGACTTGAAAGTCAGGTTTAGCCAGTGTGGGGCAAACACAACAGTTCTGGATGGCGATACGTGGGGGAACTATTACGAAACAGAGGGGAACAGGAGCAAAAGAACGAGTATGCAAGGTTCACTGACTATGGGTAGGAAGAATATTGAGGAAAGTGGGCAGAAGGCTGGACTGACAAAGAAACAAGAAACAGTTATTTGAAGGTAAAAACATAGGAAATCGTGAGAAAGAGCATAAGGGAGAAGAGAAATGAAGGGGTTATTAGAGCAGGAGAATAGAGGGGTCAAAGGAGAAACGGGAGTGGAGAAAAATGGGGGAGAGAGGACGCATGAGAAACCGGGTGTGGTCTGTAGTGGCAAGAGGCTGCAGGTTGTGCTCTCAGGGCCAAAAGTTCATTCAGGAGGTAGAGCAGGTGAGCAGGTAAGCCAAGCCTGCATGTGCCTGAGTCTCACGTGGATCTCCTTTGTCTCCACTGCTTCACAGTGGCCTCAGGTTTCTGCCCCCTTTTTAAACACACATATACACACACCCTCAGAGAGCCGGTCTAATGCCCTGGCCCCCCACTCCAAACACAGAAACACCCACACAGACCTTACCACTCACTTTCATGGGTACGTAAAGGCAAAAATACAGTGTATAGCCTTCTGAGATGAACAAAATATGGTTGCATTTTTAGTTTGTAATTTGTAATTTGCAACTAACAGTGCCTAATACTTAATTAAGCAGCGTATTTAAACAGATTAAAAAGCTATGTCAACAAACAAAACAGTACAGTATTATTTTGCATTTTTTCTAAAATGACTGGTGGAAACCATGACATTTTGTTAATAATTCAAGTTCAGATTTCATGTCTGAGTGAATGCATTTTACCAGCTAATTAACCTGTTCACCTAGACAGTAGATTTTAATTCTTCACATCCTTTTATACACAGTAACCACGTAAGTGACATTAACTTACAGTATTTTTATTATCAATCAAATGTTTGGACACATTTAACTGAAAGTATGTTTCTTGGGATCCAAGACCTTTGGTCAAAGGATTTCACTAAAATGCTTCATTTAAAAATGTGGATAAACTACTAAAAAAATAAAGAGGCATGTCCAAACTTTTGACTGGTACTGTAGTCACAAAATTGTGTCACAGTTATTATATATATCACAGTTATTAGTTATCAGTTAAAACTACAGAAAGATCTTGTAGCTCAGTTGGTAGAGCATTGCTTTAGGAGCGCAAAGGTTACGGGGTTGATTCCCAGGGAAGCACTTGTACTGATAAACTGTATAACTTGAATGTACTGTAAGTCACTTAAGCATCTGTCAAATGCATAAATGTAATTATAAGGAAACAGTTAATTGCTGGAATAATCTGTTGTTTGTTGTCATGGCAAATTTTCCCTGTCCAAAATAACTTGATTCAAACACTATAGCACAGAATTACTAAATTACTAAAGCTCTTAGTTTAGACTATTAAATATATATTTTCTTAATATAAGGATATTTATTTTAAATCCAGAAATAACAAAGCACACATACAATGTCAAATGTAATGGGCATGAATAGGACACATAATCCTAAAGATTTCACTGTGTTCACATACTAATAATTTGCAGACCCTCTTTCTCTGCCGCTCCCTACCCTGTGGCACATATACTTACATGAAATATGCAGATAATCACATTTCAGCATAATTATAAGTCTCAGTTTTAAAAAGTGTCGAGTGAGATGTTATTACGAAACAATGTTTCAGCAGGCTTTTTCAACACGCAAATGTGTATGTCACGTATTCTACACGTATGTCTGTGTGTATAGGTTTGTATAGCTGCCAACGTTAAATAGTCTTGGCTACAAGAAAAGCTATTTTGCATTTCCACCTGTATTATCCAGAAGAACATACATTGTTCCCTGAAATTAAATGACTAACACGGCATGTTGACACACAACAAGGGATAACGTTTCATAATAAAACATGCCTTTAAACAGTTTTTATAGGCTTTGCTGTAACATTTAAACAGTGCAACAGGTATGAAACAAAACAATTCATGAACTAGCAAAAATGTAAAAGAAAAAATATCAAATAAGTGGCCTTGACAACAATTTTTTTAAATATTAAATTGGTTAAATATATAACAATGAAATCACATTACATCTAACACATTACAACAGTAAAAACACCCTTATCCAGTGCACTGGGTTTCTGAATCGAACCCTTGTGTGAATAACACTTCTGTCAGTCTATCAGGAATACTGGCATGAAATCCCTCCAGTTTAACAATATTGCACAGAACCCAACATGAGTTTATGCTCTTTGAGTGCCTTTTAGAATGCAGTGTGATAATTGTAGTGTTTTAAATAGCAATAAAAATTTGACCACTACTGGATCTCCATTTTATAAAAAGCTGATTCAAAAGCAGTATCCTCTTCTTGTGTCAAAGCCAAATAACCTTACTAACAACGTTCAGCGTATTTCTTGATCATTCGATTCTTGAGTTCAGCGCTGATGAGTCTGGCCGTAACCTCAACCAACTCAACTACAATTTCCTGTTCTAAAAAATCATAGTTTGCCATTTCAAGAGCTCATTCAAAATCATTAGAATGAAAGCTCGGCTGTGCTTTTCCTGTTACTCTTATCAAGCACAGAGAGCAAGCTCAGAGCACATCCTCAGATTCTGCCTCACGCACGCTGCCTCCACCCTGCAAGCGCATGCTAACAACAGCTCAATCTATGTGCCATAAAGAAAACAATGCAGGGTAATCTCTCCACAGACAGGAGTCCAGTTAGACCAATCAGCAGGGGAATCATCTAGAGAGCAGGGGGCTTCAGACACACTGATTGCGAGGTGATTTACCTGGAGGGATAATGATTCAACGGGTCAGGCCTGCCAGGAGAGCGCTGGGTTTTGGAGGGTAACGATGCAGAGTATTGACGAGCGACATTTAAGCTCACCTCTGGCCCGGCACACACATGCACCCAGGGATGGTAGCATCTTTCTCCTCCTGTGTGACTGACCTGTAGCCCTGAGGGCTTTTTGCTGTAGCAGATTCAAACCTTCCCTTTCATTTCCTTTCACAAAACAATGTGTGGGTATAAACTCCCAGAGGACCACTTCTCATCTTATAATTTTAGGTTATAAGAACGTTTCTGCATTTCCATTAAGTAAAAAAAAAGTAAAACGGTTATTTTGAAAGTTCTAGAAACGTTCAAAGCGTCCAAGTTTCCAGACATTGTGTTAACGTTATTGCTTGGTTCTATTAATGTTTTAAAATATTAAATGCAATATTAAAGAAATGTTCTACTAATGTTACTACCAGAACTTTTTTGATAACTTTCAGAAAACTTTTAGAGAATGTTAGCCAGCATTCTGAGAATGTACCCTGTTAGCTGGGATTGACGAGTGACGTTTAGCTTACCTGGCATCAAGTTAAAGTCCTGAAAGTTTTTTTGCTGCAGCATATTCAAACCTTCCCTTTCATTTCATATCACAAAAGATGGGGATAAAAACACTTCCTACAACACCCAGGACAAACAGAGGTCAAGGCAGGCCAACGTGGCCTCGCTTGCATTAGATAACCAAACTGATGCAAAGAGTGATTTGTTTTATGTTTTTCAAATGTAAAGTGTATGCGTGTGTGTTGGAGAAGGTGGGTGGTGTGAGTGTGTGTTGGGGGTAACAGCATCAAGTGGACTCTTTATAGACCCTCTCTTTGATGTGCTGAGTTACCTTGCATCTGAGAGGGCAGAGGAAGGGCAGAACGAGGAACAGAGTTCATCAAAGACCAGATTCTGGCTTTGTAAACTTCCAGCCCACAGGGCAGAATCAGAGCTCTCCATGAGACTGCAGGCCATTCGGATGTTAACTTGAACATCATCCTAAAAAAAGGCATCCACAGCCACTCAAAGGACAGCCCAGCTGGTATATTTGGTATACTGATGGAAAGACAATGTTAAAGTTAAGGGAGAGATGTGCCTCACCCACTGGGAGCCAAGCAATATACACAGTTTAATATTTAATTAATTTGAATCAGTTTTGTTTGCTTTCAACCATGTGCATGCATAGACAATCAAAAAGGTGCCTGTTACAGTTCCTTCTGCTTATTTTACATTGACTAATGTACACACAGGGCATTGTGTGATGTAATACAGCACAAACCCACAAAACAATTTTAGGTCGTAAGAACATTTTCCCAGTGTATTCATTAAGTAACAAAAACATTAAAAATGTTATTTTAAAAGTACTAGGAGCATTCAAAACATCAGTTTTTTTAAACATCATTGCTTGGTTATAAGAACATTATTCAAACTTTTTAAAATCTGTAATGTTTGTAAAATGTTCCACTAACTACTTAAGAATAACGTTTTTAATATATGATAGCGTTGAAATGTTCTAAGAATAAGAAATGTTCTACTAACATTAGTGCAAGAACATTTTGGATAACTCTGAGAGAACCTTTAAAGAGCATTAGCCAACATTCTGAGAACGTTTCCTGTTAGCTGGGAAACCACACAAATGGTATGCACAGTACACACTCTCTCTTTGTAAGTCGCTTTGGGTAAAAGTGTCTAAATGAAAAAATGTAAAATGTTAATGTACACACGTAACAGAAAGGCTGAAAAGTTATGAGACAATAAATACAGTTAAGCTGAAGATATACTAATGAAGTCCATTTATGAACAACAGTATAGTGCTTGAATGTTGATCATTTGCATATTTAGGGGTTTTGAATTTTCAGAATAACTTAGACCAAGTAAATACATAAGATTCTGACTCAAGCCTTTAACAGTGACTAAAAAGATGTAATCTGTGTGTATGGAGGACTTCAATAACAGTTTTGCACTAGATCTGACACTGTTTTAAATGTCAGCCATCTTTATATTTGGTGCTCATTTTTTATAGATTTTAAGACTTCATGTTAATACATTTTACAGTTTAAAACAATATTTCATGCTAAAATACTTAGAATCACTAAAATGTGATTCTCTAAATTTTCAGCTTGGTCTATCAAGAGTGGGCACCGGATGGGAAGAAAAGGGAAAGAGGAGTGTTGGTCAGAGGTGGGGACAGGGGTTATGGATGGAGTTTGGGGGGGGGCTGATTGGGTCTATTTAGCCCCCAGCGGCGGAACGCCCCTTCTCTCCCCCATCCCTTCCCTCCCCCGGGCTTTGTGTGCACTGTGCCCCACTCCTCCCTCTTTTGTCACCCGGCCATTCCGCTTTGCTTAGCATACACAATGGAAGCTCAGTGTTCGGGCTCCTGACGCTGCATTCTGCCTGCGCACTGGGGAGTGAGCAGGACTGAGCTGGGGGAACCGGGGGGCTGGGGGCCAGTACACACTGTTTGACTAAATGCCACTCTGCCCCCCCTCACCAGCCTCCTGATACTTAACAAACACATACACAGATGCAAACACACACACAGATGGAGTACACAAAACAAGTACCATCCGATCAGCATTCTGCAGAAAAACAGCCCTAAACAAACATGTTCCCACCATTCTATGTCCCCAGCTAACAGAAAAGATTCTCAGAACATTGGCTAACGTTCTCTAAAAGTTCTTTTAGAAAAGTTATCAAAAAACATTCTTGCAGTTATAGATCTTATATAAAACATATAATGAATAACCTTAAAACACTATTAAGTTGTTAGTGGGTGGAACATTTTATAAACATAACAGAATTTATAAAGTTTGAATATTATTTTTATAAGCAAACAATAATATTAATACAACATCTACAGAACCGGAAACTTTGAATGCTCATAGAACATTCAAAATAACATTTTAAACAATTGTTACTTAATGGAAACATATGGGAAACATTCTTACAAACTAAAACTATTAGCTGGGTCTCTCTCTCTTTCTCCTTCCGTCTCACTCTTTGGACCCGGGTGACTCCACTGGAGCATAACTGAGCCTGGCTACATATGTGTTCTCTTTATCTCTGCAGTGGGCCACTGGGCACAGGGCCCACACAGATTTTTAAGACTTGGCCCTCAGAGACTCTAGTCCGAAAATTAATCAACAATGTGGGGGTGCGGGTGTTCATTTAAAACAATTAAAGTATTTCATGCCCCCTTGACAAATCAATCCAAAGAGTCATATGTTTGTGATGTATAAAATAAATGGAGGGTTACAGATACGAGAAACGTTTTTCAACATCACAAACAGCAGTTTTCATATCAGAAACATCTCATCCATTTACTCCAACAGAAAGCTTTACCTTTTTAACTTATAAGCATGGACATAGTATGTAATATATGAAAACAGGGGACAAGAATTTATACTGAATGATCCAGGGGCAATGTACAAAACTAGATGTTGAAAGGTTAAAATGGGATTTTTAATTTTGACTTTGTCCAACAGAGTGATGATGCCAGTGCTTGGCCCATGATGGAGTGACTACAGGTGCAACTTCACCAGCCTGTCCCGAACATCTGTCCCCCACCAGTCTTCTGAACACACAAACACACATGCTGACAGTCATATGGGCACACACACACACATCTCCACAGTTGCGTCTGGGCACAGAACTCAGCTTTTAAGTTGGGACAGAGGGTGGGGGGTGGTCTCTTGTGTTGTGTGTGAGTATGTGTTGGAGAGTGAAACAGAAGGTAAATGCGTGTGTTTGTGTAAGTGTGTGTGTGTGTGGGAGGGGGGTTGAGTTTGAGTTTCAAAGCCCTGCTTGTTCGCCTATATTTCACACCACAGTGACATCTTAAAGACTAGACAGGCTCGCTTGCTCTGCCCTCTTTTTCACATTCGGAGGGAAAAACTAAAGCTGGGGAGACTGTGTGTGTGGTGGAGGGGGCAAATATATGTAAATAGCCCCCAAAGGGGATTCGCATTTTATGGGTTCAGAATTTAGCTCAACCGACCTGAATAATCAAATGTGAGAACAAAAAAAATACCCCTCCCAACTTTTTACTTTTAACATGTTCTAACCCACAATCCACACACATGCACATATCCTCATCATGTGTCTACATCCTGATGCCCAGCTAACAGGGTACATTTTACTTTTTTAACAGTATATATCATATCAAAACTGTTATTGTTAGTAGAATGTTTATAAAATGTTACAGAATTAAACAAATGTTTGAATAACGTTGTTATCAAGCAAAATCATTACTACAATGTCTAAAAAACTGAATGTTGTGAATGTTCCTGGAACTTTCAAAATAATACATTTAATGTGTTTGTTACTTAATGGAAACATTACGGAAACATTCTCACAATCTAAAATTGTTAGCTGGGTATCAATAGCTTACGGTCATATAGTGTAATAGGACCTGAGAACTGGCTCCCATCTGCGCCCGCAAACCACACAAGTGAGAGGAGAGGAAGAGGAGGAAGGGATTTTGAGGAAGGTGAAAGCAGACTTCATACCTGATCAGGCAGCGCAGTCAGCTCCTGATTACAACACCATTTTCCCAGCAGGCCCTCTGCCTCATCCGGCACAGCTGAATATGGAGCAGACGGGCAGCCAATCACAAAGCGTCTCTCTCTCACCTAATGACAGAATTAAGGCTTGTTTGGATCGATTTTCTCAGACTTTACGGGTTTTCTGGAGAAAGGCACACAATGAGAAAACTCTGCATTATTGCGTGGGAGGTCTTGCATGTAACGGAACTAAAAAAGTTCTGTTTGACAG
This sequence comes from Chromobotia macracanthus, assembly GCA_036877525.1. NCBI lineage: Eukaryota > Metazoa > Chordata > Actinopteri > Cypriniformes > Botiidae > Chromobotia > Chromobotia macracanthus. Next base: position 6,275,097 of record JAZGTH010000017.1, read on the forward strand.
ATCACAGGATTACAACGGACTAGTGGAACATTTTAAACAGAAATGTTTGTAGTCTGCCCTTAAACCATTTTTATAGGTTTTGCTAAGATTCAACATAATGCAACAATAAATATCCATAACTATGACACGATCATAATACTAGACCATCAGCTGCAGTTAGAGCATCATATGGGATGTACATTTTAGGTAGAAGATGTTTTATTGGTAATTTACATTTTATTGGATATTACTGGCAGTAAATGTGGCATGCTTACAAAAATGCTCTCTAAGAAATGCATGTTGTTTTCATCTCAAGAGTGTTCAGTGCTTCTTAGCTTTTCTTAGTGTTTTAATGGCAACCCAGCTGACAGGAAGCATTCTTAGGATGTTGGCTAATGTTTTCTAAAAGTTCTCTCAAAGTTCTCAAAACATTCTTGCAGTAACGTTAGTAGAACGTTTTTAACATTATATAGCATATATCAACACATTATATATTTTATGATATATACCATAAGTTGTTAGTGAAACATTTTTAAAACATTACAGAATTTGAGAATGCTTTGAACGTTTCTAGAACATTTATAACAAAATGTAACAAGAATAACATTTTAACATTTTTGTTACTTAATGAAAACATTTGGGAAATCTTACACACTAAAAAAACTAACCTCCACATGTTGTCTAATATTCTGGTTCTCAGATGGTGGGCCAGGAACCCAGTAACAATGATAAGTCACAGGCCTGTAAGGTCACAGACAGCAGGGAAAAACCAATGCTAAATGCACATAATAAAATACAACTTACCATATAATCATGAATAGCTAGCATAGCTAAATAAATAGGCCTATTAAGGGTGGAGAAAACACTTCCCATAATTTTGAACATATTCATCTGTTGTTTGGATAGAAGCCAGCTAATTTAGGTAAATACTAAACTGGACAGGTTATGTGACATGCCCTCATCTGCAAAAACTATGACAAATGCTATGCCAGGAAAAATAAAATATGACACAGATTACAAATAAATTATGACACATTACAAATAAATTATGACACACATTACAAATTTGGTTTGATGTTCACAGTAAAATCTGCATCCGGATGCAAAGTTGAGAATCACTGATATAATATCGGGGTTGATTTAAGACATATGTTGTGGACGTGTGAGTACAGAAAGGACAACTTCAGTCATACAAACATGTTGCTACCAGGGTCTGAAATTAAGGAGTTTTTGAAGCAAAAAAATGCATAGAAAGTGGCAAAAATGTCCCCAAAAGTTTCAATGTGGGGGCAAAAAATGGCCCCTGCAATGACTTCCTCCATGTTGTAGCCATCACACATTTTTTAACATAGTATTTGACAAGAAATTGTGACATAGTATACTTTATATATGGTAAGAAAAAACATTCCCTCACATAGGTAAAGAATTTAAATAAAATGCTATCAGAGGGCAAATACTGCCCCAATGCAAAAGTTTGTTTCTGACACTAGTTGCTACCAATTAGAGAAAAAGATGAGAGCTAGTGAGAGAGAGAGAGAGAGAGGAAGGATGGTGATGCTCTGCAGACCTGCAAGAGTTCTTTCTTTCCATCAGCAGTATCACAACTCAGCTAAGCACTGACACAGCTGTGCTCACTGAAGGCTGTGATAAAACTCTGATAATCATACACAAACCATTCCACACAACTTTACCACACATCGTCACACACTGAAGACTTCAGTATATCAGTGTAAAAAAGAAGGCTGGCTGTTGGGCCTCACGCAAATCCCTGAACCACCTTAAATCCCCAACTTTGACCCACCTGTCAGTCACTGAGGTAGATACTGAGCTTCTGCGGGCGGCCCAGCCCTCACACACAGAGACTCTTTTACATCTCAACGGACTTAGACTAAATACTAACGACTCCCAATCAAGAGATGTCTAAACACCCATCAGCATCAGGGTTCTGCATATTATAGTGCATTTAAAACAGTCTAGAGAAGATTATGGAAACAGAGAGGCACTTTGTTTGAATAGTATCAGACTGCATTAGATGATAATACATATATAAGTAAATAAATACACCTTATTTTAAAGAGGATTTGTAGATAAATATTCTAGTTTAATTTATTTTCTATCTGTTTCCTTCTGTCCTGGAGAATAAACCTTTAAAGTTTTAAAAAAACACAAAGTTGTAACAATGCAATATTATGGTATATTTTTAAGACTTAAGTGCTATATCTGTAACTTCTAAATGTGTCACCAATGTATGCCTGAGGTCAAACCATCACACAATTACACAAGTGGGTAATAAAAAATGAAGCATCAAACTTTATTCAAAGTTCACATGCAAAGACAAAGTCTTCAGAATAATTAGTACATGACAGTCAGCCTACACGTACATTCCAGCTCTATGTAATTTGCAGTGAACACACCTGTTTAGACATGAATAACAAGATGCTCAGGAAAGAAACCACACCATAGAGGAACCGTAAACCTTTGATTCTCATATTGTCATGTGTCAAGTGTTCTCAAACATTTCAGTGCAAACTGAGTAAACAGGTGCTGCATCAGGTAAACACCTGTGGAAAGACAGGACAGAGAAAGAAAAAGCAGCCAACTTGGAGAGACTATTCCCATTTACATGACAACTTAAGAAAAATGCTTTTTTTTATAACTCAGTCACTAAATCACTTCTTTTCCGTTTTTTTCTCCCATCGTCTTGGCTATTAAATCACCATCTTAACCTGCTGACCCAGGACCCGGCTGTAAAAAGCCCCCCACGGGTCACAGCCTTGATTGAAGCATTTGAATATGAAATGGGCTCGGCTGGGCATGGAAACAGCTCGGCGCTGCGAGAGCCAAGCTGACCCCCAGGAGAGAGGCCCACCGTTCAACGGTTCTGAGGACAGGGAGTTTCTCTCTCTCTCTGGTTCTCTTTCCCTTCCTTCACTCTTCCTTTATTTCAAACTTTCCAAAGTATGGATTTACATGGCCCATGAGGAGGGAGAAAAGGAAAAAGGGATGAAGGGAGGGAGTTTGGAGAAAGAGAAGGAGAACATTTGAATAAGAGAAGAGGCAATTCCTGTTAGCATGACAAAAGAGGCTGCCATCATTCCTGATTGGTGTCACAGAGAGGCTCTATAGCCAGCCAGGCCCCCTGCGTGGGTTGATGTGTGGAGCTCGGGCATGTTTATGCATCCGAGGTGTGATATTTGCTGGGGGTTTAGAGAGACCCAACTAACAATTTTAGGTTGCAAGAACATTTCCGTAATGTTTCCATTAAGTAACAAAAATGTTATTTTGAAAGTTCTAGGAATGTTCAAAACATCCAGCTTTTAGTAATATTATTGGTTGATTATATGAATGTTACTCAAACTTTTTTCAATTCTGTAACATTTTTAAAACATTCTTCTAACAATTTAAGAACATTGTTTTTGATATATGATATATAACATTAAAATGTTCTACTAACTCTACTGAAAGAACATTTTAATAACTTTTAATGACAGAACCTTTAGAGAACATTAGCCAACATTCCCTGTTAGCTGGGGTTTTGAGGTTCATCTTGCAGGACAAAGTGTGCATTTCAGTAGAAAATAAAGCTTTATATCTCATTTGACTTGCATGGTGCATTTTCGAGGCACTGGTGAAAAGAATATCACCTTAATTTTAGAAGTTAAAAGACAAGGTTAGTTTCCCATGAAACAGGGCGTTTAATGAGCTTTACAACCACAGTAATACTATTTTGACAAGCAGGGCATATAGGCGCAGTCAACATCAGCATACACAGTGTTCAATGAGATGAAAGACAAGCAAAAAGAGGAAAAAAACAGCTCTGTGCCCGATCCTGTGGTTTTAGGCCATGTCTTGTTTGTCTTCTGACATCTCCAGCTACTGTTTATTAGTAGCTGATGTTCCTCTTTACTAGTACAAGTAACCAGTAGCAGCCTGTTATAGATCTTTCCACAAGCTCACTCACATGGTAATAGCCCCTGAAGAGCTGCTGCGAGTGACAGGCGGAAGTGGACTAAATAATAAGGCTGTTGATATATGCAAGTGTCTTTAAAGCATTTCAAAATATTATACAACTGTGGGTTAAAAAATAAAGCCTAAACATAGGGGAGAACCAAATAGCATGTTATCTAAAAGAATGGACACAATACTAGGAGACCGACTATGACATGAATAACCAAAACAAGTAAAACTAAGCATTGTTCCTTTAACAAGTAGTGCATGTTGCGAGCAATGTCAGGGTGATAGGTCAATTTCCAAAAGAGTGTATACTGTTAAATGTATACCCAAAATGCCATGTAATGTATAAAACAAAAAACTGTTAAATGTATAACAAATGCATTTGTAACGTATATAATGTAGAACTGTTAAAATGTATACCCCAAATGCATTTTAATGTATATAATATAGAACTGTTAAAATGTATACCCCAAATGCATTTTAATGTATATAATATAGAACTGTTAAAATGTATACCCCAAATGCATTTTAATGTATATAATATAGAACTGTTAAAATGTATATTTTCTTTGAAAACAAAACAATTTATGTTTAATTATTTAATTTCTAGTTGTATTATTATCTTAACTGAGAAATCTATTTTGTCATTGTAACTAGCCTTCACTGAATTAACGTTTTGCCTTTTCCCATTATCAAGCCATAGAGACACAAATAATGGATTCAAATTTTTCACTACAAAATACTGAGATCCAGCATCATTGTTTATTGATCAAAATATCCCACCTATTGAAATCAGATCACATTGACATAGGAAGCAAAAGGAAGTGGAGTTGGACAGGGTTACTGAAAAGGGAGCATGAAAGAGAGAAGACATATTACATTTGTACACCCTCCAGACAATGAAGACGTGCTCTAATGTGAGCTTTTGGCACACAAATGCACATCTCCCAGAGAACTGGCTGACTGACAATGGCAACTAATCAATAAACAAGTGAGGCACCACTGCATGAGGTCTTATTCTTATGGGCATAAAAATGGCCATGTAGAACTTCTACAACATGTTCACCTGAGTGAAGATACTAACTTATAATGAAGCTTGGGCCTAGACTTGGGCAAGAGAACGTCTGGTGAATCGGACTAATGTACCTTCTCTAAGCATCCTCAAAACTCTGGACATCACAGATATGACAAGGCACCAACACGCAGATGTAAGAACTTGGAGCACCATTGTTCATCTGTCAATCTCTGTTTCTTCTCAATGACCCAACCTACACTAATCAATATTTGTGGCCTAGATGAGAGGCCCTATGGCCCCCGTTTCACACCCCACCCCCAACCCTATAACCCCTGAACCGCACCCATTGTCTCTATTTTCCCAAAAGGTTTTACTGTCACTGCCCTTCACTTCCAGTGTGTTTAAAAGCTGCACACACAAATTATATCTGGAGATGGTTCAAATGTTCTAAAATCCATTAGGTTCATTTGTCCCTAAAATTATGACCTATACCCTAGTGTTGGTCACACTCCACCCAGTTAAATCTTGGAGAGGCTGGGCGAGAGACAGGCACCCTTAAACCTGTTTCCATCCTGCGTCAGAGAAACTTATCGCACCTGCTCCACCCAAGAGTAGACGTTAAGGGCAGGGTAGTTCCATGTTTAGGGAAATTTTTCAAACTCTTAGTTAAAGCTTTACAGCTGTGCAAAGGGTTTTATTTTAATATCATAATGACTGTGCCCCCCAGGCCACAACTTTTTTTTTAAACACATCTCACTGTGGCTGACAAGGGAAGCTCCAGAGACCTATTCAAAGACAAAAAACACCTTCATGGATTATCCAAATACTATAAATAACTAGTATTTAACATGGATGAGGGGATAGTCTTAGTTGTTCCAAAGATGGGTATGTAACATTAGGATCATAATGCAAAAACTCTTTTCATAGGGCCAAAAGACTATACAACAGCAAACACCAAAAGAATTTTTAGTCCAAACTGCTCAGAACATCACCTCTCTATATGCCTCTCATAAGCTACGAAGCTATGATAAAAGCAGTCTGCCTTCTTGTGTTACGGTTCTGTTAATTAAAATTATTTACTCTACACTGGCATCAACATAAGTTATTTGCACCTGGACTGCAGGGCCAAGCCTGAACTGCAGCAGCAGCCGCCCTTTAAACCTCCCACTCTGCATTCTTTGTGGCTGTGTAATGCCATGGAAATCCAACCATAGCTGTAATTACCAACAAACATCAAAACGATTGGAGAGGAGCAGCAAGCTGGAGCTCACACATCCACTTACACTACATCTGTGATGATCTCTGTCAAATAGTATTTAAATGTTTGCATTTGTATATATACAAACCTGTACTTGTACTTAAATGACAACCACAAGAAGTACAGTGACAACCTGAAAAGTGAAACTAAGGTGAACGAGGCAGCAGCTTGTGAAATATTTATTACATGAACATAAAATGCATAGAGGAACTAAAATTGTGACACATGCTGTGAGAAGAGGAAGAGCTTAGGCTTACAAGCATTATGAGTTACTACAACAGCAAACATATAATAGTTGATGTACATGGAGGCAAGAGCCGCAGGCAGGAGAAGTGAGCGTGTCTCTTAGATAAAGTGCAGGAGAACAGACACTTTCTGAGGTGGGATGAGACCGCGAAGGTCAGCTCAAAGTCCTGACCCCGTAAGGATTGGATGCCATTTTCCCACGGCGAGAGCTGATCTAATAGGGGCTCATCAATGACATCTGCCCCAGTTCAGGCAGATTATCTCACCCCCACACCTCAACTCCACTCCATCCCCACAGCTCACATAAGTCTCACTCCAGTGGACAGACCCAACAGCACTGCCTTGAGCCACTGCTAATCAATACTCCGATATTTTGTTTTTTTGGTTCATAACATCCTAGCAAGTCCAGTCTGGCACTCTAAAAAAATACCACAAAGCCTGTTTACTTTTCAAACACACCCATTCACTTAACTGACAGACTGTAATCTGTGTATGTTTGTCAACTACAATACTGGAGAGGAAAATGCCCCACAGATTTGTAATGAGGAGTTGCCATTAAGAGTTGCTGGGCAGGTTAAGTGAATTAAATTGATGTAGGCCTGTTGACACTTTTTTGTTCTTTGTCTGGCGCAAGTATTCAACAATGTCCGGAAAAACCATAACAATTAGAAAAACAGGAAGGAGGATGGTACAGAAAAATAATAGAAAGCAGACAAAAAATACGCAGAGAATTCCTCATTGGCAGGCAGAAGGTGGAAAAGCTTTCTCTTTCTGTCTCTAATACTATCTACAGCAATGGGAATTCAGCATGGCTGCAACAGGGTATAATTATATTGGTTTGGAAAAGGGGTTAAACAAACAGTTCCAGTGAGGTCATAAGCAGATGGAAGTGGGGATATGCCTGCACTTGCTGAGTGGGCACAGTGCTTCACATGACTGAGCGAGTGAGAAAGAGAGGAAAAAAGAGAGAGAGAGGGGGGCCACTCTGTGCTGGTAGGGACCTCATGCAGTAGCTTCACTCATATAAGGGTTGTTTATTTAAAAAAATCTTCCTGTTTTGTTAATATTAAACAAATATGAATAGAAATATTTAAAATTGTTATTTGAGCATTTGCCAGCATGATTATGTTATGGGCACAACACACTACAGAGACTTAAGATTGCTGCATTCTGGGAGGTCCATCTAATCTGTTGACATCCATAGAGTGCACAGGGCTAATCCGAGCACAGCAATGAAGCATGAATCAAACCTGTCAGTAAATGTGAGAAGGACAACAGGCAATGCACTCAATAGCTCAGGGAAATAAATGCCACAGGACGTGCAACTTATCCTCTGTTTTAAAGTTGTCAGGTGTACCAGTATTGTGAATTTTTATCATTCACTTGTCATATATGGAAAAATTTCATTTTGAATGACTCTTCTGTGATGACAAAAGCCAGAGGACATCTGAGATTTTCACAGTGCATTATAACACTAATGACTCCTGTGAGAAAAATATTTTGTAAGAAAACATCTGACTTACATCTGAATTAACTTTATGTTAAAGCGTCCTTTTTAATTCATCTCTTGTTTGGGGGATTTATAAAAATGGCTATGTGACATCAAAAAAATTCGGACAGTTTTTACTGTTGTTTTGTTGTTAAAGTGTGTTTATAGCTTGCAAAACTAAAGGCTGAACGTGGTATCGGAAATGTTGGGTGCTTAGTAGACAAGATCATTATTAAACGTGTATGAACGAGTGTGACAGAAGAAACTAGTTAAATTCTGAAATCCAATACACTTATAAAATATAGAGGTGCTAAAAAGGGTTCTTCACAGCAGTGCCATTGAAGAACTATTTTTGATTCCTCAAAGAACCTTTCGGGCAAAGGTTTATAAAGAACTATTTTTTTCACCATTTCATAGCCTGTAGAACCTTCATCCTATACAAGAAATCGTTTTTGCAGTGCAACAAAAAGTTCCTGTGGATGTTAAACGTTCTTTTTATGGAACCATATAGTCTGACAAAGAACCTTGTAGGAACCTTTATTGTTAAAAGTTTATCTTTAGATAAAAACAGTATTATTTATTATTGAATATGAAATCAAGTTTCTGAACATCCCCGGTTATTAAAACTTCACTCATTGACAACATAATATATTATAATGCTGATAATACTAATCAAACCGGCCTATGTTCAAGCTCAGTGTAGGATAAATTACGCATTAAATTACAATATGCAGTCAATATGCAGGCCTTCTTCTTTTCCTTGGGTGACAACAACAAAAGAATATGGTAAAAAAAATATTTGTCCTTCGTCTGACCCCATATTCGTCCACACTGAGAACTTATGAGACGACAGAGAAAAGGAATTATCCCCGCATTAAACTCTTATGAAGATAATTATCAGAGCTGATCTGTTATTTAATCGCCTGTCTGGTTTTGAGGGGATTAAAGATACTAATACTTAACCATAATTATTTAAGTCATTTTTAGGTACTCCGTGTACCTTGAATCTTCAGAAAGTAAAAATCCTGAGGAATTGCAACCTTTGTAAACATGAAGGTTTAAATGAGGCAACAAATTATTTAGATGTATTTGTTTATTAGTTTGTTTTTATTTGTGTTGGTGTTTTCACGCAAATCTCGTCACTAGAGTTTGCATATGTATAAAAATTTGAATCTCAGGTTAACAGTATGTTATTATCATGACTGAGGAAATTTTGGACACTGATTTGTAGTTGACACCCAGCATTTAAAACCAAACTAATGCAAATGCTGTAACAGTACAAATAAAAGAAAATTTCGATACTTGTGTCATTTACAGACTGACAGATTCAGATCCAGGGTTTTTAGTATGCGTAAGTTTTCAAATGTAAGTATTTTTATCAGGTTTTATAAACGAATGTATCCGATACAATTAAATCACAGATTTTATATTACGCATTATACGAGTCAAAGCACCAAGTCTTTTTCGGTGATCCCTTTCTTTTCAAAATTCAAAAACAAACCAAATCTAGTCAGAAAACTTTTTTGTAAAACAAATTTATTCATTTAGGAATAGGATGGTCTTAAGTAGAAACGTAAGTTTAAATTAAACTTTCCGTCCCACAAAATGGGTTAACCTGATACTGTAACATCACAGAAAGGATTCACAAAACAAAGGCAGAACATTTCAACAAAACGTACAGCGGTTCACAAGCTTTAAAACAACTTACTATAAATAAAACAAACTTTGCGCTTGCGGCCAGCACAGTCTTTCATTTCAATAAAACCTAGTTGATAAACGAAGAACAAAAAGACTACACAGATTTGGACACAGCCAACAAAACTGACATTCTAAAAAATAAGTGTAAACATTTATGAGTGAACATACTGTCTCTCTGCTTTTTTCATTTTTGTGTTTTGAAATAAAGCCTCTTCACGAAGCCTTTTTATAGAGACAAACTCTACAGAGGCCAACAAGTCAGACGTCCGATCTTCTTCTACAGAAGTTGATTGCGTTACAGCTTGTGATAAAAAGCTCCTCTGCAATACAATTCATTCTGCTGGGCGCAACAGTCAGAATAAAGTCCCAGATATGTCGTCATAAAATGCTTTAAAACGGACAGCTCGTGGAGATTAAAAATAGTTTCTTTTTTTAAAAACAAAACTGAACTTCTTTTTTTTTTTGCAAATCAAAACGTTCAAGTATCCGAAGTACTTTAAGTCTTTGCGTTTTCTTTTTCAGGGTCTTTCAAATGTGGGTTAGTGGTAATGTTCCGTTCACGCCCGTCCCTGCGCTTTGATAGTGCGGATGAACGCTGTGCAACCGGCTGGTTTGTAGAGAGGAGTGATCGGCGCTGTCTCCTCCGGGAGGAAGATACATGCTTATCATATCCCTCAAGTCTCCCAAACAAGCACGCTGAGAGTGAGAGGTTATGGCCGGTGGAGGAGAGCTGGGTTCCGTCTTGCACACGGAAGCCATGGAGCCCAGACCCATTGCGCTGGAGGTTTGCTGCGTGTATGCTGGTGACATGCTGCTGTATGTTGAAGCTGCGTTCATGTAGGTCTGGGCCGAGGACATCATGGGGTACTGAAGTCCCGTCATGTCGTACCGGTGCATCTGCTGGATCTGGGGGCTGTTCATGCTGGGATGCTGGGGGTAGGCCAGCTGGTCCTGCATGAGGGAATACGCACTGTTCGTCCATCCGTTCATGTGCGTGTAGTCCATCCGCTGACCCACTGACACGGCGTTGTTGACGGCGTTGGTACCCGGCGCCAAAAGTCCTCCAGGCAGAGAGTATTTGTCTTTCTTCAGCAGCGTCTTGGTCTTTCTGCGGGGACGGTATTTGTAATCCGGGTGCTCCTTCATGTGCATGGCTCGTAACCGCTTGGCCTCGTCAATGAAGGGTCTCTTCTCGGCATCAGTCAAAAGTTTCCAGTCCGCACCGAGACGCTTGCTGATCTCGGAGTTGTGCATTTTAGGGTTCTCCTGTGCCATCTTCCTCCGCTGACCCCGGGACCAGACCATGAAGGCGTTCATAGGCCGCTTCACCCGGTCCTGGTCGCTGGCACTGTTGTTTTTTCCGCCCGCCGCCGAGCCCGAGTTGGACTGCGGAAGGGGACTTTTGATCTCGGTTTCCATCATGTTATACATTCGAGCGACTTACGAGCGGTGACGAGCACCTGGAAGCAAAGGCTAAAGTTTCGGGAAAGTTGACAACAAAGCAGCCAACCAGTCAGTCAAAACAAAGTTCAGTGCGCTTCAGTTTAAAGTAAGTCAGAGTGAGAGTTGAACTCTGTCAGATGTGTCCACAACAGTCCCGTGTGTCCCGCTCTGCTCTGCCACGGAACTGTGCAAACTTGCGCTCCGGGCTCAGCTGTTAATAGACGCCCGGCCATGTGATTTGGATTGACAGCATAACAATGAGTTCAGCCGCGACCAATCAGAGAGCGCGTCCCATTGCGTTCAATAAGCCGCCTGTGCACGACTGTGTTTCGGGATGCATAAAATAACCTACATCACTTGCAACCACTTTGTGCTATTGCACTTTGCAAATATTGTTCAACGCCGTCGTTATCTGCTGGAAAATGTTACGTTACCCCACTTTTGTGGGCAGCGAAAGATTTGTGCGTCTCTTTTCTTTTACATTTTGCCCTAATGTACCAAACTCGTCAGCGCAACATCACCATGGTTTTGGTTTTATATTAAAACGCAGAATTATATTTAGCTTGGCGTGGATGCGGCTTGTTTTCGGATGTCCCATTTTTCGGACCGTATAACACACGCGTATAGTGACAAACTTCATCCTGACGGAGTGGTCTTACAAAGCAACGATTTAACTGTTTGGATAAATGTTGAATTGTTTCTGCAGAGACAGGACATCTAACCTACAATCTTGTAAAAGCGCTAGAGATTGGTCTTAATAATCAAATCAATGCGTCTTACAATGTTTTACATTTTAACCTCCAATGGCATGACTTAAGCACATTAGACACAAAACAAATAATACATTTAGTTTGCTTGTTCATTTGATAAATATAGCCTACTAAATGCTCACTGTGGAAATTCAAGCACTTACTTAAAAAGAAAGTAATTAATATTTCTAACTTGCTACGATTTGAACAACAGTCAGCGCCAATCTAATTATTCAAGAAAAACTATTCACAATGTTTTCCTCACAATTGATCTAGTTCTGCAAATTGAAAGCTTTTTCACTGCATACTCATTATTTTGTAATTTACAATTACAATTACATATAGATTGAGAGTATAATTTAAGTAAAACAATATTATTACACAAAAGAACATTGTTATAAAAATTAAAATAAAGTTGCTATTTATATAATAGGTATGTTATTTTTAAAAGACATCTATGTTTTTGCGAACTGTTCGGGAAGACACTGCTTACAATAAAATAATACATTATCGCCCCCCTGTGGATCAAATTTGTATCGGTCTGAAGCAGGAATACGTCTCATGCTGAGAAAACAAAGCTTTTATAAAAACGCCATTGGTCCAGCTTGGCGTTTATGTTTATTATTAAATTAGTCTGGAGTGTGTGTTATTAATTATTAATTTTTACGTCATTATTGTCAAAAATGTCAATCAATCTTGTTATGTCCTCTGCAAATTACTCGAGTAATATAAATTACATTTGCAAAGGTTGGGAGAGGTGCTGTCTCCTGGGGAGACTTACGCCTTCAAATGGTTATTATTAGCACATCGTCTATCGAGATCACTTTGTCATTTAAAACATACAACGCCACTGAGACTCGAACGACTGGAGTATTGAATATTCACGACTGGCTTTTAACACCACACACTAACGACAGCCATTTAGAGAAGTTTTGTACAGCACGTACACCAACACGTCCCCGTTATTTACTTTACAAACTGTTTCAACAAGCAAGGCAGAAATTATGCAGCATATGCACTAATTGTATTAAAGCCATTTGGGAAGGCGAGCTACTAGTTGTGGATTACTAGTTAGATATATTAAGTTAAAATAAAAATAACAAAAGTGGCTAAATAAATAAGGACAATGCACTGACAGTACAATTGTGGTCGTTTTAGTGGACGACTGATCATAACTATCGGAGGATCTTCTTTTTCTTTGTCGTTTTCACAGGGAGTTTGTCATATGCATGAACATTTGTCGCTTTACATGAATATGACTAACTATGTGCACCATCCGTTTTGACAAAAGTACCAATTAGAGACTTAGTCCACAAAACCGGCGATTTATCCGAGTGGTTTCAGGAACATATCCTCTTGTAATCTGCTTATGGAAATGTAGGAGGCAGCGGGAAAAGGAAAAAAGTCCCTGTTACCCGAAGCTCGGTAATGAGGGCTTCTGTTCTCCAAATTTCCCAATTAACGTAAGCTAAAGGCCGGGGACCACCAGGAAAGACAGCCGGTGTTCAACACCAGTGATCTCTGAGAAAATCACTCGTGTATGATGGTCCAGCAGTGAGTTTTCTATTAGTGTAGAAGGTAATAAGAAAACACTGTTCAAATGACCCGAATGAACCAAATCTGTCATTTTGTAGTAGATAAATATAGCCAAATAAAAGGTCACTGTGCGTTGTGTAAATGAATACGGGACGTAAAATATATTTCGAAATTACATGGTATGCAAAACACTTGAAATTACTAAAGCCCTTCATTGAAAACACAAGATAGAAAATTGACGGAGAATATCTTTTAATGTTGCTTTATAGGTCACATGTCAGACTCAAACTAAAGCCTGTTAAATGTCACAACCATTTTTATTTAGTTGAACATTTTTATATAAATTGCTCTTTAGACAGCAATATCCTAATAAATCACCCTGTTTTAATGTTTTGCGCATGTGGAATCACTTGTTAATTAACTGAACTCGGACAATTACAATGTAAGTAAATTATGACAAAGCCACAAAACAACAAAAGGCTGGTTTGTATTCTAACATGGAGGACATAATCAGGTGTTATTCAAGCTATACAATTTAAAACAGGCCTGTTTTTGTCAGGACACACCCACTTTGAACCGGGATTTGAAGAACAGCTTTGCTTTTTACATGCTGAGAAAGACATCACTACTATTTAGGGCTCCAAAAAGACTCTTCTATTTAGGTCTATATAAAATCCATCTGATTAGATGTGAAATAAAACGGTTCAATTTAAAAGAGTTTAATTTGATTAACAGCATATGAAAATATACATACCTATAATACTTGACATGACATCACATCATGGCTCTTAATTAGAAAAATAGCCAACAATCATAAAATAATAAAACGCTTTTATGCAATCTTTACCACAGGTATTCGAGATTTAATGCATACGCCCGAGTCATTGCCTTAAATTGCACTTTAACCTCATAAGCGTAAGAATTAATAACTTTTTTGTTTCAAGTCACTGGCTGCGGATAAGGCCAGAGTTAACAGACTGATTTTTCAATTGCAGGCACAATGAAAACCGTCTCATTGGGATTTGCGTGATTTTGAAGCTAAAATGCAAATGAAGATGCGATTTCAGCACGGTCTGTTATTCCTATTGTGTTGAACTGAATGGTTGCGTACCCTCTGGTTCTGACACCGGTAAAATAATATTCAGTGGTCAATTAAAAGAAAGACGAGGTTAGAGCCCGACCTTCATTAGATGTCACTGCGAACTTCTGGAATGACATCCAACTATGTCTGAAGCGTGTGATTCAATACTGGCTTTAAAAATAGGTACCAGGGATGATTTCTGCATGAAGTACTACTAATTTAAAGACTTCTGTCCAATTTATTTCCTGTGCATGGGTTACAATAGATTTATCTGAAAATGAAGTTCATGCGTGCGCTTTAAATTGCGTGCTTTACCCCTCAATTCTGCAACCCCTCGATGCATCCATTTGTAAACAGTATTTAATGAAGAATTGAAAAGATAAATATAATTATGACGTGTTAAAGAGATTTGTTTCTTAGTTTATTTTTAAAGGTTTGTTCTCAGCAAGACAAACACCGTTTGGAAATTGTCATTTGAGGGACAATTGCCGAGTGTCACCGGAACAGCAATAATAGTGCCGCACTGACTCGCATCATCAGCCGTGCACTTATAGCCTATCTGCCATCAAAATCATCCGAAATTACATGTTCGTCAAAAGAAAAATCTTGCGACGAGAAAACACGAGTCCCGTACTTAACCTCGTCTCAGTGTTATTTTGACAGAGACAAGCAGCTTTCGTCATTTGACACGGAGGAAAACTCACAGTTCTCAGTCCCCATTCAGATGTTCAGTTTCTTTACCATTAGAGAGATTAAGTCTGATTCCGTTACCTCGGAGAAAGACAGCATGTGTTTTCATTTGTTTTCTTTTGGCTTGTTGTTTAATTGATTTGTCATGGTACTCACAGCCACAGTCCGAGAACAGATCGCCTTTACCTGAAAAATAAATCAACGGAGCAAATTACAATACAAGACATGCCAATAGACTCTGGTCTGAGAGAACAAATACCTTAATATTTTACATCTAGGTTACATAATAACAGCAAAACTTTTTACACTTACATGTTTGCATTCACCTCACAACCTGTACCTGGCAAAGCATGGCCACCCAATGCACAGATATTTATATTTACATTTATACATTTGGCAGACCCTTTTATCCAAAGCGACTTAACAGCAGCCTACATTCAAGTTATACATTTAGTCAGTGCACGTGCTCCCTGGGAATCGAACCCACGACCTTTGCGCAGCTAAGGCTACACTGTACCAACACATTTTTAGTAGATTTACTCAGAAATACATGCATGTTGAGTATTATTTTTTTCCTATTTAACTTTATTCACAAAGCATATTACAATTTCAGCGAACACTTTGGCTATGTTGAAAAGCACAGGGAGTACAAGAGATGTGTGTAGCAGCAGAAGAATAAAGAAATGTTTGAGGAGGTCTGTACTCCAGTCAGTGATGAATGTGACTTCTGATCTAATGCAGCATTAGTGTGTCTAATGCAGCATAATGTGCACAAATCATCTGCAGGGACATTAAGACAAGCAGCACATGGGCTGAATACACAGACCCTATTTGCTCCTCAATGACAACATTTTTCTACAATATCTTTAACTTTCAGGAGGAAAATTTTAGGGCAACATTAATAAAACCTCATTTGGTACATGATGCGTTAAATGGAAATAGTTTTAACTACATTTATTCTTACCCAATGAAAGCTAATTTCAATTAAACCGCCTATTTAATTTAGCAGAAAATATTCTATAAATAGTTTTGAGCAAATGCTAATAGCATGGGCAATTGTCTTTGAATTTTAAAGGTGTTATTAGCTAAAGCTAAATGTATCTGGAATATTCATGCATTAAGAGGTTTAACATCTTTAGGGTAAATATCTTTCAGACCAGACAAAAATAGGGGGTTACAATATATATATAAAAATAGTTACACCTATAGCTGAATTTTTTCTAAATTGAATGCAAGAACATGAAGTTAGAAATGTTAATGTCCATGTATATTACATTATATAAAGACATTAAATCCAACGCAACATACACAAAAACACATTTTGTTAAAGTCTTACAAACTTGCCAAAATAGATCAGAATTGTGACTGAAATGCCATCATTGGCTGTAAGGCTAATTACAGACTCCATTATTTTCCATGTATCTTTTGAATCATTTCCATGTACTACAGTTTTCCCAAAACAATAGAACTTTCTCTTTTTTTGTTTAGCACAGAATGCTGAGTTGTCTGATTTTGCTTTTCACCAAATGTGGCAAGCAGGTGGCTTTTGTTTTAAAGATAATTAAGATCCCACTAATCTGGTGCCTTTTAAAATGAAACAGTCGCTTCGTCAGTCCTTCATGAGTTAAGATAATATTGTGGAAATGCACAATTAATTTTCAGGGTATATTTTTAATTAATTAAACACCCTCAATTTTGTAACATGATTAATGCCACAGAGCTGTTATCTAGAAATTATTCTAAAATTAATATGTAATGATAAAACTTCATGCATTACTAGCAAGAGCCGAGGTTTAGGCTTTGCCAAAAGCCTGAAGAACTAATTATGGAGGGTAATTTATTAAATCTCAGGGAAAGAAACAAACAAGTATAAATTGATATATTAATCATGAGCTTCATTACACTAATCTGGGAGCGATTTGAGGTGAAAATGACGGATCTCTGTTGAGCGGCAAGCACTTGATAATGGAGATACTGGTCATAAATTTAGCCCACATAAAGGTCTCGTTAAAAGAAGCATCATTTAATTAAGAGTTAGCCATCGCCCTCCAAATGCATTAATTACCTTGGGTATGAAAAGATGAGTTTTGGGATTACTGATGATGTCATTATGGCCAGTGTTACTGCTAACTGTGGCAGAAACCTGCTGTTGTTGACAGGATAATGGATTGGGTGCCGGGGATGAAGCTGTTCACCTTGGCCGAGAGAACAGAGAGGAGACACAAGACTATACTGGACCCTTACAGTGGACATACCCCACTAAACTACAGATTTGTCTTTAATGTCTCAGTTTCCTCCTACTTGACCAATGCTTGAATATTTTGTGTGAAAACATAATTGGGACCAAGGAGTGATGTAACACACTTGCTTCAACATCTACGTGCCCTGGGTTTTGACATTATTCCATATTTATATGCTACAAGTAGTTTAGTAATTTTCTATTTATCCCTATACAGCTGTGCGAATTAGTGTCAAGTACAAAGAGTGCAGTTGTTACAAACTACCACTTGTACAATTGTAACGGTAGGTAGGTGGGGTAGGTTGTCACACAGTGGAAATCATGAAAGCTTTAAATTGTGTGGATTAATTTACTGCAGTAATCAAATTTATTTGTTCAAATTAATTGGCGCACACTAACAGTGCCCCAACCCCATTTCATTTAAACATTTGAATTAAATAATAACAATAATAATAATAATAACATTTCTAAAACATTTCTAGTCTGTGTTCACAAAGAACACAGAACATTTCTAAAATCATAACAGACAACAGGCAAATGTGGGCCAATACACTATCCAATTTTGTACAATCTTTGTAGGAAACTTTGCAGTAAGTGGTTTGTAAAGTAGTGTTACAACCGTCCCTCTTTGAAGATATTTTACATGTTAGAGAAAAGCTTATAGATCACATTTAACAAGAGATCCTGCTGTAATTTAATTATATCAGTTTAGTTATTTAACATTTGTATTACCACAAAGCAAATTAAACCAAACCGTTTTTTGATCCCTAAATCCTTCATATTTTAACACAGACTCTTATATAGGTGATTATTTGCAATAGTGATTACACTTCTGCAGTTAATTTCTAACTGGGTAAACTGACAGTGTTACAACTCAGCCTGTGTTAAAACACTCACTCTATAATATTAATATCTCAAAGCACTAATCAGACTGATTACTATGATTATATATATGGGTTGACCTGGCAGGACTCAGGATCTACACTGACCAAGTTGAGAGATTTATTTGTTAATCTTTAGCTTTGTGAAGTACATGCAATGTCTAAAATAGCTGTTTTAAAGGTCCTCCAAAAGCAAAGTGCATTAGTGCCATTTTCTTCTATCTTTATCATGTATTCTCATTTGCCACTCATATGGCAGTGTCATACGGCACACAAACAGCCTTTTCTCACGCTCTCTCTCTCTCTTTCTCCTGGAGTGAGAGGGGCTCAGTAAGGCTGACAGCTCAAAGCCCTGGAAACTGACATGTCAATGGCAGATACAAGCTGTTGCGGGCTGCACTGGAGGGGACGAGCTGCATACACTAACTGCTTCCTCCTGTGACAACCTGACAAAGACATTCGACTACCTTTCAGTGCAACACATCACATATAGACCACATCAGCAGCTGCTTCATTTTCAGCAGCTTGTGGAATCATTTTATCATAAATCAGTAAATTTGTTGTTAATAAATTAAATGTTAATAAATTATTTTGTCAATAAAGTAGACCTTTTCATGTTTCATTTTACAACTTTTAAAAATTAGCCTGTCATTTCAATATTTAACCCCATAGCAGGTCATTATGATTAAAACCTTTCTTTGCTAGGTTTGTAAGTTTTTAGCAGGAACATCTATAATCTTAATCTATAGCCATAAACATCTATAAAACTGAAGACAAAATGAATTAAATCATGTGACCCAGAATGAAACAAGTGAGAACACAAGCATTACCAAACAATGACATAATAGCATGAGAGCACATAAATCACAAGCTATGCCTTCATCTGATACTTGTGAAACACAGAAACATACGTAGTCTGTGTTGTCCCTAAAGCAAGGTGCAATGCTAATATTACACCCAACACCTCCCACCCCTTAGCACCCCCCTCCTACCAATGATTCTCCAGCCCACAGCTGCAGTTTTCCAGAAAGACACTCACTATTGCACAGTCACTCTCCTCAAACCTTACCTATGTCTGTTTAAAGGGAGTCTCTGTGAGAACACGCAGATTATGTAGCAGGAAAAAGCCGTGTAAAATTCTCAAGCCGCTCTGAGCCCGAAGACAAGGGCAGGCAAGCGTCAGCCTTCCATTCCGCAGCTGCATCAAGCCGAGCCCTCCCTGCACTGCGAGCCATCGCATTCAGCCAAGATTGCTTCATACAAAAGTTGACAATGCCCCAGTGAAAGCCATTGTTGATATTCAACATTTTTTAAATAGCTGAGTGGAAGGGACGACATGGCAGACCACAAAACTTGGCCGGGAAAACTGACCTGGATCGGCTGAAAAACCTCACATGTGTGAATGAGAAATGACTAAGATAAAACTAAAAAGATTTTTTATTTTGCTTGGAGAATGTACTTAGTACAGTAAGCAAAGTAAGGATCAGCTCACACCAACACCAAACAGACCTTAACAGTTGCTGTGGATGCATAATAAAACCTTGTTACCCTGCTAACAGTTCTCTCAAAGTTCTCTCAACATTCTCTGTGTTCTCCTGTAGCTCAGTGGGAGAGCATTGTGTTAATAGCACAAGAAGTTGTGGGTTTGATTCCCAGGGAGCACATGTAGTGACAAAAATGTATAACTTAAATGCATTTTGGATAAAAGCGTCTGCCAAATGCATAAATGTAAAGTTATCAAAAACCTTTCTTGCAGTAACGTTAGTAGAAAATGTTTAACTTTATATACAATTTATACTAAAAATGCTACTCTTAAGTAGTTAACCTTTTATAATTTGTGAGGTCAACTGACAGAAATATTTGTTGTGTGATTTTTTTATCAAAAGAATGGTAATACAAATGACATTTGCAAAGGTTTGTAATGTGGTGGATTAGAGCTAATTCAAGCAATGAAACCATGCTTTCTAAATGACCATATTAATGATGACCTTTCTAAAGTCATCCATTTCAGACCTTAATTGTTGTTCTGACTGCCTTGATGGCTCCTGACAGTAAGTGGTGTTTTATTTCCATCTTTGTCAAAATGACAACCACAGATTAATAAAGACATTTAACTCCACTCTCACCACCCATCTGTCAATATGCAACCCGGGGACGTGAAAGGGTATTAAGTAAACACAGGCGAAATATGAATTTAATTATGTAATTACATTTGCATGTCTTTGAACAAGGTAGCTACAGGCAGATTGTGGATCTCACTTGGTCTCTTGTTTAAAAGAGCTTTCAAGTTTCAGGACAGAGGAAAAGGTGAGAAACAAATGGGACTGCATACCTGTTTACCTGTCTTACTCGATCAGCTTCATCTGAAACTGTTTTCTGCAATTGTTGGTATGGTTGGATATGGTTGTTTGATAGAACACGTGACGTCAGCAGCCAGGTAAGCAAAATATACTTATTACGAAACACTGTTGGTTTTCACACAACTACGTCATTAGGCTACTATTTGTCTATGTAAATGTACATAACCAGCATATTGTTAAAAGAATTGTTCAATTCTGCTAAGCACTGTAATCCTCTTACCTTATGCAGAAATGCACCTGTCACAATGAATGCCAGACGTTATGCATAATCAAAACAACACTATCTATTTGTTTGAGTATGAATGCAATCTTGGGAGATGAAAAATGAGGGTTTTTTTTTTTAAGTATTTATGGACTATAAGACTCTCCGATATCTTATTTTACCTGCGCCTCACGCCTCGACGTCCAGCGTCAGTGTGCGCCCCTGGAAAGTGTCCCGTGTGTTGCGGTTGTAAACCGGTTCCACCTTTCACAAAACCATACTTTATAATATCAAATAATATTGATTTGGCAACTGAGAATGAGACTTTGACTTTAAAGCTACAATCCGTAACTTTTGTTCATTTAAAAATGCCAAAAAGCAAGTTATTAAGCAAGTACATTCTTACCCTGATTACCAATGGTAAGTTCATAATAAGGATGTATAATTTGAGTTCGGTAATTGAATATGTAATTATAATTGCAATTATTATAATAATTATAATTGTAATTATAATAATTATAATTGAAGTCGGTCCAAATTCCCGGAAAATGAGAGTTTGGCTTACTGTAATAAAAAACAGGTAAAGTAACCTGTAATTTTATGTTTCAAACAGAGATGGTGGTAGAGAGGCCGAAATTACGCAGTGCAGCTTTAACTGGTGTCACCTGCATTATATATTTATTTCCAGTATTTCTTCTAGTAACAAACTTTTTAAGGAAGTTCACAGTTGTGTTCTGTTTCTGGTCTCCGTGACATCCAAGGGCTTTTAGGGTTAATGTCAGTGTGGGATTACTCAGCTCGAAAACGGGCACCCGGCTGGCCATCTGAGCAGGAGGAGGCAACTGGAATTGCATAATTATATTGATCAGGGACAAATTACAGCCTTGACAGCAGAGGCCGGCCCAGTCTGATCTTACAGGTGTGTTGGGGAAAGGAGCGTAGAGAGCAAGCTACAGAGAGAGAGAGTGCAAAAGAGAGATCTTCCTGGAAATCTACGTCGTTGGCACTCATCTCAAACCATTACCTGCCATCAAAGTGCTAATTTTACCCTGCACAATCCTACCTGTCCAACCCCCTCCATGCTGGGCTGGATGTATTAGCCTGGTGGGAAAACGACATTCAATCTGCCGGCCGCCCCATTCAGGCCAAATTGTCAAATGATGGCTTTCCACCTCTAAAGTTTCAGGAAGTGAAAGGTGGCACCAGCCCTGGGCTGAGCTGAAGGCTGAAAGTTGAAGAAGGAACAGAGGAAGAACAAATCCCTGAAACTCACCCTTGACATCCCTTCTCTGTGCAAGAAGTTGCATAAAGGAAGTACAGGAAAGTATTCATTAATCAAAAAAAAAAAATTAGCTTTACAAACATATGATCAATAATGCTTTTAAACAGCCAGAATCTAATATTTAGCAACTATTCACAATCTTAATATAATTTCATGATAGAAACAAATGCACAAAATATTTTATGTACATTTTATGCTGTGCATTTATTAATAAACCATATAAAGATGATGACAAACCTAAACATGTTCCAGACCAGCACAGAACAGCGAAGACAAAAGCTAAGTCGTCATGGCCAAGGCACACAGTGAAAACTCAGAAATATTGTACGCAATGCAACCCCCCCCCACACACACACACCAAAAAGAAGGGTGCTCTTTGTGCTAATTAAGTGCTAATGGTTGTAGCCCTGCAGAGAATACTAATTAGGATTTCTATTCTCCTTTTGGGTGAGCACGTACTTCAACACAGCCTAATGAGGGGAAGCAGGTATGTGTGTGCTGTGTGCTGGGTTAATGGGGGGTCCACACTCAGGTCTCAGGGCTGTGGGCTGAAGTGGGGGGTGTTTCCTGTGTCTTGGCTTCTGTCTACCACACACACACACACACACACACACAAAAACACACACGTGTACTAATCTTAATGGGGACATTCCATAGACTTCTACTGTTTTCATGCACAGCTAGCTATAAACAATATAGTTTAAACCTAACCCCCACTCAAACCCTTACCCCAACTTTCTGCATTTTTACAATTAAAAACTATATTTACTATAATTTTATAGCGTTTTTTTTACTAATGAGGACATACCCAAAAGAAGGGTTTGCTGTGATTTGTCAAGTTTTACTGACTTTTGGGTACACATTTGTCCCCAATATATAGTTAAGTACCCCCCCACACACACACACACACACACACACACAAACAAACATACACAATAAGAACAGAAAAGGAAAACCTCCATCAAGATTCCTGATTTATATACATTGTAAAATATTCTAAAGCTCATATTATCTCTCTGTCCCAAGATCCATTTTTATTGTTTCCTTTTAGAAAGTCCACAAACTATTACCGAACAGAACTTGAAATAAAATGTTTTGGCACATTTTGATGCAATGAGTAAGACAGGAACTTATTTCCTTTACACTCAAAGGCAAAGTTCTTAGGCTCTTATGAGTATTGCTCTTTTGGTGTTTCAAAAAGCTTGTTAACCCAGTATATTGTGCAAAACACATTGAAGTGAAGCAGAAACGAGCGAAGCAGAACTGTCCGAGTCTGTTGATAATGTTTTAAAATCCTAGTATGTCCATACACACTATTTAAAAAAGTTCCACACTTCATTACTCTTATGCAAAAGAAGTAACGAATGTAACCAATTCAAGGGCAACTTCACTCACTTCTCTGCATGTTGAAAATAAATAACACAAGTTCTCAGACATCAATGAAAGCTGTCACTTGAAAACTGCTTGCCACTGAGAAAATGATTCCAGTCAGCCAAAACTTCCTGTTGATTTTTTTCGGCAATGACTAGATAAAAAAATAAATAAACACACATTGTGCTGAGCAGAGAGACAGCAGAGAATCTGATTGCTCTGTAATGTAAGTGGGAATGTGAGAGGATGTGCCTGTGCATAAACACGTAGTTTGGGGGTGGTATTGGAATTACCTGAGAGAGATAATGGTAATGCATTAGATTAACTCTCCTTCCTTAAATGCGACAAATTTAAGTAATCTTGTCCCCCAAAAACACGTCAATGGCTGAAAGGCTGCCTCAGCGCTATCAGGACCCTCTGGTCCCCACACTGATGCAGCTGGCAAAACGCTACCGTTGACTGTCAAAACGCACAGCGAGATCTAGTTATAATATAATTGAATTTTCATATCAGAGGAGACCAGAGTTCTAGCAGACAATAGGAGCGCTGAGTCCTCTCTGATATTGGCACAGACCCTTTGCCACGCGCATGAAATCAGTATGTTAATGTTCCCGGGTTTTCTTTTTTTAAGGGCACTTGTGCCTTCGCAATGTAATACCGATGTGGTTTCAAAAAATTGCAACTATTGATAAGTAGGCAGCTAGAAACCCTTAGACTTCCCCCCCACAGTTGCCTTTCCCATCCAACCAACCAACCAAGCTACCAGGCACCACGGCACCCCCATCCCGCTCCCTTTTATTAAAATTGTAATTTATTTTTCTAAATCAGAATGACAGCTTGCTTTCTTTTCTCTGCAGCGGGCACCAAATCAAGCCGCTTTAATTACTTTCGTAACTTCGCTGACCCTGGGACTGTGCCTTGTGCAGAGAAAATGGGCCGGCGACAAAGCTCTTCCACCGCCGCGGCCGCCTCCATTCATTTAAAATGCAGGAATTTATCAAGCTCAGGTTTTCTATGATTTTGTTAACATTTTACCTCTTTTTCATGTTTTTATCTGACCCTCTTAGGACGTGCTGAACCACCTTCTGCTCACACCAAACATGCAATAAATATAGAAATTCAAGCGGAAGAAACACACTTGCTTTTACTCTGATATGTAGTTTGCGTGTTCAATGCGTGTGTCAATTAAGGGACATTTTAACACTGTCCTCTGTAGTGGTGCAGGCAGTGGCTTGTACAGGAGACAAACAGACAGATCGGGTCTGGCCTACTTTGCAAACATCAGCAGGAGTTAACAATGTACTTCATCTCTCAGCATCATGTGACCTTGAGAAGTCGGGGTCAACCTGCAGATGAGGTAGGCCTTTATGAACACATTAATACACAATCAGTGACAAATCACACAGGTTACTTTACAGTCTAAAGGTTTACTCATGCAGAAACAGTTTTAAAAAAGTTTAGAAAAATCTCAGTAATGAGTGAAGGTTAGAGCTCATGTTCAAAACTCAAAGTTTCTTAACACAAGGTTTTGACCAGGGGACACAAATCTGCTCTCCCAAAATCTTCTCAATATTTAACCCTTCTGAGCTGTTTGTCTTATTAAAGACTTTATTATGGTGTAATCCATGCTATCATCCTCACCTTCTGACTGGTTTCTGTCTGTTCCAGCCTGCCTGCTGACTGGAACACCAGGCTAACCTGCGGGGCATGGCCGCAGGCTGACGGTCTGATAATTGAATGAGTGATTATCTGTCTCATTAACAGACAATGATACAGAGTGCACGGCCATATATCTGGAATATTAATGAGAAGCTGCAGGGGGCTTGATAAGAAGGAAATAGTGGGCGGTTATAATAGGGTTTAAAACAATTTGTCCAGGTTGGGGTGGCCCAGCTGATTTGGCTGTGTTAATCCCCAGTAACCCTTACACATAGCCTCCAGCTGTATGTGCGATCACCAGCCACATACGACTGGGCCTCCAGCAGAGCCGAGAGGCCTCCCTGCTAGGAAAATTACCAGATCAATTAACTGTTCATCACTTTTTATTAACTGGTTAGCAGTGTGCTGTTTTAAACAAAATATTGTGTTGATTTTTTTCATAAAAAATACAAAATATATTATATATATATATTATATTATATTATATATATTATATATATAAAATAAATATGTTTTGTTTTAAATTAAACCTTTAGATTCAGGTTTTATATCCTCATGCTTTCATTATATCCATAATTACTGTATATGAGCATTCTCACCTCATTTTTTTAACTTTATTATAATTTTTACTTTATTCCCTTTATTTTACATTATTAATACTTTTATTATAAGCAGTATATAAAAAATATGTTGTTTCTCTTAAATTTAGCTTCTGCATGATAATGTCATTGGCTTAAGTTATTTAACAGCTTTAAAATCGTGACTTCAAAATCTACAGTTTAATTTTAGAGAACATAATAAATGGAGAGACCTCAAATCACATCAAACAGTTGTTTTGGTTTTAGCCTTGGGTAATTAAAAAAAAACATTTTTTAGTTACTTTTTTATTCACTGCTTTGTCTCTGTTGTCAACAGGATTGAGGAAAGTTTCTTGTGCAACGTTCCTGTTGGAACAGAGAGGTGGACGTGTGCTTGTATTGCCATGTGAATCAATATCTACCACATATTACAAAGCTTGGAAAGCAATATTTCCCTTTTTAGCATGCAATAATTGTGCTTAGGCCAGTGAAGTACCTTATTATAGGTTTGTCAGGAGAGAAAGCTCCGTTCCCATGGCAACTATGAAAGCCATTTGCCTCCTTTTCAGTTGAGTAATGAACTTCTTTCCTCTTTATGTCACTCTTTCTCTCCACTTTCAGCATCTCAGAAGTCCACGTCCTTGAAATCTTTAGTTTAATCTCCAATGTGACAAACAACAAAGAAGAGAAACCATGACAGTTAAATCATCACATACTAGGCTGAACAGTTTGCTAATAGAAAAGTAGGACTATGTGAGAAGTAACAGAATATCTATATGACTGGAAATAAGGGCCATACCCCCTCACCTCCACTTTTGTAAATCTGGCTCAAGGTTTACTGCTAACACAACACAAAATATTTCTGTCATTTTTAATGTTCAAATGACTTTGACCTGCGAATACTTCTGCAGTTTTTACTGTCAAAATGATTCTGGCAACATATATGTGAGACTGGGAATGTAAAAAGATGGCAATGAACTCACACGAGATCACCAAATGAATATAATCACAGCAAATCACCACATCAGCGGAATCATTTGTATGATGTCAACAGTGTCTTGCCTCTTTAATGACCTGTGATCTTTAGACAGTCCACCATGTCCAATAAAGATGCGCAAACATGAACTGCATGCCAGAAGGTTTTAACTGTGCTATATACAAAGACAATGAATGAAAAGAATAAATAATAATAAAATGATAGGTCTAATGAAATGATTTATTGAGAAACAAAGCAATAATTCATACAAAGAAATTAGTTTTACATTTAGCAACATTTGCGTTCATTGTACATTTACATTTTGTTCCCACAACAAATCCAATAATAAGAATTGTGTGTAGTGAAAACAATTATATTGATTATTTAGCATTTTTCCTTTATTATCATCCTACTTACCTTATAAAACAAAGAAAGAAAAGAAAGAAAGAAAGAAAGAAAGAAATTGGTCCCATACATGTGCTTCTGTTACCAAAGAAATCATTTGTTCAAAATTGTTTATCTCTGTGTACTACATAAACACAATTTTAAGGGTATGTTGTTGCAGAACTAGTGGAAAAATCAGACTTCTCAGGCAGTCTTTTCTTTGCTGAATGTCTCATGTGAGCATGGTATTGCAGTGCTCACAGCATTGATTTCTTTATCAGGGGCCCCCACCACCCTGTCCTTGGGCCCAGTGGCTCTTGGCACAAGGATGAGTGGGCACAAATACAGACGGACAAACAGAAGAAGAGTGGGAGGAAATATCAGAATGAGATCCGGCAAGAGAGAAAAGAAATATTGCTTTTACCATCACCAATCCAGTGACCTTTAACTGCATAAAATTTCAAAGACAATATTTATCTTTAAATCAAAAGCTAAAAAATGATTACCTTGCAAAGTCATGTATTACAACACACAAATGATGGGAAAACATAATTTCCGGATTACATAACTGATATTATCTTTAGACCACACTGTAACTTCACTCACATTAAATACATTGACTTGACTTATTTGATCCATTTAATTTCCAAATATTCAGGGTAATTTTACTGATCTGCTGGAGAAAAGATAAACAAGTTAAAAACTAAAATATTTCATGAACTTCCCATTCACTGTACTTCTTAAACTATGTATGCCCTCAACAACAGGTGTATTTCTCATAGTCCAATCACTGGGCAGAGTTCATACAGATGAGGATTTAATGTCCAAGCTCTTGTCCTATTGTGAAAACAGCACTGGGGACATCTACTCACCAAAAGAAAAAAATATGAGTTTTTTTGAGAGACTCCAAAACATAAAGGCATCCAAAACAAACATTGTAAATGATAAATCACAAACAGTATTGGATGCATTATGGCAATATAGAGAAATTGCAATGACTTGAAAGTTACTTTTTCATGTCTTCTACAATACACATACATTGGATACATGTTACTATTTAAGATATGTATAATGTCCACAATGTACACATGTACAAATTGCAAGTACAGAGCACATAACAATTCATAAATATTGTGACAGTTTTCTAGCATGTTCTAAATTTAATTTGTATTAGTTCCTGATTTTGTTTGCATCAGACTAAGTAACTGATATGTATGGACTAGAAATACATGGAAAACCCACAGCGGCATGGAAGTACAAACATAAAACCAAGTGGACTATGTATAATACAGTCTGAAATGACACAAACTATGGCCAAGATATTATTACAAAAATAATGTTGCTTTAAAAGAAACGTAAAAAATAAGAAAATACACGCACAAACCTTCCCACAGATGTTATATCAAGAAAATCCCTCTGCGCTCTATGCCAAAAGCAATCTGATGTTCTTCATTGTCTTTTTCTTTCATTCATTCAACCTCGCCATCATAAAGTAACTGACACACAAACACATGTACAACCACACAGCTTTACAGCTTGTCAACCAAATAATAGAAACAGCTGTACAGAGGGAAGAACTGCGGTTGTGCTTGTTGATTTTCCAGCCTCCTCCACAGCTCTTAATTTTCTCCTGTTTCCAACTTTTCCAATGTATTAACATTTAACACTACATTACATCTCCTTTATAAAGACAAATTTCTGTGTTTTTCAAAAAAACAGTACAATGAGAAGTAAAGTGGGTATCCTTTTACAGCTAAAAGAAGTATAATTTCTATTACTGATGAAATACTGTGAAACAGCTATTGAGTATTTTCACATGTGAGTTACATGCTTTAATTTTCTTTAACATGACTTTCAGACATATTAGAAAACACAACAGGCATTTCTGGAATAACAGTCACATCTCCATGGGCTATTTAGTAGCCATTGTTTTGGGGGTTGGCAGTACCCTTATACTGCCATGTTCTGCCCTTGACCAACAGTAAATATCTCATCAAAAGTAGTAACTATAGGAAAGATTGACCATCAGTGCTACAGTGTCCCTGCACTGCATTACCAGTAATGATACTGGATGGGGAATGGACACAGGAAGCAAACCACATCCTTTCCCCCCAAGAAACTGCCTCACTTTCATCCACAGTGTTTTTTTTAGATGTATTTGGCTTGAGAAGATATGGCTGTTGATAGAGATGAGGTCACCAATGTGTTTTGATTTTGAGGCTGACCAGCAACACTGCTTTTTAACTATTTTATTTTTACAGTTCAGACTCAAAGTTTAAAGTGTCATTTCCCCTTTGAGAGGCAGGCTATCACCACTGTCCAGACCACAAGGCAGACCGGGTGGGCGTGGCGAGGCTTCACCAATGTGAAGAAACTAATGGGGTGACAGATGCCAAGGTAACGGTGGACACTGATGCAAGTATGGAATGCTGCAGTACAAGCTGGCATAGAAAAAGAAGTGCACAATCTTACAGAGTGAAAGGCCAATGACTGAAAGGCCAATGACTGCGGTTTGTATAGTTGCATAGATGGAACATACACACTGTATTGGTGTTCCACAGCCACATCTTAGTAAGGAACATCCACAGAGCCACGGAATTAAGTTGCAGTGCCAGGAAACACACTAATGAGTATTATACAGGTAGAATATACTTAAAGTCTTTACTGGAGCAACAGTTCACATTGGCTTCCCCCAAAGCCACTGGTATGAGTGTGGTGGAAGGAAAAGACAAATACCCTGAGACACACTCATTTCTGTTAAATGATTAAGAATATATCAAAATAAATAACGTCTCAGGTTATTGGCGTAATCTCGGTTCCCTGAAATGAGGGAACGAGGCATTGCGGCGCTATGTTGGAAAACACTTTTTTAGCATAATCATGACGCAACGTTGAGAGGCTGATATTGAAAGGTAACAACAATAATTAATATAGTAAAAATAATATAAAGTAGTTATAGAATGTCACGAATAAGCACAACACATCAACAAATCTGAGAACTAAAACAGGGAGAAAAGTACACTGTAAAACAAATTTGCTGTCTTAAATTTTAGGTTTAATCAATTTGGCTGCACAGGTCACTTAAACTTATTCTTTGTAATATTGACTGGTCTTGCAGCAAAGTTTAAGATACCTTAACTCAAAAGTTTAATATACTAAATATTTTTTTATGCAACATTCTCCCATTTAGGAATTGGTGTTGTTTTATAATAAGTTAAAATGACAAAACGACACACTATTTTTGCTTGACAAATACAGAGCCTCACATGTTAATTTGATGTGATTTCTACTGACATTTATACCTGTTTTTTTTTCATTGTTTCTCTTTACTTGAGACCACATTCATGTAACCCTGCATGTACAGACTAAATTTATTTTTAAAATCAAGAACATATTCTGTGTGAATTGCCTATTATACTGTAATTTTTTTACCCTGTATTTTTATCATCACAAGGACAGTATGAACACTTGGTGTGAAGCGCAAAGTTTATTACAAATGTATTTTAAATGTATAAGATTACAAAGAAGAGTTAAAAATATTTACTAGTTAGACAAAAATTGAACTCGCTATTTATAAAAATGTCACAATAAGACACAACAGAACCTGATCGTCTACATTATTCTGTGTGTTCAGTCCCAGATCCTAGGCAGATTTTCCAAGATTCTTCGTCTATGAGATGGGTTGGTCACACCTGCTGCACACAGCTCCTCCTCTGTAATTCCACTGTACCAAGAGCAGACAAAACATCTTTCTCTACATCCATCTACATCATATTACATGTTACTGCATGTATTACAAGTGTTACTATTTTGTTAGAGTTGTTACAGAGAAAGAGAAATGACAGTGAGAGAGCTGGAACATACACAGGCTAAAAAAACACATTTTTTGGCTCAACACGAGACTCACCTGAAGTAATCAAGATCATCCCAACCATTGCGGCTAAGGTCCAGAGTATAGCGCTGAAGACCCAGTGTGCTGAGCAGCTCCCGCACTGTTTCTGGGGCTCCATGCAAGATTGAGTCCTGCTGACACACATTTTCACATTGTTTTTATCCAAGGCAGCTAAACAATTGATCAGGACATAATCAGGACAATTACAACTCCAAAGTCCATATTTGCAATATAAACTATAACAGAAAATTACAACTCACCTCTTTCTCCCAGCCATAGTTTCTCTCACTAGCTAAACCATAATCATACCCATGATGTCTATGCTGAGGTAACATTTGATGATATTTGTACTTCCTGTCTACTGGCTGAAAATCTGCTTCACTTAGTGATTTGGCGATTTGAAGGGCTGTGAGTGAATTGTCTCCTACAGCTGTAGTTGGCTGTTCAACCATCCAGGGTACAGAGGACTTATGGATGGGAACCCTAGTGGACATATAAGGGTAGAGCTTTGGTCCATTTCGAACAGGTTGGCCCTGATGCAGTCTGTTATAATCCTTTCTGACTTTCTCTTTTAGTGGAATATCCCGGGGGAAAACAGAATGGTTCATGTAGGGGTTTGTGATTTTTTTGATGGATAATGGTGAATCCTGGGCCATATTGTTCTTAAAAGACTGTAACTGGAAAGATGGATTTGAAGAAGTGCTGTGTCTCTGGTTTGGGGATATATTAGGGACATCTGGTCCTGGGAAAAGCTGATATGAGGAAGCAGGCAATGGCAGTCCACTTGGATTCTCACAAGAGGGTTTGTATGGTGGTAGAGAGCCAGGAATCTCAATCTCTGTAAAGTCTGCCCTCCGAGTCGACCTTTTGCCATGGCTGTGGCCTCCTGTCACTCTAGGGAGCTGTATCACAGTGTTATTGGCCCACACTTCTTGGGACTCATTGCTGGATGAGGGTGTCTCTTCCATCCTCCGCAATACAGGCATCCCCTCAAAGATGAAGTAAGCAGGGTTGGTGTAGCAGTTTGGCGCTGGAGTGTGTGAGACGGATGGAGTTCTACAGTGAAAAAAGTTAGCAGAACATTAAACAAGGACATGAATGAAAATTCTCTATCCCAGATAAAGTCATAAAGCAAACACATTTACTATTTATTAGCCAAGGCCATATATGGACTCACTGGGTGGGGAATGCACAGGAGGAAGGAGGAGTCAAATGATCCTGCATCAGGTCCTTCTCAACACATAGCCATTCTGTAATGTAAAGTACATTTTCAAGATAACTGTGTTACTGCAGATGTCTGATAAAGTCACTGAGCTTTCAAGGACCAAGACGTTATAGAATCATGTGTTGTAACGTCTAGACAAGATTAGACAGTAGGGAGCCAAATGAGCAAGCCATGGTAGCTAGAAAAGCAAAAACAGAGCCAAAGCTACAGAGGAACAAAAAGAAGACAGTAAGGTCATGTGGATGACCCACCATAGATCCTTTCTCGTGTCCGTCGGCAGTCTGGTGGTCCATACACCCTTATTCGTCCTCTGATTGAGCCCATCTCTTCCCCTCTGTGAGTCAAGCATGTTTCAAATAGTTCTGCGGACTTTCCTGTTACTGAGCGAAGAGCCACAGAACACTCACCTAGAATAGCATAATCCACAATCAAACAGTTGAATTTACCAGAATGATGTGTGCAGATGATCTGTATTTAGTACTTAGTTGAGGTAAGGGTTTAAAAAAATCAACCAGTGTTCCAGAAACATTTCATTCAAAGGTTAAACTATGTACCATATGACTCAAAGCCATCACATGATTTCACGGATAATAGCAAGTGCTGATCCCGGAGATGCTCTAAGTCAGAAAAAACTGGATTAAGCTAAAAAAGAAAGGAAAGACAAACTTATTAATCACCATATACATTTAAATAAAACCATTTCATTTGATGGTATACATATTACTTAATTAGCATCAACAGCTTCACAACACATCTCTACTTATCATCTTGTGTAGTGTTGCCAACAAAAGTGACTTTATTTAACAAATTCCTCATCAAACAGAGCATCATTCACAAAGTCAAATGATCTTTATAACAACCTTGGGAAGCTGTTTGGAAGACCAGCCAAGTTTGAGAAACCCTGGCACCTCACAGTACTGCGAGTCATTCTCTGAAGAACGTCGAGGCTCTATACAGGAAGTATGAAGCCACAAAAAAGCCCCGTCACATTTATCTCATGAACTCTTCTCAGTTCCAAAGAAATTAGACAAATTACCAATTTTAGGTTGTAAGAACGTTTAAACGTTCTATTTTTTTAGTTGTTCTACTAACTACTTAGACATAACGTTATTTATATATAAAGTTAAAAAAACATTCTATTAACACTATTACTGCAAGTAATCTTGTTACTGCAAGAATGTTTTTATAACTTTGAAAGAACTTTTACAGAATGTTAGCCAACGTTCTGAGAATGTTCCCTGTTAGCTGGGAAGGTATTGCATCCTTGTTGGCCTAATTGCTTGTTGCACAAAAGATACCTTCAAGACAGCGGGAGAGGAACTCAATGAAAAACTTGGCCTTGCTAGAAGTTTTCACTATGGCTTCAATTGCCTGCAGCTCAATACTGGCTCTCTCTGAACCGGAATCTGCATCCACAGAGATGGAGAAAGAGGACTGTGACATGGTCATGGCACCAAGTGAAGCAGTAAACAAACTTGTATACAGTAAAAAAAGTAAAGTAAAAAAATGTAATTTCATTTAGCTCAATCTTTATATTAGCTAACCTTAAAATCACAAAAAGAATTCAACAAATGTGGCAACGGGAAACAGTGGCTCCATTATGAATGCAAGGACAGCAACCCATAATATAACTCAGTTATTATGAAATGCCTTATTGGTCCCAGACTTCCATGTCAGAGACACAAGCTGAATAGGACTCCCTACCTGTTCTGGGAAACTGTGATATTACTCCTACTTCAAAAGTAGCAAACACAGGTGAATGATCACTGGTGGAGATGTCATCTGTGCAACCTGACAGAAAATAAATATATAGTGGAATGCTTTTGACTACATTTGTACCCAAAGTAAAACTTTATATTGGGGTGTAGCTACATACATTTTATCACAACATGCTACAAAAATAGCAGTCCCGTATTTTGGTTAAGTCCCTCAAGTTAAAGAGCAAAATAACAAAGAGTTTCTCTAGCCACTATATTTATTGTAAGGAGACTAGACTGTTGTGCACAGAAAAGTTACAACCAGTTGGCTGCATCAGGGACCACATTTGTGATTAACAAAGCAAAATGAATTGGTCTGTTTATTAACACGATTTGATAGTTCAGTAATGAGAATATGAAATAAAAAACAAAGGGACTTGATACAGCAATTCAGATTGTGTCTGAGAATGAGGATATGGCGGAACATACCATATGAGGTACAGATTATATGAGACTCTGGGTAGGACTTCCACAAAACTCTGTCGCACCATGAAGGCCCATTGACTTGCAGCTGAGAAAGGGTTAAAAATCAACTTTGTTTGAATGCATAATATATATATATATATATATATAATGCAGAGTATATGTAATACAGGTACATAGATAGTTTTAAAAAGTTTATATCAAGTATATATTATGCTATATAACAGATATACACTCACCGGCCACTTTATTAGGTACACCTGTTCAATTGCTTGGTTTGATTAGTACAAATTGCTAATCAGCCAATCACAATGCACCAACTCAATGCATTTAGGGATCTAAATGTGAAGACGACTTGCTGAAGTTCAAACCAAGCAACAGAATGGGGAAGAAAGGGACTTTGAATGTGGAATGGTTGTTAGTGCCAGAAGGGCTGGTCTGAGTATCTCAAAAACTGCTGATCTTCTGGGATTTTCATGCACAACCATCTCTAGGGTTTACAGAGAATGGTCTGAAAAAGAGAAAATATCCAGTGAGCTGCAGCTGTGTGGACGAAAATGCCTTGTTGATGTCAGAGGTAAGAAGAGAATGGGCAGACTGGTTAGAGATAATAGAAAGGCAACAGTAACGCAAATAACCACTCATTACAACCACGGTATGCAGAATACCATCTCTGAATGCACAACATGTCGAACCCTGAAGCAGATGGGCTACTGCAGCAGAAGACCACACTGGGTGCCGCTCCTGTCAGCTAAGAACAGGAAACGGAGGCTACAATTCGCACAAGCTCACCAAAATTGGACAATAGAAGATTGGAAAAACATTGCCTGGTCTGATGAGTCTCGATTTCTGCTGCGACATTCAGATGATAGGGTCAGAATTTGGCATAAAGATCATGAAAGCATGGATCCATCCTGCCTTGTCTCAACGGTGGTGGTGGTGTAATGGTGTGGAGGGATATTTTCTTGGCACACTATGGGCCCCTTAGTACCAACTGAGCATTGTTTAAACGCCACAGCCTACCTGAGTATTGTTGCTGATCATGTCCATCCCTTTATGACTACAGTGTACCCATCTTCTGATAGCTACTTCCAGCAGGATAATCACCATGTCACAAAGCTCAAATCATCTCAGGCTGGTTTTTTGAACATGACAATGAGTTCACTTTACTTACATGGCGTCCACAGTCACCAAATCTCAATCCAATAGAGCACCTTTGGGATGTGGTGGAACGGGAGATTTGCATCAAGGAATGTTTCCAAAACGTTATTGAATCTAAACCACAAGAATTAAGTTCTGGCAGTTCTGAAGGTAAAACGGGGTCCAACCCAGTACTAGCAAGGTGTACCTAACAAAGTGGCCAGTGAGTGTGTGTATATATATATATATATATATATATATATGTTAATATAATAAGATTAAGCAATTATCTTGATTGTCACCTATACATTGTAAATGGGAAGTTTTAATAATTCCAATAACAATGAAGCAAAGAAAAAGAATACATAAAATACCCTATAAAAAAGCCCTACCCCACTTGACTTGTATTTCTGCCACAGATAGCAGTCTCTAGAACCCCGCTCATACCGATAGGTGGGTGGAAACAAAATCTTCTCCTCCTCTTAACAGAGAGAACAAGAAATAAATATTAAAGATGACCTAGGAACTGTTTTTGTCTGTCTGGTAGTTGTACAACCACATTGATCTGATGTTTGTGACTATCCGTGGGAGCAGAAAAGCAGTCAAGGTTCTTACTAAAGTTAAAAAAGGCTTTTCTTTTGTGCCGCTCTCTGGTCAGCTGGTCTGCACACATCAGCTCTTCAAATTCTCGCTTTGAAACATGTTTTAATATGTCCTGCAAAAAAGAAAACTAAGTCAGAGAGAGCTGGCCATGAATATTCAATATACCTAAACACAAAGACTGACAGAGCCTCTCAGTGTGCTTAGTTTGACGTCTTCTTGGAGATATGTAGTAAGTGAAGGCAGAATGACTAATATCTAAACAGAAAGAAAGCTGAGAGAAGGTGTGTGACCTGCACATCCAGGTCCAGGCGGTAGTTGAGGTCTCCACACCAAAAGAGATGATTAAAACGAAGGCTGATGTCAAAAGTGCTTAGCTGCTTTTCTCCGAGAGACAAGAGCTTGAGGATGTCCTGGAAGTTGTGGTTTCGCCTGTGACAAGAGGAACAACACAACAGAGACATTTTCCCAGCTAAGAATTTTAGGTTCTAATAATGTTTCCATTAAGTAACAAAAACATTAAAACTTTTATTTCTGAATGTTCTAGGAATGTTCAAAACGCTTTTAGATGTTGTATTAATGTTATTGTTTGGTTATATTGGTAACATTATTCAGACATTTTTTAATTCTGTAGTTTTTAAAATGTTCCACTAATAATTTAAAAATAATGTTTTTGATTTCTATAACATTAAAAAGCGCTCTACGAACGTTACTGCGAGAACTTTTTGAGTTCCTAAGAGAACTTTAAGAGCACGTCTGCCAACATTCTTAGAATGTTCCCTGTTAGTTGGGTTGATGTGCAACATCCATCGCATTTACAGGGTAATTGTAATCTCAGGACAGAGAGAAGTTATAGATGTGCTTGAATACCTGAGTGCTTTATCACTACCAGATGTCAGATGACAGTTCACAAAGCCCATTGAGGTGCCATTGAAGTAGAGAGAAATCCCTACTGCTCCCTTATTTCCTGTAAGCACCATGAAAACATTTAATCTAGTGTAAAGGACAGAATGATTATTTATCGCTTGGTTTGGATTGGAGAATAAAGAGGCATAGGAAAGGAAAATGAGAGTTTTTGTTTATTTGAGAGATGGATATTCGTACCAAGTGTGTTTCCAAGGCCAGTCTTTACACTAGCTGTGTTTACTTGACTGATGCATCCTTCATACTCTGGCTTCACAAACACAGCCAGTCTGATATTCCAAAGGGACTGCACTGCCACCTAGTGTACAGTCACAGAAAACACAATTTTTGACTTTTATATCATATTGATATATAATGTAAAAAGGTTATACTAACATTACTGCAAGAACGTTTTGGATAACTGTGAGAGAACGTTAGCCAACGTTCTGAGGATGTTCCCTGTTAGCTGGTGTAATATCAAACCTGTTTGAAGTCGATGTTGGTTGCACTTCGGAGTGCGGCTCTGATGTGTTCGGCCCACTCTCTCTCAACCTGCGGGTTGTCCTGAGTCCCCACAGCATAAATATCATGAGGCAGAGAGGCAACGGACTCATCTGGGGTGAGACCCAGACCACAGCAAGTAACCCAGGACTGCAGTGAAGCAGGTGGAGGAGTTCCCCCTGCAAGCAAAATGCAAACATAGCAGTGAAATGCACTGCAACAACCTCCCCCATATGAATATACTCCTATGGCATAATGATGCACTGTGTATTGTTACCCATGTTCCAGGTGCCCACAAACACGGAGATGATGTCCAGCTCAGATTGCTGCGAGTGAGTCGCTTTCATTAGCTGCAGCAGGCGACAAAAGCCTTCTCGTTTCTGTGGGCCCATTAACAGCACAACACATCAACGCAAAATCACATCTGTTTGCTTATGTGAGTAAAGTTTTGCTTTTCTCACCTTTGTGCTCTCAAATACCAGTTCTCTCGGGGGGTTGTGATGACGGTCCACAACCATCTTCAGCTTGGCAGGGCCTCTCTGTAACTTCACCAGCTGAACGACTAAGATATAAAAGCAAGAGCATTGTCAAGCCTTACCTGATAGTATTGGGTAATTACACAAATTATAACACCTTCACCATTCACTCTAAATTAGCACTGTCAGCAATGTTAGGAAGTAACAAACTAAAAGTGACGGCACAGCTAAGCGTCAAAAGAAGTTCAGAAAATAAAGTGTAGGTAACAAGTTATATTTTCATCAAGTAATGCTGTAGCCCATAGGCTGTTCACACAGTTCACACATATGTGTTCTTGGACTGTCCAATTCATTTTAGTAAATTTAGCGTACAGTTGCCTGTTGTTGAGTATTGTCGATACCCTTTCGAAATTTTGATTTAATTAAAAAAACGTTCTGTTCATGTGAAAAAGACAAACAAAATACAGCTTGAATTACATCATCAGTTATATATTAAAAAATCTTTCCTTTCCTGACTAAGTAGCTTCATTGTAGATAGCCTGGGCTGTAGCTAGTGGAGAGAAGGGGGACAATACAATTTCTATACTGTAAATGTAAACTCACTCCTGTCAACTGTGATAGTCTCCACAGCGAATGAGGCAGATTTCTTGTCAAACAGCACAACTCCTCCATCTACATCAACCGACACTGTTTGCCTGCCGTACCTCACCACCTTCACCTTGACATGTGAAAATATACACACACATAAATAAAAACAGTCATAGTTTAATATTATCCAGCTGAGCAGGAGAATAAATACTAATGTTCTACCTGAAAGCTGTGAACAGGATTTGGTCTGGCTTGTTTTTTTGGAACTGTTACGGCCTCAGGAGGAGCAGCTGGTTGCAAAGATAAGTTGTGATTTGTTACAGCCTCCTGCAAAGCTTTGAGAACCTACAAAAGATGCCCCATTGACACTACTAGTTAGAATAGTTAAACCTAGTAACAACATATAGTGCTGGTCTTTTCAATAGAATAAATGTTTGTCTGTGTACACGCTGTTCCATATTTGTTATGTACGTCTTTACCCTCTTCTCAAGGGAAGACAGCAGGTTGCATAGGGCGTTGAGCTTGTGAAGTAGATTGTCCATGTTTTCTTCAGGGCTTTTCCCTGTATTCTAACAGAGCAGACAAGAGTTTATGAGAATACAGGATTATAGCAGGTGAGGATGAAGAAGCAGTGCAATGAAAATGTGGGCACTGCTTGTGCATACAAAAGTCACCACCACTGTTCCAGAACGTTGTGGGTGGTTGCCACGACATTGCTATGGAGTTGCTAAGTAATTTCAGGTTGTTTTAACTTGTTGCTATGGGGTTGCTAAGGTGTTTTAGTCAGTTGTAAGTCAAAAAAGCTCATGGCTTGGGTTCTTTCTTCAATGTAAGCTGGATCTCATACCACAGGAGCACATTTAGGGCTGTACCTGCATTGTGGAGAAGGTTAAATGGTCGCTAGGATGATCAAACACTTTAGCCAAAGTCTCCAGACTGGACAGTGTTTGGTCAATCTCACTGAAACAAACAGAGGGAACACTTTCATTTCTATTAGAGTATGTTTCATTATTCATACGGTCTTTTGGAAGCAGTGTGGAAATGAAGTGTGATGTCACAGACGTTCCATCACCTGTGCAGACTGTTGCAGGTGCGGCTGAGGATGGCCTGAAAGTGCTGCAGTCCTGATGCTCCCCTCTTCACATTCTCCAGGTCCATACACACATTACCATGCAGATATTCATCCAGTAATGGAATGATGTCACAGCCTGCACTGTAGCGTTAAATATGATCACAGTTATGGAGATGAATAGAGACAGCATCTTCACATGGAAACGAGCATTTACCTCTACAAATAAAAAGCTAAAACTGGTAGGTTAGAATGAAATGAAGTGAAATTCAATGAAGTGAACCAATACCCAGCTAACAGGGAACATTCTCAGAATGTTGGCTAATGTTTTCTAAAAGTTCTCTCAAGGTAAAAATACCTTCCTGTAGTAATGTTAGTAGAACTTTTGGTAATGTTGTATATATAAACAATATTTTTAAGTTGTTAGTGTAGCGTTTTCAAACCGTTACAGAATTAAAAAATGTTTGAATGATTTTCTTATAACCAAGCAATAGCGTTAATAGAACATCTAAAAATCTGGATGCATTAAATGTCCCTAGACTTTTCAAAATAATTTTTTTTGCGTTCTTTTGTTACTAATTGAACGTCAGGGAAACTAAGGTTGCAATTCTTAGAACCTAAAATTGTTAATTAGGTCGTGTGATATTGACACATAGGTCATGTGTGAATGAATGCACCCAGTTGGGCTGAGATCCTGAAGCCTCTGGAGCAGCACATGAGAGGCTGCTGAACTGGAGGGTGGAGGGTGGCCTGTAGGGGACATCGTACGTGGTGGAGGATGTGTTAATGTTGAAGCTGGCTTTTCATCATCACCGTCTAAAACAAGATAACAACATGAATATAACAACTGAATCTGAATGGTGTTAGCCAAGCAGTGTTCCAAATGTGTCCCAGTAGTTCAGATTTTTAAACACTAGACTTCTGTCAAGTCAAGTCACTTTCATTTATATAGCACATAACACAATACAGATTATCTCAAAGCTGCTTTACAGCAGTAAACAGGAAAGTTGCAAGAAATTAAGCACATTTCAAAGCACAAAAAAAACTTTCACTTTTAGTCTTAAAATCTGTAATATCTAACCCCGAGAAATTTTATAGCAATAGAACATTTCATATATTAAACATTTACCAGTTGAACAATTCCAAAGTTCATTAATTGTGAAACGTCAAATATGTTATAAAGAAGCTCTGTAAAGATCAGTGGTGCATAAACCTGGTGCTTTGCCTGGTTTAAGTTTCAAGTTGGTAAGCACTTTTTTTAGGCATTTACTAACATACATGCAGAATATCAAGACTGATGTGGTCTACATATTATTCTTAAAGCTCTGAAGTCTTAAAATCTTTAATATCTAATCCAGAGGTAAACATTGTATATGCTGGTTATTTACTGGTGGAAATCAGCTCATCTTACCTGAGCTCTCATCAATGAGCTCTGTCTCACGCATAACAGGGTAGAGCAAAGGGGACACCAGACCTTTGTGGGGCTGCCGATACCCTGCAACTAAGTCGCCAAGAGTACGAAAACAGTTGACCTGCACACCCTGTGTGGCCTGTAGAAAAGCATGAATGTTTCAGACAGTAACACCCAGAGCACATTCATAATGGTAAACTGATGTATATGATGACTGGTGAAGGAAAAATCTACCCACCAAATATGAGAAGACGGTACACCTAACACACTAGACCTAACATCTGTTAACTGTCAGCTATGAGTAATGTCCTTCAACTCAATGCTCAAAAAAGTGTATTACTCAAATCTCATTGAAACAGGCATGGACAGGCATCAGAGTTAATGTTAGATTTGAAAATCATATTTTAGAACAAATTAGCTTCATATTAAATTACAAATATCCAGAATTTTGAAAGGAACCTAAACTTATACACTAAAAATAATCTGTCACTCTGTATTTTACATAAACTAAAAAAGCAACACAAAATGGGCAAAACTGCTATGTTTGCCACAACAAGAAGTTGGTCTAGATAGGGTAACTCCCAAAGCCTTGTAGTTTTTCCACTATATGGACCAAAGATACAATTATTTTATGATGCCTTTATTCTCACAACTGCCAAAGTCTACAAACCGCAAAAAAACACCACAGCCAGCTACCCACTGTGCTCACACACAAACACACACACACACTGTAACCATCAGGCATCACGACAAATAAAACAACCCACATTTTGAATGGCTTTTTTTAGAATCTTGCATTTGCAAAGCATGCTCGATGAAACCATTTTGGCAAAGTTACTTCCCCTAAAATCTTCAAATAACTGCATGTTTTCTTTCCAAAACTGTACCTCTTGAAAAGCGATTAAATGAAAATGAGACACTGGGAGGAAGGGAGTATTGAGAAAACATCTAGAATAGAATAAAAATAACAACACTAACATAAAATGAGTCTGTGTGAGTTTTAGACAAGGAACAGGCATTACATCCTTTTTAAAAATAAAAGCTTCTATTCACACATAGAAAAGAAGCAGGACCCACAATGCATATAGCCTACATGCCTAAAGCCTTTGCCACAGAAACATTTAAGTCATACATATTTAATGTGCACACATACAGACTAACAGACCCATTCCATCCATTCCCCACTGAATAAAGAGTGTGGGTGCAGGAGGAATCTGTGTGAAACATTACTGACATATGTGCCACTGAGGTCATTCTGAAACCATGCAGCTGCATGTTTCAGCCAGCAGAACAGTGCTGCTCTGCAGCCAGTAAAAAAGGTTCTGCTTCAAAACCCACATTGTAAAAAAAAAAAACTTTGCTGCCTTAAAAGTTTAAGCTTAATTAATGTGGCTTGAATGTCTCTTCTATATGGTGGTTTCATGTTTTCTGCATACAATACTGCAGAAAACAGATTGTGGTCAACACAAACCATGTTTTCCCTTTGAATGTGAAACCAAGTCGTTGTTGATGGTCTGTAAAAATGAGGGCTTGACCGCATGCAAGCATCTGCTTAATTTGACAAGCTTTTATACACTGGCAGGTTGTAGTCATTTTTGTTTATGTACTGATGTTAAACTGACATCAATTACAAAATCTCCATTAAATCATGACTAGACTGTTTAGTTAATTAGCCTTATTATGCATGATTATTTGATCGGTTGCATTTTTTCTCTGGCTGTTTATGACCTTATGACTGTTTATGACCTCCACCAGAGCGGCCCTGCAGTCCATTAGCTGAGAATCTTTGCAGTGTAAGGCAGCACATGTACAAGAGCTACACGGCTGCTTTTTTAAAGAGGTGAAAGTAATAAAATGAATGTCAAGTTATGTATTTATATTAAACATCAGGTTGTATCAAAATGACACATTACAAAATAATGACAGCATCACTCAAGGTATCCTTGTCTAATACAGCATATTTTTCCCAATAACTGCTTTCTTTTAATACTTTTGACTACATTGCCACAGGAGCAATTTATAATTTAGGTTTTCAGTTTGCCAGAGAGAAACTTAAAGGACACTGACATTATTTTTTAAATAGGTCTATGTCATGTATAGTTTGAGTCATTAAGCTTCTGACTGATTAGCAAATTCATTTGCCATCTTACCTGTACAGCCAGTAATCCATCTGCATCAGGTAAGATTCGGTATGTGTGAACATGTCTTTGAAACCTGAGAACAGGACACACAGGGTGTTAAATCATGGATAACACTGTAAAATAAGCATTTTTAATTACTTCTGCCTCTCTACTGTCATCTCTGTTTGAAAAATAAAATTGCAGGATACTGTATGTACTTTATGTATGTTGAAGTCAAATGAAGCCAAACTGACATTTCCAGGAAAATCAGACTACAGCTAAAATTGTAAACCATTAATATAAACATATCGTTGTGAATGTGGGTAAGGTTAGGAGACAGTTTTGAACATTGATCTGTTATTAACTTGCTCATATAACATATTTTTGTTTATTTTTAACCCAATAAACTAAAAAGGTTATGGAAAGTTTTAAATAAGTTTTAAATTAATTTTTAAATACTTTTAGAAATGGCTTTTCAGAGAAGTATCTGTTAAGAGTAGAGAAGTTTAATCAGCATTTAACTGCATTCAATTCTAAATTCTAATCTATAGTACACCAATAATAAATGAGTCAGTGTGTGGCTTGA
Source organism: Chromobotia macracanthus (assembly GCA_036877525.1). NCBI lineage: Eukaryota > Metazoa > Chordata > Actinopteri > Cypriniformes > Botiidae > Chromobotia > Chromobotia macracanthus. The sequence continues at coordinate 6,318,858 of JAZGTH010000017.1, forward strand.
TGAATGTCATGGTCAGTGCAACACAGGACGTGATGTGACATATAGATCATATGTCATATAGTTTGTTTCTGTGCCAGAGGTTAGATAAGCATAAACTGTGGTCATTGTGTGGTGTACATCTGTCCCGTTTGTTCACCTTAACTCAATGAAGGTACATTTAGAGAGTTTAATGGTTGAGATAAAAACAGTGAAAACCGAGAAGAAAAGGAGTGCCAGATCCAGAGCAACAGAAAGAATGATTGCAAAAGAATAAAAGAAAGCGGCAAGCTAGAGATGTAGGACTAATTCTTCAGGAATGTGTCTGGATGTGGGCCGCAGTGGAGCGAAAGCAGTGCGGTCACTGGAGCTCATTCCCTCCTACAGGGGCCAAAGACGGGAAAAGAGGAAAATTAAGGCCTGGACAAAGCTGACCAAGTGGGGCCCAGAGGGGCTGCTGTAGACTGGGTCTCCTCTACTGGAGCTCATTTTCATTGAGACAGACATCAGTTAACAATGTAACATTTTCTTGTAGGACACTAAGTTTTAGTCTTTGGCTTGCTTAAGGTCTACTGAAACCTAATGCAGAAGGCAGACTGTAGCTGTAAAATCTATCTACCTGAAAGGCACAGACTGTATAGAGTATGATGCCCAGTTCTCAGAACATTGGCTCTAAAAAAAAATCTTTTTGAGTTATCAAAAAGTTCTTGCTGTAACGTTAGTAAAACATTTTAACATTGTATATCTTATATGTCAGAAATGTTATTTTTAAGTTGTTAGTGGAACATTTTAAAAACATTACAGAATTTAAAAAAGTTTAAATACCATTCTTATAACAAAGCAAAAAAATTATTACAATGTCATTACAAAAAAAACTGGACATTTTGAATAATAACATTTTTAATGTTTTGCTACTTAATGGAGACGTTAGGGAAATGTTTTTATAAACTAAAATTGTTAGCTGGGATGCATTTTTCATGCCTTGACAACAAGTATCCATAGTTATTTAAATGATAATGTTGTGATGATATGTGCCAAGAAGTGCTGCAAACAGATGACAAGATGAAAAGTATATTTTTCAAATCACTTAGTGCCTCAGTAATCATACATGTACAGTATGTTGATGTATGTAAAAGGCCACGTGGGTGTTACTTACAGCAGACACAAGGCATAGGCTCCAGGCACAGATTCACTGTCCCTCAGCAAGAAGCTGCCATCTCTCCCAGCATGAGCCAGAAGCTCTTCTGCTTGTACACGGCTGATGTCCCGATGATACCACGGTGCTGCTGTCATGGTGATGCGGCCCACAATATGAGTATTGTAGCAGATTGTCCTAACGTTCACCTTCTAATTTCCAGAAGAAAGACAAAACTGGCATGTGTCTTGCTGGTTGATCCAAGTTAGAGTAGAAGATGTGAGGAGAACATGCTTAAAAATAATGTCATGTTGTTGTCTCCACCAGTGATGTCCAAAGATGCTAAAATTAGATGTCCACACTGACATGCCCTCTCCTCAGTGTAGTGCTGTCAGATTCCATATAACCTGCTTTGAAGCTGAACAAGCAAAGTCAGATCCAGCTGTTTTACAACATCCAAGAGCCCTGTTTACACTGTCTGATGTGTTTGCCTTCTCATGAGCATGTTTTAAACAGAGTTTGTTTTAAAAGCAGGTCTCCTGTGGATGCATATTTGACCTGAGAGCAGATCCATGCCTCTGACACCTCCTTCTCTTGTGAGCACTGGATCCACCTGTGACAACTTTCATTACAGAGCAAGACTGAGGCAGATGATACTGACAGTGTGACGATAAAGGACAGAGACACAATCTGCACCCAATTACACTACCCACCCAACTAATGAAAGCTGTTGTTTTCAAACAATTAACATCCTCTGTTCTAATGTTTCCAATGAGAAGAACGAAGATGCATAGATACAAAGCACAAGTTCCAGACTAAGCAGACATGAGAAGGCAATGAAGCAGCACCACCACAAATTCAAATGCTTTTCCACTCAGCTGGTTTTGCCATATAAGGAGAAGGCAACACCCCTCAGAGAAGTTCAGCTGATGTCTGCAAACTCCACTGAAGAACAGTTAAGGAACGTTACAGCCAGGAATCCACCAACAAGGCTTAATGTAGGAACCAATCTCAGATCCGGAGATGATTGTGAGTAAATAACCTCATTACAGAGGCATGGCACACTTATGTCCCCTGAGAGTCCTCACACAGATGCAAGAATGAAGCACCCTCCCACCAAATGTAAGGAAGTGCTTCACAGCTCCAGAAAGTAGACAAAGGAGAACAAATATGAATGTACCAGCCTAATAGAATTCCTGCTCTCATGTCATCACTGGCGCATTAACCGGAGCACTTTGTCTCAAAACTCTTTCACTCATAAGTAGGTCCGTCTCTGTATTTCTGTTTCTTCCTCCTGTCCTTCCCACTGATGATCACAAAAACCTCAACACATTCCATTCACCATCACACACACATTGTGACTAATGGCCATATGTTTTGAAGTAGTCTCTACAGTTTTCTCCTTGTTGTACTTCCAGATTATCAGAGCCTTTCTGCAAAGTTTCCAGTTGTTTTTCTCCTTGTTGGCTTCTCAGCTTTCTCTCTCTCCTCTGTCTCCCTCTCTCTGTTCAGGAAGTTAAAAGCACAAAATCTGCCATATGGATATGATCATCCCCCTTTCTCTCCGTTTCTTGTTTTGTCCACAAAGTTCTTCTCCTCCTACTGCCCTCATTTCTTTCCATGTTTCAGATGCTTCGCCATCCGTTAATACTCTGTAAAAAAACACAAGTCTGCAAAAACCTCCACCACACATAAATAGAAATCCTCACTCCACCCCCAAATCTTTGTTTATTGTGTGTGGGCTATAAAAAGTCATTGTTTTTCCACTATTAAGTAGCTGGATGAGGTCAGACAGCCTTTAGAAGTTCATACTGCAGTCTCCACCCGTGGTGTTGTCTGTTTATACTCGCTGTACTGTTGTGGCAATAGACCACACCGGGTCATATGAAGGTGCAACTTATTGAACATGCAGTACCATTCACACATACCAGCATTTACTTTAGTGTGCCAACAGCGCCCCACAACGAAGATCACACTAAGATTAAAAAAACATGGAATGTAAATAATCTCCCACAGAATAACTTTTTATAAATTAATTTTTCCCAATTTTCCTAATTTCCAAATTAAATTTGCATTTAATATTAATTTTATATTGTGTGTGTGTGTGTGTGTGTGTGTATATATATATAGAGAGAGAGAGAGAGAGAGGGGGTCAAATGTGTAGACCTGTCAATTACCTTTTGCTCTAAAGCTTTAGTCCATCCAATTACAGTAGTCCATGTTTTCAAAACACTCAAAGGACTACTGTCCATCTCTGACCCAAGGCTAAGCCATCTAAGACATGCTCTATCATTGGTCACCGCTGAACATGAAATAGATAGAGAACTATCTGACACATTTAAGGTCGATTATGGCCCAAATCACATGCTAACTGATCTGTATTTTAACAGGTAAATCTTCAGATTTATTTTAATCACATTAACTTTTGACTGAATGGGAACTAATTCAGACTGAGTGAGCCGTAAAGACCACCAAAGATCAGACTAGCAAAGAGTATTATGTGCTTATTCCACAGTATAATGAGAAACAAAACAAGCTAGTGGATTTGTTATTTCCAAAATAGATGCCTGGTGCTTAAATAGAACGTTTTAAAATAAAGTCTTTTTTAAAAAAAGCTGGTGAAAATGGTAATATAGCATAGGCGTACTGAGATTTAAAGTATATTTGACAGAAATCCTAAACCGTCTTAAACTGTTAGGAAAAAGGTCTGAGATTAACAACATCCCTTTCAAGATAAACCTTTTTCTCTTGAAACAATATGTTAAATATATTTTAACATTTCTTAAAATAATTCATGATAGCCTGTTTATAGGCCAGTGTATCAGTTATGTTGTGGAACGTTGACATTAATAAAATAAGATCAGAATGATAATATCTGACAACATGAGTTTAAGGCCCTACATACAGTCTGTGCTCAATTTGTTTTTTTAGTTTTGCATAATGAGTTTTTGGTTTTCAGATAAACCATTTAAATTAGTCACATGGTGAGTAAGGGAACATACAGGAAATGAAACCAAGATGTTAAGGGCTTTACTGAAAACTGAATTTGCTTGGGAGATTCTGAGATGTGAAGCTTAAAATATTTGTGTGGAAATAGCAAAGTCATGTGCTTTTATTTAGAGCTTCCTTCTTAAAAGTAAAAACTGATCCAAAACACAGACAAAGTATATATCCAATTGTGGCCTAATCATTAAGTCTTATTCTACAGAAAAACTAGAACATAATTTGTTTATTGCTGATTTGGATTATGACCTCAGCCAAGATCTAAAAAGTTTGGTTAAAATTAGAATGGATAGCACAAATCAGATTGGAAGATTCTTTTGGAAAATTATTTTTCAAATTGAAATCGCTGACATTTAATGGCAGTTTATCTTGGCAAGTACAGTGGTGCATTGTTGACATCCCTTCTGAAACGGGTCTTTTCCTCACGAGGAGAAAAAGCCAAAGACTGAACCTAAAAGGACGAAACATGCTCAATTTAATCTCTTAAATTTAAAGATATAATTTCTCTCCCACAAGCACCTCTTCACCAACACAGAAAACCATGACACTCCCTTTATACGTAAAAATAATTGGCAACACTAATGTTTTTCCTCCTTGTTCCTCCTTGTGTTCTTGTAACAATGGTCTCTGAGCAACAATAATGTTAATTATGATTTCATATTCTTATTAAGCAATCTCTTCTTTAAACTGTTATGGTGAAACATCTGTACTCACCAGTGTTGCTAATGGTGACATTGACCTGACCTTGTTCAGCTCTGCTAAATGTCTTATTTGTAAATTGCTGCATGCCAAAGCAGTGACAGAAACTGAAAAAGGTCTTACCTTACATTCAATTAAGTAATTGCAGTCTGTTTTATTCTTTATTTGATTATTTTGCTATTGTTCTTCCCCTTTCATTTAGGTATGCCAACTGCTAATATTATGCTGATATTATCTGTGTTGTAAATAATCATAGACTTCACCTAATTAACCTTTTATTGACAGTTAATAAGGCATAATGATACTCAAATACATTGACATGCCATCTGGACAGAGAGCACAAGCCCTTTAACCCGAGACCATCTGTTAAGGCAACTTCAATAAAGACAAGAACCCAAAGCTCTCCTCAGTCTGATCCTCCCCATCTCTGTCACAGTTATGGACCTTTATGTCTTGTTCTTTTGGTTTCCCTGGTCTTTATTTTGGTTTAGTTCCTGTTTTACCTTATGTGGTCATGTTCCTGTTTTTGTTTAGTCATTAGTTAATTCCCATCACCTGTTTGCCCCTCGTCATCTGCACTATTTAGTTCCCCTTTCCGTTCGGATCTTTGTTGGTTATTGTTTCTGTTTACGTATGTTTCTGTGGATTATAATAAATCCTGTTTATGGGTATTCCTCTGTCTGCTCCTTCTCCCGTATCGTGCCTGCGGCACTTTACAGTTTCATACTCTGCTACATCAGTCACTATTTCCATTGATAACAGTGGGGTTTTTTTTTTAAAAACTTTCTTTATCTGTTCAATATCATTTTATTCAAGTCCTTTGAGGAGATTTACGTTTTTACAATGTCATACTTTTTGAGTGGCTATAAAATATTTTAGTGGAAATATGGGGTTAAATTACTAAATTGCTATTCAAAGCATTGCAACTTTATTAGACCAACACAACAACAAAAGATATTTTGGGAGAGTGTTTTGGTTGGCGCAATACAGATACTGCAGGACCAGCCAGGCAGAACTTTCTACTGTAGGTCAAAAGTTCTTTTGAAGAATTAGATGTACCAAAATAGTTTTACACCCACCTCATTTCCCCTACAGAGGGGCATGTACCATGAGAAGCATTTAGAGAGACATAAATGTATTACAAGCCAACAGGAACAATGAGAGTTGAGGTTCTGAAGCTATACATGATGTTTACACTGTCCATGTCTATCCCCTCAGAATAAAAGCATGTTATGAATTTAGGGGTCACAGTTGTTGATGTCCCAGCCTCATGACATGGAAACTGGACAGTGGGGACTTGACAAATGCTGTGTTAGAGGTGGAGCGTCACACTCCAACAAGATATTTAACCATATTTTTACAGATCTCTGTGGTCCAGCCAAATGTCCCTGAGACAGATGCTCTCATTCATACCGTGTACTCTTTAATAGACAAATTCAGTGTTTATTTATATACACATTGTACCCAGAAAAAGAAGAAAACTAATAAACTAATAGGATTGGAGCCAAACCAGCACTTGTAACATGGGCAGTGTAAGCCAAAAAGAGGGAGGAGGGTTTGCAATAAAAAGACAGACAAGATGAAGAGAGAAACACTACAGAACCAACAACACCATCTGCAGAACAACAAGAGCGGAACAGAGGACACACTGCCAGAACCAGACACAGGTAAGATCTCAACCATTAATCCCATCACCCTGAAATCAGATAGACATAACACAACCCAATGCAACAAAACATAATATGGCATTGTTCAGTGAAAACATTAGTTTGTGTGTGTTACTGTACAAAGTCTGCTATGGGCTGACTGATTTACTGAGGAATAGTTTGTGGCCCAAACTTCATGATGAGAAGATGGTTATCTAAGGTGAAGGTCTGTTAAGAGTCATTTGTTTGTATGGTCAGTGCTTTCTAGTTATTCCTAAACATAATCATGACATTAACTGACATAACCTTAACCTGATGGAGTGAGGTCATCTATACCAAGAATATACACAAACAATCATGAGAATGATAACGGTCTTCTTACTCTGGCATAATATGCACAGACTTTGCATCCTGTTTGGACAATAGTGATGAAAATAGGGTATGACTGAAGCACTGTAGCTATTGTGTGCTGCTTGTGTTTATATTTCTTTAGCAAATACAATAAATAGTAAATTGTGAGCCTTATTATTATTAAAGCACACAGACAAATTCATTTCACATATACACACATTTAAATACCCGGCTTCATCTGCAGAGACACAATCCACAAAGAAACAGATAAGATTCAATCCTGAGAGCAGCTTCTGTAGAGGATTATAGAGCAGTTTATCGTTATGTTAATCTCCTCTGCCCTGATTAGCTCTGATGGATTACATCCCAGCAGGACAACATAGACATATAAGGTGCAAACCCACTCAGTTCAGGCCAGGATGTTGATACTTTCCAGTGTTGGCAAATCAAACTACTGCCCTCTACTGGCACAGTCTCACTCTAACCATTTTACTTCTGGTTTCAGAACGCTTCAGGTGACTAACCATGGCTAAGTAAGTTTGTGTATATTGATTAAATCAAATATTAGTATTAGTGCACAAAACATAACAGCATTTTAAACAACGTAAAGTTTTTACCAAAACAACACATTTGGCAGCCATGTTTATACAATCACAGTGCATTTATGATAAATTGTAACAGTGTTATTTTGAAATCAAACCTACAACCGTGGCATTGCTAGCACCACAGTCTGCCAGCTGGGCTACTGAAACACCTATTTTATCTTGCTGTGCAAGTTTCCTATTTGACTACCTATTGAATTATATTTATTTAAACTCATTTGAGTTGTATTCTATTTGAACTAAGCACACATCTTGTAATACTTCTACACCTTCTTAAGCAGTAGTAAATCTGTATAGGGTTTATTTGGTCTTCAATCCCACTGGATTACCAGATTATAATAAATCCCTTTTAGAGTGGATTGACTGGATTACTGTGGGATTTAAAAGTAACAGTGCAAAGCTTAGCATATGTGGATCACTAATCACCTCACGCAGATTTACAAGTTATTTCCTATATAATCAATAGAGTATTTTAACACAGTGTCAACCATTTTTAGAGGAATCAGACAACAAACATTTTATTATATTGGCACATTAAAATGAAAAAGAATAAAGTATTTTAACTAGATTATAAGTAGAAGTAATTAGAGGTTATATCTTTAATTTTAATATCAAGGGATAAATTTACATTGACTGTATGTTGTTTCTACAGGGTCTATAAGAAGACTAGTGGCAACGGATCAGTAAGGCTTCCTTAGTACTGCTTACACCACTATATATTAATATTACATGTTAACATTACATATCAATCATCTCAATTATCTTTAATTATAGCTTTGCCTCTACTTGGGAAGAAGAGACTTTGTGGACCATGTGGAAAGTGTGGATTCAGTAGGTAGGTTCCTAGCTAACAGTTGTAGGAACATTTCCCTAACGTTTCCATTAAGTAAAAATGTTAATTTCAAAGTTCTAGAAATGTTCAGTTTTTAGTCGTTGTATTAGTGAGATTGACTTGGTTATAAGAACGTTATTCAATGTTTTTAATTCTGTAACATTTTTAAAACATTCCACTAACTACTTAAGAATAGAATTTTTAAAATATGTGATATATAACCTATTTAATAAAAAGTAAACTAACGTTACTGCAAAAACCTTTTTTGGTGACTTTGATGACTTGATAGAACTTTTAGAGGATGTTAGCCAATGTTCTGAGAACGTTCCCTGTTGGGTTGTTTTAATGAAGACAAATAATACCGTTATTATTGTTCCTTATACAATATGTGTACTTATTGTATTTTCCCTCTCAGATGGGGTGCTCAAGATTGACCCTTCAGATCTCAATGGAAGAAAAGGTACGATAAACAAATTGTCATGATAAAACCTTGTCAGTAAAAGAACTCTATTCGTTTAAATTGTTTATTTATTTTAGTGTGGGTACAGCTTGCATGTGCCTTCCGCTATGGAAAAGAGGATCTAGATGTGATTGGGGTATCCTTCAGGAAGGACATCTGGATAAAGCGCATTCAGATGTATCCACCTCCAGCAACCAAGCCAGCAAACACACCAATGCAGGAAGCGCTTCTGAAGAAAGCTGGGGACCAAGGACACCCCTTCACTTTTGATGTAAATCTGCAAATTCACCTGTGCATACTTATTATGCAGCGGTGAAAACACAAGAACATATTGGTCATCAAGGATGTCCTTAATTTTGTCTTTTTGTTTTGTGTCAGATTCCAGTTCATCTTCCATGCTCAGTATCCCTCCAACCAGCACCAGAGGATGCTGGCAAGGTGCAATATCAGGAGTAACAGAAACATGCGCACACACACAAACACAGGCTGAGTGTTCATGTTTAATGAGGTTCCATGTGGGGACATTTTGTTAGAAAAACAAGACCACACACACAGCTGCCTCTCTCTAACGTATTGTGTGTTATTTTTACAGCCTTGTGGGGTTGATTATGAAATTAAAGCCTACATTGCCAATGAGGCAGACAACATAGATGAGAAAATTGAAAAGAAGTATGCAACGCTCAAGATTTAACATAAAAATACTATGAAAAATACTAAAAATGCTTTAATTTCTACTCTGATTTCAAAATCTCTACCGATGACTCCTTATAGGGACACTTGCCGTTTGATCATTCGTAAGATCCAGTATGCACCAGAGAAGCTAGCAGCTGGACCCAAAGCTGATCTCAGCAAACAATTTATAACAGCAGACAAACCAATTCACCTGGAGGCCTCCATGGAGAAGGAGGTACTGTGTTTTAAATGTCTGCAGATCATTGATGGACTTAGTAATGCTTTTTAATCATGAATCAGTCCTGATGTTTAAGCATATGTAGATCTGCAGTTCCTGTTTTTGGGTTAACAATCAGAGTTTGCTAAGCTTCAATCAGAGCAGTTTTCTCCACATTTTAGCTCTACTACCATGGAGATCCAATTCCTGTTAAAGTCAAAGTGAACAATGAGACCAGTAAAGTAGTGAAGAAAATCAAAATCACTGGTAAGTGCAAATTATTAATATTACATGTCAAAACACTATAAACACTGTCACTGTGTGGATTCTCATGAGAATTTTTGTTTTGGGGTGAACTATGCTCTTAAGAATGATTTAGTCATTTCTCTCAGAACATGATGTGATTTAACACAATGATCCAGGATACATTTTAGCCCTTTGTGTGTTTCAGTTCACCAAATTACAGACGTTGTGCTTTACTCAGCGGACAAATACCACAAATGTGTCCTGAATGAAGAATATGGGTAAGAAATTTAATGAGTTAAGCATTATGTATGTAGCACATTTATGTCACGTCACTTAAGTTGTACATTAATAATGTTAAACTGATCTCCTTCACAAGGATACCAAATTAAAAAGTCTCTCTCTGCTTTCACTTTTTTCATGTTTAATCAAAAAAACATTTATAGGTTGAATCTTTAAATATGATGTTGCTAAGTATATTTTTAAGAGGTTAACAGACCCCAATTTTTGTAACAGAGACCAAGTAAACGCTAACTCCACCTTTGAAAAGGAATACAAAGTCACTCCTTTACTAGCCAATAACAAAGAAAAACGTGGCCTCGCGCTGGATGGCAGATTGAAGGATGAGGACACCAACCTGGCGTCATCAACAATGTTAGTTCATTTTATTATGGTATTTAATCTGCATTTCTATTTTCCTTGAAAACATAAAGGACCACTGCATTCAACACATTTTCATTTTATTTTATTTACTCAATGTACAGACAGATAGACAAGTCTATTTTTTCTGCATTTGTCTGTACCTGCAGTCTGCTACCTGATATGGATAAGGAAATGCAAGGCATTATGGTTTCCTACAAAATTAAGGTCACCCTCATAATGGGAGGTGGTCTTCTGGGAAGCCTCACAACAAGGTGAAGATCTTTGTCTTTCATCACAATAGCAGTGAGTCTCTGTGGAGTGTCATGGATGTTGGGCTGGAGCATGTTGGCTCTGATCTTCCTGTTCTTTCCCTGTGTCACTTTAATAAGATCTTTCCCTTGATGTTGCCCTAACACAACTACTAGAAAATAAATCCAGGACTGTGTGGTGTGACACGTTATACCTTGGAGCTAATCTGTGCGATCTTCTGTACCCAGGGACATCACTGCTGAGCTCCCACTGATTCTGATGTCACCCAAGCCAGCAGGTGATGTTTCTATTATTATTCTATTACACACACTGGCCACTGACCTAAACAATACAATACTGAAATGCATTGTTTTCTGGTGTTCTCAATGCTTCCTCACATATTGATTCAAATTGAGCAGATGTGTAAGTTTCAAATATCTTAAACTTCTGTGTGCTTTCTATTATAAATCTTAGACAAAAAGATATCTTCAATTAACAAAACAGAAACTAATGTTTCACTGTTAATCTTTTTTATTTCAGGACTGATATAAATCTTGAGTAGGTTTTACAACAAATGATGATGAGGAAGGAGTAAAAGGAAGAAACACAAAAGGAACAGATGCCGATGTCTTGATAAAACCAACCTAATTTCATAAGCCATAGATGCCTCCTTGTTACAAATACCAGTGTAACAGGAATTAGTTGTAAAATGTTTAATAATAGCTGAAGGCCTTGTGTAGCAAGATGAATTTAATGTGTTGAAAAGAATGCATTGATGTAATGCTTTTAAAATGTCATATTACCTCTACCTTCACCATGTCAACTTATTGATTATGGTGAAAGTGAATAAACATGGAACTGTTGGGCCAACTACCAATTATTTATTTCTTTGGACCACATGCTTCCCAAATGCTTCATTCATTCTTGAGACTTTCTATAAATGCCAGTCAATGCTCCCAAAGCTCCTTCTTTTGTATGTATATTTAGTATGTACAGTTAGAGTAAAGTAAAAAAAAATCTCAGCTTTAGTCAACACCAGATTTAGGCTTGAATGAGTAATTTCTGTCCCCGTGCTTCCATGCTTAATATAAACATTTTATTTAATATAACATTTTATCTACTGAAAGATCAGACAGTATGAGACAGGCACGGTCACTGTTTATGAATGAGTCTGCAGTGAATGGTGGCTGCAGTGCATTAGTTCAGGTAAACTGAAGCTGCAGCTCAGTCTCACTCAAAACACTCACAGGCAGGAAACACAACTACACTATAACATTATATAAGGTAAATATTACTTAAACTTAAAATGTTATTCCATGCATTCATTACTTTCCCATGTTCCGATCATGCCACTCATCGCGAAAACACAAAAGCATGAATGAATAGTTAAGAATGACGATGCCAACAGACGCTGCTGTCACTATCGGTATATTAACCCACATCAGCCAGCTAGTTAAAACGACAATAACACACCTGTAAATAAAAAAGACTGTCAGGTAAGAATGCTGTTTAAAATATTAAAACATTGCTTTTATGTGTATATGCTCTTCTTACTTGCACTACCCACATTTTGCACATTCTGTACATTGTTTAACATCCATGCTATTCTCATTACTGATACACAACACTTTTGCACATATATCTGTATGTGCATCGCTGCTGTTTTTTCTACCTCAATCATATCTTTACATTTGCACACTTCCTGTAAATATTGTATACTTTCAACTCCCCTGCACTCATCTGTATATATAAATCACTACATTCCTGCACTTCTGGTAAGATGCTAACTGCATTTCATTAGCTCTGTACTTGTACTCTGCATAATGACAATAAAGTTGAATCTAATCTAATCTAATCTAATCTAATCTAATCTATATGGAGTAAAGATAAAGAAGGAAAAACTGTTCGCAGGTCTGGTTTCGTGTTGTCAAATGATACAAAATAATGTGGACACGTACGTTTGCTGTTAGAACACAAAATGCATTGGGTTACATGCATACTATCGAGTAACCCCCTCAGTAAATAATACCCAAAACATCCAATTGTTCAATCTCAACGTTAAAATAAATACTTTGGTGAGTTGTTTGTTTTTAGCACTAGCCGGTGTCACGTGCCCCGTTGAAATTCCCAGCGTGCACTGCACGTATTACGCCGTTTCCGTTTAGCTTCTCGCTAGCGTGAGAAACCGGGACCGTGTGGGTCAAACCTTCAGGTCTTTATTTTGTGATATGGATAAATACCGTAAGCACTCCGAGAGTGATAAACAGTGGGGTGCCAGACGTCAGTTTATAAAGAGGCACACCAAGGCGTACAAGGGGAAAGCGCGTAATAAGCTACTGGCCCTTTCCATGGTGTGGGCTAACCATGTGTTCTTACGATGCAGGTGGGGATCGTATAAGTTTGTTTAATAGTTAATATTGTGTATGATTTGAGTGTGTAAGCACTCAAGTGGGATGATTTAGTGTGCATATTTGTCCACAGAAGCCATGGTTGTGTTTTTTAAATGGCCACGTATTTATGTGTTATGCCATATGAATGCCGCGCTAATTACAAAAGCATTTCATCAAGGTTGTGTGTTCTAGTCCAAGAAAGCACGTACTGATACCAAATGCATATGTTCAATGTATTGTAAGTCACTTTGAATAAAAAATGCATGAATGTAATGTTCTTACGTGGTAATGTCAACCAAATAATGTAGTCAGTAACTTTTTTTTGGGGTAGGTATGACCCTCAAATGACGCACAAGGTTCTTGAGATGGCAGAAGGAATTGATGTTGGCGAAATGTCTTCTTATGAACTAGTCCCAAGTGCTGAAGCAAAAAAGAGGCCATCTGATGAAAGTTAGTATATTAATGCTTTCAGTGTCTATGTGTCTGTCTGCTTGTTTGACAGTATGTCTTAAAATCTGTAAAATCATTCAGTGTTGAAATGTTTTGGATCCTATTTTTAATTACGGTTTATCCTTGCGTTTCCCAATTAAAACAAAACGGCATTATGAATGATCACTGTAGTAACTGTAATCACCTGTAGGTTTGGATCGTAATGTTATATGATACTGTATTCTAGGTGAGCAGCCCATAAAAAAGATGCCAAAAAACAGTGCCAGTCTGCGGTTTAAGCCTGTTCACATTGTGAGTGCCGTGAGCAGCAGTGGTGAAACAGAAGAGACTGCCGAGAAAGAAAACGAGAAAGAACGGAGGATTGAGATGAATGATGTTAGACTGACGGAACCCACAACCGAGGTGTCTGATGCTCTGAGCAGGAGCGGCCTGGGCCTTATCCCTACACCCTCACTGTCTGCTCCTATCCTCGTTCCGGCACTAGAAGAAAAACAGAGACTAATTGCCAGACTACAGTCATTCTTGGCGGTCACCTTCATAGATCCTGCGTTTATGAGTGGACCTGACCCACCAGATTACCATTTCATACTTAAGAGTAGCATTAAGGCCTGTAAAACTAAACCTGAGTATATCTATGTCAATCTAAAAGATATTCGTCCCTCCGACTTACCTAAGAAAAGTGAGATCCCTCCTGAAGGATATGCATGTGAGCTGAGGTGCCAGGGTGTTTATCTTTCCACAGGATATTCCGGCAGCAAAAGTGGTGCCCGACACCACGCGTCAGAACAGGCGGTCAAATTCTTCATGAGGAGGGTGGAGGTTTGTATTGTTAAAAGACAGTACAAGGACAGTTATGTTGATGACATGATATTGTGTCATGTCGCCAGCTGAAAGCCAGAAGTGCCCCCACAAGCTACCACACAAGAGCCAGTATGTGCCTGACAGAAGCAAAAACTGACTGATATTGTTCTAAAGGAAAACGCACATGATGTCATCTGTACGCTTGATACTTCTAGCTCGATCTGGTGTGAAGGCCAGGTGGCAGAAGATCAAGGACCTGGGAAGACCTGCTAGTTGTCAGTTTCCAAATTCATATTTACAATGCCTTTTCTTTATCTTTCCTTCACAATTATGTAATTCTATAGAATTAGTCCATTTTGTCCAGATTTCCCTTAGGTTAGCTCAAGATCATATGATGTGCATAAGTTACCTTACTAAACATTGTCATGTCATTTACAGGATACAAGATGTTTATGACACTGATATTAGTAGTGGAGCCTTATGTGGAGGCGGTGTGTGTTCTTCCCAGATTTTTCCTAAATTCCACTTCCTCTATCTTATATTTTCACAACAGACTACATCATTCACTGTCTCAAAAATCTCCTCCAAGAACTGTAAGATAACTATCTTGAATTACACATTTAATATTTTCGTTATCCTTAGACTGTTGTAATTTACTGTCTCCAACCTCTTCCTGCTAAGGAAATGCCTGAGCAGCAATTTCCTTAACTTGCTGTATGTATTTGCTGTTGAGTACTATCTGTAACCCTGCTTATGTTGACACATTAAAATTTAGTTTGATTACATTTCATGAAATGTTTTTGTTCTCTCAAATATTTGTTAAACAACTGTTTCATTTTACTGTTTATTTACAAGAAGTGAGAAAATGTACAGTTTCTTACATGGGTTGCTAGTGCAAATCAGACACTGTTGCAGAAAATATTAAAAATACCTAGGCTGGACACTGCCAAAAAGCATCATGCCCACATGATTGGATGAGCGAAGAAAAATAAACGGCACTTCAATGAAAAAACAGTCATTATCATGCAACTGGGGTGCAACAGATATAAAACAGTAAATACAGAAATACAAAAGTCAACAGTGCCAATTTGTAATAGTTTGAATCGTGGGCCTGTGTAAAGGGGCTAAGTGGGACAGATAGTACACTGTGTACCTTTTAAAAGTTACTGCTGATAAACCAGCACAGTGTCAATGGATATGTAATAGATATCATTAGACAGCACCAAATTACAAACATGAACCACTTGTTCATGATTTTGTAACCAAGTTGTTTATACATGACAAAATAACTTTCATGTCTTTGCTGTTTAAACTGGAACAGGGTATTATGTATAAAGAAACAAAACTGGATTTAAACAAGGATACTCAAACATACTGAAAACCACAACCAATGTGTCAATACTCAAAATCAAATCAGCCCACACTGTCCAAGTAACTTATAAAGCCAAAAAATAAGATGATATAAGGGCAAGCCAAATAAAAGCAAGTAACCCTGGATACAATATTTTGTTTATCCTTTTGCAGGATAAGATTTTGCATGAAGAGGGAGAGCACGACACAACAGCACTCGAATCTTGCAACAGCTACAGAACAGACAATTCTACCGAGTAAGTGGAAAATGGTTCAAAACACGATGTGTTTTTATTTTTTCTTTGCAAGGTGGTTTCCTCTGGCTGGCTGAGCCTGGCTACTGTTCATACATTGTGAACTGTGAGGAGGGTCAACAGTCACGCCAGCTCTGTTCCACAATGGCAGACACACGTTTCTCATACTCTCTCTTGTTTTCCTGATACAGCTGTGCTGCCTGGCTGTTGGCAGGGCTGTTTGGGTTTGGCTCATCCAGTAGAGACTGTGATAAGCATGTTAAGAACTTAATGATAATGCAGACTTAATGTTTGTGCTGTATGGTATATTACATGATCTTACTGTATCAGCAAAAGAGTTGCATGGAAAAATTGTAACTTGTTACATAAGCATTTGGCATTCAAAGGTACATACCTGTATTGAGGTTAAAATTGAAGAAACATCATATGTTGGACTCCAGCGATTTTGAAGAATGTCCAAACATATACTACCATCTGCATAAACTGACCACAAAGAACACTGCATTTGCATATGTGACTTGTGTAAACAATCATCCTAATGGAAACTAAAGTTAAAAGGTATGGTTTGGCATATACATGAGATGGTACAACTTACCATTAGGGTGAAACATTTTTGAGACAAAACGGACTGTGGGAGGTTTGTTTGGATATTCTTCTGTAAATTCTATTGTGAGCTTAAATGTTCCTATGATAAGCAGAATAAAAATATATTGGCCACATGTAAAAACAAATTAATAATATTAACATGCCAAACACACTACTTTGGACAAAAAAACATCATACAAGTATTAAGTGCCATTTATAAGCAGCAATCAACAATATTTGAAACCCAGGAACCCAAAGCAAATCTTTGTACTCAGCTGACATGGTTTACTAAGGTATGTTAAAAAAAAGGTTTAAACGCAAGGCATAATCATTTACTCGTATGGCGTTATTTCATGAGCCTGCAGAAAATCTCCTTTTGAACCCAAATCCCCCATTAAAGACAAGCATAAAACTCACTAACTGTCAGTAATGTATGCACTGCCATGCAACAGATTAAAGCCCATTTAATAACACGAGGGTTATTTCTGAAAGGACTGCACCAGCTCCAAAAATTTCTCCAAAAGAAATTTTGACAGTGCATGACAGACATAAACTCCTGTAGACCTGCAGATCTTTTTCTAAAATCTGACAAAGTCTTAAGCATTGAGTACATTTGAAAATACAATTTGACATTAAATGATGCAATATTTGTAGTTCAAACATTAACAAAATAATAAACAGCTCTACAGTTCGCAAAAACAAACAAGCAGACACTATTAATAATCACGTACAAATCTATTTTGATCTATCAATTGTCACGGTTTATCCTTACCATCTTCAAAGGGTGTTCCTTCAGGCCTGTGAAGAAAAGAAATGGGTCAGCATGTCAGATCACACTCAACACTTGGCAGGACAGCAAGATGAGAAGCAAATCACAGACCAAAGTGCAAGAAACCTACGCACTGCTGTAATACCTAAAGTAACACAGTATAACAGTGTACGGATGTGACAATATAACCGGTTTCCTTCACCAACACAACAAGGCAACACACAGCTCTATTCGGGTCACTTCGTAGATCAAATAACCAGCTCCTCTTATGGAGGACCACTGGCCATCTGGCCTATTTAAAACAGGTTATATTACCGTTAACAATCTGGCCTGTCACCTAATATACCTCGATTAAGTTAACACACGCAAAATAGTAAATGTGTTGTGTTTTTACTGATGAAAAGGCGTATAATACAAACCCAAAAATGACGGCGTTCCAGACCATAATGTTGTTTTCAGACGGGGCTCCGCTAACCCCTGCTGGAGGATCCTCCTGGAGACTGAAAAACAAGTTCCCCAATAAAGTTATCGGACATATTAGGGCTGTGATACGGTATCTGGATTTCTGTAACAAAGAGCCTACCCAGCCACATAATCCTGTTAAGATCCACGTCGTGAAATGTAAACCATGTCAAATCTATATTTATTTATTTATTATCAAATCGCCATGTTAAAGCCGGCAGGGCCTTTAGCATTTTTTCGTGTCGCTTACCGTTTAAAATCTCTCATCAAACGCCGTCTTGCTGGGGTTGACATCGTTCACTTGTATAGCCAAGACGTTAACATAAGGTATCGACGTCGTATGTTAGAATTAGGTTCAATATTTCGGTTTATTGGACGTTAATTGTAGCGTATCGGTAAAATCGCGACGTTAGCCGTTCGCTTGCTTGGATCCTCCTGCCTGTTTTCTCTACTAAGCCAGTCTCTGGGGGAGAGGACGATACCACCAGAAAGCAGGGAGAGCTTCTTGATAAATTACAAAGAAACAAAGATATGCACACAGCTGTGAACCAAGCAGTGATTAAAACACAATTACACACCACTATGGAGGGTTTTTTGGCATTTTAGTACATTGTTTTAGGTACTTATAGCTATTTTAAAGGTTTAGGTTGTTTACAGAAACCCCTCCACGTTGAAGCAGTTACAGCCGCCCAGCAGTTACGTCACGCGTTGGACAGTCAAGGTAGGTACACTAGCGAATATTGATTTAATATTATAACCTGAATGTGTTTAGGATGTCGTCGTCATGTACTGTTAATCTGAGCGACAGGTCAACTATTACAGATCGTAACATTTAATACAGTGCAGGAAATCAAAGTCGTGATTACTAGTAAAATATATTACTATATATATTACTATATGAGGAATAGATACATTCCTCACATACCCTCTATTAAATCCTCTACAAGTCTGTAAATACCCGGTCAAAATCATGTTTCTGTGTACTTGTTTCTGAATAAATATGCTGAGCTCTTTTTGAAAGCAGAAACCGGTCTGCAAAGTGTATACATTTAAGGTACATAAACAGGGAAATTACATGCACATACAGTGATAAAGACAGTGTACAGTTAAAAACACTTAAAGCTTAAAATTAGACCCAATATATTGTCACACATGGTTGATATGGAACATAATCACAGTTACATTTCTTAAAAGTACAATAACAAAGATTAGTGAAAGCCTGAAATGTATGAGGTATATCAGAATGCATGTTTAAAGAATTATAATGCTTTAAATTATTTTTTTTAATTTAAGCACATTTAAATATATATATATATTAAAATGTTATTATGATGAAACAAAATCCTTCACAGTTAGATTAGTTATTGTAGTGAAGGCAGGTTCTCCAGGCAGGAACTCCCTCAGAACATATGACAGCAGCATCTAAGAGCACACACAAGTATAATCAACAAGCTGAAAACATTATGTTTTAGAACGGAGTGAATTAGATTAATAACACACCAGAATACTCACATAAACCAGTTTCTTGTTGTCCTCCATATCCTGGAAGATCTTAAACACAATTTCCACATCAGTCTTCTTCAGGATTAGAAAGCTGGAATCTACAACCATTATAAAACTACTGTGTGAAGGTATAGTAGCAACATATAAAATGCTATAAGACTAAACCACATCATGGTAAATATTATACATACATTTTACATTTATGAGCTGCAATGCCCGTTCTTTGGTCGCATTTATTTCCTCACTGCCACGTGGTAGTTGGATAGGCACGTTTCCATCCGGCCAGATCTTCTCCCGGAATGTGTCAATGTAGGATGCAATCTGAGATTCTGTAGGATTCATCTTATTGAAAAAGTTGTTGACTCTCCTGCATGAGAAAAAAATCACATGCTAATTCTCACATCTACAGGTACATAAGGTCACGTATATGAGCAAAGCCACAGAAAATTTATCCTTAGTGTTTAACAAGAAATTAAACGTACTTTTTGACCAAAGGCATGACAGGTTTAAGAATGGCATCAAAAATATTAATGAGGACGGAGTTACCTGAGGAAGGGGGGAAAAGACAATTAGGTATTTTTATTCACTGTTTTTATAACTACTTGATCATACAAAAGACAAAGTCACATCTAAACGAAATAACATACCAGTTATTTCCTTCAATAAATCAAATATGGCTTTGGTAGCCTCCTGTTGCCCCCAGTTTGTCTGGTTGAGTTCTTTTCTCTGTACCGGCTGATTGGTTATCTCTTCTTTGAGTTGACCAGATTTCTCCTTTCCTTTGATCTTCTGAAGATCATTTGACTTTTTGTGGGTTAACTTTTCCTTTTTGTTTGTTTTGCCACCAGAGCAGCTTCTCAAGATATCAACTGTGTCAACCTGTAGGCCTTCATTTTGGTTATTGACTAAGCTAGTGACATCATTAGAGTGTACAGTAGGAGTTACTAATTTTGGCCTATTAACAAAGCTACCTAAGCTCTCAGCAACACTCTCTTGTCCATCAGAAATGACTTCAGCTTCATCTGAGATTTGACTGCTCTGGTCAGTCTCTTCATGCGGGGTACAGATCCTAAGGTTTGGATCTTCTACAATGTCCTCTTCTGGCTCATCAACGGTGTCAATGCAGGCTGGCTGTACGGCATTCCATTCAGGTCCTGCTTTATCAGGTTTATCTTCCTTTCTGAGGAGATGAGACTGGGGAAAATAAACTGATGTTAGATTTCCTGAATTACCACAGGGTGGCAGTATTCTCAATTTACACTGTGCTGGGGTAATTGAGGGTAATTTAATTTAAATGCAATCTCAGCAGCAGTGTGTTCTGTAAGTTTACAAAATGTTGACAAGACATTAAACCTTGCAGTATCTACCTTGCTCTATCTATGTGCATTTTATTTATACTGCACTTTTCTAAAATACCAACAGTACACTCAAGGACAATAAAAAGCTTTTAAAAGATCAGTCTTTAGGGACTTAAAAACTGTCCAGTGTTGGAGAATTTCTAATTGCCAAAGAAAGAGCACTGTGGTGCTGAAAACAAAGATTTGACCATCCATAGACTTTAATTTGAATGTAGACTGCTGAAGAGTACTAGAGTTAGATGTCTCTAATGTTGTCACTAAGAGGCAACATACATATGTTAAGCAAAATGGGCCCTAGTACAGACTTTAGCGGGACACCCTGCTGAACTGATGTTGGCTCAGATTTGTTTTC
The DNA here is from genome assembly GCA_036877525.1 of Chromobotia macracanthus. Lineage (NCBI taxonomy): Eukaryota > Metazoa > Chordata > Actinopteri > Cypriniformes > Botiidae > Chromobotia > Chromobotia macracanthus. Next base: position 6,339,859 of record JAZGTH010000017.1, read on the forward strand.
CCCAGATATATATGCAGAGAACCATCGGTGAGATAGGATTTAAACCATTTAAACAACACCAGAGAGCCTAACCAATCATACAATCTATCGAAATGGATGGTATAATATACTGTGTCAAAAGCAGCACTTTTTAAAAGGTCTAATTTTATACTGAAATTTCTTTATCATCCATTTCAAATATAGTTGTTTTTCTTTTATCATTTCAAAAATTAAGATATAAAAATCTGTATTTACCTCATCCTCATCTTGACCTGGATTGAGAAAGTTTGCAAGTCCACTCAGAAGACCCCACACACCTCCCTCTTGCTCCTCATCACTCAATAACCGTACAAGAGGGCATAAGAACTGGAACACAGACCGACTGTGACTAAGTTGTGCATCAGAAACCAGCTCCTGAAAAAAAATAATAAAATCCTGTTTTCATTTCTACTGGAAATTGACTGGAAATTATACACCCAAATTAATTATTGTCAAACTAATTAATTAATTAATGTCACCTTACTTGCAAAAAGTTCTCCAATGCTGATCTAACTTCTTCTGTGTATGTGTCATCAAGTTCCCTGTTTGACTTTTCTACGATTGTAGAAATAGAAGGTAAAGCTGATGGGTCCTTTAAAATAAATGAATAAGTGTAAAAGTGTGCCTACAACATCCACAAACAGCAGTGAGCATTTTCATATTGTAAAGAAAATTTAACAGAAAATATGAACTAATTAGTGCTTTCCTCACCATGTCTTCTAACCAGTTGGTGTGAAAATCAAAGATGTCTGACTGGGTCTTACTCACGTCCCAGTGCAGATTCTCAGGGTTATTTCTCTCCTCCAGGTGAATCATGAAGCACAACTCATCATTTTCCCTTTGAACCTAAGATAGTTCTTTATTATTATTCTTTATTATTATTCAAAACAAAACTCAACAAATTTAATTTGTTTACTGATTTAGAAAATGCCTTACATTTGTAACATGGACTGCCCACTTCCCCACTCGCCACATCTCATAGGAAAGCTTAAACTTCATTCCGTCTTCCTGGAGACTCGCTGGATAAACATCCAGATCAGTGTCCTTTTAAAAGAAGCCACACAGACTCTGTTGCACAGAAATCCATTAGAAAATGAATATTTGTTTAGATTGTCTAGAGGTTGCTCACATTATCAGAGTCCATGAAGGTAATAGAACCCTCTCTGCTGCTTGACGCGTCATTCTCAATTACAGCCGATCTGCGTGCTGACAAATCCGTCTGAAAATATTCTTGCTTTTTCTCCTTACGTTTCTTCTTTTTGGCTTTCTTTGGCTTAACCTTATCAACTAATTTAGAAATTTTTTCTTTGATCCTGTTGCCTGCTTTGGTAACAGCAAACACAAACATTTAGATTATAAACAGGTTAAGCAATTAAAGTTACTGTCAACAAATTTGAGCAAGTCAGTTTCTTAAATATACAGCACATAAATAAAAAAATGAGATAACGGAGAAATATAGCACCCTTCTTCTTTTCTTTTTCTTCAGACCGACTATCTTCTGCTTCATCTGTCAGTCTGTGGAATGTTAAATCACATTAGGTTTAAACCAAAACTCCCCAAATCAGGTTTATCTGAATCGAATATTCTTAGACTAAACACTTTGTATTGGGATAACTTACACATCTGCCCCTTCACTTCCTATGGAGGATGGTGTACCTTCTCTGTCAGAGTTCAGGAGTTCTCCAGTCGAGCTTTCAGGGGTTACTCTATCCAACTGCAAAACCACCATCTGATTGAGGTTGTCTGGATTACACAGGCTTGTCACAAGCACATCGAGTACTAGAAGCCAGGGATAATCAAAAAATACACAATATGTTAACCACAAAGAAGTGTTAAAGAAAAAAGTGTTAAAGATGGTTACGGCTCTTATGAGAGATAATTCAGAGGCACCAACAGTCAAAAATTAATAGACATTCAAGGACTTCATATTGATAGTTTAGAATGTAAGAAAAACAATAGAAATCCTTAAAACAAACATATTTATGTTGCAATGACCTAACCTAGTGACAAAAAACCTTATTGTAAATAAATATCACATATGATAGAAGAACAGTTTAACTGAATTGTCAGAGCACTGAAAAGTTATGATTTAATTGATGTTTTGCTATTCAAGCCCTTCCACTCAAAAATGTGGATGAACAGGTTACTTGTAAAAGCAGTGAAGGCATGTTGAGACAATCCTTTGAGGAACAAGGACCAGGAGGGTGAGTAGTAGAAATGGTGACGCCAGATAACTGAGTGAAATGTTTTTATTATTAGAAAGATTATTAGAAAGTATTTAGCACAAAGGTCACTAACCTTTAGTGGCTACAATCTCAGTTAGTACACACTGGTAAAGCTTTGTTTTCCAGAGGTACTCAGGAAAAAGATTTCTCACTAGAGCTTCAGAGAAGGTTCGGAGGACTGCCATTTCCTCAGATCTTGAGCTGAACACTGGGGAACTAGAACAGGTGATTAAACAAGAACAGGCCTGTATTTTTACTGTATCCGAATGAAACATGAGTTATTTATTCAGTATTCTTGGAATTGCACCAGGTGAGCAGTCATAAGGGTAGGAAGGAAAGTCTGCATGTTTCGCTACACAGTTACAGCACTATGAAAAGGCTACACTCATTAACTTTTCATAAGATTCATAAGAACAGTTCTGTTAAAATAAATAAAATAGAAAACTGCAAAATCCAAAAACAATCACATGGAATGCAATACAGGATAGAATGTTATATTATCAGGGAAAACACAGACAAGCGTATGCTAACCTGTCTGACTGCTTGGCATTGTGGAGGTGCTGAGTGACAATCCGAATGCAGCCCACACTGGTGGCAGACACATCAAAATTCTTGGCTTTACACATTATTCTCTCCACAATCAAACTGAACTCAGTCTGCAGGGCCCTGTGTAAGGGCTGACTATCTCCAGGTTCTGGGGCAGTGTACCAGGGCTGGACCAGGTGAATATAAGCATACTTGAACACTACAAAAGATAGTGAAGACATTTTAATTGCATAATGCAGTAATATACAGAGACTGGTTTCTTTAATGGTTTTATTATGTGCTGACTGTATTATCAAAACAAATAAGGCACTCAGGGTTTTGTATGCAGCCTCTATAACCCTATTGCTTATGCATTGGTGAGAAAACTAACAGTGCATGAAGTAACATTTCCTGAAACAGTTGTGCCACAAAAACCTCTGAGTGTTGCTGTTTGTATTTAATCTATGTTGAAAACTAATTTTAGTTTCAAGGACATGCCTTCAGTCCTGACCATTATACATGCTTGACAGGCAAATGCAACAACATAACGCTTGTGAACAAGGAAATGCTTATTTACCCTGGAGAAGTGACTTGTGCACATTTGGATATTGCTTTGTCTGAGGCAAATTTTGACCTGTCCTGGTTGTATCAGGCTCATCACTGTTATCAACCTGACTCTTCTTTGTCTGAAACAGGAGGATTAAATGAGGAAGGGATTAAACTACAGTCATTTCACTGATGATTTGATATCAGTGTACGTGGTTACAGGAATGAGGGCAGCAGAAGATTTTCTAATATAAGGAACAGAAACAAGGGAAGGAGTTCAAGTGAAACCAACAAACTTTTTGTAAAGTTTCCACAGAAAACCGCAACCTCCAGCAACAAGGGTTCAATGATCAACTATATACTTCCATTTATTTGACACAGTTCCTAGACTTTTTTATTATTCCTCAGTGTACAATAATAATGGTATGCCTCCCATAATAAGAATCGACCACTTGTTAAAATTCATTTTTAGGACAGTCATCACAGACCATAATAACAACAACATTAAGGTTCAACGATCACGTCACCGTACTTGTAAGTCACCCTTATTGATACAGTGAAGGTTTCTTACATTTCACAAAGAGTATCCCCAACAGTGACACTTTTAACAACCTAATAGTGTTGTTACCTGTCGTGTCGCGTCCTCGATTAAATGATCCGTCTGTGTGCCTGTTTCTCGTTCTTGGTTTTTTAAGGGGGAAATTGACAAAACATAAAAAGCAAAAGAACGCCGGCGTCCATAATTGTCCAAACTCTGAAAAGTACCAGACGAGCCCAAACACAACGGCGCTAAAGCACCGCAGAGTGTACATGTTTTAGAGAAAAGTGTCCTGTTTTAGTGAAATATTCCCATAGATAAATGATATCTCTCATTTGCCCGTGCAAAAGTAATACTTTCACTTCATTCGTCTTCGCTTTCATTGAAACAGATAATGATGAGTTAGGATCAAAACCGGAAGACACGTTACAACGCTTTTGGGTAACATGCGATCGTAATGTGATTGGTGCAATAGAAACGATCGTCGTATTTACCCTCCCTGTTGTTTCTGCTTTGTCTTTAATGCTCTGTGGGTAACACACGTATAGTCTTTTTTTCAGTTATTAAAATAATAACAATAGTGTGCACTCTGAAATAAAGACATCACGCAACACATACCTTCAAGCACATCTCCTTAAACGAGCACGTATTCTTACTTTGAAGAAGTAAAACTTTTTCACACTGCTTTTACACTCGCCTCATATTTCACACAGAGTATCTGTCATGACCCATCTTCACCGCACGGTGGCACACGTACGTAAACTTAATGTAACCCTGCAGAATGATTACCCTTATATTGAAATAAAGAGAAATGAGAAAGTGGCGATGGCCGAAGAAGATATTAATATAATACATACATATAAACATAATATATATAATATATATAAAATATACATAATATAATACATATAACATAAAATTACATTACACAATATTTTATTATATTATATAATATATTGTTATTATTTTAATGTTTATTAAATTAAAAGTTGACTTCAGAATGTGTCATTATAAACACTGGAAACTGTCATAGTATCAGTTATAGAAGAGGACCACATTTCTGAACGGGTCAGTTTTACCCTGGCTGGGCTGACCGTAGGCAGCTGCCAGATGAATGATTCTCTGCAATCACATGATGTGCCAGTTTTATCGTACTCTGCTGCCATTGCTGGCCAGAGATTAAACCCATAAAAATAGGACCCTATGATTGAACCTTTACGAGTCATGTGACATGCGAGTAGCTGCTGCTGCCAGCGGAGGACTGGAGCGCCTTTCCAGGATGACGTCACATCCCACAAAGACTCTTGCGTAACACATTGCGATGCGTGTACGATCCGTTTCCCTTCTCATTACAGTAAACATGACATATTCTTTGCTAAACAGTGGAGAAATAATGGGAAACACATGATGTGGTTCATTCATAGGCTCGTATGCGTATTACTCACATTTACGGATCTAAAGCAAACAGTCAGATGATGTGTTGATTCAGATCGGCGCACAGTTGTAAGTGTAAAACGATGCGACTGTACACCAATGGCCAACATGTATTAAAAAAAAGTAGCAATAGTTATGGTGTATTTGACCACCATCCACTAATTGTAAACCTCCTGTAATAACCACACCCAGAAACCTGCCTTTATGAATGATTGAACAGAAGGTGAAATGAGAACAGATTATCGTACTGATTTACAACCAGTGTGACATCAGTTAAGAGGTCAGTAAGGTGTCCGATGAGGGTGCATGTACAATATTGGATTGCACTGGATGAGAGCCACATAATGCCCAATTTCATTCAAGTTAACAGCATATAATTAGGGAAACCACAACATATAGGTCAAATATGGGGTACTGTTTGTTGCTTAAGCAAATTCCTCTACTTGCTAAAATAAGTTTAGTTAACATGAAAGTCTGTGAACTTGATCTCAAAAAATGTAAAGGCACAGAAATAAGTTACAAACTGAAAGTTCAACAGCGAGACTTTATTGTACAGCAACAGATTGACAGCCTCCAAAAATCAATCATAGGTCTTGCAGGACTAAATTACAGTGGATGGCTTAAGTGTTCCCACACAGCTGTTCTTGGGTCAGACCCAAGCACAACGAAGGAGGGCCAACATGGTATGAGATTGCATCCCAGGAAATAAAACACTGCTTGACATCCAGGAACATGTTTAAAGGCATGTGTTAAGTCTAGCCGTTGAATAAACAAATCCTCCAAGTGTCTACTACCTGTGGTGCCATTTAAAGGTGCTGCATGCATTTCTTTAATGTACACAATGTTTTTTGAAATCTCTCTAAACATTCCTTATTATTCCTACTAGCTGATAAGAAATTACACCATGTCTGTTATAGCTCAAGGCTCTAAACAACAAGTGTCAGTAGACAAATACTTAAATTTGCTTGTGAATTATACTGCACACCCAGTTTATAAACATGTCTACAAAAGGCATGTTTTTTGGGGTCAGGGCACACACGCAAAATAGTGGTAGCTGCTGAAACAGCTTACAGTACCTAGAGGTGTAGCAGACAAAATAAAAACCATGACAAGTTACAGTTTAGGTTCACTCAGTGGGTCTTTATTGAAGTAATGACTAAAAACAGACCATCTGGACAACAGGTAGATATTAGTACCTGGCATTCTTTCTCTCAGGGAATGACAATATGGCGAGGGGGAACAAAAGAAAAGAAACAAAAAGGGGCAAAATAAAATCGCAAAAAGAACTTCCCCCAGTTCAACTAGTACTGACATACTAGTTGGTCCCTATAAATAAGGCGGAATTTGAGAGTCCTTCCAAATGTACAAGATATGTTACAGTTAAACATCTCACATTGAATGGTGGACAGGAAGTTTAAATGACCTTCTTCAACTCATCATACAAGACCAGCACGAAGGCACCGCCCATGCCTCTGAGAACGTTCGACCAGGCTCCCTTGAAGAAAGCCTTGCTACCCTCATCACGTGCAATCTTCCTCCAGCAGTCAATTGTACCGGAATACATGATGTCAGCTACAACAGAAAAAAGACAAACATTTAAATAACGGCTTGAATGGAATCAAGTCAACATGTATTACAAAGGTTTAGAACATTTGAAAGCAGGACAGCAGTAACTGACCTCCTTTGCGTCCAGACTGCATCATCATACGACGACGGACTGTGTCGAAGGGGTAGGATGCAAGACCAGCAACAGCAGTCACAGTCTGAGCAATCATCCAGCTGACAACAATGTGGGTGTTCTTGGGATCTGGCAACATACCTGAAGACAAGAAAACAGAAGCAATGATTGCAGGAACATCACAAACTGGAGAAAGTAAAGAACCATCTCAATGCAATTCAGACTCACCCTTGGCTGTGTCGTAGATGCCGAAGTAGGCAGCTCTGTAAATGATGATACCCTGCACAGACACATTGAAGCCCTGGTACAGACCCCTGAGGCCATCAGACCTGAAGATCTTCACCAAGCAGTTACCAAGACCAGTGAACTCTCTCTCTGCGCCAGCTTTGCCGACATCAGCAGCCAGACGGGTTCTTGCGAAGTCAAGAGGGTAGACGAAGCAGAGGGATGTGGCACCGGCAGCACCACCTGAGGCCAGGTTACCAGCGAAGTATCTCCAGAACTGGGTGCGCTTGTCCACACCATCAAGGAAGACCTTCTTGTACTTGTCCTTGAAAGCAAAGTTGAGGGCCTGGGTAGGGAAGTATCTGATGACATTGGCCAAGTTTCCTCTCCAGAACGACAGGAAGCCCTGCTCCTTGGGAATACGCACCACGCAGTCTATAATGCCCTTGTACTGCTTATCCGCGGTAATCTGTTTGCTAGCATGTTGCACCTGTGAGGAGCAGAAAGTGATTAATGGCACATTTACACCAGGACATCTCAATAAATCAGATGCATTTGATTTAACCATTCTTCAATACTTCTAAGTAACACTGACACTAACTAATTACAACCAAAAAGCAACCAATTACCCATAAAGGGCAAAACCTCAAGGAGGAACCCCGAGCACGTGATTATGCGGAATGAAAGAAAAGCCGGCAAAGCGCAAGAACTCGATACCTTCCGGTAAATTTGGTGTCGGTAACTTATCAAGTGAACATTTAAATCGTCTTAAATGTATACAGCGACAAAAATAACACCTAATATAGTAATATTATAGCAAAAGCCTGTGATGTACTATATTACAAAGCAGCGCGGCCTCAGACAAAAGATGTCCCGTCGTCCTAGGAAGCGAGCGTTAGCTTGTGAGCTAGCAGCGAAGGCCTAGCTATTCACAGGCCTCCCCTTCTCGCGACCTTGGCGAGATCAGTGGATGCTGGTTTAAAGCGTTAGAATAAAACCTTTTTTAAAATAAAGAAATTAATTACTGCAAATAGTCTGTGAAACAGTAAGTGCACGAACTCTGTTAGATGCCAGTCATTTGTTCTCTACGTGACGTTGGTTGCTGCATTTCACGGATCGCTCTCCAGAAGAGGGTAGATAAAGGTTACTGAACACCTAAGGCCTAATCTATTCTTTATCGAACCACCATAGCGATCACATTTAATTATTGCTTTTAATACACCATCTAAACTCATCAGCGATTGAGGAGGTTTTATCATTCGGTCAAGACGTTGTCATTTTCTTCAGATCATCTTTATATTCTAATTAATGGCCAATAAAGCTTGATAATGTAAAACCTTACATTTAAATCGAATAAACCTGTCGTTTTATACTTGGTTTGTAGAACTGCACCGGCCTGAGTGTAATTTAATCTCGATTTGGTCCATAATCCCTTTTTTAAAATCTGGGATTATATAATCTCGCTAATATTGCTGCGTATATTTACCTGAAGCAGCAGTTTGACCCTCTCAATGGGGGCGACGGCGGTTTTGGAGATAGCAGCGGCTATGCCACCGGCCAAGAAGTCCTTGGCGAAAGAGATGGCGGTTTCACTCATTGTCGGACGTTCTTGGAGAGGTGTAGACCGAAGATGTCAATCCCACACTGCCGCAGGACTAGCTTGGAATGCCGGTTGCTTCGAAATGGCCGAATGAAAAGTTGCGACGAGATTTTTAAAAGGTTGGTCTCGCGATATGAGACGCACGCGCAACCTCTTGGCATTTGATTGGACGGTCGACCGAGCGTCACGGATTCCGAGGGGCGGAGACAGCGCGCGATGACGGGGATGAATGGTTCAAAGTTAGTAAGGTAACCTTAAGCCTTCTCAAGGTGGAAAGCAATATATCGTACTTAGGCAGGGAATAGTTAATGACCACTAATGGTTAATACCTAAAAGATATTGTACTAGTTAGTATTACTTTAAAATGCATTTGGTTTTGGCTATATCTTTGACATACAGCCAAAGATATAGAGAATCAGGATTGTCAAGTGTCTCCCTTTCAGCTTTCAAGCAAAGCAGTTCTCCAAGGTGACATAGCATGCTAATGTCACCACCCAACTCACTGCCTGTCTTGAGTTAATGATCTTAAAGGCCATGTGTGCGAGGGATAAAAGGTCATCATACCAGCATGAAGTCCTTCACATGACTTCTAATTGTGTGGCAAACTAGTGATCACCTGGGAACGTGTGATTACAAGATAATCCAAAAAACAGAAACACTATTCATTAAAACACAGTAAAAATGTAAGAATAATATATAGTAAACTTAAAAATAGACATAGATGTGTTTATTGCCTTGTACAGTGTGCTTCAAGATTGACATGTTTATGTGCCACATTTAGGAAAATATTCTGAAATATATCTAAATGAAAAACACGTTAACAGTCCTTTAACACCTTAATTATGTGTCCAGATTTGCAGGGTTCATTAGATTACAATGCAGATCAAAATCTGACTCATTATTCATCAAATAAGTGAATGTCAAATTGCACCAAAACATGACTTTAAAAGCACAGGCTTATACATAACAGAAGACCTTTGAAAAGGCATGAGAGCTAAAAAAACTTTAAAAGATTAATACTTCATTTGACAAAGGCTTGTATCTGCACCGTTGAATTATGTTCAACATATTTGAAATGATTAAAATCACAGTCTCCACAGTTTCTTACTAAAAACACTATTTTAGTGGAGTGTAAAGTTAAACGAGTGAATATCATAACATTCAAATGATTGTGCACCTTTAATATTGCTTCAAAGGTTCTCTACTTTAATCTGATGTGTCTGAGATACTGCAGAGCATGTGGACTGTGCTTCAAGTATGTATATGCAGGACCCAAAACGGTCCATTAGAGGTCACATATAAAGTCGGGTACAATGTTCTTCATAATTACCAAAATATACTGTGCAATGTACCACCATGAATAATGAACTTTGAGTTCCAGCACAAGGCAGTAAAACCATCCTACACATCAACATATATAGTCATAAAGCACCTCAGAGTTCTGTTATTTTCTGTTTGCTCCTCTTTACATTAGTATAGTCAGTTTAGTAGAAACCATATTACCAGCGGTTTCCTATGGATGTACTCTGTGGTCTTTGTAGTTTTCTATTTTTCAGGTAGCGCTTAAACTCCTGCAGTTCATATGGGCCCAGGCTTTGGTCCACCCCTGGTTTAAGCTTGTAGCTGAGTGGAGAAATGATATAGCCATTCCGGTAAAGACAGACTTGTTTACACATCTCAAAGCAGCTGAAGAGCAGGCCAAAATATGGGACAATCTGTAATAAAAAAGAAAATCTTAATTTGATTAACAAGAAAATGGTGAAGCTATGACCTTTTTACGATGTTTTAATCATGAATGCCAATTAAAAACACATAAACAAAGAAACAGAATTTGAGCATACTGTTTCAGACAGAGGTGCCTTAAGAAACTGTGCATTTGAGTGCAATTTGAGTGCTTGTCTGTTGGGCATTAAACATTCTAGTCACTTAATTTGTTTTCTTACATTGCCATGTACACTATCGTTTAATACATAAGCGCATGAAAAGCCGCTTTAAAGCAAATATGACCCCGACAGTTTTTTTTTTAATTGAAAGATCAAACTATGTATGACCATTCCCACAGAAAACATACAGTGCTGAGGTTATTTTTATCTGTCATCACATGAGCACATAAAACTAACCTCACCTTCACCATGTTGGCTGTAAGGCCACTCCAAAGAGCCGTGACGCCCTTGTTCTTGATGACCTGTCTGAAGCAATCTATCATCCCTTTAAAATGGACATTAACTCCTTCACAATGTGGCAGAAGAGGACTCTGGGCCTGGAGTATTGATTGGAAAAATTAATCACTGATCATTAAATCTTTGCACATAATAAGACTGTCAAGTGTCATGTAAAGACTCTAAGGGTACACATAGACCAAAAAGTCTACTGTTCAGTTTGCTTCATAAGTGTTTCCATTCAGTAAAAATATGTAGACATTTTCCAGTACCAAAAGTACCAAACTATTGCGCAAGCACATTTTCCTGTGCTTCCTTTAACCTCTTGAAAGTGTTCTGTGGGTTCTGTTGACTGTGTCTATACACGTGTTTGTTTAGCACCAAACTGAGAGTCTTCTCAGAATATTTGTCAGCCACGGCCAGTTTATTCCTAACAATGCAGTTCGTTCTGTGCAGCAAAACATATGGGTGGCATACATATAGGAACACCATTATTTATTTATTTTTTTGTTCGTGTGTGGGTGAGGGGTCAGCTATTTTTATACAATTTATCTTTGGCACAGGCAGACATCAGACACTCTCTACATTCTCAGCTGTCACTGGGCCTTGTGCTTTTTAATAATAGCTATCGTCCTCCATTGTTCTGTGTGAACTGTTGCAAAGACTTTTTTTTTATTAACTTAGTGTTTTTAACGTTTCATCCATAAAATAGATGCACATCGAGGTGTAAAGGGCATTAACATACACATTATAATAAAGTCTGTGATACAGGTTCCATTGTGCCGCCATGTGGTGAGATATGGCACTACATTCCAGTAGCACATCTGAAAGGTTCTCACCTGCATCTTTCTTTTAACAGTTTCAAAGGGGAAGGAGAGAGTCTGAGCGACTCCTGCCGCGAGACAGCCATTGATGAAGTTCTGCAAGGATGTGAAGCGAACATGACGTTCCTGCCACAGCTTATCCAAGTTGACATAAACCGCATAGCAGCCCACCGAGAAGGGAACGGCACCTATTGCACAGTCATGCGAATGAAAGGTATAATATTCCATTTTCCAGCTTTTCAAGGAACTACAGCTTTCATAGAGGAGCCGCAAATTACTTTTCTGAACTGTTATTTATTAATATTTAGTAATAATTATGCAAAGTTGTGACTGAAACCTACACAGTGTAAAATATTTTTATGAGCTCATCATTTTTGATTGCAGATATTGTACTATTTTATGTAACATAATACTTACCTAATATTGTGAGGGAGAAACCTCTGTAGAGAGCCTGAAGCCCTTCATTTCTGTAGATGCTGGACAGAGACTGCAGCAATCCCCTGTAAGTTGATTCTCTGCAGTTTTGGGCAATAAACCTGGTTTCAACCACCTCCAATGGATATGTTGCTAAAGCAGCAGAGATCCCAGCCAGCCCTCCTGCCACTATGGCTCTCCATTGTGAGACTTCACCCAGTTCATCAATGTGTAGGTGAATAATACTGTCAGAAATAAAATAAAATGAATAGTTAGTCAAAATTTGTTAGATTACATAGTTTAGATTACATAAATTTGTTAGACTGCCTTTGTATTTGGTTCCTTAAATACTTTAATTTTTATTTAACTTTTTTTTACTTTCATACATTACTTTCTCATGTATGAATTGCACCACAGAGTAAAAGAATACCAGTCATCACATGCCCAGCATGTAATTTTTTCAATACTGTTTGATCCTAACTATTTAACTACAGTAGAGAGAATGTACAAAGCTGTTATAAGGGCTATAATTTAGCTACTATATATAAGATTTGTCATCTTTTCATTCTACTCTTATCATTTTAACTCTTTTCATTACCGAATAATCCACGTGTTAACAACTATGTGTTATTTCATAGTTTTGATGATTTTACTATTATTCTAATAAAAAATAAAGAATGAGTAGATGATCAGTAGAGGTATTCCTGGTACTGCCTTGTTTTTTGTAGTTAGTACTAGTTTTGGAGATAACTAGAAAATGTAACCTCCTCTAAAATTTAGATGATTTTAATATACTATATTATGCTATTATATCATTATGTACTATTAACATAAGCTTGCATTTGAGAGGTCCATATCCTGTATGCTTTTCATTGGAACATGATCATTAAAACAGATTTACAGAATACACCCTCGACTCTTTTCCTGGAAAGCTGGAACACTATGTACGGGTCTGTCAAACAGTTTCCTCTGTCTCTTGTTTCACCCCCGTGTATGTGAATGCACACGTGACATGTATAATAATAGAGACTTGGTTCATGAACTGGAACCGACAACCCATGCTGATTGGACAGTGCATACTACAATAATCTGGAAACCTTACAAACATTTAACTGTGCGGTCGTATAATGATTTTACAGATTTAATGCAAATACTTTTCACTTAAAGCAAAGTGTAACCAACGCTAAAGTTAAGAATGACATCACCTAACCCGCAGGTCCTCTGAGCTACGTCATTGGTCAAGAAACGAAGGCGTGATTATTATGTCACGACGAACGACAGTAAACCCTAAGCTAAGCTAAGCTAAGCTAATGTAGCAAAGGGAACTTAAAACGTCTTTAAACAGTGTTTATTATAAAAGTAAATCCATAAACAAATTAAAAGGAGTGTTCATCTATGACTAAAGCAAATTAGTGATACAATACGTCTCATTCATCTGCTTTTAAATACTGTCAAGCTAACACGTCAACTTCCTGTCGGTCTTTGTTTACCATCACAGCTGATGGAAGTTTATTATTATCTAGCGAATCAAACAAAACAACGGCACATTTTATAGTCTGTACATTAAATACAAAACACTGATAATCGTGTATTTAATACCGAACATATAACGTATTAAAAAGATTTAATACTTACTTTTTATAAGTTGCTAAATGTATGGCACTGTACGGGAACAACCGTAGACAGGAAACCAGATTACCTTTCCAAAACGCTCGTAATCCCTCATTGTGATAAATGAGAACAAAGGTGTGCAAGAAACCGCGTTTACAGTGAAAAGTTCCTATCTGACTCAAAATTTTTACGACTTCCAGGGGTGATGTTACAGTTTTACTACAAATCCCGGCAAATCCGACGCATAGTAAACTCTGAGAACTCGTCAGTCGGTCATCCCGTTTGACTATGGCCATAGTTTATGAGAAAAACAAATTTGCCTCTGCGGCTTCTGTTAAAGCACCGATTTGTAAATGTCGAAAATAATCTCGCTAACGATTTGTTTGTCATCCAGCTGCGGTGCAACTCTGTCTTTCAGAGGCCGGTCACATGCTGATTGAAGGCGGGGTGTTGTTAGGTAGGCACAAGTTTGGTTGCATGCAAAATCATTCTAGATTAAGTGAAAAGCAACTTCATAAGAGACCGGTTTGTGTGTTTCAGACAGGCTCATCTGGACCAGTGCAAACAGAAGAGTCGTATGCATGATACGGTTCAGCAGAAAACACATCAATAACTACATTTGTCAATAACTACAACTGTTATTCTTTTCGTCCTCTTCTTTATTTAGGGGGATACTCATCCCGACCAACAGATGTTGTTTTTCGGTCTGTAAATAAAAACTGTATGGCTGATTTAATATATATCTGAATAATCATAATAAATATGAATAACAAATATTATTTAAATAATAAATTATACATGTGTACAACAAGTACACTTTCCTTCACAGGTAATAAAAACATCTCTGTCTTTCCAATGAACAATCTTTATAAAGACACTTTACACCGAACTATTTCTGGAAATTACTGTACGTTTTCCTTGTATGTACACATACAATTGTTTATAATTGTATCATGCCACAGAAATGCAAATGATCTGTAATACAGTGACAAATGTCTCGCTTTGAAGAGATCCACAGTCTGCAGTCATATCTGTAACCTGCAGATGGCAGTCTTTACCCAAACTCACAGTTTGTATGTTCCATGAAATGTGGTACATTGAGGTGTTTTAAGTGTGTTGTAGTGTTTACTGCATTTGTCAAGCCCAACAATTCAAATCAGTTGTTATAAGAACCAATCAAAAATGTTTTCCCCTAAATCCTGGAAAATGTAATTTTATCAATTACTAAAAAATCAATATTTTGTCCCATACTAAATCATCCCTACCGAGTTTAATTTAGTCTAGATGTTGTCTGTTGCCTATTCTGGTGTGATTTTATTTAAATTGAAAACATTTTATCTGTTTAATGTTGATACTTATTTAATGTTTATTGTTAGACAATAAAACAATAAACATTAAATAATGTTAATAAAAACCACACAAATCACAGTTTGTCAAAAACTGTATTATGTCAGTTTTTGGTGAAAGGGTTATAACATTTTTATATATGAAGAACATAGTTTATATTCATTTAGTTTGACCTTCTGAGGTTTAATATGTTTATAAATCATTGCAGAATGTGTGTATTTTACTTGTACGGTTTTCTTCAAATCCATCAAACTGCGATTAAAGTAAACTTAAACAGTCTACATCCCAGCTTGC
Source organism: Chromobotia macracanthus (assembly GCA_036877525.1). Taxonomy (NCBI): domain Eukaryota; kingdom Metazoa; phylum Chordata; class Actinopteri; order Cypriniformes; family Botiidae; genus Chromobotia; species Chromobotia macracanthus. The sequence continues at coordinate 6,355,297 of JAZGTH010000017.1, forward strand.
CTTCAAAGCCTTCATGACAACAAACATGCCACATGTAGCATATTTCTCTACGTATGAAAATGAGCACATGAGTCCCCCTAATTTCCCAGCAGGATCTTGTAGTTTCTTTCCTGTTAGGGCTAGTGTTTGTTTTCAGCTTGTATCACCCTGCGATGTGTGCCTCCCTCCCCTGCTGAGTCCACAACCTCGGCTGCCTGTGAAAGGCCCACCTTCTGTCTGTAGCTGGGCCACTTGGCTTTTTCACAAAAGCTACTGGAATAACAGAGCCCTGAGAAGGAAATGACAGTCTGTTCAAAAGGCCCCTATACCGTAGCATTACACACTGGGGGCTGGTGAAGCTTAGAGCAGTGCCAGAGACATTTTGCCATAGCAGAAGTGATATATAATTTGATATTTAATTCCTTCATTCAGTTGGTATATATATAAGGCAATACTCCAGTTAACTCATCATTGTCTTTATGTCATAGTGGTATACAGTGTAGACATGGATCATAATAAACAGTAATTTCTGGATTTACCATATTTGTATTTTAATATTAACAGTCATGTTGAGTCTTTGTGAGTTGACAGAAAAATGCCACAGTGAGCATGAGAACATTCTCAGCTCACAGAAGCAGTAAAACTCTTGGCACATCCTTTGTATGTGACAAGATGGATTCCTTTGATCTTTCAGTCACACGTATGCGGCTCCAATTACAAGATAATGGAGTGATACTTATAAAAGATCAGGTGTAAAGTGTGCGCATGTGCTGAATCGTATCAATTAGTGGATGGGTCACTTAACATTGTGTGCTACCACATGGATTTCATTTTGCCCCCAAAATTTCATTCCAGTCATTTCTCATTATTCTTTATTCTTTGTTATCCATTCAGTATAGAGGATAGGACACTAGACTTCCTCTTGAATTCCCAGTGTCCTTCCTGCCTCCCTCAGTAACTGTGTGTCCTGGACTTATTAACCCGGGAACATCCAGAGTTCCTTTGTCTTGCTGTTTTCTATACCCAAGGGGGCTGCAAGTGGAGGGGGCAGCTATTGTCATTCACTGTATGCCATGCGCAAGTCTGCCCTTGATCCCTCGCTTTGAAATGGAGTGCTAGAGGAAGAGAGAGTAACCAGACTCGAGCAATACTGGACTTTCTTTCTCGCCTTCTCTCCCTTTGTATTAGTTATTACAGAGTAATGAAAAGCTTCATGTTTATAAGTGTTCCATAAAATATGTTTCATTTGATCATGGTAAGCCAATGTAAACACAAAGTAAAGAATTACTCCTAAATTTGTTTATCATCTTCAATCCATTTTAATACCTTGCTTTGATATGTAATCTGTTGCGAATGTAACTTGTCAATAGAGGGCGCTATTTGCCAGTCAGTGCTACACTGCCAACAGGCCATCCCTCAGAAAACTAGTGCCAGGCTGGAGACAAGAGCAATAAAGGTCTCACCTCATTATCAAGAACACAGTCACATCACAGGCCTCTGCCAGGTGGGGTGTGAGGGGGATTGAAGATAATCTGGAGAAGATAGCTGTACTGACACCCCTCACCTGGTAAAATTGAAAAATGTCTTTGCTGTAGGGGCTTTGATTTTGCTATAAGTTCTCTGATGTTTAATTCATCTTCTCATACAACTTCTCCTACATCAGAGCTGGAGACTTCTGACATGCTATTATATGTCCATGTATGAACTATAATAAATTAGTATGCAAGTGTTGCAAGCCCTGAATTCTAAATCCCTCTTCACTGACATAGACTTTAGGTCAGACTTTATGAGGAGTAATTACTTTGAGACCATTTTCTTTTAGACGCTGGCAAAGTGCTAAAAGGGACCTGGGCTTCCAGCAGCTGGTGCTCTCCTATCTTCTCATGCACAACCAATAAATCAATATCAAATCTGTCAGGAGGCCAGATGGCCTCCCTCCAGAGCCTCGACATAGTGGGTCACAGTCTTCTCAAAGCCAGCATGGCTACTGTAAGACAGACCTAAAGAGAGGAGCCTTTGAAGGGTTAGATATTCAACAAGTAGGCTATGAATGACAAAAGAGGACAAATAAGCTGTTACGACTCAGGTCAGATCAGTGTTTGTGTTTCTCTGTACATCAAAGGCTGAAGACTGTTTGATATGCGGCCCCCACACCTTGATCCAGAGCCAGGACAGGTAATGGGGTGGAGCAGTCCATTGAGTAACCAGGAGGGGGGCTTGTAGAGTCCTCCTCTAAAGTCTTGCCATAGGGCACTCGGCTGAGACAAAGAATCTTTTAGTGCATCTGACTCCCTATGGAGTTGTCGGCCCCATCAAACCATGAGCATCTTCATCTTGTGGCTTTAGCCCATGCCAGGACCTAATCAGCCTTTCTGAGGTCCTTATAGGGCTCATCATAGAAATCATAAGTGAATGTTTCATCTAATTGCAGTTATTGAATTTAAAAGTAACTAACAGTCCTCTAAAAAAGATTAGATAGCATAAATATTTCTGTGCAGATTATATAATGAGCCTTCAATATATTAAAAAACCTTAAACTTTGACTCTATTACCTGTAACTTTATATTAAACCTAATCTAAGTTTGTAACCTACAAATTCTCAGGGTTTTCTGTTACCATTGCCACTTTTTACTATGCTTTAATACTTAATTTAAATTCGATTTGCTTGTTAAATTAACAGCATATAATATGAGTTTATAAATTTAAATTACTGAATAAAACTAACGTAAAACATATTGGTTAATTAAGAAGGTACAGAGTAGCATTCAGTAGGGTTTAACACACATGATGTAACAATTAAAAAAAACAGGAAAGTCAAACAGTAGTTTGACTGAATGGCTGTTCACAGGCCAGTGTGAAATGCCAGCTCTATGGTGAGGTGTGACTATGGAAGAAAGGGGGCAGCCCTGGCCTTTGTATAAGTCCCAGGCTAAATGTGTGGCCACTATTGTCCAGGCACGACCGCCTGGCCTCTCAGTCTCACTCTTCCACAGCTTTGTCCAAAGCTGCATGACCACTTCCTTAACCCAGGTCAGGACAAGGTCGTGACTTTGGCAACTTACCCCAGACCGTCTGCGCATACTTAAACACATAAATGTTCAGTCAGCCTGACTTTGAATTACACTTAAGGAGGATGCTAATGAATCAAAACAAAGTCAAAAAAGGAAAAAAATGACAAATTAACAAGAGAAAAAGAAACAAAATATTAAATACTGTTAGAGTTTGGAGACGGATTTGGCTTAAATGTAAACAATTACAGCACATAAAAAAGAAGAAAGAGAAGGTGGTTGAAAGTATTACACAATAAATTAAAAATCAATATGAATCACTTCACAGAGCAAGACACCATCTTACAGCCAACATAACATGCTCAGATTTACAATGTTGAATTAAGCCCCCACTTAACCCTAATGGGCTCTTCTATGTAGCTGTTAAGACACAGGTCAGGCCTCTTTCTCCTGTTCCAAGGCCTTATTGGACTGTGAAGAATGAAGCCATGAAACGTCTTTCTGTTGATAAGAAGAGGAAGGGCTATAGAGCCTAAAGGCATGGTATACACAGCGTGGGTACTTTGATGAGGTCCGAGTGAAGGAGGGGAGATATACCGGCTGATAAAGATCACCATGGCTCTTTGATCTTTAAGGAGCTGATAAGATGTTACCGAGTGGCATGCTGGGTGGACAAGCAGGCCCACATGACAGGTACAAACAAGCAAACACAGCCCCAGAGGTGATGTCTTAAAGGGGTCCAGATAGCTACATAGGAGGAATGGCAGATGGGCAATTAGCCAGCCTGCTTTGTTGTGAACTGGAGTGAAAAGTTAACATAGGACACTTGCCTCACTGAGCAAAGTACTTAAGACTTATATTAGATACGTTATGCATGAGACAAAAACATTATTTATGACTTAGAAGCAGAGAAGACCATGTTTCATTTACCTGATTACGAAAACAGGGACTAATATACCTTTAAAAGGCCAGATCACACTGTCAGGAATGTCCATGGTAGAATAATCCAACTTCTAAACAAGTGGTAACACCGCAGTTAACAATTTTAGGTTGTAAAAATGTTTCCCTAATGTTTCCATCAGTAACAAAAATGTTGAAAAGTTTATTTTGAATGTTCTAGAAACATTCAAAACATCCAGTTTTGTAGTCGCTGTATTAACATTATTGCCTGGTTATAATCATTTTATTCAAATATTTTTTATTCTGTAATGTTTTTAAAATGTTCCACTAACAACTTAAGAATAACATTTTTGATATATAATACATAACATTAAAAAATTCTACTAAAACTACTGCAAGAACGTTTATTGATAACTTTCAAAGAACTTTTAGGGAACATTAGCCAATGTTCTGAAAACGTTCCGTGTTAGCTGGAACGCTGTGCCTAACCAAATCAAATGTAGATTCAATTTATTAAAATTTGACACAGATAATGACTGAAGACTGTAAAGTGAAGCTTGAATGTCAAATAAAGCATGGGGGGGGGACGTCTGCGGCTGCATGCTCCCTAGTTACTGATTTAGGGACTGCATGTGGATGCCAGACAGAGCCTAAAGTTGGGGGTGCATGCTGCAGCCTGAAACAGATGCCTGGCTGTCTGGCCAGAGGGGGGGTGGGTCATATTGCATGAGATGGGGGAACTGCGTGAGGAGTTAATGTGCTTCAATTTGCCTTCCTAGCAACAGAGCTGCAATGTTCACTGCACCTGCACCAGATACGTATAAGTGTGCAGGGCCATATAAATATATTTAACGTAATTATGTATATTGGCTTGCACACATTTAACTGTTACAGCAAAAAATGTTTGCAAATTACATCTAATTTGCTAATTAAAGTGGCAATCGTAATTTTTGCCTCTCTATAGCCATCTCTGTTTAAAACATAAAATTGCAGGTTATTTTACATACTTTTCTTTAGGTATGGGAAAGCCCAAATCAAACTCAAAGCAATCCTTCTTGCAATCCACATTAAGACTTTATATCAACACATTAACAAGAAAGAACTCTGGACTAGCTTAAATATATTGTTTTGTAAGTGTATGACAATCTATCAAACACACAAATGTACTTCTACACTGATCTGTGTGATTCCTGTTCATGGGCCACAGAGACAGATAATTAAAAGAATTAAGATAGATCCTTCATTGTCAGTTCACTCCTACAGACATCAAAAGACACACATGGTGAGTGTACAGCTGGCCTGCTGGTGTGACTTTCTTCTGTCTCTGTGCTGTTTGTGTTGAGGATGTTTACAGATCCCAGGAAAGACAAACAGGTTCTTTCTTATTTGTGGGAGTTGTGCTCAAACAGACGAGCCGGTAAGACTGATTCAGCAAATGGGACGGTCTGTTACTCAATGTTACTAGTGTTTAGTTATGTTTCTCTTGTCCTTTCATGTTAGCCATGTCTTCATACAGACTTTCCTGTCAATTCTCAGGGTCACCCAGAATGTTTAGGATGTGACCTTGAATAATGCAATCTTGCTGCTGATGCTTTAAATTTATTGATGTTTTAATGCACGTTTAATGTATTGGATTGTACCAATATCAGCATATGTTGGATTTTGATTCTTTCTGTAAAGGCTATAAATGTCAATTAGCTAAGTAGGATTCTACATAATTGTTAAAATGTTATAAAATGTTATACACTAAATCCTGATGACAGACCACAGACTTGTACTCGCTATTCATTGAGTGTAAACATCTGGGGACAACTAGACAAATGTGGCACTTGCACAGCTGTGCTGAAAGGCTAGTTAATTTTTATTAACCTTTTATACTTGGCGATATTTGTACATTACTGTGGAATAGTAAGTCACAAAAACCGGCTAGACAACTATACTCACATTAGCTCCCAAGCTCACATAACAACATTCTGTGACAGTGACAGTTATGAACATTTGCATTTAATTAGCAAATGCTTTTATTCAAAGACACTTACAAATAGCGAGTGACTTACAAGTCACTTCAAAATCAGTGGTATTGTTTTTCATAATGTTATAGTATAGTATAACCAGCCTGCTTGTTAATAAATATAATACAATAACATATATAATAAAACATAATATAATAAAACACATTCATTTTAAAAGTGTGTGCAAGTAATAATGGTCACTTCTCAGTACAGTATTTTGAAGCATGTACATCTTTCTAAACCCAACAGAGACACTAGTCTAGTTGAGCAGTGATTGGTTTAATCAGCAATAGTCATTGTCTGGACTTACAGGGGTATAAATCACACGGGGAACAAGCCACAGCGGAGATTTTATGAGGGGTCAGACTTTCCTCGCATCCTGCAGGGGGTAGAAGCTGACACTGTTCAAGCTCCAAAGACCTTTTAACTGGAAAGATCACAAACAAAGAATTATTACTTTATTGGACATCATTTAAAGAGCTATTTTCCACTCTGTAAAAGGAGAAATCACAGCACAAGGGCTATTGACTTAAAGTTAGAAAATATATATCCTAAAATATAGTTATTGTATGAGGTTGCTTTTGAAATACAACCTCCTGCTGGGTTATTTTGAGTTGCACATTTAATAAAACTGTTTGTGGATTGCAGCAAAGGTCATTGCAATTAATCTGTTAATTATGCAACCATAAAATAATTATCCACATGAATTGTTTGAATGACACTTAACAGTTGAACAAGTGCATTATACTAAGTTAATGATGCCATGTAAGAGTGTTTTTCTTATTTGTCAAATCAAACTTCTTACAGCATCTAATGATTTGCTCGTGTTTTGCTTTACACAAACCATTCACACTACTCTAAAAACATTTGGACACAATATTTATAAATGCAGTAATACAGAAGACAAACAAGAAGACAAAAAACAAACAATATTTATTGTTCAAGTCAATTTCTTAAAAGACACATACCTTAAAGTCTTGGCTACATAAAAGCTATTAGATAAGTGTAATTTAGATTTGTGTAATTTTGTGTAGTTTGTGTAATTGAGAAATTATACAGTTCACTGAACGCACACTGATCTTTGGTCCCTGTCATGAAGGCATGTGGTCACAATGTATGAGGTAAGTTGTCACAACACAGAAAAATAATATATTTATATATGTGTATGTGTGTGTGTGTGTGTACGTTTAAGGTAACTTTTTTCTGTTTACTTGTTTACACAACAGCTACAGCAAAAATAAAGTTTATATTGAAATTTCACAATTCACACAAACATTCTAATACATGATGGTTTCAAACTTGGTGTTTCCATCCTAAACCAACACAGAAAACCACTGCTAGAGTAAAGACACATTTATGTAACAGGACCTTTGACCAAACCTTATATATAGTAGCACACAGCCAATGCATCAACTTCTACGTGTGTTAAATATGCCTCTGACGTCTGCCAGTTATTCTGCACCACCGGCTGGTAATTTAACTTTTAGTGCATTGTATAAGGTTACAGACATACATTATCTTGACTTTACAGGTTAAAGTTTTAGGGGGTTTTTTTTAGGTCTCCTCTGCACCTGCACGCCTCGAGTCTGAAGGTGATTTCATTTCAATGGTACCTGCGCAACTTCCTGTGAAAGCGTCAGCTCCTGTACTTGTTTGCGTGAAATGATTGCGGTGTAATCATACCTGGTTGTTAGACCAAGAGAAAGGAAATGACGATCTCTTAATGTTTTGTCTTTCAGACTAAGCCAGTACGATTTATGTTTTTATTTCCATTATTTCTTCGTTTTATCACTTCCGGAAGATCTGCACAGGTAAGACGAGTTTCGGTCTCGAGCGCGAAGTATCTCACGAGTTTCTTCTTACATGATGTACATTGATGTGAAATTGTGCGCTTTCACTTCATCCTGCTGCTTATTTGATCGTGTTATTATCGCAGAAAACATGGAGGTAGATGAAACAACGACACTGCGAAGGTTACGCCGTTTCTGCCTCATAGTCACTTGGTAGGGCGCATTGTAGGTGTTTTTCTGGAGGCTTGCGGGCGGATGTTACGGAGATAAAGTAAACAGGTAGAGTTACATGGAGAAACAAATGAGTTGTTTGTGTCGTTTACTGAAACTGTACGATTCAAGATCATTTGGTTGACCAGGTTTCCATCGGTTTCTACTGTCAGCTGATTGATGAATGATTTATGGCTTCTTTCTCGTGTGTCACATCTACCTGCAGCAACGTGCGTATGTCAGACCCTTCAAAAGGTTAAAGCCATTCGTGTAATGATAGATCGATGATATGGGTTAGTTTAACAGAAATGTATTTCTATAAAGATTTTAAAGGATACGGTAAATATTGTGAGTTTAGTCCGTAAAAACTGGCTGAGAAGGTGGAGTCCAATTTCAGAATACACTGAAGCAGGTTTACGAAGCTAAGCAAATCTAATCCCCCTTTGTGTCCTGTTTTGCTTTTTGTTGGTTTTTTATGTTGCCCTTCTTTTCTTAAAAGTGTTTGACATTTGTATTGAAAATGCATAAACGTATGGATGTGATCTGTTGTTCTGCTGAAGGTCAGACATGCTTGGTTTTTTTTTTTGTTAAAGACCTGAAATGCTGATCTGAGGCAATGCATGTATGGATTAGTGAAGTAAAGATAAATATTAAACAGTTTTTCTTGTTGACATGACGTTGAAGAAACACCCCAGGTAAACACAGCAGTATACTGGCATACTTTCCCAACGAAGTCATCCTGTCTGGGCCGTGGCATTGCCCATGTATTTATTCTGTAAGGGTGTGGTAGAGCTAATGATTCATGGCCCCTGGTAGCTGGTAGGTGAGAGTGTTTCAGCTTGCTTTTCTCATCATCTCTGAGTTACCATTTGTTCTGTGAGCAGTGGACTAGTGCTAATTTATGACATCAACAGCCTGGTAATATTGACCTGTCACTTTAAACATCTGGAAAGACAATACAGATCTGGAAACAGTCTATTCGGTAATATACAAACTGGTAAGTGACATATTATTTACTCAGGGAGTTTGTTGAGTTTTGTAATGGAGTTCAGCCTTAAGATGTGAGAGGAGAGCTTGACAGCTTGAGTGTTGGGTGACTCCATCTGTTTTATCCAGTCCGTGTTGAAATGACACTAGCAAAACAAATCACTGTGGTGAACATTACTTTTACCCAAACCAATATTTAAACTAGTCCTGCGCCATTTATGCTGTTGAAAATCTCATATGCGTACAACTGAAGGAGGAACCTGTGCCATATCTTGGAACAACAATAGAAAACAAGAATGGAAACTTGAAGATGTGTTCTTTTAATCTGGGCAAGAAAGAAACCACCCAGGGCACCTTAGCAACCATATGGTAATAGCCTAGCAATGACCATGCCCTAGCACACATGCAATCTCCATTGTCTTTAAAATATGTTTTTATTAAAGAGAACAATGTTCAAAGGAATTACTTATTTGGTCCATGTAATACAAAAGGTCCATGTAACTTTGAATGTATTTTGTACGTTTAGTTTAGGTTTGTCATTTTTTCAGATTTGTTCACTGGTTCTGTGTAAATTATTGAGCTCACAGGGCCATGTTTGTTACAGTTATCAGTAGAATATTGAAAGGGCAGTCAGAGAGAAAAAGAATGTCCTGCTTGACCTCGGATGACACACACACACACACACACACACACACACACACACACACACACACACACACAGCATGTTGTGTAATTGGTTAGAGGTTGAGATTGGTTCTTAGAAAGCTCTGCCTGCACTAGCCTCATATCAGCAGTCTTCCTTCGTTACATGAATACACACTCACTGTCAACCCCTCCTCCTGGGTCGATGGTCGACGCTGCCAGACTGTGAACGTTTCTCCATTCTGTTGAACTCCCCTTTAACTGAATGTCCTTGCACACACACACACACACACACACACACACACACACACACACACACACACACTGTCCCTTGTTGAGATGCTGGGCTCTGGTTTCAGTCAGGCTGAAGGCGGCCAGCGCAGCTGTTGGGCTTGAGTTTCTTGTTTTTATGCAGTGGCTTCTGGGAGTCTGGCTGTGCTTTCACTAGAGGTGGGTTGAAATAATGATTTACTACCTCATGTATATGGGAGACATGTTTTTGTTGCTGATCCCTTGTGCCAGTTTTATAAAGTTATAAATTACATTTTGAACTAATTTTACTATAAACACGTGAATACAAACATTGTTTTAATTGTTGCAGAGTCTCTTTGAATGGAATGTTCTGTGTGGTATTATTATTATTATGGCATTGTAGAACTATGAATTAATGTGATAGGGAGTTTCTTGTGTGGAATGTAGGGTTATGCTACACAAAGTTCCATTGTGTGTGGAATTAGCAAAGATTATGTACTCATGGGGTTGATTGGCCATAAAGTCAAGTTAGTAACAACTAGGCAGTCGTTTCTATACCATTAATTCTATACCTCAAATAGTTCTTACTATTTCCTAGAATAGAACCTTTGTTCCCCTGTTAGGTGAGTTCTTTCTGTTCCTGTCATGTCACGAAGCTTAACCTGTTTAATGACTTGAACAGCGATAGTTATCCAAACTCAGATTCCTGTTGTGAAGGAAACTCGTGGAAAGGATACAGCTGCAGCCCTCTCCCCATATTGTTGCTGTTAAGTGAATCCATGTCATTTCCTGTCCAGTCGGCATGAGCCAAAAAAAGATTGCCTGACGTGAGCCTCAGTTTTTCTTTGTTCTCTTTTCCAGCAGAAACGTGGAATATTTAGATGAAGCAGTTTGTGGTTTGTTGTCTCTCTGGATTGCAAATATTTGACTGTTCCAACCTGATGAGGCTCAAGTTGTGTTTGGAGGGATAAGCTCTCATCTCTTGCCCTGTGACGTTCAGCATCGCCCCTCGAGTCTTAGGCTATGATGGAGCCCAAGGCGTCTCTGCTGGCGGGTGCTGTAACATGGATGCGGGTGTGCAAGGAATGCGGACAGTGTCATGAAGTTCAGGAAAGTCATCTGTATGAATACCAGGATGAAGTGGATGAGGAGTTGATTTGCCACATTTGCCTGCAGCCTCTGCTGCAGCCCATGGACACGCCATGCAGCCACACGTACTGCTTCCAGTGCCTCAGCAACTTCCTGCATGATCAGGACTTCTGCCCTGTGGACCGCCAGCGTCTTCAGCTGCAACAGTGCCGTCCCTCCAGCCTGCTGGTGCGCAACCTGCTGGACAAACTCAGCGTGTTGTGCCCATTCCACAGCGACTGCCAGCAGAGCATGCAGCGCTGTGAGCTGCAGCCCCATCTGCACAACAGGTTAGTGCGTGCCATATCGCAACTTTTGATGGAATTCAAAACAAGTAACTGGAATAGTATTTACATATTACCAGGGATAGTGTTGTTGATTGGTGTGATATGGAGTCATGTTGTTGCATGTGGAAACGATTCAAGTTATTCATTAGTGAGTGGTTAAATCTAAATCAGTGTACAATAGATAAACACATAGGTAAGGCATGTTTGCATGTTAATGTTTGTCAAATCCAACAACACAACTAAATGCACGAATGCATGTACCTAGTATTCAAGACACTCCAAATAATGAAATGCAAGCATTACAATAGTAATTGTAAGAGTTGCTCAAAAATTCATGGAATTCCACTTATCCAGGTTTCATGTAAACAGAGACATTTGAGGGAGCAAAGCTGGATTAAATAGATGTGAGTGGACTGTATAATGGAGAGGGGGGTGTGACTCCTGCAAGAACTGCTTGAGGTTTCTTTTACTGTACATTATGGAGTTAATTAGGAATCACATGAATGATTACCATAAAATGTCTGCAGTTCTGACTGGTTACCACCTGCTAAACATATTTCAGTAAAACCAGTGAGTTAATCCAAGCAGGTCTCCTCACAAACGTCATATTGTATAGACTTATATAAGATGTAATGCAATACATTTATATAGAAATGATCGTGGTTATATCCAGAATAATGATCCATTGCCACAGCGTTCATCACCCTTGCATGGGTTTTCCTTGTGGCGTGTGATATGTTTGTCTTCTGTGATGTAACAGTTGGGTCTGAAGGTTGTTTAGCCAGGCAGGAGCAGCTCAGTGTAAACACAGAAAGAGCAGCTGTACAGGCTTCCAGGATGGAGAGGGAGATGTTGACCTGGTGAGATCCTGGCTGATCTGTTCCATCTCCATCCCTGCAATGCAGCAATAACGCCTCTTTATCTGCTCATCTGCATAGGTCCTTTTCTCTTGTGCTGAAAATACCCCAAACCTGATTGTTCATGTAGAACTAAGAGCTGATAACTAAATGGAAACCTAAAGCTTTGAACTAAAATGATTAAACATTGACTTGTTTTTTGCTGCTGTTTTCTGCTGGCTATCTGAATATAGCAGCGCCAGAGCAGCAGTCAGCATTAATGCGTGTGTAGGATATTTTTAGTTACCACTAGTGCAATTTGGTAATGAAAGTTTTGTAGGTTACTGAACAGTAGACCAGTAAGTAAAATTGCACAAGTTCTCCCTGGCTCACCATGCTTTCTCTCTCTCTCTCTCTCTCTCAGATGTCCTGCATTCAGGCGGCTACGAGAAGAGGCGGAGAAAAAGAAGAGACCCTCCTGGAATAAGTTAAAGGGAAGCAAATCCGATGGAGATTTAACTGATGCCAAATCCACCCCAACAATCACACGCACAGCTCAACCTGCTGGACCCTCAGAACCGGGCTTGATCAACCCTGGCTATGATGAGGGTGAAGATGGTAGAGTATCTCTTTCTGTTTCTCTTGTACCTTATTTATGGTAACCAGCCTCAAGAATATTTATCTTATAATATTACACAACCCTCTAAAACTCTAGGTTTTCAATCTGAGTGTCCTTGGACTGATATACAGAACTCTATTTCACATGCATATATTTTATAGTTTATTTCTAAATGTGGTTATATAGTTTGAATAAATGGCATGTTTTATTGGGTGATGCAGTTGATTCTGTAGAGTGTAGAATTTAACAAATGTAATTCTCTTCTGTCTGACAATTTTCAGCATTTCTTAAACATTAAATAAGGTTAGTGGGATGTTGAGTTGGCAGACAGTGGAGTCGAGGGGTCCCTGGATCAAAAAAGCTTAAAAAAATGAATTAAATCAAAAAAACCTTGACAAATGAGACTCATGATTGTGATATTCCCTGTTTGATTAAATTTGGGATTGGTTACACGTTTCCGATTAAAAATGTATTTGTTTAAAAACACTCTTCTCTGTACTGTATCACAATATGCCATCTGGTCAAGACTGGATTCAGAAGTGTTTATTTGCGTTATTGTTGTAAGATGTTGTTGGTTTGTGGTAGCTCAGGAGGGAAGGTGAGAAGAGTGTAACACGGTCGGTGAAAAGCAGAGGAAATTGATTTGCAGCTGTGTTTACTTTTAAGTAAACCAAAACAGAGAGAATCTTTGGTGTTGCTGTTTCTTTTGTGGGTAGGTGTGTTAGAAGTACCAGGATGTTATTAATGTCACAGATAAATACACTACAGCATTAGAACAAACAATCCTTAACATGTCGCTGTCTGAAAGCATGTCTCATTGAGATTCACTATGACCCATATCTGCTTAAAGCTGGAAATCTCCTGAGGGGAGTCTGGACCTACAGTCTGGATGAATGAATGTGCTGTTAATCATAACAAAGTTACCTAGCAACCAACTTGTTATCTCAAGGGAATATGACATCATATATTCCATGCTTCCCAACATAAATTAGTCATTTCATAAGGAAAAATTCCAGGTCTACCACTGTTCCAATACCTAACAGTTGGAATTTAAGTATGTTTTGGGTATAAAATTTTCCTGATGATGAGTTCCTGATGATTTCCTAATGATTTCCCAGGCACCCCTCTGAGGTCCAGTCTTGTGGCAGAGGCCACCGTGGTGGAACTGATTCGGGAGGATCCGGAGGAGGAATTGGGATTGCGAATAGTGGGAGGGAAGGACACACCCTTGGGAAACATCGTCATACAGGAGATAGTGCGTGATTCCCTGGCTGCTCGGGATGGCAAGCTGGCCCCAGGAGATCACATTCTGGAGGTGAGGCACACCTCATATTTGTTTGTCTGTCTTGGATGATCAGTCTAGACAGTTTAAACCCACGGAATGCATCTCACAGGTCTTTTCATACAGTTCTGTTGTCAGTATACATACCCCAGCATCCATGTTTACATTTTAGTCATACCCCGTCATAAAGGTCACATATATTGGGAATGTTCCACTGTTTGGCACATCATTGATCATGAAAAGATGCAACAGTTCACTAATCGAATTCTTTCTTCACGGGCTCCAACGGTTTATATTTAGCTTTATTTTGCATGATTGTTTGTTTGGTTTCAGAATGGTTATAGAATGGCTCAACCTGTACTTCTCAGGTTGAATTTGAACTTCATGGGCTTCTGTAAACATTAATATATTAAGGTACAGCTTTCATTTCATGCAGATCTGGTGTTGTTTTAGAGGACAAAGCAGTGTAAAAACAGCATTTTCCCATCTCCACTATAAACAGCTGAAAAGTTATGTTAGTTCAAACACTTATTAAATAAGTGCATTCATAATATTAGTTTAATATACAGTCCCACTCAGTTTTTTATGTCTATTTAATTGTAACCCTTCAAATTAAAATAGTGGATGTTTATAATTCTCTCCATTATGATGGCACAATCTTGTGGGAGCAAGGTTTAAAATTTCCTAGAGTAAGTCATTGCTTATGTTTTTAATCATTTCCTTATTATTCGCTAGTGTACTGTAAAAAACTATAAACCTTATGACAATCTGCAGCATCCCAGATTGCATCGGCTTCTTTGACTTCTTTGAAAGAGCTGTTGCCCTGTGGATGGTTCAGATATCATATTTCTTGAAACGGGATCTCTCTTTTCTTTTCTGGTTCAGCACTGCATTGATTGGCATAAGAAGGTATTTTCAGTCCAACGCATTATTAATTTCAACTGCATTATTTTAGAATCTCCTAATATGCTGCTCTGTAGAGAACAGAAAGTACTTTTTGGATTTTAAAATACATAAGGTTACACATTAATCCCAGTTTTCCTCAGGAGGAAATTTGCTTTCCACATCATAAAGCAAGATTAGGCTACCTGCCTTCACTGATCTTTACAGCACAAGATCTTCATATGCATTAGGTGTACTGAAATCAACAGTGTGGGTCATTTCTATCTGCAGGTGAATGATGTCAGTTTGACATCCATACCCCACAGTCGTGCTATCTCTGTCCTGAAACGGTCAGGATCTCGTCTCAGGCTAACCGTCATGCAGGAGAAGGGCTTCAAACCCCGGACGGAACATATAACGCAATCCTCAGCTTCTCCTCCGACACAGCCAGCTAATCCTAACCAGAACCACGGCACTATCATCCAGGTCACCCTGGTAAAACGTGAGCACTCCGAGCCACTCGGCATCAAACTCATCCGAAAGTCTGAGGAGCCCGGAGTCTTCATCCTGGACCTGCTGCCTGGAGGCCTGGCTGCCAAAGATGGCAAGCTGAGGAACAATGACAAAGTGCTGGGCATTAATGGACACGATTTGAGACGTGGCACCCCAGAGAGTGCAGCTCAGATCATACAGGTATGGAAAAAGCAGAGGGACAGGCTCAGAAGTACTGTGAGATATCTACCCACTAAAAAACAGTTGATTTAATCTCCAGCACAAGCTGATTATTGAACATGCACTGGCAGGATATTTGAAGTGATTGGTTTGCTATCTGTTATGTGTGTGGTAGGCAAGTGAAATGCGGGTGAACTTTGCAGTAATGAGGCTTCCTGATCTCTCTGAGGAGGAGGGTGAGGGACAGAGCAGAGGGGCCAGGAGGGCCCCTGAACCACAGTACTTTAGACGACCCTCCACATACATGAAGGTAAGGAAGCATACTTTACAGACTGTAAATGGAAAAATCTGTAATGGAAAAAAATAGTTCAAGCTGTGGCTTAATGGTTAGTACACATGCTCTGACATGTTGAGCTGTGGTGTTCTATCAATTTATCTTTTATCAATCAGTAAAAAATAAAGTGGAACAAAAATCATGTACAATAAATATGCATGAATATATGCAGGTATGAATAGATTTATAAAGGGAATTGCAGATAAAGTTAGGGTCATGTACAAGATGCACAGCTGGATTGCATGTTTCATAGACTCCGCTGCTCTAGTCAAAGCCTGCATGTGTGTGCAAGGTGACCTTTCACCCTGAGACCAGTCACACCCTGCTTTTGTGACACTTCCTTACCAGCTGAAGGCACAGGCCGCAAATACAAGCTGGATAGTGGGAGATGAAAGCAGATGGCCCCCTCTCTCTCTGGTACTCGTCCCTGATCAAAAGGACTGGGGTGCTGTTCTCTGAGCTTCTACGGCCACTGTGTTTGTTTGTAGCTGGGGATCAAAGCTGGTGACAGTTAGCTTTCACCTGTGGAGATGAAGCCTTAACTCATGCTGAGAGGAAGGGCCACCCTGCTGAGTAGGAAGAGTCTGCCACTCCCCCTCTGGAGGTTTGGAGACTCCGGTAAAACTACGGTGAAAATCTATGAGTTAAGATGGCAGCGCATCAGCCGCTGCTCATACATTAACGCATCTTTCTGCTTTGCAGCAGGATCTGAGATGTTTGTTTTTACAAATGTTTTCACCGCAGGAGTCAGGCACATGTCTCAAGCTTTCACTATCTGCCCATCCCCCAGGACCTCAGAACAGAAAGTTACTTTTCTAAGAATGCAATAAACCAATGGCAGAGTCAATAATTAAAGATATAGATCACCCAAAAACAAATTCTGTGATTTACTCACCCTTGTGCCATCCCAGGTGTACCTCCTTGGTTGCATATTTAAGTGGTGAATGTGTTTTGTTTTGATTTGACATCAAACATTTTTGCTATATAGATAGAGATCTGTTCTGGCATGTACATGATTTGGGAGTAAGGAAATTTTCATTTGTAAAGTTGCAGGTATTAGTCGTATTACGGTAAATTGATGGTATTAGTCATATTAAGGTAAAGTTCATTGTTGAGTCACCAGTTCCCAGACAAGGTGTGGAACTTTCTAGTCCATCATCACAAGAGGAGCAGATAATATGAAAGAATGTATTATTTATTATTCAGTCCAAGCACACAAATAAAATCCAGATTCAAGTTAATGTTTTAATTCCAAAACCCTTGCTGGGATGACCTGATTGGGTTCTGCCTTCCTCCTTATAATAACTAATCTAGGCAGGTAGTAACACAGGCTATGGTAAAGAAAGTAAAAATAATGTAATGACTATACCATTGTTTTATACCAAGGGGTTTGAAGCATATGTGTTATCTGAATCAGGAGCCACTATGTGGGTTCTCCAGTAAAGAGAAGACAGTGAGTCTCAAGAAGGAGCCACGGCTTTCTCTAGGCATCACCATCGCAGGCGGGAGAGACTGTCACAGTCGCTTGCCTGTCTACATCACTAGCGTGCAGCCAGTGGGCTGCCTGCACAGAGATGGCAACATCAAAACAGGTCTGAATTCTCTCATTCTCCTTAATGTCCTGTGTTTTCATACTTTAAATATCTTTGTGTGCATTATGCACAATACTATGTCTCAGATGCTTCTATAACTGTGTTGTCATGGCGATGGCTGCACAGGTGATGTGTTGCTGAGTATAAATGGTATTGACCTGACCCAGTTGACCTACAATGAGGCAGTGACCGTCCTGAAGGCTCAGACCGCTCAGAGTACAGTGACATTGCGAGCCATCCGGACCTTCTGCGATGAGGAAGAACAGGATGAAGAATCCAGCAGCGAAGACATGGACACACAGGAGGGCTCCAAAGAGGATGACATTAACTGGGTTCCTCTCTGGACCCGATGGCTGGGTCTGCCCAGGTTGGTGGGCTGTATTGAGAATAGCATTATTAAATATTGGAACCAAAGATTAATGCCTCATGTAGGTTATAATGTAGATTATTAAATATTGGAACCAAAGATTAATGCCTCATCTCTCATTTATGACTTAAAGAGACATTCACCCAAAAATAAAATTCCTCCATTCCTACATTTACTCACCCTCATGTCATTCTAAACAAGCCACCATGGCAGCCATTGACTTCCAGTGTATGGGCACAAAATCACAGAGACATTTATTTTTCTCAGAGACAAAATATCTTGACATAAATACCAAAAAAAGACCACAAAAAAAGTCTTACAGATTTGAAATAAAATGAGTGTGAATGAATGATGGAAAGGTCTTCATATATTTTTAGTCGTGAGGTTTTATGGAGGCCAAATTCTAATTTGATAATCTTTCTCTGATCACAAGCTACATGCACTGGTGTCATGATATTCTGCTGATGAAGACCAACAGTGAGAGCTGGGGCTTCAGTATTGTCGGTGGATATGAGGAGACTCGTGGCCAGCAGCCCTTCTTTATTAAGACCATAGTGCCTGGAACACCAGCCCATTTTGACAGTCGCCTCAAGTGAGTCATCTTTCCTTTTAAACAGTATCACTTATACAGATCAAGGGACTCAAACTTTTCAGTGCTTTATTGAGACTCATGCTGTTTTGCAGGTGTGGCGATGAAATCGTGGCTGTAAATGGAGTCACTACAGTGGGCATGAATAACTCCTCCTTGATTCCAATGTTGAAGCTACAGAAGAATAAAGTGACGTTGACTGTGGTCTCTTGGCCGGGCAGTTTGGTTTAAAGACTGGTCTGCACTGTACCACTGTTGCTTGTTGTTCCACATGCTGGATTTTAATTTTATGCACAGTATCATTATTAGAGAACAAAATAGGCTAAATAATATTTTGTTGTTCTTTAAGACCAGGGTGTACTTAAATCAGGAACAATAGCTAACAATCACTGACCCATTGATTTA
The DNA here is from genome assembly GCA_036877525.1 of Chromobotia macracanthus. NCBI lineage: Eukaryota > Metazoa > Chordata > Actinopteri > Cypriniformes > Botiidae > Chromobotia > Chromobotia macracanthus. Next base: position 6,374,070 of record JAZGTH010000017.1, read on the forward strand.
AAAACATGCAGGAAGATTATTATTTAATCTCCTACACTCTAGGGGTTTTAGTGCTGCACAGGTGTATAATGTTCTTTGTTGAGCTGTAATGAAGCAAGATGCCGACTTAGTTCCCGTTCGAACACAAGTTTTAACCTTGAACCAGACTTTTGTCTGGGTCTGTTTTTAGACTGGAACTTTAAGACTCTTGATTTACTTATATAACCGGTAATAATCTTGTAGAAGGTTTATGATTTACTTCATGTGGTCAGTAATGTGGTAACACATATGAAGTTATTTTGACACCCATAGATTTACCCTGTTGTGTTCTGAGCATATTTACACTAGTGTTAAACTTTGTAGTTGGGCTATTAGTATGGACTGTTGTCTAAAACCACAGCTTGGCTTGTTTGTAAAAATGTATCTCGAGTGCCTTGCACAATAATATGTACAAACACACTATTCCACACCTGCCTTAATTGCATATATACCAAAAATGACATCTTAAGCCTTTCAGCATTTTCAACCGCTTATTTGAAAACTTTATAAAGTTTTTTTTTTGTAGATTTGTAAGTTTGACCTCTTTTTAATACATTTCAGTGAACTGATGTGCCCTTCTTGGAATAGCATGGCATAGCAATGGGAAAGGGTCGCTGTGACAACAGAATAAAGAGATTCTGTTCTATTTCATTGTCATTGTGGTGAGGCAGTGATTTAACAGTGTATTTTATTCCATTAGGTCTATTCTATTAGTTTATTTGATTCACCAAACAATTATTTACTTTCCTTATAAATAAAGCCTACACGTAATTCACAGGGGCTTACCAGTGAACACATGAGCTCCAGATCTGCTCTACCAAAACTGCAGTATGTAACATCAACATTTTAAATCTATGTGGATTTTGTTTTCCTGCAATGTTACTTTGTTACATAAGGACTAATACTAAAGACCCATATTTCACTCCCCATCAGATCTTATGTTATATCGTATGAAGCATTGAATTTCAATGTCTCTCAATGTTATATTCTAACAGCTATTGGGGAATTCCTTTGAAAAGTCACCAAGCACTTGCAGAGACAACTCTCAACCTGTGTACACGTTCTTCAGTGTCTTTGCTTGTCCTCTAGAGGGCATATAAAACCCAATATTGTAAATATCTGTATTGTCATGTCTGCATTCTTGCAAAACTGCTGCTAAATTAAAACCTGAGTTTAAAAAATAAACCCCCAAAGCAGCATTAAGTACAGCTGTTAGTATCTGTATTGGTCACGCTGTTACGTTTGTTCTTCACACTCTAATCAGTTCCCACCCAACGTTTATGTATATTAATGAATTAGTTCTGTCAGTTTTAATTTTTCAGTTTGGTCTTGTACCCATATATTGACATTGTAATAGTTTTAAATATTTATTGTACATAATTTTACTGTACTCCTTCGAACCTCAACATAAAATTATTCCCTTATGTTCTACAGCTGTAGAATATTAAACTTGAGCATCATTTTATCAGTGTTATGAAAATGTTTTTTTAAAGAATACCAGCGAAATTGATTTGATGTACAATCGATATCAGTTCAATTAAAATATAAATTCTCTTACATCTCAGTTCACCTCATAATTTCATGATTATTTTGCTCTATTTCCATGATTAAAAACTCATTTACCAATGAATTGTCATCAAATACAATAAATTCAAAATGAGCGCTATGAAAACAGCCAGTGGTTCAAAAACATCAAAATCAGGAATTTATTTAGGCCACCCATAGAATTAAGTAAGGACAAACATTTACAGGTACTTTAATAGAACCAGCAATGAGAGCAGATTCCTTCCTTCACATTAGATTGCTAGGCAAAGAATCGTTCTCCGAAATACAGCTCCCTCTCAAGATCCACATACAGAGGCACTCAACTAATGCAGTCTGTCTACAGATTATGGCGCAAAGATGTCACAGGGAAAGAAAACAAAAGAAGCGGTTTTAACCATTTCATTTACATTGCTGTGTTTGCAGTTAACCCAGAAACATAATGACAATGTACAACGTCCACGAATTGATTTAAAACAGACACTTCATGATAAAGCTGTACCTAAAGAACAAAAAAAACATGAAAAATACAGGGTACAAAATATGCATCAAAAACGAAAACATAACTAGGTAAATTTCACTTTGAAATGGATGACATTTTGTCACAAATTTTGCTTGACTGGCAAAGTCTTAAGTCACTATACCACTAATGACTTAATTATGTAATATCAAAAATTTCTAGGACATTAAGTGAAACTCTGTCCTTGTGTGCTCAGTGCAATTTTCAGCCCTAACTGAAGTGGCATCTTTTACATACATTTTATGGCTTTCTGGGTAAACAGGTCTGTATAAACTAAGTTACAGAGACACAGCTTATAAACAACTACGCTACAATAATACCTTGGCAAAAACCTAATTATCAGCTAAAATACATAATGTAAACATGGTATAGCACGCTGTACATCTTGTCCATGATATATACAAGTCAGTTTGACTTCCTCGTGTAGTAGACAATCACAAAAGTGCCAGAAAATCGTGGTGCTGACTGTTACTTTAAGCTAGCTCATCTCATTTAATTAATTTGCCTCACTAGTTTAAACGAGTCCCAAACTAGTCATTACACTCAAAACACACATCTGGATACTATACATACACTTCTGACTTAAAAAAGGGTTGTCCTAAGGTCTTATTCTGATCAATGATGCCATAATATAGTTTGTAGGGACAACCTGATGGCTCTTTGGGGTAAACACATTTTTAAACAGTATCATAGATTTGCTTTCTTTCCATCCCTCATATGTAACAAAACATCTCAGTGCAACACAACAGTTCCTCTACTACATCAGGAAATGTGCAAAATCTGCTCTAAAGCAAAGTGACAGTGTTGCGAATTCTACTGTACAAGGTTACTGGGAGAAGAGGTCTGAAACCCAGTAAAGACCCTCAATCCGACATATATACAAGGCACTAGAGAGGAACCAAGGGCCTTCCACCAGGATCCATCAGAAGACTTTCTAGTCAGGTCTAAATATAGGATATTTTGGTAAGAATTCTATAAGAATAACCTGTAGACAGAAAAATCACGGTCAAACAAGTATATTATTAGGCAGGGCTTATCTAAAGCTCAAAATATACTTTGCATACCTGATCTTTTAAACTAACCTAAAAACTAATCAAGAGCTGAGATTCATGACAATAGTGCTTTACAAATTTTATTTTATAAACATACAAAAGAAAATGAACATTTAATTATTTAACATATTTATTAGTATTAAATACAGGATTCTATCTTAACTTACATATTCCATCATGTTGTTGCTCTCACATTTTCTTCTGCTGAGTTTCCAGTGTAGCCCCAGCTGAAGAGGAGACACAGGAAGAGACACGTTAGACAAAGCCATGCAGTGGATCTTCAAAATGGACGCATACACTTCAGATGCTCAGACGCACTTTACGCCCAAGGGTCAGCCGGGGTCAAGCATGGCCAGTGCTTAGAGGAGTTTCCTTAATGTGTCTGCACCGCTACTGGCTGTCAAGACACTACAAAATGAACGTGCCTTTTTACTGCTGACCTTTTCATAGTCTGGTCAGCTTCTGCACTATATCAATGGACCAGACAAAAATGGCTGTGGGGGCAACAGGCATTTGACAGGGTCAAATGTTAGCAGCCATTTTAATGATCATTATCCACCACACACTGAGATCCGACAGCGAAATTGGAGAAAGTCTTCTGTCATTAACCTTTGAGATACTGTAATCTTGCAACAATCTTACCTTGTGATACAATCTGTTGTTTTCCCATTCTAACAATTTCTGTATGGATCTTCTTGTCTGTGAAATCAAGGACAGAGACATATGAGTTTATACAATTAAAAAAATACACGCACACTGACAAGGTTTTGTATTAATCACCATGTCCAACCTTTCAAACGCATGTTTAACACGTGCCAATAAAACTCACAGGGCATGAAGACTTCAGAAGCATTTATGGACTGAAGCCCTTTAACCACCGTTAACCACCTTGTAAGCTGCATGTCATGGCCAATAACTTTGAATTTGTAGCTGTAAAATCGCCACCTTTCCACAGCATATAACTCAACAAGCCATGATATATATCAACAAACTGTTCATAAGTGGATCCACTTAGTTACTTGCTCAATGAGGGCTTTACTGCATGTTCAAGTGCAGTATGTAACACAGATTAATGGAGGAGTGACTGGTCATATCTGAGGAACCCCTCACCCTCTTGTTGAGACATACGACTGGCCACAGACTGCAGCCCACAGTACAGCAACAGCACAGGCAGCCACAGAGCAGCCATTTTACATTGACCGGCACGTTCTTCTTCAAGCATGCGTTTACTCGATTTACACTCGTCTTAAACTCCTCTGGAGCAACCTAGAACAGACAGATGAGAGGCAGGGTTGCACACGTATTAAGAAGACAACATCTGTTCTCAGATCTGTTTTTGGAGAATAACTGTTTTTGCATGTAAAACAAAACAAAACAAAACAAAAATAACATACAACAATTTAATAAAGAAAAAAAAAACAGACAAGAAAAGGAAAAAGTTCAGAAATGTGAAGAACATAAACAGAATTCCACACAAAATCTATGAATAAATAGGAGTTTTTTATTGTAAAAAAAAAAGCTTGCACAAGTTCTGTTGGGATCTTGCAACTGGATGCTTGCAACTTGCCCACCAAGATCTTACACTCTCAGGGCAAAGTGAGGACAAAAAGATGAGATAAGGCCACAGCCTGTGGCTGTGCCGTCCAAACAACATGAATAGCTGCTCATTCCTCTCTGGGTATGTACGCCATAAAACTGGGGTCGTAATCTTTTATGACAGGATGCAAAGGTCTCTTTGCAAACAGCCAAAGAGCTTGGAATAAAGCCCAGCAGGACTGATCTACACCCTTCAGTCATCATAATCCTGACCCCATCCATCACATGTCACCCAGGGTCACAATACTGGAGCTCTGTTTTATTGCCCCGCATTTCCCTCGGCCTGCTCTTCCCCCTGCAGCCTTTTTGTATTTCTGCGTCCGACCCAGGAAACTTCCCATTCTTGTGGATGGCACAGTCTTTATTTCATTATTTCATCACCTGGAGCTGTGTTCTCTCAGCACTGGGGTCCCTGTCTACCGGGACCACAGTCACTTTACTTATTAACAGATTGTGTGGCAGCACTTGGATTAAAACCATTTAAGAGACTTTAAAAAACATTTGGGAATTTTGCGTTTGGGAATTAACACTAGAATCATACTAAGGGTAAAGGTCAACAGAGAAACAAAGCAAAGATATTATATTCACACCCCTCAGTAATTAAATGATTAAATGTACATCAGTGTGAGGTCATTACCTTTCCCGTGAGAACCGAAGGAAACTCTGTGTCAAATTTGTTGCTTAGTCCAAACCTGCAAATACATATTTTATGATTAAATTATGATGGTTCGGTGTGTCATGACATAAAAAATAGCTGAGTAAGCTTTGAGTTAAATGTTAATGTCAGACTTTGGACAACATAATAAACATCACAAACACAAAAGAGTAATAAAACTCAGTTTCTATGTTTGCCTTGAATTTCCAGTAAACGTAGAAGCTATGTAACTTAGATGGCCTAAGTCAAACGAGAGAAATATAAGAACAATAGACAAATTAAAATGTCCACAATAGTTTTATTCACACTTACACTGTTCCTTTGCAGTCTGGCAACGTTTACATGCATTAAAATAGTGCAAGTTAATGTAGCAGTGAATGAAGTTTACTTCTGCATGTTTGCAGTACAGTTACCGACAACTTCATATTAAGGCGAAGATCCTAATGAGTCTGATTGTGGTTACAGGGCAAGTTTTATCCGCGGCCAGCAATAAAACCATAAATCTCTGAGCTAACAGTTAGACTTCGAGTAAGGATGGCTGATTCTTCCGCTTAAAATCACTGTCAGTGTACACACTGAGTAAACTCGGCCTACGTGTATTTTGATAGCACAACTTAGCGACCAAAACATGCACCGAGCTTAGCATGGAAGCTACAGACAACAGACAGGAGCTAACAGTGATTAGCAGCATTCATTCGCTTACACGGTGATGTGACCAGCCCCACGCATGACCACAGGCTCGGGGCAATATCTGACGAGGTGCTCTTCACTCACAATTCTCTCATCTTCCTCCTCTAACTCATAAATGGTATCAAAGTCCGCCATGTTGGGCAGCAGGACGCTCATGACGTCACCGGCACGGCGCCTGTGACGTCACATCACCGCTGTATAGAAGCGTCACGGGAGCCCGAGCGACAAAATATGCAAGACGGGAAAAATTTTTAATTTGTCTGACGGTACGTGGATGATGTTTAATCCAAAAATAATTAAACTAACAGAGCTTTTGAGTAAGAGTAGCCTTTCCTATGAATTTGTCCTGTGATAGGCGAATGGCTTGGCATGTAGGCGACTGATGCACGACTGAAAACATCTGAAATGAGTTTAATATTGGGCCATTTGCTCTTCTTCGGATTTTAAACAAATGAAACCGTGTGTTTAATAAACCCTAAAGTGCATTTCCTTTGCGTTTCCTAAACGTCAGAGGTGTTCGCACAATGTAAGCTGCCTTTAACTAGTCTTTCACTGGCAATTAATTTTAAATCAATATTTTAAATTACTAAAACAAAGCCCTACTTAATTATTCGATTTCATTTATTACGCAAACATTTCATGAAACGAAGCCATTTATGTTGGACCAATCATCCATTTTCAGTGAATCTTAAAAACTATAAAAAACATACTTTCAGCTTTACAAACTACTAATTTTGTTTTTGTTTTCGCCTTGACCCGAAAGCCATATAGTTTTGTGCATTTGGTTTGCAATTAACTCATTTTAAAAAGGAAATCTCTTACATCATGGCAATAATGCTGTGAATGCTTCCACCATAGGCATAATTGCACGAATTCATGCATCCAGGGCTCTTTGCGCTCGTTTAATGACACAACAAGACTCCTTAAATCTTATTTGCAAAACATTTTATTTACACATTGCTGAAATCTACCCGCATCACTGACACCTGTACATCACCCCTGTGAAAAGAAAGTGAACGACGTGCGCTTTGCACAACTGCAGCATAAAACAGCCTGGCGTTTCAGGTCATTGGTTTACACAGACAATAAAAGTTGAACAGTTCCAGGTAAGGATCATTATACAACCCGAGAAACCGAGTACCTGAGTTTTCATTTTATTTACAAACATTTAGATACACTCACCACATACAGAACATGATATTTATATCTTCATTGAGCAAACACAAACAAACTTTAAAATATTTAGTCTCTGGACCAGACGAACAAAGATTGTTGTACGTTTATTTTTTCTTGATTTTAAAACTATTCTATTAAAACAATTTTTGAAGAGCCTCCATCATTTTGTTGCAATTAAGACGTGATGATCCGGTGTAATCCACAACAAGCCCGTCATGTAATAGTCTGTGATCCTTTCTGCCCATGTGTGTGGTTCGGTTCGGTTCGGTTCTGTCCTTTCAGCTGGTCGGAGTGCTCAGTTAAAGTTGGATGATCCAAGTTCGAGTTCACTGAGTGACTGCAACTTGCTGAATGTTCCTCATAGATGGTAAGGCGTTCATTCCTGCGGGTGGGTAGAGAGATCCGTGTATATCTGATGGACTCAATGACCCTGGTACCGGTAGTGGACTGACAGAACCTGGGTCGCTGTGGACCGACCCTCCACTTCCATCGGACTGCCCCATTTTCTTTTTAATTAATTTCCTTTCCTTAGCTCTACGGTTTTGAAACCAGATCTTCACCTGTGACCACAGATTAGATACAATGAAATGCAGGAAGGAAAATGTGTAATTGTTTTCTAGCAATGGGAATAATCTGAAGGGGACAAAAACGAAGTGGGCTTACCTGTCTCTCAGAAAGCCCAAGGTTTACAGCCAGCTCTGATTTTCTTCTGATGGTGATGTAGCGATTAAAATGAAACTCTTTCTCCAGCTCCAGCCTCTGGTGGTCCGTGTACACCACTCGATATTTTTCCTTCGTTCTCGTTTTGCCTAAATAAACGGAAGATAATATTAATACAAATGTATTTTTCATACATTTATAACTAGCAACAAAATGAAACGCCATTCAATAAAAGTACACTTTATGTGGGCCTGTGATGTTACCTATTAATAGCTTTGTAAAATTGACTTACAGTTATTTATTCATTTTCTTCCCTTACATTTATTCACACTATTGTCTCATGTCAACCATAAGTCATAACAATACATTGCAATACTCGGTGAGTTGTGTAAACTAAGATCACATCGCTCCACATCTTGATATGCAAATTGAGCTTTTGATCCCCTTTGAACAGACTTTTTTAACAAACTGCAGAACAAAGAGACTCGAAGACATTACCCAAACGCCATTGATGTGTTAAGAGACAACACACGTTTTACAACGAATTACAAGGAGATACCATCAAAAATCTTTTCCCCAAGCAGGCTGCACTTGTTTGATGTGCTGACCAACAAACTATCCTTGACTACGCATGGCTAGAAACAGCAAGAGAGTTAAAGATTGTAATGATTAAATATGAAGGCTATATAGTATATACTTTATGCATTTAAACGAGCACTTAGTGTAACCTAAAAAGTTAAGTCTAGATGTAACATGTTTAGAGTTATCCACGTTATAAAAGTTAGTGTGACTTTCAAGTGTTTATAAGTGGTTTCTGTAGGCTTCGTATTATTTTTAACATGATCTGGGGACGGGGAAGGTTTATTTGCTGTGAAATTCGTCACTCTTAAAGGCAATGCAACCCTCAGGGAAAAGACAGAGGAAGACACGTTGTTGCATATCAAAGTGAAAAAGGTGTTGGAAGAAGTCGCCGCCTGAATATGACAGTTAACCCTCAAAACCTGAGACAAAGTAACAGGAAAAGCAGACCTCACATCGAAAATTAACATTACAAGCGACCCTGGCGCCAGTTCCCCAACACCTTCATTTCGTCACAGTACATTTGCCTTATGCTTTAATTCGAGTAATGAAATATAATATAAAACGGGTCATGCATTTTGGTATGAAGCTATTTCTTGTTATAAAGATTTGCAGGGGCATACAATTAATTACGTAAAACTGGACGTCTGCAAAACTGTTTACTTTTCCCAGCTCTAGCACAAAATACACTGTCAAATGTGCAGTCGCATCATTTGCACGGCTTTGCTGCAAATGCATCATTTGTGCAATATTATAATATTATTCATTCATTTTAGCATTAACAAAAACACAGTGCGTTTTTATTGTTTTTATTTAACTTCATATCATTTTATTGATAATAGCCTGCTAGCCTTAATAAATACGTTTTACCGGTTCCATTATTTTTGTTATTGAATTAAATGTGTAAAAAGGGTTTGGTGACAAATCAGATGACACGGAGAAAAAGTCGCTGGTTCTGAAAAGGTCCCATCTTCATCATCAGTCATGTTATTTTTATTGTAATGCGACAAGAAATTGTTTAAAATAGATCACAAAGCGTACGTATAGTCTTTCTGCACCTTTACTGCTCTCTAATTCTCTAATTCTCTACTCTTTTAATTCAATCACTGATTCAAATACGTCTATTTTCTTTTTTTAATTACTACACACTTTTTGATTTGTACTGAAAATACATTGTGTAGAGACATTGTGTAGTGATCTGCACTAGTTCTTCCCAGCTAATACGGAACGTTCTCTGAACGTTGGATGATGTTTTCTAAAAGTTATCAAAATGTTATTTTTGTTTTTTTAAAGTTACAAATTAAAAAAGGTTGAATCACGTTTTAATCACCGCAATATTTAAAAAGTTACAAATTAAAAAGGTTTGCATAACGTTTTAATCACCGAAAATACCTTTAATACGACGTATTAAAACTGGACGCTTTTCGTATACATTAAACAACATTTGCAATGTTTTATTATTCAATGGAAACGTTAGGGAAACGTTCTTACAACCTAAAAGTGTGAGGCTGGATTGAACCTTACCGGTTGATGACGACTGGACAGTTTTGCTCATCCACTGATATGAATTTCGTCTTTCCCTTTCAGGGGAATGTTGACCCACAGAAATGTTTTCAGGTGGTGGCGGCAACACTGCTGATCCCGGGCCATGCATAGCATTATAATCAGGCGAGCAATAGGAGACTTGTCCCGGGGAGGAATTGCTCATAGGTGCAGAAATATTGTTTGGAGGTCCGAGGCTGTACGCGCCCCAGTCTTCTCTTGGTGCGCCGTAAGGAGCGCCCCATGCCCCCGCTGACTGTGCGTGTGTGTCCATACTGGGCACATGATGATATCCTGTAAAATCTGAATATTGAGGTGTGGAAACAAAATTTTGTGGAGGAAGACTGATGCCAGATCTTCGCACAGGTCCTTGGTGATACATGCTTCCCTCTTTATCCAAAAGGTATCCAACGTACATGATTTGAAAGAAACACCTAAAATGACTTTATTAAGGCAACATGCCAGCCATGCACCATGCCAAGTATGAATTAAAATCAGGCCCGAGTTAAAATCAAGCTTTTAACTGTTTATCTGTGGTACTCCAAAATGTTCTCCAGCTCTCCAGGTGACGCGACGTAGTCCCTGACGTGCTTCAATCAAACATGATGTGACTCTGTTGTCAAGGTGGTGGCAAAGGTATAACCAAGCCCTCCTGACGTCAGCCAGGACTTCAAAACCTCTGGATTTGCATTCAAATGACGAGCCAATTACACCACCCAGCACTCACAGGGTCCCCTAGCGCCAGGTTCCCACATCACCCCAGAATTACGCTCATCAAGAGCACTTCTGCCATATTCAACAGATAGCAGGTTAACATACAACTTTTATGATATCAGGAATCAACACATGACTTGCAAAAAATCTGTTCACTCAACAAAAAGTTTTGCTGTGTAAAAATCTGCGTAGATTATCTCGGTTGGACTTTAATAAAAGTTACACAATTTCCCCCCAAAAGTAAATAATAATTTGTTAAAGCAAGCAACTGACTGACAAACTTTTAGATTTTAAAGGATTTTAGATATGCATTTATTTGATTAAACAACATCTAAGTGGTAATAATAATAATAATAATAATAATAATAATAATAATAAATGAAAGTGGGAGTGTTAATCACACAGCATGGAATATTTGGGACGTGGTTGGTCAGACACCGTCAATCAGCGACTAATGGTTGCCTGTTGCATGTAGTTTTAATGTCATTGTCTCCCTAATGAAGCTAAACCTGTGGATATGGGGACCTGTGGATATGGGGACCTGTGGATATGGGGACCTGTGGATATGGGAACGTCACATCTGTGCAGTACCCATGCCACCTTGTCGCCTTCAGAGTCCACTCGTATTTGTGAAGGATAGTCTTGTAAAGAGGTGCAAAGCTTGAGAAGGTGTCTTGAAGTAAGGCGAGCTTTTCACATTGCGCACCCCTCGCACCCCGACACTCTCGAGTCACACTTCACAGCTAATTCCGGTTTATGGAAATGTGAGGTATCACCTACAGTACCCATGCGACAATGTGTCGTGCGTGTCGCCATGTAGTCGAAAGATTTAACGAGTTGTTAATTCATTTTACTGCGAGGTTTCTGGGCTATTTAAAACATTAACATATGCAGACAGTAGCCTGTTTGGGCTTGGCTATCATGACTCTGAAGTTAGACGTTTAATGTGAACAGAAGCATGTCTTTATCATTTATCATAAAGCTCTTTAATTTTTCACATAAGATCAATTTGTTTTTACATTCGTGTAGAACATAGAAAATATGTTTATGTTAAAAAGAGACATTTATTAAACCAATTTAATAAACCAACGGAAATAACATGGCACTAATAGCTGTTCTGTAGCCTGTTATGTTTTATTTGACCTATATGTGACCCATAAATTGTTAGTTAGCAAAGCCAGCTTTTAACATCAAGATTTTAGGTTTTGAGATATATATGGTATATTTAGATTTATTTAGGTTTAGGTCTGTCACACAGCAAGACATTGCTGTCACTGCCTCAAATTTCATGACAACTACAAATCGACAGAAAGTTTCTAACTAGGGATTTTCTGCATACATATTTGCTTTAAATGTAGTTTAAGGAGAGCAATAATAAGATCTGTTGTGGTTATACAGTGTTTTTTAATCAAAATAGTCATGATCATTTAGATGGGTTTGCTGGGTAGTCTAACCTGCAAGTTTCTAGACTGAAATTTCTGAACAGTTATTTTTTATTATTATTCATTTTCAACACTGAATGAAAACCAGATGAAAATTCTCACAACTTGAGGAACTTTATAAGGGCATTATGAGACCATTTTAATACTATTTTAGATGATTTGATGACTGAGTGGATTAATTTAATAAGAAATAGAGGAGACTGATACAGGTATCACACAGTAACTATAAGGTTTTGAGTCAAGAGTCAAAATGTATAATAAATATACAAATGTGTTTATTTTCCAGTGGCTTTGTATATTGGTTTGAAATACCCACTTCATTATTTAAAATGAGTATAATTTCAAACTCAGATTTTCATTATGTTATTCATATTCAGTCATGTTTTGCAATTAACACGTTCAGGCAATTAAGGGTCAACTATATAATATACATATATTAACTATATACTATATAATATTTATTATAAATAAATAAATGTATTTCAAAGGTTGAACTGTGTTCTTAGGACAATCGTATTTCTTATAAAGGCTGTTATAAAAGTGTTTTAAATAACACAGAACAAATATAAGGTAATGTATTTTGGCCAATAATATTCTTTACATTTATAAACCAAAATACATTTATTGGCCAAAATACATTTTTTCTGTTTTATAAATGGTTTTGTCTTTCATAATTATTTATATATAAAGGTTGTTTAATGGTTCAGTTTTGACTGTTTTTATTTTGACCTCATAAGGTGGCATGTTGTTACAAAAAGCCAGTGTATTTAATCTTTTATTTTCTTACTGTGTTAATAATAAGTAGCTTCTTAGGTAACCTATACAGAATTTACTTCAAAATGAATCTGCCCTGAGAAGCATTTACTGGGGTAAAAAGTGTGACAGCTGGACATGGTCTCCACTATATCATAACCTACATGATTGTGATATAGATCAATATTTTGAAATGTCTGATTAACTAGATTTGGGTTTTGTGAATACAGACATTAATGATAATGTTGTGAAGCGACAGGTCCTTCTACAGACTGGCTGCACAACACAGCGACGCCCTCTGGTGGTCAATTAGCTGAAACAGTAACTAGGCCTGAATTGAAAGGACTAGTTATATAGACTTTTATAACCCCCTCCAGACTTTTCAGTAACAGATTTTGTAACAATTATGACACACGTTTTTATTTTATTTTAAATAATCACGATGATATCGTTGTGGAAGAAATAACTGTGTGGTTAGCACTATTATAGATTAACCTCAAGAGGGCGATGTGCACCAGGTAATGTCATTTTTTGTGAAGTTATTACTTCACGATTACAGTTTAAATGATGATGATACTCTTAGTTTGTGTTTAAATAGAGAACCATATGTGTTTCTTTTTATTTCCACAGTAAAAATAATTTATACTTTATAAACTATCCAACAGCAACATATATGCAGGAGGACCATAAGCAAGTTTAAATATACATATTATACATTGAATATACACATTATACAGAGAAATTATTTTTTGTTATATAAAACATTTTGTGGCAGAAGTTGCAAATGCAAAATACATAAAATATCACACGTAGTTATAATGTTACGCATCCAACAAATGAAGAACTAAACCCTATTAGAACAGGAGGTGTGCCACATCTGTATACAGTTTGATATATGCATAGGGACAATATGGAGTCTGTATGTATATGGAGTACACTATAGAGTATGTATGTATATGAAACTTGATTTGTATTCAGGAGAGTTAGTTTTAGTTTTTGGTCGAAATTAACTGTTTTATCATGGACTGTCAGTGAGCTACAACCACAGGACCCCATTAGCTCTTTAGTTGCCCTCAGATTGAATTCCTCCACCGTGCCAACATTTGCAACAGTTCTGCATTACCATTATTTAGGATTTCATCAGTAATCCCATCTTATTTTTCTTTACAACATAAACTAAAAGAGTGTTTGCTTATCCTGTCAAATAGCAGGGAAGGTCTGCGTTTGATGTTTTGCAGACCAATGTTTCCATAGCGTTGCAGATCAGATGTTTTTTTGTTGTGAATGTCAGAACTCTTGACAGACTAAAATGGTTTATTTTTAGAAATTAGAACCCTATTGGGACCAAAAAAGAATTTACTTTAATCTGGACGCCAAAGTATAAGACCAAATAGGTCTCAGCTATTTTTAAGACAAACAGTACGTGATATAGCTAAAACTTGTTGACCCTGGCCCTTCGGCATCATGGATGTATATTAACGTATTTGGGACTATTTGTATTTTGGTCTCAATGCTACCTTTCTGGGAAATGGTGGGCAAAGGTCTGTTATTATCCACCCTATTGTCTCAGCTCTAGGTAAGAGGTACGAAAATGTTTCCCCCAACCCCAATTTTGCCATTCCCTTCACTCCTTTACCGGAACACAGCGTGGGAATAGTACTGCGACCGGAGGGGAACACAAATCCATTAATGGGAATTTGTTTAGAGGAAGACGTTTGGGGAATGATAGGATTTCAAGGCATTGAACCTCTGTTTTAGTGATTAATGAAGTATCTTACCTCTGGGGGTTGTTTTCCCTGGGAAGGGACTCTGAAAGTGGCAACATGGGGATTTACACATTGTTCAACAAGACAAACAAGAAAAGGTCCTAACAGGAGAGAGAACCTTTAATTACATGCACACGTGGTGTTTTTCACATAGATCATTTTTGCAGATTCCGTTAAAAGATTGCAAGTTAAAAGCAGTGGGGAAAACGTTCTACAAATCTAATTAAGATTTACAGTTACAGTCATTCAGCTACAACTTTTATTTTTAAAAATATTTTACATCCATGTTAATCTCGTTATACGTTACATACCTTACTTGCATGCGAAAATTAGTTTTTTAACATTTGATTTAGTGACTTTATTTCTTAGTATATTAATTACAAAATGTACATCAGATTAAACTGCCATAGAAAGTTACGCATGGCTGCTTAACAGAAATATAACTATGATTTGTTTTAATCAGGGAAAGTTGAGAGCTCTGTGATTGGCTGCAGAGCTATGAGGCTGTATGTTCTTCCTGTGAGTCAGGAAAAATAAGAGGTGTGCGTGAAAACCACGTTTATTCTTGTAGCCAGAATATGATGACCCCCAACCATCCCAACATCCTTCCCTTGTTTGTTTATAGTTCATAGTCCCAAATAGGTTTAGATGTCTGATAACCTCCGATAACAAGCCAATAACAAACCACCAGTCAAGTGTTTGGCTTTGTTATGGCTTTAAGGGTATCATAAACACTGTATATAACCTATACAACCTATATAACTTTGTTGCTTCTGAGGAACACAAAAGAAGATATTCGGAAGTATGTCAGTAACAGTGGCACTCATTGACTTCCATGTGCACAAAACCACAGAGACACAAGGGGAGTAAGGGATGGAAATTTGTTTTTGGTTTTAACTATCCCTTTAAGCTAGATCAGTATACTTTGTACAGGTATCCAACCCTTGCTATTAAAAAATACAGTACTTGATTAGAAGAGTGACTGCCATAGATTGTTTACATTTTTATGTATATTTTGATGTATATGCAACAGACCTATTGAAAGTACTTACAAATGAAATTATGACTCTGAGAAAGTGCTATGTATATAAATATATAGATCTTTATTTATGCTTGGTTAATAATAAAATACAATTATAATACACAATATGTAGAAAATATCAGTGCATACAATTTTACTTCACAAATACCAGTCAGTCAACAATAAACCATAAATGAAAGTAACATTTGGCAGTATATACAATTTTCAGTAATGAATTTCATTTTATTCATTTAACAGTTTAGTAATACTGAATGCAGAACAAAAACAATATTAATTAACATTATCGGCACTTAACTGATTTCTTTATCACTGTTAAAATAATCTGCTTTAACTGATTCATTGGTCCAACTTGACTCACCACCCATTGGTTTACTAAACAACCGTTAAAGAGTTAATATTGATTATGCTTAACTGTGTGCATGTTTCTCTACTATTTTTTGATTACTTGTATGTAGTGACCAGCCTTGTTGGCAAATGTTATTAGTATTTCTCCAGCCTGCCCTGCAAGCTTTAGTAGTATTTTAGTACAAGACTACTGAATCAGTTACAGAATACTTTCTCTCATGAGCTGGTTAATAGCTGCAAAACGTGTCATGTACATGTACAGTAGTCTAAGCATAAAATAAGGAATGCACACAATGCAGCTGTGTAACTTTTGCTGAACAGAGCAAGGCCTATTATTGTGGTCCATATTTGATCAAAAACTGACATGGTATTCTCCCTATTAAATGTGCATTATTTATTTACTGGCTGAGGCTTTCCAAGCCACTTTCACAGTGATAGACTGGATGTTAGGAACCCATCAGCTCTTCTGTCCTGCACTATAAAACCAGTCACAAACATTAAGCTTGGCTAATGAAGTAATAAACTGAAGACTGAATTTTTTTTTTAGATTTAACTAGATTGAAAGATACTGAAGAGAAGGAATGCAGATTAAACACATTAAAGACAAAATTATTATCTTCTGCCTGATAAAACACTAAGTGAAACAAAAGTAATTTATTCCCCACTGGGTAAGACTCAGGAAAGTGGCCCTCAGATACTCAGGAAAGTGGCCCACAGAGACATTCCCAGAATCTGGGCACAGAATGCAAAAATGATGATGATCAACCTATCCAGCAATCTGCATTTCAGATTGAGCTTGAGAAAAATTTTTAGACCTCACATTTAATTATTCATGATCTGTGGTCTGCCGCTTGACAGTTTGTCAGTTGCCCCAAAACTGATTTTCAAGAGGTTTAACTAAAACGTGAGAAAATATTTTTCTTATACAAAAGTGAGCTCGCAAAATAATAATTTTAGTAAAAATAAAAATATCATGTAACAACGATTCCAGTTTTCATTTCAATTAAATATTTGTCTGGAAATAAAAGAAGCTTTCCTTTAATAAACAAATGATTCAATGACCTGCCATCATTCTGTATACAGAACCTGTCATTTCACTAAAAAAACAGCACCATTACCGTAAAAAGTTGTGCTTTTTGTGTTCATAGTAGAGAGCAGGAATACCTGAGGTGCTCCACCACTGTATCTGTGACTCACAGTTACAACAAGTGGCAGACCAGTAAGTAACAGAAGGTTACTAAAAAAACAGGAAGTTCAATTTTTGGAACTTGTTTCATGTGAATGGCTATTCAGACCAACCCATATCTCCTGTTATGCCCAGTGAAAAACGTAAGTGAAACAGAACATAAAGGTGAGAAAATCAGATTTATCTAATGTGCAAAGACAGAATGGCTCCAACCAATCAGATGCTCTGGACCTGGGAGAGACTTCTGGTAGCTTAAGTGCAGCCCATCTCAGACAGGAGGTGTGGAGTAGCGGACCACATAGTTATAGTCTGGAGGTGGGCTATGACATTCCAGCTCCAGGTCAAGAGAAGATTCCTCCAGACTCAAATCTAGTGATGGAACGAGTGGTGGGAATTTCTCCATCTCCCCCTCCAATTTTACAGATTCGTTACTTTTGCTCTTCATTCTGTGGGTGGAGAAAACAGGGTCACCTATATCCTGAACATTACATGAATAAAGGAACATATACTGGTGATCAGCAATGCTGGTCTTTGCTTCTTTAAAAGTATTACATTCCATAGTTTTTACAGTATACAGTCCTTATTACAGTATAGTATATATATAGTTATACCGTACAGTGCAGTTTTACAATACACTACAGTATTACAGTGCAGTATATTAAAATTTTCCCAGTATTTAATGTACGCAATGGCATTTAATATTTTGTCCTCGTTTGTACTACGTATGTACAACAGTGTCATCACTATATATTGCCACTTGTGCCTCCTTGCAGTTAAGGGACTGTGTTGCTATGGGTTTCCATAAATCTCTTAACCAGGGTTCTTTAGATGAGGTACCCTGGAGGGAACCCTTGAGTTTCCAATGTTATGAGTCAGTCTACAGGGGGTACAGGGGTGATCATTTGCAGTAAATATCTACACAACATAGACTGTCATACATTGGAGTCTGTACATTTTAGGGCTTTGGGCAGCACAGTGTGAAGCAGGACTGTCAGTGCCAAGCATATGTAAATACAAAATGTGGTAGTGCCAGGTGGAATTCAGCAGCACAATGCAAAAAAGACATTACACAGACGCTTGGGCAGACCAGTAAAGCTGTCGAAGGTCACAGTGACAGAATAGGTACTTGGTAGGGGCCACCTCTTTACAATATATACATCATTCTCTACGAGCTCAGAGAGGTTCTGTTTTCCCATGGCTGTGACCATGGTAACCTGTGTATGCCTTTGCCAACCAGCTGAAGGCTATGCCCAGGTTTTATCATACAGAGCTGTGATGATGAAGGCACTGTAAATGGAATGATGGGGGAGCGCTGACAGATGAGACAGAAAGTGTGTAACGAGAAAGCCTGTTGATTATATGTTCAATGATACAGAAATATGACTCATCAATCACAGAAAGAAACAGGAGGCAAACTCTGTAATCTTCACATCCACTGCTACTGTTATTTGTGGTGTGGTTGAATATACCTCTGTGGAAAACATTGGGAGAGGGGAACTATGGGTAATCAAACCCTATCTGACTGAAAACATTGGTTTTTTTAACAATATCCTTAACAGGGTTTTTCTGTGGAATTTTAAAACATGATTACTAACCTAAAAATATTTTATGGTGCAAGAACAACCTAGTTGCCCTAATTTAAATTCCAAAGCATTCCGTGTTTAAACTGGACAATACGGAACCACGACCAATAACCAATTAGTGATTTAATCATTTTCTCTCTGAGTCGCAGAGTTCCAATCAGTAAGAGATTATCAATGTTTATCTAGCTGTAGTTGGTGGTACACAGTTGTGTCATCAAATGTTAGTATGCTGAATAGTCTATACAGTCCTCTAAATGCATTTTAGAGGATAACCTTTGTAAATAAACCCTGGCTCCGACTGCATTGGAAGACCGTATACAGCCTCACAGTGCTCAATGGGTTAAAACCAAGGCTAATCCAGCCCAAGACCTACCATGAATAACTTAACAGGCCACATTAGCTTTAGTTTTCAGCACCATTTGCCCTGGGGCCTTTAATGAACAAGTAATGTTGCCTAAAACCCCAGCACACTTGAGTCTGTGGTTAATAAATTATTAGGCCAGTTTCAGATGAAAACTAACTGTGTCATTAAAAAGCTTCCATATTTTTTCATTATTCATTTAATTTGAAAATTTCAAGGATTAAGCTCATTCTTAAGTACATATTTAAATATTGGTAACTAACACTAACTATTAAACTTTAAACACTTAACGTCAGAACTCTAAGAGGTCTGACTAATACATGAAGTCTTTTATTTAAAGAAAGATCTTAAGACATGACTTTCTCAAATAACATAAAGGGGTAATTCATTGCCTATTTATCGAATAGAATGGCCATGTGCCATATCTGTTGCCTCACAATGTTTTAGTGATGGAGTCAGAGGTCCTCACAACACAGGCGGCTCAAACAAAGATGTTAGCCATCAGACCTTACAGCCAACTTTAACAAGCCACACGCCCAGCCCTGCTTTTGTTGTCTGGCTGTTGGGATTGTCACCTTAAGCAATTTCTCTCCACTGTGCCATTGTCTGACAGGGTCTCGCACAGGCTTGTCTCTCAGAGAAAAGGGCTGTGGCTGGAGTCGTGTGGAGTTGGGGGGAGTTCTGTATGACAATTGTGGCATCTACATTCCAAGCCTGGAGGGTCTCCAGGGCAAAAGCCGGCAGCTCTACCCATTCTTGTGGTTCTGGATTCTGTCAGGCAAAAGGTTTATACTGGACTTCATACTGGATTTTTAACTTACGCTCGAGCCATGAAGCTCAGGGGCAGGGCCAGTGACTCCAGATGCTTCAGAGTCTTCAGGTCATCTGAAGACAGACCTATCCCACTGTCTGACTGTCCCCCCTGTGAACAACCAAACACTCATTAGCCTTATCTACCAATGTGGAAACGAATACAGTTCCAAAAAAGTAGTTCTAAAAAAGTGTGGGTTTTGGGCTGAGTGTAAAGAACAAGCTACCCAGCTAACAGAAAACATTCTCAGAATGGTGTAAACATTCTGTAAAGTTCTCTCAAAATTATCAAAAAAAGTGATACAGTAACATAAGTAAACTTTTTCAATGTTCAGAAATGTTATTCTTAAGCAGTTAGTGGAACATTTTAAAAAACGTTACAGAATTAAAACCAAGCAATAATGTTCATACGACGTCTAAAAACTGGGCATTTAAAAAAAATCCTAAAACTTTATAAATAATTATTTACTTAATGGAAACATTAGGGGAATTGTTTTTATAACCTAAAATTGTTAGCTGGGTATTCACCTCATGAATCTTGTTGGTTCCATCCTCCAGAATTACGTCATCAAAGGTCTTTACACTCACTGGGCGGATCTTGATGTTCCTGAAAGCATTAAACACTCAGATCAGTGCTGAAGCTAAAGACATAAAACAGTTTTATAGAAGTTTAATTCTGTGATAATATATTTGTTTATTTTTTTATCAGAGTGAAGTGATAAGAGATTTAAGAGTTGGTTAGAGATTTCCACATACCTGTGGAAGTATTACAACTGATTATAAATGATTTTAAGTAGGCATAAACCCTAAAACTATATTTGTGGTACAGGAGAAATTTCCTTGAGGGGCGTTTAATGTTACAAGGACCAAAGTCTTATCAAGAGCAATTAGTGGTTTTTAATCACTCTTTACCACGTCTTAAAGTCTTCAACTAAAATTCACTGAAATGACACACAGTGCATGTTTAGGCTGGAACAGGAAAATATATGAAAACCAGACTGTTCCATAAAAGCATACTCCACATGTGAATTGTGATCCAAGCTTCCATAGATGAAATGAAAAACTACGTGCTCAGATCAGTTTGAGCACGTAACAGTAAAAATGTCTGATGATAAATCCTTCTTACCAAGCCGTCCCTGAGTCTCTAAGAGAGACAGGTCTGGTTGAGGCTTTCTCTGTGGGGCTATGGTTTGAGGGATCTTCTTTGGTCAACAGGGCTGTGTTGACTGGTATGTAGTGCTTTCCCTCCTAAGAAACACAAACTGTTTATATATTCTGTTCATTTTGAAATGGTGACATCATACTGCATACTGTCAGTATAACAGTAAGAGGTTAAGGTTTGGGATACACTATGGAATGTAGGATTCTGAAGAGAGAGAGAGAATCATGATGAGGCCAAAGGGAATCTGTACATAAATCTGTAGGAAGGTGTAAATATGTTTTATGGTAATGATGTTATTAAGGACAGTTTGAGGAACCCACTAAGCCTGGTTCTTTATGAGAGGTGCAGAGAGACTCAGATGGTTTGGAGTATACATTGATCTTTGTGCTGTCTCCTGTTCTCAATATATTATAAACCACTTTCCTTTCCCATGTTCTTTTTGAACTAAGCAGAAATGTACCAGACCAGGATTATGGAAATTTATCTTCTGGGAATCCTACTGATTAGCACCAGCATTGAGGAATTTCAGCATTTACAGCAGAAAGTGAATGTTTTACTTGGTCTAGGAGACACAATTTAAAAAAGATTTAATGTTATAACAGCAAAAAACTGAATGATATATATTTTTTTAAATGCTTAGTTCTGAAGTTTTATTGCTTGTATTTATTGTTAAGGGAGTCACTCTGAACACTACTCATGTATTCTGTGCACAATGCTCATATAAAAGACACTGTTTCCGGAGCACATTTCATTGCACAATAGGCATGAGTCATTTACTGCATCAGTGACTGTTTGGTAAAGGAGTTAATGACAGTCTGACATTGTTTTCCTGTGTAATGGTAAAAAAGCATCCCCCATCCTAAAATATAATGGTGGTTTTGGTGTAGCAAGTCTTTAAAGTTTAAGTGAAAAAATGAAAGACACATATTTCACAAGGACAATTAGGTGAATGCCACAGGTAATGATAAGGGCATATTCAGATCTTACCTGCTGTACACTAGCCTGCAGCAGATCTCCTAGCCTCTCTACCAGCTCTGTGAAAGTGGGCCTCTTGGATGGTTCTCCATGCCAGCAGTCTAACATGGTTTGATATCTACAGAGAACACATGCAGGAGCCAGGAGGTAAATACAAGATTCCTTTGACCATGCACAGCCCAGAGGAAAGTTTTATTTCTCAGAGGTTGCTCTTTTATAGCTCAGGAGATTTGAGATTTGATCTCAGCTGTATTTCATTTAGGGATCAACATTGTCTCAGATGTTTCTCCTAACATTGCTTAGAATAAATTAACAAATGAGACAACTGTTAAAATACATTATGGAGTATGAAGCCGTTAAATTAATGTAGACTGTGATATTGTAGACTAAGTGTAGACTCACGAAAAAAATGTGATACTGAAATCATACCAAAATCTCCAATTATATTGACTTTTGATTGCAGACTTGGCAAATCTAAGCTCAGTTAGACACTGCTGAGATCTCTTCTGAAACTCAGGAGAGGTTTGTTAGATTTCTGGAGAAATCCACAAAAATTTTCTTTTTTCTCAGGAGAAATATCTGAGACACAGGAGACTTAAGCAAAAGTTTCCATTTGCTGTCTAGGAGAAATAACTGAGATAATAAAGAGTGAGACATAATTGAGAAAGATATTAACTTGCTACGGGACTGTGTAATATACTGTAATGAGAAAGCATAATTCCTCAGCAGTTACAAAAACCCTCATGAGTTATGTTTTCGGCCTTGACCTCCAGGTTCAGTCTGTAAAGTTTGGCTCCATCCAATTATTTTCAGTCATCAATAATATTTGGTGCGTGACACGGGGAGTAAAGCTGTCTGCTTTCATTCTCAAGGTGAACGTTCCTGCTGAGAGGAACTTCCTTCTGGTTTAGACGAGCTGTCAGCATCTCTCCTCATCAGGGACATCTGAAGGCCCTTATTGCATTTTGCAGAGGTTCATGATGCTTTAGTTTAACCGAAGGCTGAAGGTTCAGTTGTGAAACACGGGGGCGTTAATGGACCGACTGAGCATTTGAGTCAGTGATTAGACGTGATGACTGAACAACATCCTGTTTAGACTGATGTTGCTCTCACAGGTCATTATATAAATAAAGCCTGTTACCTATTTAATTCTCTTATCCATTCTGATTGGCACAAGAATGGGCAATCTGGAGTATGGAAAAATTACTGTACTTGTTTCCTGACTCGTTACTTCCTTATACTAATTACCTAATTTATCCATCTGGGTTTGAGTTCAGTGGTCATTAGGCGAGAGGCATTTTTTTTGTTTGCTGTGAATGAGTTTAGCTAGAGGAAGCGGGACTTTTAAAATGGTTGTTTTAATGAAACCAGATGGAAAGACTCCTTATACTAACAGGAAGTCCAGAGAAATGGCAACTGGCTTTTCCTCTCAAATCAAGGATACAGCAGGATGTTCTACATCCCTAACCCAAGTTTAACATGGAGACAACTGGGAAATATATTAAGGGAAGCCAATAGCATTAAAATATAGAGTATTCATGAGCCACAACGTCCTGGTCTTCCAATGGTACGTAGGGTGTTGTTTACATTCTTGAGTTGGTGAATCAGTCTGCACAGATGAGTCGGGTCAAATTTTTGATTTCTGAGTTGCTGGACCAGCAGAGTAAGAATGTTCTGCTTTATTCTTTTCATCAACAGGGCAGGTGGGGTCAGGGCCACTCTCAGGGTCAGGGATAAAGTACTGTTTAACCCTGAGGTCAGCACATAGCTTCATCAATGCCTCTGCTGTGTCGAAGAACGGCACGTGTGGGGGATGTGGGGGTCGTGCAATCAGTGTTGGTCAAGTAGGTGATGCAGTATGTTACCTTTACCCTTATCTACAATGTTAGTTATTTGTTGAAAAATGGAAAGACTTCTTGATTAAAACATGGCACCAGAAAGGCTGTGATTGTGAGGGCCGCATTCAACCAAATTAATCACATTTGACTGCATTTTGCAGGTCCAATCAGCCTTTTGAGTGGCCTGTTGTTATGTTCAATTGGTTAGTGTTGCCATGTGATTTTAAATCACATTACCTGCTGTTAAAAAAACACAAGAGTGCGGTTCAGGTTTCCAAATGTACACAACAGTGTTATATGTCACAGTTAAAAGTTACCGTCCTGTACACATCCACAGTTTTGAAACAAAAGATCGAATACAACACTTTGTCAGCAGTAGGGGTTCTGATAGGGAATAGGTAGTTAAGCCCCCCCTTCTAAATCACCCCTGAGAATGGGGTGATTCAGTTCTCTGCTACCATTTATGTGCAACACTAATCTGAAGTTGTCCACTCCACTTCCTTTCCACATTCAAAAGTAATTCCATGACCTCTTCTCTCATATCTTGTTACATCAGAAAACACAGGATTGTGGTTTGGCTTGCTCTCTAACCCTATCACCACAACTGGAGTATTTTGCCTGTGGGTTCGCCTGTCTGATGCCCAGGGGCCCTGCCACTATGCTCGGCCCCCACATGCTGTGTAGGTAAGCTGAAGCCTTTAATGTAAGCTTCAGTTTCAGCTGCATTGGTGAACGTCAGTAATGGATCCCTAGTACACATCAACTGCACTATAAACTAGCTGCCAATCAGAAGTGGCCGTTTTTTCCACTGCCCAAATAATTGCTCCATTTAGGGTTTCAGTCTTGTGTCAAAGCAATTAAATATTTCTGCTCTTTTCAACTGTATTGATAGAAAAGGATTTTCTTTCCCAAGAGTGCAGGCGTCTGCTAATTACTTTCAATTTTGTAGGGGGTTACAGAAAGAGAGGTTTGTTTTATATTAACTTCAGTGTGACAAAATAATTGTTTTTATAAACTTGAAGGAATTGACTTAAGGATTATACACCAACACTTTAAGACTGTTAGCCTATACAATACACCACCCAATTAAAGTAGACAGAATGCGTCCCAAGGTATTAGAAAAATACACTCTAGCACCTGTAGTTCCTGTAGCTCAGTGTAGTTCCTTTAGCTCAGTGTAGTTCCTGTAGCTCGGTTGGTAGAGCATTGCGTTAGCAGCACAAATGTTGTGGGTTCAATTCCCGGGGCAGCACATGTACTGATAAAATGTATAACTTGAATGTACTGCAAGTACATGTACTGGATAAAAGTGACTGCCAAAATGCGTAAATGTAAATATAGAACCTTTCTGTAGAAACATCTGTAGAAGTTTTCTGTTTAACAGAAGGTTCTTTGTAGCATTGTGTTAGCAGCGCAAAGGTTGTGGGCTTGATTCCCAGGGTGGCACATGTAGTTACAGTACATTAAAGTTATACATTTTGTAAGTCACTTTGGATAAAAGCATATGCCAAGTGCATAAATGTAAAATGTAGACCATAAAAAAGGTATGGTTCTTTCAAGAACTTTTGACTAAATGGTTTTTCAGGAACTAAAAATGGTTCTTCTTTGGCACTTCTGTGAAGAACCCCTTAAGAGCCCTTATTTTTAACAGTGTATTTGATATGGCAATTATTATACATTATAACAAGTGTTGTTGAGAAATCGCTTTCAAATCAGAGCTGTATCACACAAACAGAGCAATCCTTACATTTCAGAGGAGGAGTATTCTGGAGCTTTCATCCTGGTGCCCTCCTTCAATCGGCAGCAGAATTCTTCATCAATGTGTAAGCCGGGGTAAGGAGAGGCACCTGGTGAGAAAAAAGAGAATAATGGGGTTATCAGGACTCTTCATGAAACAGAGGTCTGGCCACTTCAAAGGGCCTGATGAGAAACACACTGAACTGTGAAGTGTGTTGGTAGCACAGAGAGATCAATGACAAAGAGCTGGATATATCACAGTGAGCATCAGTGAGGTTGTTTGGTCTGCTGATAAAGATAGTTGACCACATTTGGAAACAATAATTCAATAGTGTTTCTCAAGTAAACAAAGGTGGCATGATTTTCCAGACTCTTCGGTGTTGGGACTTTGCTGCACATTTGCAATAAGATGATTCATGGAATAATATTTTCATGTACTTGACCAAAAACCTTTAAAAAACATTTGATAACCGCTAAAATGTGTGTCATAACAATAACTCTCTGAAAGGGTCAATCTTTCATTAAACGATGATCTAAACCCCCCTTTGATTTGGATTAGGTAGTCACTGAAAACAAATACATGAATAGGACTCCAAATATACTGTACCCCGTTCCCAAAATTGCAGGAGATATGGCGAATGCCTACAAAAGCAGAAATGAGAACCCTAAATCCACAACACAAAGCATGCAAGTGTATCTTGGGCATAATGCAGTTTTGTCCCATGAACACTATCAAGTAGCAATAATAATTTTTCTGAACTTTTCGTGTTCATCTATTTGACGCCAACTAAATCGAGGCAACTGTGGCGGTGAGACATCAGTCATCAGTCAGCTTTCTATTCCTCAGAATTACATTTGTATTTCATTGTTATAAGGCGCTTCTGTAAATGCTGCTTTATATTAACATGCAAATGGACATCTCACTATTTTCTTTCACAGGGTTCACTGCATCTCTTACAGGAATAGTGTGAATGTAAATTCATTGGGGTTTCTGGTTGCATTTCATAACAAAATGTAAAATAAATGGTAACCCCGCAGAAATGCAAACCTACTGCTTTCAAAATATTTCAAGAAAAGGTAAATGTTTCAGATAAATATTTCCAGTCATGTAACATACCTTGTGACACACACAAAAAAAACACAGGCACATGGGCACACACACGCACGTTTGGTATTCTGGTATATAAAGCAATAAAATTCACACATCTTAAACTGCAACGTAAGTGTCCAAATAATTTTTGGGTCACTACATGCTTTGTGTACATATAAATTCCAGACATTTACATTGGATGCTGTCTGGTAACTCTGGGCTTGTAATTTTCTGTTAGAAGGGAAGCCTGATAAAACAGGGGGCAGTTCTATTTTACAACCTTGACTGATGATTAAAAAACAGTTAAGCTCACAGATGGTGTTGCCCTCGCAGAATGAAAATGGTTTTTCAGGCTGACAGCGCGATCCATTTTGTTCCCAAAAGAAAATTTAACAGCAGCTGACAGTTATTGCCTGCTGCATCTGGAGGGCACCTCACCAGCGGTCTGTGTTCTGCCAGGTGTCTTGAATTGAGCACCATCAGAGTTGGATGGATCACAGCATGTCTCTTCATACTCCACGTGTTTTACTTTGAAATGGGTGCTGAGTCCTGTCTGGGCTTTTTGCTTTGGTGTAAAACATACCAAACCAGTAAAGCAAACAAACAAAGTCTGAGAGACGCCTGTACAGACGAAGGAAATAAAACTCTGCGCTTTGTTTCGTGGAAAATATCAGAGCCTAAAATGTTGTTCCAAGAACTGTACTGCAAAATTCATAAAAGCATGCAATCATTTCGAAACGTAACCTCCACAAATACTAAATGATGTGATACTAATTTTGTGATAAAGGATCACAGAACACAAGAAAAATGTGATATATTAAGAGTAGCTGCTGTACTGCAAGTTCCTGAACCATCTTATGAACTGCAGTTTGTATCTATGTTCCCTGAGTGAAAGTAGAGGATGTGAGTTATATTCTCTTAGGACAGCTTGGTATTTACCTAAAGAGAAGATCTCCCACATAAGAACCCCGAATGACCACACATCACTCTGAGTGGTGTAGACCTTGTCAAATATTGCCTCTGGCGCCATCCACTTTAATGGAAGTCGGGCCTGTGAAAAGATAATTGTACCATGTTAAAGCCCAATTCACCTGTGTAGAAACCACTTCTAATGTTATTTTAAATTCCAAACCACTCTTTATTTAATTATGCAGGGCTAATCTGTATGAGGTCTTGGTTTGGGCCTGACCGCAAGAAAACTTCTTTAAACCACAATAATATTATCAGGGCTCATAAAATGACTAACAGCACGCCAAAGACTCTTGGCAATAAGAATTATTATATCCTTTCTCATATCAACAATGGCCATGTCAGTGGTTTTGGACTGTTATCATGCTTGTCCATCACACACAATAGTTTGGAAATGCTGTGCGTGTATAACACCGGACACATTGCACCATGCAACCGTAACAGACAGGAAGTACTTGGTTCATTTTTAAAGTGGATATGTTCCACACTTACGTCTCCTTTGCGGACATAGTCCGGGTCCTTGTATACATCTCGTGCAAGTCCAAAATCGCAAATCTTCACAACGTTGTTTTCAGACAGCAATATGTTACGTGCGGCCAGGTCGCGGTGAATACACTTCAAAACAGAGATTCAATCAGATTAAACAAGCAAAATACTATAAATATCTGAATTATTTGCAATGACTTTATTAATTTATAATAGATATAATGAGCCTGTTTTAACTTTTCAGTGTCTTGAAGTTTTGTCTTATTTGAACCATGTGTGGCGTTGCGCTGTCAGATGAAGCATATGATGGAAAGCTGTGATAATACACAACATGTGGAACTTCCAGAGGGGAAACTTTGACCTTAGGTGAGATTAAACTGCATACACTACACATACACTACACACAGCATGTTTAGTATGTGGCAATTGATCTCATCTGCTAGATGTTTGTGTATAAACGTGTGTAAGAGATAATCAATCCCAGTATTGGATCAGTAAAATGATTTTCCTAGAACTTTGGACAAAACATCTCTAGAAGTTGCCAAAATAAAGAAATTACAAGAATTACTACAATAAAACAAAAATAACCATGACTGATAAAACTATTTAATAGGAAACTGGTACTACAATGAGCTGTCAGAAACAATAACGAACACAATGCATTGCAAGTGTTAGCAATTAATTTTTCATGCCATGACAACTCTTACTTTTCGCGATGCCAAGAACTCCATCCCTTTGGCCACTTGAAAGCTGTAGCAAATCAAGTCTTCCAGTGTGAGCACTTTCTTATACAAATCCTCTGGCTCTGCAGGAGAAGGTTGAAAGGGTATTAGCAGATAAATCAAAACCATTAACTTGTTATGCAATTGTAAGAATCTTTTACTTTCCATAAATTTGATAAACTTGATGTCCCATGACTTTTAAGCATTTGAAGCAAAACCCCCATGTTTTTGAATGCAAAAATTATATTATGATAACACAACACAAAAACATTACATAGCATGAAATTAACCTAGCATGAAAAGTAAACATGTTTTGGCATGTCAACCCTCCCAACTGTCATATAATGTAATTATTTTGATGGGTGTAACTGGTTTGTATGTCAGTTGTATTTCAGTAGACATACATTATATATATGTATGTATTTATGTATGTATGTATTTATGTATGTATGTGTGTATATATATATATATATATATATATATATATATATAAATCTGTAACCATCCATCACGGTGACTTTGGTGATGGTCTGTTTGATCTGTTCTCAGTCTCTTAATAAATGTATATTTTTGCTGAATAATCTTTCTGTTTACTACATGCATATCCTCTACAGAGAGACAATGCAACATGGCTTCTGTTTTTAGACACAGACTGCAACGTGCAGTTTGTCAATGATACTCAAGTGGGGGGCTTATGGGTGGGTCACCCACCTGAGTAAACAGTTTATCAAACCAGAAATAACAAGCATGGGACAGCACGACCCAAAGCACCCGCAGAAGACCACAGCTCTGCTCTTGGAGCAGGAAATTAAACATAAAAAGCTCTGAGCACAACGGGTGACAGTGACTCTTACATGAGTTATGTTTTATGAGTTATTTATGAATCCCTGAGGAAGCCACCTATCAGATTGAGGAGGAAAAAACAATTAGAGGAGCTCTGAGAGAGGAGAGTGGGGTGGGGTGGAGGTGAGACAGGGGCGAGGGGGAGGTGGGGGGGTACGTCAGGGAAGGAAGATACTCAGCCGCTACCTTCCTCTTCTTCCTCCGAGTCACAGTAGCTCTTATCTTCAATAAAGCCAGAGCTGGCGGAGCTTCCTGTGCTGGCCACGCTCTCCAACCTGCGCTTAATGAGCTCGCTCAGGTCACACCCTGAACTCGAATGCACAGCTTTGCCGTCCTGAGACTGTAGATATTACATATATAATGAATTTGTATGCATGTATATATATATCACTATATATCTATATATATATAGATATATAGTGATATATACACATATATATGGGGTACACAAATATGTGAAGAATATCAAAATGTGCAAAAAGGCAAAAATCTTACCTTGTACACAACAAAGTCACCCCTCCTACTTCTCAAGTAGTTGGAAAGGTTTCCATATTTGCAATATTCCACAATTATCATTAGTGGACCTGTCCATTCACCAAAGACATAAAAAATAGGATTAATAAAACAAACTCTCATGTTGGCAACATAAAGGTTGAACTCCCTCTTTACCTCCATGCTTTGTGCAGGCTCCCAGCAGATTGACCACATTGAGATGATGGCCAATATGGATCAGAATCTTTAGTTCAGACATTAAAGCTCTGCACTCGTTATTTGTAGCTCCCGCTGTTGAGAGTGACCCAAAAGTTGAGAGAAGAGGAAAAAATGAATGGAATTAATAGTGTCTTATGAGTTTGTTTGGAATGTTTGGAAAACTGTTTATCAATTGATGTTGCAATGTTTTCACTAGTATGCTGTTTCTTGTGCCTTATCTAAAGGCTTATCTTTCAATTATTGTTATTGATTTAAAAAGACAATCTTTATTGAAATCACAACATCGCTGTGGTTTATGTTCTTTGAAGCAACTACAATAGAAACCTTTTTTGTATATGAAATAAACTGATATCAGCTAAACAGGACATTTTTATGTAGATCTTGCCAGCATAAAACAGAGCGTTTTATAGCATATTTATAAATAGCATAAACATATGTTTACACATGAAAAATTAATGAAAAATATAAAAATGAATGTTCAAAGCTTATAACCATGTTAAAAGAAATATTAAGCAAAAAACAACATTCTTTGCGGCAAGAATTCTACTATGACCAATGAGAACTGGAGACAACACTGTTATAAATTTGTACAAGACTCTGAATTAAAAAAAACTGGTTGTTTTCAGATTCTCAGTAGTTTGCACCTCATGTGAGGGAAATATGTGGGTCGGGAACTTTATGCGGGTGACCTTCTGAGGTCATGGAGTCAGACTGGGGGGCTGTTTTTTTAACACGTCAGGTTTCCTGCGGTTTAAACCCATCAAAGTGACACACGAGCACCATGTTCAACATTCAGCAGTAATTCGTACATGATTTACACCAAAGACACCTCGCAGTGGCTTACTGAGAGGAATATTAGTCGTCCTCATTTTAAAATATGTGACGGAATGAAACCAGTGTGATGTTTATTCATGACACCAAAGTAAAGACAGTTTTTTCCTCTTGAAAGAGTTTTGGTGACAAAGAGTGTTATTGTTATGTCTTCTGGCCAAAAACATTTTTGTTTATTTTGTATTGTTTATCAGCACAGCCACATCACATTCTGAAAGTTAAACCTAACCCAATTTTGGGTTGTAAGAACATTTCCCTAACATTTCCATTATGCAACAAAAAACGTTAAAAATGTTATTTTGAAAGTTCTAGGACAGTTTTTTTAGACAT
Organism: Chromobotia macracanthus; assembly: GCA_036877525.1. Taxonomy (NCBI): domain Eukaryota; kingdom Metazoa; phylum Chordata; class Actinopteri; order Cypriniformes; family Botiidae; genus Chromobotia; species Chromobotia macracanthus. The sequence continues at coordinate 6,405,796 of JAZGTH010000017.1, forward strand.
GGTATTAACGTTATTTCTTGGTTAACACATTCTAAAACATGCAAGCCAAGAATTCAAAAGAGGACTGCTCTTCATTAAGAACTGACCTGGTGTGCAAAGACACATCCGTCTTGCCTCTAATACTATGATTAATACAATGACAGAAGTGAAGATGTGCATCTAATAGTCTGCAGATTTATCATCATCAAGGGCAGACAAAACATCACTAGCAGAGCGGCCGATGAACAGATGTTAAAGTTAGTTCAACAAATACAACCTCAAGAAGACTCTGCCCTACAAGATTAAAATATTTGTTTTTCTTTAATCCAGGAAACAAATGTCTTGAGTTTTGGTAACAGTTCCAAACATCAGACTCTGTGGGATGTGTCATTTCCTGCGTTGATTCAATATTGTTGCATTGTAGCGGACATCACCGACTGCATCAATAATCTGATAGCAATCATTAACGAATTACAGAAGGTGAACCTCAGCGTTTCTGGTTCAGTGTGATTCAATAAACATCTGTTCAGGGGTCAGTAATAAATGCTATGTGAGTATTTGCACATTCAGTTCATTTGTACTTGATGTACTTTTGTCCAGTGTTTCATATCTGTGGATTATCATGTAGCAACTCAGCATGCAATACGCTGCTAATTATCTTTACATGCACACAGGAAACATGCATGAAAATAATAAGACCCACTATGGACAGGTTTCTGTTTTCAATCACTAATTTAAATAACACATATGGTACACTGCAGTCAATACATACTGTAAGATCATTCCATTCAACACTGCCATATAAAGACGTCCTGTCTAATAAACAACATCTGTGATGTGACAAAACATCAACCTACTGTATGTCCTGTTTTTTTGCTGCATTACTGATAAACTGATTATGTATTGCTGTTTTTTTTAATTAAGGAAATTGTTCTGGCCATTTAGGATGCTACAAAATTCTTAAAAACTTAGTCATTCTAGTCTTAAATAAGAAATTTGATAACTATTTAATTGCAATTTTTTCTTTCCTAATTTTCACCAAGGCTGATTAAGGTTAATGACATTTAGTAAATATTTGGTAAACATAGGCAAAATACAATATGAAGAAGTTGGTATTTTTAAACACTTTAAGGGGTCAGAAGGGCCCCTAATTGAAAAATCACTCATACACGTTACCTTTATAAGCAGTTACATAAGCAGTTACCTTTCAGCATTTTCACGGCCACCGTTTTGCAAGTCGACATCTTATCAATGCCAAATGCAGAAGCTTCAACGACTTTCCCAAACGCTCCATGGCCCAAAGTTTTACCTGTTAGAGAGAGTAACAGAGAAAGAGTGTGTCCACATGAGCTTGCCGGGCCCCAGGGGCTCATAAATCAGGCAGGATCCCCTGTCAGCCATGATACGAGTCAGTAATGAAAACAGCCTGCTGAGGTTGAGCTGCCCCTCCGCTGAGGATTCATGGGGCAATTATGACTGGACGACAGAAGCAGGTCACTGATAAATAATCCCGTAATATTTTCCTTAGACAACCCTGGTGCCCACCATAATCAGATGACAGGCCTGAGAATTTAGGCAATTAAGAAGCAAATCGCCTGGAACTGTTTATGAATAAGTCTTTTCATTTGGCCCCTTAATGCTAGCAATTCTTAAATAATTCTTGTTTATCCCATATTCTTTAGTTTATAAAAAATGAAAAAGTGAATGAATAAAACAAATAAAAATGAATAAAAACTCTTTGATCTCACCAAGTCTCAGGCGGTCTCTGGGGAACTCCCATTTGTTGCTGTCATAGGGCAGACGATCGCACTGTTCGTCGAGGGGTATCTGGTCAGGGTCCATGATGATGGACAGGTACCCTGTCTTCAGATCTGCTGAACTTGGCTGGTATAAATAGATTGATAGATCTTAGAAATCAGGACAATGTAGACACAAATTCTGTCAGACTGTTTGGGGCCTGCTGATATGGTATCTACACAACCTACAGACTGCAAAGTGATTTAATGAGCCACAAACCTAAAAAAAAACCTTAGATCACACTGGGCTGTGAGAGAAAACAATGACTAAGTGTTTGTCATTAAAAAACATAAAACAGTTTAGCAAAGCAAAACCATTAGATTACACAAGCACCAGTGTGGGCTGAATCACACAAGGTCACTGGAGTCAATGTCTATGAGTGTGCTGTGTTCCTGTAGCTTAATTGGTAGAGCATTGTGTTAGCAGCGCAAAAGATTGTTAGATTCCCAGGGTCCACATGTACTGACAAATTGTAAAACTTGAATGTACCGTAAATCGCTTTGGATAAAAGTGTCTGCCAAATGCATAAATGTAAAGCAATGTAATGTAGAGTAAACATGGGTGCAATAATACTTTTGCTCTTACCTTTCTTAATTTACGGATGAACAGAATAATCATTATCCACAGGAATGTTGCTGCTGCCCCAGTACAGACCAATATGATCACCTCAATATTTGGTTTACCCTCTTCTCCTGTGTGTAGACACAACATGTTTTCAATGAAAAAGTTATGTACTGCATTGTTTTTCTAATATTTGTACATATAATCATCTACCAATTCGTACAGCAACTATCAGATTGCACAGCAAACTTGTTATGCAACATTTCCTTTTTGCATGTCAAAGTAATGAATGTGTCTGTTCTGGTTTTAAGGCATTAAAAATGGTTTGATATTTTAAGAGCAGACTTCATTTCCATTTCTCATTCACCCTGACAAACTGTGTACATATCACATGTGAGCGCACACTGCATTGTATATTTGTATAGGGGTCTGGTTCACTCTTCCGTCATTTATCACATACTCATGCATGCATTCATGTAATGAGTGCTTTCATACATGTATACATATTACGTACAAAATAAGGAATTTTGATTTCTAAACGGAGAAGGGTAAAGAATTCCAAGCACATTCTGTTTTCTTTGAATGAGTTTGTTTGGCTTGGGTAATGTAGAACATCTTTCATGATAAGAGGCCAGAGTAACAGAACTGGACTTTTGGGATGGGGGAAGGGATTTTTCCAAATATTTCACTTTTTTTTAAAGGACCAATAAGAGCACATTAGCTTGAGGATTACTCAGCCTGGCCCATGTTTCAACCCCCTCTCCTTAAAGAGATGTCCCGTCGATCAATAAAAAACTCTCCAAAGACTATGTGGAGGTCAACTCCCCTGTGAGAGGACCCAGACCTCTATCATAAAAGGGGGTCTGGAATTTGACTGGTATTTCTGGCAGCTGTAGACTGACTTTCTCATCAGATATTTATTCAGAGTTTGACCCAAAAATGCTATTTGTCCCATTTACATTAATGTAAAGTAATTTTAAAAGCACTTCTAATGAGATTTTGATTTTAACTATGTTCTTTTACCAATTAATGATGAATAAATAAAAGAGGCATGTGAAGGGATGGTCAGCAGTTCTATACCATAGACTACAGAATGAACAAGACACTGCAGTTCTATTACTATGAATGGGGGAAACTGCAGCGATCAGAAGAGCTCTCTACAGAACTTTGCAAGGTACTTTGCGCATCTAATAGTTGGTCTAAAATATAGTTTTTCTTTGACAGCGATTTTACAGATATCAGTCTTCCCTCATAGCTGCCTGGGGACATTGCAAAGATGGCAGCTGAGTACAGAGGCTTCTTTAAAGGGACTTTGTCTATACTTACCCACTACAGTAATGACCGCACTGGATATCACCACACCTTCAGCATTGGTGGCATGACATTCATACAGGCCCTCGTCATCTTTCTTCACCCTCTCAATTGTCAGAGTCCCATCATCTTTCAGAGTGATTCCTGAAACCATTATATTTAAAATAAATTACACAATCTTATGCATCTGTTCCAGTTCTGATGAGGCTGTGATCCAGGCTGTGGTCACAACTGTAATTTTACATTCTAAAGTCCCACATATATGTATATATAACTGAATATTTATATTATTCAGATATTTAGTGGCTCCTCACCCGGTCCTGCTGTGACAAGAGTCTGGTCTTTGTACCATGTGATATAGGGGGTCGGCACACCATAAGCCAAGCAGGCCAGTGTCAGTGTGCTGCTGCTGTTTACGTCCTGACTGGTCAGATTTTGCGTGAGCCAGGGGACTTGCCTCTCTGTGTCACACAAAATACAAGAAATGTAAAAAACAGGAATGTTTTCATTACTGTATTATGGTAATGGGAATCTGGGGAAAAGTGCTGATGAAAATAACATCACAATGCAAAAAAACAACTATTTAAATGTTACACTACAGACTTTGTGAGATATATGCACCAGCAACATCTGTTTCACACTGATCAGTAACATATGCATCTTGCATAAGTCATTCAATGGACGTGACTAAGAATAAAGTTTTAAAATATATGATACATTATACAGTAAAAATACTTTCTAATAATGTTACTGCAAGAACTTTTGCTAACTTTGAGAAAACTTTACAGAACGTTTACCTACATTTTGAGAATGTTACCTGTTAGCTAGGATAATGTATGTTGATGTTTACAGTAGACCAAATCTCTTGGTAGAGGAAACTCACCATTGATAGTTAAAACGGATGTTGTATTGACCACTTTATTGGATTTGATAATAAAAGCTCGGCATTCGTAGCCCAGCGTGTGGTTTCTGGAAACATTGGCCAGCTTGATTGACAAAGATAGGCTGTAAAGTTCAATCCGAAGGGTGGTTTTGCTACTGGAAACCACATGGCCCAGTGGATCAAACCAATTCAATCTATCATAGAGAAATCTTGTGCCCCTGCAGGTCAGTGTTACGTCATCTCCTGCCACGGCTGTTGAGGGCTCAATATCGAAAGGTTTTGGTTGATCTAATGAAGATACAAGGACAAGACATTTAAAGCCTGGATGAAACAAAGATCAATTCAGCGAACACGTATGTCAACGCGCACCATTCATTGCATGCTTTTTATGCATAATCTATATTCTACAATCAGCCAAAGCGTGACTGAGTTGTGAAACATATGCCTCATAAAGATCCTAAAGCTGCGCAGTAGATGTGCTGTTGAAAGAGGTTGTCCTACTCTGGCCCACATTCCAAACGCAAAGCTGCACATGGCCATGCCAGGAATGTCAAATTTGCAGTTATTTCCTGTTTCATCACCCCTAATTGGAAGCACGTTGTTGTAGAATGGCGACAGCGATGGCTGACTCGAAGAACTACAATAGGAAGCAGGCAGAGGCCAGGCCTCCAGGGGCCTCACGAAACACTTGCTTATTCACAGCAATTTATATTCCACTAGAAAAGACAGCTGTTATTACTATTCCATCCCTTTGACCAGCATTCCTGTGCTCAAAGCCATCCTCACCTCCTGCATAGCACAGCACATTCTCCCGGGCTTTGTGTTCTGTTCTGGCTACCTGCCACTGGCCCACCATTTTATCCTCTGTCTCCTCTGAACAATTTTTCACAGTTCGATATATTCTGCACGTCCCATCTGTCTCAGCTGCTGTTCATTCCAGTGTATTTTTGCACTCATCATTTTGATCTAAGCAGTGTTTGAATGTTCTGACAGCAGACTTGCTCTTTCTTACATAATTCAGTGGATGGGTTTCTCACTTCAGAAATATTTTACTCTGCTCATTAACATATAAAAGTGATTCACACAGCAGCAGAGATTGTGTTTACAGACGCATAGCATAGATTTTTACTACACACCCTCAACAACATGTTTATTGTATTTTATAAAATCCAGTTTGTAGAGTCTGAGACAGGGTTGTAAATGTATTGTTTTAAATACACTCTATATTCACTGTATTCAGTAAATGCAGGCAATCTACTCACCATCCACATAGAAAGGGATTCTCATGGTCCGTTCCCCAAGTTCATTTCTGGCTGTACATGAGTAGACCCCAGACACATTAGCTGCTTTTACCACCAGGGTGCTTATAGTCTATAGGGGTGGACAAAGATCATATAGATAAAGGTTTCAGTATATCAACACATTAGATCTCCTTCCCTCACCATGCATACATACAAATTTGTGTGCAAACATCTCTACTTATAAATCAATAAGTTCACAATTTTTTACATTTAGAATACAGGAACAAAAACAACAATGCAAGTCTCCCCACTGGCTGAAAAAACGTCCATCAAACTTTTATTCATTTATTTTCTCTAGGCAGATTAATTCATAATTCATAATCTTTCATAGGTATAATACAGAATGCAACTGAAATAAGCTGGTTGATTTAGTGTTTTGTTCTCTATAACATGCTTTCTGAATGACACTGTATAATTGCTGTGATTTTGTTCAAGGACCCTTGTAATGATAATGATCTAGCCACAAATTCTGGGTGACCTTCCAGATTCTCTTTTAGCTGCTGTGACTGAGCCCATCCGCACTGCTTGTCATTCTGTGGTCACAGACACTGTGTGAGATAAGCCAACCAGCCTGTTATTCACAGGGCTGGAAAATTTATATGAGGTGACAGAAAGGAATTCAAGAAGAAATCCCACCCTTGTTATCGTGGACTGCTGGGAAGACCATTTACCCTGCAAAGCATCCTAACAATTTTAGGTTGTAAGAATGTTTCACTAATGTTTTCATTAAGTACCAAAAACATTAATGTTATTTTAAATGTTCTAGGAACATTGTGCTAACGTTACTGCTTGGTTATAGGAATGTTATTCAAACATTTTTAAATTCTGTAACATTTTTAAAACATTCCACTAACAACTTAAGAATAACGTTTTTGATATATATGACAACACAAAAAAGGACTGCTAATGTTACTTAACATTTTTCATAACTTTGACCGAACTTTTAAAGAACATTAGCCAATGTTCTGAGAATGTTCATCATTTTTTTACTCAAAACAGCCCATAAATACAGCTAACCTCAAAGTTTACACATATTACACAATAAGAACAAAACTCCTTGTAAAAAGGAGGGCAGACGTGATTGTATTATAATTAAATTCCTACTATGAGGAAATCCTACATCACAGGAATGAATGGGGAAAAAACTGAAAGCTTTGCAGTAAGGTTAAACACATTTCTATATACAGTAATGCACCAGATAAGTGTTTGTTTTTGGTAATGACAAACTATTCACAGCTAATACCTGATGGTTTACATGTGCCTGAAATTATCTTATTGCAGTTGAATGTGTGATTTGCTTAGACCCAGAATGTCTCATTAAAAGAGAGTGTACAGGAATGCCACTGTGCTTCATTAGGTTTTGCATGAATAAGGCCTCCTGAGCCTCTTGCCGTAATGTAAATGGTGCATAAGCATAATATGTTAAGGCAGAACAAAAAGGGAACAACCATCACTCAAAGAAGAGAGGTAAAGACACTGTAGCTCTGACTAAACCAAGAGCTATGGTACGGTATCAGCCAAGATTTATCCCTGTGGTGATTCTGTCAAACTAAAACAGGGCCTTTGTGAACTCTACTGCATTCCCATAGTTCTCCAGGGTCTCTTTACACATTTTAAGTGATGTCAACACCTCTTAGGCACCACAAGGACTATCTCACACCAATATAGCATTTGAAGTCATCTCATGTATTTGAAAACAGGCTTGAAATGTTCAACATTCAAGGCATGAACAGCCCTAAGAGAAGCTTGGGTTTATGAGGGATTTACTGGCTTCAGCGTAAAATGGACTGATATATCCAAATAAAACCCATCCTGGGGCACCCTTTATTTATTTAAAGCAGCAGCTGTCCTGTTTACTGGCCTCTGCTCTCTACTGAAGGTGACTGAGGCGTGACATAACAGACAGCAGAGATAAGTGAGGTATGTGTAAGCATGCATACAGTACTTGCACATACAAAATGTACATTTCTCACAAACCCATTTGTAGTCTAAAAAGACAACTGCGACAGATTCAGCTGTTTGGAAATTTTGGTTAACAGTTGGTTAACTGAAAATGTTTTATAAAAAGATAATTTGGCAAGGCGAGTTTTCAACAGACTTTATAGGCTTTAAATGGAATGCAGATGTATGTAGAACATCAGATATTGAGTCTTTTTTTCTATTAGCATATCCAGTAGAGCTGATCTGACAGATTTGAGCTGACTGAGTTTTTTGTAGTTTGAAAAAATGAGTCCCAAACAAATCAAACGGTACAAATCAAAGATCCGGACAAACCAAATCAGATTTGTTGGCAGTGGGAACAAAGCCCCAGAATGATTAATCTGGATTATCAACTTGTTTCTGTCTGTTTGGTCATAATGTAAAAACACCTACAAATCTCTTACTAATTATGACAAAAACGCACATACCTTGTTTTTACCTTTTAGCACCCCATACTTGCTGTTGATATCCTTAATCAGATTATAAGGGTAACTGATGTGTGATTCAGTGACGTCTTCAACAGGTAAAGGATCTGTGTAAAGTTTGCACCTAACAGATCAAATTTAAAAAAATGTTGTGAACAAGCAATAGAATGAATATTTGTGGTTTAATGAATTAAATAATGAAATAATGATTCTAAAGTGACATGAGGAGTAACATCAAAGCAGGATGTACACAAGGAAATACCAAGGTGAGCAACTATGGAATTTTCAGTAAAAGCCACAACGTTTAGTAAAAAATTGAAAATTGTTCTTCCTTTAATAATAATAATAATAATAATAATAATAATAATAATAATAATAATAATAGGAAACTCGTGGGAAAACGGACCCTTTAGCCAACGTCTTTCAGATATGTTTATCTTCTGTCACTGACCATAAGAATTTACAGACCCTGATGAATGTCTGTTTATTTCCTCTGCATTTGAGCACCATGTACTAAGTCACGTGCTTCATGCCTTACAGCAACAGGAGAGTGAAGAGCTGTTTTGCATCACTTTGGGAGGAGGAAGAATCGGATTAATGAGTGTGGAGGTTAAAGAGGAAACGGCAGCAGGACAGGAAGGGTTGAATCACCATGCATCACCATTCAGAGGAAAAACCCCCACACTCTGGCCAGCTGAGATAAGGCCAATCCCAGACCTCCACGGTCAACAGAGGACCACTGATAACTTCTCACAACCCCTTGATTAGGACAACCTTTGAGAGCTCATCTTCACAAGGACCCAGAATTCCACTGCCTTCCTCATTTATCTCCCACATGATTTATAACACTAGTCCTTTCCATTAAAACATTCATGGTTTAAACACGTAAACACTTTAAATGCTTTAAGATGTGTCCAACCTGAAGAGCTCTCCTATTTTTCGAGACAAGTGGATTTCGTAATTCCACAAAACAAAATCTTGAATATCTTTTTAACTTTGATAATGAAGTTGATTACTGTAGATGTAGCAAAAGCTGTAGAAGAAGTAATCATATATTCTCATGTGTTAAATTTTGACAGTCCAATCAAGCTTCTGTAGATAACTTGCCTTAAACTGGAAATCTGTCATTACCTACTGTTACAAAAATTAAGCATGGTTTTACCATGGCTAAAGTCAAATAAACATGGTTACTATAGTTAAACCATGGTAACCACAAATTAACCATAGTTTTGCTACAGCATACCATAGTTTACCATAGTATTTGTAGTAAAACTGTGGTTATACAAATGGTAATCAATACGCCAAAAAATGGTTACTACACTTTTACTATTAAAAAAAACATGGTTAATACGGGTACCTGTATTGCATGTTAATTAACTAATAACTCACAAGTTTCTATCAAAATGCCAGAGATCTTTTTATATAACAAAAATGGATGGAGATCACTGTCAGCAAAGTTAGATTGCAGTTATATAAAACTGACAATTGAACTTTGACCCCATTGCCTGCTAATCAAAACTGTACCGCTAGACTAATACATATTTCTTTGGACTATGACATACCTGCTTGCCAGCAGTTTTTATTGTGTTAGCTGAATAATTTACTGAAACAACTAAATCATTTTGCTTTGATCAAATAAAGCAAGAATGTATTTGTAATTTTCTTCCAGCTAGGACATTTCAATAAGCCCCCTACTCATTAACTGTTAAAAAAATATTGGCTCTCACCATCTATATTAAAATCTGTTGTGTTTACTGCCAATGTTGATTAGATTTAAAAGAGGCAAAGTGGTATTTTGGCACTGGGGTACATGGCCAAGAGATGTGTTCTTGTCTCAAATTTGGCCCACAGGACCAGCTGACAAATAATTACTCACAATTACGAGGGATTCTCGTCATGTTACACCAGTTTAAACTTGGGAGACATCTATCGCCTTCATACAGGTTCAGTAAGAGGCTGGCATTTACACTGGAACACTCTTGCTTTCAGCACAATTCAAGCTTAGGGAATGAGAATAATAAATCGTTCTCGCATTTACCGAGCAAGTGACTGCAAAATGTAGCTCTGGGGCCATTTTTCATAAATAAGCATATTTTATTTTGGACTGATGTCAAGGAAACGGATGCAGTTCATTTGAATAATGGGAGCTGGGGGAAAAAGGCCTGCATTCATCATAGATGTTAATACAGCAAACAAAGAGATCCAGAATACAGAAGAGTGAGATATTTATTTGGTGCAAAACAACATGGATTGGTTTATGTCTATAAAAGCAACACAGTGAATACAAAAAAATGACCAAAAAGCCCATATATCTGCTGACACCACAATTCCAACTTCTAGCTTTATGTAATCTTTCATCTGATGCGGTTAGCTAATCAGCAGACCTGTTGATTCGGGACTAATCTGAATCTACCCAGCTAACAGTTTTAGGTTTGTAAAAAATGTTATTTTTAAATTCTAGGAATGTGCAAAACAACTGTTTTATGGATGTTTTAAGTTATTGCTTGGTTTAAAGAACTTTAACTTTTTATTAATTCTGTAATGTTTTTAAAACGTTCCACTAACAACTTGAGAATAAAGTTTTTCATATATATGATCTATAACATTAATAAAGTTACTAATGTTAAAAATGTTTTTTATTAACTTTGAGAGAGCTTTTAGAGAATGCTAGCCAGTGCTCTGAGAACGTTCGCTGTTAGATGGGTAAGCACTAACAAATATCAGTAATGTATGGTACATTTGTATGTTGTTAACTTACTCTGTGAGATCAGAGCTGAGGTTACATGGCTGCCAAAACCAGGTGATGTTCGGCATGGGAATCCCAAATGCAGTGCAGGTGAACTTGTGCTTCTGACTGTATCTGTATGTTTGGGGCCTCACTGGAGCAAGTTCCTCCTCAGAGATCTTTGGCTTTACTGTGTGGGTTCAGATATACAGCACATCAATCTTTTAAAACAGTCAATACCAGAAAGAATATAGACCATTAGCGGATCACTGGCTAACGCTAAGAACCTTTCACCTCATTACTCTAAAATGGAAGATTAAGAACATTCGGGCTTATGACAGAGAAAGAGAGAGGGAAAGAGGGAGCAAGAGAGGGTAAAGTGGAAGCAATATCGCCTATATAGGCCTCACTACATGTGTATGTACAAGTACATGTGTATGATAAAAACAGCATGTTTGAAAATTTAGCATGTAGTGGAACTTTGATGAATGAAACCTAAAGAAGTTCCTTAATTGCAACCAGGAATCTCAAAATTCTGTTTCTGTTGTTTTTGACCTTTTTGGTCATGCTGTGCGTCAGTAATGATGTCATGTTATACAGTTCAGGTTTAGGACAGTTGAACACTGAAAAAAATATTTTATACAAGACCAAAAGAGGTACTTGCAAACTACATGTAAATTGATGCATGGAATATTTTAAAGAAAATGTATAGAAAATCTGTGCAGCATGTCACTAAAATTGCATGTAAAAACTTGCCAAAGATCAGCATATCCCTTTCTCTGCATGTACTTACATTTTCTTACATGTGCATTCAAAAAGCCCCACATGGCCCAAAATGACCACAACTCCTTTCATTGTCAAAATAGATAAAGTGAGAACTCGCCATTCAAGTCTCTTTGAAAGCAAAGAAATGCTTGTATGCAGTTCATGGTTGTTTTGCATACCTCTGACTTCTAACTTGTAGCTGAGGTTTCTATATAGCCCCTTTTCCTGGTTTGACAGTGCAATAGTAAAAATCCCAGCATCTTTCTGCCTCACTTCTTTAATAATAAGGTTGTAGCCGGCTGTCTCATAGCATGTGGAATTTTCTGAAATTGCAACTCCATCTTTGTACCTGTACAAATTGGCAGCAGGAAAAATAATGACAACAAATGCATCAATATTCTTAATTTTGCAGTTTGGAACAGGCAAGTAAATAATAACAATTTTAATTTTTAGGTACTTATTCCTATAACCACTAAGCTGCCCACACCTCCCTTAAATGTAAAGTAAGCTTTTTTTAATGCATGCATTTACCAGGTTACTCTGTCTGGGGCAGGCAGGGCATTAACCCGTGGCTCAAAATGCACCATTTTACCCTCCACAGCAGTGATGAATTTACGTCTATTATGGGTCACATTGAGGAATGGATGTTCTGTAGAGACAAGCAGACTTCACTGAACAAATTCAAACTCACTGCTATATGAAATGCATGAGTATGTTAAGATCACATCCTTACCATATACAGTGATCCTGACTGAAGCCTGCTGTTGCTTCTCGTTTGACGCTAGGCACACATAAGTGCCCTTGTCCTCCATTGTCACATTCGGTATGATTAATGCTTTTGTCATCTTGATAAGTTCACCTGGTGGGTCTCTTGTTGATTTCAGCAGGTGAGTGCGATTGATCTAAACACAAAGTTCAGGTGAAGGTCAGACCAAGTTTTACATTATGCTAGATCAAACCAAGTAGTTATGCATGTTGTAAATATCAGCATTACAGAACACATTGCTAATATACTGGTGTCTTTACCAGGCTTCTTAAAGCTGCAATACAGAACGTTTGCCTCTCTATCGCCATCTCTGTTTGTGGCATAAAATTGCAAGTTACTTGCAGAGTTATTTTCTTAACATGGAAAACAAGTTTATATACTAAGCAACTGCTGTAAAATCAAGCCACAAACAAAGAAGCTGGGTCTTCTTTCCATTTACAGACATAACACGACCATATCAAACACTTCCTGTGAATTCGAACCCAACAGTTTAAATTAAAAAAATATATATTATTAACATTAAAATTCAAATTAAAATTGCCAAGATTTTTTAAGACAGTTTTGAGCACTGATGCTTAAAGTACTTCTACTCATTAACTGATTTTTGGGCCAAACAAAACTAAAATAAAAGTTACGCATTGCAGTTTTAACTAGCTTAACCAGCAATCCTCACTTGGTCGACAAGCTTAATCAAAAAAGTATTGTTTTTGTACAAGTACCAGTATGTTTTGCTGCTAAAAACATGGCTATGGTGGTCCACCAGCACCAAATCGGCATGAACATACTTGGACCCCAATAAAATATTAGTCTACACTTGTCTTCTCAGCAGGGGGACTATAAGTATAGAATGTATACGTGCAAGTAATACTGCAGGTTTACATGTGTTGAGATTAAACTGGGAGGGGCACCAACACTCACTGGGCCCTTGTTGAACCGCCACTCAAACTCTAATCTGCCATTGTAGGTGGTTTCTCCAGAGCAGTTGAGGACAAGGGTGTCACCAACCAGCAATCTTGGACGTTCTGGTACGATGCGCACGTTCTTCAGATCCGAGGCTAAGCACAGATAACAAAAAGTACCGAAGTGAATCTAAATTATTTCACGAGTAAGCAAAATTTCATTTACAAGCAGGGAATTAGAAGTAATTACATGGGTTTTTTTCTCACTGTTTAGCATTTAGCAGATAGCTTTCAGCTTTGCATTCTAAAAATTTGAAAAGACTCACCTAGTCTTAACAGTATGTAGTGTGACAAAAACTGCCTGTTGTCCACACTGGTGACACATGTAATCAGTTGGTAGCTGTCATAAGGGCTCAGGGGGATCGTGAAACCTGTCTTTGGATCCCACACCACTTTGCTTTTCTTGTGTTCTGCCATAGGATTCATCTGGATTAATAAGGGAAGAGAAATGTTTAAGAATTTATGGAAAGTAACCTTTAAATATAGAGACATACGACAGGTTACTAGGAAAGAAACAAGTTAAAGTATATTTTTACAGTCTGTGATTATTCAGCTAACACAAAACTTTTTTAAAACATTTGGCCAAAGTTCTGTAAGAGTTCTCTTAAATTTATCATAAAACGTTCTTGCAGTAACGCTGGTAGAAAGATTTTTTAATGTTATATGTCATACATATCAAAAGCATTAATCTTATTGTTAGTGGAACGTTTTAAAAATGTTACAGAATTAAAAAAATGTTTGAATAATGTACTTATAACCAAGCAATAAAGTTAATACAATGTCTAAAAAACTGGACATTTGTAGTATAAAATAATATGATAGTATATGATGATATGAAGTTGTATACTATCATATCATTTTTTTTGTTTGTTCTGAGGCCAAGTGCTCTGCTACGAAACAAGGGAAGGAAATAGGAAGGACGAATGCCACAGATCTTCCAATGGCAGGAAGGTCATATAACTATCTGTGCCATCTGGTTTAGAGATGTGTATTCATAGCAAAGAACTGTGAGAAATGACTTTAGATCTACTACATGGCCAATGACCTTGTGGAAAAAAACACTGGTATACCAGTGAAGATTGGAGGAAATACAGTTATAGAATCTACTGTTCTCACTATGACTTATGTAAGACATTTGGTCACACTTGCTTTGTTTAAGGGGTCCAAGTGTGGCTCACATGATTTTGTCTCACTGATATGTGTGAACCTTAAAGTAAACTGAACCCTCTAAAAAATGAAATATTAAATATGAATATAAAGTGAATCCAGTGTGCTCTGAAAAAAATCAGTGTGAATGCAAAAGGAAAAACACACAGGTTAAAGTGTTTGGAGTAGTTTCCTTTAAGGAGAACTCCATACTTAATACACAATGTATAATTAGGTAGAAACTTAAATGGAAAATAAGACTGTAGTACTGTTACACAACCACACTTATATTTTTGTCTGTTTTTTTACAACCTGTACTTCTTGGACATGATGCAAACGCGTTCTATTTATAGCCTGGGATTCTATTCTGAGTAAAAAATAAAAGTACTTCCTATTCGTACAGGAAGCAGACGGAGCGACTCCTCAGGCTGCCTTGAGCTTCCCTGAGTCTATGCCACACTGTCTCTATCTATACACACATGCCCAAGGCCTTGATGGGTGTGAGAAACTCAGAGACGCCCGTGGTCCAAAGTATTTTTCACTGTCAGATTGGACAAAACATATCCTGCGTTTGTTGTGTCAACAAGCCCTCTGAGGCATAGAAACCAAGTGAAACATCATCTCCACCACACATGATGATGCATTATATATTTGAACATATTTAAAAAGGTTAGGTTAAATACGTTTAAAATGGTGTAAGTACTCACAGTCTCCAGGGTAACATGTTGGTTCGGGGATGTAGTCCTGCAGGGCACCACAAAAAACGTTTCATGCCGATACACAAAAAGTGGGTGTGGTGAGTCACTGTACGCCTCCACAAACGGGTGATGATGATCTGTGAAAATGTTAAATAAAAGAGCTCAACTAAACACAAAATAATAATAGTTTACTTTACCTGAACAAATCACAAATGCTAATTAAAACAACCAACACACATTACTGTTGTGAATTACTTCACACACGTATCACATCTGACTCAAGCAGAGCAAAAATGATTGGATATAACTTAATTATTCAAAGTATTTATTCCTTTACCAATGAATAACAAAGCTGAGGCAATGCCTAGACTCCAAACCTTAAATATCCCAGACAAACATGAATCATATACAGTTTACTGTACTGTACAGTACTGTACTGTACATATACTGTACAGTAAAATATTGCACTAGCTGCTAAACACAGAAATGGCTTGGCAGCAGTGGCTGTTATCGTAAGAAAAAATGTTTCAAACAAATGCAACCAGCATCAACAGTGTTCACACAGTGACAAAACTAGGGGACTATAAGGTACAAAATTGGCTAAAAGTCCACTAAACAAAGGAACCAGCTAACAATTTTAGGATATAGTAACATTTCCCTAACTTTTCCATTAAGTAACAAAAATGTTCCTGTAGATTCTAGAACTGTTTAAAACATCCAGCTTTGTAAACATTGTTTTAAACGTTACTTCTTGGTTATAAGAACGTTAGTCAAACATTAATGAAATCTGTAACATTTGTGAAACGTTTCACTAACAATTTAAGAACATTTTTGTATATGCTACATAATATGCTACATAACGATAAAAATATTTTCTACTAATGTTACTGAAAAAATGTTTTTTATAATTTTTACAGAACTTTGATAGAACTTTCAAATAACATTAATGAACATTTTAAGAACACTCTCTGTTAGCTGGGGAGCTGGTGAGCTAAAGGCTTGGTGAGCTCTGCCGTCAGTTTTATGACTAAAGCTATCACTATTTCCTGCTATAAAGACAATGCAGAACATGGCACATTCATAAAACGCTGTGCTACTAAATTTGTTGAAATGGTTAACTGATTAAACAGTTGTCGTAAGGAACAGGAAAACAGTAAGCAGTGGAAGCCCAAACAGGAAATAATCAACCACCAGGCTTCCAGTACAATCAAACACTGTTTCCATGCAGACATCCAGACATGCTGAACACACTTATAACAGATAACTTGTATTATGCCAGAAAACAAACCCAACAGCAAAGAAAAAAATCTCATCAGAGAAAAATGTGTTTTGAAGACATCATGACGTATACTCTGTTAAACTGGTTTCCTTACCAGTCTTGTTAACTAGATTATCAATTACCAATTTCCCCCATTTCCTGAAGCTGCTCGACCAGCATTTTTTGCTGGTGAACATCATGGCAATGCTGATTCACCAGGTATACCAGCACCAATCTAGTGACTACTTTGTTATTAAACGAAGTTATATGTTATTGTTGTAGATATGATACTGCGTTGTTGTTTTTTACCAATTGGTACATATGTAGTCATCTCATCTCAGTGCTATTACAATCCTTATGCGAGGATTTGTAACGTCTTACCTCTGACATAAACATAAGTGGACACCTCATGATCTTTAGAATTCTGGTGACTACAGGTGTACAAGCCGGTATCATTGGGCATCAGGTTGTGTATGAGCAGCCTGCTGCAGTGTTTGTTCATTTTCTCCTCACATGGCTGAATCCATACCGATGACACGTTCCTGTGAGCCAGTCTCCAGTGTACCGGGCTTGATCCCCTAATGCAAACATTAAACAAACATCAACTACAATGCCGGCAATTTTACAGGCAAATATCCATATGCCTGATTTAAATTCTGGAGAATATTTTGTGCTTCTGGAGTGTGTCAGATCTGGCTGTAACGTGCAACACAGGTTGGACGTGCCATGCCTCACGTACACAAAATAGCTTTTGATTTTGCAGCTACCCATGACATGCATTAGAGTACTTGAAACAAAATCAGGAAAATCAGACCACACACAAACACACTCTTTTAGTTTATTGCTAGATTACAAACATAATCCTAAAAGTAATCAAACCAAATTAACTGCAGCTGTTTATAATTGGCTCGGTCAGTGCTTATCATACTGGCAGGAATAGTTTCTCCATACATAACAGACTTTTCTAAGTGTAACTTTAGAATTTTAACCTGATTTCATTCTGTCTTGTCAAAGTGTTTCTTCCTACCCAGTTAACAATTTTTGATTGCAAGAACGTTTCCATTAAGTAAAACGTTTTTGGAATGTTCAAAATGTCCAGTTTTTTTAGAGGTTGTATTAACGTTATTGCTTGGTTACAAGATTATTCAAACTTTTTTAAAAAATGTAAAACATTTAGTCTAAGAATGTCATAGATTCCTCATCCATATTCCCAGGATATTCCATGCTTATTTTGGAATGTTTGAAACGTTTTTGGTTAATCATGTGTCATCTGAAAAGAACTTTCACATGGGAACAGGTATTTATTGGATGATGTGGTCAAATGACACATTTCAATCAGTGTTTGTTTGTCAAAAGGGCACATTTAAAGGATCCCAGTGGAAAATCAGACATGTCTCACATACCACTGCTGTTGCCTCTAGACTGATGGGTCATGCAACTTCGGGATCAAATCTTTTTCAGAGCCAAGGATCGTATCAGTTTTTGGCTCACATGGCCTTGTAGGGAAGTGTTACATTAGTTAAGCATTCCTGGAACGATTGCAACATCATGAACTGGTCTCTCAAAACCCAACCAATGTGTATGTTTCCTCAAAACCAGCATGGATGGTCTTGGATGCGTGAGATGCTGATGTGCTGGAGGTCCCCATGAGAAAATGTTATTGCTCAAAGATTGCTCTTTTGTAGCTCAGGAGACCAGATGGAATTCTATCCATTTAACCTTATTGCTTCCTAGGAGAAGCAACTAAAGTATTAAAGGGACAGTTCATTCGTCAGAAATTATTCCATTTACTCACCCTTGTCATTTAAAACCTCTATGACTGTTTTGCTTCTAAAGAACACAGAAGTTTGTTGGGAACCAAACAACAGTGGCACTCATTGACTTTGATTGTATGGACTCAACACCACTGAGGCATTTATCAAAATATCTTTTTTGTGTTACACAGAAATACAAGTCATACAGGTTTGGAATGACACAAGGGTGAGCAAATGATGGAAAACTTTCATTTTTGAGTAAACTATCCATTTAAGGACATCTGATGAGATTTTTCTTCCCTGTAGTGGGTTAATTCATTCTTCAGTTTACTTATTTGGGCAAAGACGTGTGTGTATGTGTGTGTGAGTAGGGAGAGCAGATGAGCCCATACCTGCAGGTGAGTGTGAGTGAGCCACCAACATGCTGATGATGTGTGTCTCCAGCAGGAATCAGCTGTGGATCAGGCAGATGAGATCCTTCCACCAGCTCTGAAGAAAACAAAATACAGCAGTCAAAGCAGAGATAAGCCATTAGTGTGTCCATCGCACACACAAAACAGTCTCTTCTTCACTAAACACAAATTTTGTGACAATCACAGCCAGCCAAAAGATACTTTATCTTTCCTGTACAGTTATGCATCGAAAATTACATTTTAAGTTCAGAAAACTGCATATACTGAATTTTGTTTACGGAGAACTAATAAATAGCCACAGGACTAAAATGTGGTTAAGCAGACCAAAATCAAAACCTTTACAAGCAATTGCAAGATGCTACATTTACGAGAGCTTCCAGACTGAATGTTATTGAATGTTATGTCCATTTAGAATGTTAAGCAACAGCCCTTCTGCTCCCCTGTGAAGATTCAGAATCCAGCTCAGTGCAGTCTACCCAACTAACAATTTGAGATTATAAGAACGTTTCCATTAAGAAACAAAAATGTTAAAATGTTAATTCCTCAACATTCCAGTTTTTTAGACCTTGTAATGCTTGGTTATAAGAACTTTAGTTAAACATTTTTTATTAATTCTGTAACATTTTTAAAACGTTCCACTAACTACTTGAGAATAACATTTCTGATATGACAACATTAAGAAAAACATTCTACTAATGTTTTTAACGCAATTACAGCAATTACGTTTTTGATAACTGAGAGAACATTAACCAACATTAGGAGGACGTTCCCTCTTAGCTGGGTGACCAGCGCTGGACAGGTTCAAGCTGGCAGATGTGGAAACAGTATGTTCATGTGCGAGTGCGTGTACACATCCTAGAAGAGGGGAGGGTTGCCAGATGTACAGCTGTACGCCCTGCGGAGGGGTCACCTCTGTCAGCACGTGTGGTCGGAACTAGAGAGAGCGAGGCAGACCCAGCTGAATCAAAAGTCCTAAACATCCTTTAGCTCCATCAGTGCTTTCCTCAAAGGGCTTTTACAATGCCGCCTTTATACTCTGATGAAGAGTTTCATTTAGCTTGGATCTCTTGAGATCTTCCCTGTGTGCTATTGTTACTCTGAAGGTTCACTGCTGTTCTGGGGCCAGGAGAAGCTGATGACAGGAACCATGAGCATGCTCTGCACAGGAAGTGCTGTCATTCATTGTACTGTCATTCACTGTTGCCCAAAACGGGTGACAGTCATCTCGTAAGTGATTTCCTTCTTTTGAACTGACTCCCTCACCAGCTTGTGTTCTGGGATTGTAGCACAGAAAAGGGTTTATTTAGATGTCATGTTCTTTAAAACCAGTGTCTTTAGGGAACTTCTGTGCATCACAAAGATATTACACAATTTTCGATCGCCTCTCATACACACCCAAATTACTCCCTTTGTTTTACACACAAACACATTTACTAATGAGGAACTGACACAATCGTGTTCTCTTACTCATATAGTCATTATCAGCACATTATGTCATGAAACAACTGAATGTACTTCAGTTTTTTTCTTTTTTAAATTGTAAAAAACAGCTGCATTTACAGAATGAACTTGCCACACCAACACTGCCACTTAATATGAACTTCCTCTCAGTATGTTACCACATTATTGTTGTTTTATGGTCCAAGGTTAGTTTAAGAGGAGCGGCTGTTGCCAGAGATTTTCACGCAAAGTACACACTTCTATCAGCTTGATACTACCCCTGGACATGACACCCCTCTGAACAGAAAAGATATAGCTACAGCTGTTTTAGTCAAAAATACCCCACCCCCACCCAGTTAACAGCTAACATGTTCTCAGAACATTGGATAACATTCTCTCAAAGTTATCAAAAACATTCAGTGACATTAGTAGAACATTTTATGTTATGTATCATATATACCAAAAACATTATTCTAATTGTTAGTGAAACATTTAAAAAAATTACTTTAATTAAAAAAATGTTTGAAGTTCCTAGAACTTTCAAAAAATAATTTTTAATGTTTTTGTTACTTAATGGAAATGTTACAGAAACATTGTTACAACCTAAAATTAGCTGGGCAAGTTTCTGTACTGAACTGTACTGAAAGGTTTTTGTTACAAATATAATCAGATTGTCCTGTAGATATTTTGGCAGTTCCAAAAAACAAAAACTTTCACATGAAATTAAAAAATGTATTTGCTGTGATGTGGGTATTTCTCACGGCATCCAGCAAATATATTGTGTAGAAGACAGTAACATTCTGCAGAGCCTCCTCATGCCTCAGATTAACACAATGCATCATTAAATGATGATTCCTAAAGCCCATATTTTGTACATTTGGTCCATATGTTTTATAATTACTCAAGCGTTCATCTGGAAAATGGAAACAAGGTGGTTTTAAAAAGATAGAACATCTTCATCTGTTACAGTACATCAAAGTTACAAAACGGTACTGAACAGATTGTACTGTTACTCAGCGATCAGTTAGAGTGACTCTATCTGGTTCTGACTTCTGCTCTGAATTGTGATTACACAGAAGTTTCGGTCTGACAATCACTTTTTACGTTCAGTGCTACGAATTTATGCTGACTTATTCTTTTTCCTTGAAAACTGCACGCAAACACGGGAGAAGAATCACAACCCATAAAACCCAACAACTCTCCCTCATGTCTTCACAGCTGCCCTGTACAGCAGGGGCCCTCAGCAGAAGAAGAAACATTTCTCAAAGCATTTGCCTCCGTCCCTGTACACCCTCATGTTCTCACAGCCCCCCACCTGCCCCTGATGTCTGCCCAGTGCTGACCTCAGCACAGCACCTTGCCCCTCTCCAACAGCTGTGTGCTAGGTTCCAGCAGCACAGAGACTGAAAAATGCCAAAAATTAGACTTGTGGTGCTTCAAGGGGCCTAGGACCTGGTTTCCATTAAAGCCTATTAAAAATAACAGACAACCATGGAGGCATGGAAAACACGGCACTGGTGCTACACAGGTTGTCACACTCAGTGTAATTAGGCGATGTGACTCTAAGTGGGACCAACTGAAAGACATATCACTTTCATAACCCTGTTCTCCTCCTAAACACCACAATCATGTAATCGGTACCTAGCTATCAATGTTAGGCAGTAAGAACTTAATGTGTCCATTATGTAACAGAACCATAAAAAATGTTCAAAAACAAAACCATTCGAAAGTCCTAGGAATTTCACAAACAGCTTAACTTTTTGATATACATAACGTTTAAAAATAGTTCCACTAACATTACTGCAAAGACATTTTTAAAAACTTTTTTAAAAAATGTTAGCCAATGCTCTGAGAACATTCCTGTTAGCTGAAAAGAAGTGGCTTGCTGAAAGATGATTGATTGAAATGTTGAAAAAGAGCTTTGTCAGATAGGAGGGCAACTAAATTCATGTGCTTTGGAAATTTTGTGCTCATGTGTTTTCAATGGAAATTTGACATGGTAAGTAGCTATTAAAAATATCATCAGTTAAGCAGTAATGTGTCATTGCTCCCTGGTTCATGCCAAAAAACTGATGAAGTCAGATGAAGCTTGAGTTAATGATTTTTTGTGAGGTTCAATTTACTTTTTTTTTTAGGTTTTATATAGGTTTTATATAGACAGGAAATCCTGACACTGCCCATTAAGTGTTGGTCATAATGCACGGAATTCCCTACACTGTGGCTGGTATGAGATTCCCTGTGCTTCCCGTTCTCCATATGTGATGTACCGTACCAGTAAAGCCATCTCTGAGGAGAGGGCAGGGGGAATCTTTTTAAGGCATACACAACAATAGACATTCATTACCAATCATTCATAACCTTGCTAAAGCCATTGTAATTTCACTTTACAAGTGGTGAAGTCTTCTGGATACATGAAACGACAAACAATAGCAAGCATATCCATGGAAACAACATCAAAACAGCAAGTGATGCTCATAAGCAACCAATCACTCTTTCAGTCTATCTTTTTTGGAAATGGACAAAGCACCCTTGTGAGACTCTGAATATTTAAACTATATTAAATTTTTTAATATTAACATTTACAATAAACATCATGCGCATATAACTAGCAATACCTAAATAGCATATCCAGAATATGTAATAGCACAAATAGTACAGCAGCTTAGTTATTATATGCTAAAGCAAAAAGTGTTATATTAATTTGCATTTTTGTTTTTATAAACACAGCTATTGGTTAATCATATATATATATATATATATATACACACACACACATGCAACAGACAAATTCCACATATAGAATATTCCAACTAATGAAGGAGTAATGAAGGAATACAATATTTATGACTGCTAACACATTAATACTAATTTGCCTGCCAAAAAAAGGTCATACACCAACTGTTCTGCCTGCCTTCTTAGTCACTGAAGAGTTCTCTTATTGCATGTCCCTCTGCTACAACTACTGAATGAAGAACACAGATTTGATTAGTTCTTGGACTGGTCTTTGGAAGCTGCATGAGGAAACTTCAAAACAAACAAACACTAATGCGCACAACCTGTATGAAAAGAAATGGAATACAGCAAATCACATCTGGCTAAGTGGTCATTTTCGTCATACTGTATTGGTTATGTAAAACTTTAAAGATAGGCTCCATATGTTGATTTCAATATCGTAAGCTCTCACAATATGCTATAGAGAAAAGAAAGAAAGTCAGAACAGACAGACAATGATTAAAAGATGACTGCACCACTTCTCTGAAGAGTGATGGCATAGACTTCCATTGCACTTGGCTGACCCCTGTCTACTGTACTCCTCCAAATCTGCTCGGCTGATGCACTGCTGTTCCTTCTGAGCTTGGAAAATAACAATTAATCCCAAAAGAAAAAACTCATAAGAACGCATTATGCAGGAGCACTAGTCTGTACAGTTAAAACAACGGGGAAACTTCACTGTTAAAGTTAAAAAACATCAATAGACGTTGGCCTATTAAATACAGACTCAGCTAACAAGACCTGTGCTTATGAGGCCAAGAACTGTTTTCAATGTACAAACAAGAGAATTAAGCCAGTAATCAAATCTTGTGTTACTGTAATACTGTGACATTACAGCGGCAAGTGTATAAGTGGGCAGAGAGCCAGCTTGTATTCGCTGGAAACTAATGCAATACAGAGGGTTCTCAGATGTGTAAAATTCCTGGAATATTTTTCACCTTTAAATGGCCCAGGAAAATTTTAAAACAGTGCCCTGGGCAATATATGAATGATTTTAAGATTTCTTATATCTTTCTTGCTTTACAAAGCACCATTATTGGATGTTAGAACAGACTTTTTTGTTTTTTGTGCAATGTTTATGTTTCACTTCTCTAAACGTCTAAACTCCAGTTTATAGATCAATTGTGTGTCCAGTGGCTACAAAAAAAAAAAAAGTATGTATCTGATATAATTATAGATACCACCTTTCAGCTGCACAATTCAATACAATTTCAAACATTCATGATATAATCACCTTAAACCTAATATCTTCTAGCACAATACAGCATCATAAATCACAAAGCCTCATCCCGTTACTTTCGCCTCACAATCTTTGTTTGAAACACAAAAATACAGGTTACTTTACATATTTTTCATATGCTGAAGTCAAACAAAACCAAACTGGCATTTCCCAAGAAATCACAAATTTTAAATAAAAAAAAAGTCTTTAAAATTGGAAGTCTTTCTTGGTGCCCTACTTTTGACTAATGGCTTAACCATACACCCTTCACATATAAAATTCAATGGCATGCTCTTCCGCTCGACCATTGTCTTGAGGTGGGGTGAACGCCACATATTTGGAGTAGCACAAGACGTCTTTACTCAGGTATCGTCACGTTTCCGTGACCTCTACTGGCCAGAACAATTCCAGGGTGCCTCCTGCCTCTCCATCCGCTTCCTTCATGTCTTTCCCACGCGCAGCTTGAGGACAGCAAAGGAAATCTACGTGGAGACCTTGTAGACAAAGCTTGAAGACCCAAAAAGTCATGGGGGGAAGCACTTCCCATGTTTGGATCACAGCGTTGTTTTTTTTGGACAGCAGGAAGAAGACCTGTGTCTGTACTGCATAACTGCTATGACACAATGAACAATGACATCCAACTTTTACTATCCATCTTGTTTATGAGGAGATGCAGCCAGAGAACCAAGCAGCCAAGTGCCAGCATACTTTCTCATGTAAACACATAAAAACACTGGGTAGTTCGGGCACCAGTCACAATAAACTGATTCTTGGATGTTATTGAAACGTTAGACGCAGGCTACTTTCAAACTCCATATGTTCTTTGAAATACCCAAACAAAGTTAAGCAAATGAAGGAATGAAAGTGCATACTGAACTACTGTCCACATACCTGGGGTCTGCATATGAGCAAATGTCAGTGAAATGACTATGGGAAGGCACCAGGGATAGATCACCTCCTGCGCACTAAAGGAGCGTTACATCTGAGCACCCGGAGCTCGCAGAGGTGCGCAGACAATGATTGTCTTACTACACTGTAAACATCATCGGCACAGCTCAGAGAACTAAATTTAAGTTGCATTAATAGTCTATATTTTATACTTATACAGACTAAAAAAACTTTTATCCAGCATAATGCATATAATTATCGGCGCAACTCAGCAGAGAACGTCAACCGCATTTAAGTTGATTAGGCTACTATACTAAACTAAACTTGGTTATCTAGGCTACTATACTATGCATTAAAAAAACTTCTATACAAAATTATATATCACTTTATATCTTCTATATAACAAGTCTAATCAATAAATCACTATTAATAGATGTTCATTTTGAACATGCTATGTAAAGACTTATTCAAGAAAGGAAAATGATCGCGTGCAGCTTGACTTTATTACTAAGTAAAGGCTGTAAAAATGACACACTTACCACCCGAGAAGACGAAATAAAGCAGCACCTGAAAGGCGAAGCAGCCTTTCATTGATGCTTTAGAAGGACTCATTCCCGACTTGTCGTTTCTGTTTGATATTCCGTCACTTCTGAATGTGAATAGGCCAGTGGTGCAGGGTTGCAACTGGGGTTGTCTTGCCGTACGTCCAGTCTTTCAGTGATACCTTCGCAAAAACCAAACACCTCTCCCAAAGTTTCTCAGTAACAGTAATGGTGTCGCATGGTGCGCAGTCCGATACAAAACACGAATGAAACCACTCCAATGAGTCCCAAAGACAGGTGCGACCTCCCTCGTCTCTACAACTGAGGGAATGAAACTTCTCGTATCCTCTATATAAAGATGATCTATAAACAATATAGCGATACAACAACCGCTGATCAAATATATTGTTTATGATTGATTTATGAATAACAAACAACTCAACACCGCACCATCACAGTGCCTTTGGCTTTTCTGCTAGTTTTCTTCTTCTCGAAGGCTTTATATGAGGGAAGCTGGGACGGAAGGACGCAACGTCACCATAGCAACCCTGCAGCACGCTGCACGCGCACTTTTCCTGCCTTAACATAAGGATGTTGACTTGATGCACGGATGAAATCTACAGTACATGTTTACCTATTACTGACTGATCGAGTAACAGTTTCATGTGTAATGTCATTCAAACAGCTATATTAATACATGTGCGCTGACACCTCGCTGAGTTTTTTAACAGCTGCTCAGTTTTTATCCAAAATCTATCAAACCACAACAGTGCCCAAAATGTCTGGGTGCAAAGGTTAACATGCATTGTCTGATAACATATCAGTCAGAATACCTTAGAGAAACATTTACAGAGTTTACTTGTAACTTAAGAAACGGGATGTGCAGCTATTTTTTATCACTGTAAATAATCAGGAGATTTCTTTTTACCCCCTGCACCCCATAATGTGTGGATAAACAGACATTTTTCAAACAGTTTTTTTGATGCTACAAATATGGGGACTCACTCCCCGCTATGCATTTCAAAACACTGTCCATTCATGTCCTTCCTACAACATCACTTCACTGCACTGGATAGGATGTTTAATATAGAACTATACTTTGTATATATTTATATCATGGATTAGGTATAAGGCTAGTAAAATATTAAAAAGAGGTATTTTTACTGTTATTAATTGGTTATTACTGTTATTAATAGTTACAGTATAACTCGGTATAAGCCAGGACCTATTTCTTAAAACTGTTTATTGTTGTATTTATTGTATTTATTAACTATTTTCAAATCTAACACAAATTTATAAATAAGAATTTATAAAAAAAAATAAAAATAATGTTTTTTAATTGTTTTAATAACATTTATGCAGCAGACATTAGGAAATCTTGTGTGCATCTTACTGACCACGTCACAGGGATCATGTTTGTTTTTTCACTCTCCTTTGCAATCAAGCCCCTGAACTGCTCGCGTTTCCCTCAGGCCAGCACGGTGCCTAGATAAGACACAATTGCTGGAAACTAAGCACTGAGAGGAGAGGCCTTTTAAGACATCTTATTTTCAAATCTAGTGCAGTGAACACAACAAGAGACTCCAACCACGTCTGTGTATGCAGCTTGAGCTCTTTCCTTCAGCTCAACAATAACCTTCCCTGTTAAAACAAAAACTCCAGTGTTATCAACACATACTTTCTTTGGGACGAATGAGGTTCTTACTATCAGAAGGTGATGAATATGTGTGAACAATGCTATTATACCTTCATGTTCAAACCTTTGAGCAGAACAGAGGTGACAACTCTTTTTTTACGTGTACACGAGAACTACTCATTTAAACAGTTAGTGTAAAAGTTTGCTTTGAGCAGAGGTTCCTCAAGTCATGGGTCACAAAATTCAAATAATAAAATTTAACTAACCCTATAATAATGCATAATGATGATATTAAAATAAATAGCCTTGTTAACTTTTAAAAGGGAGGACAAAATGCTTTCCATATCTTTTATTGTTGGAATTGAAGGCTGTGCAAACAATCAAACTATGCTGTTCTGGCACAAATTCATGCATAATTCAGCTAACAGTAGTATAATGCTTGATCAGTGTTTGTTCTATGTGTTAAGTGAGTAAAATAACCTTTCTGATGTTGTTAAAACATTCACATGACTGTCCATTTTTGTATTAAGCCAGTTAGTAATTAAGCCGGTAAAGCACAGATCACTGTGTGATTTTATGGACATTTTTTGTACAAAAAACAATTCTGATACTGTGTCGGCTTACACTCAATGTCCCATACAAAACCTGAAGAGAAACCAGGTGAAAATCACTAGTTAAGAGGAAAAAAAAGACAAAATCTATAGCTCTTGTTGCTTTAATATGTTTTTTGTCCTGATGTTTTTATCCCGATTACTTATGTAGTATTTTTTCGTGATCACACAAAGCACACAAAACATCACAGAAAATATTTACCATGATTTTACAGAAAACAGTAGATATGAGAATTGTTTTCACTAAATTTGGTAACGTTGTCTTTTGCATTGTAAACCCTCAGTGATGTCCCTGACTGTAAAGGTGCTTTTCACATTGCCAGTAGAGCTACTTGTGTATGTAACTGTTACATGTCTGTTTTTCTTTTTATAGACTGCATTGCACTGCCTGGAGTCGCACTCAAGATTTTCACTATAAAAAACAATAAACTTGATTGGATTAAATCCGAGAGAAATGAAAATTGCAATGCATAGCCGTGTTTGCGACACCACCTTGCGGTCACACATCAGTATCGCATCCGGACCCAAACCACATCCAGCAGTTTCTTGTCACTTGGACGCTTGAGTGAAGCTGTGGAATATTTACAAACTAGATTCGGTCTTACAATCGGATTATTGTAAACTATATTCACGTATTAATGATATGGATCAGATCGTCGTCAATGTAAAAAGTAAGAAACTTGGTGAAAGGA
Source organism: Chromobotia macracanthus (assembly GCA_036877525.1). Taxonomy (NCBI): domain Eukaryota; kingdom Metazoa; phylum Chordata; class Actinopteri; order Cypriniformes; family Botiidae; genus Chromobotia; species Chromobotia macracanthus. The sequence goes on from JAZGTH010000017.1 coordinate 6,434,317, forward strand.
AAAGTTGTTCTAAAGTGTTAGTTCTGACTGTATAAATTCAATAAGTGGTAATACGGATCCACAAACTAATATTATCAATAAAATCATTCTTTGTTGACAGTATTAGTGCTGTTATTATAAGAGGTTTACATTATTTCGGCTTACCTGTCACGACAGCATCTGCAGTTGCTTTTTTTTCATCACGTTTGATGGGTTTGATGGCGTTTTTCGCAGGCTTGTCAGAGGAGCTTCTCCACAGACCGCTGAATTCAGACATCAGTGAGGTGATTGAAAGTCTGTTCAATGTGATTTCATCTCTGGAGGGATCAGAAACAATACAGGACTCACAGGTGTGAACGCTCACCCCAACCGAGTTCACCTGCTCATACAACCCTGAAGGGAATCGGATTTAGCTTGCTGTCCCTTACAGGGCTGGGCCTTAACCGCCTGACTCGAGCTCTGAATACCATCTCAGCATTATTGATTTAATGAAGTCTGTCAGCTTAATGAATAGAAATAATAGTGGCGTTTGACTGGAATTTGTCAAAGTGAGGTCAATTCAATTATTTCTGTCAGGATAATTTGAACACGCCCCTCTTTTCAAAACCCCGCCCTCGGGAGACGTGCACGCGCGGAGATGACGGGAGATCGTTGTGTTAAAGCAGGTGTAGAATAACAACGTCAAGAATCATCTTAGTTTTACACGTAAAAAATCAAATCATCCAGAACAGTGAACTCTTTACACTTAAAGTTTTTACACTATGTAGTTGTCCAAATAAATGATAGCAAGCTAGCAGAGCAAGCTGATGCTCTTTGCTTCCTGCTGCCCATATATGGACAAAACCCATTTGTGATATTACAAAACATTTTGTGATATTTACCAAACATTTCATTTGTATCAGGTTTACTGTGCGCTATTCCATTGAAAATCACTTTAAGCAGTTTCTAATAACTTTGTGTGTGTGTTTGTTCTTCAATTGTTCTACTTATATTATAGTTGGAGGAAAATGCCATACAGTTGTGGAATTGGGCTGTTACCAAACGTGTTGGCTCAGCCATCACAGAGGAGCAGAAGGCCAAAGGTTTTTCTGTCTGCTTTTTGTTTTGCAATGGACAGTTGTATAGATATTGTGTGATTGTGTCAAAGATATAACTCCATGCACATGTTTTAGTACGTCATGTGGCGTGCAGACTTATGCATTCATGTGTGCCTGAGAACCCATCAGAGAATGTTGTTCGCAAGCAGATTCTGGTAGGTGAACTGTATTATTGCTCACTATTTACAGCTTGTGTTACCCATACCCCTTTGTTTGGCATTGAAATTAATACATGCTCTGCAGTGTTGAAGGGCAGAATAAATGAGAAGCTTTTCATTCATTACCATCCATGCATTGTTCTTAACTGTTTGTGAATTCATTATCAAAAACTGTTGTTGTTGCAATATTAACTCTCTGTGTTAAATCTCTGTTCCCCAGATGGCCAGTAAAACAGGGAGAACATGGCTGGATTGTAAACAACCCAAACTGGCTGATGATTGTTTGAGCCTTGCTGTCTGTGTATGTAGGAATGTAAAAGAGAATATCACATATCTACCATAAGTAATACACACAGAAATTGGATATTGGAACACTGAAAGTCTATTTGAGAGTCTATTTTTATTTTTCACCTTTATAGTGCCTATAAAACTTTAGGAATGTTGCTGCTTCTGTGTGATTTCACAGAACCTGGAGACTCTTTACCGCAGACTGACTTCTCATGGAGATTGTCCAGAAGATATAAACACACCAAAGGGAGAAATAGAAAAAGACTTGCTAAGGGTTTTGTCTTATCAAGCTGAATCAGTGAGCAGCTTATGTAGTTACTATGAAAACCTAAAATGAACATCTAAACACTCTGAAACCACCAGATTAAATCTGTACATGTATATTCATGTGCGCATTCTTTAAGGGCACGAAGAGTTAGCAATATTGTTTAGTTTTTAGCTTGAAGTTAGTCTCTCTATACGATCTCAATAGGCAGTTTATCAGGAGCATCACCAGGAAGCCGTGTCTTGCATGCAGCGATGTAAAGAAATGCTTCTGCGTCTCCCTAAAGAGGTCAGCCAATGCAAAATTAATGTTGTCAGCATGTGAGTCAGTGTCATATTGTTTTTCCTGGTTTGACAGAGATTCATAAACTATAACACAAGACTGATTTTTTGTGCATATTCTCATTTAGACTGGTTATCTCTCTCTCATCTGTTACAACTTTGGAGTTGACACTTATAGTCAGGGAAAACATGAAGAGAGTTCATTTTGGCTATGGTAAGGGTGTGTGGAATAAATTTTGTAGTGCTGTTACTCATTTTGCATCAATTTAAAATGACTAAGTATTAATATAAAACATCTGTATCATAAGAATTGATAGAATTAAGCACTATAGTATTATAGCATAATTTATGCAGACTCAACATTTCTTCAACACGATTACACATTTGTTTGCAATGTTTGTATTTATTCTGCGTTTAGCTTAATTAATCCAGTAGACTTGTTATGTTTTTAGCCAAAGCTATGATATAGGCAAGATGAACACAAAGTACTCACCAGGACCAGAGATGCAAGTAAGAGATATCTATATATACATATATATGTGTGTGTGTGTGTGTGTGTGTGTAATACTGCAAACTCATTTTATCCCTTCAGGCCAAAGTCTTGCGACTTCTTGCCACTGTATATTTGGAATGGGACTGTCAGAAGTTTCTGGAGAAAGCTCTTCATGCTGTGAGCCTAGCTAATAAGGTACCAGATCTGTGAAGGCAGACCAGGAGATTTGACGTTCTGCACACACCAGACAGTTTTCTAAATATGGACACTTCAATTTTCAGGAGAATGTGCAGCCATCCGGCCTCTACCTGAAAATCAGTATCCTAGTGAGGGGTGGCAGCTCAGACGATGCAGTGAAATCTGGTTAGTCTGGTTCTTCTACAAGAATCTGTTTATTTGTGGATAGTATTGTTTTTATGCCCCACTAATAAGAATATTTTGCATGCCGTCTCTTAACATGTTATTGAACTACAGGGCTGTCCGAGCTGCTGGAGTCTGAGGTTCCACTGGAAGTTTGCTTGAGCACAGTGAAACTGCTTGTGGCAGACAGGTCAAATCTTTTGTTTTCAAAAAAGCAGGATTACTGTAATTCACTGTTAAAGGGAATACGCCACTTCTCTCTGTCTTGTATGCAAACATTTCAAAATGCAGCCACCGGACTTTTAATGGGTGTCAAAAACCGAGACCATATTACCACCATTTTAATTTCACTGCCTTGGCTTCCAGTACATTTCAGAATTAATTCATTTTAAAAATACTTATTTTCTTTACATTTATTAATTAAGCAGATGCTTTTATCCAAAAAGACTTACAAATGAGAAAGCGTTAGACTACTGCTAGTTCCAAGTGTTTGCTGTAGCAAAATAACATTGACGTTCTTAAGATCTGAGGTTAAACGGCCAGTCATTTTTGTTTCTCAGGGAGTCTCTGGCATTTGACTTTCTGAAAAGGGTGTGTCACCAGTTTGAGTGGTCTCCAGCACTGGGATCTGCTCTGCTGCTGCATATAGAGCTGCTGCTGCAGAGAGGCAGAGAGCTGCTGGCCAAGCAGAAGATTGAAGATGCTATCACAGGTACCTTCTTTAAACTGTCTTTAAAGGTAGAGTAGGCCATTTCGGAGAGGCTAGCAATAGCAAGTTAGCTTTTAAAGCATAAGATCCCACCCTCCCTTCACAGCTCTGTTCAAACCTCCAACACATGAACGCATAGAAAGTTTGACAGGCAATTACAACATCTTATAATTGGACCGAATGCAATGATTGGACAAACATTTTGGTCCTATGCCTTCCACAGAAATACACATTTACATATATACATTTATATAAATATATTTAGACCATTAGTAATTGCTATCAGGATATGAAGAGACTTTAAACCAACATAACAAAAAACATTTCTGAAGAACAAACCGTTAATAGTCTTTTTGTGAGGTCTTATGAATAATAACAAATTTTTTAGTGTTGTTATAAAAAGTTTGTGGTTAACTGTTGTCATCTACACAGGACATTACACAGGAAAACAACTGTCACCACAGACTCTCTCATCTCTTCATCATCTTCTGTGGGACAGAGCTGCCAAACACTTTGAAGTATTGCACATAGCTTCACATGTATATTTCCAATGCATTACTAATCCTGTGAGTCCTGTGAGACATCTGCTACGTTTCTTTCTTGCACAGGTCAAGAACTACTCTGAAGCTCTGCAGTGGTATAACTACTCTCTCAGTTTCTATAAAGCAGGTCAGTTGGATCAGAACTTAGCTAAACTGCAGAGAAACCGATCCTCCTGTTTCCTGCACCTGCAGCAACTTGAAAAGGTAGTTGCCAAAAAATGAAGGACGCTTCATTTTACACCCACTGATAGTTGGCTCATTAATAAAATCTGTCTTGAAGGCCAAAGAGGCTGTAGGAGAGGCTGTGAGGATTGATCCAAACAGCATTTTCACACAATTCAATATTTACAAGATTGCAATTCTGGAGAACAATACAGAGGGAGGTAATGGAGATCAACTCCAGTACATACAATAACACAATGCATCAGGTGTCTCACTGTATAACAGGAATGTTTCTCACACTGTTACTGTATAGATGTGTCCAGTAAAACTAAAATAAGTTAGTGTAAACATTGACATTGGTTAAACACACTATATACAAAAAGAAATCAGTCTATGAATCTACAAAGAATAATTGTTTTCACAAATGACTACCAAAATCCTGAGAATTCATTAGTGGTTGCAAAGCTTCACTCACCACAGTAAAAACAGAAGGACGTCTGATTTATCTGATGAAACATCTGAATGTGTGACTTTACTGTGTGTTAATTAGCTGCTGAGGCTTTGAAACAGATTGGCACTCTGGCTGAGGCTCCAGTAAGCAGTGAGGACAGATTGCTAGTCGCTGAGAACGCTGCAGCAAATCTCCTCAGCCTGGCAGTACAGATTGCCCTGGAGGTCTGACACATTACACCAGATATATGTCTGTTGTTACTGATCCTGTGTAATGTACCACAGGTAATACACTCTTACACTCAACATAAAGGTTCTTCACAGGGAACCATTTTTGGTTCTCCACATTTGTGAAAGGTTTTCACATATGTTAAAGGTTCTTTATGGAACCATACATCTAAAAAGGCATAGTGAAGCACCATCATGAGTGTATAACAATCACTTTTTGGGGAGTTTATCTCAATTTGCAGCATAACATTTTGTATCTTGTGAATACTTAAAGGACAGCATATGGGTTAGTTTGGAACACCAGGTAAATAATGACCGGATTGTCACTTTTGTGTGAACTGTTGTCATTTTTTCTCTGCAGCATGAGCAGCAGGAAACAGCCATCAAAGCCCTCGAAATTCTGTGTGAACACTCGCAAGATGTTGATCAGATCCTCACTGCCCTAAGGTCAGTCGCACATTCACATAATAGCACTCTCTCTGTGACCTTTGACCCTAAGCCTTAGTTCATATCTGCTTATATCAACACATCAGAGCTGAGAGAGCATGCAGAGAAGTCATCGTTTCTTTATTAAATCTGCTGTGTTTTGACAGGTGTCTAGTACGACTTGTTTTTTCAACAATGGAAAATATCAGCGAGGAAAACAGGTTGGTAGATCAGTTGTGTCAGACTAACAAAAGTGCATTCAAAAGATCAGACCATCTCATAGACACTTTCTGTTATAACAGACATGCAAACATGGATCTTCTCTTGTCATACCTAAAGACAGGTATGTGTGGTACATTTACTGGAACTATACCAATGAATTACATTTGTCTTTAGTTCTTGTATTTTTACTGTACCTGAATTTACAGCTCGACAGAAAGTGTCACAGGTTAACCATATTCCTGGTCAAGCAGTTAATGAGCGCTCAGAAAAGGCCAGCTGGTTCAGAAGAATCGGTATGTTACAGCTTTAAGCTTCTCCTCCACTCCAGCTACAGACACGACTTTAATTAATTGTGTATATATTCTTTCACATCTTCTGTCTGTATTAGCGTGGAACTTGGCCCTGCAGTGTGAGCACAGTCCTGTTAAGATGAGGGATTTCTTTCTTCTTTCCTTTCAGGCAAGTTCAGCTCCAGTTGTTTATATGTAGTTCTCTGCATAGCTGTGAAGGCAAGTTCCATTGATAGTTAAACAAAAGGTCCTAGTTATAGTTAAGTGTAGTTAGAGTGAGAATCTGATTGGTTCTCTGGCTGCGCAGCTGTCACAGCTGTGTGCTCCAGACAGAGGTGTGTTGATTGCACAGAAAACCTGTCTGCTGATGGCTGCTGCTGCCACCCTGGAGATCTGCAGGAACTCTGATCACACTGAGCAACAGGTGGACTGCACATTTACACCCGACATCTTGATTTATTCATTAATAAGATCATTAATAAGTCCAAGAAATGTTTAAAACGTTCAGTTTTTAAACACTGTATTAACGTTACTGTTTGGTTATAAGAAGTCAAATGTTAGTCAAACGTTTTTGAATTTAAGAAACTTTAAGAATTTTTAGAGAACATTAGCCAATGTTCTGAGAACGTTCCCTGTTAGCTTGGAAAGAAAGAAAGACTGGCATGGTAGTACACAAACATGGTAGTGCTTTGTACATGCCCAAAATACTACAGTAGTAACGTGGTACTTTTTTATACAGGTAATATCAGTTATTCTGTAGAAGTGTTGTTACCATAATTGACCAACAGAGGGCGCGGTGTGTAACATCTGCTATGGTTTCAGACAGAGCTGCTGACCCAGACTCTAGAGCACATACAGATCTGTAAGGAAGTGTGGACAACCATCAAAACATCAGGTGACTTATCCTCCCTTTACTCTCTTCTGTGAGAATTCTGAATGTATGCTAATTGTTTTTACTTGTTTTTTCTGAACCACAAAGATTATAAGCATCTCTTGTCATGTTTTGGTCTCATTAGGCGCTTCCAGTAAAGACCCAACAGACACATTATTGCTGCTCTATGAGTTTGAAGCTCGAGCCAAATTAAATGATCCCAAGCTTGAGTCTGTGCTCGAGTCAGTTTTGGAGCTGGATAATGTGGAGGCCAAAGTTTTAGAAACAATTGCAGGTCAGCTTCCACTGAAGGTTTTTTTTGCTTCTTAAAACTACTCTGTCTGCTGTTGGTCAGATAAAAGCACTTTTTAAAGCTGCACTCTGTAAATTGTCTTGGTTAAAAATGAACAAAATCAGTTATTGAGCAAGTACATAACATATCAGTGTTCAGAATAGTCTCCTTCCAAAACCCTGTATAGTTATGGTTAAGTGTATAATAATGATTTATAATTTGAGCTGTCGGGTCAGACGTTACGAGTTATGTTGGTTTGGTTTCATTTGACTTCAGCTTACGTAAAGCACAAAGTAACCTGCAATTATATGGTTCAAACAGAGGTGGCGATAGAGAAGCAACCATTTCGGATTGCAGCTATAAAGAAATCTGTTTTTTTTGTGGATTTTGTAATTCAGAAATAACAGGATGTCATGCGCAATGTGATACAGTTCTAGCTATGGAACCTCCGGCTCATTTCCCTGTGCTGTGTAAGAAAGCGCTGAGGATCGCCCTGTCTCTACACAGGAAACAACCACAGGCCGACCTCACTCGCTGCAGGTTAGTAATATCTCTCCAGTCCTGTTTTTTATATATTTGTAACAAAATACATCAAACTGTTCTTCATGTGACACACCTTATACATGTTTGTATGCCATAGTAACTGTCTACACAGCCTCATTCAGCTGACCCTGCCCAGCGGTGTGTCTGAAGTGGAACCCCATGTGTTGGAGGAAGTGTGGAATTACTATGAGGAAGCTCTTTCCATCATAACAACCGCAGTGAGTCGTGCACGGTGACTCAGCATACGACCCGTTGCAGCTCAGCCCCGCAATTATCCCCATCTTTAGAAGAATCTCCTCTTTCTGTCAATGGCCTTTTAGTTACGCCTCAGTTAGCAGATGCTCCATTCACCAGCCCCTTCCTGCCAATTTGGATGCTAATTTGAAAATCTTGTCTGCTCTTTTTATCCTGAACTAGTTTTGCAAAAAAATTGCATCTCTAGTATAATAATTCTGTAATCGTGACACATGACACCATCTGTGATAACTCTCACTATATAATTCAGAAAAAAATATAGGAAATTATAACATTAGGTTTTAACATTAAAAGAACAGATAAAGGGATAGGTCACACAAAAATTAATATTTTTCCATCATTTTCCACTCTCATGTCATAATAAACCGATGTGACTTTATCTCTTCTGTGGAACACAAAAGATGATATTTTGAGAAATGTCTGAGTGGTTTTGTGTGCATACAGCGGAAGTCAAAGGGTGCCACTGTTGTTTGGGTACCAAAGTAATGATCTTAACATCTTAAATATTAAGATTGATGACTCAGGATGATAAGTTTAAACAGTTAACATTTTAGTTTTATCAAGAATTAAACACCTTGGCCTTTAGTATCATTCTTAAGCAGCCCATCATCTGCAGCATGACATACCCTCATCCCTAACTACAGAACTTTAGTCTAAGCTGGTCTTTTCCCACAAATCCAAATGGAAATTTTCTCTTAAACCAGTCCAAAGACTTTCCTGAGCTGGAGATCCTGTGGCTGTTAACCCGGGCATGGAATACAGGAATTCTGCTCTACAGTCTGGCCCAGTACACTGAGGCTGAGAGGTGGTGTGGGTTGGGCATGGGCTTCCTGAGGCACCTGGGATCTCTGCAGGACAGCTATCAGACTCAGGTAACACAGCAGGACGTGGAGATGTGAAGCTCTGCAGCTGGTCGAACACTACCTGAGGCGATGGATTCATTTTCATGTTTAGTATTCCCTTTGGCATCAAGTCAGGTGTGCAGTCTGCTTTTTCTGTCACCTCAGCTGGAGGTTTAATTAATACCGCAGTGTCAGTAGCAGGTAAAGCAACATGAAGAACTGCTGCTGTAGAAGCTACCATACAATTTGATCCTATTATTTGGCGTTAATAAATTCAGTGTCCAGAGTTCCAGAAAGGCAGAAGATACATTTGAACATTTTGCTAACTTGTTTGTTAAAAGATGATGTTGCTGCAAGGTGTGAATAAAATACATGTGATTTTGTCTCTCCAGATGGCGGGTCTGTACAGCGAGGTGTTGGACAGGCTGGATAAAGCAAAAAAGAATGACATTATTGAGAAATGATGCCGGCTTTAATCGCAGATAGAGAGCTCAGGTTTAATGGCACGTGTTTAATATGTAGTGTGAATTTTTGTTCGTGTTAATAGTGAGCTAAGTACTGTCAAATACATCCAGGGTTTTCTTTCTAAACCTGTGGATTATCAACTGTTCATACAGTTAAAAGTTCAAGTAGTATTTCTGGGTTTTTTTCTGAGATTGGAAAAAATGTATTGTTTGATTACCTATCACCCCATTGTCTGTATGAGCGCTCTTGGTTGACTAGCCATAATATCTGCATTGCAATACCAAAACAAAGAAAAATGCATGCATTGAAATCGTAACAGAGTCACATAGTTTATTTCCAAACAAATAAAACTCTTGTCCAGTCCAAAAACAAAATTAAGGAAAAAAGCAAACAAAAACAAAACAAAAAACTGTTAGGACTGTGTTTCCTCCTGACCAGGATATAAAAGACCGTTTTTCTGTGTGTCCTGATGGGCTGTACCACCTGTAATCATGGGGAGGACACTACTGTACAATCAGAGGGTTCATATATTTGCAAGCACTTACTGGACAGGTGTGCTGTCACATCAAAAACTCAGTCACTCAATAAGACAAACCAGACCCCTTCCCTCCCCATTATACAGCTGGGCCTCTGGAGCAGAGACCCTCATTAATATGCACAGAACTGCTCCCATTCAACCAGCTTCAATAGAAATATAGTACAATGAATTCAAATTCTTTGGGCTTTACAGACACGGCTGACTGGTATCAGTCAGCTGTTCTCTCACTTCACTTTAGAGGACCAGTTCTACACTACATGAGTAATTTATGCTCCTGGTTTACTTGAGTATCACTCTATGGGTTGCTGTCTGCATGTCTTTTTATATACATGTATATATATATATATTTTTACATAGTTTTTCATCTATACACTCAGACAAGTTCCACAAGATATCACAAGTAGACAGGCCGTGTTGTAGGGAAGCTGATTCCCGATTTACTAAAAAATGTTCTGATAGGCAGCTGAAGATATTTTTTCTATAGAGAAATACCAACGTTACGGCACATTTGTTATGGAAATTAATCTCAGAATAATTCAAAGTTGACTTACCTGACATCTGTGATTTATAAAACGTGTTTGTCCCAGTTGTATCACACATGCATGAAGCACAAGTGAGGGGGATATTTACACTTTACAGCTATCGCACCCTTTAAAACAGTCTGTAAGCAGTTTATAAATGGCTCTGTTCCCTTCGATTATTCCCTGAACTCTGGTTTTGACGCAGGTATGACAGCTGATTGGCAGGTGAGCACACCTGTTTAGAAAATGCCTGCAGATACAGGAGCTTGAGAGGGGAGCGAGCGGGCTCACAAACTTCATCTACTCTCAGTGAAATCCAGACTTCTCAATATAGAAAGAAAGAATCATGTTCTCAAGGGAGTAAAGAGATCAAAGGAAGTACTGTACTTCTGTATCCACAACAACCGTCTTTGTCACAGAGCGCCCAGATCTTCGGGAGTTAGAAACACTGCGGGGCAGCTTGTTTTCTCTTCCACTGAACCCAGTGTACACAAGGGCAACCACAGACATAGCGCTTACAAAGTATTTCAAATAAAAAAAGGACTAAATATTTAGAATACACAAGTATAATATACTCTGTTAGGGAAGGAAGAAACCATCCCTTTGAGTTCATACTATATTGATAATGAATCGCTCTACATCACAATGATTGCTGCCCTTTTGTCAATAAAAGTTATCCATCAGATTCCTGAGCTTGCCCCGGCACAAGGCTCAACACAGTGGAGTAAACATCAGCCCAGAAATAATGAAAAAATAGTAGTTTAAAAGCTGTCATTACAAAGAACTGTTTTAATCAAACCATCTTTGAGTTCTGGGGAAAACTGGCGGTTTCAGGCTCCACTAATGCTTTAAGAAGGACATCCAATACAATTATTGTCTTGATTCTACCCGTTTTAAGGCTGCGCTCCAGTGCAGCTAACAGGACAGTACCGTATTACCGTTCAATCTGAAGAGAATATAGTCATGAGAGGCAGAGGAAGTGCAAATGGGCTGTCTGCGTTTCAACAACTCCAATGGGGGGGCTGGGGGGAAGGGGCACAGAGGCTTGGTTGCCGAATCGGATTTCCAAAAATCGGTCAGACAAAAAGATTCGCAAAAAAGGATTTTGCAGAGGTAAGACACTTGTGTCTATTGCACTCACAAGTTAGGCCTCCAATAGGATGATGGGAAACTCACAAAAAGCACTAAAAGTTCGGAGTCTCCCACTGAGCACTGATAGGTTCAATATTGTCTTTTCCCCCACAACTGATGATAATTTTACAGAAGCGTTTATTAATTATAAGGCAGTTTGGTGTTCTGCAGAGAGCCCAGTTACACCGCTCTACCCCCATCTTTAATATAGAGCAGCTAAAACCACAAGAGAGAACACAAAACCCCAGATAAGACAGGAAAATGAAATCTAACAGCCCTCCAAGTAGACAACTCTGGTGAAGTGTAAAATGTGTACCGTTATCATTTCTTATTATGTAATAAAATCTTTCCATAGGATTTTTTATTTTCCATGTGATTTCAGTAATATAAATGTATAGACACAAAACCCATTTTTCCATTTTGTTCCGCCTCCAACGATGTCGTCACTGACTGCGCTATATAAACAAACGAGCAGCCAGTCAAATACAGCAAGCTGGTTTGTGATTACTGAAGATCATCAGTTTCAAGTTTCTCCACATATAAACATGAGCAGTGACTCCATCAGCAGGCGTGATCTGTGTCTAGTCCTCATGGAAAACCTTGTTGGTCTTTGCTCAGTGTCCTTGAATGTCTTTTACAATGAAACTGAATGTACATATACAAGGTTCCCACAGTAACAATGAATCATCATTTCCGAAGGTACATCCGAAACGCTGCATTCCTCGATCTTGCTCCTTTAAGACGTTCATATCCTCGCTAGTTCGTCTGAATCACAGACAAGGATTTGCTCGGCTTCCCTTTTGTGTTTTACATGACAAAAAATGTCTTCAGGAATGGCATTTCCAATCTTGAATGGAATTGATGAGAAACTCATGCAGGGATGTGCACAGTCACAGTAATGGTGATAAGACGTTTTCATTTGAGGGCAACATAATGATGACGCTAAAACTTGATATGAAACATCAGTGAAAGGGAAGGGGAGGTGGGAGTGGGGGCGGGGTCAGGCGGGGGGGTGGGCTCTGTGGAGGCAGCAAGTTCAGAGCTTTTCTGCGGACGGGATCCAGATGTAAGGGCCTGACTGCTCCTCTATGATCAGCTTGATTTTATTATAGATCTCATCTAGTGAGTCACCCTGGACTATGGCTGTAAAGAGACAGAGCAAAAAACAGGTAGTTATGTACTGCAGTACAGCAGTACAGGCTGTACTATTATATTAGCTTAAAATATTTTTAGGGAAATCGCTTCTTCCGTCAACTAATGATGTTATATTTCTGTTTAACAACACAATAGGAAGTCACTGCACAAGACAGGAAGTGGTGGAAAAGGTTACCTGTGAAATACTCGCCAAACTCTTGTTCGAGCTTAATTGCCTTGTCAAAGACTTTATTGGCTTGCTCGTATGTCTGTCTCTTATTCATTTCCCTGTCAAATACACAAGACAGAGAATTACATATCTGAATGAGGGAACGTAGTTTTCTTAGTCATTTACTGACACACAAGCCCATAATGCAGCTCAGAATAATACAAAAAAAGATCACAATATAGCTTTAATATAGCAGTTAGTCAAAAAAAAATAGTATGATTCCAACTGTGCTAATATTTTGTATAACAGCACTATGTTTCACTTTTTATACCACATGATTTGTCCTATAATTGTTCTACAAAAGCAATTTCCCAGCTAACAATTTTAGGTTATAATGGAAACTTCAGAGAAACATTTTAAGCAACAAAATCGGTAATTTTATTTTTTAAGTTCTAGGAACATTCTAATTGTCCATTTTTTTAGGCGTTTTATTAACATTATTGCTTGGTTAGAAGAAAGTTATACAAATGGTTGCAATCCTTTAATGTTTGTAATGTCCTAAAACATTCTACAAAACAAAAATAGTTTTTGATATGATATATAATGTTAAAAAAAAACATTTTACTAACATTACTGCAAGAATGTTTTTAATGAATGTTAGCCAATGTTCTGAGAACGTTGCCTGTTAGCTGGGTTCACACAAGCAGGAGTGCTGCTGTACCAATATTGTGCTGATATTCCATGGATCAGTTTGAAGCTGTAAATCTTGAACTTACATTAGGGCCTCCACAGATTTTGGCTTGATGAAAATGGCGATCGGATAGAGCTGTGCTTGCTGCAGTCGCTTTATGGCATTCCCAGACACATCCAGGATACAATGTTTCCCCTACACAAGGATTAGAGAAAGTTTTTCAACCTTTGTCACACTTTCACTGCACACACCTTCCACATGGAAAATATTTAAGGATTAAACATGAGTTAAGATCCTTTGGCATGTTTACACATATGCACATCACATATGATCGATTACTGACCCTTTCAGCCACTGCCCGAACAGACAGGATGCTGGTCCCATACAGATTCTCATTGAACTGACCCGCCTCAATAAATTTATTGTCCTGAATGTCCTTCTCCATTTTCTCCCTTGAAGCCACAAAATGGTAGTCCTGTCCATCCATCTCATTCTCTCGCCGAGGACGAGTTGTGTCTGAGAAAAAAAAAAAGATTTTTTACTACTTCAAGGAGCATTGCCAAAACATTAAGAAGCAAAATAAACATTCCAATTGCTCAGTAATGGAAACAGCAGTTTTACGATTTGATAAGCACATATTCTGTGGCCATCGGCTTATCTGATGGAACACTACTATACTCACGTGGAACGCAGGATCCAAACTTGTGAGGAAACTCTGAAATCAAGTCATCATTTACTCTGTCCTTCATCGGACCCAAGATAATCACAGGCCTCGTGTAATGAACTGAAATGAGAGCCAAATCAATGCCAGTCAAAAACTTCCCTTAGAACTGACTAAATTAGTCATTTAGAATGACTAAATGTATATGTAAGAACTGTTTGCATTGGCTTTCTTTACAGATGATGTGTAATAAGTTTATTATCATTGCTCTTCTTAAGTAAGGGACTGAGATACTAGGTACAAATTGCCATGATTATATTACAACCATGAGCATGTTGGCTTCATACTTTTACATATTACGAAGCCTATTCTAGATCTTGGCCTGACTTGATAAAAACATGTTAAGAAGGAAACCAATCATAACAGAGATCATTTACATTAGAAGTCTTAAAAGTACAGTAAAAACAGCCTGTTTAATTCTAATGGACAAAGAGGTGGTGGAAAATTAGTATTGAATTAGTATGATAAACTGAATTTCAGTTTCAACTGTTATTTATTATACAAATGTACATATGTAATGTTAATGTTACAAATGTGTAGAATATTTCCCCCATTGATGTGTAGGAATACTTACTCTCCTGTCGGATTACTGGCTCATATGATAGAATTGTGTCTTCTTGCCCCTCTGCAGGATGACAAATGACAGAATTATCCATGTGAAACATGAACGATCCCTTTCTCAACATTTATTAACATTCAATTCAATCCAGCTGATCTGGTTTGACCCATATCTATCTGTTTTTGCACTTGAAAGAATAAAGATTACAGCCTGATGCCATAAAACTGATCAAGTGGAATTTTACTATAATGGAACCCAATAAATGCAGACAGCCAAGCAATGACTGCGATACGCATGCGGTTTAGATAATGAGAAACATAAGCTAATGGATGTTTGAGCCACTTACTAGAGCTGCTTTCACTGTCACTGTTGGACGTCAAACACTCTGTGGATAAAGGGTGGAAGAGGTTGAGAAACATCACAATGCAAACATTTTGCAAATGCAAGATTAATAGTATATCCAGCACAGCTTGGAATGAAATTATAGACCCTCCCACACCATCATGCTGAGAATGAAAAAGACAGAGTAAGGACAGGGGAGACAGAGAGCAGGAACTCTGGGCACTTAAATGGCTGGCGTTTCCTTTGCACGGAAATGGCAGGATGAGGCAGCAATAGGAAATGAAGTATTTCCCTTTCCTAAGTCCCTTGTAATCTTAGATCACTGCTGAGTGTTTCCTATGACCTTGCCAATGTTCTGTTTATCAGCCCTGTGATACTGCTCCACAGGCTAAAGTAAACAATCCAGTGCTGGGTTCCTTACTGGATCACATAGCAAACACATCCCTTAGATACAATGACAACATGATAGTGCCGATATATATTTAAAGATTAAACATGCAATCCTGCCCGAGTCAGCTTTAAAGGGTAATGAAGGGGTCTGTAATATGTTTATACTCTCTTTAGTGTATATTACAATCTTATTCATAAAGGATCTTTTCTAAATGATTCCCACTGCCAGATCTTTTGCAGGACAGAGAGCAGGAGATTAAGTGGCAAACAGAGAAAGACAGAATAAATAATGTGTGTGTGGCTCAGAGCTTGGGGAACAGCTGCTGGACGAGAGGAACCACACACTTACTCAAACTCTTTGATCCATAAAAGTCATCGCTTAACCCTGGGAAGTCCTGAGCGTCCCGACAGGTGAAAGCAAGAACGAAGAAGAGAGCAGAAAGGAAGAAGAAAGAGAGGTTAGTGAGAGGCTGGAAGGGGAAGGGTGTAGCGCTCTCAAGGGACAAAGCTGTACTAACACCACCTTGCTGTGCGCTGAAACATGCGGTTGTGTCTTATTTAGTTATCGCAGGCATTATCTTCATGCACATTTTCCAGTAACAGAAATATTCAGGGTTTCTGCAGTTTAAATTATTACTGTTTCCAGCTTTCCAGTGTAAAGTTTTCAAAAATAATTTATAGAGATTGAACTCTCAAACGCATTTTATAGCAATTAAATATTTTAGAAAATCCAGAAATGTATTAAGTGTATTACCGTTACAACAGATGTACTAGTGCAAGCACAGCATTCGAATGTTAATGCAGCTTCACGCCTGCGAGAAGCGTGCAAATGGCAAACCTCTCAGTGGCCAGAGAGGCCCTGATTGGCTTAGTGCTCTCAGAGAAAAGTTGCGAGCCAATTAGAAGCCATCTCTGTGGTGAGTGACAGTGACAGGATGAAGCATGAAGGACAGCGTCAGAGTCCTCATCACATGCTCATACTCACGTTCAGTCTCCACCAGTTCCTGCACTATATTCTCCTTGCTCTTGTAAAACGGGAACTTGCGAGAAAGGTTGAAGCTTTTTTTGCGCTTCACTTTGACTGTCTGCACGGAGATGATCCGATAATGGGGGGATGGTGTTGAGGAATGAAACAAACAAAAAAACAGAATGGGTTTTAATGTTTTTCATGGCACGCATGCAAAAATAAAAGCAAAGGTGACGTGTGCTCGCACAAACACAAGTGATTGGGGGCTGCGAATGTAAACATGCTTTTAGTTTATTTTGATAAAGTTTTACTGTGAAAGTAACATTATCTTGTCCTGACAAACTGTAGCAGAAAATCATGGCTGCTCAAGGCAAACATAAAACCTAAAAGTGAAGCGTGTTATTTTGTCTGTTTTTTTGAGCATCCCAACCAGCCCACTGGTCCAACCCAGTTTGGGGCATGACTGTTTATCCAATCAACAGAGAAAATCTATTCAGATCTATGATGACATGAATCGCTCAGAAATATTACACACTTCACTTTTAAAGGGTTTGTTCATCCAAAAATGAAATCTGTCATCATGTACCCACCCTTTATAAATGTCATTTTCTTAATCGTGTGGCTTCAAACTGATTGGGATGTGCAAGTTTGAATATGTATAAATGCAAGAGATTTGAGGGGATAAGTAATGACTTCTAAGGTCATTATTAGCTTTAAGTGTAACGCAAATATTTTGCATCCTTGTGTCGCATGAAAAAGTCATAAAATAAAAAAAGGGTCAGTAAATGATGAAACCATTGTCATGTTTGAATAAACTACTTCTTTTAAAGCACAACGAAGAGCAGGCATTCAAGCCCAGTGATTCTCAATCCTGGTGCTACAAGTCATGGAGAACTCCACTAATGAGCAGATAATGGAATCAGATCAAAATGTGAACGGGAGGTACTGAGGAGCCCTCATCCAATCATCACAGCTGATGATGAGGCACAGTGGGTGTGAATGTGCTTTTGTGTGTGTTGCAGTGTGAAATGAGATGCTCAGTAATAAGAGCCTCCATGATACTGTGAGAAGTCACCATTTCCCACACTCAGGGGAAGTGAGGCAGCTCCCATGAGTCCCTCACAGGTCTCACTCACCCTGTTAGACTCAATCATGCCCGTCCTCGCGTGGAACTTGACTGTTTTTAACCTTGCGCGCTCTTTCTTCTCCACCCTGTGGATCGCAGCGTACAAATGTTAGGTTATCACGCAAGATTTGAACGGTAACATACACCCTCCGTTACCCAGTGTGAAATGCTGGCTTGGCTTGTTGGCAGTACTGTACCTTTTCTTGCTTGGTATGACCCCGATCTGCTCACTCTCCCCGTGGGGTGTAACCAGCCGTGCCTGCCACCACTCATCATCAGAGGCGTTGATGACATGCAGGATGTCCCCATAGGAGAAACTCAGACCCTGGCTGGGCAGGCAACTGTCCCTGGTCCTGTCATAGTCAAAGAGAGCCCTGGGAAAGCCAAACAAAACAATCAGTGTATCAACAGTCTACTACAACAGTGTTTGTTCAGATTGCATTGTAAGACAGCTGTTGTTGTGACTGAGGGGTGTGTGTGGGGATATACATACAAAGACAATAATACATCACTCAACCTGTGCACAGCAGCAGTATGACCAAAATCTTAAATCAGGTATGAGTCATTTTAAATGATACCAATGACATTATATACCCTATATTTATAATTGTTAAAATAATTATATAAAAACAATGTATTTTTTTACGGTAATGCTTTTACTGTACTGTAATTTCATCTTTATAAAATATTTTTCTTCTGTAAAATATTTGTTTCTTTCATTTGGATTTCATTTTTTGGTGGATTCACACAAGAAGGCAAGATTACTCACAGCAAATTAATAAGTCTGGCACTGGCACAAAAACAGCTCTCACATTACATAACATCTGAGTTAAGACCGCAACAAAAGTCACACATCATTATGGTATTACAGTGTCACTGCAGTGACTGTACATTATTTCAATTCCATAATAATGCACAAATTGGCCATGTTGCTTAGCAACTGTAAACAAGCAACTGCAGCAGAATCACAACCAGTTCTCAACCAGTTAAGCCTCTAAAAACGGCTCTAAAAATTAGAATTGCAATGCACAACTGGTAAGCACCAATTCTACAATGGTAAGCACATATTTACTGTCACATATTAAGCAGGATTACCGGGAATGCAACATCACATAATTAACAAATATAAGCCAAGTTGATTTTTGAGGTTGATCTCGTAATGACTCCTTACTTATCATTCCTAGATCATTCCTACATCCCTGCTTCCTAAAGTCAGTCCCTCTCAAACTCATCCTGTACTTTGCTCAAGGACAAAAAGGTGATAGTGGATCCAAATCACTGTTCTTCAAAGGGAAACCACATGTTTAATGATGCCAGTACAGAAACACAGGCAGGCATTGTGTCCAGAGAATGGGTTTACCTGTTAAACAGGTCCAGAGGAAGGCAGGCAAACCAGTGGAGCAGGTCTTCCTGTTCTCTACATACTTCTCTCTCAGGACATACTGCAGTGCTTCCCATAAATAGACTTGTTTACCTGGGCGGGCCGCCCAGGTAAAGCTCGTAGCTAAAGCTCATGTCTGGAGCTCGTAGCTGTGAATTAGCCTATGAAAGCGGGAACTACTATTTCAGTTAGAAAGACAAAGACTACTAACTTAAGCTAAGGTTACATACTGTTTGTTTTAATTTACTCAGCAGCAGATATGAGTATCCAGTGAAAATGAGGAAGGAGAATGAGGAAGGGACAACAGCACCACAGGTAACTTAGGCAACGTTAGCGTTTAGAAAAATGGCAGGAAATAAATGCTGAACTTTAGAGAATTGTGTCATACTTAATTTGATGTGAAATTACAATAGCAGTCAACAATGAAACTAAGCCTGAATCATAGTTCTGTCTCTGCATTTAGTTTCAGTTCCAGTTGGCCAGTGACACGGCTGGCCTAAGTAGTGAGAGTGCTGAGGGAGATGAATGATTGTATAAATAACATTTTTATTATTATATTTTATTTATTTTATTAAATCTATATTGCAAACTTGTAATAAATGCTTTAGTGTAAGAATTGACACTTTTTTTGGAATGTTTTGCCGAATCTGCCTTGTCTTACTTTTCCCATGTGGGAAGTAGGGTTCGATATGTGAAATATACTGTGTAATCAAAATGAATTTAATAAATAAAAATATTGTTAACAGTCACATTATTTGTTGTTTGTCACATGTAGTAGACCATTTTTGTGCCGTGGGTAATAGATGGGTTTCAATCCGGCTACCACCGCAAGTATATTTCAAACCTGTGGGAAGCACTGTACTGACTGCAAGTCCACTGAGCACACTTACAACTGTCCACACAGCTAATTCTACTCTAGGAGGACAGCATCAGACCTCCGTTTTAGGATGGAGATGTGTGGGATGAAGATGTCTGTACCTCACACTGATGCACCTTTATCATATCAGTGGATTCACAGGAATGTGAAACCGCGTTAAGATCTCCTGCTCCACACATTAACAATTGTGGTCAGCTGACTCATGAACCCTAAGCAGCTGAACACTGTGGAAACTTCCTTCTGAAAATGTCAAAGCATCACCTGCCTTCCATAAAGAGTTTTAATCTGACACTGTCCTTCTAAACCAGACCAATCAAGCAAATTATAAACTGCCATCTGCTGCATAGCACTAATCTATAGAAATAAAGTGAAACTATACACTAAATGAAAAAATAATAATTATGCCATCACAAAATCCATCAGAGCTGTTCAAACTATATATTATCAAAACAGACTAGTTTTGGATTGCCTGAACAACTACTAAGCAAAATTGGACTGCCCACCATCATCCCAAAAATCTAAACAGCCCACACCAAGTACACATCCCCTATGGTACTGTGGCACAATGGTTAAAGTTAAAGGCTGGCAACCTGAAGTCCATAGATTCGAACCTCACAAAGGAGGAATACTGCGGAAGACACTTAACCAAGATAGCTTAGCCAAGCTGCTTTAATACAGAGTGAATCCAGTGTCAAGAATGAATGGATGTGAGAATGATGAAGATACCTGACGTAGAGGGAGCGTTTCTCACTGGTGCGGAGGGAACCTGAACCCGAGCTCATGCTGCTGTTCATCATCTGCTCCCTCAAGTCGTGGATCTTGGACTCAAAGCGGCTGTATTCTGAAAAGAGACGAGACACACGGTCTGTCAGCAACACCTACATTTACAGAGATCATTTTAGGCTTTTGTCCAGGTTTTATGAGTGGGGGTGCTCAACAAGAACTGATTAATGACCTGGAGAACAGATGGATATTAATCATGCATCTGCATGAGCTGTGCACTAATATCTTCTGCCAGATAATTAATTATACATATTAATTAAGCAGAACATGCACTATTCAGTGTAACAGACAAAAACCTCCAACAAATGTCGAACTACCATCATTTTTCATAAGGAACAAGGTGTTCGTTTAGGAGCTGCACTGAAGCATGATGGCTGATCGCGCTGCGGCCTCTTAATTAAATGCTAACACTTCTGCTGCGCTGCGGATGGGCAACTCACAAGCTTAGCAACCAATTTATACCGACACACAAACAGCCAAATGCAAAAGCAACCCAGCAGAACAGAGGCACAAGAGGAGTTGACTTGCAAAAAAAGCCAAAAGAACCATGGTACTACAATTTGTTTTTACTTGGAGTACCATGTAAGTTCCATAGAGTGCATAAATGTATATCAAAGTACTACAGTATTAACATCATCATATCATGGGTGTACAGTACTGCCATGGCATTTTTATATAAGGTTACCTTTTAATTGCCCTCCTTATAGTTGATTTACCTTGGACTTTAATTGTTAATGGCAAAGACTTCTTTTTTTGCTTTATAAACTTTTATCCCAGGATCAAAAGGTGACCTTCTAAACCACACTTTCTGAAACAGTTCCTTGGGCAGGAATTCCAATTTTTATGAGAATATAAGAACATGAAAACTCATAACAGCAGTAACTATAAAAACTAGGTCTAGAGCTCAACACAAAGCTGAAACTTGGCCTTCAGTATCAGCAGAAACCACGTCTGCAGGGAGCTCTGCTGTACACACCCTGCCTGTCACAAACAGGTTAACAAGCCATGCTGGAATGAAAGGGCAAGGTAAAGTAACCTGATACCACCTGGCTGTAACCAGGAGAAACACCTCAGTGAAGAAGTGGGAAAAAACAGTAACACAAATGCATCCAAAACAATCTTTACCAAAAGAGAAACCACATGTATTTTATAGAACTGCATTAGAAAGATATACGGGTTGGCATGCTGAAGTACACAGTAGCTTCAAAAGCTATTTGCTACATATTATAAAGAATAATACAGTAATTAATTCACACCACTGTTCAGACAGGGATGTCCAAAACTATAAAATATACTTGTCAGTGGGTTTTTTGAACGATTAAACAACTTAAGGAAGTTTATTATTAAACAGTCTAGTGTAGTGGTCACTGATGTGATTTTATGAGTATTTACATAAGATCTTGTTTTCATAAGTAAATAAAGCACACTGGAATAAAGGTGAACGCAGCAGCCCAAAGATACATTATTGGACTATTTCAGACTGACACCACATACTGTCAGCACACTAATTAAAGCACTGGCACAAAAAAAAACCCTAATAATTTAGATAAACTAGTCAACCTCATTAATTTAGTCGGTTGTTAGACAACAAATTGGCATCTGATGCAACCAGTTCCTAAGAATCCGGGCCAGCTCTGAATCATGCTCACACTGCCACACTTGCCTTCATTATGTGCAGGACTTTTATTTTTGGGGAGCAGGGACTGGCTGCAGGCTGCCTTTTTGTCAATGCAGTTATATAATTTTGCAGTTGTGTGCTTACAACATGAGAAGAAATAGCATGTACGGTTTAGACTAGGTTGTGATGAGTATCCTCCTATCATTGTATGATGAGCACACAAGTTAGCATGCAATGGTCAAGTTGACTAATAGTCAAAAGGTTGTACCATCTGCTCTTCCTTTTGTAATGTAATAAAAAGTGTGGCATCTCTACTAGACCAAATGCCAAACTAACTGGCCCACGGAAAGAACATTGAAAACTTTAACAGTCAATCTAGACTGTATCTGGGCACTGTGACAGTATTAGACCTAAACTAAATGACCAAGCTATGGCCCCTTAAGAGCAGGAGTAAGCAACATAGATGGATCCAGTTACATGACCTCAGTTGCTAAGCCAGTTGCTGTCTGTGACAAGAAGAAAGGAAGAGGACATGGAGGGTTGCAAGGCCAACATAGTTAAAGCATTAAATGCTGCATGATGGAAACGACAGTTTTTAAAGCACATGCGAGTGATGTCAATGCTAAACTCTCTGCCACAATGCAAAATGTTGTGAATGATTGCAAAGCTATATTGCTAAACAGTTGCTAATGTGTTTTAAATTGCATTGCTATGTGGTTGCTATAGGGTGTTCTCTGTGGTTTCTAACAAAGTCTCTGTGATATTTTGATCTCTAGATATGACAAATTTATCATCTGACAGGCACGTCTGTTAACTGTGATAACAGCACAGCTCTCCTCAACAAGCCCACGTGATTTGAAGTCTAATTCTTTTCCATAGCACAAACAGGGCAAGATGAGTTACACTCTAAACTTCAGTACTGCATTAAGGTTTGGGGTTTTCTCAAAACCTTTAGCCAAAGTACTAGCAACCACTTTTGCAAGAACCAATAAATACTCGCTCCCAACATGCCAAATTAAACTGTATTGTAAGCTATAAATATCAAGATTGTGTCCTTCAGAGTCCTGTATTGCTTGTGTAAATGACAAAAATACAAATATATTGGCTAATCTGTGATCATCACTTTTATGGCTTTGCAAGGCCAAATAAAACATTCTGTGAACATTTGTCTGCTGGACATGAAAAATTCACCAGTTCAAGTTCACACAAGTTAATGTATGACATGAAGAGTTAAAATTTGAACCGAAGCCAGTCTACAAACAGAATATCCTTTTCTTGTATACACACAGTCAGTTTAGAAGTCATAATGTGTCTTATAGTGCTGGTTCCCACCTAATTCAATGAGCTATTCTGGCACAGATTAATGTGTCATTTCTATTTCAATGTAGACGTGTGAGCCCTTGGGAGGGAGAGGCAATCCATTTTTACTCCACGAGCGTCTGACTAAGGAGAGACGGAATATGGGGGAGAGCGTGCCGAAACAGATAACTTACACTGCAGCATTCCTGTCATTGCACACATAGACACAGGAGAATCCAGCGTACATAATACCTATGCATTCTCATACTAAATATTACGAAGACACAGTGAAATACACAGGAGACAAACAACTGAACTAAGGTTTCATTAAAGTCGTCCCGTGAATAACGCAATGACAGTAATAATAAAGGTTTCTGAAGGTAAATTTGACTTCCTGAAACTGCCCTTCCCTGCACCTGTCCAGAGCTCTACAGGAAGCTCAGTAATGATGTATTAAACAAACATGATGGCGAAGCGTCAGGCCTCAAAGTGCAAAAGATCCCGGATCAGCCTGGTTCAGCTCAAAGGTGGATCACACTCCTGAAATATACATTATAATCCATAAAAACATACTTTTGCTGTTGCTAATGCTCTGTGGGAAACACTACATTGTCTGCTGCCGTGTTTTGGTGTGCCTGAAAATGCATTTTCTCACAATCCTCGAGCTTAACGTTGACTAGTGTCGCTTGGCAACACAAATCATCAATGGCAAAACAACCTGCAGTATAAGTAATATTTATAATGTGTTCAACGGCTAATAAGCGTACATATTTATTTTGTATGATTTGCATTGAACTTTTAACGCACTACATTCACGGTGAGCATGTAACAGAACCCCATTGTGAACAAACGGCGACGCTTTCGCATTCAGCACGCCACATTAGAAAGCAAAACGCAATTCCGTTGTCACAATAACCTACAACAAATTCACACGTAAAGTGTTTTACCATCTTAAAGATCAGTGTTGTAAATGTGAACATGAGCTGAGGCGATCTTACCCGGCGGCTAAAGCGCAGTTCAGCTCAACCCCTCGTTGTCCAACTCACACGACAGAACATTTTCTTAAGTAAAGCGAATTAAATAATACAAACTACGCTGACAAATACTGCACACTGGCGTTACGAGGAAAGCGCGTTTCCTGTTAGTTTCTCAAGTTGAGGTAAATAAATATTAGTTTAATGAAAACGTTTCGGTCTGTCCCGCTTCGCTCCTCCCATTCCAGCAGCGGCACCGCGCTCGAGACGCAGGATTTCAATCCGTCCCGCGCACGCGACCCGCTCTCGCTTATTCCATCTCGCGGGTCAAACTTGAATAAAACAAGATAAACCTTCGCCGAAAACAAACGCTAAACATGCAGAAATGTCACGGGTTTCCTCCTCGATCTTGAGTCCATTTAGTTCTTTATCCCACTTTTCCCGTCTCGCGCCGATCCCTCCCCCTTCTGGCCCGGTTTCATTCCAGTCCTTTTTCATTCATGCGAGTGAAACTGCAAGAGAAGGCGGGCTGTTTCTCTATACGTCTCTGAATACAGTTCAGGTCTTTACTGTTGAACATACCACAAAATGAATACGTGCCCGGCTTAATTCACAATCAGCAAAACATTAAACTCCGACAACGTCCTAATTTGCAAACTTGGATTTTTTCTCCTAAACTAGGCGAGGCTAAGCGCTTCACCTTTCTTAAAGGGACACGCACACAATTCTTTATCGCCGATAAAGTAGGCAAGACACGACAGGCACGGCTGGGTGTGTAAAGAAAATCGAGAGCAGTTTGGGGTCCTGGTACAAAAATCTTAAACAACGTTGTCAACAGAAACGTGATACAGTCTTACAATAATAACAGTACTGTGTAAACTGAAATACTTTTACTGCCTCTTTTGGAAATGAAACTAAGCTCTGTGCCTGCTTACGTAAAGCTAGACTGTATGCATCAGTTCATCTGTATTGCCATTGTAAATCTCATTCATTGTCCTCTAGAGAGCACCATTTCATCTGCAGTCACAAACATCATGAGATGCGTATTAAAGGAGCCATTCTACCTTCTGGTCTGTATTGGGCAATGATGGTCACTGTCTGTCCAGCCCTCTTCAGCGCAGCAGCGGCCTGTTCATGAGTAGCATTGCGCAGGTTTACTCCATTCACCTGAGACAATACCATAACAACAGATGAAAACAACAACCCCACAAACCACACACTCGCACAAATCACATGATGTTACATCAGCTTTAAAACAAGGCTTCAGACAAATGTAAACAGCAGATCATATTGTGAATCATAAAGATGTCCTTTCCTTTTGATATATATTAAGTCTGATGCGTATATAATGTATGTTAATATATTTCTGTGACATTTGTGTGCTTGGGGACACTGCATTGTGCTGTCAACTTCACTATTTCCACTTGAGCATCAGAAAATTACTGACCGACAGGATGCGGTCTCCTCTCCGCAGCTCTCCGCTCAGGTCGGCTGGCCCACCCGCCAGAATGAAAGACACAAAGATGCCCTCTCCATCCTCCCCGCCAACGATGTTGAAACCCAAACCTGTGGAACCCTTGTGCAGCAGGATCTTCCGCGGCTCCCTGCCAAGCAGAACGACAGTGTTAGAATCAACACTGACTGGATCTTCACCGCAGCAGGGAGGGGATTCATCCAGAAACATTTGTGAAGTATATACAGAAATACAATGTAAAACTAGGAGGTTTATAGTCATATGGAGTAGTTTTAGTTGTTTTGGGTAGTTTTCTCTTTACCAATACAGCTGTATGCATGTCAGACTTGGGAAAAATTGGAATTCAAAGCAGGGCTCAACAATAAAGTTTTATTCAGTTGGCTTAGCTATGACCAGTCATTAAGAATTGTTCTTGCCCTGCCAACATTTTCAATGTTAGGACAAATATAGACACATTTTATATTTAGCAATACTTTTGAAAGTCTTTAGAAAGTTTTTTCATTAATTTTATAAATTTATTCAATAGATTGTAAATTCATTTTTTCCCCACAAAACCTCATCTGCGTTACTCAGCTAGATTGCATTGCCTTGATGAAATATTTAAATCAGATACATTTTTAACATTTAATACACAACAAAAAAAATCTAGTTTTTGAGTTAAGAACCCATGCTTTACCCACGATGAAAGAACATTAGACATAGCACATCACAACGCTGGTTTGATAGACCAAGTGACAGTTCTGCCAACTGGCCTGAAATTCTCCCCAGTACCCCATCCCACAGGAGGTTAAGCAACATTAAAAGTGTTTCAGTCTAACCAGATGGTAGATTATTGTTCATTTTGTTTTTCCTCCATCAAATGTTCTGAACAACTTCATTTATAGAAAGTGGAAGTCTAGATGAACAGATCCATGAGATGACACAATGCTCTAGTCACGACTAGAGGAGACTGGCAAACTTTCATCCTCAGCAAAGATTTCTTCCAGACATGAGCGTTAACACATACACATGGGCATCTAACACGCTTTCTCACTCAGGGACAAAACACACATTCACACATTGAGCTCATTCCTGCCTCGCGCTTGACCACTCGCTGGAGTGCTGTTTTTGTGGCTGTGATTCATCTGCGGGAAGGGAAGCATTCCAGACTGCCTAGGGCTGGCACACCAGTGAGACCCAACTACATCCACAGGCCATCATAAGCCCTTTCCAAACATACTGTAGTGTAACACACAAAAAGCCAGTTCCTAAACATGCCACACACACACACAATGTTATGTATCCTCATTTTCAGCAACCCTCTATGCATGTTTCCCATTACAATCCTGAATTACAGCAGAACTCAGCTTGCTTTTAACATCAGCTATTCCTTCTTGATTAACCATGGTTGAGCTTCATGATGCAGAAAACTAACTTCTGGTGCTTTTATAAAATGTCAATACTATTTATGAAACAAATGTATTAACAAACAAAACTCATATGAGATGCACCTTGTTTTTGGGAGTTTGTGAAGATTTACCAACAGCCTTGTGTCTATTTATTTAATGCCTGTGGCATAAATTGAATGTGCTGCTGTGGCCAACCTCTACAACTACCACCATCCTGGTTCTCAACAAGATAAATCAGCCATAAGATACAAACCGACCAGCCATGCATTCCTCACTCAGACCACATGCTCAAACCATTACCTGGACCTTCTGTACCTGTTTATGAGGCTGAAGCTTGTCCTACCTCGTCTCTCTAGATTGGACTTCACCATTGGCAAGGAAGAGGAGATGTTCACTGTAAACATGATGCCTGCCACTTTCCACTCGGCAGGGTTATGGAAGTATGTTATCCCAGGACTCGGATATGGGAGACTGTAACTCTCTCCAGACTCGTGGTGAAGTGCTGTATGTGTATATGTGTGCAATCTCTAAGTGCAGGGGAGTGATGGGAAACAGGAGCACATTGCCTGTCACACAGTCACCTCTGCAGGAACATGGTGAGACTTAACTGTTACCCAGCCACATGAACATTCTTCTGCTCTCCACTGCAATCATTTGTTCAAGCCCTTTTAAAGCAGCCTGAAGGTTACAGTGCGACTCAAGGTTTCCTATATGAAATGGCCTCCATAACATTTGACTGTCATCTTCGTCTTAGCTCTGCCTCAACCTTGCATTGCCAATCCAAAGTTCAGTTAAATGTTTTTACGTCCCTTCCAATTAAAAAATATTTATTAAATGTACATATTACAAACACATAACTCCACATCAGTGATTATTTTAATGTCTTTGTTTTATGTCTTATGTTTTGCAGAGCATGGCAAAGTATCAAAGTATAAAGAACATTTGTTTAGAACTATAGGCATGTTATTTTAGGCCAGACTTAAAATGCAATACTTGGGTTTACACAATATGTAACATCTCTGTATCCACCAAAAGGCCTTTGGCCTGAGAAAAGGTTGAAGACCTCTGCTGTAATCCAGAACATCAGGTTTCTTCAGGGGAGCAAAGACACAATATTTGTGTAACAGTGTCTCTTCCTGATAAGACATCCTATCCTCATATTGCCTTTTCTCTGCAGAAAATGTTGCCACTGAAATTGCAATTTATCTTTATTTAACCTTTGTTTACCTCCTTTAATGAAGTGTTTATTGTTGGGTCTCTCTGTAATAGCCTCTGTGGCATGTGTTTACCCTACTCCACCATCGTGCAACAGGCTGAAATTTCCTGACCCTGTTGCAGTGTGGCCACAGGGCTCAGAGGTTTACAGGGTTGCAATGCCCCAGTGCACCCAGTCTGCTCCTCGTTCCGCTCTAAGTAATTGGCTCTGGTTGGGTGATTATTAGTGGACACGGTGGATGCTTCTCTTTGGAAACACTCAGACACATAGTTCTCCATGGAAAACATGCTCTCTTTGGCAGGATCACAGACTCATGGCTGCTGGGGGCAGATCTGTCGTCCTCCTTCTGGGAATGTTTTCTAAGCTCTGGATGACTATAACCACTCTCTTCCTCAGATCACATGACTTCAGTCTCATTTGACTTCATGCCAAGAGATACTGAAGATATTTACAGCCTTCCAAAGCAGCTAAGAATAAACCAAGTGAATCAACGGTTTACAGCACAACCAGGTGTGTCACTGCCTAAATCTCTAGCCCTAACTCCAGTATTACTCTAACCTGTCTGTTATATGCACAGTATCAATGAATCAAATGAATGACATGGCTTATGGTTAAATGTTAAATTTAGATTTAAACCCCTGCTTACTATTACTGGAACATTGCTGGGTATTAGGCTTAAAATTGGCCCTAGAATGGTGAATGTGGCCGTCTTTAAACATGAATTACATTAGGTCTCACAGAGTGATGTAATGACTGAATGGAAAAGCAAACTCTATGAGTCATGCAAGGAGGCCATTTTTGAAAACCATAAGCAAACAGAAGCCAGGGTCACAAATCGTCTGAATCTTTGAAATTTGAGACATTGTGCGTGTGTGAACTCATCTACATGTCTGTCCGGGTTTGTGTTGGTAATCATGTGAACACATAAGCGTGCGAGCAGATTGTCATTAGTCTGTTAGACTGGCGGCCTTTAGTCAGCATGGCTGACTGTGTTCTGTGATCTGAGGGTGGGAGATCTCCTCTGAATATCCATGATCTATTCAGCTGGTAGAAAAGCCAGAGAGCCATTGGTGTGTACTGGGTCAGATGGAGTGATCTAAATGTGTTTGTGACCAGCGTGCTAACGTGGGGGAAGCACAGATGGGCAAAGGGCCTATCTGAGTCTCTCCTGTGACTCACACACAGGCAGTTTTTCAAGAGTGAACTGTTACTGTAGGCTTACACAAAATATAAATGGCTGTAAAAAAAAAACTTAAATTAGTCTCTAGGAAGACCTGCAGGGTGATTGTGATACGGTTCAGAGTTAGTTTGACAGTTCAGTTTGGATACAGTGAAGTGCAAAGTGGGTTAATATAACACTATTTATATACTTTGGAAGGTGTAGCTCTGCCTATTTTAATATTTATTAAATATTGTGCTTTATACTGTATGTATGTATGTATGAGTGAGTGTGTGTTTGGGCTACGTGTCAAAGGGAGTGCGTGTTCATGTCAGCACATTATGACAGACTGTCTAAGTGTATCTGTGTGTGTGATGGGCATTTGCAGAGCACACACTGTGTGTGTTTGTGGCCAGCTTTCCCTTGTTCAAATGAATCATGACAGTTTCAGGAATGTGCACCACCACTCATTTGTAGTCTGACTGCAGAATCAGCCTCTTACTTCCCAATACATTTATGGTAAGAGCAGGCTGCACTGTTTATATTTACATAACTGCTACAGAAGCCAAAACATTCCAATGTGGGAAGGTTCAGTGACTGTGTTTTTATATGTGTGCAGGATAATAAATCCTTACATGACCGCTTCAATCTTTGTCAAAGCTACTATGCAGAAATCTTTAAAATAATGAACACACACACATGACTTGGGAAGAGATGTAAACTGGTTTTCTGTGGTCACCTAGATGGGAGTTCAGTACTGTTATACACACATGATCAAAGCACTGGCACATGTGAGCCACTGTTTGTAGAATATAAATCTCTACATACAAGCAATACATATTGCATATTGTGTAATTTCATCCTCGACAACCACACATTTCACATTATGTAAAATTCTACAGAAATAGCATGACATTTTTAATAAGTTAAGTTTCAATTTCCAAAGAAAATCTCAGCTGTTTCCAGCACAGTGATATATGGTTGCTAAGTGCTAAGGTGTTCTGTAAAAAAATAAAGAAAACACTTACTTTACAGTATCCACGATATTGTGGTCCCTACATATGGCTAAATTCCCTCCTTTAATTAAAGTCTATATCATTTTTGCACCTGGTTTGTCATTGGCAGGTGAAAGCCCCACTTGAATCAATTTACGGTCAGTTTACAACAAGAATAATAACTATAAAGATAACTATAATGATAACTATATTAGCATCCACATCAACCTTGTTTTTATTCTGAGCTCATGGCTGCAGTAGTTACTCAAGCCCGTTACATGAATTTTGATTGGCTGTCAATGTTTTATTGTTCATCAGCTGAAAAAAATCACTTTGAAAATGATCCCCATAATATTGTTCCTCTGTATTGTGGCTGTTCTCTTAAATTGTGAACACTTTTACATTCATACTACTACACAGTGAGTACATAAGGACTGAACAAAAACAGCAGTGACACACAGTGGTACATAAACTAGATGATGTCCATCCCAGACAGCCAGTCATAGTACATCACTCAGGCTGTTTCAGACAGCACACACAACACACCAGGACATTATATGGACTGGTAAACAATGATGGCTCTGGTTTAGGCTCACATTCTGTCTAAGATTAAACACAGGTACAAAATGGGGTAGACATGGTTAGACTCCAGCATAGTGAAAATTATGTGACTCTATAGACTCTATAAAGGACGTTAAAGAGTCTCAAGATGAAACCTAATTCAGCCTTACGGGCAATGTGTGCCACTTCTTCTGCAGTTTTTATACAGGCACATAGCCACCACACAATGCAGAGGGTTATACAGCTCGAGACAGGAAGTCAGTCTGCCTCATAGCCTCACCTGTGCCTCCTCTGCAGGTTGTGGTGAGGTGGGGGGAGGTACGGTGGCCGTGCGGGGGATACTGTTAGATTAGCTAGGAAAGCTAGGTTAAGCCAAGCTGAGCGAGAAGCAGTGGTTAGTACCTGCCGATGTACGGGACCAGGCTTTGACACAGAGCAGGTGGGGCGGGGCTGAAGCCCACATCCCCGGACCCCCTGCTGCACAGATGGGGGGAGGGAGGGCTGGTGTCCTCATGAGGTTTGTGGATGGCACTGTAAATGGGCTCGGCCCTATTGGGGGTACAGAAATTGCACAGTAAATGGGGCAGCTTCAGACACACAGAGACATATGAAGACACATAAGCCACACATGCACACAGACAAAGACACACATGCAGACATGAGGATGCAGTCAGGATGGCAAGAGAGGGCCGAGTCAGCTCTTGGGTCCCGGGCTGACTCACAGGCTCTGGGGAGTCCATGCTCTGTGAGGTGAAACCGATCTCATGTCCAGGCAACAGTGGCAATTTGAGAAGTACCGTAACTTAATAACATCTGACCCCATGCCAGAAGTGTCTCTTATCTGAAGTGTTGGGCTTGTAGAGACTTTATAAACCCAGTCATGTTTTGTTTAAGCAATGTTCACAAACACACGACCACAGAGAGGCATTACACACCTCATAGACGTTCTTCAGCCCACACTCGACACCTACTTAAAACCTTTTTATTGGTTCTATCTTTGCCCAGTTACATCATCAAATGAGAACAGTATCGCCAAAACTAAAGCTGAAGAACTGTAGAACAGATTGTGGGAGAACAATGTATACTTTTAAGAAAATATATATGAACATGCACGTGTTGATTTTTTTGTAACTTGTGCATAAGTGCATCTAAAAAGTGACACGTGAGTGAGTGACAGGGTTCCCACACAGTTTGATTAATGATTTTCAATTTCTGCATGTGGATTTTTAAAAACCCCTTTATAGATTACAGTTATGATGATCAATTTCTAGCCAAATAAAAATTTAGAGCTAAGCATAGCTAGATGAAAAATCAGGTTGTGTTAATTCCCATGAATTTTCCTGGCCTGGAAATCAGGAAATCCCTAATATTTCCAGGTTTTCCATGACCGTGGGAACCCTGGAGTGAAGGACCCTATTGAGTGACCCTGAGTGAACAAATGAGTTAATGCATGACTCTGACCTGGTGAAGTCTTCCTCCCCCAGCATGTGGCGTGGGACTGGGGAGTACCTCGACGGGGTGACCTGGGGCGGCGGGTACACCGGTTTAGGCTCCATGCCTCCCATGTAGGCCATGCTGGAGTTGTGGCCGACGTGGTTGTCCACCATGGTGGGGAAGGCTGGAGGGAGGCCGAGACCAGTAGAGGGAAAAAAACAGATGATTTCACCAGGTAGCTACAGAGAACCAGTTTATCTCTTAAAGGTGGTTAGTACTGCAGATATGTGCACAGGGCCCAAAATAAACAAGCTAAGGGCCAAATGGAAGTAACTATTTGCTTTGGCAAGTGCATAAAACTCACAATAAAGTCATACATGGTTTATGTAGGAATGGTAATATAACCGTATAGTGACACAAGTGAAAACATAAACATAATCAGCTGGCACTTTGTCAAATGTACTATTATAAGTAAAGATTTACTTCTGCAGTGTTTATCTCCAGAATACCTTGTGTGTGTAAAATTCCACGCATTAAAGCCATTAAAACAAAAATATGAGGAACAAATCCATAATGTGTCTTGAGGTTTTGACCAGTTTCATTAAGAGACTCAGACGGGCTCATTTTGTATTGTGAGGGACAAAACAACCTCCATTGTTTTATAATACTGTTTTTATTTTTTTACAACTAAAAAATGCAAAGTGCAAAAACAGTTTCATGGCCAAAGTTAATTTTGTCCCCTGTGTAAGTGTGTTGTGCAGGTGGATTGTGTGAAAGCCTCCACTCTCAGTAGGAGGGAGGGATCAGCGCTGTGATGGGAGCAGCAGAGCATGTGTGTGGGTGTCTGAAAACAGCGCCCACTGCTACACCACAGAACTGTTACAAAACTCCACATCACCCTGGTTAAGCTGCCGCAACAGCCACTTAACTGGTTTAATACAAGGTTAAGGTTAAAGTCAGCTCAGAATGTACAGTTTAATTGAAATGAACCATAATGTCTCTTTAACCTTTGTCACTGCAGCTCAGACATTTTTAGACATTGTAACGATTGGACATTGGTTTTAATTGGTTATAAGAACATTATTTAAACATTTTTTAATTCTAACTTTTTCACTAAGAACTTAAGAATATCGTTTTTGATATGATACATAACGTTAAAAAAGATCTACTAATGTTACTGCAAGAATGTTTTGATACCTTTGAGAGAACATTGTCAAAAAATTCTCTTAGCTGGGTGTATAAAACCAAGTGTTTACAAAGCCAGGAAAATAGGCATGCTTTTAAGCATCTGTAGAATAGTCACGGGTTGGAGGAGGAGCTAAAGAAGGTACGTACTGCTGGAATAGTCTGGTGGGGCGTACATGTCGTTGAGATGCACCGGTCCCGGCTTGGCCACTTTCAGATAGACCATGTCTGAAGTGTTCTTGAGTGCTGCCACAGCCTCCTCATGACGCACATCCTGCAGTATAATGTTATTCACCTGCGAAGACAGACACGCACACATGCGTGTTACATCAGCCGGTCCATGAAGCATGACTCAGAACGTTCATGACAGTGCATTTGAAGGTGTGGGAAGGAAGCGGCTGCGGAGCGGAGGCCGGATGGCCCCACACTCAGCGAGGCCTTTCCATTCCGTCTGGTCACAAAAGGAAGGACGAGAGGGAGGGGAAGCTGGAGAGGGACGGTTTGTTTTCCTTTATAAACTTTAACTGTAGACTGACATATTACAAACTTTACATAATACAAAAAAAACCAATATAGTAGTTAGTGACTGCAGACTGGACAGAAACACATGCAGTGGCCCCAAAATGTATTTGCTTTTCTTGATCATTAGCTTTTAACCAATGCATGTCAAGGTTTTTTAATAGTATAGTTATTGATTTATCACTTCAAACCTCATTATCTTGTTTCTGTAAAATAAATGCCACTTGCTTTGATATTCTGTTATCTAATGGAATAATATTCAGACAAGAGTTTAATACAAATTAAACTGTAGGTACTCTAGAAAGAAGACCATATTATAGACCATAATTTTGTTTAATATCCTCACTGTCAATTACAGGATAAGGCTTTACATGTCATCAATTAAAGCAGCCATGAATAATGTCTAGATATTTAATCATGACATTTATGGCCATGTCACAGCCTACTCCATTGCTTTGCGCTCATTAATGTTCACACATCAGATATATTGTCTACAATACAACACGGTAGCCTACAACAGTGTCTGTGGTCGCAGACGCAGACTGAAGACATGCACTGCAAAGATATGCAACATTGCATGCATGCAACCAAGTTGCCTTTGACCTTGGTTGTGCTTCTACTGTATATACAATAAGGTACACAAGTGCATATGAGATCTTACAGCCAACAGGCGATCGCCTGTCTGCAGACGTCCATCCTTCTGTGCTGCCCCACCCTCAATGATCTTTGTGATGTAGATACTGTTGTCACCTGGTATGTGCTGGTTGCCGATACCTCCAGCAATACTGAAACCAAGACCTTGAGAGCGAAGTGAAAAATGAAGCTGCTTTAAGATCTATTTTAAAACACTAATTCAAAATAATCCAGATTAGCTATAATAGTGATACACAGCAGTGTGCGTGTGAACATCAGGTTCCTCTAACCTTTAGGCCCTTTGAGTAGGTTGACCTCCAAAATGGTCTCAGGTGGAGCCTGTCTCCTGCGTACCAGCAACCTGACCACAGGGCCGGCCTCTTTCAAAGCCTCTACTGCCTTACTGTGCACAACCTCTGACACATCCACATCATTTACCCGCAGCACACAGTCATTTACCCTGAGACACAAGAGGAGCAGAGGTCAGATGCCACTCATCTGGGTCAAAAAATAAAGGTGAGCCTGAGAATCAAATTACCACTGTAATATATATTTTATTTATAACAAGATTGAATATATAGATACAGTAGCGCAAAAGCATATTTAGATACACTTGATCTGGACACTTACCCTAATCTCCCATCCATGGCAGCAGCACCTCCAGGGATTATCTTGGTGATGAAGATTCCTGGATCATCAGGAATGTGTGGATTGTCCACACCTCCAGCAATACTGAACCCAAGGCCAGAGTTTCCCTATTGATGACATACATCAGTAGAATATTATAGTATATGATTGGCTGACTTCAGGAAACCGCATATAGTTGACCACTTCATGTGTCAGACAGCTCTTCCTGTCTAAATGGGCAGTTCTTGGCCGGTTTTAGACCCTTTTGCAACAAACAAAGGTCTGGCTACACAAGACTAGCAGGTACCAAACTTTTTATTTCATAAAGAAGGAAAACACTGCAACAAAAATTTTAAAATACACAGATTTGTGGTTAAGACTTATTTTGGTACAGTACGGTGCTTTCTAGAAGGCTTTTGGCATCCAAATATTTTGTCAACCTATATGGTATGTACACCACTAAGGACTGCATTAGGCCTACAATATAAAAATGCTGCGTTTTAGTATATTACGTGGTGTCTATTTCAAGAATGAAACCTCAGTTCCCACCACCGATATTCTGCTTGCTTCTCCTACTCGTCACCTTTTACCCTGATGTTTCCATTGCAATGCCAAAGAACTGAGACAGTCTGGTGTGTCTGACAGTCACATCTAGAAAGACAGGCCCAAAGCCGACAGCTGAGAAAAGACTTCACTTTATTATTTTCTATAATTAATAAGCGGCGGTCACAGCAAATTAGAACAGAGTGGAGCTAAGACATCCCAGCGAGCCTCTCCCATTCCAGAGCAACTGCAAGAGCTCCTTACACACCCACAGACCTTTTAACATGTGATCTTAACACAGTTTATTTAAGCCTCTGTGTGCAAAAATGGCACTTAGAGAACAGCCCTGCAATTATGTTGATAGCTCTGAGATGCACCCAAATCCAACATCCACTGCTGTTTAATGAATGGCCTATGCAGTCAAATTTAGATTAATTTGCATTGAACAGATGTTAAGTAAAAAAAGACGTTGCAATGAACAAACTACGATTGTGAGCTGTAATATATGTTGTCATGTAACATATGAACATTTACATTTGCCCATTTGGTAAATGTTTTTATCCAAAGCATCTTCCAGCGCATCCAGGCTTTACATTTTATCCATATGAGCATTCCTTGGAAATCGAACCCATGACCTTGGTGTTGCTAGCGCCATGCTCTACCTGTTGAGCTCCAGGAATGCTATTACAGGGAGCATTGGTACTTTTATGTAGTAACACTGTTCACAGCACTAATACCCCCCCCAAAGGAAATTAATTTTAAGTTAATTAATTTACAATCAGTTCATTCAAATGAAAAAACAATCAATACTGCAGTTACAAACAAACAAATCAGCTTTAAACTAGGAATCACTGCAATAAAATATATGGCTTCATCTTCAAGTAAAATATCAACATTTACTGCCATCTAGTGGCCAGGTCCACCCAGGTAGGACTGGTGAAGGAGCATATTGACAAATTACATAAAGAAAATGCTCTAAATCGATAGTGATAGTTGATAGTTAATATGGATGTTAGTTAATGATAGTTACCCTCTCCAGAATGATTTCTTCATATTTGAACATGCCATCACTCCCATTCACCTGTAACAGACAAAAGAAAACGGTCACAGAAAAACAACTGGTATTTCCCACAATGTTTTATGCACAATGTCACAGCTAGCATTATATATATACACACCTACAGTCCAAAAATATTCAGGACAATGATCAAAGAAGAACAAGAAAATCACTCCGTACTGAACCTTAACATCTGCTGTCAATTAAACCAGTAGATATTTGTATGGTCATTATGTCATGTACATTAGACAAGGTCTGAGGGGGATAACTCCACGTGGCAGGCAGTCAGGCGGGCAGGCGCTACTGAAGGTGCAGCAGATACTTACATAAGGGCCTGCATCCAGTGAGTCTGCGTTCACAATGATGGGGGGAGGGTTTGCCTGTGAGATGAAGAGATGCACATTACCTTAGTGTGTGAGGCTTGCGGCTCACACGTATGTACACGCACACATACACACACATGCTGTCATGAGGGGACAGTAACGCATGCGATGAAAACAGCGCGTCTCCGCTGTGCATGGTACACCATCACCACTCGCCGTGTTGTGACGTTTAGAGTAAATAAAGGACTAAAGGTTTGCATATTTATACTATTGTTTTTTGTTACCTATTTAGTTTCTGCAAACTTCTACTGTTGTATATACTGTTATGTTTAAGGCCTGCACCTTTTAACATTTATTTCTTTGGTTCATTTATTAGGTTCTTTTTTTGTAAATTTGCCTGCTGTCAATATATTAATAAATAAATAAAATAATAATTAAAAAGATTACAGATGACATAAATATGCCATAAATACAGCACCACTTTTGTTTCCCCCTTCTGGCAAACTTAAATAGGCGTTGGAGTGCTACTGTGTAATAGATGAAAACGCGTAACAAATTCATATCCTTTAATTTAATGTGTATCCATGAAGTAGCTCATGCTCTCAACAGAACACACAGTATATGAATGAACTAAGACAGCAGAGCAGCTGTCATTCATGACTCTTCACGTGCACAACTTGTTGTGATTGTGAGTATTGATGTGATTGATCTGCTGTGAGGTGATGCTGACAGGGCCGCTGGGTGACCAATGAGTGATCTCAAACCTTTACTAATCAAGACACATACTGCAGAGCAGTAATTTTGTCTCATTGTCCACTAAAATGTCTAAACATCCTTAAAGGAACAGCGTACCCAAAATGACTTCCAAATTCAGGTTTGGATCAACATGGGATTACATCAAAAATGACAGAATTGTTACTGTTCCACTTACTGCAATTTTGCTGCTCAAGTAAATCTTGTTTTAAGTAAATTTAGACATTTGTAATAGAAAACAACATAAAAATACTGCTTGAGAAAATAGTTTTGAATTTACTTTTATTTTTTCCATGAAGTATTATCATAATCCACATACAGGTACAGTTGTGCATTGATTTGTAGCACATATTTTAAGATCAGTTTGACTGGTAAATTTGTGCAGGGTGCATTAATGCTTTGGAGCCTCTGATTCCAAACCTGTGACCCGACCGTCACTGCTGGGGATCTATACAGTTTATATAACATTCGTCTATAGTAAACAAATATTCACACATTCACTCTGGCTGTGAGAGCAGCTGTGGCTGATTGCTTTTTGGTTGCAGCCTTTGAATTATTTCTGTCTCGCTTAGTCGGTAAAGACCTGAAAAGACCATTTGAGTTACAAGAACAAATTCTAAAAGCGCTTCCTACGTCAACGCCTCCATTTTCACCTTACACTTCCTTCCTCGTGACACATCTTCACAGGTGCAGAAAGCCCCCAGGTACAGCTAGCTCTACAGTCACAATGTGAGAGGTTAGCACAACCTCACCTCCATCTGAACTTCTGCACGGAGGCTGATGGGCTGGTCTTAGTTCAGCCAAAAATCAAAACACTGTCTCCAGTAACTCGTCTCCTGTCATTACAAACATATGATTTTATTTCTTCTGTGGAACTCAAAAGAAAAAGATCTGAAGATGTTCAAGCTTTTCTATTCAGTAAAAAGTGAATGGAGACCAGAGGCTGTCAAGCTACAAAAAAGCATCTCAAAAGTAGTCCGTAGGATCTATATTTCAAGTCTTTTGAAGCTGTTTGATAGCTTTGTGTGACAAACTAAAATGTCATTTTAGTCATTATTGCCTGTAAAGTCTGAGCAGCTTGGAGAATCTGCAATAACTTTGTATTCCACAGAAAAAGTCATATGGGATTCAAAGACGTGGGAGAGTAAATAATGAATATTAATAACGATTTTTTAAAATTCCTTTAATTATAGCTTAAGTTATCATCATTCATATAAATCCATGACTCGCCTCATCAATGTTCCTATGGAATATTGCATAACTACTGCTTGCCAGATCAGTGCACTGCTTTTTTGTGTGTGTGCTTATTTGTGAGTGTGCACAAGCATCAGACACCATTTTGTGTAGAAACGACAGAAAATCAGGACGTGAGTAATCTACTCATTATGATTCAGTCTAATGACAGACAGTCTAATTCATATACTGAGTGCAGTGGATGCTGATTAGTTCACAAAAAAATGACAGGAAATCACAGAAAACCTAAAATCTCGTCTCTGAAACCACAAATGTGAATCACTTTTGAGAGCAGTTTACCCCAAAATGAAAATTCAGTGATTATTTAGTCACCCTCATGTTGTCCATATGCAGCATGGGACACAAAAGGAAAGATTTTGAAGAATGTTTGTACACATTCTTGTATATTTAAAGAATAATTAAAAAGAATAATAACAGCATACAGGTTTAGAGTAATAAGTGAGTTACTAAAGAAATTTTCATTTTGGGTGACCTAATACTTTTTACTGTTTCCCTTAAACTATTAGAATTCTAACCAGAAGCATCTTGTTAATCTTGTTACCTAGTCTGTGCTATGACATATCCTTAAAGTGTTTTTCATATCTTAGAAGAATGAGCTGATTAAATTGTGTTTACACTTTGAATGTTTTTTTCTGATCATCATCGTCAAAGCATTGTCTCACTGTTTTGTGTTGCTAATTGGCTGAACAGTTCCAAAACAGGCATATGACCTGAGAACCTTTGGCAAAAATAGAGCTGACTGTGAAAAATGATGCACTTCTGTAGCACAATTTACAATGTAGTACAATTTACCTTGTACCACAAGCATTAACCGGCTAAAGGAAGCATGAGGGAAAAAAATTATAATAAAAAGGACAAACGTACTTTGTTTCAGTCAAACATACTTTTGATGTGTTTGTGAAAAGGGCTTTGTGACAATTGGCACACCCCCTCACAAAAGAGAATAATGTAAGCACAAAACAGTCTGCATAATTCTTCTGTGCACCATGCAAGAACATCTTGGACAATAAACTGCACCCACTGAAATATTCCAGCACAGTTAAGTCACAGTAAACAGCGCACTAGAAAACAATGCATAGAAAACACATGAATCTACAGCCTGTTTTGCAGTACAATTAAGTCTAAAGTTTAGCAATTAAATATGAAATATGTTGCTGTAATACAATAACCAACATTCTACACTACTGTATAAGGCCCTCAAACCCAGGGCTGTAGCTAATAGAATAGAAGGTGTGAA
Source organism: Chromobotia macracanthus (assembly GCA_036877525.1). Classification (NCBI taxonomy): domain Eukaryota; kingdom Metazoa; phylum Chordata; class Actinopteri; order Cypriniformes; family Botiidae; genus Chromobotia; species Chromobotia macracanthus. The sequence continues at coordinate 6,475,114 of JAZGTH010000017.1, forward strand.
CCATTCCAGAGGCCCAAAGGTACAGGAGAGTCATCAGTAATTCCAGCAGTATCAGCCCCAGAGCAATACACAGTCAGGGAGCCCAAAAAATCTTGCTTAAACCCATGAGTAAAATGCACCGACATAGTCTAGAGGATATGAATATTAATCTCTGTGTTTTTATCATACAACACAGACAAACAAGACAGAGAAGGATGATAATCTCAGACAAGTTATCCTGGATGCTGCTGCTGTTTTTGGAGGAGCTACTGTAGGATAGAGGTGAGCGATATCAATAACGTTTCCCTAACGCATCCATTAGGTAGAAAAAGCATTAAAAATGTTGTGTTACATGTTCTACGAACATTCAAAACATCCAGTTTTTAGACATTGTATTAATATTATTGCTTGGTTATAGGAATATTAATTATGCAGTTTTTTAATTCTCTACATTTTTAAAACTTTCCACTAACAATTAAAAAATTATGATTGTGATATAATGTTAAAAAGTACTCAACTAATGTTACTGCAAGAACATTTTTTGATAACATTGAGAATTTTTAAAGAATGTTAACCAATGTTCAGAAACGTTAGCCAGCAGTGTTCTGATAACGTTACCTGTTAGCTGGTATGAATATCAAGCAGTTTCACTGATACTGTGACCTGGAGTGTTGGTGTCCTGGAGAGAGGCTTACACCATCACTGCTTACCAGAACTCTCTATCCCGGATTAAATAAACCGAGGGATGACAAAGAGGTGAAGTGGTCACACAGGCCGTCATCAGCCCAGGGCTTTCCAGGACAAAGTCCTAAATATTTGTCACCCCACACCACTGCTGCCGCCCGAAAGCTTTCATCTGTGTGCCGAGTTATGTGTCGCCAGTGCAATATATAGTGAAAAAAATCTGTGAGAGATGATCTGCAGGCCAGGTTTATTCTGTTTAAAAAAGCACAACTACAAGATGGATAATGGCAGTGACAGTGTGAGCAGACCCAGTCTGAGGGTTCAGATGAACCAGCCAAATCGCTGTGACAGGGGCAGGTGAACAAGTGGTGCCACAGCTGGCCGAGGGAAGCCACAGTTAATCATACAGCTAACATTCACCTCAAAGTTCATGAAAGAATAGGGCTGTAATGATAATGATGCCTAAATTTAGCCCTGTTTTCAAAGCTGCTTTCATTGATTTTACATGCTCTCGTATTAGAGGCTGCATTAATAAGATAGTTCATCCAAAAATGAACTTTAATCCTTGATTTCCTCGCCCTCATGTCATTCCAAACCTGTATGACTTTTATTTCTTCTGTGGAACACAAAAAAAAATATTTTGATAAATGTCTCAGTGGTTTTGTGTCTGTACAATGGAAGTCAATGGATGTCACTGTTGTTTGGTTACCAACCATATTTCAAAATATCTTTTTTTGTGTTCCTCAGAAGCAAAAAAAAGTCATGTAGGTTTGGAATGACATGAGTGTGAGCAAACAATGAAAGAATTTTTATTTTTGGGTGGACCTTGAAGGTAATTGATGGATGGAGTCATCATGAAGACTTAACATAGGTGGATAACTCATTTTTTATCCCTTCCTGTCAAATGATTAGATTTGAAGTCAATATAAAGTCAAAATGTATCATATAGTTCCTTAATGCTAAATAAATAACATCAGATTATTCAGAAGTAAAACAGTAAGTAAAAAATTCTGTGCTGATCAGTACTGTGCTGAAAACTTCTCTTCAGTGTGGATACAGTATTTTCAAGATTTTTCTTTGTAGATTATACTACTTGTATATTCTGCAGTCTGTTACAAATGTGTATTTAAAGGGTCCATTACATATTCATTGTACAATGTAAGTGGATGATCTGGTCCTTCAAATGCCTGTAGAGTCATATAAAAATGACTGGCAATGGGTGAGAATATAGAAATAATAAGAAGAAAGAGCGACAAACAGTAAAAGGCTGGAGGGCGTCCAGATGTGGCAGAAGGGAAAGTCTAAAGGGTACGAGAAGGATTAGACAAATCTGGATTAGATTACAATAAATCCCTTAATTTCCTTTTAATTCAAAGTAATCATTAAAGGCTGTTTTTTACAGCCAGCTGTCACCAGCTGCAACACAAACACACACACAACAATTTCTGAAAGTGTTTCAAGTTCTGTCAACACTAGTTTTCTAGACTTCATCATCTACTTATTCAAACACGTCCTTTCATTTTCTGCTTGTGGCTTTTTATCTTCCATCTAACAAACCTCTGCAACATCTACCCAATTGGTGTCAAATTGTAATATCTCCTTGTGTGTCCACTGATGGCTCATCTGCCAGATCTTTCTCCATCTGTTGCAACCTAGGGAAATCAATGAATAAACATGTCTCTGTATCTAGAGTCAATATTCTGGATAGGCAGCTCATTTATCGTAACTGTCGCTGTAGCTTCAGTTTGCTCATTACAGAAGTGAATTTGCATTAACTCTGTGTACAACTGCTGCTGTCAGGCTTTCCTAATTGGACTTGGTTAGAGACTCTTGGGACCACAATGTAACAAAGGCTCTTACTGAATCAAGGCAAGCACTGGGGGCAAGAGCTTCATCCAAATTGTTAAATAATCAATGTGTTTCTATAGCAACGGCTGCTCTGGCTGCTGCATTGACTAGAAAGTGTGGACAGGGTCCGCCCTCCCTCGTTCATTTCTCAGGAAGTACGCTAGCGACAACGCCACAATGGCGGTAAGTTCCACTCATGAGATAGAGTGGGATTAGCATTTCCACCCAGTAAACAGGTTGGCGATGTCACAGTCTGCTCAGCTATAATCACAAGGCGCGGTTGCCAGGTATTGTCAAACCTCAACAATCAAACAGTGCCAGATAGCTTTTGGGTGTGACACTGTTCAGTATCAGTACACCCTTGACATTTGAAACCATATCAATTTAATTTCTAAACATAACCCTCAGAGCTCTCAGTCCATGAAGAGCATACAGGAGGCATATTAGAACGTAGCTGTTACAGAAAAAACATGTTTTTTGACTAAATTAATTTTTTTATTAGCTTTTTTTGCCATTTTGCATTATACGCAGGGTTTCAACCTTATGTAGGCATGAAAATGATAAGAAATGACTTTGTGTCACACAAGTAAATAATGTATACATAATATAAGTAAATAATAAACAAATTATAATAAATAAATGTGACTTTAGAAATCAACATACAATTGTTTTATATTGAATTTCCGTTAAACGTAAGCTTATAGCTGGCCTACAGTCCACAGCACATTTGGACAAGCTTGAATTGTTCTGATGATAAGAACAATTCCTTATGAAATCATGTGTTTTATAATATCAACACAGACGTTCCGTATCTGAACTATCTCTGAACTGCTCACTTGATCCCATCAGAAAGACAGTTCTTTCATATATTGTACAGTAAGAAGATGTTCTTTCTGTGCTTTAAGTCATCCAAGCTGATATAGCATCAAGACATGAATAACTCGCATGCTTCATCAGCTGGGGTCTAGAGCAGCACTCTGAGGGTCTAGATGTACCTATGGTATGTGGAGTGTTTTGTGCTGGGCAGAGAGAGGAAACCAAGAGAGAAAAGGTAAAGCCAGAGTAGTTGCTCTCAGATCCTCTCTGATTAAGGCTCAATGGGTTTTTAGAAGCCACGCTGCAATTCAATCAATAGAGACCTAATTACCATGCACCCAACATTGTGCTAGAGTACTGGTGCTCACGGACAGCAGAAGGGGAAATCAGAGACAGAAGAATGCGGTTGGTAGGATACCGAGCAAACTATTTTAGGTTTAGGTGAGAACGTTTCTGTAACATTTCCATTAATTAATCTGAATGTTATTTTGAATGCTCTAGGAATGTTTAAAAGTCTTTTTAAGACACTGTATTAACATTACGGCTTGGCTATAAGAACATTATTTAAACATTTTTTAATTCTGCAAGGTTTTTAGAGCCACAAAATTACTTTTTATACCTATATACATATATATATGATGTATAACGTTAAAAAAAGTTAAAAGAACGTTCCCTGTTAGCTGGAGAGGTGGACATCTGAAAGGTGTTTTGTTGAGTTTGTTTGTTTCCTGAAAAAGGCGCAAACAGAAATGTTGTCTTAGGCACACTACTACCTTATCACACAACCCTGAGTGATTTATTCCATCAGAAAAAACGATCATCAGGTCAAGACAGATCTCAAAACAGAAATACATTTTGGTTACATTAACATTAGACAGAAAAATAAAACAGAACAAACCATTAACCAAGTTATAAACCAAGTTCACCCATAAGTGATTTTTTCATCATTTCATTCAAAACCTGTCATTCAAAACCTGTATGACTTTTTTCTTTTGTGAAACACAAAGGAAGATACTTTGAGAAATGTTTCAGTGGTTTTGTGTCCATACAGTGGACAGCAATAGGTGTCTGTTGTTTGATTACAAACATACAAACCATCATACAGGTTTGGAGTGACAGGAGGGTGAGTAAATGATGGAAGATTTTTGGGTGTTCACTACTATCCCTTTAAGAAGTGAATTAGTTTTCTCAAATGGGTCCCAAAAATGAAATGACACTGGCAGAATTTTCATTTTTGCGTTAACTGTCACTTTAAGCAATCAGCATTTTTCTATCCTCTGAGTTACTGAAGCACAGCCGGGTTATGTGTTCTGTTTGGTCATGGTGAGCAACCCCAAATGAGCAATATGGAGGTCACCAGTCTGACCTTCGGCTAAAGCTAAATGACAATATTAAATATTACAGCCACTATAAATAAACAAATAAACCACACTAGCCTGAGTTTATAAAGAAACATGCATTTACATTCTGCTGTATATGATATATAGCAAGTTATGCAGCGTCAGTCTGACTAGCATGTGCCAAGTGATGAGAAACGCATCAGCAGAATAGGGGTTAATAATTCAATCCCCACTGCCCTGTGTGATCACACTGTTGCCAGGTTACGTGAACCACTGCCACCGCAGTGCTGTAATCATCTCTACATCATTACACTGTGAAAACAGCCTCAGTCACCATTGAGATGAGAGTCAGAGAGCTCTGCATTCTATCACAACAGGCTAAGAGACTGTGATGTCAGAGCATCTGCTATACAGAATTTTGTTCTAAATTTTTGTGCTAAAATGTATTTTATTACATTCATATAGAATGAACAAAATGCATAACGAGAGCGACGAGTCCATTGCTCGCTTCTTCACTGATACTGGCTGGTTGCTACCCCTTGTTGCTAAGCTGAGAGCTGTGCCCACTCCTCTGCTTTGGGGCCTGTGCCAAGAACAAGGAATACACTCAATCAGAAAAATCTTTCCCTCTTTCTGTCTGTGTCTTTGAAACCTGTGCTATCTAGTCATTGTTATGAAAAACTTCAGTATGGCCTTATGCTTTGCTTTAAAGTAATATTTAACCCAGAAATGACTGCCTTACTGTCATCTCATTTGAAATATGAATGACTTTCTTCTAAGGAACTTTCCTGAGTCTGCTGATGCTGTCTGTTGCATACAGTGACAATGGATGGTATCCAGAGGCTAACAATCTTCAAAAAAGAATAAAGCACAAAAAAAGCATTTGCCACTCTATGCCATACAATAGATCAAAATTAAAGTCATTATTTTTTTAATATTTGGCCTTTAAAATAATGTGGTCACCATGTGAATGTGGTCACCATCCACTTCCACTATATGAGCAGCTTGGATAGTCTGATAATAAGCAGCCTTTCTGCATTGCACAAAGCCAAATGTATTTTGAAAGAAATAAAGGATAATAAATGATGCAATATTGCAACATTGACTGTAACTTTCCATGCACAAAATGGCCTGAGACGTGGTTTGGCAGCCCTTATCCTCCTCCATCATGACCTTGCTGTGTGTTGCTTCTCCAGCAGTCTCTCTGGCAATCTGTAACAGTCTGTGCAGTAGGAGAAAATGCAGCAGACGTGATTCACAGTCATTACAGTCTCTGTAAGCTTTTCCTGTGAGCGGCTCAGGCCACCTGAAGGCAGCAAAGAGGCCGTACAGGGAGGCAGCACAGACACAGTTGGCACAGAAGCGCAAAGGGTTTCAGTAATCACTGTAGAATCCTGTGAGAGTTGTGGTTAAAACAACAAGCGCAGATGACAGTGGACACCTCTGCCTCTGTTCCACTTGTTCATTCTGTATCTCTTTCTCTCTGAAGTCATTACTATGCACATAGGAAAATTATAAATCTCTTTAACATCTCAGTGTCTACTGTTGTATTCTGCTCAGATTTTTCTCCTGAAAAACAGACCCTAGTGAGCTCAACTGCATCTCCTCTGGAGTTTCTAAAACAGAGCTCAGATCTCTCAAACTGTGCTTAGATTAGCAATCAAAGTCTGCAACGAAAAATCTGAGATTTAAAAAAAACATTAAACTTTTGAAACATTCCTCATCAAATTCTGCCAAGACTAATTATCTCCTGCTAGCCATGTTCCAGTCTTTCATTAGTTTTGTACGGATACCGCAAGTCTTCGATTGTCTCACTCATGTCTATTTTTATGCCTTTATGTAAGATTTCAAGGAGAAACACATGAGACGAAACTGATACTTAAATAAAGCATAAACGAGAACTCCATTACATCTCCTGAGCGATGAAAGAGCTTATCCCTGAACTCTGTCACTCCCACACCGCTCCATTCACTCCGTGTGCCTGCCTTCGCTTTGGCTGACCAACTTGTGTAGGTGTCGAAAGTGAAGAATTACAGTAAGTAGGACAACGGCAAGAACGACGGCAGAAAAACAAGTGCTGTGCCACTACTTTCTGTGCACAATTATGAATACATTCATGAGGATGCTTATCCATATGCTGGTGTATTTACTGCCAAATAGCAATGAAAAGAGGCTTTGTTTTAAATGTTCGTATCACATCAGGAATTGCCAAAACAATCTGCCTCCCACAGAGGGGCCAGATTTGCAGCCTCTCTTGTACACCTTGTGAAGGAGAGAGAATATCAGAGCTTAAGCACCATAGTGTCGATTTCCACTGTGATCGGAGTGACCGTCACTGACTTTCACATTTTTATCATTCCCACTGATCTGAGGACACAAAAAACGTCTTTGTGGCGAGACAGAGAAACGGAACTGTTTGTACAATGAATTGCGAACATGATTCAGTCCATCAGAGACATCGTGGGCTGAGTGTTATGATTAGATAAGAGTTAACGGCATATACTGATTTTGACTTAAATGTCATTCTAATATCAGCATGTTCAGTACATATTATAGATGGAGCTTTTTTTATTTTCATGGTTTTAAATTTTTATTTACTATTTTTTTCGGTTATACAATAATCTAACATTCATTAATTTAAATAATGTATTTTTTTCACATTCCACCATGTAGCTTTTAAAGTGCATAATATCAAAATGTCAAATGTTAAACATGAAATTAAAATTGACCCCAATTACTTTCTTCAAGCGTGTTTCTGGCCTTATTGTGGATGACACATCTGTGCATGTTTCTTCTTTTAAAAAAAGTTCTTGTACTTGTCATCGTTTATTAAAGTGTAAAAACCTGCTTACACTAGAACAAACTCCCTTCTCTGCTGACGTATGCAAAGTCACAAAGCAGTTAAGTCAATAGGTAACTAAGGTGTAACCCCGGCCCTTCAACTACCTGTCATATAAAAATCACATAAGGGACAAAGTTTGTATGCAAAGCTATAGTGTAACAGCAGACTTACTTTGTGTTTTCATACTACAGCCAAACTGCTGTGTAACAGCAGTGTAGCTCTGTACAAAAATAAGTAATTTTTAAGGTATCTATGTTAAGTATTTATTTAGTATCGACCATAGTTATAAAATAACTATTGTGACTATTACAAACCCGAGAAAGTAATTAATTCTATAAATTGTATAAATTATCTGAATTTAATGTGTCCCTGCCTGTGTGACTTGAATTAAACTTGACACACAAATGTCTTTGTAAAACAATAGGTGAGTTTTTCACTCTATCATTTTAGGTTGCTTCATAAAGGCCTGTATTACAAGAGATCACGTTGATAAATAGGTTTATAGCGCACGTTCAGTGTGTTTCTGCTGAGTTCAGCATGTGTCCTGTCAAAAAATAGGCCCAGCGCCAAAACTCTACCCTGTGCTGCTTCTGCTGTGCAATTACTGTCTTATGCCTTATTGCTGTAGTATGTTGCATCTGTCCACTAGCCACATTCATAAGATGGGGGGCTTCCGCTCAATCATAATTCAAGCAACATTTTTGTTCAAGCATCATGCTTTTGGCAACTCCACAGCCGAGATGGTTTCATTCTCATATGGAACGTTTTACCATCCAATCAATTCCACCTGGATAAAATTAAGTCTCAAAATGCCTTTGGATATACAGGTATGTCACAATACAGTCATATAATGGGTTGCAATTTCAGAGTAACTGAAGACTTGATTATTCTTTATGAAGTAAACGGTTCCTACCCAGATCTAAAAACAAAAAGCAAGAATCACACTAAAATCATTAAACCAATGAAAACGACAAAGGATTTATGTACTATAATGGTGAAAAACAAGGACATTGTGTATATGACAACATGACCTGCAATTTAATACTAAACATTACAGACAGACTGCTCAAGTCTAGGAATAAATGAGGATAACATCTCTATGGTGACCAAAAATCTAAAACAATATCTAGATTGTACACATTTGGCTGATGCTTTTTCCAAGCAGATGTTGTATGTGGATTTGGTCTATACATTTTATGACAATGTGTGTTCCCTGGGAATCAAACCCGTAACCTTAGCACTGCTAGTTTCATGCTCTACTAGTTACTAGAAAGCCAAATAACCCAAAGAAATGCCCAGGTGAATGACATTTTTTAATAGATTCAACATCAAAAAAACAGTCATCTTTGAGCTAACAACCCTCCTACAGTATATTGTTCAAAGACCTTTTACTTGGGTTGAAGCTTTATTTAATAACTCATAAGCAAAAGTAATTACATAAATGACTCTTGCTCATTACTCCATATTCTCTGTGGACTTTTTGACGAGAGAACGCTCAGAGGATGTAAATTGTATTCAGAGCTGTCAAGCAATCAGCCCTTTTAAAAAGAGACATGCTGGGAGGTTCATACGTTTCCCATAATTCATGACATTAATCACCTTTCCTGAATGGTAAAAGCAAACATAGAGTGCTAGTCTTTATTTCATGGCTCTGATTGGAGGGTTTAGACTGTCATTACATCATCACGTCCCCTGATAAAGGATGTTTTGTGAATGATCGCACACAGCCAGCTGAACACGGAGGCATGAACTAAAAAACAGATTAGTTCATGGTAAGTGAATGACATCTATTGCATCACTCTCTCAGGTTTAAACACTGGCCCCTGTCTCAACAAGCACTGCGGTGATTCTGATGGCCATATGCAGGGCTTGGATTTAGGTGATTATATAATTGGAATTTTAATGGGGAATGTTAATCCACTGAGGGCCCATATTCTGATTCATAAGCTGGCTGATCAGGATCTACAATGACTCCAGCAGCCTATTTAAAGCACAGTTACAGTGTTACACAAGTCAGATCCCAGCTAACAAGAAACATTCTCAGAATGTTTGCTAACATTTTCTACGTTCTTTCTGGCTAAAGTTCTCTCAAAGCTATCAAAACCATTTTTGCAGTAATGTTAGTAGAACGTTTTTAACATTATATATCATATATATCAAAAACATTATTCTTAAATTGTTAATAAAATATTTTAAAAACTTTAGAATTAAAAATGTTTGAAAAACGCTCTTTAAACCAAGCAATAACATTAATAAAACATTTAAAAACTGGATGTTTTGAACAGTCCTGAAACATTCAAATAACACTGTTATCATTTTTGTTATTTAATGGAAACATTTTTACAACCTACATTTTTTATCTGAGATACTCCTTTAAAATACATACTGAGGAAACTACTGCAAACTCACACCAGGCAGCTAGTGACATTTAAATGTTATATGAGGGTTAATATGCAATACTGTAAACATTCATAAAATGGATTAATAAACATACTAAATAATGTCTTAATAAAAATTCAAAAATGCACAAACGTTTACAGGAAGATTTGTTCTCCACTATGACACAATATACAATTACATTCAAAAATGGACTCTGTCAATGACATACATTAGAGTTGACCTTTCGATCAAATACTTTACAATTTACATATAACAAATATTTGTGACAATGTCATTTGTAATTCAAAAATGTGTTTAATAGGCAGCCAAGAAATAAAATGGGACACTTCTGCCTTAACACAGCCAAAATCTGTGCCGACATTTTTTCTTTGTTTATCTTTTTGTTTTTACTTTTTTGTATCCCTGTACTAACACTGTCACGAAGCCCCGATGACTAATGTAAAATAACAAACCATTTTTGGCCTGGAAGATAAAAATACATCTCCGCATCTCACAGACAAGTCACAAGTTTCTGTGGGTTTAGCGAGCAAATCCCCCCCAGTCTTTTTTTGGCAATGGCCAACATTCACACAGCTCTGAGTATAGACTGTTAACACTTACACACATTACATGTCTTTTATTACAATAGCATTACACATTTTTGATGCTTTCCTTGAGCCAAAAAAATAGGAGAACTTTTTCCATATTACGGTAAAGTATGATAATGTGAATCATTTGTTTCTATTATAATAATAAAAATTTGGTGAGGAAATTTTATCATAAAGATTCTAATGGATCAAATGTAGGACCACATCAAATAAAAGATAAAATACGTAAATCAAAAGAATAAGTTTGATCAAGTTTAGAATATTTTCTTGAAGCTATGCTAGCAATTGACCTAGAGTACAGCGATATCAAAAATCTACTGTCGCAAATAAACCTTAAAATAATGAACAGAACAGCTTCTACCTGAGCTGTAAATGAATGACGACAACCTCTCTTCACAAACTCAAGTGTTAACTCAAACACAGTTGTGGAAACGGCGAGCAGATAATCCAGCATGTTATTTGCACAGGCTCGGCTCAACCCTCTTGTAGCTGCGGCCTGAGGCCACTGGGACTCTTAGATATCAGGGATGTTGTGCCTGATTTGTATCTCTCTGGAGAGGAAGGGTGAGTGAGCAAGTCTGTGCATCGGGTGCAAGCATATGTATGCAAACTGTTTATTACTCCATCCAGCAAATGTCCAAAAAACCCAGTGAAATGTGGTTGGAAGCAATAACACTTTTAACCTCTAGAGGGACAAAGATCTGATAAGGAACCTCAATTACAGGGTCAGTGTCCTGGAAACAGTCCTTCCTGTAGTAGATTTTAAATATAATAAATTTTATAGATGAATGTGACATGGCAAAAGAATGCTGAATATGAAAAGTGAATCGGTGACACAAGTAGTGCTTGCAAATGTACACCTACAATTTCCTATGGCATTGGTAATACAGGCATAAATGATCCCTCAAATCATATGGTTTGTTCAGGAGAGATACTATGACTTTTCTAGGTGATCTGACTTAGGATTTTTGTTTGGTGGATAACAAAACAGGCAGAAAAAGGCCAAAAACATAAAGCAGGCCATATATATTCACATCTAGAAACTCTAGAAGTCACTCTAGAACGAAAAACACCTTTACAACAGTGCAGCAGTGCCCTGGCAACCACCCACAACACTCTAAATCAAATCACGTTATTGCCTCTAGTTACTTCTAGTCTAGTATAATGCTTAACATTTGTTGATGTACACTCAAATTGTTGGTACAGATTTTGTATATGATGACCTCTTTCTGTTAAATACAGTATAAGCAGAAATAGATATCCAGTGTCCATAGCAGCCTAACAAGTAATGGTAGTAAGTATGAGGCTATACACTAGGTCATGACCACAGATAATGAACCAAATGGCTGTTTGAATGTGCTTAGTGTTATTCAGTCTAAACAACACATTTTAATGAAGCAGAGCTTTGTCAACACATAGCTTCAGCAAAAGAGTGCAAACAGCCTTGGTAGAGAATATGGGTACATGCTGACAGAGTGCATTACACATTTACCAACATTTCAGAAGCCAATGCAAATATCACATAAAGTGCATTTAATGGAAGAGAAAGGGAGGAAAGGATATTTTAGGTTGTACTAGTTAATACAAGCACAATATTTCTTATCTGGCAAATATAGGCTACAATATTTTTGATACATATTAACAGAGGCACTCTTTCACAAAATGTACCTGTGAATTTTGTGCATTTGAATAATCTAGGATAGAATAAAAAATAATGGTAGAACTGCAGCTGGACAAATTTGTTCATGTTTTTTTCAAACCCTAGTGATGATATAATTAATTTCACATATTACACACCCTACAAAAAGTGCCTGTTTACATCAAAAGCATCTAAAAATGCCTGAGATGCTGTGCTGATAATGCAGAAAGTACTAAACTAAAACACTTCCAAATAACATGTTTGTATTATTTTCCTCATTTTTTAAAGGATTAAAGTATTAATGAACCTTCCACTGTTTTTAAGTGTTCTCCACTGTAATTTAAACTTATTAGGTAAGCCTGACATTGAAAGTAAAAGAAAAATGTTTCATTATTCATTTCTGCAGCTAAGACAGTATATTTATATATAAAAAGCTGTATTTAACAAAATGGAAAATAGCAAATGTCCCTTCAACCAAACAATAGAAAAAGCTATCATCATAGTAAAACGTCAAAAGAGACATAATGGCTCCAACACCCTACATTTGTTAAAGATAAAGTGACAGCATTATTTTTTAAAATTTCAATAGATACTGTGATAATATTGTTACTGTGAATTCTTTTGGTCATGATAACCGTATAGTGAAAACCTGACATTGTGACAGCCCTAGTTCCAAGCTTGTATAAATGATGACAGAATTTTAATATGTGGTTGAAACTATTCCTTTAAAGCACATATAAAGTCTTTACACAGAGTGAATCTCACTACGCCCCTTTAAATTAACCAAAGGCGGTGAATGCAGGCAGTTCAGCAGATATTCTAGACCTGCAATCTCTGTACGCAGTCTTGCGCTAGTCCATAGCGGAGGTAAAAGACAACAGAGGTCTAAAATTACAAGCACTGTAAAGCTTTAAAGCAACGATAAAAGCACCCACAGACTCCCACAACACAGCGAGAGAGTCAGAAAGCTTTGGGATCAGCACTCTCTAGTGCTATTGATTGTGATGCATGCAGATTCTGTGATCTCGTGTGGGAGTTTTAATGCCGGCCGGTGCAGAACACAGCCAATGATATTTGAAGCATCGCACAAGGAGGCTGCAGAGCAAAAGCACAAAAGAGAGAATGACTGTGCAAGCTCTCTAAAAATAGGCTCCAAAATTTATTGGGAAGTTAGTCCTTAAACCGAAGCAGCAGGGAGGGCTTTGCGACAATGCTGTAGCAGCAAGCAATGCTCTCTGTGGCATGTTAACCTGTCTGCTCATCTTTGTCGGTGTGGTGGATGCATCCAGAACTAAAGAAGACGAACAAGCGGGCTGTTATGATTTTGTTTCCTGGACAATCATGGCTGCGATCAGCCAAAACAAAAATGAAACAAACAGGTGAACAAACAAATAAGCAAGCATCTCTACCCATCCCACATGCGGTAGGGAGCGGAGCGGGGGGGCTGCGCTCCAACAGGGCCACCGACTGAGAGCATATGGCTGACAGGTCAATGGCCATGAGCAATGCAGTCACTCACAATAACACCCACACAAATGCATTTGTTTAGGAAAAATCTAACTGTTAAGCTCACACTGTTTCCTTTGCTTAGTGCATAGAACAATCTAATATATATATATATGTATTTGTTTATATACAGTATATATATATATATATATATATACAGTATATAGTATATAGACAGATAGTCTATATAGACATATATATGGTTCTGGTTGACTCACGTGTCCATATGACTCATATGGCAGCTCAGTCAATAACATCAAAAGTAAATAACCAAACATCATGACGTTAAAGCTGCACATATTTGATTTAAGAACTGCTCTTAAGCTGCAGCAAAATTTAAGATTATCAGTAATGACTTTGGTTTTTTTTCAGGTTTGGTCTGTTCCTCACACAAAGCCATCATACGACTAGTGGCTTGGAATAATGCACACAAATCATACAGGCTGTTTTTATGGTACATTTATAGAGCTTTCGTCCTTTTTGGAGCGTATGGTCAGAATACACTATCATTGACTGAATGATAAAATCTATGTGAAACATAGAAAACATATTGAAAATATGTTTTGTGTGTGTGTCTGTTCAAAAGAAACAGACGCACATTTTTGGACAAAGGCTTCCTTAAACAGGTCCAATGAGCAACTTAAAGACCAATGCTACAAATGTCATGAACAAACTATATTTTAAAAAGCACTATGGAGGCCACAGTCTGAAAGTTTTATTTCACAGTAATCTAATATTTTATTGAAATCATCTTTCCCTCATTGTACCCTCTCACCACACAAGCACAGACATCTTAACATGAGTTCCTCAACAGCCTCCACACAACCACAATGAAATAAATTACAGCTGCAGTGCTTAGAGGTTTCTTTCTTTGAAAAGGTGAAACACAAACATGCATTAATAGCTATTAGAGGTGAAATTGTGTAGAAGTATACAAGTTCTACATATAATCAGAGCTAGACAACATCAGAGATGAAAGGAAACTTATCACACTGTCAGTTCACTAGTTCCCATAAAAACAACTCTTTTAAGTTTTCTCAGGAACTCAGCCCTTACCCTTTCTTGTGTATAAAAGCAGACTTTAAAAGTATGCATAAATATTGCAGCATACCATCTCCCCCATTTTATAGTGAATTTGCAGTGATTTTTCATGCTCTTCCTCATCGTTTTTATGGGCTAAGTGCATTTTGTTTTAAGAATAAGTTTGTAACTGCTGTGTGTGTGGTGTGTGTGTGTTTGTACAGGCTTGGGTATACTTTGAGGGCCAAATTTAAAATGATAAAAATATTACAGATATCCACATAAATGTGAGGAATAAATATGAACCCAAACAGGTTTGTGTGAGGGTTAGGGTTTGGTTTAGGAAACAGTGCTGTGTGAACACGATTCTACAAGAGGTCTTCACTAATATAGTTTCTGTCAAGGTCTGTGTGTGTGGGTGGGTTTACTTAACTATATATTATATCTTTTTGAGGGTGTCCTCATTTGTAAAAATGCTATAAAATAGAGTAAATAATTTGTTTTTATAAATTGTAGAAAGTTTTCTGTTTCGGTTAGGGTTAGAGTGTGGGTTAGGCTTAGGTTATAGTGCTTTTAACCAGATGTGCATAAAAACAATAGAAGTCTATGGAATGTCCCCATTTAGACAGAAAGTGTGTGTGTTCCATATACTTGAACAGAATGATGGATTTCATTCAATATCCTTGAGCCTTCTGACAACTGATATTTAACCAGCAGTGAGAAGGCAGTGAAACCACACACTCTAACAACTGAATACTGAGTAAATGTGGAAGGTTTTTTGGCCTAGCAGATCTTAAGGCCAATAACATAATGGTGTAAATGAAATGAGCTATATGATGTAATTGTCTTTCATTACAGGCCTTAATCCAGCTTCCTGAAGGTGACACTAACAGCCAAAGAAATCTCACAGATATGCAGATGTTTTCATCCAAAGCAATTTGCAGTGCATTCAAGGTACATTGTACCTTGTACATAGTTTTGTGCATTTCATAGGAATCGAACCCATGATCTTGCCATTGCCAATGCCATGCTCTGGCAGCTGAGCTACAGGAACACCAAATGGTCCATAAACCTGTAGATGTGGGTGAAGAGCAGCCTACTGAAACCATTTAGTGGGCTAAAGCCTCTATAAACAGACCGCGGACAGTAGACAATATTAGTGATATCTAGATCAATACATATACATTGTATGTACCACAAAAAATACATGAAGTTCATGAAGTTCTGAACGTCATGGTAACTGCGTGGTCAGCAAATGAAAATGGAGTGATGAAGATGCACAATCATGTCTGTAAAATGCCACCGAATTTAGTGCTCTCTCTCTCCAGCCAGCCTTCTTGTCGCTATGGCAACACCTAACATTAATTGGGCACCTATGCAGTGTTGGGAGGAATCAAACACCATTCTCTTACATGACTGTGTTTTTGTTTAAAGGAAACCAGACTTTGAGAGTAAAATTGGTATCTGTAGTTCTCGCATTTAACAAACGTACTGTACTGTTAAAGAAAACACAGACGACCAGTAAAAAATAATACTAGTTAAAACTATGATGAATGATGATAAATGTTTTGCTACCTAACAACCTGTACCTGTGTCTTGATATGCATCATGTGTTTACATGACCCATGTTACCTTGTATTGATACCTTGTATTTTATATACCTTGTATTGTATTTTACTAAACACAAATAGAAATGTTAATCATTTTTGGGTAATATAATATACTTCCATATAAAATGTCCTTAATAAAATGTCCAGTAAATAATCTACTAAAAAATGCATGAAAAGAGATAGAGAAGATAGGGAAAGTAATTACATTTGGCAGATGAGTGAATTAAATGTATTCACATAAGCACAGGGCAGTTTCAGAGTAGACTTACAGTAAGCAGTTTTAAAAGCATTTCTAATGAGCAACAACATCTAAGAAATAAAATGCAGCCAAATGCACAGCTTGTGAAGGTATACTGACAATTTTTCACTCTATGGTGAATAATTAGGAAAGTTTATTTGATTGTTTTAATATATTTCACTCTTCTATAATCGTGCAGCATTGTCTTCAGCTGTGTGGCTTCACACACAATCATTCTCAGTTCCCCAGAAGGACATATATACTCTTGCTGGATGGAGAGGGGTCTTGTGGGACCGGTTCTGACTGACAGTGCTGAGGTAAGTCTTATCAGCCTTTACATATACACCCCACCCCATTTCCTCTTTTACAACCCAAAACCCCACCTTACAAATGAAAATCCAATTTGTTTAAATCTCTCAGAAACTCAACCTCTCTTAAGATAAATACATTGCTGTCGATCATAATGTCCGTAAGCACTCACATATGCTAGCCCTGCTCCTGATTTATGACATGCATAATCAGCTGAGCAACTTGGCCTACTGCTGTGATCACACAGCGCACAGACACACAGAATATCACCTCTAATGTAGCCTTTTGTGCCATTACTAAGATGCTTTTACCAGCAAAAAACATGCAGATTGTTCTCATCGCATTCTCATTTAAAGTATTGCGCTTCATTTTAATACAAATATTTGATATGAATATATTTCTTTTAAATTGGATAAACTGGGTATCTGAATCATTAGGCATTTTATATCTTTTAAAACAAATAAATGTGATAAAAGACGTGGGTGTAAAACAGTGTGTGTGAAACACTTCAGTTGTGTTCGCAGAGAAAAATGTTATTGCTCTAAGGTTGCTTTCTCACAGCCTAAAAGAACCTGGTTCTTAGTTGTGTTTAAATACCATATATTGGCACAGAGCTATACAGTTAATTAGATTTAAAATGTTTCTATATGTTATCTCTGTATATTGCTTTAATTTTAGATCTGGCTATATAAATCACATATACAATGAGGTAATATGAGGGCTGATATGCAGTGATACAGCTACATGAAAATTAAGCATCTACTTTGGTAAGGATGTTTAATGGCATCCATTTTCCCTAATTGTGACACAACCAGGAAACACATTCATTTCAAGTCACTTCAGGCCTGTTCCATCTTTTTAGTGGCTACAATTATGAGAAAAAATCTTTCTCAATGTGATGCGGACGCTTCATCACTAAGATGGAGGGTGTCTGTACCACAGCTGGCAGTAAGAGATGACAACATCTGAGGAGTAAAGTCTCTCTTAAAATCTACCCCACCCCCACATCACTCAGTACACATGATACCGTACTTCTGAACACGCATACATTAACACCCATGCAATAGAGATGGGTGTGGATTGAAATTTAGGTCTAGGTTTAATCAGGTTTGTTAACACTGATATAAAGCAAGTGAAATCCAGTTCTCAGGTGTAACTACAGATTCATGACAGAAATACAGACTTCAAAAGAGTCACAGAAAGAACAGAACACTCCAGATACCTTGAATCCATTATATCAAAAGCATAAATTCTCAAAGTCATCAATGATACTCTGTGACAAATTCTCCTATCTCATGATAAATGATGCATTTGTAAGGTCCATTTGTTATTTAACTCGAATCATACCCGGGAGACCATGAAGCTCAGGAGCAGAAAATGATAAATTGGTGCCTGGGGACAGACTCATTCAGAGGAATAGCTGAGCACCTACATATCCACTCCATACACTGTATCAAATACATAGTGCTAATACAAATCCACACACATCCTGAAAAGAAAATCTGCTTGTCTTCCCACAGCTGATCGAGAGCAGCTATATCATCAAAATTTACCTTATTTACTTTCTTTATACGTGTTTTCAGACATACTGTGCACATTATTCCAAAGAAAAATGTATGTATCATAATCTTCCCTCAAAATGTGACTAAGCTCATAATAATAATAACAGCACCACCTTCCCAGCTAACAATTTTAGGTTGCAAAAATGTTTCCCTAATGTTTTCATTAAGTAACAAAATGTTAAAAATTTTGTTTTGAATATTTTAAAAATGTTGCTTTAACATTATTGCTTGCTTATAAGAACATTACGCAAACATTTTTTAAAATCCTGTAACATTTTTAAAACATTCCACTAACTCATTATTAATATTTTTGACATATGATATATAATGTTAAAAAGTTCTACTAACAGTACTGCCGGAACGTTTTTGATAACTTTCAAATAAATTTTAGAAAAGGTAAGCCAACATTCTGAGAACGTTCCCTGTTAGCTGGATTAGAAGCCACATCATTTGCCGGCTGACGTCATCAATCCCTTGCCCCTTTCAAACCCTTTCCTCCAATCACGTGGCTTTGTTGTGGTATGTAATGTCCTCTTTTTACTATCTAATCTATTCCCAGATGGATGCAATTCTGGCCTGACATTTTTCTCTCAATCAACATCCCATTTCACACCAGCATTTAGGTGCACGTCAGACCACAAAAGTGAAATGGGCTGGAACACCGGTTTCATGTTGCATTTAAAATCAATACATCAATGATGAATGGAACAGCAATACTGTTTTAAGGTTCAATGTGAACAGGGCTCAGGTGATGGAGTGATGCAGAGCAGTGTGTCACAATGACAGTGTATGGAACCAGATCTGTTGGTTCCAGATGACATCACAGTCACAAATATTATGTTTTCTGAGAGGAAGATTTCACCGTTTATAAATGTATTACAAGAACTAGAAGTCATGTAAAAGTAGGGGGCAAACGCTAGCTCACAAATCCACACCTTCTCTCTCAAAGCGTCTCTACTGCTCACGGCTCTACCAACTGCCTTCTCTTATGTAACCCTCTCTTTTCTCAGCCCGCCTGTTCTTACTGGCTGATTCTCCCTTGTCCACATTAGCATTTTCACCTCTGTCACTGCCACAATTATGTGCCGTCTGATGACTGCCAATTCTCTCTCCCCAATGACAGACATTTTTTTCCTTTTTACTCCTCAGCCTTCATTTCATCAGATCTCACAGCTAAAGTTTATTGAAACGCACCTTAGAAACGAAAGTGTATTATGTGTATTATTTTGTACCGTGTATATTTATGGTTTGTAACTTCTGTGCATATTGTGTATATCTTCTGTTTATGTTGTGTTTAATGTGTATTGTTATCTGTGTAGTATGTCTAATTGTATTCTGTACTGTCTGGAGCACGCGCTACAACATATGTGCTGTTGGTGATATGACAATAAAAATGATTTGATTTGATTGTGAGACTCATCCATATTGCCATGGTCATATATATCTCTGTTACACACTTTTCTTCTCATTAATTAACCATACACTCCATCAATATGTGCTAGGAGCGGTTGTGCCTATCAGATATCTCATACAGTGCATGGGAGGAGATATATGCTCCATTTATTTCATGTCACTGGATGACATATCATCAAAATGAGCAGGAAATTAACAGAATAAACAGGAAATGTTAGACATTAAGTGCTCATTTATTCCTTTTACAGCAAATGGTGCCAAGAACACATCCATAATTGATGCCTAAAACAAAAGCCAATGAGAGAAAAATCACACCGGTTTTGACTGGTGCTTCTCACCAGTCCTTTGACTAGTCCTCTGAACAGAGGCAACATCACAGCAGAATTAGTCAGCTCCATGCTCACGCCTTTCTCCCTGCGCTTGGCGAAATTTCACCCTGACTGTCACCATGAGATCTCACCCTCCATTTTACTTTCTTCACATCTCTGCATTTTTCTCTACAGCCATGCACAAATAGCAATAAAAATCTGTGTACTCCCCCATACCGTAGACATGCAGACGCATTGAATGCACCGAGCATGCATGCAGGCTGTTTCACATGAGAGGCTGCCTCCTCCATTTTCTACATTCAGAGCAACCCTTCCCCCACCCCTGCTGCCACTTACACACACCTCGCTTAATTACAGCTTCTGTTCCCTGGTTTGCTCTGATACGCCGGGCTTTAACAAGCAATGTGAGGTTAAAATCAAGCTGAAATGGTCGGGCATGGTTTCAATGGTCAGGAAACAGTACCGTTCTGCTTAGTACAATGCTGCGCCTGCGGCTGTTTTTCCTCACTGTTTAGCAGGGTGCTCACGACTTACAAACAGCACATGAGAGATAAGTAAGAACGATGGTTATTTGGAAAAAAAAGCATTACATCCGCACCACCACCACCTCACATTTCTAAAACTAGAATCACTTATTTGTATCTTTTGTACATTAGATTACGTATTTGCTTGATCAAAACTACCATCTATAATTTAAAGTCATCACTTGTTGCAACATTTCTAAATTCTTTTTGAAGCCCACTTGAACTCTACATGGTCACCATGGCCCTGTCAAGCACTGTCAGATGATGGCTTGGATATGTATGTAGGGATGAAACCAAAATGCACTGATGCAGCAGGAAATACATGAAGATTAAACTCTTCAGAGAATAAATCTTGACGATCATACTGTAATTACAGCACATGCAGTATGAAAGGATCAACACTGGATGAATTTCTCAAACAGATGCATCTCGCTCTGGCTTCTATCAGCTACCCAGCACAAGGTTTTAAGCAGAATTATGCTTGGTTTCAACCTAGCAACCACATACACCGCCTGCCTTCCGCCTGCTGCCAACTCGCAATTCCCCCAGTGGCTGTCAGTCATGGAAAACGCATTTACCTGGTCATACCATTCCCGATTGGAACAGGTGCACTCTGGCCACCATCCTCCTTGCCCTCCCGAATTGTTACCATTCACCTTGGGGCCGCCCTTGCATTGGCTCTTGGGGTTGGGGCCTCCGGGGCCCCCGGCTGACATAATTTTCCCTTTACTTCTCCCCAATGTGCCCCCTCCACCCATGCCCCCTCCTCCACCTGAGGTTTGGGGTGGTAAGGTCTGGCCACTTCCATAGCCGGGCGGGTATCCATAGGGTTCGGGTTGCCAGTCTCCGTAAGCTGGGGCGTCCATCCTGCGCAGGGCAGCCATGCGGGTCACTTCATAGCATTCTGGACACTTGCAGCAATGGTGATGTTTGTGCATGCTGGCTAGCTCACACGGTGTGGCCGGTCTGGCTGTATCTCTCTCTCTCTGTGTCTCTCTCTCACTGCTGCTGTTGCCTGCTCAGATCAAACGCAGCACGCAGAACAGCTACGGCGGCACAAAATGCACAAATCACAAAAACGTAGCTGATTTCTCTCCCCCCTTCGCTAGCCGTTATTCTCCTCTGTGTTTCTCCCAATCCAGAAAAAACAGATGAGGAGGTAGAAATGGGG
Source organism: Chromobotia macracanthus (assembly GCA_036877525.1). Taxonomy (NCBI): domain Eukaryota; kingdom Metazoa; phylum Chordata; class Actinopteri; order Cypriniformes; family Botiidae; genus Chromobotia; species Chromobotia macracanthus. The sequence goes on from JAZGTH010000017.1 coordinate 6,496,931, forward strand.
AAATGACAAAATAGAAAAAGGTTTGTTGTCTTCCTCCGGTCTATGTAAAAGATTTGGAAAAATAATGCTGAAAATAGTGAGATCAGTATGATCTCAGAATCAGAGACCAGCCCCGATGGTAGAGTTCTCTTCTTGCTTCGTTTGGTTCACAGTGATATATATGTAAATTCATATATATATATGTATATATATATATATATATATATATATAGGTATATACATATATATATATATAGATATATATATATGTATATATATATATATATAGATATATATTCCTTTATATATGTATATATTTACACACACACAAATACATAGAAAAATATCAATATAAACGGACAAGCACAAACACAGCTATATACAGGTATATATGTATACATATATATTTATATAAATATTGATATGTGTGTGTACAAATATATATAGATATATATAAACAATTCTTTATATATATATATAGAAATGATATCCGTGATCAGATCTTCCTTTGTATTTCTCTGCTTGCCAGATTTCTTCCTTCTGCTTTTCCTCCTGCTTTGGGAACCGTTTTCTTTCCTTCGTTCTCTCACTTCTTTTCTCAGCCTGCAGAGAGGAGCTGAGCACTGGATTGACTCTCAGCCTGCTTGCCCTAGATGTGGATTATACGGAGGGATGCAAGCAAGCGAGAGAGAGATGGAGAGGGAGAGCGAGAGAGAGGGAGCCATAGAGGAGGAGAGAGATGCGTAGCAGCATCCCTCCAGCACCTCAGCCCTGTCAGCCACAGCCAATCAACTTACAGCATAGCGATCAGCAGCAGCACCAAACAGGACTGACTGCTTCAGAGATTGCTCTTAAAGGGCCAACGCACCCAAAAAACTGCCAGCACACGGAGCCCAAATGGAGACACAGAGTGTGTTATCTATCACAATGGCTTCTCTATAGGAAAAACTGATTATCTACCCTAATGATTCATTCTAACCTGATCTCACAGGAAAACATAACTATTTTACAATTTCATATGAATTTAAACTAAATGATTCATACAAAACATATGTTTTAAGAGAGAGAGAGAGAGAGAGAAATAGAGAGAGAGGGGGAGAATATATCTTTATATGAATATGGTTTCCATTATTCTCAACCATGAACCTAAAAGGAATGTATTTTCAACCTTAAGCAAAACAGCAAAGCATTCTGACCTCAATAATTCTTCAATCAAGGGTTTTGATTTAGGTTACTTAAACTGAAATGCCATAATGTTATTGCCACGTCAAAGCAGATGTTGGACCTTTAAGCTTAAGAACTGTTATACCATTTAAAATATGCTTAAGCATATTTTAAAAAATGCTTACGAGCATTAAAACTGATTACATGAATGCTTACTGATATGACTGTGTGCATGCACAGGGGACCTGCAAGCATGGCCATTTGTGTGTGTGTTTCTCTGTTTATGCATGTGTTAGTTGTGGCTGAGTCAGTTCTTATATGCACTGCACACTATTCTATTCCCACCCCACGAGGAGGTACAAGCAGCAAGCGCAGCCACACTTAATTATATGCACCGGTAACTCACTTCATTACCATGGCATTCTATTCCTGAAAACTTTCTGATTTCTAGCATAAGGGCCAATCAGAGATCAGAACACGATCAAGGCCAATGGGGAGCGTACAGGCGGTGCTTGATGGCTGAAAATGGCATTGCAAGCATATTCATTACAGCACACTTGACTGGACACATGTTGTGACCACCCTTTTCCCTCTGCTCCATTTTTTCTTTAAAGCTTGCTCTGCAGCATGTCTTTACAGATTCATCCCTAGTTTCATGGTCTCCATGGGAGAATTTTAAATGTAACTGGGCAGGAATAAAGCAGAAAGAGGATGCTTATGTGCATGCACTGCATGCTTGCATGTGTTTGTGTCTGTAGCTTCCAGGGTGTGAATGCATGTGGGCAATTCTAGTACCTCTAGGGAAAGAATGTTGAAAGAAATATTAAACCAAAAAATACTGTCACAGCCAATCATTGATCATGTGAACATTTACCCAGCCACTATGTGAAATGCCCCAAATTATTATAGTTTAACGCATATACTGTAAAAAGGCGATTAGATTAATAAGATTATTTAAAGCGATAAGCATGTTTTGTTTAGGCTGCACTATTAAACTGCAGAACTGCATTCATCTCTATTCTCTTTAGCAAACATTTGCATAAGACATTTGCAAGACTGAGACAGATGCATCCTCCAAGGCTGAATGAGGAAGAGCAGTACAGATGGATGATTAAGAAACAGACATTTGGTTTAGTTCAAAAACACCTTCTATCTGCTCCTTTATAGTCTTGACAGCGTGGACTGATCTTTGACTAAGAACAAAACAATTGTACTATAAAGTGAGTATTCTGAAAAAAAAACAGTATTCTCTTGTCTAAACGATTAACTCAGACATGAGTTAAGGAACTAAGACATGCATTCCTTGAAGAATAGAAACCAAACTGTGACCTACACTTGAGAAATTGTAAGGAAGCCCATGTTGATTCATTGTATAAATGAGAAAGATTTTATTATGATGCCTTTACAAAAGGGTTATAGATTCCACCTTATGACACACAACATTACTTATATCTGACATCTCTTATTGCGTATTGTCAGTTTCTGCATTCCTGCGTTACATAACCCTCCTCCCCCCCCACTCTCTCACATAGAAGGTATCTATAGAAAAATTCTGAAATTTCTGTGCATTCTCACAGCAGCCCATGTGACTTCTCTCTTGTCACCTGACAGGATGTATGTCCAAATAAGGCAAGATGAGACACAAGCAGTCTTAAAGGGGCAGTTACATTCTTGAACGTTTCCTTTGAATGAACCGCAGAGAATTGCTGTATGAAACAGGTGCGGAGCAACCTTTTAAAGAAACGATGAGAGTCAGGAGAATCTTTGTAGCTTTTTATGTTACACTGAACAGGCAACATAACATAATAGAATTATTTTATAATTATAACAGTTAACCCAGATTGTATTTGAATGACACGTCAGTGCAACCAGAACGCATGCATATTGAGCTGCAGTGCATGGAACAAAACAGCACTGCAAGGTCATAAGAGAGTTGTGGGTTATCACCTAAACACATGCAACACATTGAGTCGTTGCTCTTCCACCCTCACTGAGATAATAAACTAAAGTGCCTGTGAAGGCTGTGACTCCTATTAATAGGTCTGGTGACAGAAAACAGCTGCTGTACCCAACACCACACATCCAACCGACAGCCTAATGATAAGGGGAGTGAGAGAAAAAGAGAGGGGGAGAGGAGAAGAGAGATGGAGTAAAGAAGGGAATATGAGATGCTTGTAAAATGAATGGAAGTTGAGAGTTGAGAGTTATTGAACAGACGAGAGGGTTTGATAAGGGACACAGACATCCTGTGATGTTGTCAGAGTGACAGCTGCATTTAAATCCAAGAGTGAATCCCCTAAATCTCTGTGTGAGCAATACAGGAGTCACTCCTGAAAATGTGATGACTGACCTGGAAACTGTTTGATCTCGTGGATGCAAACAAGAAACGTGAATGTCAACAATTTATGCTGTTTGGTCCATGCTGACAAAACCAGTATGAATTTCCATGTTGGTCCAGACTGGTCCAAACTGCTTTTAACCAGCGTGTATCACCAGGTCTTGGACATAATGTATGATCAGTTCTGAAGACACAATACAAATTTGGTTGTCGCCTGAATGTTATACAAGTAAATACTGTTCAAGCTCTGTTTGTACAGAACAAGGAGTGACACTGTGTGTAGCTGCAGTATTCCTCACGGATATATGTGGAATGTGTGTTTTACTGTTACATACTGTGTATGTAACACAGTAAATGTAGTAGAGGAATAAAAACCATGAGCAAGATATGACTGGAATGGAAATTAGTGTTGTGATAATTCAAAATGTTTACTGATGAACATACAGGAATGAGAATCCATGATCAGAGAGATGGTTCTAAATGCAGAGAAAGAGAAAAAGTTCCTTTGCATGGTTAATTATGCATCATCTTACATTTGTTCATTTTGAGCATAGAAGAAAACCCTGTAAGATGCAACACAGACATTTTTGTCTGCGTTATGTGGCTGAACACATGAGAGAGGTGGAAAAATGCAACAGAGACAGCAGAACAGTGTTCTGAGAGAGAGCAGGAGTGAGATAGGCAGCCAGTCTGTAGGGATGCAAGAAGGGGGAGGAATCTGGTTTCTATGGCAACATGCGGAAGGCTGAGCTCTAGGTGTCCGTTCTGTCTCTAACTGCGTTGCACTGCACCGGCCCTCGGCACGTTCCCCCATCCTCCCCCACTCTCTGCAGCTCTCTCTTCATCCCTCCCCACCACCATATATCCCCCCATCCTCCCTTCTAATGCGTGGAAGACACGACGCCACATTCAGCTCAGCCCTGCTGTCAACAGAGCACTTCTGCCTTGCATAGAGTTTGTGCTTGGATATAGACAATGAAGTCTCTTTCTTCTCAACACGGCGCTCTTCCACGACCCGAGACCACACCCACACACCCATCCCCACCTCACACCCCGTCCCTCGCACTTGATCTTCACTCATCTGAAACGCCAGCACCCGCAGGCACTGTGCAGCCACATGCTGCTGGGAGTGCTGTGATTGGACAGACGTGAAAATGAGCGCTGCTGTGATATAGTGAGATCTGATTGTTGCGTCTTTGCACAGGGTGTTTCAGAAAGACTGTGTGATTACAGCATCATTGCTTTTTTCTTTGGGAGAGTCTTCATGTAAGCTGCACTGCAGCTTCACAGTCTACCCAGTGTGTGAAAACACAATCACACTGTGCTGCAACCATCCATGTGTATTTACCATGAGCATCTACATTAATGTGCCAATCAGACACATTACATCAAACATCTTTATATCTGCAAAGCTTGTGGTCAAAATATTATAACACATGAAAGAGAAATGCTCTCATGATCAATCATAATCATAGGTGTTATACTGCAGGACATCAGACTGTAAACAAATGCTTTTGTTGTTGTGTCTGTTGTAAAAACACACACACATATATAATTGATGCTCTTACATCATATTTTGAAATATATATTGATATATATTAGCTATATTTGTGAGGGTCATGACAACCAACTTATGAAGACGTTTGTATATGTATTGGATATGTATAGTTATAAACTTTATCTTTTTGTAAAAAAGCAATGTCTTAATGATGTCCACAAACCTTGGGTGTCTCCACATGGGAGCGGCTTACGAGTCCACACACTCTCTCCACCTTCTGAGAGCTCCTCCTGCTGGTGACACGCACACGTGAAATGCCCTCCTCACTCACCCTCTGCTACAAAACAGAAATCATACAGGTTCAGTGGGTGGCAGAGATCAAACATAAACACAGCATACTTCAATTCTATGAACTTGAGGAAATGAGGAAACTGATTCATTTTTTACAGTATTCAAAAGAAAACTGGTACAATATGCTGAAATATACTGAAGATCTACAGCTTATAGATAATATTTTTATCTATATACTAAGTTACATGTGGAATAGTGTTTTTAAAATAAATGTACATGTACTGCCACAGAGAAACTATTGTCTGTGTCAGTTCCTGAGATTGCTCTGAAAAATATTCCAGCATGGACACTAAGGGCTATTCGATTGCTAACAAACAGTTGTGTGGAGAGCCAAAGAGAACCATCTGCAAGCTGCTTTAGATGGACAGACATCTGCATTGTACTAATAAAAAGAACAACAACCAGCACAAAAACATGCTGAATACACAAGTGGTAAAACACAACTGCTGACTACCCTGACAAGGGAAAAGGTTCAATACACAATAGTTTGGATAAAAAGATGTACAACCAGAACCAATACCTGATTACATATTCCAGCTTGTTTATGATCGCTTATTCCACACTCACAAACCACACGCAGCAGAGGGAAGCCTTTAGAACAGGCCATAGCAGCAGATCACTCACTGTTACTTAAACTACACCAAACTCCATTCTAGAATGTTCTTTGCACAATGCTATTTCTGTGATACTCACAAAGCAGTGTGTGTACATATAAACACAGAGGCATGCAGGTTTGACCCATTAGGCCAGGCCACACCCACTTTTTTTAAAAGAACTGCTCCAGCTAACAATTTTAGGTTGTAAGAACATTTTCCCAGTTTCCATTTAGTAACAAACACATTAAAAATGTAAAAAAGTACTTTGTAAAATTGTTAAAAAAAGTAAAATTGTTAAAACTAACAATTTTAGGTTGTAAGAACATTTTCCCAGTTTCCATTTAGTAACAAACACATTCAAAATGTAAAAAAGTATTTTGAAACTTCTAGGAACTTTCAAGACTTCCAGTTTTTAAGACATTGTATTTACATTTTTGCATGGTTATAAGAATGTTATTCAAACATCTTTTAATTTATATATTTAATTCTGCAACATTTACATATATATATATATATATATATATATATATATAAAAGCTCTACTAACATTAACGCTAAGCTTGTTAAGTTTATATTCACTGTTAGCTGGGGCCGTAAATAAATATACAAAAAAACAGTCACCACTAAAATCATAGAACATTCCTACCAAAGTATCTCAACACATGCAGGACTGCTGTGACCACGGACAACATTTAAGAAAACACAAAGCAAATTTACCCTTTCTATCATTGCCTTCATGGGACCACCAGGAACTGAAATGAGAAATATTGCCACGCCCCAGGTTTGCCTTTATGTTATCTTCAGCTCTACGAGCTAGACACTGCAGCTCAGAACATGCAGGATCTCCGCAGTCGCAAAAACACTGCTGGTGTGCAGAACCACTGAAATGCTACAATTGACATAATGTTCTGCCTACAGTAGACAGTACTGTGACCACATTACTGTATGTTTAGCTTTATACATTTACCCAGACGAATCATTTAACCCAAATTCCCAGATATCAAATTGATGGCAAATTACATAACACAGTTACATTATTGGCTGTAATAAAACAACAGCTGTAACAAAACAGTAAAAAAAAAACATCAGGGGAAAACCCACTGCCTTTTGCTGTTACACAAAGGCTTTTATTATTTGTGGTGTAAATTATTCCAGGGACCACTATCGTTTTTTCCTCTGCACCAAATCAGGGAATTTGCAGACTCATTTCATTTAAATCTCTCAGGTGATCGCGTGTTGTGAATGCTAATAAGGATTGTGCTGGACACTGGTTAAGATCACAGTCTCTGCTACAGTACACCAGAGAACACGGCTGTGCTGCTCACACTGAGGCCTGCAGCAGCCTTCACTACACATCACACAGTGACCCCTGCAGTATGTCTGTGGAACATGTGTCAAAACAATATGATTCTTCTGGAAACTGGCAGTTGAGGACCTGAAATGAAGAGGGCTCACTGTGAGGTTGTCCAAATATCCACTCATCATGAATTACAGTATATCTGTGCTGATGCATTTTGGTTGTACACTCAGTCACACAGAACACCGAGAGGCTAACAATAGCATGCTAGCTTTTAAAGCACAAGGTCCCACTGTCTCTTCAAAGTGCTCTCCAAAGCCACGCCTCCTTCAACACGTGAAATGCATACATAATTTGACAGGCAAGGAAGATATCCTATCATTGCATCTGGACTGAATGCAATAACTGGATGAACATTTTATGGCCCTGCACCTTCCACAGAAGATATATATTTATATACATGTATTTAGATCACTTAATTTAGTGATTACTATCAGGATTTGAAAAGACTTTCAGGCAGCATAAAACAAAAAATGTTTCTGGAAAAAATTGCCTACCCTGCATTTAATGAATCATTACTCACCTCCTGCTCCCCATCATACAAACAGGTCTACAATAACAAGAGAAAACTAAATGGCACAGACCTTACACAAAATCAGAAACATTTACATACCTCAGAGTTTTTGAAAGATCTGTAGCGATCTGTTTTTTTAAACATACAATGTGATGTTTTTAATGAAAGTTATAACGTCAAGATAGTAAAATATAGTTTTTTATGTGGAATCCCTATCTTAAAATCTGGCTTTAGTGTTCCCTGGGTTTGAAACATCAATAACTGGACACTGCTTTACTAACTGAATAAAGGTCTATTTTAGACAAACCCAAGTGTATGTTTGCAGGAACCCTCAGAGAGACCACAAAGTGGTCCTGCCTCACTGCAACCGCTTTTAAAGGGACAGTTCGCCCAAAAATGAAACTTCTTCCATCATTTACTCACTTTCATGTCATTCCAAACCTGTACGACTTTTTTGCTTCTGAGAAACACAAAAGAAGACATTCTGAAGTATGCTGGTAACCAAATGACGGTGACACCCCATTGACTTCCATTATATGGACAACAAAACCACTGAGACATTTCTCAAAATATAATAATTTTGGGGTGAACTATTCCTTTAACAGTATCCAGACAGATGCTGAAGCTTCTTTCCTCCACTCTGCCTATAAATACTTTAAATACTCGCATGATTGCAGACACTTGTAAGAAAAGGTCCTGATGACATCATCACGCAGCATACTGATGAGCACTCAACGTTATCACTGCAGTCCTTTCTAGAAATGACTAATGTTCTGTACTGTCTGTAACTTTCTCACTCTCGCTTTAAATCTTTCCCTGTTCCCTCTTTTTCTGTTTTGTCCAGCATCTCTCTGTAACCATCTATCCCCTTTTAGAGTTCTGTTTTTCATAGACCTTTTTTTAAAAACAAGATTATAGGGACTTTAAATATAGTACATAATAAAAACAAAGTTGACCTTCCTCTGGGGCTCTTACCTCGCATGTGTTCACAGGACTGCTCTCTTTAACCCCATTGGGTGCTGCATTCATTTGCAGGGTTACCTCGTAGCATTCCTGAATGTCTGAGAATAATGGAAGAGGGATGTCATTGTGGAAATCCATGTAAAGAATTGCATTTTTCTTAGCATTAAGGCTAAAATATTTCATACCTACATTTAGCAAAGCTGATGGCACTGTGACATTAGTTGCATAAGATTCTAAATCTTCAAGATTCTAAGTTACATTAGACACTACCAGTCAAAAGTTCAGGATCACTTACTCGTTCATATTTTTTCCACATTTTTGAATAATAGTAAACTCTTTAAAACTAAAAGATAACACAAAGATAGTTGTGGAAATTGTTGTGACTAAAGAAAATCCAAATAAATCAAACCATGTTTTTTTAGCATATTTAATGTAGCCACACATTGCCTAGAATTTGCAAAAAATGTTTCTTGAGGCAAACAATAATGGAGTTACCATCTATGCTGAGCTGCTTTTTGTCATTATTCACATTTTATTTTATGTAATTTGACTGGTATTGTGTATATATACAGTATGTTATAAATGACGTCAGTATTACAGCTATAATGTATGATGTATAGGTTAGCCCAAAATGTAAATGATGTCATCATTGACTGTACTTCCACTCATATCATTCCAAATATGTATGACTCTCATTCCTTCATGAAACACCAAAGGAGAAGTTTGAAAGTAAGTCTGTACTTCAGTGAAGTTCCCCATCCAAAATCCATAATGAAAGTGAATATTGGGACTTGAGCACTATAAATACACCATTAAAAACCCTATACTGGTTTCAAAAGACGAGGGTGAGTAAATAATGAGAGAACTTTCACTTTTGGGTGAACTACTCTTGCAACAGTCCACAACAATAGATCAATAAGTCATGCCCAAAAACACAGGTGCACAATCTTCACATGTCAATTGAGCAAGGTCAACAGCAATGTCGACTTTTGGCTCAACCCTTAGAATCAGTCACACTATAAATAACATCTAGTGGCCTCATCCAAAATTCTTGTCCATACTGGGTTTAGAGCGCAGAGGCTATTATGCTCGCTTAAAAAGGCTTTTAATGTGACTCTGCAGAAATCTGCAGAGATAACAGTGACTCTGGTGTCGAGGAACAAGCAGAAAAGCTGCAAGTAGTTTGTGCAAATTGCAGTAAGTGGAAACAATTGAAATACAAATGGCATGTTAAAATTGTATATCATCAGATTACACTGACGTACAGCTGAAGGAACCACTGTATTCAGACTTACTGAAACCACATACAGTACATTATTAGTGAATTACTGAAGTATTTGTATTGTTAAAGTGCATGGATTTAAAAAAGTGAAAAAAGTTTACAATTCTAAAGAAGCAGAACGATTTAAATAACCAAAGTTACCAAACCACAAACTAAGAGTTAGCTTGAAAGAGGTCAAATGTTTTCCCGGGAAACCACACATTCCCTTCTCTAAATATACAGTAATATAGAGTAGTAAGTCAACCGAGTAATGCAACTGTCTACTTATTTTTTAGTATTTATAAAAATGTCCATATAAATATATAGTAACAAGTATTGCTTATTGGAATTATTTTTTCAAGCAACAAATAAACATATTAATAATATTTTAAATATTTATAATAAACATATTGTTATATTAATAATAATATTTTAGGCTGACAAACGTCAACTCATTGAAAATAAAGTTTTCTTATTTTTCCTCAATTGTATTAATTAGTTGTACAGTAGCAGCCCTGTTTAATCGCTTATTTGTGCACAATATTAACATAAATATCTGCCAAGAGCATAAATGCAAATGGAAATCTAACAGTGAAATGGGGCCTGACTAAGCATTTTCTCTGCTTCAGTTTTCTTCAAGGAACCAGTAACACAGCTGATGCTGCGCTGTTTATTAGCACCACCCTCAACCTCAAACCTGTCATACCCTCAAACATCTCCCAGCACTCCTCTCCCTGCCTATTACTCCATCTTACATCCAGAACCACCTCACCCCAGTGTCCTCACCCCACCCTTGTTACCCTCCACACGTCTTACCTCATTTACCTCTGAGGTCACTAACTGCCTGTGGCCTTTGGTCACCGACAGAGGAGCGAGCAGCTGATGAGAATGGAGGAAGACAATGCTGCTGATGTCACCCGCACTCCCACACGGCCCCACGGCCGGCACTAATAACATAATGAGATGCTTGTTACCTCGCCGCGCTTTGAAGGCGACACGCTTTCAGCCCCATTCGTGCTGGAAGGAACGAGCGAGTCCCTTTTAAGACGAAACAAGAAAGAGTTTGCGAGAAAACAAACTCTTTTTTGGAGCTGTGCAGAGAATAGGGAGTGAACTTGGAGTGTGTGTTGGGGGGCTGTTAGGGGCAGTAATGGAGTCCCATTGGGGTGCAGAGGGAAAGACAGTAGAAGAATGGGGCTAATGTGACTCATCATGGCTGTGTCTGTGTGAGCCAGTTTGAGTGGGAGGAGAACAGTGTGTGGGAAGCAGTTTCATTGCCTGGCTGGCCAGTGCCAGATGAGAGGGAGATAGAGAGAGGGAGAGGCACAGAAAGGGGAGGGGGAGAGAGACAGAGAGGCCGAGAGAGACAGAGAGAGACAGAGAGGTAGATACAGAGACAGATAGAAGGAATGAGAGAGAAAAAGAGAATGTGAGAGAGGGATGAAGAGGGACAGAGACAGAGAAAAACAGAGATAAAGAAATATATAGGCTGTGAGAGAGAGGGAGAAATTTAGAGAGAAAGTGAGAAGAAGAGAGAGAAGAAGAGAGAATTTCAGGGAGTGAGAGCATAAGGAAGAAATAAAGACACAGGAAAGAAAACTAGAGCGTAGAGACTTCCACTAAATGGTGGCTGATTAAAACGCATTCAGCAGCGTGATGAATGGAAACATGTGAATGTGTCAGTCAGAAATACCTCCTTGTTTAGTAAAGCAGTCTTTAATGGCTTTGAAGATGTGTAAGTATGAATTATGTTTTCATCAAGAGACCTTTGCCCTCAAATGCATTACTGAATAAAACATAGCAGACTGCATCAATAATTATTCAGATCTGTCAGCTCTCTCTGAGTATTTAATCACTTGGCTGTATTTAAAAGATACATTGCTAACACATGAATATGTTTGTGTGTGTAAGTGTGTGTTCAAATACTTTTGATAGACAGGCACATTTATTTTAAACAAAGCTGTGGTGAAATTGTACTTTTTTTCCACAATAAACTTTCCGTCAGTATGTTCCCTGAGCCCAGTAAATCCTAAGCGACCACATGAATTCCTGGCCACTGAACGAAAAACCTCAAGCTCCTTTTGCGTAACTACACGCCCCTCTCCACAGAATGACTCTTGCAGAACTGATCTACTTTTCAATGGACTTCCCACTTCATTTGAATGTCAGTGTTAAGTGGACCATATTTGATTTGTTGTTTTTAATACTTGGCTGGTTTGTTACAAACTGTGCCTTGACCCAGTAGGTCACATACTGTGTATATAATCTGGAAACAATGCTGATTTTGTAGTTGGGTTGTATGGTTACAATAAAGTTAGTGGTTAAAATTCACTTACTGTGAGGTAAAACAGACATACTTGTTATAGTATTTAAAACTGTCTGGGAGGAACTAAAACATAATGAAATAAGGAGCAAGTGGTCAAATGGAGAATTCTGGGTTGTCAGTTTTTTTACGCAGCAATGTAAACAGACCTGCCTTGCTATGGGGTCACATTTGAGCACAAAACCCGTGTGAGTCGTACTCTGTTTGGGAACAAAGGGATGAGTGTGCAGTTAGGGAAACCTTTGTTCAGAATTGTGCAATCATGCGAACAGCTAAAGCCCATCATGGAATCTTCCACCATCATATCATGCATCACAGAGCAAAACTGCTACAAACCATAACTGTGTAACTGTATACAGACCATATATTTAATGTCATATGAAACAAATCCCTTTCACATTAGCCATATAACACTTAAATTGTGAACTGAATGACTTTTAATTACACGCTATGTCCAATCATATATGAAACAGTGACCTTTAGAAATATCAAATCAGACTTTTTGTTTACCCATCTGACTGTATCTACAAAGGAACCCCCAACAGAACTTTGGGTTGCTCTAATGGGTCTACTGTATCTAACATTAAAGTATATTTTGTATGCAAAAATTAGTCATCGTACACTACTGGATGCAGCTGATCCTGAGAGCACTTACCAAAAACAGAGATATTTTGCTAGATTTCATATTAGAATTCATCCATTTTTAAACTCTGGCCACCACCCAAGAGGCTGGAGAGATGATTGGAAACACATGTTGCTCAGAGCTCAGCCTTATATGACCCTGCTCACAGTACCTGAGAGACAGAACGGGTCAACCTCCACAGTCCGTTACCCTCTGTCTAATCTGACTTAAGATCAGATGGGAAACCGGCACTCTGGCCTTGAACTGTTTGTTTATCAATCTACCTAAATGTTAACCCACATTCTTGCTAATGATCTGGCCTCTTTCTGGAATGTGAGGAATCCTTATCCGCTTACTGTTCTACGCCAGTTTCAGGCTGGGACTCTTATGGGCCTGATTTAAACAGAGATAAATTAAGGGCATTTGCAACATTTGTTAGGCCTGCTGTGGTTGGACAGTTTTATGAGGGGCATAGTAAAGCACATATATCTAAATGCCAGTACGCAAGACCCATATTTCGTCTACAAAATGATCTATAACTCTTCAGCCTCAAATCACAAAGCTCACCACTTTTAAAACAATTAATAAAAATGTTCAAGTTACTGACCCTCTTACTAACACCAGAGACATCATGATAAGGTATAAAAGCCCTTAACAGACTCTAAATGTCTTTTGCCATTAAAATGAATTTACCCACAGGAAAGAAAAATCACAGATAAAATTACTTTAATACCTCAGATATAGTCTGACATCTCATAAATGTCTCCATTAGAGTTTTAGAGGAGATCTTAATAATGTCACAGACTCAGCCCAAATAGGGGGTTATCAAAACAACCCAAATCCAGATTATTTTAGCTAAAATCTATTTTAAATGAATAAATATACTTAAATGAATACATCTCGGGACTTGTGAACGAAACACAAGTGAAATCTCCATCAAATCTCCTGAGCTATGTAAGAGCAACCTCTGAGCAATAAAGTTTTACTTTGGGTAGGTCTGAATCAAGGGGGCTATTATAAATTGCGTAACAATTATATATCAATCATTTGGTGTAATTTTATATGCCAAATATGCTCATACACAAGATCATGTGTGATAAACCTATCGTGCCACACAGCACTTGAGAAGCCCCAGGGGTTAAATCAGGGGAAACCTGTCTCTCTCCTCACTACAGTCTCATGGCAACACAGCCGCATGGCCTGGTCACAGCCCCTGCGGTACTACTCGTCAACATCATGGCAACAGAAGCAGGCGTCATTACAGCCCGGGTCTGGTAATTAAAATAACCACTCAACCATTTCATAATGGCACTAATTTGTTTCCTTTGCAAAACAAACACTAAAAATAAGTAAGGTGTTTTAGTAATAAGAAAAAGATGGACAATGTGGCATGACAATGTGAACTATTGTTGTTTATCTTGTCTTAAATTAACTCACCTAAAAACGTACTCACCCGTAAGCCATTTTAAGACATTCTTTTTTTAGCAAAACTCTGCACTGCCCTTCAGTCAACATTTACATTAAAATAAAACAAAAATGAGAAAATAACAACAGAATTTTCATGTTTGGGTGAGCTGTTTCTTTAAGACTCAGCAAAATGATCAGCTGTATGATTTGATCTGTGTTTTGGCTGTGGTAAGACACCATCATTAGCAGCAAAAATTGTGCTTTTTCAGAGAGGTAACTGAAAGCTGATTCCAACTGGCAGAGAATATCTACAGCATTCATTTATCAGCTGGGGTTTTAATAGTCTGACTCATTGTGAAAAGCTGAGAGAAGGCACAACTTTCGTATGAGCGTTTAGTCATTTAGAAGTCAAGCTCTCGGATCTATGCAAAAAGATCAAACGTAAACCATTGGAGACAACAGTGATGACCCATTAATAATATTTCATTACATTAAAGGTATGGGTCAACACAAGCAACCTTGTGTTGTAAACCGAAAGAACCCCTTCATGTGGATTAATCCGATAAATCAATACTCTGTTAATGTCATGTGTAAATAAGTCAATAAGAGGGGTAAAGTCAATGCAAGAAACTAATGCGCAACTTTTTGAGACAGTAAAGAGCTAGTTTATTGGACAGGACTATAACATCCTAAAGCCACTGTTAGGCTACAGCAACCTTTAGCTACTTCACAGAAAAATCAAAATGGACCATTTAGAAAAGTGTCAAATAAAAGTTGAACAAACTATAATAACCCTTAACATTATTATTGGAACGTTTTGCTCAGGATGGAATGTGCCGGAGTCAGATGGTACAGGCCTAAATAATGACATGTAATCATTATTGGCTTTAAGAGCCATTAGCGTTTACACAGAAACAAACCTCACCCAGCAGAGCCTGAAAAAGCTGGCTACCAAAGATGGTGGAGATCTTTTCCACACTGATCTTCAGAGCCTGCTCCTCTGGGCTGGTGAGACTCGCCTGGTACTGCTTTAGTAATCCAACTGCTCTTTTGGTATCTGAAATAAAGAAGGGGGAAGGATACGTGTCAACTTACTATTGCTATTCTGTTACAGCTTTATTCTGCTTGTGACAGCGTGAATGCGTATTTAGCTGTACAAACTGCGTGCGTAATTCTGAACAGCTTTCTATTGCACTAGTTAGGCACTAGAAAGCTGACATTACTTGCCTATAATTATAAGAACCCTTGAAGGGGTGCTCAGCCAGATGTTCAACTAAGAACAATTTTTCAACACGCAGATAAAACCACATGAAGGATATAGACTTTAAAGAACACATGGCTGCGCAGTAGTATACGCTGTGTGAGGAAAGGCCAGAAAAAGTCTTTTTTAAGAAAAAAAAACATTTCTTAATGTCAGTTCACCTAAAGTTCACACAGGTGCCCTTGTAGAGTAACTAAATCATCACATTAACTGTTCCACTAAGACTGACACCCAGAAAGCATCCCAAAACTTGACCTAAAGCATATCTGTTGTGCAGAACAGCAAACAGTTTATCACTAATCAGTTTATCAGTTTAACAGTAATCATTTCGTTTTGTGAGGTATTTTAGTGAAAAAACTTTCTATCAGATGAAAGCATTTTGGGGTGATACTGTGTTGTTTTCTCAAGGCGCTGGGAAGAGATCACACCGTCGGTAGGAGGATCCACATACAGTAAACGTAACAGTTTGATGGTCAGTGTGTGTCTTGACTTTCACTGACTTTCTCTAAACAATAAAGCAGTTTTGGGAGAAAGTTGGGCTTCCTAAACGCAGGACTTCCTGTTTCCCAATGGGACCTTCCAAAAGAAATCCTATTTATAAATATCCATATATCGATACGGAGATAACGCTTTACAAACTGTGGTCAAAGTATCATTATTAAATAACCACTTCCACTAGATAAAGACTAAATAAGACAGATTTAACAGTACTTACCGTATTTATGAAACATGATGTATAGATTTGAGCAGTTGTGAACCGGCGCTATATGTCCAGTAAGTTATAGTGTGTAATAAACTTTCTTCGACTTATCCAACGATAACGTTGTAAAATCCGTCTGAGGATCAGTTGTCAAGTTTGTTCTCCGTTGATTATGTTAAATTGGCGATTGTTGCTTAGGAAAATAATGTTGAAGAGCAGGACAGAAGTTACTCCACTTGGCAGTAGATGCGTTTGTAAGTACGCGACGCTTCCCGTTATCTGCCTTTGATATATTAGTAAGTTTGGAGGGAAAACCTATGAAACTGGAGGGCGGTCTGAATTAACAGGGTCATGTTCATCCTTCATTACTAACAAGTGACGAACACAAAAAAAAAACGTTTTAATAGACAATTTAAATGGCTTTGATATTATAGAAAAGCGTATTTAAAGGGTACGCATCTGTACGTATGACTAGCAAATATTGACGTGTAAACGTTTCGTTGTGTAAATGTTTCAGTAAATACATCAGAAACGAGTATTTTTTTCCGTCAGACAATAGGAAACGCAACCTGTTTGCCAGAAAGAGGGGATGCAAGTTTGCTAGTGGATATTAAAATTTTAAGTGTCGACTGCCACCTATCGGAGAAAGAGTGAACCTGCGATTAGTCTGTAGTTAAAGTGAACGTGGCCTTTTCTTGTAACAAGCATGACGTCAATTACCAGTTTGATTACGTCACAGTCTGACGTTTATGCAATTGAGTTTATTTTTTTTAACCATTGGTTACATAAGAATAAACAAGTTGTTTGCCACCCCCCCCTTTTTAAAACTTGTAAATGTCACAAAAACTTTGGTTATAAAACAAAATAAAAAATACACTTCTAAATGCGTTTCTCGTTGTTATAGACAGAAACATTGTCAAAGTATTGTGAAAGTTACTAATGTGTGTTTTAGTTTACAGTGTTATGGATGTTTAATTTTTGAATCCGTCATGAATTCCTTTAATTACAAAAGTGAAAACAATATACATTATGCATTACATCTATATACACAGTATCAGAAGTTCAGTAAAAAAGTTAGGGTTAGTGAATAACAAGTCTTCTCTACAAGTGTCATTTAAAGAAAGATGTGTGATTATGTGATGTGAAATTAACTGGTGAAATGACATGACTTAGTCAAGAGATGGCAGCCTTGATCTGATCTAAAATACATGAATTCTCATAGCAGCTGATCAATGCTTGACATTTGTGAACTAGATTAAAAGCACAAGTATTATGTGAATAATTTTCTTTACACATTTAACATGACACATTAAATATTTACATATGATGACAGTACAAAATATTTCTATCGGTAAAACAAGGAAATGCCCTTTTCCATGACCCCGATGACATAATTTAGATAGCAAGCAGGGGGACTCTTCTCTCACTCATATTATGGCGAATAACAGTCATTCTTCTCCTGTTTACAAAAGAGAAAAGAGAAACATGCCTTTTGTTTTGACTTGCACAGCCCTACTCCATCATAACATTTATCACAGTTGTAATTATTTATTAAATTTAGTGGTAAGAATTAGTTGCTTTATTGTGCGCTTCATTAATAAATATAATTTTAATTCCTAACATACAAAAATGTTAAGTCTTAACAAATCATATATCTGACCAACATAATTGTGTTAGAGACATGTCAAATGTTCATTGATTACCTTTGCCAAAGAAAAACCCCAAACATCAACAGCAGAGATAAAACATCAGCCGAGATCCATATCCCCTTGTACACGTCCGGCCTCTTTCATTACACACACACAAACACACACACGTTAGGTTTCTATGCTTTGTGGGGACTTTCCATAGTCATAATGACTTTTAAACTGTACAAACTGTATACTTCTTCCCTTAACCCTCACCCTACCCCTAAATCTAACCCTCACTAAAACCTTTATGGATTTTTACATTTTCAAAAAATCATATAGTTTGATTTAAAATCAATTTCCCTCATGGGGACCTAAGGCTGATTTGTGTGTGTGTGACTTTACTATTGTGTTACTAACTTACTATTGTAGGGACAAAAAGAACACACACACAAACAAAGGATACTGGTGGTGTGAAATATACAGACAAGCCCATGTGACTTAAATAGAAAGAAGCCTCTCTTTTATGGCAGAATAGACAGTGACAGATGAACAGACAGGATGGGGTTTACCAGATGCCAGTCAGGTTTTTGCATGTCTTTGAGAAGGTGGCAGGCATTGGTGGTCACTGATCTGACCCCGGAGCACCACAGGAGAGAGAACAGCCAACGCTCATTCACAACCCACACATTCACAGACACATTTCTGTCTCGCAGCTCCCTGTACAGTGCAATAACAAGGACAAACACACACACAAAAATGTATAAGTGAAAATACAAACAAGCATATACTAAGAACATAGTCGTTATTTCCCTCTATTCACTCGCCTTGGGCTCTGTATTGCCTGATGTTTTGGACAGGTATCAACAAGCCAGTCTATCTGCGCAAGCAGACAGGAGTGGCACGGCCGTTTTAACATGCAGTGCTATTCATCAGTCAAGCTTTTCTTGTTTAATTTGGCTAATATTTCAACTTCACTGTCCGTTAAAACTAAAACGGCCTGTTTCCTACCAGACACAAAATTTGTGTCAATAATCATCAGTCTTTGTATGCTGAATTTTTGAAATGTGCACACAGTGTTCTGCTAATTTACAAATTAGTTTGTGTATTTTTAAGTGTAAACTACAGCTGATCATTTTTAAAAAGCATTTCTGTCATTTGTGCAAGAAAAGAGACTCCTGTGAGCACTATCACTGCCTTAAGCTGTGATCATAACAACATTAATGACACAAGCATCATGTCTCTGCACGTTAGATGAGCTACACTTATCCTTCTGCATTTACCTTATTTTATGAGCGCTCAGCGAACTGTATTTCACATTCAGAAAACTTCCACCATCTGCATCCATTTCAGCTACATTATTATACACCTGCTTGAAGCCGGGTTCAATCCTGCTCACGTTGTGTCTGTGTTGTGGAGGAAGCCACCATATCTAACATAAGATAACAACAGCTTTAAATGGTGACCAATAGCAAAAACATTCATTCTTTCCCTTGAAGCTATTCAGGTTCTCATGCATCTAAAATAGTCTTTTTCTCCCTATAGCCTTTAATATTATAACATAATTTGGAAAACAGAAAACAAATATTCAAACAAATGAATAAATGCATGTGTATGGCAATATTACCTTGTCTGATGAGATGCCTGAATTGTTGATGGTTTTGACTGTGTAATAGGAGTCACTGTCATAGAATTCTGTTGAGTTTTTCTCATTTTTCAGATCAAATATGAGGGAGACATTATGTTCTTTGGCCATCTCTAAGAGCTTCTCAAGAGAAGGCACCGTCTGGGCTTTAGTTTGTTTCTTCTCTTCCTCTGTGAGCCCCGAGACGGTCCAGAATGGATCTGTCTGTATTTGGTAAATCCAAAGATCTCTTTTAAATTAAATTTCTCATTTTGATATTACAGCATGTCAAATGTAATTGCACAATGTTCTTCTGTATCTTCTCAAACGGAATAACTGAGAGTTAATAACTGAGCTCACTGGAGCTCTCACTGTTCCTTGGAAATCTCTTTATCATACAACTGCTGTGACCTATTCTTGTTCCCAGGCTGTGAGATATACAGAACATCTGCTATTTTATCTGTTTTACATTCAAAGGCAGCTCAGCATGAGCTTCCTCTTGCCCAATACATCATTATCAGTTGATATATAGAGTTAACACTTTACAATATTTGTTATTGTATTGTTAACATTATATGGTTGTATTTGTTAACATTAGTGAATGCATTAGTTAATACGTAACTAACAATGACCAATACGTCTACAGCATTTATCAGTTTCTACTGATGTTAATTTCAGCCTTTACTAATACTTTTTTTTAATTAAAAAGTTGTAACTGTTAACATTAGTTAATGTACAGTGAAGCGTCTGCCAAATGTGTAAATGTAATGCAATTACTAATGTTAACAAATGTACAGAGTTACCAGGATTAATTTAATATTATTATATATTATCTTTTTAATAACATTAATTAAAGTGCTAAAGCTAAAGTGCTAAAATGAGCATTTACAGATAGCATAAATATTAAAAATATACTCTCACCTTTATAAACGATTCGCCTGCATTCAACAACTGTAACTCTTGCCATGTGAAGTTAGCATGTGTGTTGTTTTCTCGACCTGGAAATCTGTCTTTCACATCAGTCGTTCTTAGTAGGAAGTTTTTGCCACCGTCATGCATAAGAAAAGGTTTTTTGTCTTTACTGAAAACAAGCAATCAGTATTAAAAAAAGTATCAAAAACAGTTACACATGCAAGAAACAACATCTGAACAGAAAGTGTACCTGAGCTGTACATCGGTCTCAAATGCCTTCACTTCACACTGCAAACTCCTCCTGAAGGACATCAGGGTGTTTTCTGGGGCCAACTACACACATTATAAATATAATACACACATTATTATAAATATATTATACATATAATCAGTAACTTTATATTTACAGTGCAGTTTAATAATCTACAATTTTACTATTTTTATTTAGATATAAGCTACAGTGTAAGTAAGATCCAGGAAGTCACAGAGCCTACAGAGCTACAGATGTCAAAACATCACTTCTCTGTCTTTCCTGCCTGTGGAATTTATCTAACTGTGCTTGAGCTTATTTCTATTATCTGTAGAACCTCTATATAACTCTAATAAACTATATTTCTAGATTAAATATTTTGCATTGACTGTCATTTTTACTGTGATAACTGGATGCTTAAAGATGTAGCTATATTTATAGGTAATACCAACCAACATGTTGATGAATAACTTCAAACAATTCATCATCAAACAATTCATTTTGTGGTATGTCAAATTTATTGTGCACTTCAACAACCACATGACTGACAAAAAAGCTTTGATAAGGAAAAAGAATTTGATAGGAACGCCAATGCAAACACAGTCTTCATGTTTAATAAAGGGAGGGACAACTTGAAAGGTTTAAAGTTTTAATTTACCATTGGAGCACCACGGTGTCCGACGAGGGCTGGCTTTGGGGGAAGATCGCTGGTAATACATGGAGAGCAGATCGCAAGAGGACACAGAAACACTGCAGCAGACACTAGCAGGAACACCACCATTATAAACTTCTTACAAGCTATATGAACAAAGACACAAAAACGATTTACAGACAACCAGAAATACTGGGGAAAAGGCATTATTAAACTAAGTACCCAGAACTGCTGTTAACCATTACTTAAATTTACTACATTTAACAATTTAGAATAACTGGTTACAATTTTTACAGTTTAACCATGTGATCAACCTTCAGCATTCACTAGATAATTTAAAATGGTCATGCATTGTGACAAATTATTGTTTTAAATAAATGACAAAACATGACATTTTAACTATATAAACATTTAGATATATAATAGGTTTAGATTTGTCAGGAATTATAAGCTCTCGAGCAGTTTTAAGGCCACCACTGACCATGCTGTTGAGCTCCATGAAAACTCTGGAACACAAGGCAGCTGATGAGGATCAAAGCCACCAAAGCACCCAGCTGCAGGAAAGGAGCGGTGGCCTGTGGGAAATCAAAGAGGATCATTCTGGAATCAGTATAATATTAGCAGTTTAACTGGAGATACTGAATCCTGGGTTTCTATAGTAAAGCACAACTTTATGCTTAGAGTTAATCCACATACTCTCAACATGACACCAACATTCTAAAAGACTGAGAATCATTAAACAATGACTCACTGAATGCTCGGTTCCACTTCATACCTGAAATGACATATAGATGGTTTGCCACTCCTCTTTCCATTGAACACTAAATCCAGCAGTACCAACGGTCACTATGAAGAGCCCCGAAAACAGCAGCACCTAATGAGACAGCACTGATTAACAGGCTGAGAATATCACACATGCGCATCCTTACAAAACGATTGCTGAAGATATGAAATTCTTCTTGAAGGTGACCAATGTGTGAATGTTAACAATTTATTTTATATGGATTTTTAACATTTTTCTGAATTTACAAATGTCTACGTTTCAAATTATATATTGTGTTTAATAGTATTCAGTGGTGGATATGACAGTGGCACAAATGACGTTTTGAACATCTTTTGAAACATTTTGAATCTTATGCTAATTTTGCAGCCAGCTGTGTTGAAATGTTATCATGAAGAGTACCTTATGCATCCAGTGTAAATTCAAAGGTTCTCTGATTGCAAAATGCACTAATCCAAATATCTGAAATAAATAAAGAGGTTTTGTTTAAAACGATCCATGATGTACAATTATTACCATCTGTTCCATCTGGTCCACATTATTCCTTCTAAACCAGTGGACCTCCACTTTTTGATTTTAAGGACCTTGAGGCCCCTTGGAAGTTTGTTAAGGCCCTCTAGTGGGCCCCTCCCCCTGGCTGAGAAACACTTCTCTATACTGTATTTTACTGTATGCATATCTCTGGTCTTACCAGTAGAAGGATGCAGTATGTGGCCACCACAGCAGAGATGATCATCATTATCATGTACCAATTTACCCATCGTTTTAATTTTGTGAAGGCAAACCTGCAAAAGGAAACATAATATACTGTAGCACAATGACATAGTCAGTTCCTGCCTAAATAACAATTACAATTATATATTTTGGCACTGTGTTACATAAGACCAATAGATTTACTTACAAAGTACTAATATAACAAACATATTCTCTCATTGTGCTGATGTACATGCTTACCAGTTTACATCACTGTGGTCATTGAAAGCAATAAAACAAACATACATCCAACTCAGGGCAAGCAAGGACACAAAAGACAGGAACAAGAACCCGCAGTATGTCTACAAAGAAATCAAACGTAAGTCACAATGCAAACTTCAGATCTTTCTTTCTAGTTGTGAAGAATAGTTTAATACTTTCTGTCAGCTATCAGCAGGCCCAGACAGAATCTGCATGTGTTACATGATGGATAATGTGTGAAATTCTGTGTCACAGAATGACATAAAGATAAAATCTTTCACACTGAACTGAGAGTTCACACATATTCTCAGCTGATGGCTGAGATGCAAATAATAAAAAACAACAAGCAAAGGGCACAGGGTGTGTACAGCTTCTGCAGCGGCAGCTTTCATACAGGTCTGTCTGTCATCATACTGAGTCCTTCTTGTTTACTTGCTGACAATCAAAGATGCACCGGAGAGAGAAGGTTTGCGTTTCATTAAATCACAGTAAACAACAGGCATTCAAAAAGGAGTTTCAGATTGAAGGGCTTTCTAACAGACCGTACATGAATACAACATGTTTGAACTATGCACAAATAAACAATAACGAGAAACTTTACTATAACATTCTTTCAACACTCCACCTGCGTGCGTGACTTTTTAATGTCATGGGTTAGCCACAAATGACAGCTTGCAGGTATTGGAGCATGGCCATTGTCTTTTCACGCATGTGAAAAGTTTCACTTAGAGACAAAGATATGCTAAAGAAAGTTAATCTCTTAACCAAATGATTATTGATTATGATTATCATCATGACTATTCCTAGTCCATCCCACTCAAAATTTTAGACGTTTCTAAATGCAGCTGTAATTGTTTCTGAATCAAAAGAATATTCAGGCTTAATTAACATACTGTTCTGTCTGGCATGATCATCAGCCTCCACAAGTATGAGCTTTGCTCTCACTTAAAGGGAAGAAGCATTTACATGCTAATTGTTTATTAGGGGAAATTCAGCAACAACAATCTTCATGTTTACATGAAACCGTTTAACATTTATTAGTCATGGCAAACCACGGCGCCTCTCTCAAATTATTGTGTAGTTGCCTGTCCACTTTTTGTGTGAACAAGGCAACAAATGTTGCTAATAACTGATTGCAAAGATGCTAGCAAAGCATACTGCTAACTGTGGTTAGCAGTATTGAGAGGCTATAATGTGCATTATTGTGGAACTTCATTATTTCATGTGTAATAGGAATTGAATTAGGATTCAAAAGCAACAGGTAGGGTAAGTGATGTTATCAAGTATTAACGGTGGTCCTTCATCAATATCTTTGTTCCTAAAACAACATTCATATCAACCAATCAAATGTTAGGATTGAGCTAGAAATAGGAACTTGTACAGTATATCCACCAATCACTTCCTACTGATTTTAGTAGTAATAGGATTAGGACTGTATTTCTTTGACAGGAATGCTGTTCCAGGACCAACAAAAGGCGTTAATCCAGGAACACGGATGCAAAGTGTTATTGTAAAATTTCTACGAATGTAATAAATGTTCAGTTTTTTAAATGTTACATAAACGCTACTGTTTGGTTATAAGACCATTATTTAAACATTTTTAATTCTGTAACTTTGTAAACACATTTCTTAAGACATGATATGTAACGTGAAAAAACGTTCTACTAATATTACTGCAAGAACATTTTTGATAACTTTTAGAGAACTTTTAGAGAACATCAGCCAATGTTCTAAGAATGTTCCCTGTTAGCTGGGACGTTGACAACACTGGTAAAGTCAGAACCATTTAAGTGAATGCAGCTCACTCTTCGTTGTGCATTTCTCGGACTGTTCCAGTTACAACTGTAGATCCCTCTGACGCAGGTTCGGGAGATATTGTCGTGTATCATTGTGTTTTCTCCACCATCAAATGATTCAAGTCTTGTCCTGCAGGTGTTCAGGTTAATTTATACAGGTACAGGTGTTGAGTCACTTCTTCACACCTGAAACTGAGTGGGAGGAGAGAGAGAATAATGCAAGGTTGGTCATGCAAGGAAACCTGTAACTAAACCAACAGTTGACCCTGAAATGCCACTTATGTCATTATTTACTAATATTCATGTTGTTTCAAGCCCGTTTTGCTCTTTGCAAATAACTAAAGCTCTTTTAAAACTCTTTAGTGTACAAACACAGTTTATAATGACCACAATTGTTAAGCTAAACAAGTCCATACAACTTGTACACAACATTCCTAATTCAGACTCTTCAGTTAATGAATCCTTTATAATGATGTTATTAATTTACATCATGTCAACTTGAGAATCTGGTTAGAAACCAGACTGAATGCTTAGTTCCAATTAAAAAGTGAAGACTTTTTTCAAATATCTAATTGTTTGTTTACAGAAGAAAAGAGGTCATTCCAGGTTGGAACAACAAGAGTTGATGATGCCAGGATTTTAATTTTAAGATGAATTATCCTCAAGCCTCTACACAGACCTGAGTGCACAGTGTATGACTGAGTCTGTCACAGTAAAATCCCTCATGTAACACGGCAACAGGGGCATTCATGAGAGAGAAACAGAGGTGATATGACTCCAGTCACATGACTGAAGCTTCATTATGAAGGAATGGCCCTGAAGCAAAAACTGTAAGACAACCTGTGAGCAGAATCTCAGGTCGGTCATTAGTTTCTAATACAAGTGTTCTTCCAAGCTTAAAGCTGCAATCTGCAACTTTTTAGGGTTAAAATGAACAAAAGTCAGTTATTGAGCAAGTACATGACAGATAAGTATTCAAAATTATCTCCTTAATCCAATTTGCAATGGTAAATTTAAAACAGTGATTTATAATTCTGAGCGGCTAGGTACGATTTCCCAGGAAATGTCATTTGGCTTCAGCTGATTTCAACATAATGAGAAGTGTGTAAAGTAACTTGCAATTTTGCATTTCAAACAAAGATGGGGGTAGAGGGGCAAAAGTTACAGACTGCAGCTTAAGTGCACCTGTATAAATAATAAATATGTAAAAATATTCTACACAGTATCCTCTCAAATCACGTGTTGTCATATCCAAAAAACAAAGTAATTTGAGTCCCCTACACTAAATAACAGTATATGGGCCACTGACATAAGATATTACCATTTATTTAGAATAGAAATTAAAAGCACTGTGGGCCTTTCCTTTTGTTTTGACAAGTTGTGCGTGAACTGTAATATAATCTACAATGATGTGAAGACTGTGTTTCTGTTGGGCGTTTCTCCTATTTTTATTTTCTGGTTCAGTGGATGTGAATCTCATGATCAGATAAACATGTCTAAACAGAAACTAATAAGTAATTTTAAAAGCTCAAGGCAATTCTGTAGAGAGATACACAAGAAAAAACCATTAGTAAATGTAAAATAGGCTTTGAAACCAAAATACATATGCTTTTATACTTTGTGCAAGTCAAAAGTTTGCACACCTGGACTTAATGTTTCTCATGATCCTAAAGACCATTTGATCAAAAAGTTTGTTTAAATGTTGAAATCAAAAGGGTGACTGAAAAAAACATTAAAAAAACCATTAAAAAAAACTCCACCATGCAGTTTCACAGGTGGCACCTGGAGAACACTGAAGAGAATATTATGGGTGTGCAAAGCTCAATGGAAAGATGGTCTGTTTTGAACCTTAACAATACGACAGCTTGAAAAGCTATTAAACTGTATTTAATACACCCATCTAGACAGAGAGAGGACAAATATAAATACTTATCAAACAAACATGCATAACAAATCAAAATATTTTCAAATAACCAAACATTCCACATTCCACGAAAGCTCTCCAAGTTTTTGTGTTTTTGATAACAGAAAAGCTATCAACAAAACAGCACATCTGTTCATATATCTGTGTCATACCATTGTTAACAACGAGCCGTGTGAATCATTATGGTTTGATATACCGTTACCTAACACATATAATAAAACATATGAATTATGCAAAAGTGATATTGTATAAAAGCCTTACTGATAAATGGATGTTCGTACAGGGCCTGTAATTATTGCAATTATTGCTAAGAGTTCTACATTACTCTTGAATTACTTTTACAGTGTAAAATCTGAAAGCATCATTACATTTTGGAACCAACAGAGCTGTTTAAGGCAATTACATGCTCTGTAGCCCAACACGACTGCCGTGATAAACATTCTCCAGATTTGACAAAAACAAAAGAAAACTTTTTCAGGTGAGTTATTTTGTCTGGATGTTCTGGATTTGTAGACGGGAATGGCAGTAACTTTTAATAAGTTACTTAATCCTATCATAGGTCAGCTCAAGTATTTTGTCAGCTTACATGTGTAATTAAGTAACCTGCTGTTTTGCAGCCATCACCTTATAGTTTACACAACACTACAACAACAATCCTGCATTATTATTTCAAGAGCTCATTTACAAAGTTATGGCCTGAGTTTCAATAAAGGAGAACAAGAATAATGTTTAAAGCTGCTTTCTGGGAAAAACAATATTTTAAGTACCTCCAAAAATTGATCTTGCTTCCTTAATTGTTAAAAACTTCTGATTATAAAGTCTTACAATTGAACTCCTATGTCTGTAGAATTACTTTTTCATCCCCTCCTCAGAGGTTTCATTTTGTTCACTGGGATTGCAGCAGCTGAAACCTCACAGACAAAACAAGCAAATTCAGATTACTTTCAAAATGAGTGACAGAAGTTCTTTGTCTTCATAAGGAGGATCCGTGCAATTTTTGTGATGTCACAAAGTAATTAACAAATGACTTTCAAAATCAAATAAAAGAAAGCTTTTACAACTGGCAGTGCATTCCACAATTTAACTAGGTCAATAGACACAGTGACACATTGCACATAACTCAAGATACGTTTGTACTGAGAGTACAAGGTTAAATACAGCAGGCTGTCTGAAGACACAACTAATTCACTTGCAATGATTATTGCCACTGTGCAGACAGGTATGACAAGATCTTAAAATGACACTATATCCCATTTTAAGTCGGGCCAAAAAGAAATCTCGCAAAACAGCTCACACATGAGGAGACTTCTCATCGGAGTCAAGAAACTTTTGTTCACAGCCGTAGTGAACGTCATAAAATACAGATTCCTGTCAAAAAGAAACAAATGTGTAATTGTTCTATAAACAAAAACGCATTCGTGGTTCAGGGACAAACACTCCCACACACATACATATCTGTTATTCTCAAAAATCTCAAAAAGACTTTCTCTTGTATCATTCTGCAGATAATAAGTAGCAGTTTTAGATATTCGGTTCTGGTTTCAAAAGTCTGGTTCATTTATGACAGAATAAACCTGAAAACAATGCAATCTTGTTGAACATTAATATAAGCATTTGTCTTTCATCAAGCTCTAGTACATCCAGATCCATTCCATCATCATCATCATCATCGCAGATGTTTATATGCTTTTATTTTAAACAGAACTTTGAATGATGGTAAGCGCCACATCAATAAACATCACACTGCATGTCACTTGTAGGAATCTCCTTTAGGGTGATTAGGAATTCATTTTTATTTGATTTTAATTATTTAAAAAATAAAAGTGAGCAAGAAAAGGAAAGATAAAGCAGTGCATGCAAATCTGTATGTAAACCCTGCACACAAATCAAATGGGCAGGTCACAGCCACACTTTAATGCCAGATGGAAAAGTAGCCAACAAATGGTCATTGCCATGGGGCCAGTTTCACTTTCTTTATGAAACTACCCACTTTTTACCCACAGATTTAATGCAATATAGATTTAACACAGTATGTAGCTAAATGTTTGAGAGCTTTCAGCTAATCTTAACAAATGTTACCATCACATCTTGATCTGAAGTTCAACAGGGAGTTTGTTCCTTAAAAAGCAAATGCAAGGTTATCATAACATTGGTGAGGGTAAATCTCCTTAAACACAACAACCCCATGAAACATTTCTTACGGCACCAGCCTGCATCTTCCGTATGAATATTTAAAAATTGATTTTCAAAGTAATTTAAAATAAATGTTTTACAGAATCAAACCTTTTCGCACCCCTGTACAGACTCTCGGTTTGCAAAATTCACTGATTAACAAAACAAACTTTGTTATAACAAAATTGTGTTTTAAAACAAAAGCTTCTAAACAAAACGTGTTGTTTCTGTAGTTTATTTCTCTTTACAGATGCTGCAGTATGAGCTCGCATGTAATGTGGTTCGGCACACCTGACAATACTCAACTGGACGAAAATAATCCCAATTTACTTTTGCACGTTAGTCTCTTACCTTGCTTGGGAAGTAATACCATGGGAAATCACAGCATGGGAAAATCGCAGTCTTTCAAAACCCAGATCTTTTGACACTTCTCCAAGTCTTTGCTCCCGGGACATGCTCAGACTCCCGCGGACTGAATATCAATGAAGAATTAACAATGCCATTCCTCAGCGCTGCTTTGTATTGGACAGCCAATGAAGGAAAAACAAGGAGATATTGTAATACCCATATACTACAACAGAGGGAGTAAAATCACCCATAGTTTTTAAATAATCCAATATGGGATGATATACAAGTGAGTATCCGCCTATATAATCAATGTATAGCCTTCAATCACAGACGACAATGATTGGTCAAACATCAGTGCTAAGATATTATAAGATAAAATATTGTGACAACGAGCGAAGCTTTTTACTTTCGTGGCTTAACTTTGAATGTCAAAGGTTAATTATTACCCAGTTTTACAGTACATTAACTGAACTACCTAAACTGCAGTTTAGGCTGAGTCAATATCTGAATAGCTTTGTAGGCCTCTGGTGTTTTCAAGCACAGTTTGCAATGCATTCTGAACATCATTAACATCTAAACATGACAAACAAGAGAATTTATCTAAATGTTATGAGTAATTTAGGACACAACTATAAAGATGAATAAGAACAAACTTGTAATTAAATGTCTTAGTTTGGGTCGTTGCAAACAAATTTCAGAAGTATAAAAGGAAAGCTGAATAGAAAACTGAGATACAGTATATTTAATCTTTAGACTGAGGCAATAAGCGCATTTAAATGGGAAATAGAAATACACCACTAAAACACTAATGTCTACTATCTTGGATAATCATTGTCAAACAGTAGATCTGGACCTTAATAAATAAGTCACTGAACATTCATTAACATGTCATCAATCATTAAATCAGATTTCAGTATGACTGCATGCGTCTCACATTCATGAGACAATATAAAGGAGAAAGTGAAAAAATGCACACTGCCAAATTAATATAACATCATATAAAATAATATACAATTATATAAAAAAAAATACAAATATTCAAAGACTGAATATTGAACATTTTTATGTGAAGAAGCATTTGTTATTCAGTATTGGTGTAGGTGCAGTTAACAGATTTCCAAACTTGATTAAAATGCTTTACATTATGGAGCTCACAGAGTTTTCACAGAGAGTCTCATTATTTTTAACTGTGAAAGCAATGTTTGTGCTGTTCCTTATCTGTCTTTGAACCTTTGGAATTCTGTGCCTACTTGTACCTTCTCCTAAAAGCTAATTAGAGCAAAGCCTAATCTAACAAAGATGTTTTGCAATAAACTTTCTTCATGGAAGAACCTGCAGGAACCTTCTGTATATCAGATAATCTTCTAGCTAGAACAAAACTCATAAAAGACATTTGCTGTTCTGCATCTTTATTTCAGTCTCATCCAATAAAATAGAAATTCCACTGCACTGCACAACAAGATGTCTGTTTAAAAATAGATGATGAATGCAAAAAGATCCATTTTAGCTTAGCAAAGATTATGAAAAAGACTTTGTAATATTTCCTTGTTTCTCTTTTTCTGTGTTACAAAATCAGTTTAAAGTACATTTAAATGAGACAAATTTCACTCTTATAGACAAACTTAAAAAAAAAACACCTGAACCAGCAGATCAGAATGATGACCTGTGGAGATGATATGAGAAAGAAGCTTACAAAGGTTATATAAAAGTTATATCTGATAATCCAAGCAGCATAATGAGGTCATGAAATGGAAAAACATGGCACAGTTTGGGCAGAAGGCCAATCAGGTCACCCAATCAAACTAAGCCACAAGTTTTCACTACAACTGTCAGCAAAGTGATCAAAAGCCTAAACAAACACAAACAGACACGCAGACAGGTAAACGTCTGCAGGTATTCATCATTTCTTGAGCACTCCACAGAAACTGCTTTTTTATCTAGAGGGAAGCCATATCTGAGAGACGTCAACATGAATTTATGCCTGAATTTATATCGCTAGAAGCCATGTGACAAAATCTGAAACATTTTAAGAGAAAAATGTGATGTAATAAGATTAAGGCTGAGGTATACGGTCTGAAAGCAAAACGCTTTTTTCCCACCACACAAGATTTTAGAAATTCCTGCGATGTGGTCACAACTGTTCCTAATGTTAATCAACATAAAAGAGCTTTGCCTGGCATCTCATTACCAGACATTTCTGTATCTTGATCACTTTCTATACAAATACCAGATTGGTACTTTTATATCTTCTTATTAAAAGTTAGGGAGCAACCTTCCTGGTTTAAAAAAAAAACCTTTCAAACAAACAAATCTTAAAATCAGCCTTAATCTTAAGGATGACATTAGATATTCAATCCATACTCCATACTTACAACATTGCAGTGGTCTTTAGATCCAGATATATATATATATATATAAAGAATTCCATATGCTGCTAGTGGCTAGAAAATGCAACCAAATATGTCCCAACACTGCATCATCCTCTCCATCTTCTGTTTTAGTTGTTATCCTCGAGGAATTGGAAATCTTGTTGCCAAATGTTACTCAAATGTCTTTAATAATATATTTTATATGAAACATTTATTGAATTTATTTTATAATTTAAAGTTTATCTGCGTAAGCCAGTGCAAGATTTGGTAAAAAGCTAAATTGCCTTTTAAGGCAATATAACCTTTCTCCTACCATCATATGTGACAAAGAGCACATCCGGAAACAGTTCATTAACACCGTGGACAGACTTCAGCTGAATGATTATCACACATTTTCATCTTGTTTTTCTATTAAAAAAAATAAAGAAATAATTAAAGAACAAAACCAGTGCTGAGATCACGTGATCTGCAGGAGGGCGGGGCTAATGGTTCGGTCGAGGAGTTCTTGGTGAGTTTGCAGACGACAAAAGAAACAGTCGCGTAAAATGATCAGTTGTATACATTGATTGTTTTTTCATTTTAATATGTCTATAATCGACATTATCTATAACTTCAGCTTCGTCACGCACAGTACAGAGAATTTGCGTCTATGGTTATCTTATGTTTGTGGTTGTGCGTTAGCAGGTTAGCCGGTTAGCCAGCTGTACTCAATGCAGAATAAAAACCGTACAGAGTAAATTCACGTTATTAATCATTACCTTCGACGATTGTGTGCGTTTGTCATCAGTGTTTTTACCGTGTTATATAGCGTCTCATAAAATCCTTTATACTAGTATGCCATCCGTCCTATAATTCAAATGAATCGATATATAATGTAATATAATGGCATATCATTGTTCTTTCTAGCCCATTCACATGTCGAGCTCGAAAAACATGGACCAAAAGATTCCTTATGATGACTATCAACTGCCAGTAGTCTTTCTTCCATCCTATGAGAGCCCCCCTGCGTGGATCCCACCCCAGGAGGTAAAAGTTACACTTAACACTGTCACCAAAAACTAGTGGCTGTAACACATTTGTTAGATTTCCTGTTGTGATCTTACTGGCCTAATTACTTTTCTCTTACATTCAGAGGATACATCACCCTGATTATAATAATGAACTTACTCAGTTCCTTCCTCGCACCATAGTCTTAAAAAAGCCCCCTGGTGCACAGCTGGGCTTTAATATCCGTGGTGGAAAGGCTTCACAGCTTGGTATATTCATTTCCAAGGTGAGTATTGTCAGAGACAGGTTTGTTAATTCTGCTGGTTTTGCTCTTGCAAATCTTCTAGTTTATAGCTGGAAATATTTTGACAGGTGGTGCCAGATTCCGATGCCCACAGAGCAGGACTTCAAGAAGGCGACCAGGTGCTTTCTGTCAATGATGTGGATTTTCAAGACATAGAGCACTCAAAGGTAAGATCTGATGATGTATTGGTGTAAGAGGCAAATCAAATTTGGCTGTCCTCTAAACAGAATGGATGTGGTCTTTGTTTATGCTGCAGGCTGTGGAGATTCTAAAGACAGCGAAAGAGATTTTGATGAAAGTTCGCTACTTCCCTTACAGTAAGTGTTAAGATCATTCTTACTCTGTAACACATGCACATGAAATGCAGACTTTAGGATTCAGGAATAGGGCAGAAATGCAACAGAATGCAACAAAAACAATCTGTTAAATTTCATGTCATGCCTGTCTAGAGTAATTTACATAAATGCATGCGTTTAATATTAGAAAATATGACCTAAGAAAGGAAAATTGCTGCTGGACCAAAAAAGGTTTAATTTGGTCTGTTGATCTACTGTCTGTCACAGATATTGTTTTTGGTCTTCAGGGTTCCTGTAGCTCAGCTAGTAACACTAGCATTGGAATAATCAAGGTCACATGTAGTTCAACTGGTAGAGCATTGCATTAGCAGTGCAGTGGTTGTGGGTTTGATTCTCAGAAAACACACATACTGCTTAAAGGTATAAATTAAATGCTTTTAATTTCATTTTTGGATTAAAGCATCTGTCAAATGCGTAGATGTAAACATGTTGGATTCCCAGGCAACTTGTACTACATTTATGCATTTGGCAGGTGCTTTTATCCAAAGCAAATTACAGTGTATTCAAGCTATACAGTTAAACAGTATGTTCGGTATAAGTGTTCCGTGGAAATCGAACCTACAACCTATTGATCAATGTACTAATCAGATGTGTACCTGTTAAAATGTATCTGTTAAAAGTTAATGGTCCCTTCCTAGATTACCAGCGTCAGAAGGAGAGAACAGTACACTAGGTGGCAGATCTGAGCTGGATGAAGGAACGATGAGCATGACGTGGATGATGAGGCATTGGTGCTTGAATAGAACATTCACCACATCGTCTTCCTCCCACTAATTAATTTGTCTGACTAAAGCACCGTTCAGAGGAATAATCTCCAGACATCAAAGACATGATGATCCAAAGCTTCTTCAGTGCTTGTTTTCTGGCATCAGCCCATCAGAAGAAGCCAGTTGTGCAGATCTATACAGTTTTAAACTAATTCCATACCTGTGTCAGGGCCACAGCCGTGTGCTTGTCGACACACGTTTTAATTCAGATTGGAGTATTTCCCTCGTTCTTTTCTGGGACTAAGTTTTTGTTCTATGTCAGGTTAACCAATCCTGCTCCTGGAGGACTGGTGTCCTGCAGAGTTTAGCTCTAATCCCAGTCAAACACACCTGAACCAGCTAATCAGGGTTTTAATAGGCAGATTAGAAACTTCCAGGCAGGTGTTGTGAGGTAAGTTGTAATAAAACTCTGTGAGACTCTGGCCCTTCAGGAGGAGAATTGAGCACCCCTGTTCTATGATATATGTCATGTATATGAAAGTTAGTAAATGTATGCATTTATTATGAGTTTATACATTTATAGGATAATAGGCACATTATTAATTATGGTCTGCTGTTGGTATCAGTATCATCACAAATCATGTTAAATTAAGATGATAATGTCTAATATGTAATGTTTTTGTCAATTTTAAGAAAATTTTTAAAGTGCCAAATCTGAAGTATTTCGTTTTTAGTGATTGCATTCATGAAATGCAATTAGACGTCCTGCTGAAACATAATACTACTGACAGATGTGTAATTTATTCAGTAAAAATAAAACAGCGATGTAAAAATAAAAACCTTTTATTTTCATTTAAATGAACACAAAAAGCCTGACTGGACACTGAAAGTGTTAAATGTAGTACATTTTGATTTACTGTTGTTGCAGGATTTTTTATTCTCTTGGTAAACCTGATAACTGAGGTAAGTTATGATGTTAGATAATATAGCTATAGTATGTAATGGTTGTTTTTTTTAGGCAAAATGCAACTGTACTGTAAGAATTCTGTATGTGAACTAACATTGTGCGATGCCATTAATACACTACCATGCACTTATTGTAAGAAATAAATTCTTCAAAAACATGTTTAGACATTATCATTTATTTAAAATATTAAAATACAAATCCATATTACCCTTCAGTGAGCGAGGACTTCATATATATGAAATTCAAGTTATTAAACACAAATTTACACATCCATCCTTTCTCAAATCTCTTGTCAGAAATGCGGGTAACTGCCTTGTTTTTCTCTGCCTGTTACAGGCAAATTAACTATTCAGCAGTTCAAGTAAAACATCTGAGGTAGAACCACTACAAGTCTCAGACTGCTTTAATCATAGTACAGCGTCATTAAATGGGTTTTCTCTCCTGGTGGCTTGTTGTCAAATGGGTACTCTTACCAATATGGACACTACATACAATACAAACAAATAACCACTTCCTTACTACGGAGATATTAAAAGACTTAACATTTTTAACAGCTACAGTCAAAGATATAAACGTTCCATTCAACTGCATTTTCATTTTAATAATATCAGTTAAATAAAACCATTCAGTGTAAATAAACAAAAAAAAACTTAAGATACTTAGCCACCTTCCAGAGGATTTTAACTTAAGGAAAAGCACTTCATAATATTTTCTTCTTGTTCAAGAGAGCACCCTTACGATGCGCACGCTGCCATTAGTAAACAGACATCTTGAGTAATGCTGTTTGCTGTGTATTGCGAGTGCCAAATTTTGTGGTAAACAATAAATGAATAATTTGCTCATGTCACACATGCCGATGTGAAAATTTGATCAGTGCAGAGATGCAACGATTGTAAACAATTTCTGTGTGAGTGACAAAACAGACTGCCGGAATCAAAAAAAAAAAATTGGCAGGGGGTGTAACTGAACTGACCCTGTGAGATGGACCGCATCAGAACAGCAGTCTAAAAGACGGTTTATTCCTTTTGAGTCCTTTTAGCTGCTGTCTTCATTCTCCTGAGCATCTTTGGTGTAGCTCTCATCCACATTCTCCAGCGAGTCTCCACGCTGGATGGACAGTTCTGCTGGATCCATCATGGGCAGCGTACTCTGTATGGGATACAGCCAGGGTTTATGATCAGGACTGTGTGTTGCCTTCCATGCCGGGTAGCTTTGACCTGCCTTATGAACACTTCTTAAAACCTGTAGAGTGAGAGAGGAGAATGAGTGACTGGCATTAACATGTATGGAAATGACACTGAACTTTGTCATTGTTCTGTCTTGTGCAATACAAGACTTTACATGGAATGCCGTTGTACCTCTTTCTCAGGCTGTGCAATAACTCAATTCTCAGCTACAGCTGTGAATAGTGTTTCTGGTTTCTGTCAGCCTTTATAGTTCTATGCAACAATGATTACAGTGTGCAATATTGTCCTTGAAGATAACAGACCTTGTTTTAGTAACAAGTGTTGAGTGTCCTGGACTACCAGGTAAATACTATGGTACATTGTTATGGTAATCGTTCAGTGCCATGGTACTTTGATACATTCAGTGCACTGTGGTATTGCCATAGAACTTTTTGTAAGGGTCTAGACTTGCAGTTTAAATCCATGTCAATCAAATAATAATTCAAGTAAATGTTGAAAACGGTGATTGGTAAATATGGATCATCCATTGCTGAAAAAGTTTAGGACAAAATAGTATTGTACAGCATTCTACACAGAATCTGCCAAGCACTGCTAAAATTGTACACTGCACAAATTGAAAAACGTCACAGTTCAAGCGGGTATTCTACGTACACAGAAAATTACATACTGTACACAGTATACAAACTATGTATTGTAGCATAGTATCAGTCGTATGGTGGGGTATTTTAAATGCTTGCACCACAGCAGTGCAGACACTGGAATTTGTCCTTACAAAATGATTGTCAGAGAGTCAACATCTTACATCTGATTAAGAGGTCAAAGGGAAAACAAACACCTCTCGATAATAGTGTTCAATAATAGTAAATGACACACATACTGTGTACGCTTCTGTCATACGCCTGTTATCAGCTTGCCATTTGGACAGAGATACAGTCCAGATGGTTGTATTATGATTTCAGACTATGAAGCGCATTTGATCAAGTCCATCATAAAAATAAGACCTACATTGTGTTTAAAAGTAAAAAATACGTAGTTTGAAGAGAACAAGACAATGCTCTATTCCATGACTGATAAAAAGCTATTAAATGGGTTTCTTCCAACAAGTCTAAATTGTAACGGTTTGTTGTATCATAGCCTTACTCACTAATGATTAATGACAGAAGATACAATAGAAGCCTTTAAGTGACACACTTGAATTTACAGTATGTATGAAAAACTCATGCTGTCATGCAGATAGACCGAACAAGATAAACAAGTCTCACTTTGGCACAGCAAGTGCTGCGTGAGCCTTTTCAGAACAAGCTCTTCCAGTAGGTTACCATGGTAACAATTGTGACTTTAAAAACCTTAAACAGAGACCCACATATAAAGACTCATCCTCAGTCTCCTGCATTAGTACTCAGCACATCTACTGAATCTTTACTAGAACACTAAACATATATTTACTTACTCTTGGAGCCAGAACCTGAGATGCCTTGTTGACAACCCATTTTGGAAGAGACCCTAAAGGAAATATAAATATATAGAACAATCAAACAAAAAGGAACTGATCTAAAACTAGACTATCTAAAAAAAGGAACTGATTCATACCTCTAGGATCAGCTTGTGAGAGGTATGTGAAAACGCAGCTGTTCTCTCCTGTTGGTTTGATCAGGTAACCTGTGAGAAGGGAAACTGCCCGTACCAAATCCTTTCTCGGGGGATATTTCTAAATGAAAGCAAAGTACATGCAAGTTAAATAGAATACAGGATTTATTAAATGTTGGTAGAACATATATCAGCTAGCCACTCGCAGACTGTTTTCCCCCGAAAATTGTAAATATTACCGTGCTAATGAAAGCATTGCTCTAATTAAAAAATGCAGACCACCCCAACACATCAACATTGGCTCAACCAATGGCATTAAGTTTGGATGGGACACTGGCTGTATGACCAATATCAGACAAGAAAAGTGTATGGGGAAACCGGTTTGAAAGCAGCCATTATATTTGCAATTCAGTTTGGTTAAACTTCTTGTAAAAATTACACATTTGACTACAAGTTAAACTGATACCAACCAAGTACATGTCAAGCTAATAAGAATGTAAGATAGAAAAGACGTACCGGATGCTTCACAGAGAAGTTAATAATCACATACTCGTCTTCAGATGCCTGCCATGACCGCAGGGTCACAACATCTCTGTTCTTCAGTGGTTTTGGACAAATCCCTGCGAACAAGAGCGAACATTATGTAAACGTCAACAGACCTGCAGGCAGATGGCCCATAAACAGCCACCATTACTGCTTATTACAAGGCTGATGAAAGAGAGAACGTTATTTTGGTGTTGACTATTGACACTTGGTGTTGACACTTTAACTTGCTTCCTCGAGTTGTTTACAGCCCCAAGTCACTGTGATAAGCTACTGCACTCTGCCTGTTTCTAAGTTTTGCCTGTTGGGTGAAAGTTACCAATACCAGCAAAAAAAAACAAACAAAGAAGAGAATAAAATAATACTCAAAAATGCCTTTTAGAAACTGATTCAAGCCCAAATAAGGTTAAGGAAGAATAAGCATTTAGTGCCTTGACTCACATGAAAAGTAGCCCACATCAGCATTGGGTGCCAAACGGGCTATGTCAAAACTTTCCAGCATCGTAGGGTCCCATGTTTTCCGATATTGGCTGTCATGAAGGACGTCGTACATGGTAGCAGCTGATACATCATTTATGGTTATTCTACACTGTATGGAAACAAAAATATCAGTGTTGTTATGATAACAGTACACACACTTGTTGGGTTTTCATCCATAACACTGAAAAGGCAATACAAATCAAGCAACATATTAACTGCTATTACTTGCTTTAAAGTGTTTGTTGGTCAGGCTGGTTTTAAACAGTTCTGGGCACGTTTTAGCTAGAAAAGCTGGGAGAACAAGTGGTTTAATCCAGCTGATCGTGCCCATGCTACAAGACCAGTTTAAAACAGATGAAACCATCAAACCAGATCAGGTTTGTTTAAGCTACACACACAAATTATACACGTTTCCTGTCTCATTTAAATATTGAGCATCGTGTAATACATAAACGAACAGTGTACCTTGATTTTGTGCACTTTTGAGTAGTTGCCTTTGTTCCCTTGAGACGCAGATAAAGGGGGAGCCTCGATCCACACCTCCATTCCGCTCTTATCATACTTGCCGAGCCAGTTTTCCGTAGACACGCATTGTCTTTTGAACTCATTGAACATGGGTTCATCCGGAATAATTCCCGAACCGCGAGACATACCTACCACAACAATTTTCCCAAATGAAACACACAGGAAAAACGCAGATCTGAAAGCTTAAAGCTGGATCGCAATCTCCCTGCCGCCAAGAAACAATTCTGGTCGCGGTGAACGAGATGCAGTTATTATAGTCACAGATTAACCTTTCAGGACCGACTGGATTTTTGTCATAATTCCTCACCTTTCGTCAGCGCGTGGAAAAACGTCGTCACCGCTTCCGGAAGCAGAACAGGTGTATTACAAAACTGCACCGTGTTCACCTGGGCAGCACTGAAAGCAGTGATTTAACCAAGTGACATGATCTTGATTTATACCGACAGTCTCAAACGGGATCCGATGGCAAATTGGCACTTTTTGGGGTGTGTCGAACCGCCCGTTTTGATTGGTCATTCGGGTGTGGGTTCGAACCCGTGCTCTCTGTCACTTTATTTGCATCATTGATTCTGAACTATGACAAGCAGTGAACTCCGCCTTGAGCTGACCGAAACCTATTGATAAGATTGCGATGTAACCCTTCACGTTATATAGCTCAACCTGCTTTTGTTACCACTAAGCGTTCACTGCTGTTTCTTTTCTTTGTGATGCACGGCTACCAAAAACGGGCCAGAGAAAACTGATCATACTTTACACCCCACCAAATGATTCCTTAAGGCTATTTGTTTATAACTTCAGAACCAGAACAAACGACACATCTGGTGAAATATTGTTTATTCATTTTGGTGTCTCTTTAACCTTCGACTTAACTTTTTACAGCATATAGTAATTGTACTTCATTCACACAAACGTCGCTAAACTAGCAGACAGCGTGTTTCAACGCTTGTGAATAATAGTGTCAGTGACGTGATGGGAGAAACTTTCAAGAAACTTTTGTTAAATGTTTACGCTTAAAACACAATGCAGTTTTTACTATAGTGATGAGGGATACCTCTGGAAAACCAGCATAGCAGATGAAGGGGAGTGAGAGTCTTTATTCATGTGAGCACAGTGGCAAGATAGTGACACGACCAGGTTTCGTGATACAGTAGCCAGGCAGCAATGCAAATTATACATCGATCACTTGTTTCCCACACATGAACTGCCATTCCCACCAAGCACACGACACATTGTTTCACCAGCTAGTCAGATAATAAACACACGAAACCAACAGTCTTATAACAAGCAATACCAAGACGTGTCGCTACACTAAGCAATAGCCACGTTTAAGTATGAAATCTAAATATTCTGTTGAACAAAACCTCATTAGCTCTATGCAATGTTAAAAGGCTCTAGCAAACCACAGCACTGTGGTCTGACTCGGTGCACTATGACAGAACAAAACAAGCAAGGCATTTTGTGTTAAATCGTCTCTAAACTGCATGCTGTTCCTACACTTGCACAGCAAAAACCCAGGCAGAAAATGAACAGATAAGCAGAGAGACTCCAGATAATTCAGGCCAGTTCATCCCTTAGTGTGAATTGCTAAAGCTTTCAATATCCAAGTGATGTGTACAGTTGTGTTAATACATACACATTTATACAATTCATGTTAGGTTTTGTAACTACAGTTGTGGGTAAGTCATTATATATCTCAGGTTTTGTGTTTTACTGAAATTAAATAAGTATTTTCCCTTTTTTAAGAATGGTATATCCTAATCTGTTTATCATACGTTCTATTCTGTATTAAAAATTGCCTGCCCCAAATGAAGTTTGTCCTAAACAAACTGCTTCTGATGTTTTTGGCCATACATTTTACTCCTAAAACAAAAGACTCTTAAATTATATCTGGTCCCTAATACCATATTTAACATGAAACATCCAGTTATACAGATTATTATGTAGTATATGTTCTGTCCATGACATTTCACAACAATAATTTCAGGATAAAACAGATCCTTTCAAAAAGAAAAACTCCTTTAAATAACAAATGCCAAACAAACTGCAACTATCAACAAAATAGTGTATAATGTTCATGTAAAAAAAACATTAATCAGTAACAGAATTGTACAGCCTCTCAATACAGTAATGCCTGCAAGTTCTTCCTGCAACCTCTTCAGTAAATAAAAAGCAAAATCAATCGTCAGCTCCAGCAGTCTAAAGATTTCAGAATTCTCTGAAACATGTTCAATTCACAATAACTATGACGACACTGATGTTAAAATAAGTGCAAGAACTCAAGACCACACGGGCTATGTCAGTCTGTAATCTCTTAATTTGCCATGCAGCCAGAAACAGATGAGAATCGTAATAGTTTTAGCAATTATTCTATGCCGCTATTTTACTTTTTCATTTTAATATACATATTTTTGGAATCCGTTTTAATACAGAGTAATAGCACATCCACAAGGTTACTCTGAAAAGTCATTGAGAAGAGAAATCGAAAATTCTCCGCTAATGATGTGGGGCCATGAGAGGAGTGAGTGACCACTGAGAGGCAAGCTGTGTGTGTGTGTGTGTGTGTGTGTGTGTGTGTGTGTGTGTGTGGGGTCAGGTGCAGGGGCACATGGACTGTGAGGGTCACAGGTAGTTACTAGCACGAACAGCTGCTCTCAGTGACGGGCAGCTCTGGCGGTTTCTCCAGTTTGATGTCAATCACTGAAAGCTCAGGTTAAGGATTGGCTACTGAGAAATTTAAAACAAGCTTTAAATAAATCACAGACTAGCTAAATTTGTGGGATTTGAAAGATTTGCTACATTTCTTGTAATTGGAAATATGTTTCATTGGCTGGTTACAGCACAGCGTAATTCTGGTGTTATCACAAGTGTATTAAACCAATAGGACCCAAGAAGCTGTGGTTTATAATGATTTGGAAACAGCTAAGGGACAGTGTTATGCCTGTTGTTGTAAACCCCCTTAGCTGTTCAAGATTCACTATAAAACATGGCTTCACAGGGCTTTTGCTGTTTTCTATAAAACAGTAATTGCATATACCTGGCAACCTTTCATAAAATAAACACACAGCAACAACAACAACAAAAATATTATTTAAATATAATTTTTTCACCATCTGTGTATTTTTTCAGAAACAGCAAAATATAGATACAGTGGCGCAGTAATACTGGTGTAATTTGGTCACATGTATGTTTATAGGGCAATTTACAATGGCTTTGAATGTGACCCATCATAACCAAGGACTGGAACTATTAGTTTTATAACAGATGCTTTACAATGTATGTAAAGGATACTATCCTCTTTGCTCTTTTCTGGTGTAGTATCCATTCCAGGCAAAGCAGCAGCTACACGGCGAAACAGCTGTTAAAAGAAAAAATAAAACCCTGTTTAAGTTTAATTTACATTAACTAATGCAGCTTTAGTACAATTCAAATGATACCTAAGTATTCCCTATGGAAACAGATGAAGGGTGTATCTACTCATCAGACTATAAAGAACAATACATTACACTAATGAAAACCATTTTCACAAATTAACACATTTCTACATACAGTCTACATTGCAAGTGACACTACAACACAACACATAGAGAACAATCAACTCTAGTGATATTTGGGCGCCATGCAGAAATATCTGTGGCACATGAGGAGAACTTCAAGCAGGGATGAACAAAAACACAACAGCAGCCCACGACACAGGACCCAAGCAACACCTGTGATCATGAGGCAGGGTAGTAAAACGATTAATGACGGGCGAGGCAGAGAAAGATAGAAACCAAAGGAAAGATACAGCAGTGGAGGGAAGGTGGGGCCAGGCCATCCTCATCTTTCTCTATAAGTGTACCTGTTTGACATTGTAGCCAGTCTTTGCGCTGGTTTCAATGAACATGACATTCAGTTCCTTAGCCCTCTGTTCTCCCTCCTCTGTGGTGATCTGTCTGCTCGACCGCAACAGGGAGGGTAGAAGGACAGAAATACAGACAGACACAAGGAATGCATCAAGAAGAAGAGGGAGAGAGAAAGACTGCCTGAAGTTACATTAGTAACAGAAGAGAAACTAGTGTTGTAAAAGAAACCGTCAAAGGCTGAGAAGAAACGGCTGAAATCGTAAAGTTGATATG
Organism: Chromobotia macracanthus; assembly: GCA_036877525.1. Taxonomy (NCBI): domain Eukaryota; kingdom Metazoa; phylum Chordata; class Actinopteri; order Cypriniformes; family Botiidae; genus Chromobotia; species Chromobotia macracanthus. The sequence continues at coordinate 6,540,433 of JAZGTH010000017.1, forward strand.
AGGTCACTGCACTGCGGTTCATTCACACCGAACACATTTGTTATTCATTAAAATAAACACACTGACAGAGACGCAATCATATATAGTGTCTTTGGCACTTATTCCTAGTTTATTTTCAACTTCATGTCTATAGACCACAGCTGTGGTATCTGGTCAACACACCCAGTAATTTCCATGTTCATTTTAACTGTGCGATGTAGCAGAACACTTTACAAATAGTCATGTCCACGACTGCAATACAGGTTTTGTAAAAACGCTTAGCAGAACAAATGCAGATGTGATAACTTTAAGATAAATGGATATAAAGTAGAGTAGCTGAACTCATAATCTAAAAGCCAAAATACAAGATAAACAAACAGGGGGCATGTGAAGATGTGAATGTACTGGAAATTGTTCCAAGTCAGTGGAAATCCACATGGCTGTCCGCAGGCACATATTTCATGTGGGCCTACTTATATCACATTTCCCTCTCTGGCATCTTTGTGTGATAACAGGCAAAGATAAGGTGATGTGCAAAACTACATAACTTGATTCTATCACATTAGTCTCATACTAACATGTCATTCATAAGTGTTAAATGAGGTTGCATCCATTGTAAACGCTTTTTGGTCATTTGTACAAGATGAGGGAGGAGTTGAAATTATTTTCTGTGGTAATTCTGTGGCACAGATGCATGTTGACAGATGTTAAGTTGTATATACTGTAAGGTAGAAGCCTTACTGTATGTTTACACTACAACCATCCTGCGTGACCCACCTGTTTGACGTTATAACCAGCTTTGGCACTGGTCTCAATGTACATCACACCCAGTTCCCGAGCTTTTTTCTCTGCTGCCTCTAGTGAAACTTGTCTGCCATAGTCCATAGTCCACAACAGAGGTGTGGACACATTTAGAGTTAGAATGAATGTGAAAACAAGAGTAATGATGGGAAATTAAAAACAAATCAACACATGAGAAAACAAGACTGAACTGAAACTGAATGATGGCATAAATTATTCAACACGATACTCACATTTAAGGTAAACTGTACAAAACCGTACATAAAAACAACTTGTAACTTATTACACTTAAAATGATTAAGGGGTTGAAAACAAATCTGAAGGATGAACAAAAAAAATCTGTATTCAGTCTTGTCTACTAACCTAAGGCTGTGATAACTAATGGTGAGCTAATGAATACGTTTTTTGTAGCTCAACTGAGTGTGGCACTAGCAACACTAAGGTCATATATAGGTTTTAATCCCAGGGAACAGAAACACTTAAGATTAAGATATGTATAACTTGACTGCATTTTAAGTTTGGTTTTGAAATTGTCCAGTGACTATACCTTTTATCTGCCAAGTCTGTCTTGTTGCCAACCAACATGATAATGACATCACTTCCTCTCTCTGTTCTGACATCATCTATCCACTTTGAGGTTTGCTGAAAGGAGTTGAGATCTGATGGACAGAGAATCAACAAAGTTACTTCAGCATGGACTTTTTAAAAAGAAAAAACACTTTGTGTTAAAACCAATTAATATTTGTATAATGAAACCGTGCAAGTGGACAAATCACACTTGATTTGCTTCATAGCAAAACTCTTAGAAGAAAGTGTGCAAGCAGACTGTTAGTATGAAGATCATCAAAAACAGAGGGTAGTTAAGTTAAAGCTCAGGGCATTTAAATGCTCAGTGCATTCACTGACAGCAAACCTAACCTTTTCCATTGCATTTAAAAGGGAAGTATTGGATCTACCTTTTATTAATTGTAAACTTGTAAATTAACTGTTCCCAGACAACCATACTAAGATGAACTGCCATGATCTAGTAACAGCAGCTGTTGAATTTTGCTAACTGTCCCCAGGGGGCATAAATCCCAGCTGACCCAATGAGTATGGCTCTGACTCACTGGTGATGTCATAGACCACCACAGCAATGGTGGAGTCTCGGATGTAGCTGGGAATGAGGCTGCGGAAGCGCTCCTGCCCTGCAGTGTCCCACAGCTGGAGCCGAACCTGAGGGACCAGCAAACCATGTGTGCAATACAAACGGAGGAAAAGAAAGGCAGAGGGGAAGAACACATAAGAATGAAGATATAAAGACATAAGGCAGAAGACAAGGCAGAGAGCGGGGTTAGAAGAAAAAGACAACAGAGAAACAAACATCAAGGAAGAAAAGGAGAAATGCACCTACATAATTAAGCCATTTTTGCTTATGAAGTTTATATTACAATTTTTTTGGGAACTTTCCATTGTCATCTCCAGAATGAGAATATTGTAACTGTAAATGCTTTCATAGACCATCTGAGGGCATTTCTCCATTCCTGCTTTCTGAATGAAGCCGCTTTGTGGAAATGACACTCCTAATTTATAAGTGCTGCTACAGCTGTAAAACACATAATCGTATTTTGTAATCAGGTGGCTCAAATTATTTCCTAGTGGTTTACATCTGCTTGAATTCAATAGACACTGAGAATGTTTAAATCACCCAACACACTTATAAAGCTCCATGAGTGCCATTTACCCAAGCAAGAACCGAGTTACCCCACCATGTGGTGAAGCAGGAGCACTAGCTACCTACTTGCTATATCATAGACCACCACTGCGGCTGCTGAGTCTCGGATGTAGCTGGGAATGAGGCTACGGAAGCGTTCCTGCCCAGCAGTATCCCACAGCTGGAGCCGAATCTATGACCGTCCATGCAGCAACACAACAGGCATGGAAGAGAGTGGAGTAAGGGTGGACAAATACACAACCAAACTTAAAAGGTGAACTCAAAATAAATGACCAACTAAAATGTGTGATGAGCTACAAGCATGCACAAGCAATTATGCAAATTATAACCGTGATGAATCTGTGACATGGACAGTGAAATCATTTGACGGACATATAATATATAAAGATGTTTTATAGCCTTTCACAAGTGATATTAGAAAATGTCAGAATGAATGACTGGTGTGAATGTCAGTGGTGGAGTGGAGTCAGTGTGCGGCAAAACCATCTATTCTACCAGTGGAAACTCTGATAGGCAATAAACAACATATTTAGAAAAACAGGCTTTATAGACCTTGAAACAGATGTGGTAACATTCAATCAAAACAAAAGGCTTGGACACACAAAGACTCCGCCATTTTTTTAAACATATAGGTGGATCTCTGTTGGCCTACCGTGCGGTCCTCCAAGTACATGGTTTTTGACAGAAAATCTATTCCAATAGTTGCCTATGGAGAAAAACAATCAGTAAACATGGTCTGCATTGTACAACTGGCCATTAAAAGAAGGGTTCTCCCCAAAATAAAAACATTAAAAAACATAATTTCATCATCACGTCATTACAATTCTGTCACAGGTTAGGAAAGACATGAGTAAATCAATTTTTGAAAAATGACTTCACTTATGGCGAGTTTATCTCAAAATTAAAATGTTTCCATTATTTACTCACCCTCATGTCATTCCAAACCTATAAGACTTTTTTAGAAGATATTCTGAGAAATTTCTCAGTGATTTTGTGTCCCTACAATGTAAGTCAATGGGTGCCACTGCTGTTCGGTTACCAACATACTTCAAAATATCTTTTGTCGTCTTCTTTTGTCAATACAATCTTTTACAAAAAGCAAAGAAGTCATACAGGTTTGGAATGACAGTACAGTGAGTAAACGATGGGTGAACCATCTCTATAAGGAACAATGATGAATCCAATCCCTGGATACTCCTTAATCATGATACAGCTTTGAAAACGTAAAGAACACACTGGGGGAGACATGAAGATACACAGACAACATGGTAAGACTGGAGGTGCATGACAAACTTCTGACGTCACTAAAGGACTGCCATGGTGAGCATGACAGTCACAGCAGGTGTTACCTGATAAGTATTGTCGAAGCTGTCATACATAAACCTGGTGATCAGTGATGTTTTGCCCACTGCAGAGAAAGAGAGATAAAAATACAACATTAACATCTTTCAAACCTAGTGGGACGTCTACCTAGACGGTATTTTGGGGCATCACAGGGGCGTTTAAATCTAGATGACCGCATCCACACACACGATCGTGAATACATCATTCTGCAGTGTGTCTCTTCTCTGATCGCTGTGATGGCAACATGGGTGTCGCCGTCCTGCTCTCACAGCAGCATGTCACATCAATGCTGGCTAAGAAATGTACAAAGATGTCAATCCGACCATTATGAAACGCAAACGTGGATGTGACGTGGACGATGTGGTTTATGATCTCACGGTCTTCATCGTCACATAGCCGGTTAGCTAGGACATGCTAATGGCTAACCGCTAATCACCACAGTGTCGTTTCATAGACAAAAGACAAAGATTTACAGTTAAATCATAATCTCAATTTTATGAGGTCATCATTACTGACTGACGTCATCACGTATCAGAAGGCCTTTGATATGTGACGTCTTCATTCTGGCTAAGTGCACACAACGTAAACATGCTAATACAAGCGTTGGATGGCTTCCTTTGATTTCTGCTGGCAATAATCATCACGACTGGGATACGAAACATAAATACACGCAGTATTATAATCACAACCTAACTATGGTTGAGTTGAATATGCTGTTGTATTAGATGATCTCATAGCTGTTTAATAAAGTGAATGGTAATGCAATGACTTTCAACGCCACGGTTTCTTTTCTTGCATTATTTATGACAACAGTTTAATTTGTCCGTTTTAGTAAAGATGTAAGTCTAATAAGTGATGTTTATTTGGTAAGATCTGTCTCTCCGGAGCATCCTTTAACCCGGCCTGCCCATCTTTCTGTCCACGTCTCACATCTGAACACTTACCGCTCTGTTCGCCCAAGAAGACGAGCTTGAATTTTCGCAGAGGGTTGCCAAACTCTCCGCCACCGGTCGTAGTAGACATATTTATCGAGATCAATATACAGTATCTATCTTGATTGTAATTTTCTTATACGAGCGGACGAAGGACACTCTCCGCTGTCGAGTGACGGAGCTCCGATAGCTGCCGAGTCCTGACAGCCAGCGCCGCGCAGTGGTCAGAGATGAACATGCAGAGATGAACGACACAGGCAGGCAGCACATCCTGGTCTTCCAGTCATTATAACCTTCAACTTTACTCTGTATCAGTATTGTATTATTATTGATATATTTTAAAAATCTAATTCTTGCAAGCTTCTCAATGATTCATGCCACCCTCATGATTATTTTTCTAGATATCAGAAAGCCAAATTATTTATTGTAAATGCAATAACATCAGTAAGGATTATAGTATCAAACCGTTGTTTTAACGTGGTTTTATTGAAAATGTAAACCATGGAAGTGTACTACAGATATATTTCACAAATTTCTGGTATTACAGGGGTGGGGTAATTGACAGTATAAGGGAAAAATATGGAAGATGACTAGAAAAATTTATGCCAGTCTTGACGCCCAAAATGTTTCACAGAAAACAGTCACTTGTCAATAATGTCGTTAATCATTAAAACATGTTTCTACATCAGTACACAAAATAGGTCCTAAAAAAGTATACATGCTGCACATATGAATGAACATCTGTACCTCGTAACTGACTTGTCTGCAATTAAATGACTGGAAATCCTTCATTTATATCGTTTATGCAGTATTTGGCAAACAGGAAATGACACTTGTGAACTGAATGTGACTGAACATTGTACCTGGAATAAATACATAAAAAAAAGAAAGCATTTGAAGAGCAAATATGTTTAAGCAGAAACAATTCCATAAACATTAACATGTTGAGAACATGCAAAGAACAGAAAAAGAATTTTAAGTGGCACTGAATGTGACCTACATGGTATTTCAGTAGTTGCTTCATGACTCTTAAGATTATAATATTTTAAATTAAATATCTATAATGCTGACCTTTCAGACTTCAAACATGTTCTGTAAAATATATAGGGCATTAAAAAACATACAATTCAAACCTTTCAGATTTGACACATTTACCTCATGCTTTCAGATAAAGGTTCTCATTAAAATTACAGCTAAATATTTCATCTCTCTCATATTTTGCTGCATTAACAACCAGGAACATGCAGGCCCACTGTCTTTGGATTTTTTCAATGTTTCACAGCCAGCGTGTCAAAATCTTTCAAGTCTTGATTAAAGATAATTTTACTCTACCCAATGTATACATTTCACACCCTAAATGAAAACTTTAGTACATACAATCTAGTGCTTGCAAACGTAATGGGTTAGTTTCTGTCTGACCCTCACAGTTAACTGCGTTAATTCATAAGGACATGCAAGTTCATTCACAAACAATTGAATTCATAAAAGAAACTAGATAACTGTGTAATGAACAAACGGAGACTGCAAAGCAATATCATAGATGTAAAAGACTGAGATTTCTAACTAAACAAAACTAAATTTTTAACTCAATCTATTGTTTTCAGCTTTTCTACCAAATCTACATGTTCTCGTGTCGCCAGCGAATTACATCTGCAAAAATGCTAATGAGGGTCTGCTTAGCATGCCCTTATAAAGGAAACAGAGCTAAGGTTTCTCGTGAAAAATACCATGTTAAGCTCACATAAGGCCATGTTCAGCTCACATAAGGCCACGTTCAACAGGGCACACAGTATGACAGTTTAAATCTTGAAAATGTAAATAAGACTATTTTTAAAAAATAGGCTGATGGAGTGTGAAAAACAAGCAGAAGAGTGGACGCTTAGTTCTTGTTGCAATTCCCTCTTCAGACTGATGGCCAAGACAAAGTTAAAAGAAGCTAGAGAAAGAGAAGAAACAAATGCTGATTAGAAAGTATCAGAGTAACTGAACTCAGATCAGCGAGAATTCAACTATACACCAGTGAATTGGAAGTAGGCACTTGGATTTTTCTTTTGCCAGCCAAAAGCATTAAGCATTTGGAATGTGGGTGGATAGGAACACACTGTCCCTTTGGCCTGCTTCAAATGCACTGCGAGTCTTTTAAAACGACAATAATTTACAATTTGCACAATTTTTGGTAAATTACTATACTGTTATTAGGAGTAACCCAATTTAAAACATCTGAACTGGGAAAGTTACTATAGCGTATTAGTCACAGAATGCATCAGGAAACATACACAGCACATAAGCATAGCCCCAAGCAAATGATAAGGCTTTAGCAACACAATAAATATAATGTTAGTAAAAGTTGCAGAAAGAGCCCACAATCAAAACACAAGAATGGATCTATGAGAAAGGCAGAGGGTTGTGTTCGCACGGTCTCCCCTTAGCCTCTGGCTACAGGTTAACCACAGTCTTGGCCTGGTCCCTTATCAAAGCCATTTTACTCAGTGCAGAGCCATGGAGTACTGCAAAGAAAAGTAAATACACATACGGCAGTGAGCAGGACACTGGAAGGAAACAATTGAGTTAAATAATCCTGAGCACATCAATACCATGTGTTTTGAAAGACCAGAATCCACATACCATTTACAATGTCAACCAGCATAAAATTAATAACTTTTTATCTCGTATTTTCACTTTTAATTTGAAGACCTAAATTTAAAACTAGTTAAAAGCACAGGAAAAAAAATCTGCCATTTGCTATGACAGAGTTATATACAGGTTAAAAAACAAAAACCTGCTAGCTGAACTTTGCTTATATAAGGATCTTATAATGATATACAATAAGATATGGTTTGTGGCAGCTATCCAAATTCTTTTTAATTGAGAACACAGGTTACAAACACCTTTAGGACACCTGGAGATATATCAATAAACAAGTCGTATTACTCTGTTAAACATAAGAATTTAGTGCACTGCTTCAAAAGAGAGTTTACTAATGGAGACCAGCTCCCTTTTGAGGCCAAGAATTACTGAAAAAGTTTGGGAGTTAGATTTAAGCCATATTATATTGAATGTATAGAATGTTTATTTAACATATACATAAATAAACATTCTACATTCTTATATGATGTAAATATATAGTGCAGATTACTATAAATACACAATGAGTTTCCCACAGTTTACTTTTTTTAAAGAATGCCCTTTATTACCGATACAAATATTGGTCCCTTTGCAATTGTTATTTAAGAGTTTAAGTTTTTAACCGTGGAAAATTAAAGAGCCACAAAAATATAGTACTATAGAAAGGTGCTTACATTTGTATAAAATGTGCCAATAAGAAGCTTGTCTATGCTATGCAAACATTGCAAAAACAGGTTTATAAAAAACATTGAGGTATGGCTGGAGATGCACAGACAGCATCTGTGTGACATGCACCGGGTTAAAATGAGACAAAACACCAGTTTATTACGCTTCATTTTCCTAACGCTGTCAGGTTAACTAATGAGTTTGAAAACAGCATAAAATTAACCTTAAAACAAATGCCTTAAAACAAATTCACTGTTTGACTAAACTAAATGTCGCTCATTCATTTGGTCTTATCTGACAAGCCCTTATTGTTGTACTAACAGTTAAGGTACTAATAATAAAAGTTGGTGACTGTCTCATTTTAGCTTGTTTACTCACTAACACGGGTGACTACTATTGTGGATAGACAGTAAAGGTAACTCAATCATGCAAAACAGAGCAACAGCATTATGACATCATAAAACAGCGAGTAAAACAGAGAACAGAAACAACAGCATTTAAAAACAGGAGTTAACGCATCAAACAATCTAAAGGAAGGATTCCATTCACAGTTAAAACCGTCCTCAGCTGTGTTATGCGTGAAATTGAGGGGAGGGGCAGGAGAGAAGGGGGAGGGAACAGCATGGCTCAGGACACTGGGGGGAGAACTCATTCACAGCAGGCAGGGGGAGCACTTTCTACAGGATTCCTGAACTGGAAACGAGAGAGAAGGAAAATTATTGTTCCCTACAGGTTACACTCACACTATTGTATTCACACATTAACAAAGACAGCGACTCGAAACGGCAGTCATGCATGTGTTAAAACAGTGAATACAGATCGCACAGGGTGTATGTGGTAAGGCTTAAAATTGTTCTCTCATGTGCAAGATCGAACTGATGACTTCATATCTTCTGCTTTATTTACATAAAAACTGGACATCCCAAAACCTAACAGCTGTGTGGTGTTTATCTATTATTAAAAGGTCTGTGGCAGATGATGTTGAGCTGAACACCAGCATTGTTTGAAAACCAAATGATGGACAAGTGTGACCCAGCTGTGGGTCAAATCATTAAAGGCTGTTTTGTGTGAAATAATGGAGTAGCAAGTGTAGCTCTGATAACAACAGACCATTATGGATCTAGATGACAGATGGCTGCACATCACACAGAGAGAGCAATAAACTCTCGTCTTGTGCTGATGACAAAATAACACCTGCTGTGCCACAGAGACATTCTTTACACTGATGGTGTTTAAGATAAAAAAGACTTATATAATTAGGAAACACTGTAATTGCTATTGCAGCGTTTCATAATGACTGATTATTAGACCATCAATGTTAAATGCACTGGAATTTAGATCCCTCATGAATTTAGAAGCGCCAAATAAGGGCTTTTGCTTTAGGAGATACATTGAAAGCCTTACCAGCATAAGGTGTCACATGCAGGACTGGGAGCAGGTGAAGGGTTAACTGGAAAACAGCATGGATGAGATGTACATAACATGCACAGATCACATAAAACACCTTACATGTACAAACACCTTAGCAGTCCCAAAACGGTATTTAGACAATTAAAGCCATTTTTAAATACGTATTAATTTCATTGCATTAAATACGGTAACATTCATAGGTTTTTACATGCAGCTTTTGTGGTTGTAATTACGTTTTGGGGTCACTCTACATGCAACAAACAATGAACATTGTACATGCCCTGCCCTGTACAAACACTGAGGAATACTGTATGATTTAAATACTGCCCACAGGATTATGAAAAGGAAGCGAGAAACTAATGGTTAACGCAAAGGCTAACAGGTTTTTTTTTTGGTTTTTAAGTAATGCTGAAAGAGGAACTGTAATGTTGCCAAGATTACAATCCCACCACATTATGACTGTGGTTAAAAAACTAAACACCTTCTAAATAGCATGAAAAAGAATTGAAAGTGTTTTCTCAGTATCTTTTTGCTGTGAAATACAGAGAAATATATAGTGTTTATGGCACAGGGCTGCTATGTGACAACATACAAGACGCTCCAGGAGAAAACAGACAATTAAAAAGAAATTAAATTAGACAATAGACAATAGAAAAGACAAATAAAAAGGAAAGAATCATATAAAAACAACAACAAAACGTAAACCTTGTTTGTGCAAGTGTCTTCATCCCATTCAATGGTCATTTGAACGAGGAAAATCAGCTTGAATACACAACCATGAGTGATTACCAGAATAATGGTACCAATTTAAGATCTAATTCAGTCTAGCTGTGATTCTGCATTACTATCAACACTTAACTCATTGTCAGGTCACTCAGGTCATTCCATAATTAGTCAACAAAGATGTATGGATGAACTTATTCTGTATGTAAAATTATAAACATCTGTGATGTATATGATCTTTAAGCGAATGCAATATTGTACTGTAAATAATGGGGAGCTGATTTGCCTATTTTGATAAGGTTGACTATAATATCATTAAAATGAAATTGTAATATCTAAAATACTGAAATTATCAAGTCTAAAATGTTGACTTCATAAGAGATCAGAACCGATTCACATTAAATCTAAGAATGTATGAAATGTAAAAACAATTCCTAATACCACTTAATTGAACAGTATTAATGTGAGCTTCACACTATAAATGTATTTAACTTCAGAGATTTTATTACTATAAATGCACAAAATGAGTAGCTACATGTTTTAACTGGCCCAGTTCTCTACAGCTTTTGCATAATATCTGCATGACATTCAACCCAACACTGTCCAACTCAATTCCACAACTATTGTTAAGATCTAAATTCAACAAGCCCTGAGAGCAAAAGTTAACTGTATCGACATGTTGCTCTGCATCATGAGCTCCAGGTGTTTCAGGGTGTAAAATGTAAGATTTAGGGACTGTGTAGAGGTCAATACTTACTTTTTTCTCTCTTTGTCCCTCTTGAGTGTAGTTGAGCCCCCTGCCTGCTGGGCCTGAGACTGTAGGAGCTCTGCAGCTGTCTTCTTCTGCTTGAAGCTGTTCACCTCATCATCCAGAGCCTTCTTCTTGTCCTCCAGTTTCTTCTTCTCATCCTGGTGGAGCTTCTTGAGACGGTCAAACTTTTCATGCAGCTGTAAACATCAGAATTAGCATACTGAGCTAAATGTAGTTCCACTTTCATGACATCACTGCACAAACAAAGCTTAATAACTATATTTAAAACAGAAGTAAGCTTTGTCTGAAGTTGTAAAATTACTATTTGGTTGAATTTACATTGAGAGCTATGGATGATCTTCGCTATAAACCCACACTTTACGCAATATTAGCTGTGTGTAATGTTTTGCTTTTGCAAACAAAACTATAGCGTCTAACCACCAACCAACCAACCAACCAACCAACCAACCAACCAACCAACCAACCAACCAACCAACCAACCAACCAACCAACCAACCAACCAACCAACCAACCAACCAACCAACCAACCAACCAACCAACCAACCAACCTCCTTTTCTGCCTCCTTCAGCTCCGCCTCTTTCTCTTTGACTCTCTGGACAAACATCTGCCTCATCTCCTCCTCCTTCTTCTGCAGCTCACCCATGAACTCGTTCCTCTTGGCTTCGTATGTTTCCTGCAGGCTGAACCCAACAAACAAACTGGACCATGAAAAAGATTTTATATATATATATATATATATAAATATATATATATATATATATATATATATATATATATATATATATATATATATATGTATTTGAGAGCTGGCTGTATATTAAAGCATATTATCTTTGTTCAAAATTATGATGAGTCAGTGTGGTAGACTCCAAATTAGTCGTGCTTACTGTAAGCCATATATATATATATATATATATATATATATATATATATATATATATATATATATATATATATATATATATATATATATATATATATATATATATATATAAAACCCTTACTTAAAACTCATTAAAAAAATAATTTGGAAGAACGAGGAACCAGAAAGAGAAACATGAATTTTTTTTTTTAAACGATACATTTTAAAAATGTACAAGAAAGTAAATTGGACTGCAGATTAATAATAAAATATCATGCTGTAATATTGATACAGTGTGAGTCTTGTTGCTGGGCTGACATTACTAGATAAACACAGAAGCAATCAAATAATCTACAAACAAGATTATAAAATAATTTCAACTCAAATCAATATTTGCACTTATAAACATTCCACATTCTCACCTAAAGGGTTTACTGTCGGGGTCGGTGTCTTTGAAGCCCATCTCCTCCAGTTTGCAGCGACGGTAGAGCTCGTAGTGGCGTGTGTGGGTCTGTTCTCGCAGGTCCTCCATGTTCACCCTGATCAACATCTCCCTCAACTTCACAAAATCACAGTGATTCTCGTTCTCCACTGTAAATACAAAACACATATTCAATGGAAAATTACAGCAGGCTTATAAAGCCTTCAAATCCTGGCTTCTGAAAATTATAAGAATTATAATTATTTTATGTTATACCACTGCAAGCCTTTAAGAAGAACAGATGTCTCCATACTGTGATGAAGTGTTATGACACTATAAAAGCTGTGATTATTACTTACTGGCTTACAGTAAGCATGACTAATTTGGAGTCTACCACACTGACTCATCATAATTTTGAGCAAAGATAATATGCTTTAATATACAGCCAGCTCTCAAATCCGATACCAAAACATGGGGGCTGATATACAGTTTTTGTATAATATTTGATTTACAGTGCAAGTCATTTCGTCTACAGTCTTGAGAACTATGTCTGCACACCACACAGTGATTCCATAAATCATGAGTAAACCCCTGACACAGGGCTGCAGTGGAGCATGAAAACACACACACACCAAATATTCCTAGTTTTCCTCAGTCAGGTTAGTCTGACAGCAGGCTAAATTAAGCAAGCCCATGTGAGCTTCATGTGCCGGCAAAGAAAGAGAAAGAGAAAGCGAGAGCGAGATTTACGATGATGTCACAAACAGCCTGAAGTCTGTCACAGCACTGCTGCTGTTACCCTACAGATCAAACCTTTAATGTCTATACACATTACACCTTTGTATAATGTGTATACTAGACACATTAACAAAACTTCACAGTACAAACTGTGAAAGACCTTACACAGCTTAGAGAATAAAGTAATGTATATTATTGTACTACATATACACTGCTTTCAGATAAAAGACAAAGGCAATGTAACATTTTTAGAAATCTTATCTAATTATTATCTAATTTAAAGTCTTAAGATAAGATAAATTTAGAAGAAATGTAGATAAATGTAATTAATAAATAATTTGAATACTACATGGACAATGAATATATATGGATAAGGGAATTAAAATATAATATGATTATTCTAAAGACAGTGTGTTTTGGTCATGGTTATTTTATAACTGTTAAGGAGAAGTAAGTTGTAACCTTAAACTGAATAAATTAAGAAATTGTATTTCAGTTGTATTCCTAATGTCTTAATGTTTTAACATTGATTGTTTCTTTACTGTAACATTTCCTTAAATTATTTCTATTTTAACAACTGTTTTTATAGCAATACTGTATAACTGAACACTCATCTATGTTTTATACAAAGCTGTGCTCGTGTTCTTTTGTAGACAGTTTTAGTATTGAGAGGGAGTGTCAGAACTCAACATTGTGTCAAGGGAGGGGACGGGATGGGTTTGGAGGCCCTGAACAAAGAGGCCATGGCCAAACCGAGGGAAGAGCTCAGTGTCACTTCCTCTAGAAGACGTGACAAGCACTTACCCTGGACAGTTCCCCAGGGGTACTGGCGTGCTCGCACCATCTTGTTCCCGATCTTCACTTCCTCAGTGCTTCCCACCACTGCGAAAGGTAAATGACCCTGCGAAACAGACATGAAACCCTATAAGCAAATCGTTTAGCAAAAAAACTCCTGCCTTCTTATAATGCTTACAGTAACACAAAAGATGACGCAGCATTTACATCCATTTAAGTGCTTGTAAGCTCACATTAATGCATGTACAAGCATAAACACAGCCTTGGTTTCTTAAAACGCATTACAGCTAAATGCTTCATATGACAGACAGAAATAAAAGCAGGAAATGTACAAGAATGTACATGTCTTAACAATTCTTAAGAAGTATATGTTTATTTTTGTGTTGAGAAACTTCAGCATACAGGGTTGGAACGACATGATGAAACTGTTTTTATTTCTGGGTAACTGTTTCTTTAAGAACTGTCAGTTAGTGAACACTGAAAGAGGAACTTCCCTTCAACTACAGCTCTGTGTAAGGTTTCACAGTGTCAATGCACTTTCCGAGGGCAGAAGCACAATAAAGCCACCAGCTTAAGATGATATCAATGTCAGGAGGGGGTTTTTAAACATAATATATGAGGGCACATCAGAGCAAAGATCAAATGAATAGAATGTGTCCTGAGACCCAGTAGTCCTGTGGCCCAGCAACCCACACTTCCAGGCTGCCTGGAGAAACATTTATTTGATGTTGTAAAGCCAAACAGACAGCATCCTCTATGTGTGTTTCTTTTCCACACTAACAGCTCTCTGTTGTGAGAGTATACTGATGATGTTGCTTCTATTGTTGTGCCATTTCCTGTGAGCAAACAAGCAGTAAAGCTGGACAGCAGATGGACTCTGTCACTTCAGCTGCTTATAACTGCTCATGATATGGAATGAGAACAGCTGAAAGTACTGAAATAAATCATTGTGATGGATTCCATCTGGAAGTAAATTTCAACTGGAAGAAGTTATTCTTAATCTTGATTCCGTGATAACACCCACACAAGAGCAAGGAAATTTGCTCTTTATATATATAAAATAGCACATAACTACATTTTTCAGTTCATTCTTAAGAAAATGTTAATGGTGTTTGTTCTGTCGTTTTGCTTAGTAGTTAAAAACGCTCACACCAAAAACTAAAAAATAACTATAGTATTTTGTTCCCTAGGTACCCTACTTTTTCAGATTATTTTTCATTCATTATCTCATCCACCAGACAAAGATTATAATAAGCAATATATATAATAGTGATGTCTGCATAAGTAAGCACTACCAATAATACAATCCACATGATTCACAGAATAACAACAAACACACGCTGAAGACGTTTTGAACTAAGCTCCTTACATTCATGGTTGAGTTGATCTCTGCCACAGTCTCATCATCGGTGGGGAACTGGTAGATCTGGACTCCATTGCTCACCAGCTCACTGGTGATTTTGATTTTGAACTTGGCGAGTTCACTCTTTGAGATGGCATCTGATTTGGCAATGATGGGAATGATATTCACCTGCAGGTAAACAGTGAGACAAAATTTGTGGACACACAACACTTCATCTCACTACTCATGTGAACCCTGACCTGGCTATTTGTATAGCATCACAAATTGTTTCTTTTGGCTCAACACAAAAAATACAAACTTTAAAGCTACATAGTTTGTAGTGCTGGTAGATGTTATTTTAATATTTTATTACTTTATTAAAGGTTTAATTAAAAGCAGAAGCTCTAGAGCATGACATATGCCCAAAATAATTTCACAAAACCTAAAGCATGGCAGCACCTTTAAGCCTTGGGGATAGTCAATGATTAGATCTTTATTCGCATAATGACATTTACATAAAATAATGCTAAAACAACAACCTGACACAACAGTGACCAGATGATTCCTGCACAGACTGAAGTCTGAAAAGGCTCTGGTGAGTAAACATTTCCCCTTCAGACTGCCAGCTCTCTTTAGTCAGGCAGTAAATTACTAAAGCTGGATGCAAGCATCTCAAAGCAGCTTCAGAACATCTGGCTGAGTCCAGATATATATATATAGACACTGAGATAGATTCTCTTCTGCTTTTTCATGCCTGAGCAAATGGTGTAAATAGCATACAGATGACATACCTCATTCTTTATGAGGATGTTCCCACATACATAAAAAGACCCACATACTCTCACACTCCTTAAAAATCACATCATAAAATGTTCATTAAGAGGAGCTGATGTAAGTATAGTGAATGCCACAGAAACCTCTGCAAGCTTACACAATGTTTTTTTGGGGTGAATTGTTATTTTATTCTCAGGTCTCAGTAAGGTTTAAAAAGAAACTATGCAGGATGAGTGTTAACCATCAAAACGCCCATCCTCCACTTATGATGCTCTCTCACACACATGCACATGCACTCGCTCTCGCACATGCACTCCTGCACACCACCCTCTAAAACTATTCTCAGCTGCCAGGCCACTAGATTTAGAAATTTCAGTTTTCTATATTGATGATGAACAATAAAGCACAAGACAAGTGTAAAGCACAAAACACTTAAAATAAAGGTTTGGGCTCAGTGTGAGTACACAGGTCTCTCTTCACAAGCATACAAGGCTACTGTTAAGCACAGCCTCTGATCTAAGAGAGCGTCTTTGTTCAGAGAGTCTGTGCAAGTGCAGAGAGAGATAAAAGAGAATGCATTAATACACAGCTAACCTTCACTTCAACTTCTACACTAAACAGCACAGACATGAGCTGAATGCTTAATAACCCACATCTAATAAAAACATGAACTGCTCCGTACAGTAAAACACAGTAAACATCATACATCACCACTAAATGAAAAAGTACTTTTACTAGACAAAAGCTCATTTTAGTGTTTTATGGCTCTTTTGTTTTATGGCTCTTTTTTAAAACTCAGATTTATCACCACCCTTAAACATAGTTATATTAAACCTTTAGGTTTCTTTTAAAAGATAAACAAGTTACACCACAAAATATTATTAGGTTTTAACATGCAATAAAACCTAGAAATTATGCAGCCACAATGTGATAAACTGTAAATTCATAAACACATTTTGATTTGTTAACAGTTTTCAGCTGATACTAACTGATTAGTTGTGCAGTTTTGACCTAACATCTATGTTAGTCATTTTGAGAACACAGCCTTGGTGAAATATTTAAAGCAGCAGAAATTGTGATTTTATGGCACTAGTCTGATAAAAATCAAGAGACACTGACCTTACTGTCCAGCTTCTTCATAGTAACCAGGTCAAGGGACTTTAATGAGTGTCCGGTGGGAGCGATGAAATACAGACAGGCGTGGATCCGTGTATCATGATAACTGTGTAGGGTGCGTTTGATCTTCAGCTCCTCCTGAAGGTATGCTTCAAACTGAGCATCAATGAACTCCACAATAGACTTGTAACTGCAGGTTAAACAACAACAAAGACTGAATTATTCTAAAAAGGAAATTTGCTTGTGAAGGACAGATGATACTGTGGATGCTACATTAGCAGTACTGCACATGGTCAACAGACAACTTTAGGATGCCAAAGCCTGTCAGATCTGTAGGTATTGATTTTAGTTCAGCTTTTAATACAATTAGGAATGGTATTCCATTACAACAGCTTCTTAAACTGGGCACTAATGGGAACCTTTTAATGTGGATCAAAAAATTTTCATCAAATCAAGTTTCTATGTCTGAGAAGATTGTTGTAAATACAGGAGGGCTTTTAAAGTCCTAAAGATTGAACTGAAACTAATCAAAAGAAAAACAATATAACCTAACAGTAAAATACTTGGCAATGTGGATTCATACTTTACATGATATGTCCACTCTTCAGCCAATAATGCACACTTACACACAATAAAGCACATAAGGTTTGTATTAAGGTATTACAGTTAAAAATAAATGTGTTACAAATTTGGTGGGATAGGGAGGGATGTTTGTCTAAATAATAATGTTCTGTTACATTTGTTCTGAAAGGTTCAGTGTAAAAATGTACAGTTTAAAACTAAAAACAGCTTATTACAAAACTGTAAAATACATCTGTTTGCTTTGGGGGAAACGTACTGGTTGTGGTATTGGACAAAGACAAAAAAGCACATCTTCAGGCAAAATAAAGTGTGACACAACTATTTTAATAACGTCCTCTATCAGTCACATCTTAGACTTTGACATAGCTTTTGGGCACCAGATTAGATTTTTCATTCTGGTAACCAGAATTAAAGATAAAATTTAACAAGCTAAAAAAGTTGATGAACACTGATGTTGCTCTAAGGCGTTAGCACTAAACCATGAAATCCAAAAGGGGCACATCCTCACCCACGACATCAGAGAGGTGTGAGGTTACACCATCTCTATACTGTAATGAGCACTGCACATAATAGAGTCACATGACAGGAAACAAGTAAAGCTGGAGTCAAATTCCAACTTTTATGTCAGAAGCTTCTTATGAAACATCCATCAATCACTCTTATTTTGCAAATGAAACACTGATGGCAGGGTATTAGAGGGCTAAGACCCCCTCATGGGCAATTTTTGTAGTTTAACAGGATAAAGCGGTTTAATTTTTGAATTGTTGAAGATTTTATGTAATATAATACCTTTTTTTTTTTTTTTTACCTCTTTTGTCCTGATGAATGACAAAAAAAAGCTAGACCCTGTGTCTCATCTGAGGTTTCAGGATATTATGGCTCACACAAGGCTGTTTTGGCCAGATATTGTTTATATTTCATTAAATTAAAAATGGTAAGGAAACACAACTTGAAAAATACATAATGTTCTTGTCTATTCTAATTTTTGAATGTAAAGTTTACTTGTACTTTATAAACACTGACAAAATACATAAACCAAAGATTTTAAAAAGGTTCAAACCACAGTGTCAAAATTTCAAGTTATGATGTGAAATTAAGAATAAATATTTAAGATCCAGCTATTCCTTGGTCAACAGTCAAATCTAAGCAAATGTGTGACTGTGGACACAATGTCAGAGGTTTTACTTACACATCACTTACATATGTACTATGTACCAATGGACGCATTTAAGTATACGATGACAGATTAAAGCAACTACAGGTAGGTACACTTGACTATAAGCATATCTCACCTGTCCTCCTTGTTGATCTGATCTCCAAAGCCTACTGTGTTGACCACAGTCAGCTTGAGGCGAACATTGCTCTCCTGCAGCTCGTACGTGTTGGACTTGAGCTGTACCCCGGGCTGATTGTGCTGCGTGGGCTCACCCTCAAACTTGGTATTGAAGAGGGTGTCCATAAGGGTGGACTTTCCCAAACCCGTCTCCCCTGTAATTAACATAACAGTAAGCTACCAGACTGTTTACCTCAGCCCTAAGCTAGGATGAATTCTTTTTTCTGTTGTTTTTTTAGTCATTGGTTTGATTTTTAAACCACCCTTATCCTTTCTAATATAATAATGCGTTATTCCGTTAATGCGGAATAATGCGTTCATATGTTTACAGTGCAGTATAGAATATTACTTTTTGCAATTTGTGCTCCACCAGTATTAACAAACAAAACTGTAAAATTACTGTTTTTAAGTAGGTTTATTTTCAAGCCCCTCCCCCAGTCTGCAATTGGATGCACAAAAACAGTGCTGCCCTAAGCTCACACCAATGATTGAACATAAGTCCACCTTTTAATTGATGCATATGCTGCAGACGATAACCTCCATAATGAGTAAGAAACTACAAGCCATTCAGCAAATCCTTCCTCACTCTGCCTGAAGGTCCTATTCTTGCACTGACAACCACAAGTGCAGTGGAAATGGACATCATGCAACACCACCAGAATGTTAATTATATGGATGGCTCACATTTGCCATTTCTTAAACTCAGCCTGCAGATCACATTCCCTGTTCTGCTTTCACTATAGGCCTGAGCAAAGAGCCTCTTCTGACACCTAAATATAAAGCAGCAATTTCCCTCCCAGATCAAATCATACTCCTGGAGAGTAGCAGCTCTCCACGGTATGAAATTCCTGCCACTGAATTAAAGGAAGAACAGACATCTCGCACTGATTATCTCTGTCAAACAGCTCAGCCAATCGAAGCTAATCAAAATATTACATGAATCACAAGCATCTTCTCTCTTCAGATAATCGCAGTGTGACATACACAGCATGCCAAAGCACAATGCATTTATTAAACATGAAGCATTCCCAACCT
This sequence comes from Chromobotia macracanthus, assembly GCA_036877525.1. Taxonomy (NCBI): domain Eukaryota; kingdom Metazoa; phylum Chordata; class Actinopteri; order Cypriniformes; family Botiidae; genus Chromobotia; species Chromobotia macracanthus. The sequence continues at coordinate 6,560,398 of JAZGTH010000017.1, forward strand.
GAATATGGTTATGAATGAAGACAGTAGAATGGCCTGCTAGATAAGAGTCTCTTCCATAGCCAAACTGCTTTTTAGGGTGGTCTTCTCTGAGGGATGGGGATGAAATGAGATGAAAAACATTCCAGATACCCTGAACTTAAAAGACAGTTTACAGTATTGTAAGCGCTAGCATTTGGCCTCTTACTAATGGACAGAAACATATGTCTGATCTTTACAGTTTGTTATGGACATGCCCTCTCACTATATTTTGATTTTTGTACAGAAAACAGCATTTTTACTAACAAATGCTGCACCTTATTGTTTTCCACTATGTAAGATCATTTTACTCTAAGGGAGTGGAACAGGGTTTGAAATTCTTTGCACAAATAACGCAGATTTTAGTGGATAATCTCCTCAGGCACTCCATATCAAGCAGGGTTTCATATTTATACTACGTAAATTCACAAACAAATAACCTTGTAACTATACAGAACAAACACCAAATTTTCCACTGTAAAAAAAGGAATAAAGCACCATCTGAAAGATTACTTACCATCATTTGTGGCTATTTTTATATTTAATATGGCATACATCATGGGAAGGACCCTGACTCAAGAACAAGATTTCTAGAGTAAAAATTATCAGGACACACTCGAAATGAGGATGTGAATGAAATCATACGATGAGTTCCTGTAGCTGCACTCATCAGTGCACCAGTATTTAGTAAGTGGGACACGGGAGAGAATCAGTATACATCCACAGTGAAAGGGTGAGACAGACACTGAAGCAAATGGTTAGTTTTGCCCCAAGGAGAAAGGGAGCCCCCACGTGTTATACTCACCAACACAGAGTATATTGAAGCAGAAGCCATGGTTGACGGATTTGTTGACCAGCTGGTCTGGCATGCTGTCGAATCCAACATGACCAGAGAGTGGGACAGCACGTGCACCCTCTCCCTAACAGAAATATAAAATAAAACCATTTGACTAATTAAAACAATCCATTCTATTGCAACTGAGTGTTCTTCGTAATTATAAGCACCTACAGTGCTTTTACATACAAAAAAAGAAAAGCTATAGTACAAATATCAAAAGGTCTGTGCTGTGCACTTCCTTTTTCCTGTCTGATCTCAACTGTTAAAACCACATTCGGGCTATTAAACCTTCTGTGTTCGAACGTTGCCATAACCTAGCAATGCAGAGCAAAGTGTTTATATAACAAACCACAAATGACAAATTCTGGCCTTATACTTCTTCTGCTATTGTTCGCAAAGGTCTGCCACCTGCAAAAACTCTGGCAGGAAAGAGTGTCTGCCCACATTTACTGCATATCCTTCAGTGACTGGGTGTGCGCACATATGTGACCTAAACACCAACAAAGGAAACATGCTAAATCATTTGATTTAGCTAAAATCTGAAAAGAAGTCTGAACCTTTAATCCACACAGGCCTAATGTGATAATGGTCTATTATCCAAATGCAAATGTTTCATTAAGTGAAACTGCTGCTGCTGGTAATAAAAAGTGCGTCTTATTTAGAGAGAGCAAATCAAAGCAACAGATGACCAGCCATGTTATGAGGATTTTTAAAAACATTTACATTCACAATACGACACAAACAGAGAAAACAGAGAAATCTTGTAGACTGAACAAGCCCCTCTCATTCAGCACCACATGCAACATTCCTAAACCAGACAGCTGTAAAAAGACCAAAGGGGGTCACCATGACTGAAACACCCCGTTAGCTTCAAACCCGTGGTTTCAGCTGTAAAGATTAGACGATAACATTGACATAACTATCAGTTAATATAACAGCCTGAGGTCTCGACCCTGCTGCCTCATGATGCGTAATCACACAGACTATTAAGAGACGCCAGAATGAGCAGAAGTTGCTACAACATAAAGTTAATATTGTTTTTATGTCAAAGTCTAACATGCATGCACGAAATACTTGTGATAGACAACGCCCAGCTTGCTAAAGAAAACTGGTAAAGAAAATGGTAAGGCAAAGACATATAACGGCATTAGAAGAGCGTGAATTGTGTGTTTATTACAAGACGATGCATATCAAAGCACGTGACCTATTATTTGTATTTTTTAAAGCGGTTTGCTCACAAATTTAATTCATCAGTCAAATGTACGCTCGTCCCTTATTACTGGCCCCCATTATTTCCCCCGAACAAATAGATGGAGGTAAAAGCGTCATCTAAAATCGCTTCTGTTTATCCCAAACGTAAACGCAAACGCATCATCAGCTGTTTCCAATACTATGTTATTGACCCGTTTTGAGATAATGGACCATCACGTTCACGTATAAATTAAAATGCATGGTACGTTGGATTAAACCTACATCGCATCTGCTCAGATGCCTGACACGGTTTCGACATTTTAGTATGATAACAAGATAGCACAGCCTTAGAATAAAACACTATTTTTACCGCTTGTCGAGCTATCTCAGTGGCCGCCATGGTTCTCTCCTCCATCAAACCCTCCACAGGAAACTGCAGCCCGCAGCAGAGCAACAGTGAGGGAACTCACTCAGATACGATGGACTGTACCATTCATGCCGAAATCATGGCAGTGTACGTTTCATTTTAAAATAACCCAGATTTGTGAATTGTTATTATGTCTATATTAGTCAATATTGATTATATCCAAACAAGATCCAATAAACTATTACGATAATAAAAAACAACGTTACCAAAGTCACCCCCCTTTATTGTAATGGTTCAGTCTTCCTCGTCTTCTGGCTAACCGATACAATAATATAATTGTACAGGTCTAGCGACTACCAATGCGTACGTTTATTAAAATAAATAAGAGCTTTTCACGGGAAACTTCTTAAATATTTACTAACATTTTCAAAGAAGATAAAATTATTAAACAACTATTAAACTATTAAACAAGAAAGGTGAACCTCGGACCTGCTGCTTTAACTCGTATCGATAGCAATTAATTTGGTAACTCATTCGGATGATGACCCAATATTGCGAAAAAATTCAAATATAATGTACACATAAATAAATAATAAATGCAATCCTCAACCTTCTGTTTTACGTCTATGCGAGCGATGGGTCTCATAGTTGCTGAATGTTCAACACGAACATTATAATAATTTTTACATCGTATTGCTTACAGGTGAAAATAGGCTATAAAAAAAGATATGTGTATAAAATCTTTGTATTAAATTCTTATTGAATTAGGGAGTTAAAAAAACCTCTTTACTTCCTTCTCTGTGCCATCAGCTAACTGAATGGTCAGAAGTGTCGTGGGTGTTTATTTAGTGCTTGAACTTTGGATCTGCAACTTTACCAAAGGGAGGGTTAAGGCGTCGGAAGTAGATACTATGAGGAAAACACTCGAATAGTTTCGATTAGCTCACAGACCCTTTTGTTTTTCTCCTAAAGACAATTTAACTTTGACATGTTGTCAGAAGGGTTGTGAATCAGTAAACCACAGGAAAACATCTGACTGAGTTGTGTGCAGACATCCTCATATAAAAGGATTACTTTGTGACGCTATGGAGAACAGGTGAGACAGCACCCGATCATTTACCTGGAATATAGGTTACGTTTACTCACCTTCTTCCCATAAACTGATCAATGATAATTCAAGTAAGATTTATGAGTACAGCAAATGGCGATGTTCGATGTAGTTTTATTTTCGGGTGTGAAACGTAAATGGACTATTGAATGTCTGAAAAAGTAATACGTTTTAATGAGCATTAGCCATACTTGTATAGCCTATTAAGGAATTTTGCTATATGAGTTAAAGGTAATATAATGTATAATTAGTAATGAGTTAAAATGGCAATGGTCATTATTTTGAATGTTTTTTTTAATCCTGCTTGCAAAGCGGAACAACACATGAGGAAGAAGCGCTCGTTGTTTTCACCAGGGACAATTGCTCAAGAGAAAACAAAGTCATGCAAATCATGTTAACTCGTTTGTCTATACATATGAAATGATCTTGCATGTCGTAGCCTTTTGTTATCATAATTTACTTAAACGCTTTTTATTCTCTTTTAGGTGCAGATTCGAGTATTTATACAGAAGGTTACGTTAAGGTAGATGGTTTTCTGTTTTGTTATGTAAACCGCTTCAGTTTGGATCTTATCTAAATTAGCCAAGAAAATAACTTCCCCAGGATCTGCCAGTATGTATGATGGAACCAGCAGCGGGCCCGTGGTATCAGAGGGACATTTGAACGCCCCTGTGGGAGAAGCAGATTTGCCCTCGCAAGAACCAACAGATCCAGACTTTAAAGATTCAGACAATAATGGAGGTCATCCTGGTTCTCTTAAAAACAGAATCACAAGCCAGTTCCGCTCTGGTCTGGAGGAGCGCTTTTCCAGACAAAGCGCCCGAGCCGCGTCTCCCGTGTTCAGCGCCTCCACACGCAGATCAAGATTTCAGAAACTTGAGGTCTGTGAACCGGGCAGCGGCGCCTCCCACAAACTCTCAGCTGATGCTACCGAAAAGGGCTCTCTCACCCCCGCTATGCGTAAGAAGTATCTGAAAGAGTTGTTTCTGAATAACAGATCCGGACTGTCTAGCATCTTATCATCCAAACACTCGAGCCTATCGTCAAAAGATGGTGAAGAGGATGCACCGTATGGCGTGAACGACACCGTCAACAGCTGCGCGCTGTGGGCGTTGGACCCAATGGAGCACGCATGGATGCTTTCTGCTGTGGATGGGAATTATGACACGATGGTGGAATTCCTTGATGAAGATCCCGGTCTGTTGAGCAGGAAGGACTTCATCAGTGGTTACACAGCTCTTCACTGGCTGGCCAAAAACGGGAAGGACGAAACACTGATACGAATTCTCAAGTATGCGGAGAAGGAAGGATTACCGGCGAATGTGAACCTGAGAGGCAGTGGAGGTCTAACCCCTCTTCATGTGGCTGCTATGCATAACCAGTACATGATCGTGAAGATTTTGATCGGCGCATTCAGTGCTAATATCGAAGTCATGGACTACAGCGGTAAAAGGGCATGGCAATATCTGAAGGACAATGCACCGACTGAAATGAAAGAGCTTCTCGGAGCCTGGGATGATGATCACACCGTAGGGCACCTGAACGTGAATAACAACAGTGCGAGTCAAGCTCAGTCAACAGAACAACATTGTCAAGAAAATGAAGTTGAGGTGGACAGCTCGGTATGGAGAACCACACGCTGGCAGTTTGGATCATTTAGAAGGTTTTTGCACAACGTTGGACTGCTTGACAAAATATCCTGAAGGGTTTTAATAGCTTAAAGCTGTTTATTAATTAATAAATGTATTATGCATCACACTAGCCTGACTGCTGTCTTCACATGTGAATTAAATTTTAATAAACCAAGGGATTGGTTTATTAAATTATTTCCTTTATGATCCATTATTTTGGTAAACATTTGAAAATTAAAATTGTCAATCTAAAAACACAAAAGGGTGCATTCATATAAAGCCAAGAATTTTTGCATAGGACAACACTGTTTCAACCCCTACTTGAAAAATTTTAGCTATGACATTTTAAATATTCACAAACGGGAATGGGGCAAATGGTTTTGATTCTGACAAATCTTTTATTGTTTTGCAAAGACATAACCAGAATATCTGTACAAAAGAGAGACTGCTGTTCCTGCTAGCATGGCTCCTCTCCAGCTTTGGATAAGTTGGTGGTCCTGGCAGAGAACAGATGGAGGGGGATGCTGAAGTGAGCTGTGTTTACAAGCCCAGCTTGGTCCTTCTCCAGTGTCTCCTCTTGGAGTTGTATCTGCAAAGACGCAAACATCACTTAGTATGAACGACATGTAATTTCTCTTCAAACCCAATACACTGTGCAATAAACAAACAAAACAGCCAAACAAATACTGAACAATGCTTTAAGCCTTTTAACTTAAAGCAACACGGGGTAACAAATCGTATTCAAGAACAAGTCAGTTTGTCAAAACAAAATTAGGTTCACTAGTAAACATTTAGTGTAGTACCATTTAATTCAGCTTAATAGACTGCAGCAATCACACATGAAACAAATCTAAGTATTGATAACAGCCAAGCAAAAAACTAACGTGTAATAAACATTGTACATTCCGTCACATTAAGCCTTATAGTAACAAATCGCACAACTACAATGATTTCTGTCTCTACAACAGAGCATTTACTTGTCATACGGGAGAAGACAGTACACACGACTCTGTAACAGATGAATGCTCTCAGCAGGGTCATGACAATACTCCCACATAAGTTAGCACTGTAATTGCGTCCTGCTTTCACTGCTATCGATCATCGATAAACACTGAGCCACATTTCAAAGGTTTGTCCACACTCAAATGCGAAATACGTGCCGAAATGTTTAACACACCAGCAACATCACCGTTCATAACGTACCTGATCTTGTTGCCAGTTTTCATCCTGATCCACTGTGGGATCGGCCTGTTCTGCTTTTGCTTCTTGGCGAGGAAGCGCTTGATCCTGAACGTTTTATGCGACGCCTGAAAAATGTAAACGAGAAACATTGTTAAGAAAACATAACCAGCATGCGTAATGGCTGAAGTTAGTGAGCCCGGCTGTACCGCAACAGATACGAGGTAATGATCCTTATAGTTTCATTATTTATAGCACATTAAACTCTCAAATGTTTAATCTCATCTATAAAGAAACTCCATCGACACAGAAAGTTCATAAAGCGCGTAAAAACAACATTACTCGTTTTAAGATGTTTTGTGATTTTCATTTACCATTTCGGAGATCGCAGTCCGCTCACCAGTATGGCGGTACCCGAAGAGAAGGAACCATGGGCAACGCAAGCGCCGTATATCCGCGTTAGAAACCACCTACTGCTGTTAGTCACAGCGACACCCAGTGGATCCACTGGTCTGCGACACTGTTTTCACCCACTGTCCGGATAAAACTGTAATCTTTAGCTTTTTTTTATTAAAAATAAACAGAAGTCACTTATTGAGCAAGTACATAACAGATTAGTATTCCGTACTTCTTACTTTACCCCGATTTGCAAGCTCATAATGAGTTATAATTTGAGCCATCAGGTCTGATTTAACCAGGAAAAGTATGTAACCTGTATTTTTGTTGTGACAGTGTGACAGAAGTTATGGATTGTAGCTTTCAGAATGTATTCAATACTACTGTATGCTATCCTCATAGGTGCCAACACATTATTTAAAAAATGACATAACTAATCAGACAAATTAAAACAAGAGATCTGAAGTAACAGGTTATTCATTTATTGTCTTTTTAGATTTCTCTTCACATTTTTGACAAAGCTGTAACTAAAGGAAAATGAGATGTTCAAGTTACATTAGCTAAGGAACCATACAACTGGATGACAGCACGTGACAGTTTCCAAACCAGGCAAATCTGATGTTGCATTTTTGTCAGCGAGTAATATGATATGCTTTAGTTCAGAAATGATGGAAGGCCACATCTGTTGTTGCATATAATTTAGTCAATTTGCAGACAAGTACTGACAGTGGTAAAGGCATTGGCATCGTAAACCATGGCTCTTTTTCCAAGTGACCAATTTTGTTAATGGTAATTAACAGAAACAAGGCGTTTTACTAGTCTCTTCAAAACAGTCACAAGCTACATCCATGCTAAAACAAAAAACAAACATTACTGATTGTCTTAAGTGAAATGCACTGCATGTTAGTTTGAAAGGTTCAGATAAGGCGCAATAAGGCGCAGACTTGATCAGACCTCTTTTACAAACTATAAAGCAGAAAAGCATGTGAAGTAAAATATGTGAAACGTTAAGTTTGGCTGTGTACCAAAAGTAAGGTCACTTTAAGTTGTAATGGTCCAATCACTTTGGCTTCTTCCTCGGTTGTGCCCCACTTCTCAATATCTACCCATCATTCAGGAACTGAATCACTCCTTGCCTTGCTCATAAACACAAACTTTGGGGGGCTCATTCAGGCACTGGACAGGTGTGTGCTCTCATGTCATTGACAGAGATTTTTTTTTAAGTGGGGGGGAAATTCTTTTGATGGCAGCACCATGTTTAAAAGATGTAAATTTGCCCTGATTAAAACCGAGCCCCTCCTCTCTTTAGTAATCATGCCATGCTAGCACACGGCTGCTTCCTCACTCTGCTCCCTTCTCCTGCATGTTCTTTGCCTCCCTATCAGCCCTCCTCTCCACTGTCTGTCCATCTCCGGTTCCTCCATTGCCGCCACCTCCTCCCCGGTTACGATTCCTTGCCCCAGGCTGATACAGAGGAATTGCAGGTCGATCCTATTGAAAGAACGTTAGAGTTATGATTTATCATAAAATACATTTGACTGTTATTTGCAGAGTATATATATGATATTTTTTAGCTTATCAAAAAATGCATTTACCTTATTTCTCAGACGATCTTTTTTGCCACCGTCTTCCTTTTTGTTTTCTTTCAATGGCTTTTCAGGATGAACATTCCCAGAAGGTTCTCCAGTATTCTCATGCTTTCTCTTCTCCCAGATGTGCTCCTTTTCCTTCCTCCCCTCCTCCTCTCTCTTTTTGTAGGAGTTTTCTCCATCCTGTCTTTCTCTTCTCCTCCTCCGCTCCTCATCCTGTCTTTTAACACGCTCTTTTTCTTTCTGTCTTCTGTCTCCATCACGGTTCCTGTAATCTTTGTGTCCACCATCCTCTGATCTGTGTGACACAAAATTAAGATGTCATGACAATTGAGGAGAAAAAGAGGAAGTGATTCACTGAATTAAACAACCAGTTTGCCACTCAACAAGCATTCACACAGGCACATGCACATTCAAATTTACATATTTTTAATAAAAGCATTGGAATTGAATTTCTTTCATGATTTCAAAACTGAGTGTTTAATAAGTGCAGGAATCTCATAATGTGACTTACTTGCCCCCTTTTTCTTCTCTGTGTTCACCATTCTGGCGTTTCTTGACATCTCCTCCTCCAGGAGTTCGATCTTCCTTCTGTTTTTTGGGCTTTTCTTTTGGCTTCTCAGTATCACCATCTTCTGCTTTCTCTGGTTTTCTCAAAAGCTAAGAAACAAAAATAATGTCAAAAAAAAAGAACAGCAGGACTCAAAGGCAAGAAAACTATTTTAACATAACAGAATTCTGAACCTTAATTTTTGGCTGTTCTTCTTTTGATTGGTCCTTATCCTTATCAGATGCCTTTTCCCCTTTTTTCAGTTTCTCAGCTTCTTTTCGTTTCCTTCTGTCCTCCTCTCTCCATTTACGCCGCTCTTCATCTCGCAAACGTTTGCGTTCTAGCTCTCTTCGTCTCCTCTCTTCTTTCTTCTCCTCTCTTAATCTCTTAGGAGGACAGAATTAAAGCAAACCAGCAGATCAGGCATAGAGCATTACAAAATACATGAGGACAAATGAACTGGTGTCAACCAAATGAATTGTGCAATTATTAAAAGTATTTTTAAAACGTTACTCCCTTCACTTTACCTGTTTATTCTTAAGGAAGTCCAGAAGAGGGGTTGTTTTTTTAGCTGTAGAAAAAAGTTTTAAAAAAAAGTATTTCAAAACAGCAAGTTTCTTAAAGATATTTTGATTTTGGGTCTTTGTGTAGAAACTCACAACTGAGTTCTTTTGTCTTGGCCTCTATTTCCTCAAGTAAAGTTTCAGGGTTGGAAGGAGATTTTTCCTCATCACCATTGTAGATTTCCAAAAATTTCTTATAATCTGCATCTAATAAGAAACAGGAATACATATTGACATTTTGTTCCACAAAATTTAACAAGTTGTTTTGTGCAACAATCATAAAGCAAAAAATAGTGACCATCTTCAATTGTTCCACTCTTGGCATCCTTTTTCTTGCTCCTTTTCTTAGCAACTTTCTGGAATGGTGCAAACTCAACAATGGCTGGATATTCTTGTCCTATAGTATGAAGAAAGATACACCATTTAACAGTTCACCATCAAAATAAGCAACACAGTCATGACATTGCAGCCTGAACAACATTGAATACAAATAAAACACCATTCAAATTCTCTTCAACATTTCCGGGGTTCAAATTGTGACAATATTCTATTCAGCAAAATGGAGATTTCTCACATCATAGATTAGTGAATAAACTGTGAAACCACTTAAAACAATCTCAACCTCGATTATCAATGAAGACGTAGCCATCAAAACGGTCTCGGAAGAGAACAATGTCATCTTGATTTTTGAAATTCAGATACGCTCTTGCAAAAAGGTGAGGGTAAAGACTGCAAATTAGAAAATATCTTGGTCAGTCATCATATGATGGTTATTTTGTACATGATCACTAATTTTATTTACTAATTTTGTTAATACAAGATTTGCATATACAAACCTAGTATCACTAGAGAAAAACTCCAGGTAGTCAAGATCTGGAAGAGGCTGCAGCTGTTCTACTAGTTCTTCTTTAGTTAAATTGGGAGGGAGACGTCTTATAACAATCTAATAAAGACCAGAAATCAATTTTCAAATTACTCAGCCAACTATATCTTATACCTACAAGATACATACAGCCAAAGTGGTTGAGGTGGCAGATATTCTATAAACACATGCAAGAACCAAGTCGTTTCTTTTAACTGCTGTTAGTGGCTGCATTACTATCAGAACTGGCTTAAAATACGTGAAAATAAGTGATTTCTCTCTAGAATTGAGCTAACAAACAGTCAAACCCCTGCAGAGACTGGAAACTTTGACAGGGGTGTTAGCTAACCAGACTGTAAAGATTTGGCATGTTCAGCCGTTTAAACACTTCAGCGTTTAAATCAAATAGCGAATAATATGTCAATATCATATTTTCAGCACATCCACCAACAACAACTTAAATAATAGCGACTAGCTGGCCGTTATAATGCATATACAGGAGGGCCGTAGTCAGCTAGCTTGCTAACAAACTACCTTTGTCATAGCCTCCTTCTTCTCTTTACTTGGCTTATCTGGTTTTTCATTTTCATCACATTTTATTTCCACTTTCTTTTCTCTGGGACGCGTGTTTTCTTTGTCCTCCTTCATGATCACTTGCAAACTTTTGTAGTTTGCAATCTCTGACTTGTACGTTTATGAGTCGCGTTATATCCGCCGTCTAACTTTCCGCAGTTGTTTTTCGGGTTCACCAGCAGGCGTCTCTGATTGGCCGAAGCTCACGCTGCAAAGAATATCTCCATAACTCGAGGCTTGTCCACTCTGCTTCCGTATCGCTGTCAGACTCGGCAGATCTTAAGGTTGCTTACATATCTTATTGATCATTTCTGACCACGGGTTACATATATACAACAAATAATATGTTAAACACACGGATATATTTAAAACACACGTTTAGCTCCAATCCTTTAACAACAACAGGCCTCTTACATAGACAGAGAGGATAAACTACATTGTAAAGTCTCTTCCGTGCTCTTTAAACAATTGGTTGTTTCACTGCCAGTTTTGTAATAAAGTAATAATAATTATAATAAAGCAGTAATATACGTCTCATGCTAACAGCCACAGAGCGACGCTGTCATTTTGAAGGCTAGTTTTTACAAACGAGGAAGTGAGTAATAAATGCTTCGGAAGTTGTTTTCGTGACCGTCACAAGGGCTGACATTTCGCCCCTTGTAGACAGCAATTTTAGATGATTAAAAAAAAGCTGAATAAAAGAAATTCTTTCTGTTTTATGCTCAGATTTCACCACAGTCATGTGGTATGAAATATTGCCCGGGTTTGTTATTATGACAGCTTGTCTCTACATCCCTGGTATTGCAACTACTTACATACAGAAGTTCACAAACGGTGGAAAGGTGATTCTCGTTCATTTTAACAAAAAGCTTTCAGGTTATTGAGTGACGGGTGTATGCTTTTTCTTCAGTAGCTTAAATGAATATGTATGTATAGATTACTTTATGTAACACGTTATTTATCTCCTTTATTTATTAGGAAAAAAGGATTGCACGTGTTCCTTATCACTGGTATTTGATGGAGAGAGACAAGAGAGTGTCCGGGAGTGGCATTCACTACCAATCCCAGGTAATAACTTACAATTATAAGTATTGACAATATTGTCATTAATGCAGGTGTTTAAATATCCTCCTGTTCATTTCAGGGACTTGAAAACATCAGTTAAAGAGCCACCCAGCTGCCTCTTTAAAACCTTACATGTACATTTTGTTCAGTTCTCTATTAAAATGCTGTCTTTAAATTATTAAGATTGTAATAACTATTTGTAATCCTTAGACACTGGCCCACACCTATTGTGTGAACATATAATTAATCTACATAAGGATAATGTACATTGCAGTAGATTAAAAAAGTTTGCTGTATAATAATCACAGGATATAATCAGATTTATTAGAATTCTTAAGATAACCAGTCAGAACAGAAATGTTTTTGAGATGGTAATGTTTCTATATACATAAGCGACATAATGGTTGAACATTTTGTGTCTTCTACACTGCAGTTATGTAGAGACAGAAGAACGTGATTTATACACAATTTGCACAACACTCAGTATATTAAAGTACTTAAAACTGAATATTATACAGAATATAGGGTTGATTGCTTTCAGGAGTGGCAGTAAATATGGTGGTGTTAGTAGTCATAATGTGCAGTAATGGGATGCAACATGCTGTCAAATTGTATTGAAGTAAAACATTCTAATGTAAGAGTATGTTAATGTACAGAAGACACAGCATCAATATAAACTGATTTAAAAATACTAAGACAAAAAGTGACCAAAATGCACTTTTTTAAAGTAGATTTAAAGACCATTAACGAAGCAAACTGCAATGACTTGCATCAGCAAGTAGCCATTTAGCAGATGCTTTCATAGCACAATTCTTACACCACACTCAAGTTACACTGAAACAAACATCACATAATGTTTGGATTTCTTACAGTACATTACTGTGGGTTACTGCTTAAATATGCAACTTTTTTACCACCTTGGAAAAACTTAGGTTTACTTAGCTAGTCATTTATCTGAACAGCTCATGTTTAAATATAGTTAACATCACGTGAGCTTTAACTTTATCAACACCTTAGATGCAACCATATCAAATTTAAAACATAAGGAACCTCCTGTTCTGAACAAACTAAAAACATTGAAAATAAACAGTGAATGAAGAATCATCTTACACATTTAATTTATTATACCAGCCCATAAATGAGAAGGTAAAGACAATATTTGAATATTAACACAATCATGGAAAGTGCTTTGATTTTCAGAAGTTATCCTTTGATTTTCGGCTTTGATCATATCTAGAAGTACTTAGCACATTTAATCAAAGCACAAATCTTACTAAGATTCTATAGTGCAAGTAACCTTACAAGGTTTACACAGGGTATTAAAGTGCCGTACTGACTGAGAGTTTTTCACTTGACCATTTTATTTTGATGCAATACACACATTGCAATATGGATGTTGCCATGGTAACTTTCAAGTTCCAGTTATCACTTAATTCCATATTTAAGAAAATAAATGCTCATAGCACTTATAGTTCAAACCTGTTATGCATCAAACCAATAAATTTCTTTGCAATCAAATGTTTCAAAAAATCGTAGTCTTGATTGTTTTATATTGTGTTCTGGCTCTTCTAAAATGAAAATGAAGGGAAACAAACAGAAATGATACTTATGAAAGACTAGATGAAAGTCTACTTCTCATCTTTGCCTTTAGTCTTCCTATACACCGTTTCCTTGAAACTGGAAAGGATTTTACTCTCCCTCTTTCTCCTTTCCTCCTGGTTAAACAATGAGTGCTCTCATCAGCACTGTAGATCTGGTTTTCCTTTCTCAGGCGCACAGCCTCCATACGCCGATGTCTGAGGGTGTAAAACATTTAATAATAATAATTAATTCATAATAGTATTATTAGCATATCATAAAAAATGTATAATTCTACCCAGACCTTTTAGATGGTAAGAAAAGCTTACCTGCTTCCACTCATGACATATCCTGACTTTTCAAAACCTGCAATCGCGTTGCTAGTAAGATAGATTTCACCTCTTCTTGGAATATGTTTACCAGCTTTCACAAACTCTGCCATGGCTGGTAGCAAAGCGTGTCCAAAACTACAGAAAAGGCGACAAAGCAAGTTGTAGTACTTCAAGATACAGGCCATTAGCATTAAGCAAAAGAGTGAAGTATCTGAAAAAGCTCACTCTAAAGGTTTATCAGTTTGGGATAAGTGAGTGAGAGGAGCTTCAGGTCCTAAAACATGTTGTCCAAGGCTAGTTTTCTCCACCCAGGAGACTTCATTCATGTCTTCCTCCTCTGCCTCAGACTGATCACTGCATGAACTACTGGAATCCTTGTGATTCTTCTTTGCCCTCTTTTTCTTAGACTTCTTCCTGCAAAGCCAACTTTTATAAACTGCACAGTTCAGATCCTGAATTTGTCAAGAGCCTTGTGCTTAATCATGTCATCTTCACCAACCATTATTATACAAATAGTAGCAACAGCCTAATTCAACCAAATCTTGCAAATTAGACTTTTTTACTTACTTGCATGCTTACTTTTTACTTCTTTCTTTTCTTTTTTCATCTCTTCTGCTTTTTGGACAATAGTAAAAGCCCAAACCTTCAGTATCACTCTCTGACTCGCTGTCCTCTGAGTGCTTCCTGTTTTTCCTCTTCTTGGATTTCTTTTTCCTCTGTAGGCATGAGATCAGTAATCCATATTATTCCTGTTCTATCTACTGTGTGACTTGGACACAGACATGACACTGATACTCAAGAATACTTTACACTCTGAACCTGAATCAGAGCTGCTGTTCTTCACATTCTCTTCAACAGGAGTGTGCTCATCTGAGCTATTAAAGGAGACATACATGAGATATGTGTGAGAGATTACGTAACATTTAAGCAAATAAAACACATGCATTACACACTTCAAATATATAAAACAGATTGTTTATAATGGTAATATTAGTAATACTGAAGGTGACAGGAAGTGGTTCTAATGCGTGTGTAAACAGGGCCAAAGACTGTTAATGTGTGCTTGTATTATTTTACAAATTAATCATGTACAGCAAATGCAGGAATTTGACAGGCATCCATTTCATAATGTTTAAAACACAGCTCAATATCTCACTGCTATACTATGTCCCCCAAGCTTTGCAAACTGTCCCATGTTGAACTCTTTTTTGGAGAATAGCCCCAGATCTCAGGACATCCCAGTTCACCTATTCTCACACGCTCTTGTAAGCACCTTAACAGACAGCACAGAAAAGAATAATATATTTTATATTATCAACACTTCTCCTATACCTTGTGCATGTTAATTCAATGGTTAGTTCATGCATGCATTCACATCATAGTGACAATCCACAGACATGGGATTTATTGAGGCTTACCTTGCATTTGCTATAAAAACTTACTCCTAGAACTTACATAGGTTATCTATAACATATCTATAACACATCTGCGTTTGAAACATAAACTCACCTCTTCTCTCTGTCGTTGGACATCATCTCATCATCTTTTCGTTTAGCTTTCGAAACGTGTATTTATTACATTTTATTGGTCACGTCGCAGTCCACGGATAACAAAGCGATGTTAATTTAGCTAGATAATGTTACGTAGCGATTAATGATTGTGTTATTTTGAGCTTAAAGCCAACCCGTTACACTCACGACAGGCTAAACAGATCTTTAAAGCTCGTCATATTGACAACATTTGTACAACTTACGACTGTTTACGATCAGCTCACGTTGTGTTCTTCTATTGAAACTTCAAGTGTTCACCATTGCAGGACAAGCGCATCATCGCCCCCTAGAGACCCAAAGTGCAACTACGTTAAAATACGTAATCATGCATCGCAGCGGCTTTAGATAGCCAGAAAAAGCACAATATTACATTTTATTAATTGATTAATTAGCACAATACATTTCTGTCCCAAATACGGAGACTTCACGTACCATGATATGCATGCGTGGCGATCTAACAGCTGATAGCTAATGCTCTCCATAATTTTCTTATTAATCGATCGGTATTCATTCATTTTTCCACTTGAACACCTAATAATACATAAGGCAAAGATGTTTTAAACTGTGAAACATAGAAACTATTTCAGCTGTGATGATCTGGAGTCTCTTGGTCAACTCTGAAATATGGATAAATTAGGGCTGAACCCCCGCCCCGCGATTTGTTTCGAAGAGATTATTGGTCATATTTACAAATATTAGACCTATATTATGTAAAGTCTGGTGTCTCACAATCAATCTCACAATAACGTGAACAAACAGACATTGGCATTGTTGGTTTGTGCATTAACATTCATCACACGTATGCGTTGCGTTGTGTGGCGACCCCTGCCGGCTGATGCGAGACTCGCTCATTCAACACAAGGAACCCGCGCTTCGTTGTGTTGTCCACGGCAACCGACTCACGTTATCGCTGTCATTGTTGTTTATCAACAAAGGAAATCGTGGATGTTAACGCATCGCTCTGCAGGTATACGATTCATCTTACAAGATTACAATTTCGATTCATCATCACTTGTAACCTACACATGCGTTGCTGCGCATCCTATAGCCAGATAGGCCGCGATTTGCCGCCAAACAGGAAGGAGAGTTGAATCGAGCCATTTGTTTTTGTTTTCAGACAGACCCACCGGATTCGTAACAGTTGTGATTGACATCCTCCAAAACGTGTCGTCTCACCGAAGCAGAGTTTAGTTTTAATTTGGTCAATGCTTTTATGCCACTTTTCACGCAGCATATCTATCTGCACGCCTTTTGTTGCGGTGCAGCTAGTCAGCTAGCGCGCTTTAGACTCCGTGCACACGCGCTTTCCACATCGTTGCTCTGAATCGACAAAGAATAAAGTTGTATTTAACTTATGATGTGTGTCTGGATCAAAATATCAGAGTGAGACCAAAAAAACTGACCGTGTTTTGTGAATATCCGAAAAAAACCTGCATATTTATCAGAGAATCACCCTTTATTGTTATTGCTAGACAGACAGCTGAGGTGGATGCTTATGAGTAAATTCCTGCGTGCTGAATGCACACTGTAATATACATTTAAATAGCTTTGTATGCTGTAATTACATTTGACATTTTTTTTAGATGTTGTTATTATTATTATTTAGTTTATTACTATGCTGTTAGAGTACACTAAACTCTACTCTCTTTCCCTCAGGGATGTCGAAACTAAAGCTTATATCTGTAGAGGACACTCTGTACCCCGCATCACTGTTGAAGTCCATCAATGAGCAGCGAAACAATGGTTTATACTGTGATGTCACCATAATTGTACAGGACCGCAAGTTCAAAGCGCACAAAATTGTGCTGTCAGCCTCAAGTACCTATTTCCGCCAGCTTTTCACTGTTGCCGGACAAGTCATTGAACTAAACTTCATTAAGGCGGACATATTTGAGGAGATCCTGAATTACATATACAGCTCTAAAATCTTTAGAATTCGGTCGGACAAACTTGAGGATCTCATCAGCGCTGGTCAGGTTTTGGGTGTAAAGTTCATAGCCAATTTACGAATTCCACTTGCCCAAGTCAAGGGTTTACCTGGCTTGTCCAGAGAAGGAGACACCAGTGTTAGTTCCTCAGAAAAAAATGAGGCTGGAGCAGAGCCTAGTATGCCAATCATTACTGAGTCATTCTCACTGTCTGCTGAAGAGTTCAACATGGCCGGCGGTGATGGGGAAAAGGAAGTGGAGTCAGACAACGATGAAATAGTTTTTGTCTCAGAAACAGAGGCCCCACAAGCTCAAAAGACTACGATATCTGAAGTTAATGATAAAGAGTCTGAGGGAGGGCCAGAGGCTAAAAAACAGAAAGTCACAAATGAGGAAGGGACTGGCTCTAAAAGTTCAACAGGCCCAGAGGGAAAAGACAAGCCTCTTTTTAAATGTACGGGGCAGAGAAATCTTCCACTCCAAAACAACCTTCAGCCCCAGCCTCCAAGTCCTGTAATACCTCCAGAATCGTGTAGCACTATTCTCACTTCACCTGTAAGAACTGCCTCAAATATTAAGCCTTCCACCCCAACTTACATAAACACTCTAGATCCTCACAGCACCTCACTGCCTCTGAATAACAGTGAGGTGCTTGGTGTTCACCAGAAGAAGGTTCTTCTAGAACAATCACCGGATCATCCAGGCAAAATCAGACTGTCAGATGTGAGGCCAACATATAGCACCAATAATGTACCAGTAAGTAGAATAAACACTGTCCCAGCAGTTTCAACAAAAAAGACAATAACGTTAGACAAAGCCTCGGAAATTGATTCGTTGTCACCAGGTTGCAAAGTGTATGCCAACATAGGTGAGAACACCTATGACATTGTGCCTGTAAAGGAGGATCAAGTGGAGGGAGCCGCTTCTGGAAGAAAATCGCAAATGCCACACGGAGCAGACAGTGTGACCAATCACTCACCACGAGGAAAGAAAAAGTCTAAGCAGGACCAGGAGGATCACTACGAACTTGTCATGGACGGAAAAACCTTTTATGTGTGCATTGTGTGTAAGCGTCCCTACGTGTGCCTGACGAGTCTCAGGCGTCACTTTAACACGCACTCGTGGGAGAGAAAGTATCCGTGCCATTACTGCAGCAAGGTTTTCGCCCTGGCAGAATATAGAACCAAGCACGAGATCACTCACACGGGGGAAAGACGGTACCAGTGTTTACTGTGCAATGAAATGTTTCTCAATTATCAGATTTTGTCAACTCACTGCAAGCAAATTCACAACCAAGACCCTTCAGGAAGAAAAGAGAAAGATGACTCATGCAACAACTTGTACCGTCTACTGCCTTGCAAAACATTGCAGTTAAAACCGTATTCCTTTGTGTCTGAGGAATCAGAGGGGATTCCCTTGATCACTGCGGATGGAAGTGTTCAACATATTAACCCAGGTAAAGAGCACTTCACAAACCAGGGACTTCCAGCTAGCCAAAGTAAAGCCCTAACCTGGGATGACATATTTGTGGAATCTGATGCACAAACCAGGCCACCTCCCGTGACTAATGTTCAGGCTGAACCACCTCCAAGACCTGTCAACCAAACAAATGCTGCAAGCACAACAGAATTTGAGTTTGTTATACCAGAGACGTACTGAGCAAGACTGTTAACTGCTCTGGCCAGGTGCCTTGTTTTTCTTGAGGGGCTTTAATATGGGGATGGGGTAGTTGTGGTTCTTTGGACCAATTGTTGAAAATTCCAGTGGTTATCAACTCCTACTCAACACAGCACAAGTGACACATTAGACAATGTGATAAAGTAGCTAAACAAACCATACTTTATATACAGCTACGTTAAAAAAGGCTTTGAGCTGACATTTAGTTTTTTTCTGTTTTGAGGTCATTACAACCATGTTGGGTGTAATTAGTAGGGACCAAGTACAAAGTGTTTCAGCAATTATAATTTCTTTACAATCATGCGTAAATGTCTTTAGAGAGAGTATTACAAAAATGAGCCCACATCCAAAGGTAACAGTGACAATATACTAACTACAATATTCCTTTCATTTTCAGCAGTCCCACATTTTTTTATTTCCCAGTTCCAGTACTTTTTGTAGTTATTAATGGTTATTTGGCATTAGATATTTAAGTGTTGATAGCAGTTTCTGATCATGCTGTAAGAACAATTTGAATGTTTGTATTTATAGTTTTCATTGTTAATTGTTATCAAGTTTTAGGAAGGGTGGAGTAAATATGTTAAATATTTTAGTTATCTGTCCATTTATTATGTTGGGAAGGTTTATTTATTTTCTGGCCATATATCCACACTAAGGTTCTATTTACAGCATAAACATGAAGGTCTTAAGAAATATGTTCACCTCTCCTTCAGTTATGTGTAATGAAAAAGATACAGAAATGTCCAAGCTAATGTTTAATTGTCATATTTGTAATACAAACACCCCGTCTTTTCAAATCTTTATTTTGTACATACGTAAGTTTGTATTTTTTAGTATAGTTTTGTAAGTTAACAGGTTAGAGTTTTGTGGGCTGTGGAAATACAAGCAGAAAATGCTCTAACATTTTAAAAGCATCTTAATACTAAAGCCA
Organism: Chromobotia macracanthus; assembly: GCA_036877525.1. Taxonomy (NCBI): domain Eukaryota; kingdom Metazoa; phylum Chordata; class Actinopteri; order Cypriniformes; family Botiidae; genus Chromobotia; species Chromobotia macracanthus. The sequence continues at coordinate 6,580,321 of JAZGTH010000017.1, forward strand.
TTCATTTTAACAGTTTCTCCCCTTTCTAAAACCTATTTATTATTAGGTCTAGCGTGATAGAGAATTGAATAAAACTTTAAAGAAAGTTTACATGTATATCTTTTATTTCTGATGAATAATAAATGATGGTGTTTCACGGTTAAGTCTTCTATGGCGATAACCAGCAGTCAATCATATCAACATTTCTGCTTGTCTACCCTCTATATAAAATGATTCTAATCAAGGAGGGTTATACAAATAGAATCTGTAATGTGCAGCTTCCACACAAAACAGGATTCAATGGATACCAATAGAATTTCAAATGCCAGTGATAAATATTTGACAATGCAAAAGTAAACGAGTTCATAAACATAAACATGGTCAAAAATCAATAATCAAGGCAAAGATCCACTTTATGAGTTCTCTTTTAAACACAACTGGAGTCACTGTCAACCAGGAAGTCATAAAACCACTGATTTGTGATATCTCTACTTATTTATCGTCGGTAAAGGACAATGTTGTTGATATAAATCAAGCACATGAAGTACAGTGTATAGACTTAACATTCACAGTGAACACACAAACAGACGGAGAATTCTACACATCTTAAGACTTAATTCTGTTGTGTTACGAGAAGGCAGTTTGATTGTTTGTATATGTACAACATGTACAGCATTGCACAAACACTGATATATTTGCAAAGTGGAGACAATGTTAACTGGTTTTTGTTATAGTGACAAGTATTTTAAAATCCGTGTACATTTATATAATGGTTACTTCTAAAGCTAAGCCTCTTTTTTTACATTCGGTGAGTCCTGTCATTACTAGTCAGAAACAACACAGAATGGCAGATGTATGTGAGATGTACAGATTTTTTACAGTCCTCGTTCTTCATATGACTATTTAAGAGCTTATAACTTTGTATAATTCAAGCAAAGGTTATTTTTGTCACAAAAGACTCTTTGAATTTGTGACCTGATTGTGTGCTTGACTCGATGCACAAGAAATGGCACATATTACAGGTTAGATCTTAATCTCCTAATGAAGCACTCAGGATAAAGTAAGATTCAGCCTTAATATATGTACAGTTCTTTGCAATCTAGCTGCCGAAAACAGTTAAAAATAACTCAAGTAATAATCTAGAACTGTGAATACAGTAAAGTGCAAATAAATTTCAAGATAGGATATGAGACTCGTCCTCTTTGACACATCAGCAGAGGAGATGCCAAACAGATACTTTGTGCCACTTTGGAAGAGAGACGTTCACATTGAGTTAGGCAGAGGATCACCGAATCACAAAGCATGAAGAGGAGACTCAGACATTATCACTAATAGCAAGAGTTGGCAAGCCGGGTGGAACTGTACAAGGAAGCGCACACATTTTAAGGCTTATCTGTGAACAGTCTGGCTCTCAGTGATGCTAGTTGTTACTAGGTGTAAGTCTCTTGAATAGAGGCTGTAGAGCATGAATTTTACACGTTAGGCTTGTTGACGAGCAAATCTGGTCAAGGTTTATGGTTGCATATTACATCTGCTCTAGGGTGATGAATGCTTGGGCTAATGCTGTAGACTCCTCACACCGACGGCACACAGTTGAATCACTCAATTTTAAAAGCCTCCTCTGCAGAAATTGTTCATTCAGAACAATAATTGTTCTTGATTTGTGATACAAATATCCAAAAATGCCCATATGGCAGCACAATGCATTACTTTGATTCTCAGGCTGGTCCCTCAGGGGCTGTATGGAGGGGGCTTCTCATCAGGTGGGTAATAAGGAGGGGAATAACGAGGTGGGATCATAGTCGGCCACATGTGACTGGCTCCAGACTGGGAGTCATCAGACAGGCCAGAAGAGTCAGGAAACATGTTGGCACCCTGTAAAAATAATAAGACATATTTTTAAAATATTTTACAATATTCAAAATATTCTTTCCTCAGTATTCATTCTGCTGTATAATTGTACACAAAATGATACACAGATACAGCATAAAAGCAGGGTGGGTGATTTGTTCAGAAACATTTCTTGTTATGCTGTTTGAAAGTCTCTTCTTATCGTGCAGTAAAGTGTTATGCTGGCCATGTACGGTTACCCATACTTGGAAATTGGTCTGAACGCAATGATAGAATGTCCTACGTGCCTGTCAAACTATGTTTTTGCATCTCATTCATGTGTATTGGAGATGCGGCTTTGTAGAGCACCCTGAAGGCAATCTTATGCTTAGTTAAGTTGCTATTGCTAGCCTCTCAAAAATTGTTCTTGTAATTTTAAAGTGGGCTAGTAGCTCAGGGCGAATGTTGATTACCTGAAGGTCATAGGCAGTGTATGGGGGTAAGCAGGGGGCAGTGTTGTAAAACAAGTTGTTGGAGGTGGTGGGTCCAGGAGTCTCTGGGGGTGGAGGTGCAGGGAGGGGATCTGGCTCACAGGAATCTGGCGCTGCTGTAGGCATCTTCCAAAAATACAGAGACAGAAACAATGAATGGCGTGGGTATTAATTCATTTATGTAGTGTAGTGCTTAATGCAGCATGTTGTTAAGGTACAACAAATGTGATGAGATGTGCTTTATGATCTATCTGTCTGTCTGTCTGTTTCTTGTTTTTCGCTGTGCATTCTGATCTTACCATGTCCTTAAAGCCCCCCAGGACTGCTGCTGTGATGATGCCCAAAAACAGGGCTACAACATTGAGGATGGTAGCAGACCACAGCAGATGGTAAAGGTGCACAACATCCTGGCAGCTCCGCACCTCTGTGTACTCATGATATCCTCCTCGCAGCTCCACTCGGCTGATGTTTGGGAGAACGTTCAAAGAAACACATTACTGCAATCATGTAATGAAAATGAAACGTAATGACACACATTGGTGGCAGGAAAAGCAACAAAAAAGATGCATAGACAGAACAGCGATTCATGCAATAAAAGAACTAACAAAAACCAGTGCACATCACTCTTAAGAAAGCATGAAATGGATAAATATATCCAATTCCCTTTTTAATCTCACTGTCACATATGCTTTACACTGAACCTATATAAATGCTGTCTCTCCTCACCTCTAAAAGAGAAACCACACAATACAAAATAAAAGTTCCTCTCAGTTCATATGGAATGGAACTGTACATGAAGTACAGCAACAGTACACAGCCACACTCAGTACTTTAACAACAACACATATAATGGGCTGTCAATGTCTTTGGGAGGCTAAAAGTGGAAAGACCTACTTCCAAATCATGGAGGATTTCCTAAATTTTTTCAAAACATCTTTATTCTGAAGTCCCATAAGAGGATGCTCTCTGAAACATAAATAAACACAATCGTTCTTTCGAACAGAGCTGAATTTCAAGGGAAAGCACACACCAAAATACAAGCAAATATAAACCATAACCAAGGTAAAGCAAAGATAGCTGTTGTTTTTTTAGATCTGACTGTTTGCAGAAGATCTCCTACAAGGGGTTAACCCTTAACGGGAATCTGGCTACATACACATACTTGCCACAGTCGTAAAGGTCACAGCAGTAGCAGGTGTTGCTCTTCACACGCAGGTTACAGGAGACCCGAGATGCAGTTTGACAGTGAACCTGAAAGACAAATACATGTTCTAAAGGGGGTCCCACTAATAGTGCATAACTTAAATTCAGAGGAACTGGGTTCAGAGTTATGTTGGTTAATGAGAACACTTTAAGGCAAACCAACTCACATCTAAATCATATGAGGTTCCACTGGAATAATATTCACATCGGCCAGCGTACAGAGGTCTCAGGTCCTTTGAAACAACGCATACAGTATACCGTGATAGAGCTTCAACATCAACCTATATCTCTGCAGATGTTTTATAACAATACATGGTGCAGAGAAACTTACTATATGTCTTGCAGCAAACACTCCATCCACAATAGCGCAACAGAGGGCAGCCACCACACCAAAGCTGATGAAGACAATGGAGGCCACCAGCTGTAAGCAAAATAGCAATGTCAACCCCTAAATAGGGTGCAAGGACCTACAGTATTCACCTGCTCTGAAAACACGATGCACACGCATTAACACCTGGTGCACTACCCATGTGTGATTTCCTGACTAATGTCTACAGCCAGACACTGAGCAGGCTTGTTGTGTCTAGCATATCTCGTAAAGGTGTTTGTTAGGGGACGTTGTCCGGTCACATTTTCCCTGTAGAGTCATTTGTTTGGTGCTGTGCCAAGCTCCTTGGAGGCAGTTGTTTCCACCCTTTCAGCACCTTCCTTAGAATTTAGATAAACTTCACTCATTTTTTGTCTAATCCAAACCAGAGGCCTCTGTCTAAATTGCCATTGTACAATATACTGTACATAAAAACCATACCCGAACAGTTGTACAATATACTGTACATAAAACCATACTCAATCAGTTGTACAATATACTGTACATAAAACCATACTCAATCAGTTGTACAATATACTGTACAAACCCCAATCCATTTTTTTTTTTTTTTTTTTTTTTATAAATATTTTTTTTTTTTTTTTTTTTTTTTTTTTTTAAATATTTTTTTTTTTAAGTTGTACAATATACTGTACATAAAAACCATACTCAATCAGTTGTACAATATACTGTACATAAAACCATACTCAATCAGTTGTACAATATACTGTACATAAAACCATACTCAATCATTTGTACAATATACTGTACACAAAACCATACTCAATCAGTTGTACAACATACTGTACATAAAACCATACTCAATCAGTTGTATAATATACTGTACATAAAAACCATACTCAATCAGTTGTACAATATACTGTACATAAAACCAAACCAAAAAATTTAAAAAAAACCCCACCCCCAACCCCCCCCCCCCCCCCCCCCCCCCCCCCCCGGGGGGGGGGGCCCCCCCCCCCCCCCCGTGGGGCTTTTTTTGTTGTGTTTTTTTTTTTTCTTTTTTTTTTTTTTTTTTTTTTTTTTTTTTTTTTTTTTTTTTTTTTTTTTTTTTTTTTTTTTTTTTTTTTTTTTTTTTTTTTTTTTTTTTTTTTTTAAAAACCATACTCAATCAGTTGTACAATATACTGTACATAAAAACCATACTCAATCAGTTGTACAATATACTGTACATAAAACCATACCAAAACAGTTTAGCTACCCATTTGTTATTAAAAAAGACACATTTTCTTATTGTCTAATAAACCTAATTATTTATTTGTCATTTTTTAATTATCTTGTTTAAATAAATTTATATATCAAAATATTTAAATCTCTGCTAAAAAAATCAAAGAGCTTCTTTTGATCTGACAGGAAATGTCTTACATTTCAATTCTTAGTTTAAAATGTTCAAAACACGACAGTTCTCTGTATAATTGACTTTCCCTGGAATATGTTCCGATCACTTCCTCTCAGTGGGTGAAGTGTGTACCCTGCACTCACCCACCAAGAATTGTCCCTGTCTATGATGTGACCAGCCATGCCATACTCATGCATTCTTTGTTTGGATTGTAGCACCTTGTATTCCCTCCTCACTGCAATGGCTTCTGAACATTCCTGCCTGGACATCCATCCCGCTCCCCTTACACTGAGTTATTTCTGGGTGCGTCTCACCACAAGCCCTGCAACATGCTCTGCTAGTCCAGCTAAAACCTGCGAGCCATTTATGCCATTATGACCACCCTAAAAACAGCAAGCTCATTCTTGACAACATCAAATGACAACATGTTTGTTTGTGCTTGCATTTGTTGTGAACATGGTCAATAAATGCTGGAATGCAAAAGCACAGAAACAGATGTGATAATAAAATAAAAGCAGTGTAATAAAAAACTCCTTACCATCTGCCTCTTATTCTCTATCAAATGGGCGCCAATGATTCCAAGAAAGGACCCGAAGCCAAGCTGAAAATATCACAGGGGGAAACTCAGTCACTATATCTGTGCACAAGATGAACCTATTAGTTCTTAGTTGTCATTTAATTAGGATTCCACATATGACCTGCCCGTTCCCACAATGCCTTTTGTTTGCCACTCAGTTGTATTGTTTATTTTATGGAGTGGTCAACCGTCAAGTTAAAAGGTATAAATAACATTAAGTCAGGTCATTATCATATAGTATTTCAAAACAGCCAGTCCCTAAGGAATACCAAGCAAACACCTGTTACGTGCACAAAATGTTCCTGTTACTTAAGCTTGTATGTTTCTCATGGAGTGTTGACTGGTGTGAAATTTGCTCTTGAATAATGAATGCAACAAGTTTCCTCAATTTAGGCTTACAATAATGAGGTAATGGACGTGGGTCAAAACCGTGGTTAGTGTAAGTGGAAAAAATAAACGGTGAAAGCCTTTTCCTCCACTCGATACTCATCACGAACCCATTTATAGACTGAGACAGTGTTTTGCATTCTGCCCTGAGCGTGACTATGAACATTATTAGAATACTTACAATGACACCTGGATAGTAGCCACCCACAGTGATGTTTTGTGTCCTGGTGGTAGCAGCCAGCCCAAAGACCAGGATAAGTATGGATACAATAAGAAGCATCACTGTTACTATGATTGACTTTCTTTTTCTCCTCTTAAATGACCCTGTAATAAGATAATGAATTAGGAAGACGTCACACAACAACACACACGCCCTTCCCTCGGGAAATGTTGGGTTATTCATTCTCTCCAGCAGACTGAACACAGACTTTCGTTTAAGGGCAATACAAGGTGATACCACAGACTATTGGTGAGACTTAACTGTTCTGAAGGAATATTGTTTTTCCTCTTGTTTTTCCATAATGTGTCTGCAGTTTCACAGGCACTGGCACAACCCAGAAACCCACATAAATGTGGGTGATGTAATACGAGTTTTTTCCATCACTAAACATAACACTGTTTTACAAACAAGCCATGCCGCATACGAATAATACAGCACGTATTGTTGCTCGATAACGATTATATATATATATATATATATATATATATATATATATATATATATATATATATATATATATATATATATAACATATATATTCATCCACTATATAATTAGCGTTACATCGACATTGTTTGGTACCACCGAGACTGAATGTAGGTTACGGGACGCTTGTTCCGTGTCAGCCTTTTCTACTAATTACGATGAATAACGTTGTTAATCAAATCAGACTATTGCATTTACATGTAAATGTAAATGTAAATGGTGCTTTTTGTGGCTTTGGTGAATTGCAGACGCGGTAAATGTTGTTGACCTTGTACTCACCCATCGCATCTGAACTAGGTATACCGCTGCCTTGCGCATTCAGCCCCGCTGGCATTTTAATGTAAGGATATGCAGCATGAGCTGCAGTTATGACTTCAAGTCAAAAACAAAGAACCTAGTCGATGTGACAAAGAAATCTTCCCTTTGAGTTAGTGAATGGTAACCCTTTTCTTGCCGTGGCATTCTCTGACACCATGCGTCCCCCGTTTATCAGCCTTTCTCTCATCAGCATCAATGTGTGATCATAAATCCGTGCGCTCAACCTCTCCGTCCGAGCAAGAGACGCTGCGCCGCACGAAGCACCGCAATGCGCATGCGCAGAGAACAGCCGCTCTGTCCGTCGGTCAGCCATGCGATTGTATGGAAACTGTTCACTGGCATAACTTTGCTATCTAAAAGATACCACCGTAATTTTACCCCTATTTTTTTCGGGAAAACACTTTGTTATAATTCTTCCAATTTTACACTAATTTTTGTTTTATTGTAAGAGTAGTCTGGTGAGGCACAGCTTGTGGTTAGTCTGAGACTATTTTACAATGTTGATCTAATATAGTGAGTTTGATCTACAGGAAAAACTATTTTAAAAGTAGCAATTCCGAAGCAATGTTAAGTAATGGAATAGCGCCATCGGGTGCCCATATGAGGGAACTGCAACAAAACAGTGGCGGTCTGGTGAATCTTATTGCAACAAATTCAGGTCACATTTCACCCTAAAATGAAAAAAAGAATAAAAAAAAAGAAAGAAAGAATTAAAATCGGATTCATTATGTTTTGCATAAAGAAATTGGTCTTATGTCAGGACCATTAAGATTGTTTTGAATTATAATGTTTTACTTCATGTAATATGTGTGTGTGATATGAATATGAAAAAAAATATATAGTTTTTAATTGTTCACGCACATAGCTTTAGATGCCATTGATAAACTTAAAGCACGAATAGTTCAAATAGTTAAAAACACAAATAGTTCACATAACTTTGTGGACGCCTTTTTAAAAGGCAAAGAGACTACAGAACGCGTCATCAAATCTCGACTCTAAAGTGAGTTATCACAACGCAGATGAATATAGTTTTATCCACAAAGTAAAGGACTTTCCCTCGGCTATAGTTTTTAGTTCTCGATGGTCTTTCTTTCAATGACCTGCTCTCTACCAAAGAAAGCAGAAAGATCCAGACAAGACCGAATTTTCCATGACGCGAGTTCTTTAAAGGTTTAAAAAATCAGCGGGTTCACGGAGCTCAACGTGATCTGTGTACAGATAATACTCTTAGTGACAGCCATCTCAATGCATTACACTTTTGACAACAACAGTCAACAGTGCCGGCCCGCATTTCACAATTTGGTGTCCGTCTCTTCAATGCGTTATGTAATAAACGTGGATCAACTTTTTTCACTTCAGCGGCCAAACAAATCAATGGTGACCGTTTAGTGCGCAAGTTCTGCATACTAAACCTCACCGCTCCGATATTGTTGCGGACGCAGTTTGTGACTGACGACAGCAAATGCAGATCACGACAGAAACACATAAAGCTGCGGGTCTTTGCGTTAAGCTTGTTTCGACAGGCAACGTGTGCAGAATTTCACACAACACCAAACCAAGCTGCTGCCAAAAGATTAAAAAAACTTCACTTTGTATCCCACCCCCGATTTCTCGCTCCGGCTCAACTCATTCACTACGATTCTCGACTCGCAGAAAGAAGCTCCTCTCACCCGAGCGGACAGCTGAATGAAATTCAAGCACATTTCTTCACCGAAACAAACGTTTCAGGACATCATCTCGATTCAGCAAGATATTATTTCTTTTGATATTTTTCTTTTTCATTTTGATAAAAAAGCAGAAGAAATCGAACTATTTGGGGGCCCCTATCTTCTCCTCCTCTTTTGTGAAAGTCTGAACAATTACTTTCACAACATTGGACTGATACAGACTTTATTCGTGGACTGAAATCTCGCAGTACATCGCTTGGACCGCTTGTATATGTGATTGGTTTAACAAGTACCTTTATTCTTCAGTGAGAGATCATGGAGCGCGACTCTACCGCGGGAGGGGCGGAGGACCTGCAGCCGGAGTGCAGGATTTCAAAGCTGGCAAGTGTCTGCTCCACTCATCGCCCCGGTTATTATCATATCACACCAGCTTAATGTGGTTGCGTTTGGTGAGCAATGAGGAAAACTGGCCATCTGTTGCTGGATCTTCTTCAAAATCCCATGTTGTTAAGCACACGTGTATCCCAGCTAACAGGGAACGTTCTCAGAACATTGGCTAACGTTCTCTAAACGTTCTCTCAAAGTGCTTTCTTAAACGCAGTAACGCTGGAAGAGCCTTTTTTGTTGTCATGCATCAAACCGTTATTCTTAAGTTGTCAGTGCAACGTTTTAAAAACGTTACAGAGTTAAGAGTGAATAATGTTCTTATAACCAAGCATTAAAACTTTTTTGACGTTTTTGTTACTTAATAGAAACGTTACGGAAATGTTCTTACCACCTAAAATTGTCAACTGGGATATTTGTTGGTGCTACCTCAGTTGTGAATCAAATATACGATTATTTAATTTCATTATTGACACACGTGACCTAATGAACAGTATGTAGTTATTATGTAAATGCAGTTATATGAACAATAATTCATTATTTATTATTTTGAAAAAAAACAGGATATACATAAATGTTTAAGCCCTCTCCAGTGCCTTGTTGGGGTTCTTTAAATGCTCTTTATAGTTTTTAAGAGTCTTGATACTGAGTGTAAGTGTGTAACATCTGTCTAGAGAGTGACCCTGCAGATCTTGTGCAGCTGTGAGGGGTGACATATCTCAACATGGGTCAGTGAGTGTGTGGGTTCTCTCTGCCTCTTATAGATCAATGGGAATGATGCCTCAGTGCAGTGAAACATCTTTCATTCACACTGAACGAACGGGACTCTGCACCTTTTACTCTGTTGAACAAAAATGTTTGTCTTTCGCTTTTGTACTTTTTGTGAATGAAACTTTGTTTTCATCATTGTTCATTAGCGTGCAGGGTCACTTCATAAACACGAACTAGCTGAGGCCATGGAGGTGGAACAGGAAGGACTGGTAGAACATCAGCCTCTGGAGCAAGATGACCTCAACTTTGAGAAATGGAAGCCTAAGCCAAAGCCCAAGAGAACTCTGCATGAGAAAATCGATGATCTAAAGACTTACCTGTGGAACGCCGAGACTAAAGAGTTCATGGGCCGATCGGGAAAGAGCTGGAGTGAGTAGACAAACAGAACTGTATATAAATGTACACAAACAGTTTTAATGTCAAAACAGAATGTAGTTGTCTATGGATGAGGAAGTGCATCCATTTTCACTCTGACTGTAAACAAAGTTTTTAATGAATGGTGTTCTGTGTCAACTTATAGCAAAAGCAAGTGAGGCTGTTGCTTATGGTGTTTGATGATTATTTTCCATTTTAAGTGGAGTTATCCACTTAAGAGTAAGATGAGTTGGGACTCACAAGTGTGTGTGTGTGTGCATGTACACACTGTCACTGTGGGTGTGTGTGTGTCTGTGTGCATGTTCAAGCTTAGTGTTTACATAGGTGCACAGAGAGCTTAGAGACATCTTAACAAAAACAGACTGCCTGGGGAATGGCTCTCAGTGGGAGAGCGAATGTCATGGTCCCTTTGCTGGCCTGGGATCACATTCCATTTACCCCTACCGTGCTTTCCTCTCCCTCTTTCCCAAAGCCTCCTGACCTCCAGATCTTCTCCAGCCTGCTCTCACATCCACAGCGCAACCTAACATGTAGTGCTGGACAAGCGGTTTTTGTCCAAGCTCAGAAGTTTCTTGGCAGAGAGCATTTCCTGAAGAAGTTCGACAAGTCAGAGATGACAGAACAGCCAATCGGTGCTGCTAACCGGCTGGTTGCTAAGCAACATCCCAAATTCCCACTGGGATGAGTGCTCTGAACAGTAATATAAAAATGTCCTGGGGAAAGCAGAGGAAAATGTCAATGCACTAATCTTGTTTTGCTCTCGTATTAATTGCAGACCCAGCTAACAAGTTTAGGTTGTAAGAACATTTCTGTAATGTTTCCATTAAGTAACAACAACATTAAAAATGTTATATTAAAAGTTCTAGGAATGTTCAAAATATCCAGTTTTTTAGACATGGTTTTAACGTTATTACGTGGTTATAAGAACATTATTTACTTTTTAAAATGTTCCACTAACAACTTAAGAATAATATTTTGATATTTATGATATATAATGTTATAAAAGTTCTACTAATATTACTTCAAGAACATTTTTTTTTTAACTTTGAGAGAACTTTAGGTGCTTTTCTAACTTATGAACTAATGTTAGCCAAAGTTCTGAGAAGCTGTATTTGTCTGCATGCTTTACATGGGCATGATATGATGGGGAATGCGTTCTCGAGGTGGATTAAATAAACAGCCCTGGCCTTCTTTAGATCAGGGGAGGGGCTGCTGGAGGCTGTGATGCATGGCCCATGAAAGGAGAGAGCAGAGGCCTCACAATGCCAGAATGGGGTGATCGGGCTCCTTAGAGCTGGCTGTGGCTCTGTATGGCTGCAAAAGACCGTCACTGTGATGGCAACCGGAGGTTTACTGTGTTCCAAAGTGAAAGACAGCTGGGAGAATTTTTCACTAGGCTCAAACAGAAAGGGCTTTGTGACTGGAGGACACAAGACAGGCTGCTAGTAGTGCCTGTGAAATTGTCTGCACAGCAAAAGCCATTTTAGCTGGGGACACGTCTCATTCGATCAGCTGTTAATGGACTCTTAATTGCAAATTAAAAGACAATGGCTGCTGTCCATCGTTGTCAGGACACATATTATTAGTTAATTTTAGTTTTTTGAATCACCAATTTCAGTACATATGTGTGTTTCTGTGTGAAAGAAATTCTTATTCAAATAATTATGATAATGCAATTGCAGTGTTGCCATTTGTTTGCACATTTATATAATCAGTTAATTAAGTGATTTTAACATTTACCCAGCTAACAATGTTAGGCTGTAAGAATGTTTCCGTAACATTTCCATTAAGTAACAAAAACTTGAAAGAGTTTCATTAAAAATGTTATTTCAAAAGTTTTATCATTTAAAAAGGTTAATTTTTTTAGACGTTGTATTAACATTATTGCTTGGTTATAAGAACATTATTAAAACTTTTTTAAATACTGTAATGTTTTAGGATGTTCCATTAACTCTTTAAGAATAATACTGTTGAAATATGATATATACAGTTAAAAAAGATTCTACCAATGTTAATGCAATAATACTTTTGATAACTGTGAGAGAACTTTTAGTTAAAAGGTTTTATTCACTCACTTTCTTTGTTTTGTTTACTCTCTCTTTTTAGGCCTTATTCTGCTCTTCTATTCAGCATTATACATTTTCCTGGCAGCCATGTTTGCTGGCTGCATGTTCTGCCTCATGTGGTCAATTAGCCCATATGCTCCAACCTACAATGACAGAGTGATGCCACCAGGTGACAATAAGTGTGTGTGTGTGTGTTAATGTTAAAAAGACACATTCTAATAATAATTAATCTTCCCTAATCAACTGCTAGGAAAATTATTTTAAAATGTGCAAGTATTTAAACCCAATTCCATTCAATATTATCATCCTTGCATTCCATAACCGTAATCTTCTGTTTTGACTGGCAGGTATGACGATGTCCCCACATGTAGATTTAGGTCACGGGTTTGATATTGCTTTTAACGCCTCTGACCGTAGCTCATGGAGAAAGTACGCAAAGTCCCTGGAGGCCCATCTGAGACGTAAGTCCAGTGTGAGAGATAAACTAAGGATATTGAGTTTGGTCTGACGCTCTTTAATAGGGAAGATGTGTTTTCTGTACAGCAGGCACAGATTCTGATTGGTCCAGCACAGTTTTTACCAAGTCCTGCGCTCTATAGAAACACTGACAATGAGGGAAACCCTTTTATGTGCTCAATAACTGCTTGGCGCTGCCAAGGCCCCACTTTTGTGTTAGCCTGTAAGCTGTAGAGGCCAGGCTCGGCAACAGCTATTGTCTGGTTAATTTATGGTCTCTCTCTGTCTCTTTTTTCTTTCGCTTTCATTTCCCACCACGGTTGTGTCCAGCATATGACGACACACTTCAGGAGAGGCGGAACATTCTGTGTGAAGGAAATACGTATTTCATGCAGGACGACTTGGAGGAGAGTGCAGAGAGAAAGGCTTGTCATTTTAAAAGATCCTGGCTGGGAGAATGTTCTGGCTTGCAGGACAGAGATTTTGGCTACTCAAAGGGAAAACCGTGCATCCTGCTGAAAATGAATCGGGTGAGAGTATAACGTGAAACGTATTGCATAAAAATAATGGCGATATCACCAAAAAAAAAAAAACCTCAGAATGAACAAAGCACGGAAACAGTAGTGCCATCTTGTGGCTGATATGCGTAACCAATAAATGAACACATAACTGCCCTGAACACATACTGGCCTGACTTTTATGTCTCATTTGTTAGTAGATGTATTTGACAAATGTTTGATCTTTGTTTTTCTGGCAGATTCTCGGGTATCTGCCTGGTCAGGGCACTCCAGTAAATGTTACATGTGGAATAAAGGTAATAATTAACGATTAACATAATGAGTTATATTGTACTTGGTTATATAATAACTAACAACTGTATTTAAAATATAAAATATTGAATTATTGTCATTAATCAGCAACAGCTTTAAATAATTTTGCAATGTTTTTGCAGAAAGGGTTAACCGAAAGCCTCGGGGAGGTCATTTACTATCCAAACAATATCTTTAATATGCGGTATTACCCCTACTATGGGAAACTCAGACATGTGAGTGATGATATTTCAAATTCATATAACATATTCATTTCATAGTAATTGTAACAATTATGGTAACTCTCTCACTATTTTTTTAAACAGGTAAACTACTCTTCTCCACTGATGGCTGTGCGCTTCTCTGGAGTCCAGTATGACACCCCACTACACATTCAATGCAAACTCAATGGCAAGGGCATCATCAACGATTCACCAACCGATCGTTTCCTGGGGAGTGTGTCTTTCATTTTAGAAGTGGGTGCATAGGATTGCAGTAGACTAATAAGGAATTCAAAATTCTCAGAGTATGTTATAATAAATGTAATAGCACACTGGATGCTGTTTTTACCCATAACCCCTCTGATTCTGCATCGACGGCCACTGTTATTTACATCATACCTTTTCAAAGGACATTTCCAGTAAGTAAAAATTAAGATAAACAGCCACAGTACATTCCTAGATCACGCTCAGTAACATTCAATATCCAGCAACTAGAGATCGACATCTGGATTTCCTTATAGGAAAAATGAAAATATGAAAAGATGTCCAAATATGTAGATCACAATTAGACCTATTGAGTCATAATCACTCAAACATACATACAGTCTACAGTGAGACGTAGGCAAAACAATTCTCCAGATCTGTCTAGATTCTAGAATTAACATTTATTAAACCTTTTCAATCAGTTCTTTTGGTGAGTCAGATGTGTATATAACTCAATTAAAATTTTTTGTATGATTTTTCTTTTAAGTCACTGCATCTATTAAATTGCCCCCTTTTTTGTATCAACTGGACAAAAGAATATGACAGAACGTGTTATTTCTGACTTCTGCCATGAGCCAGCTGGCAACTATCATTTTGCTTACTCAATAACAATCAAATGTTGTTTAGAATTAATGATTGATTGTACATTTTGGACTAATTTTTTGTCTTTTTTTTCTTGTTTTGAATGTACAACTAAATTCTTATCTTCTTTAGCCAACCATGCAACCAATAACTCATAAAAACTAAACAGACCATTTCACAGAGTTCATCTTCTCTATAGAGTGAAAGTATCTGTTCAGTTACCTATAAGAAGGATTTCAACAGTATTATTTATTAATTGTATTTGAATATATTGAAATGGTACAAATAGTTACAAAGTGTATCAGTGAGATTGAAATTGGTAACTGCACATCTTTGTTATTCAGTAAATACAATGAAACATCCACTGAATGTTGTCAATGGCTGACCACGGTTTGTCTGCACACTCATGTTCTAGCAATAAACAATAAAGATGGATAAGAATTAACGGAATCAAACTTTCTGCTCAGTTTCCCAATATCTTAAAATAAAAAACATTTGTGATATGCATTTACACCATTAGAACAGAAATGTTACCAATACATAAAATCTTTAATGCAGTTACGCATGATAAGCAGACCTTACTTTTGATGATATGTAGGCCAAAGTGAGAAGCTTCTAGAATTGCAGAGGCAGCTGGTGACTTGTGTCATCAGTAACCTTTACAGCAACAATCCTGTTGTAAATTTATGACTATACATCATGTGAACCATGTAAACCACAACGGTTTACTGCACGGTCACCATACAGGTACAAAAAGTAAATATTCTTTCCTGAGGTAAACTACATTTGCCGTTCTAAAGCAACCTAAAGTGGATTTAAGGTGTTGAATATCTTTATCAGGATACATGTCCCCTGGTAATTGAACCCACAACGCACAACCAAGCATTGCGAGCACCATACTCTACCAGCTGAGCTACAGCAACACTAAGCTACTAAGTAACTACAAGCACTAAGCTAAAATTAAGAGATCAAAGAGGGGGGAAAGACAAAGAAGAAAGATGAAGACTATAGTACAAAAACAGAAAAGCCATTTTATTGAAATTTTCTCCACTTTAAACCAACATTCTTTATCAGACAGAGACAGGTCTAAGATAAACAAACAAAAATATGCAACTAAAGGCACACTAGTTAAGCAACAATGGTGTTCTTTGTGTTGGTGCGTTCCAATTAACATAAAAAAATAGGGAACAAAGCAGTGTTGGGGTGGGGAGTGCCGTATACACATTAACCCGGTCTGCCTGTTTTCGACACATTCATAGCTGGACTAAGTAGAACAGGAAATAGGCTGAAGATCAACTGCAAACTGTAGCTTTGGTCTTAGAAAATGTATAATTTAACACTGAATGCATTTGTTCAGAAATTACAAGCTAAAACACAAACCCATGGAAAGATTTGTGACAGGCCTATTAACAAACTTCCAACATTCCCTGAGAGGGGACCTAAAACTTCAAAGGGGAAGGGGGAACCATAAATTGAACTGCTGGTAAATGCCAATACAAAATAGTGTTGCTTTTTAAGTACAATGTGCTAAATGCAGGAAATGACTCATTGTGATTTCTAATTTTTGAAGAAAGTGCCAGAATGTCTTAATTTCAGCAAATGACCACAAGAATACATTTACAGAACTAAGCACTTACATTCAATACTTAAACTCGAACAAGATATTTCTAATTCTAAATTTGCCATTCATTCTTAATTTAACTTCATTCATATTTAATGTTACATCAACCAGAAATCTGAGCATCCTTACAGCAAGAAAAATAAACCATCTCCAATAAAAAGGGATTTTTTCATGCATTTAACATACCAATGCCAGTGGTTATCTGGAGAGCCTGTTTACAGTAAATAAGTAAATCATGCCTGTTGACATCACTTCCAGGGTGATTAAAAATGTTAAATTGTACACAGGAAATGGTTAGAGCTCAGATAGGCATATCAAATATGTTAGAAACTGGGGTGTCATTAGCAGAAAGCACTGGCAGGTGAGGAAGTCTAGCAGTATTCAGGGGATAAGAGGAAGCCAACAGGAGAAAGCAAATATATACGGCAAAGGACAAGCAAGGGTTAGAGGTAAGAGATGGTGGCAGCAGCTTGGGTGTTATACAGACTGGTAGCCAGTGCGACTCTTCCTCCGACCAATCAGATAAGAGATAAGCACAAGGATGATTAGAAAGCTGAGAGCCACACCCACAGCAATGGGCACGAGAAAACTCAAATCAGAATCCAGAAAGCACTCTTCCGCTGAAAGGGAGAGAGAAAGCGATGGTGAATGATCACAGAAATAACATAACATACTGTGATTCATTCAAAGCAGAGGTATTACTTGGCATAACACAAGGTCGTGTAGAAAGGAATAAAGATGTTACATCATGCAAGGCTTGGCAGAAAGCCTCACATGGTGTTGACACGAAAACCTTTGATTCTGGTCATAACAACAGAAGTCAGTTTACACAGTAAAATCAATGTAGAACTGTGCCAAGGTGGAGTTCTTTACAGGCCTATTTTATATGATTGATAAATAATGAATAATCAGTTTACTATTTAAATCACAACATTTACCTTTCAAAATAATTTTACTGTGCACAATCCAATTGACTGAACAGGTTAAATCAAGTGAGGACTCAAACACTACACGATTTGTCACAGTTAAACTAATCATTATAGTTAATTAAATTGCTCATAGCCAGCAGTGTGACCCCTCTTTCGTCCAATCAGATAGGCCAATAAGACAATAACAATGAGGACAGCCAGGGCAATTCCAACCGCTATAGGGACAATGAAGTTATCAGACTGATCCGCTTCACAATCCTCAGCTGAAAATAAAAGTTGGTGAGAAGACAGAATAAACAAACACATTTTTGAACGTTTCAATAAACACAGCAACACTGCTTTTGAAATATAGATTGGCCAAAAGTACAATAAATCATATTCTCTAAACATTTTCATTTGGTGCCTTGTTTAATATACTGAAAAGATGGCCCACACCAGTTTTAATGTATACACAGTTATCTTTTATAGCAATTTATTGCAGCTAAAAGCCCATTAAAACTTTGACAAAGCAATCACTTCCATTGCAAAAAGTCTCATTAAACACATCAAGTTTTAGGGCAGTCAGATAAGGAATCCCTTTTTACAAAGAAAAGGTTGCATAACATTGCTAAGGTTGTGCTTGTGAAGAAAAAAAAAATCTCTTTAGTGACAAATAATGTAATTGATTGAATGGCAAGGAAAGCATTTTTCTCAAGCAAGGCACAAAATTACCAGACATCAATCTTGAAGTTTTAATGTGTCCTGTTACAGAAAAAAATATTAAACGTTTACACCAAATTCTGTGCAGGTGCTGCATAGCCAGAAGTAGAATTGTGCAAGAACAGTGAATGCAGTGTAGGGGGAAATACCAACAAAAGATGACAATGATCAAGCAATTGCCAAAAAAAAGAAAATTAAGATATGAAGATAAAAGAAAGCAATGATACTGTGCAAAGGCTTATCAACTCAAAACTAAAGCAACACAATCCACAAAACAAAACCTACATATGCATTCAAAATGTATCCATCACCACCACTCTTAATTATGCAGTTTTCCAAGAGGTGCAAAACTCCTCCAGCAAACTTAATTCACAGTATGCGATAAGCAGCATGCATCTAGACTAGTTAATAGCCTAGACTAGTTATGTAGGAAAAATGGAAACTATTGAGTAGTTGACATGAAAACTAATGCATGCTTTGTGTCATCCCTTTTAAATAAAATGTTACTAAATATCCCACAAAACATTTGGTAACAGCATATAGCACTTCTTTATATTTTACAAAGTATAATGGAAAAAACAGCCATTGCACTTTATGACACGGTCTGATTTTTTGTTTAACGCTTGTAAATGTTTAAACAATGACAAGCATTTGTTTCCCTATTCTAGAAGGTCAGTTGTTTGAAAGGGCCATCAGTCTGTTTTGCCCAGTTCGTTCAGTGGTCTCACTGTAGCAATTTCTCCACACACAGCTGCTCTGAATCCAGAACTGCCATCATAATGCAAAACCACCTGATCCAGCTGAACGTGGATTTTTGCAGTCTCTGCAGTACCGAGTGACAAGCTGCTTTTCAAATTACTTTTAATATTTAACCCAAATGTTGAAACACTGTTAACAATGAACCATTTCAGACAAACCAAATATTTATGCTGTGAATGCAATAATAAAGACTGATGAGCAGCATGAACTGAACAAATTTAAAAAAATTAAACGCAAATGAACATAAACATTAAAGGAATGTCTATGAGAAGCAAGTGCAGGGTCTGATAAACATCATTTAAAGAGTGGGTAATTTGGGCATATTTATGAAATTCTTTTTTTGCATAACGTAATTTAGAAAAAGCAAAATACCAAGAATGATGGCAACAGTAGCACGTATTTGCACGGCTTCTAATTACAAAAGAGAAAGGGAAAAAACAAGCACTTGCACCAAACAAAACTGGCAAAGCAACACACACACACAAAACAAAAAGTGTTTCACACACGCGCACAAACCAATTTACAGTAGGGACACCTGGTCCTGGAAGGCCACTGTATCTTCTGGTTCTTAATGTGTTGCTGTTTTAAGGGATGGTGAATGAATTTGGACTCCTGTGGCCATGAGTCAGTAGCCAATTGAGATTACACAAATACCCACAATATTTACAATGGTCCAGGAACAGGCTTGGTGTCCCCTGAAACACTCAGGATTTGATTTTGTTGCATTACAGTGTCTGATATCCAACATAGGTCCTTCGTCGACCAATCACGTATGCAATCAAAACAATGACAATCAAAGCAGCCAGAGCGGCACCAACAATGATTGGGATTAAGAGGCTGGTGTCATCCATTGAACATTCATGGGCTGCAGACAGAGAGAACATGAGTGAACATACAATGAGGCCGTCATCTCATTAACAGCACTGCAGATATCCTCAAAAGCACATTCAGCCTTATGAAACTGGGCCATTTCATTTGAGTCGTCACATAGATACAATATTCACAGTTCATAGAAAAACATGATTTCCTTAAGGTTTATGACCAAACAGTGTCATTCACTATAAACTCATCTTATTTAACTTTCCTAGTTTCTTAGTTTAATTTGATTGTCCAAGTCCATAATATTCATATAGCATCTGATCTTAAACAAGCCGAGTCTCTTATAGCTGCTTTATATCTGTTATCGCAGTCTCTAATTGGTAAACAAATTAATGTTTAGTCAAATATGCCATATAATCAAATATGCCATATAATCAAATATGCCGTTCTTAAATTTAGCTATATTGTAAGGGTAGCGTCTGAATGGGACAGCAGCCCAATAAATTATAATGCATAACTGGACTTTGTCCTTTAGTGTTATAATCTTCTCTGACAGTGTTCAGTGATTGTAAAGTTAATGAGGTCATAGATAAGAATTAAACAAACTGAATCTGACACAGCTGGCTGATCTGCCTCTGAAAACTTTGAGCAGAAACATACATGTTTTTTTCCACATCAGCTCTCCTCTGTGCTGTCACAGGTGAAAGGTGATGTAAGATGACCTGAGCTTCTATTGGCTAAAACATATTACTAGCATTTAAAATGGCTCTTCACACCCATCTTACAGGTTTCTGTACCCACTGCTTATGAAAATACTTTCAATAAAATTTCAGTTTTTACTAATACAGCTTTGTAGGCATCATAAACACACACACACACAAAACGTACCTGTGCTAAATGTGTTCTTCTGGACTGCAAAAGGCTGCACTTGCAGCTCAAATGTGTTGAGGGTAAGCTTGTCTGAGATGTTGTAACTCTGCTCTTTTCTGCACATGTAGGAACTCCCAACAGACGCCTCCCACAGAGACAGATTAGTATTGGACACTTTAAAAAAGGTCCCTGTTTTGGGGTCACACCAATCAGAGAACATAACATGATTAAATAATTGAAAAGAGATGGTGCACCAAAAAATTGTTTTTCATATTTAAAACAGCTTACCATTTGCAATCTCAACAGAAAGCATAAAAGCATGTAGGCGGAATTTATTTGAAACCTGCATGAGACAAAACACAATAACAGTTAGATGGAGAAAGTCATCTTAGGGCAAAAAAAGGCATAGTCACTGACTTAAAATCCATCTCTTTTAATACTTACATTGGTGAAAACAAACTGAACTGTGATTTTGTCTGACTTCAGCACAAGGGAAGAGTCATTGCCACCACTTCCACATGCCCCACTTGCTGACGTTACATTAGGGTTCAGATTTATAGTCTGATGACTGGCATTCTGAACATTAAGAAAAGAAAGTTACACAACTACACAACTTTTAAACACCACACATGTTTGAAATAGACTTTACCCAAATGTCTCTTTTCACACATACCCCACTTGTTTGGAAGCTGAACTGGAGGCCCATCTTGGCTAACAGACAGACTGAGGAGTTGACATCAGACTTGATGCTGTAGTTTCCAACAGTTGGGTTGGGGACTGGGGTTGGAGTGGTTGGAGGAGGGGTCGGGGCTGTTGTAGCATTACTGTGTGCTGTAGTTGGCACTTCTGTGGTAGAATTAGTTGTATTATGATGTGTGGTAGTTGGAGGTTCTGTGGTAGAATTGGTTGTATTGTGATGTTGGGTAGTCGGTGCTTCGGTGGTAGAATTGGTTGTATTATGATGTGTGGTAGTTGGAGGTTCTGTGGTAGAATTGGTTGTATTGTGATGTTGGGTAGTCGGTGCTTCGGTGGTAGAATTGGTTGTATTGTGAGGTGGGGTAGCTGGAGCTTCTGTGCGAACTGCGGCAGTCTGAGCTGCTGTTATTACAATGGCCTGAGAAGTAGCTGGAGGGGCTGCAGAGGTGGATAGTGAACCTGTCTCAGCAATCTGTGTGACTGAAGGGGTTTTGCTCATACTGGGCTCTTGTGTTGCAGATGGTGAAGTCATTACATCATCAGCATACACAATACCTATGCAAGGAGGAAGCAGAACATTACTATCATAACGTTATCTATTTTCTTATGCTTCACACTAACACTTGGGGGTTTCCAATGAGACACCGAATACCGTCAAATTTGCCTTCCAACTTTCTGACACAGACTATATGAGAGTGCAGGAAATACTGATAAAAACAAAACTTCCATTATTTAAACCCAGTTTTGTTACTATAATACACTTGAAAACAGTAGATAAAAAAATTACAGTTTTGGAGCTTTAGATTTATTGTTAAATCAAAATTGAAAGGGAGCAAGTATACCACAGCATTTAAACCACCTAAAAGGAAATAAAAACAGCAATCCAAGCACATTCCAGAAGCCTTAACTTCCTGACAGACTGACTTGTTACAGCAAAGCAACACAGTGCGTGATTTAATCTGTTCAACTTCTCGAAGTCTTAGTTGACTTGGATTAAGGGAACAGGGACTGATTAAGGGACTGACTGTCCCTCATCACATGTGACATGTGGTTTGATGAGATCAACCCCATGCGTTCACCAAAGAGTGTCAAAAGATCTCGTGATTCATAAACCACATCACATGACACGACTGTAAATGTCGGTTTCATACAAATATACAGAATGAATGCTTTTTGATTTAAGCCAAGAGGTAAAATCTACAGCCCTGACTTATGTGGAAAAAATGCCTGTTTCCTGTAAGCAGTGCTTTCTTTAACCATGCAAAGACATAATGACAAAAGATCTGTGCTCTAACTCAATATGAACACAACACACATTTCATTTGTTCAGAAAGAACTGATATCAGGTTTATCGTAACACATTTAACAAACATCCCTTAGCAAACCAGCGAATGATTTAATGCCTTTATTGCAGCTATAAAGGCTAGGCAGACGGCTCACTAGGTTATAAAAGACAGCCAGTGTCTCAACTATCTGAATGTTTCCAGTTTTCTTAAATTATCAGACATGTTTAGCTGTTCGTTGGTTTAATCCAACCCACAGGTGGGTCTTCTAAGGCACTACCTAGCAGACATCAGAACAATTGTATTATATAACGCTCAAGTCAAACTAGTACTTACTAATAAACACTTGATTTAACTTATCATTCAACACTTTGGATTGTGACGAACAGTTTGTCTACAAAGAAAGAGAAATATTAATGCTATAAACTGTCTCTAAACGCGCTTCAACTTGCGCATGTGAGAATTAATGCTAATGCTAACAGGCTCTGGCTTTTCTGCGGGCCCGTGTAAATCTCACACAAATCAGACTCCGTCGTTTGCTTTTTAAACATGGACGCCCACCATAACTAAACACTTAATAACGTTGTCGTACGTACCACTGAACAAAACAAACAGCAGAATCACACGACCGCGAAGAGCCATGGTGAAGGACGAGCGGCTTCTCTGAGCAGACAGACGGTGAGACTGAGCCGGCTCAGCTGGACGTCAACTCAGCCTCAAATCTGTTCTCATATAAGTCATATGATCGTGGTTGCCAGATCTGCGTAAAAACGGCCCAATCTTAAACCAGCCCAAAACCCAATTAATTTGTCCCTCTCATACCTAAAACACACTTTTAAAGTCCCTGTTATGCATCACACGCAATTTGGTATTGGAAATCATCATATACATTATGATTAAATATTTCAGCACTGGTATTTCAGTCAAATTAAACGAATGCAATAATTAAACCTAACACCGCGGACTTGGCAACAGGGCACATGACAGTACAGGGCTCAACCTCTCCTGTACATTCGTGTTTAGTCTTTGATTGTTTAATAGCTGATCAAATATATTTTTATTTAAATCAGCTTCTTCTAGTAGAAGTCTATGTTGTTGTTTTTTAGGTTGACGGGTGTAATGTCTTAAAATCTAAGTTGTAATCACACATACAATATTACAAAAGCCACAGGAGATCAGATCATTTTGTTGATTTCAGGCACATAAATGTTTATTTCCACATCACAACTTTAACCAGCTTTATAGCGGACTAAGTTGTCAGAAATTTTAAGATGACTTTTAAGGTGTATTGTGTTGTTTTTATAAGGCATGACGCAATCTCATTTGATAAACAACGTGATGAAAACGTCTTTTTAATAGTCAAAAAAGCCAAATGTTATTGCATTTGATGTCATAAAGATATTGATGAATTTAAAATGCTATGTATTGGTGTATTGTATCAAGTTTTTTAATTAAAAGACGTGATGTATGATTCTCATTTTATTATCCCAAACTGATGAAAAAAGCCCAAAATATATGATATATAATAATGATAAAATGTTTTCAAAGACCGAAAAATAGGCTTTTCAACATTACTACGAAAAAAACAAATAACCAGAATCAACAGTGTTTTTATATTGCATGCAGCTTTCGTATACTTTTAGTTGAACACTTTTTTTTATAAATGCTTTTCGAGAGAGATTAAAAACAACAAATCAACATTTGTTTCGACGTGAAAAAAATGTGCGAAATAAACATTAGCTCTCATGTACTTTTATATAGTAACACGGGCACGATACATTGGCGCCCCCTGGCGGAGAATCTCAAATTGATGCAACAGCAGCTGCGCACACCAACGATCCCAAGTACTTCCGGCGGGTCAGCGTCGCGTCTTAGAAAAGTTACTGTCTGCCCGCACACTTTAACGCAAACTTTATACTTCAGCCTGTTTCTCGGACGGCAGGATGATGTGCGGCAAGATGCTTTAAGGCAAACAACCGTCTACAAAAGGAGTTTGGACTTTGTGTACCGTGCAGGAGTGTGATCGAGGGAGGAAGCAGTATTCAACCATCTTTCCTCGGCTAGCAATAACAAGAACAGAGAAGGGTCCAAGTGGGGCTGCACTTCTCAATTGATCCACTTTTCTCCTTATCCGTATTCGGAGCCGTGAGGTTGGACTTTCCCCGACCGAGACCTGGGAATATAAAGCGTCCACATCCGGGATCGTAGCATTAGTAGATTAGTTATTTGATTTAGTATTTCTTTTTTCATGTTTCCAACAGGTCTACCTTCCCCTAATCCCCCACCGCCAGTCCAAGAGCACAGACAGGCAGTTTCTTATGTGCACAACGACAGTAGCTTAACGTCTTCTAAGAAGAGAAAAATAAACAGTGCCGAGAAGGAAGACATTGATTCAATATCTTCGTCTCCGAAAGCCATTTGCAATTCATCCTCCACCACGTCCTGCTCTTCCAGCGTTTCACAGCAACACAACAAGAAGTTGAGATTTGAGGACCCGGTGGATTTGATCGGACTGGATGTAAAGATGGCCGAGGAGTCAACTAATCCTTCTGCATCTTATTCAAAAGCAAAAAACGTGTTTCTGCCCGGAGGTGTCGGGCACCATGCGAACGGACTGACCAAGTCTGCGGGCTCCGCCACCTTCTCCAGCAGTAAACCCGGTGCTGCGAAGAAACTTGTTATCAAGAACTTCAAAGGTAGGGAAAGTCACCAAGTAGTTCACTAGGTACTGTTTATTAATGTGACTGGTGTCATCATCTTCCTATCTGGTGATTTATTGGCTTTGAAAACAACATCTCAAAACCTAGCGAACCCCTACCTGGGCAGCAATATTGAGCTCATACCTGTGATGCCCAAAAATGTTGTTAAGGTTGGCAGCCTTGCTAAGTTTTGAGAGACAACCGATATACTTGTGCAGTACGAAGGTAAACAACTTCAGTCTTACATAATGAAATGACCTGGATTATTTGTTTAAGTTACTGCCACAGATCTGTCACTGCTCTCAGCAGACTATTTATGCGATATTAGTTTAGATTTGCTTTTATTTATGCATTCGCATAAGTTGCGTAAACAAACTCAAAAGGCGTGATGATTGTAGCACTGTATAGTGTTTGTGTTTCTTATGCTTTAAATGCAACTGTTTGTTCACACAAACTGTTGTTTGTAATCCCTTACCAGAAAAGCCAAAGTTACCAGAGAATTACACGAATGAGACCTGGCAGAAGCTAAAGGAGGCAGTGGAAGCCATACAAAACAGCACTTCAATAAAATACAATCTTGAGGAGCTTTATCAAGTAGGAAATGCATTACTTGTCACATAGAAAATGCTTTTGTCTGTTTAAATGGTTTATGTAACCACATAAAATAGTAATAATGTACTATTATTATGTTAACAATAGTGTTGTATACAACTGTACTATTATTATAATAATATACTATATATATACTGATATAAAGTTATATACTGTTCATGGATTCTTATATACTTATCTCCTTGTTGTTTCAGGCTGTTGAAAACCTGTGCTCACATAAAATATCTGCCAAGCTCTATAAACAGCTCAGACTGGTCTGTGAAAACCATATCAAGGCACAGATTGACCAGTTCAGAGAATATCCTTTTTTGCTGGAAATTTCTATTCAGTTTCTAGCTGTATTATGAGACGTTAAAATAATACAAACACCTGAACAGTTGTGAAAGAGAGTTAAAACAACTCACCTTGACTGTAACTAATTGATAATTAACTGTTAAATGTAACACAACCTTTATTTTTCAATATGGAGGTATTCCTTAACTCTTCTTCTACGGATGCCCTAGACAGTGTTCTCTTCCTCAAGAAAATAGACAAATGTTGGCAAGATCACTGCAGACAAATGGTTGGTGAAGTAGACCGCTCACTAGACATCTCAATAAATATTTGTGAACAAGTGGGAAGTTTTCATCTTTAACATGCATTATTGTCAGATATTATTTTTCTTGTCTCTGCTTTCATTGTGTCTTGTTATTTACCTGTTTGTGTTCTCTTTCTTCCTCTAGATCATGATAAGGAGTATATTTTTGTTTTTGGATCGTACGTATGTTTTACAGAACTCAATGTTGCCATCAATTTGGTACGTATCCACTTTTGAAAGATATTTAAATGCAGGCATATAGGCACTGATGCTTTGCTCCTTCGGGCACAGGAAATGAAAGCTTCCCTTTTGTTTTGTTTTCAGGGATATGGGTTTGGAGTTGTTTCGTTTCTATATCATCAGCGACCTGAAGGTGCAAAGTAAGACAATCGATGGGATTCTGCTCCTAATTGAGAGAGAGCGGAGTGGAGAGGCTGTAGACCGCAGTCTCTTGAGGAGTCTGTTGAGCATGCTGTCAGATCTGCAGGTTAGCTCTCCTGCTTTCTCAGTTTCTGTTAAAAAATGAGTTAAACTCTCATGATCACGTAAAACTGGTCAACTCTAACTTTTACATGCTATAAAACATGTAAGGAAACAGAAAAAATTTAAGCATAGTGCAAACACATGAATGAATCTTAGTAATGAATTTCACCCCCAAAAACTAGGATTTAGACAACTTTAAAAAAAAACAATTGTTAAATGAGAAATTTTGGGTTTTAATAAAAATCCAAAATTGGAACAACTGTTGTCAGTGAAGTGTTTGGTTAAAAAAACAAACAAAACACAAAAACTGAGAGAAGTTCAAGTTATTATGTTGGCATTATGCTTTGTTTGCTTTGAATGAAGAATATACTTTTAAACAACTTTGGTCTCATTTTGTGCTGTCAAAGTAGTTGGTTGTTTTTCCATTTACACAGTTATGTTTGATCAGAAGCAGGTATTGAATGGTTCTCTGGCCACACTATTACAGAAGCTGATCTCATAGTGTGACTTAAAAATAATCAGTTTACCAGTTTTGATCACATGACCTGAAGGTTTTGTTGTGGTGCTTTTATATAGTTCAGCCATTAAAATGGGCAGCCCTGATTTGCTAGAGTGCACATGGAATGGTTGTAATTGCCCTTTTGCTCCTGTTATGACAGATTTATCAGGATTCATTCGAGCACCGTTTTCTGGAAGAGACGAATCGGCTGTATGCTGCAGAGGGCCAGAGACTCATGCAGGAGAGAGAGGTGAGTTTTAATCAGAAAAACACAGTTTTATACTGTCATTGTTTTATTGTCCATGCTTTTAGAAGCAAATAAATAGAAGTTGGCTATATTTGATGCTTTACTGTAAGACAGACTTAATTATCTTGTGACATTATCTGTGTCTTAGCCTAACAGTTCTGAAATGTGTGCATTACCAATATTTTTCTTCTTTGCAGGTGCCAGAGTATCTCCATCATGTGAATAAGCGTTTAGAAGAGGAGGCTGATAGAGTCATTACATACTTGGACCAGAGCACACAGTATGTTAGCAATGAACAAGACTAATATTCAGACAATGGGGTCTATAAATTGGCCAAAGTATCGCACGTGTGAGTGATTCCTGTTTTCTTCATTTGTAGAAAACCCCTCATTGCCACAGTAGAAAAGCAACTGCTCGGAGAACACCTCACAGCAATACTTCAGAAAGGTATTCAATTCGTATCACCCTCATCAAACAGAAGTGACAGGAATTGTGTTTACTTTTGAAATGGTTTAACCCAGTATGCACCAGTGTAGAAACGTGGTTGTGATTGTTTTCTAATGAAACACTAGGTCTGAATAACCTGCTGGATGAGAACCGCATTCAGGATCTGTCTCTGCTGTATCAGCTCTTCAGTCGCGTGAGGGGCGGCGTGCAGGTTCTGCTGCAGCACTGGGTCGAGTACATTAAGGTAAACAAATGACTAATATTATCATGACACTTAAGGCCTGTTCATACCAAGAACTTCATCAATAACTATATTAGCTCCTCATCAGAGGATGATTGCGTTATGTTTCTTGTGAGCTTACGTACTGCAGTTTCACGGTTACAAAGATGGAAAGAAACCAAAAGAAAAAAAGCTTTTGGGTACATGAAATCCTTCAAAGTTAAAAGGAGGTGGGAGAAGCTGTCAGTGTGGTTTGCTGTTTAAATAAATGATCCCTTTAAATTTGAATGACAGCCCATAAAAAGCCAATGTTTTATCAGCTGTGAAAGAAATCCCAACAATATTGTTTCTCTGTTTTGTTGTAGTTGTTGTGTGGGCTCCACTGTTTTTAACCCTTTGTAATTAACGTTATTGTTCTTGCTGTGAACAGGCCTTTAGGCTTGCATCACTGTAAAACAGTTCTGGAGATGTCTTTTTTTTTGTGTCTCAGGCCTTTGGAAGCACAATTGTCATCAACCCGGAAAAAGACAAGACGATGGTTCAGGAGCTTCTGGATTTCAAGGATAAAGTGGATCACATCATTGATGTATGTTTTATGAAGAACGAGAAGTTTGTGAATGGCATGAAGGAGGCATTTGAGACCTTTATCAACAAAAGGCCAAACAAACCTGCAGAGCTCATTGGTCAGTTATCACCATTTGTTTTAAGAGAGCTTGCAGCTGATTGGATGATGGTGAATATTAATTATATGATTTGTCTTGTGTAGCAAAATATGTGGATTCAAAGCTCCGTGCAGGAAACAAGGAAGCGACCGATGAGGAACTTGAGAAAATGTTGGACAAGATAATGATCATATTCAGGTTCATTTATGGTAAGACTGTGTACCTACCTTCAAAGTTCTAGAGACATTAAAATTTTTCAAATATATTTGTCTAAACCTCACCGAGTTTATTTTTTCTTTTTAAGGCAAAGATGTTTTTGAGGCCTTCTACAAGAAAGATTTAGCAAAGAGGTTACTGGTGGGAAAGAGTGCCTCTGTAGATGCAGAAAAATCAATGTTGTCAAAACTGAAGCATGGTAAATACCATCTCTCCAATACAGCTGTTGTCATATTATCACAGATGCCTCACTGGACAGCAAATAGAAAACTTGAAAATTGCTTTTCTCTTTCAGAATGCGGAGCTGCATTTACCAGTAAGCTGGAGGGAATGTTCAAAGACATGGAGCTTTCTAAAGACATTATGGTCCAGTTCAAACAGGTAACTGTAGTGTTTTTTTTTTTTTTTGGTGGTTATTTACCAATAATTCACACATTTCTTCTCTCAAATTTACCTCAGCACATGCAATGCCAAAATATTCCCGGGAACATCGAGCTGACAGTAAACATTCTCACAATGGGATATTGGCCAACTTATGTCCCTATGGAAGTGCACCTCCCTCCAGAGGTGTGTACTCGGATAATAAGGAATAAGAGAACAGCTCCTTAAACACAGCAGTAATAATAATATTATCCTTTGCTTTTCAGATGGTGAAATTGCAGGAGATTTTCAAGACGTTTTACCTGGGCAAACACAGTGGACGAAAACTACAGTGGCAATCAACATTAGGACATTGTGTGCTCAAGGCAGAATTTAAAGAGGTAATTGCAAATTTCATCATTCAGTTCTTATTTTTAAAATAGCTATTGGTTATACTGACAGCCGATCATAATATATATTCAGTATAATTACATTAAATTAAAGCTGAATCCTTCTCTAAAAGCTATAAAAAGTGACTATTTTATAAGTGATTTTCATGTTTTTTCACAGGGCAAAAAAGAGCTCCAGGTGTCACTGTTTCAGACTTTAGTTCTGCTTATGTTTAATGAAGGGGAGGAGTTCTCTCTGGAGGACATTAAACTGGCTACAGGCATCGGTATGGACCATTGTGACAACGCGTAAAGTTTGTTAGCAAATGTGATGGCAATTGAAATGAACCTCAAGTAAACAATTAACTTGTATTTGCAGAGGACAGTGAGCTAAGACGGACTTTGCAGTCACTAGCTTGTGGAAAGGCCCGTGTTCTTACTAAAACCCCAAAGAGCAAAGACGTGGAAGATGGAGACAAGTTCTCATGTAACGATGATTTCAAACACAAACTCTTCAGGATTAAAATCAACCAGATCCAAATGAAAGAAACGGTACAGTCTGGCACACCCATCATCAGTCAGAACAGAAATGAGAGAGTTTAGAGAGTTATTGTCTGTAGTCTCATATTTTGTTGTACCTTACAGGTTGAGGAGCAAGCCAGCACTACAGAGAGAGTATTTCAAGACCGTCAGTACCAAATCGATGCTGCCATTGTTCGAATCATGAAGATGAGGAAAACTCTCAGCCATAATCTTCTGGTGTCTGAGGTGTACAACCAACTCAAATTCCCAGTCAAGGTGAGACCAGTCAATCGAATAAAGAACAATTAACACATTCATTTATGTACAAGAAAAGACTAAATGTGAGCCTTGCTGGCAGAATGAGTCACAATTAGCAAATGTTTGAAAATGTGTCTGAAGCACCAGTTGTCAAGAAGAGAGCAGAAACGATTTTTAAAAAAAGGTTTTGGGGGGTACACCTCATAGAAAACTTACAAATAAAGATGTTTTTTTAGAAGTGCTATTTGGAGCATTGATAAGATTGACAAGGGCCCTGTGAGTTCATTTTTGTGAACCTCAAATTACACCGGAATTGACATCTTTCACTTGTTTTGCCTATAGCTCGTAATTTGCCAGTGCAGATTTTGACTTATGTTGCCAGCACAGTTAAAAACGTTGTGTGTTATTACTGGGTTTGATTTGTGGGGTTGATTCTTGTAGAATATATGAGTATGAATATATGTGAATATATAAATTTCATGTGGAACTTGGTCCAGTACTAACAAAACTCTGCAGCATGTGTCACTGCCGTTCAAATCTGTTTTGTCTCCTTCTAGCCTGCTGATCTCAAGAAAAGGATAGAGTCACTTATTGACAGGGACTACATGGAGAGGGATAAGGAGAATCCCAATCAATACAACTATGTGGCTTAGAAAATAAGAGGGGTATGGGATGGAAGAAATGACAGGAGGAGGCTATTCTCAGTAACGTTGTTTACTTCCCGTAGAACATGGAACTTCGTTCTAAATTTTTGTTCACTTTACCATCTTCACCCAGTGACCAGTAACTGAATCTGATTTCTATTCTTGGATATGTCTGGCTGTTTTTCATCAGACCGGCACATCTCATTAAATAAAAGAAACAAAAATATAAAATTATTTTATTAAATTGATTCTAAGAGTAAAAATTGGACTATCCCAAGTTACAAAAGAAACGTTATTTATTTTCAGACTTGGTTCCTTGGCTATTATTTGTCTCTGGCATGATGTTGTTTTTTCCAGTGTATTTCATTCAGATGACACAATTTATTGACTTACTACCTGTTAAAAACAGAAACAGACTGATCAAATTAAACTCATTTGTTCAGTTGTTGTAATAGGTACCAATGTATGAACATTGAAAACGGTTTGTTTTTGGCAATGTTTTTGATAAATTTGTACAACTAAAAGAAGATTCAGCTGGTTGGTCACAAGCGATTTATGTTCTGTGAATGTGATATATTGATAAATAGAACAAGTGAGGCTGATTGGAAATTTTACAGTATGTGCCAGGATTAGATAAAGCAAGCACTTGTTTTGTTTGTAGGAATGTTAACGCTGCTAAACACTAACTGTACATCTTCCTTTGTTTTCCTTTCCTGCCTTATACTTTCTCGCATTTCCTCCTCTTGTTTTGTATATACATTTTACACTCAAAATTGATGTTTGACACTTAACCACATCAAAACCGAAATGGTTCTCCAGAAATTTTGAACAAGCACAGCAACACCGTTTCATCATTCTAGTGTTTCCAGGTTTATATATCTAAGTTCTCAATTAGGCCTATGTACTGAGAAACTCCTCTGTGTGGCGTCACTGGATCTGTGGATTTTTTGGCAATGGTGTTTTGAGAAATCATACTTAAGTAGAGAGTTGTCCAGTGTCTGGAAAAGTATGCTTGTTTTTATTGCCTCAGAATAAACAACAAAATATGTGTTTCCATGATTCTTCTCTGTTTAAAAATGATTATCTGACCTTAAATAACTGTATATGTAAAGTTGTATAGTTCATTGGCTATGGAGAGTGGTTACTGAGTAAATTTGCTTTTACAAAAAAATACATTGTAGTTCTCACGCAGTTTTAGCGTTGAAATGCGTCTCCTGATCACGTGACAAAAAGTGGTGCGTTTTTATATTCCAAGAATATGAGAGAGTAACCAGATGTTGATATCAGACATAAAATTGCGTTTTTACATCTTTTCAATGCTTACATGAAGACTAATATTATAGTATTATCAACCACGAAAGGAAAACTTGGTGTTTTTGAATTTGTACTGACGAATATGGATAATACTGTACTGATTTTATCCTTACTACATCATTAAAGTGTACCATATCTTTTTAAAAATATAGAGTAAGACAATGATTAGTAAAGACAACTTTCATTGAAGTCAGGTTTTTCGTACTTTCGGCACGTTTAACCCGTTGCCGTATAATGTTCACCGCGGTCGTGAATGTCGCAAACAGCAGTCACCTGCCATTGACCGGAAGCGTGTTGTCAATGAAACCGTCTTCAACTGAATGTTTTGTTTTTACTTATTTGGTTTTGCAAACTTTACCGTTACGTGATATAAGATAACACCGACAAGAGGAAAAGAGTGACTGATAACAACCGGCAAGGATGTTTAAAAAGTGAGCTTACGGCGTTGTCAACCATGTAAAAATTAGCTAACACAACCTAGCATTGTCACCGTTAACGGAATGGTTTAATAACCATTAAATGTGTTTATAAGTCAACTAAGTGTGTCAGCTAGTGTTTTTTCCATCTTAGTAGAGGTCACAGCTGTTGTGTCCATCATTCTTTATATGACAGGCTACATTTCTGTATGTCTTAAATTCTACCTGTGGTAATTTCAACAGCAGCTAATTTCTGGTAGCAGGTCTGTCATGGCTTACTTTGAGGGATTGTTGGTGCTGTATTTATATTTCTTTATTCACTTTGTAAGACACACTTGTTGGGTCCTTAGTAAGGATGTTCAGCTTGAGTTACACATTTTAGATGTTTTACACTCGGTGACCCAAAACATGATCAGATTTTCAATTGTAAAATGTCATCTACAGACATTAAAATGCGCTTGTTTTCCTTTTTTCCTGTTTGTTATAGATTTGATGAAAAGGAAAATGTTTCAAACTGCATACAACTGAAGACATCTGTAATTAAGGGCATAAAGAATCAGCTGTTAGATCAGTTTCCCAACATTGATGAATGGCTCAACCAAATCATGCCCAAAAAAGACCCTGTCAAAATTGTGAGATGGTAAGCTTTATACACTGCTATAATATGATAAAAGATTAATAAGCACGTTTTATAACAAGAATGTGGTGTCTGTTTTGCTTATGTTTACAGTCATGAGCATATTGAGATTCTTACGGTAAATGGAGAGCTGCTGTTCTTCAGACAGAGAGAGGGGCCATTTTATCCCACCCTCAGACTTCTACACAAATGTAACACACAAACTCTTCACAAAATGTTCTACACAATCTCTTTTGATTTTTATTGGTTGTTTATATATGACTGTATATATCATGCTAGTTACACTTACAGTCCATTTGTTTAAGATAATGCCTGGCAGTCATATGTCTGTTCTCCAGATCCCTTCATCCTTCCACACCAACAAGTAGATAAAGGAGCCATCAAATTTGTTCTGAGTGGAGCCAATATCATGTGTCCAGGCCTTACATCACCAGGAGCCAAACTCTACCCTGCTGAGACAGACACAGTAGTTGTATCTTTCCAAACGATGTCCCTCAAATTTTCAGATATATTCTAATTTTAAATAAATTAAGAGTTGAATAAAGAGTCTTGATAATCCAACAATTCAGACATGCATGTGTTGCATAACACAGATTGTCCTTAAGTATTTGTTTTCAGGCCATAATGGCAGAAGGGAAACAGCATGCACTCTGTGTAGGAGTCATGAAGATGTCAGCAGACGACATGTAAGTTTCTTTATGCATCTCATGCATTCTGAACACCATTTTTAATGCAAAACATACATGCAGATTTACTAAAACAATCATTTTTATACTGAACAGAGAGAAAGTAAACAAGGGAATTGGAATTGAGAATGTTCACTATCTGAATGATGGACTATGGCACATGAAGACGTATAAGTAATGACACGTGAAGATGTGGACCACTTGGACCCCTTGTCAACAGGCTGCCCGTCTACTGTTTACATGAATGGACATAACTGTGTACCATGCTAAATGGTTTGAAAGCAACCCCATTGTAATGCCCAAATAAAACCTGCATTTAAGTCATTTTAGCTTTGAATTGGTCTGTTGCTACAATGAGACTAATTGTGCCATAGTCAGAGAAAGTCTATTTAAACTACATTTGCATATTTATGTCTCATTTGGCCAAAGACAGAAAACTTTGAACATTCAGTTTGATAGGATAACTTATTCTCATAGTTCTACCTTTCATGCCTGACACAGGTGACACTTAAAGACAGGGTAGGCAACAGGGAGAACACAATTCTCCACATATAGCACCTCATCCGGGGCTCAAACCAGGAACCATCTTGCTGTGTGACTTCTGTGCTACCCATTGAGCTGCATCACCATTACTGCGTATTCTCATGTTTTATTAAACACTTTATAAAACAATATGGTCTTTTTCATTTGAGTCAAAGTCGTACTTATTCAGATCTTAAGCTGTTTCTGTTTGCAAAGGCATCAGGAAATTATTGTTACCTGCTATCAAAAGTATAAAAAGTATCCTTTTCCCAATACTCTAAAATAAAATAAATCAAACAACAGTAACTTTGAAAATGCATATTTTGCACTCTTTAATAGTTCAATAATTTTTTTTGTTGTAAATAAAGTTTAGCATTTTATGATCATGTACATACCCATGAGATAACAGACATATCAGTAGCATATGTAAAGCAGTTTTATTGAACATGGGGTGGGTTGCCTCACTGATCATGTCAGCCATTAATATAGGTCTCTTATTCAACAGGTCTCATTCATGAAACACTACAGGAACGATTGTTTCACCTTCCTTACATAAATTATGTAACATACATAAATATTACTCTATTTTGTTCCAAAGATTACTTGATGAGAATGTAAAGCCACTGGCAAAAGCTACCATGAGCAAACCAAAACTGATTAAAAAAAGCAAAGTCAAATCTTCATATAGTAAATGTGGTGGGGGAACATGAATTGAACAGCAAATACAAGAACTTTCTCAAACATGAAAACAGTAGTAAGATAATCCAGCCATGATTTCTCTGTATGACGAGATGTAAAATTACTTCATTAAGAAATTCATTAAAAGGACATAAGTTCAAAATCTCCTGTTTTTAATCCTTGCTGTCAAAGAGACAAAAAAATGTAAAGAATAATTTGATCCATAGCTGGATCAATGGGCTCCTGTCAAACGTTGGAAAACATACAATTAACATTATTGAAGTAGGTTATGTACAGTGTACCCTGAACATGTTCTTGAAAGTATTTAAATAATTTTTTTAAATTCTTTGTGTATACATGTCCAGAGAGTAAAACAACTGGAATGTTTTACTATTCATCACAGTACAAATCTGATCTTTGTGTCAACGATAAACCTAAGGACTAACTTTCATTCCAAGTACTCCTACAAGTACAACATTATCCATTATTGGCTCTCATGTTTAAATTAAATAACTTTATGCAATCCATTTTCCCTTTGATTTTAGTAAGAATGATTAGGATGTGATTTAGCCAGAACATGGATTTTACAGAAAACCCCACAACTTACATACCAGCACCAACCAATAAATAATATACCGCACATTTCAGCCCTGCAGCTTACGTAAAAAATACCCATTATGATCAACATTCTTTGAAGTCTGTGTGGCACAGTAACAGTTAGACAACACAAATCATAAAGTGAATCAGTCATTGTCTGAGTCTTTAGGAGGTAAAAATGTCAAAGAATCATGGAAGTCATGTCCATACGGCCGGAGTCTGTAAACACCATACATCATGACCTGCATCTGCTCTGGAGACACGTCACCAAAAGTGATCGGCATATCAGAACAACAGGACTCCACAACATCGGCTGGGTTTCGGCCCATGCTGTCAGAAATCAAAGTGCTAATGCTTTTCTTGTTAAAAAGCCCTTTTCCTTGTGCATCCTCTCCATTTTCAGCAAACACCCCACCGTACATTAGACATGTGGCGAGCTGCTTCTCTTCTGCCATCTTCCACAAGGCATGGCCTCGCACTGGGCATTTCTCCTCATCTTTGAATACCTCCACCAGCCTCCTCATTGCCTCATAACTCAACACAATGCCGCTTTCATATTCCACATACTCCAGCTCTCCAGATTTTTCAGTGTGGCCAATGTAAAAGGGCTGGCTTGCATCTTTATCTAAAACCAAATACTTGAGGTTCTCAATAATTGCAAAAGTGGTGGGCCGTGCCACAAAAAACCAGTGCAGGTCTCCAGCATTCTCATAGGCGTGTATAATGGCTTTGCGTAGTTTGGCCCACTCATCCTCCTCCTGTAGGTCCAGTGCTTCTAGAGCTTTGGTAGACTCTGAGCTGTAGAACACAGATTTATCACAGTGTTTGCTCCAGGTATCACTGGCTGTCGCCCAAGAAACCAGGAGCTTGGGGGTGACCATGATAAGACAGTACACTTGAACTCTCTGGGTGAGGTCAGACATGTGGGTGTCAGATAACCTCTGAAGTTCATCTTTGCTGGCAGGTTTCAGATGATGGTGGAGATGACCATCATCCTGGATTCCTGGACTAAAGGTCCCAAACAGAGACATAACCAGGTAAAATATGCCCCCGAGGATCATGCCTTTCATAAATGAGCTACCTTCTGACACCATGATGGAAATTACCCTGTAATACATCAAATTAATCAAGTGGTTTGAACAAACAACGAAAGCACTGCGTGCTATAACAATCGTCTTGGCAAATAAAATTGAGAAGTTGTTACATTTTTTAAAAACGTATATTACACATTATTTGAACACCATCAGCAGCACAAACTATATCCTATAACAGTTCTCTAAAAGTACATAATATTATAAGACCTAAATTTTTGTTTCCAGGGACAACACGAAAATAACTTTTACAAACTTCGCAACAAGCTGTTAACTAAGTTTACTGTACTTGCTTTTCAAGAAGAGAATAACACTGATAACCACACTTGTCAGATCACTGTAATATCATAATTTATTAAACAGTAGATCAAAAACACAGATTTAAATAAGTACTTACAATCATATACCTTTCAAAACGCACAATGTATCTCACGTTTAGACGTTACACCTGTGCAACCAGTTCCGTACACACAACCCTGTGTGTACTAGTACTAGTGTACTATCTGTTCTGGAGTCAGTTTTACCTGTCCTCTTTCAATTCATTTAGCTCGGATTACGGGAGAAAGACTGTTTGCAGTCCAGCACACTCGCAAACAGATATTTAAACGGATGTTTAAGAGTGAAAGGTAACATGGGAAATGTAGTTCCTGTGGCGTTGACACGTACAGGCGCAAACGAAGGTTAAAACTACAACTGTTCTTTTGCATAGGAGAATAAGATTCCCGGAAGTGAGTGTTCACTTTTATTGTTTTTAATTATTTGATTTATATATTAACAAAAGCGACTCTTCGCTGGTCATTTATTTTTCATTTTTAGTCATTAAATGTTATCAAATTTTGTCATATTCCTATTTTGTTTAGCAAAATAAAATTATTACTTCTCGAGGTAGTGAATTTGTGTAATTTGCACAAGACTGCCGCTTGCTGGTAAATGAATGATGGTGTGTTCGTTAATTTTGTCTTATTTATATTTCTTATCTTTTTATATATCGTTATATGTTGTACAAATCTTTCTGTAGCTCAACTGGTAGAGCATTGCGTTTGTAGCGCAAAGGTTGTGGGTTCGGTTTCCATAAAACACATAAAATGTATAACTTGAACGTACTGTAAGTTTTTATTTGGATAAAAGCGTCTGCCAAATGCATAAATGTAATATCTTTATATTATATTTTTACTAAAAGTCAGGGACTAATTTAGCATGAATGTGTAGATCAGATATTGGATAAGAATCATGTGTAGATCAGAATATGTGATTGTAGCATTTTACATATTTACAAGATACATAGATGCTGCTGGCCTCCCTTTCTTTTTCATGCAAGATCAGAATAGAAAAATTCTCATCACTGGTGCATAACGAATAATAATAATAAAAAACATACACAAAGCATCTCTTGTAGGTGCCCCTAAGCATAAGGTGGAAACAGACTACAATGTTAATCAACGGGGATCTCAACAGTCCTACCATTATATATAATCTACATTCTATATGTTTGATTAGACAATAGATGATAGCCTTCTCAATACCATTTACTACTGCTAGGACAATAACCAAATCACCTAAAATAGGCTGAGCAAATAAAAGTAAAATTATAATAATATGTTTATTGTTATTTTATTCTTTGGAGGTGCAGAGACAAGAGATATTTCGTTTCCTAGTAAATATGGTGCAAACATTCAGCATTTACAACATAAGAGACAACAAACATGGACTACATATACACACAGTTAACAAAGTAAAGATAAGCTGCATGTGCAACAGTGTTATGTATTGTATTACACTATACGTTTATAAGATGTTATGATATGTGGAAAATCCAGAGCAGGCCTACAAGACGTCATACAATATATTAAATGTGACCAAATATTAACCCATCACGTTCTCTTAGTTGAATCGAAAGTAACAAAATGTCATTTTATAAAGAAAGACCTATGATAAGTTTAGTATCAGTATATTATATTAGCAGGACACAACATTCCTTTGTTTCCTGTACAGTGAGACACTGGCCCTTTAAGAAGAGACATTTCAATCTAGGCGTGTTTCCTGCTCCAGAAGAGAGTCCAGTACTGCTTGCATCTTACGAGGGAGAAATTGAGGGAAAGCTTTTACTCGTAAACATTACACAAATGATTTTTATATAATCGGCGAAGCTTTCCTTAATTTTCATATAATACATGCACTTTTAAGGAGACCAAGGGACGGATAATCGTCTCGGGATAGACGCTTAATAACCAGCCTAACCGATGACATAGATGTCAGTCGTTCAAGGTCCAATCTCCAGATGTGCTTTTAACATTTACCGATTTGTTTATTTCACTTCATTGTTCTAGTTTTAAATCTGTGCATATTTTGAACCGAAGCACTTTAAATGGTTAAAGGACATGTTTTCAAAGCCAGCATGGGAAATCTTCGCTTCTGGATGAGAATGTTGCTGTTTAATATTTGACTCAGCCATGGATTTTGAGTCCAGGATATCGGATACGTAAAAAATGATTCGTAAAGACTCCAGATTTACGAGAAAACGGGAAGAAATCGACACATGAAGGAAGAATCACACGGCATTTGTATCATATTTGTTTTCAGTATTTCCTAAGCTCAGGTTAAACATTCAGTTCTGTGATTTTAATGTAGTTAACAAGCGACTTGATATCGGTCGTGCAACCGTGTATTGGCTACCATGTCGGCGGTGATGATAACACGGAAGGTTACGCGAAAATGGGAGAAATTACCTGGAAAAAACACGTTCTGCTGCGATGGACGAGTTATGATGGCTCGGCAGAAAGGAGTATTTTACCTGACCTTATTTCTCATCATTGGGACGTGCTCTCTCTTTTTCGCCTTTGAGTAAGTGATTTCAGTGTTTATTAGACCCAGTGTACACCGCAGGCGTGCGCTATTGAACCCGGGCGCTCCCATTACAATCACCGCGCTGTCAGTGTGGGCAGCTTCATCTGTTGTAATGGGAGCGTTTTGCTTTGCCTTGTTTTGTTTATGCCATTTAAAGCATTTTACATTACGATGAAGTGCACAAACAGTTGGGATTTGGGACTTTAGTGGCGCCTGACAGAAAATATAAAATTAAGATTTAAATTTAGTACTGGCATCCTGCTAAGCTTCTATTGTTTGGAAGTAATGTATGCGTTATTATATATTTTTATAAAGGGAATAAAGTGCTTTGAATGTTTTTAGGCAAGCTCTGCATGCTTAAAACAGCTACTTATCTATGAATCTGATATTAAAGATCTTTCAGATGACATTGAATTCGTCACCTGATAGGAAACGAAAAACGTTGTTGACATTTTTGCTTAAACAAATGTTTATAAAAATATTGAAAAAAATAACCTGACACAGTTTTGAAGTCAGGTGTTTTTGCTTGGTCATGTTGATAAACATGTTAAACGTGCTGCTTACAGCCCTATTGGATGTAAATGTGCTTGGGTGGATATGAGCTCCCTTGTGTGCACTGTGACGTGCATGATTTGTGTTTCCTGAGACTAATGTGCTGCCCTGCCCATATCTTCAATCCTTTGGGCCTGTTCATCGATGCACAGGATGCGGTTGCCTGCCCCGAGTCACCGATAGAACTTACAGTCTTGTATGGTGCTGGAATTGGCCCAGTAATGTACTGTAGTTTATTGCACACCATGTTCATAATACTGCTCCCCATAATTATTCCTCAGGGGGTCGACATATTAGCACAGAGACTGAACTGAGTGTAAACGCAA
This sequence comes from Chromobotia macracanthus, assembly GCA_036877525.1. NCBI lineage: Eukaryota > Metazoa > Chordata > Actinopteri > Cypriniformes > Botiidae > Chromobotia > Chromobotia macracanthus. The sequence goes on from JAZGTH010000017.1 coordinate 6,621,302, forward strand.
TTCCAAACTGACCAACCGGAGGAAATGAGATGTGCTCCTGCCACTTTCCTCTTTTTTAATTGTTTCTGTTTTTTCAGTCTGAAGCATTTACAGTAGCCAATTCCAAAACGTATTATATTTTCGGACTGAAACTTACATTGGGGAGTCATAAATATGTCCACATGACCACATACTAACAGACAGTAACATTTGTTGCGGGAATGTAGGTTGCTTTTTTGTCACATAGTAGCTTTTTAAGAGCGTTATCAGCTTGGATATAATTCTGGCCGTGAATATCACAAAATGACCAGAATTATTAAATGACAGAAGGCATGTGTATTTATTTATATTTAGGTAGTACATTTTGGGGTCAGGGAATCTTTAATTTCAGTTACTGTCTATTTTTATGTGCACTTTGTTTTTAGTTAATATAGAACCTGAGTGGCAGTGCTTGTGAAACACTTTCTGATTAGATATTCTTTCCACAGATTGCGAAACATGCAGCGCAGGAATAGATACCAAAATATTTTTTAATCTGCTGTCCTTGGCCATTGCTAATCCTTTTCCATGGCTGGCACTCTGCCTCTTATGTATTTATAGTGGATTTTTTTATATTATTAAAATGTTCTTGTCCCTGGGCCCTGTGGCTGGACAATTTTATCCCTTCACAAGCTGAGTTATCAAGTATAGGACTGATTAGTGCAGCTGGACTTTGTACTGTTCCTTCCAAAAATCTTTGTCTTCCCCTCTGTCTGTTTGGTAGGAAAATCTCTCCCTCGCTCTTTGTCCAGCACCCTCCCATTTCTCTCCTGTCTTTGTTTGTCTCTTTTTGACTTGGGTGCCTTTTTGACAAAGAGAATATGAGAGGATAATTCATGCGCCGCGTTGTCATTTTAGTCAGTGTTGGTCATATATTTGAGATAAAGCCTGTGGCATAGCATGTGTGTACATTATGTGTGTTTGTGCACGCACCCCTTCATTAGGATATCAGATTTACTGTGTGACAAAGGTAGTGAAAAGAATAATCTCTAAGCATGTGTCCAATTAAATGGTTCAATATCTTTAAATAAACATATAGAGGCATGAATCTGACTATGAGTAAGCTTCACAGGTTGATTTCTGTAAGTGTAAAAACCGAGTCTGTGGCACTATCAAAACATTGCTCTGTTTTTGCTGTCTACATTACACACTTAAACTTTGACACATGCAGACATTAATTTAATCTTCACACTGAAATGGTTTGATACGAATTCAAGTCTCCTAACCCAAAGCCACCTGTATTGTTACATAGTAACACTTTATGTGTTGACAGTCATCAGCTTCATGACATCTGTAGATTGTGTTCGCACACTCATTCTTTCACCTCAGTGCACAGCTCATGTTTCACCCTGTCTTTGTTCTTTTGAGTGCTGTATGGCTTTGCATAGGATTTAATTACTCAGCAACATTTTATGTTTATCATTGAATGCCCAGTAGTCAATAACGCATGTTGTTTTTTTTATTGTGCCACATCATTTATGAGCCCAAGTGTTCCGGTGTGCAGGCCGTAATAAAGGAGAGTTTATCCTTTTGGTTTTTTGTGTCCTTGCGTTATGTGAATGCAAAGATGGAGCTGAAGTAAATTTGTCTGCTTCATGAGGGATTAGGATTCTTGAGTTCTGCTGGTAATACATAATTAATTTGCTCCTAAATAGGCAAACTCTTTATGAAGAATTAACAGAGGATGTGCGTTAAAATTTCATCCATGGCAATTTTGCGGTGCATTATAACGTTTTTCTGAGTAACACAGTACTACAATATCCTTTTCATGTCTTGAATAGTCTACTCATACCTGTGGTGTCCTAAAGTCCCACAACACAGAGCTGCAAGTTTACAGTTTATTTGTTTGCTTGCAAATCTCTCCCCACATTGTTATTGATAACACTAGTACTGCATACTATTTTTATATATTATTTGCATTATATGCAAAAATAAAGTGTATAAGGTCATTATTTGCATGTTGAATGCTTTGTATATGCAAATCATGTATACACAGGTCAGATCAAATATGACTGCATTTCTTATGGGTAAAAAAACTGATAACAAAACCCTTTTATTGTTTTCCTACATAGGTCAAATTTGGTGGCACATTGATAACATCAAATCCCATTGGTTCTTCTTATTCAGTTGAGACATGCAAGAAGCAGTGAGATTTGATGTTATCAATGTGCCCCTATATTTGGTATAATTATGTAAAATTATGTATTTTATTAGTATTTATTTAGAGTTTATTATAATTTTTTATTTTAAAACCTATTATAAATCTATTTAATTACAACATAATCAGTTTTGTTTTCAAAACAGTGTTTGTTTGCATAGAAACGACAAAATTGTAGCTGTAAACAGTATAGTTACTGTACATTATCGTGGCGCATAAAATGTGTAGCTTTTCCTTCACCAAACACATGCCTTAAGTATATAATGTTGTCTACAGATGTGTTTCAATCCACCATTGACCCTAATTTCATTTTGACCATCGTGTGTCTATTTAATCTCTTCTCATTATCTGTTCTGGTGGAGTACAGGATGTTTACTCTAAGCATCAGTAATGATGATTGTCATGCCTCCCTGCCCCCATCCCTTGCTGTTCTCCACCTAGAGACCAGCCTGACCAATGAAACAGCTCCATTGATTTTATAAACACACCCAGCCACAAAACTCTGCAGATGTGCTTCATGTTCTCTTAAATGTGGAACACAGTCCTCTTCACCTGTGTTCTCTGCGGAACAGTGTCAGCAGATCAATCACAAAGGAAAAACTACGCAGGAAAACAGGAGGGTGGATATTTTTGGACAAAGTGATAAGTTTGGCTTCCTGTGCATGTGGTAGATTCAAACTGCTAAATATGAACTACAAGGCTTGCTTGTTTAATTCTCATACCACAGTTAATTGAAAAACATTCTCTAAGTGGCCAACTGAAATACAAATTCTTTGTTTTTTCTTTTTTTACATTAAACTACAAAAGTGTTGGCTATGCATATTAAGAAACGTCCGGGAAGCTCAGGGCTGTGATAGGAACTGATGATGGAGCAGGTCCAGGATGCTTAAAGTCATCAACAGACATCACACACACACACATGTGAGTTCTGGTCAGTTTAGCTCCGCCCTGCCTGGACACAGCTTTCACAATAATAAATGGATTTCCCTGCAGCATTCTGCTCGGGATCTGGTCGGTGGAAAGTTTTATCGACCGTCTCTGCTCTGGATTTGTTTTCTCCTCTTTTTTTCCAGTCCTAGAGCTTAAAACCGAACAGATGAAACTAATCCGACCCGTCCCACGAGTTCCAATGGCAATGCTTAGAGGGCTCGGACATGCTGACACATCAGTGTGATGTGTCCAATTACACAACAGTTGAACATTACTATGTAGTCTGACTGGAAATGATCTTTCTATTGCTAAATCTTCTTACTGCCTCACTTCACTGTTCTATACTGTGTGCTTGTAGCATCGCAGCAGTGAATAGGATATTGGAAGGGGTAACAGGCTCCGCCTACCTGTCAGACTCACAGGCTTGAATGAACTGGTTAAACCAGTGTTGTGGTATGCAATGTAGCTGGATTCCTTTGATACATTATAGTGTGTATGAAACCCTGTGGACATCTGTTGTATTAATAGTGGTGCATACTAAAGCAAACTAGACTACTATTGTTCCTTTAAGCAAACGAAAAATAATTAAACTTAAATGTGTAAATAATGTGGCTTGTTGAAAAAAATCTGATCTGACTTATTTCGGCTTGTTTAATGATGAAATGGACAAAAACACATTGAAAATTGAAAGGGCACCTCAAGCCCAAATATGTCGCAAAGTATATATGTAGCTAATTAAATGTACCAAATTTGCCCCTGAGGCTGTATGTACTGACCTTTGATGACTGTACCATTACAGTGATGTATTAGCCATACATTACCCTGGGATAGTTGGTTTACATTCAGCAGAGAGTGGAGGAGGAGAGTCAATGTGACCCTATTAATAGACCAATTCGGTGGCCTGTGGAGCAGGCCAATCTGCTGCAGGCTGAGCGTACCGAGGCAGTTTTAGTGGACCCAAGTCATCTGCAATTTATGGGAGCAACCAAATTCATCTCTATATGGCTGCCTGTCTGCAGAATGGAGAAAGCCCAGTCATTCATTGTAAACAACGTCTCTGACTGCCTCATTGTTGGGTATGAAAGGAATGTCTATAGAGCAGGGCTGAGTCTGACAAGTACTAGAAAACCTTCTTCATCAATGACCTTCACTTTCATTATTAGGGTCAGAGATGAATAAATGGCACCTGCTGTTTAAATGCTGTTTGGTTTTATGTTGGATTTAGCAAAATTGTAGCCTAAAAGTGAGAAATGTTGGCATACAGTTATGATCATTAAGTCAAAAGGGGCATCTTTTAAATATACATTCTTGATACATCTATAGTTTGTTTTAGTAAAATTAATGCGCAATACATTTTGGAAGAAAACCATTGAAAGCTATTAAGAAAATGGCATATAAACTTTATTTACTTGAGCAGCAACACAAAGGGAGATAATAGGCAGAATGTTGGTGACTGACAGCCTCTGTCCAGCAAAAAAGGGCTGCAGCGCTGGTTGGCAATCCCAGCTAACAATTTTAGGTTGAAAGAATGTTTCCTTAACGTTTCCATTAAGTAACAAAAAGTTAAAAATGTTATTTTAAAAATTCAATTCAACGTTCACTTGTATAGACGTTTTATTAACATTATTTCTTAGTTATTAGAACATTATTTGATTAACATTATTTGCAATGCTGTGAGTGGCAAAAAATGTTCACACCTTTAATTAGTTATATATTTCCTCTTCATTTTATCGGCTTATGTATTCTGTGTGCTGTTACTTCCATGTTCTCCTTGTCCTCCTTTGTAACCCTTGTTGTTTATTGTTTGTCCCTTACAGGTGCCCATACCTGGCAGTGCACCTGTCTCCTGTCATCCCCATATTTGCAGTGTTGCTTTTTGTCTTCGTGATGGCCATGTTGCTGAGGACCAGCTTCAGCGACCCGGGGGTCCTGCCGCGGGCTCTGCCGGAGGAGGCTAACTTCATTGAGATGGAGATCGGTGAGTGTTTAGCTGACTGAGTTTGTGGGAGGTGATTTGAGGTTTAATGAGGTTGTACCACCTGCAGGTGCTCTCACCCAGTGAGAGAACTTGAATAGCGCAGCAAGCACACGGTATAAGTGGGACGTTGTTAGTGCGGCTCTGCTGATTTATTTATCGCTTTGTTATGTTTTGCGAATAAAGAAGCTAGGTGCATTCATCCGTGAGTCCTGAGCTCATCTGGGATGTTTTGTGTTGTTCCTGACTTCCTCTCGAAGTTGATGGGTTGGGCATCAGGTCTGCCTTATCATCTGGTGAAATGTGCATTTTGAATTTGAGTTAGACTGTGCAGGGCTGTAGATGTAAGCGCTCTAATAGTCGTGAAACACTTGTATGTTATTTTAATATTTTAAAATGGAATATATTAATAAATTTAGAAGACCAATTGGATCCTGCAGTTCGTAACTTTTGCCTCTCTATCCCCATCTCTGTTTGAAACTTAAAAGTACTTTACATATTTTTCTTCACGTATGTTGAAATAAAATGAAGCCATTCTGACATTTACTGCAAAATCATCTCTTATGTACTTGCTCAAAAACGTATTTTTGTTAATTTTTAACCAAAAAAGTTATGAATTGCAGCTTTGCATCGGTACTCAAGCATTAAGTCATTTATTTTTAATTTTGTAAAATGAATAATTAAAGTTTGAAATAATACATGAAATTAATAAATAAAAATGGGACACACCCACACAAAGTACACACTTACCCTGCAGTAAAAATCGTGACCCGGAAAAGCAAATGACAAACTGAATTTAGTGGAAATTAATATACATATATAGTTTTTTGCTAACTTGTCCTACCTTGAATGTCAGAAAGGTTGGCATCATAGCATCAGACTAATTAGATGCAATTAGATTAGAATAGCTGTTCTCATCTTGCTAATTTTGCTTCTGGTGATTCATTTGTGTGGTCCTTTGGGAATATTCCCTTCTGCAGTTCAGTCATCAGTCAACACTCTTTCAAACCTGAGCTACAGTAAAGATGAACTAAGCTCTCTTCAGATCTCCACCCCCATATTCATCACTTTCTGTTTGACTTCTCTGGATACATTCATCCTATACTGGATAATTATAATTGTGATAAAGGAAAAGCTGTAATGTAATGAATTAGTAATGAATTCTATATTATGTGTACATACTACATACTAATGTTAGTCAATACACCCCACATCCTCAGACACTGGTTGTAAGATTTGAAGAACTGGCTTTAATAGTCACAACAGACTGTAAGAACAAAAAGCAAGCCAGACAAAAATGTTGTTACAGAAAATACATATTTAATAGCCCTTAAACTCCAAAGATTTTTCTTATCCATTTTTAAAAAGGTAAGAACATTAGTGAAATACACTTTTACTTTTAGCATTAACAGTTATTTAATGCCTAGAGGCAGCTTTTTGCAACAAAAAATAAAGTATCAAAAACAAACTGAAGGAAAGGAAACCATTTAAAATTGTAAAACTAAGACCCTAAAACTAACTTGCTTTTAGTGTTAACTTGCAAATGTCTGCGGTAACTGTTACAAACATTTAAAATGTAAATATTAACTTGCTATTTTTAAGTACTAAAACTCAGCTATTTTGGATTATAATAAGGTTTGTATTGAATTGAATTCACATACCTGATGCGGTCACTGTGAGTACATTGTGTATTAAGTTATCAGGGCTGTTACATTTATTAAGCATTAAAAATAGCCCTGCTCTCTCCCACATCAGCACCACTGTTAATGCTCAGACATGCCCAGAGGCGAAACAGCGTTTGTTATTACTGATGTGCAGAAACCAGGACATTATTTCTGTCAATCCTCTTGATAAGTCAGAGTGTTCTATGATGTCAGTAAATACCCACAAACCCCTGTTTGCTCTGACTTGACATACAGATCTGTCTAAAAATCAAAAGGAACAGATTTCTTTGTTCCAATTTTTGTACTATTTCAACATCCTAGCTTTAATATGTTGTTTTTAGGTGGTTTTTAGGTGAAGTGGCTAGAGATTGAACAGATATAAGTACTGTTATGTTGCTTTAGCCAAGCCTGGCTTGTGGATTAAGCAGCAGCTGTGTAGTTTTGCCTCTGTGCTAATGTTACCAGCTCTCTGGAGTACAAAAAGTGCAGAGCAGACAAACGTAAGAAAATTGCCTTTTTCCAGAGCTTGACAAAGTAGAACCTTGTCTTTTAAATGAAGTACTTCGCCTTCATTAATGTCACGATCATGAAAGATGATAGCAAGTTATTTTGAACAAACAAAAAAAAGAAGACATAAATAGATTTTATTTTAATCAAATTAAAGCAGACAAAATATGAGAAAGAATTAATGCTATTATTATATCCACTGGAACATAATCTTTAGGAGATCAGATTTGTTGTTTTTATTTATCTATCTTTTTGATATCCTCGGTTTTCTGATTTAATCATTGTCCAAGTTTGTTAATGTTTTCCTTGAGAATTTAAATGTCACTTAAAGTGTAACAATAAGCGTACAAACACAGCATGACCTTAGATGGTGAAAATTTGATGGTAAATTAAAATAGAACCACTGTAATTACAAAAGGGATCATAAATACCTATTCTGTACATGAAGTCGTGGACTCATTTGGCAAAGCTACACACACTCTAAAAGTTGATTTATGTTTTCAAAGCTGTGTGTCATTGAGACATCGGCCACTGCTTTGAATGGCCTTGGGTTAATGCTCCATCAGTGTCTGTACTGTGTGTCATGCATATGAATCTTAATCAAAGACACTGAGAGGATGCTGGTTTCCACGTTGACTGTTTCTATGCAACTTTCTTGCAGAAGCGGCCAATGGGAATGTCCCGGCGGGGCAGCGGCCTCCCCCTCGCATTAAGAACGTGCAAATCAACAATCAGATCGTCAAGCTAAAGTATTGCTACACCTGCAAGATCTTCAGACCCCCTCGCGCTTCCCACTGCAGCATTTGCGACAACTGTGTGGGTGAGTTTTCCATAGCAACCATCACAATTACTATCATTCACACTTATGGTTAGAGACTTTAACAAACTTCTAACCCTATGTGTTTAAATTTAGCGTGTAACTTCCTGCTGCCTGTTAAAGTGAGGTATGCGTATACTTTAACTGTAACTGAAGCAATTGTTATTTTTGGGTGTATCATCCTGGCTGTCAATCAAAAAAGTTAGCAACACACTGGAAGTCATTCAGAACCTGGCAGCCAACCACAACAACTTAACATCTCTAGGTGTTTGGTTTAGTTGTTTAGGTGGCGACTTGCACATTTACTTTCTGTCCGTGTTAAAAAAACACAGATAACAATCTGTTGTTTTGTAGAGCTAAGACTTGTTTTTTAGTTTATTGGAGGGTTGTGGGTATTTTCAGTAGATTTATTGTTTCTAGCTGTAAAAATAATGTACAGATATTATTTTTATTATAAAAATAATCCTCCACACAGGAATTCGGAGCAAATTTGACAGTATAATAGTGAATTGATGAGAGATGAGTCAGGCAACACACACACACACACACACACACACACACACGTTTACTTATCTGTGTAAATAGGGACATTCCATAGATTTCTTTTGTTTTATAAACAGCTAGTTATCAACAATATAACCTAAACCACCCTAACAGACAACTTTCTGCATTTACAATTTATAAGAAACTTACAAATCAGAATGTCCCCAAAAGGAGGATTTGCTTAGATTTGTCAGGCTTTGCTGACTTTTGGATACAAATTTGTCCCCAGTATATGGTTAAGTATACCCCCCACACCACACACACATATCCCCACACACACATAGTAAGTCAGTGAGATGCAAATGCTGATATTAGAACATTCAATGAGGGCCCAGATTTGGTCTCCTTGCACTGTCATCTTAAACAGAGGTCCGTTTGTGTGGGTGTCCTGCACCTGTACACACACACACACACACACACACACATACAATCTGGTTTAGTATATCATCTCTCTCCAAGCAGCTAAAATTATCTGGTAGACTCTGCCAACAGATTTACACTTAGCATTAGAAAGATCATTTCTAAACCTGGCATTATAAGAGTGTTTTTCACTTTCTAATAAGTCTTAATTTATAAGTTTTCTTGTTTTTAGACTCTGTAAACATTCTAATGTTTTCCTTTCAGACCGTTTTGACCATCACTGCCCCTGGGTTGGAAACTGTGTGGGAAAGAGGAATTACAGATATTTCTACCTGTTCACACTCTCGCTGTCTCTGCTTACCATCTATATCTTTGCCTTTGACATCGTCCATGTGGTTCTGCGTGAGTATTACAGCACAAAACAGTGTGTGTGTGTGTTTATATATGCACATGTGGGTATCTTCACTGTTGACGTACAGAATCTGATTATGTGAAAGAGGAAATTACAGTTGCAGGTTATCAATAACCATTTAAAATGCACAGATGGTCAACCAGTGTAATGATCATGGCTTCTGGAAAAACAAGTGGCTATAAGTGACATTTAGCATGCAGACAAACACTACAGTTTACAGTCTAATAGGGCATCCGGATATTGGAAGAGCCACAATGCTCTTGTAAATGGTGGCTGTTTTCTCTTTCCTTTTAACAGCTTCATCCGTTTATCTTCCTTTTCTAAGAGACATAGAGATATAGAACAAGACACACACAGAGAGACAGAGAGACAGAGAGACAGAGAGACAGAGACAAGAAAAAAAAAAGAAAAAAAAAAAAAAAAAAAAAAGAACAAAAAAAAAAAAAAAAAAAAAACAAAAAAGAAAAGACAGACAGAGAGACAGAGAGAGACAGAGAGAGACAGAGAGAGAGAGACTTTGCAGAGAAAGCCTGAACAAATTGCTTTAAGTGACCTCAATTTGGAGACATTTTTTGACTGTCCTCATTAAAGCTAAAAAGTTTATTATTGTATCATACTTGTATCATTTTAAACCTGTGTTCTTTAACAATTTGCTTCTCTAATCCTGATCTGATCCAGAATTTTCATATTTTGTGTGAACTGTTAATTTGGAAGCATGACTTATTTTTTTTACAACACTGTGGTTGATAAGGTGCATGTAAACAGTGCAAACTTCATTAGCTCTAGCAGAGTGTGGGTGGATGTGAGAAATCTGAACACTTCATGTAATGATGGGAGAAAGAGAGATTAATGTCTGATACAGCATGTTGCCGCATGCTTGCATGCTGGATCATTGACCAGAATCTTGTGTTTTACAGGTTCTGTGGACTCAGGATTTGTGAATACTCTGAAAGAAACTCCTGGAACATATCCTTGTGTCTGAGCTCCAAAGTCTAGTATTTACAAAATAAAAAAAACAAAACAAGCTCTTCATAAACCTCCCCAGCTAACAGGGAATGTTCTCAGAATGTTGGCAAACGTTATCTAAACATTCTCCTAAAGTTATCAAAAGCATTCTTGCTGTAACATTAGTAGAAATTTCTTTAACGTTATATATTGTATATATCAAAAATGGTATTCTTCAGTTGTTAGTTTAATCCTTTACAGAATGAAAAAGTTTGAATAATGTTCTTATAACCAAGCAATATCTATACAATATCTAAAATCAGTACAATGTCTCCAAAACTGGATGTTTTAAACATTCCTAGAACTTAAAGAATAACATTTTAAACATTTTGTTACTTAATAGAAACATTGGGGAAATGTTCTTCATGCTGTGAAGGATTGTATGAAGATCTAGAGCAATAAACGGAAATGTTTCTGTACATTCCACAGAACGTTTTGCATTTAAACAGACACACGGCAGTTGTTTAGACACGTGTTTACCTTCTAAAACCATCAAACCTTTTGTGTCGCAGAACAAAGTGTAAACTCAGTATCAAAGTTCAGTACTTGTTCTGCTGTCAACAGTGATTGATAGTTCGATAATAAACTTAAACTAGTGAGATCAGCAGTTTTGAACTGAAGGGAATTTTCTGTTGAAACACATTTGTTTAGTGTCTTGTTTGTTGCCTTGACTCTGTTCCACTGTGTTGGAGGTCCTCGTGTGTTTCTTCACCCTCTGGTCTGTGGTGGGACTGACTGGTTTCCACACCTACTTGATCTCCCTCAATCAGACCACCAATGAGGATGTAAGTTTGTTTTTACCTGTCTGTTCCAAAGTCTACTGTTGGTTTTTGACTCCTGCTGTTGTCACATGGCTGGAAAGATAAACGCATGCCCTAGAGCATTTTCTGCACTCGAGATCCAGCAGTCACCTTGACAACAGTGCTGTCTTGGTGATAAGAAAACACATAGGACCTTCTTTACATGAGTTTAATGTACAATAAATACAGCATTTATGGGTTTAATATGTAGCACATATGCTCATATATATGTGTACACACACGTAGGCATATATGGTGCTTAGGTTTTCTGCAGCAGCCAGAGTTATTTATTATTTAGTTTTTAGATTAGAGTGCAGAGTTTGTAGCTCTGGGGCACTTTCACACTTACCCTTAATGATTCATTTAGAATGTTTTCCTTCCACACTTGGCCTTTGGCTTTTTGTGCCCCGGTAATGAGAAGAGAGTGATAGAGATAGAGAGAGAAGAGAGAGAGAGAGAGAGAGAGAGAGAGAAAGCAAGAAGGTGCGGGAGAAGAATGCAGAAGTAATTTGCTGTGACACAATGGTTGTCTGTCAGTAATGAGTGTAAATGTGATCTTGCTAATAATAGACAAAAGAATACCTGCGGACCCATAGCTGTCAATCAGACTCCGCCAGAAGTGAACTTTGCAAACATTTTTTTTTTGGAAACCCATGCATAAATTGTCTCTAATACCTAATGAGATTATGATCTCAGATATGGTCTGAGAAGTATCACTTGTTTCCATGACAACCCAAAGCACCGTAAACGGCAAAGATCTGATCAGAAAGTGGATGCCTGTATGCCTTTAGTGTGAGTTTGGGCGGGGCTACTTGTTTGTCCGGACATTGGAAGACAGGGGCAGTTTTTAGGAAACCTGTTCGGAAATTGTTATTATATTTAGAATACTGTTTGCTGTGGCTAATGGCACAGAAATCAGTTATGACTTCATTAAAGATCATTAAGATGAGAATTTTTTCCTCTTATTGGCAGGACTTCGATCCATGCATTTCTGAGTAGATGAAACAGAAATGGCAGAGAAAGCTTGTCTTACCTTTTAAAACAAGGAACCTTGAAGTGCTTAAGAAGATCAATTGAAACCCCAGGGAAAGTAGCCAGAACTGAAAGTGCACATATAAATAAAGGATCACAAAGAAGAGATTCTTTTTTATTAAGCTTTCATTTTATGCAATGTAAAATAAAACATCAGAGCACAGTGAAGATCTAATAGAATGTTTGGATTCTGTTTCTGTCAGTGGCACTTCTGACATTTTGTTTTAATTGTCCTCTTGTTGCACAGATCAAAGGCTCGTGGTCAGGAAAGAACCGTGTCCAGAACCCCTACAGTCACAAGAACATCATCAAGAACTGTTGCGAGGTTCTGTGTGGACCTACTTACCCCAGGTAGGAGCATTTTCCTTATGTGAGATGGCTCAAGAAAATGCTTAAGCCAGACTTAAAAATATATGATTATTGCAAAACATAAGATATCAAACCCAGTGGCATTTTTTTGGCTTATATTAAAACAATTTTGGACACTTTCTGGTTGTTAAATGAAGTAAAATGTGTCAGTTAATGTGTTAATGTTAATGTGTTAATGTGAATAATTACACCTGTGGTAAAATGACCTTGGGACCGATTGTAATAAAGTAATTGCAAAAATGACTTGGGAAAAGTGAATTAGAAGACTTAATGAATTATTGCAGATGTCAGAAAAACAAACACATAGTGATATATGTCTCTCTGTTTACAGTGTGTTGGACAGAAGAGGGGTAATGCTGGAAGACTCGTCAAAACCTGCCCCCTCTGATGCATCTGCTGCTTCTACCACTAAAATCAGCCCCGCACCGCAAACCACAGTAAGACAGCAATTATTAAGAGTGCGTGAGCAAATGAGTGAGTGTACTTTTGGCACAGATGTTGCTAGCTGCCATAGTGTGGACTGAGTAGTGAGTCTGCAAAAAACCATAAATCAATTACCCTGAGAGCTGGGGGATGGAGAGAAGCGTGTGCAGTAAATGAATGCATTAAGCTGCTTCAGTCTGGTGTGGCTTTTACAGGGCAAATGGTCATGCAGAACAGTGATGCGTGTCTGCTGTAGTTTGTACAGTATTATATCTATAAAGACCTTGATGTTTAGTGTTTTCAAACAGTGAAAAAGAGGTTAATGGAGTGGAAATCTTTTCTCTCCATTTTAAATACATTTAGGCCTCACAGGGTTAAAGGCAAAACAATGAATGAAGGAATTTTTTTTTTTTTTTGTTTGCCATCATTTTTTTTTTGTGGTCGTGATTACTGTGAGGAGGATTTCCACGGTCACAGAAAACTTGGAAAATGCACAATGAGCTAACATTAACAAACAATAAACAATTCTATCTGTATTAACTAACATCAACAAAGATTAATAATTGTTAGTTGATGTTATCTATTACATTATCTAATGTTATCAAATGAAACTCATTGTGAAATGTTACTGAAATTTTTCTAAACTTCCACTAGTCCTTAGATGACCTGCTGTCTGTGTAAAGGTCTAATATAAATAATATCTTTATATCTCTTGCAGAAACACACAGCTCCTCTGATTCCCAATGAGCATACACCTGATGAAGCCAAACCCAGCATTGCAGCAGCCACCCAGAAAACCATCTCGTCTAAACAGGAGAAATCTCCCACCTCCAGTGACTCGCACCCATCGTCCCCCAATGCCATTGCCCCTGTGGTCATCAGAGAGTCTGCCCACTAGCTTCAGCAGTGTTCTCCAGACTTCTCTCAAACCTCTGAATTGTGCTTACATTGAGGAGTACACAGAACAACAGTTTTATGTACTAGAGGATTCTTTGACTCTGATGTTCAGAGCAGGGTCCCATGTTCTTTGCAAAAATGGGCCCTTCTGCCTGGATCCTTAAACACTCAAAAACTGGAGGTCTTGATTTTCCTCTGTACATTACAGCATGATGAAACTCAAAATGAGAAAAATATGTAGAGCCACAGACTGAAAAGGGGACACCTAGGTGGCGTAATGAGAAAATTATCTCGCTCAGTGAGCTTGTGAAATGCAAGGTATTTTTTTCAGTGTCATTACCTGTTTCTGGACAGCCTGATTGTTTTATTTCTTCTACCCATTTGTGTACCATGTTAAACACACATTTCTAGCCTCTGTAGTAGTTGGTACAAAAGGCCCTATTGATTAGATTTTTGTGTTGTTTTCAGAGTGGAAAGGAAAGTGCTTTAACCATTGCTTTAGCTGCAGTTGTTGAAATGACATTAGGTCCAATAAAACTCCTTTCATCTGATGATAGACAATATGGATCAGCTCATCAGAGTTTTTACAGTCAGGGTGGATGTAGAGGCTGTAGGCTGTGTGTCTATTTTTGTGTGTTAATGCCTGTGTGTGTGTCTGCGAGTACAGGCCTATCTGCTGTTGAGAGACATTAGTATGAGTGCCTTATCTATTCTCTCCTATTACATACAACCAAGACCGTATAAAGAGCCCTTAGATGCCCCAATATTACCCTGTACATGCAAGTTCATCAAAGTGAATTTTATGTAACACTAATGATGTATCAGAAAGCAAAAAAGCCATTGAGTAAATGTACATAATGTAAAAACTGAAAAGCTGCAAATTCCCTATAAAAAGTGGAATCACATGGCTGAATTAATAACATTATTGTTATTTTGTCATAGTTACTATATTCCCTCCATATTATATAATTTAATATAATTACTACAATTTTTGAAGTAAATCTACAGCTGTCTTGACATTCCAGCATCATCCAGTCACATACCCTCATTATTGATTTCACATGACATTTTAGCATGTTTCTGTATGCTTGAATGTTTTGTCACACATTCTTTTCACTCTTTAATGTGACAACTTGCCTCAGTGTGTTGAAGTGAATGCACATTGTAAAGAACTATATTGGACACCATTTCACTGTGGTATGTTCATGAATACATGTAAGGAAACACAGAAGGAAAGCTATAGACATATTTTTCCACATTTGTGTTTGTGTTTCAGAAGAGAAGACATTGGCAGTATTGTTTGAGTGTGAAATGTAAAATAAAGATTTTGTCTTTTAGATGAATACAAACGGCCAGTCCAGTGTCATCCAGTAACAGTGTATACTGTTACTGTAGTGTAGTGCAAACATTCCAGTGTATAAACTGTAATGTTTCTGATTTAGATTAATTGTTAGAACCTCTTCTGTTGTGTTGAGGGTTTAAATCTGTTATTGCAGAAAATGTAATACTATTTTAACAACATAACCAACCAACACGAGCCCCTTAAAATGTTCTTCTCTCAAATCATTGTTTTAGCGTAGTTTTGTGTGAACACTTGTGATAATGATTGATTTTACTGTAATGTATGAAGGATGTGAATATTCATTTGATAGGCTGATGGTATTACTGAATATATGAAAATGTGATTTCTTTGTTGTACTGAATGGATCCTACAATCCCAACTTGTTTTAATCATAACATTTATGTTATGTAATTATAGAACAACTAATGTGCTAATGATTTGCAGAGGCGCTACAAAATAAGAATCTTTAAAGCCAAGTCAGTGTAGAACTGTTTAGGTTGGAAATTTTAGCAAATAATGGTCTGCAGTAGATTTTTGAATAGAATGCATAATGTATACATTATACACCATCACAAATTAGGTTCATGTTGCTTGGCAACGACACTGTGATCATGTATATCTCATACTCCACTTTCTACTTTATGAATTTGTGTGTAAATGTATGTTCATTAAATTATATATGGTATTACTACAATTTCTATTTGTGGCGAAGGTTCATGAAGTTTTCACAAAGATGTGACACTGTTTTTTGTAAAACATTTCTTTGTAAACCAGTGGACATACAGTTCAGAACAAGATTAACATTAATACAAAGAGGAACCAACTAAAAACGGAAATAAGTATAAAACGACAACGGCTTGGAAAACAAAGTGACCAACACAACCTTATTATAACCATTATAACCTTATTACCATAAACAGGAACTGAAATTGTTTGAATATAGAAACAAAATAGTATGCAAGTACACTGCTAAAAACAGTAAGTTCACCAAAAAAATATTTTTGGTATTTTGTACATTCATCATGACAAAAAAAGCAAAATAGTAGTACAGTATATGAAATGCTACTTTATAGATAAATGTATGATGATGAAATGACATTTCTCAGATATTACAGAATCACAGTTAGGTCATACATAGAACATGAACTAGTTACTGAAAACAGTGGTTGTAAGTTTAGCCATATGTTTCTTATGTTATGAAAAGAACAGGTTTATTCCATGGAAATGTCACTACACCCATTTCTGATTTTGTATAATTTCAAAATACAGTGAGGGGGCTAAAATCTTGAGACCACTCATAAAAATACTTCAATACTGCAGTTTCTTACTAATGTTTTTGTTGTGCAAATTTGAAAATCACAACATGATTTAAAATTCAAGTCCTTTTTGCAAAGACTTTCAGCATGTTCTTGGGCTGGCAAGGTTTTTGCAAAACCCGATGTATCTATATTAAGCCAGTGTGATTTGAATATGTTCCACAGAGCATCTTCCATGCTTCAGTAAAAGCAATCTTATCATTTGTACAAAGGAATGTAACATGTCCAGTGTCACAAATCTGCTTATTTGATTAGTGATCTAGATATAGTTCAGAAATTTTCATTTTACATACTATTTCTGTCCTTAAATATTTTAAAATCCCAGATTCTCATTGTGGTCTCAGTGTTTATGACTCTACTGTGGTTGCATAATTTATAATACTGTTAAGCAACAGTTATGTCCAGGAACTCTTTACACCATCTTTGAGAAGATCTGTTGACCTCTTGATGGGCTGTGTCTAGAAATCATTTTATTCCATGGGTTTAACTCCAGCATGCAGATATGTCAAATACTCTCAATCCATCAGTGAGTTGAGGAGAACCTCAGAGAAGCAGAATCAAAAGAAACATTCTGTTAGAACTTCACTCCACATGACTCTCAGGACTTTCTTCAACCTTCATCTCCTCTAGCTGCTCCTGAACAACATTCAGCTTTGTCTCTATCTCTGGCTCGGTCTGAGATCCCGCCTGAGGCTCCTCACGGCCGTTTGCCAGGTTCTCTGTGCTCTCGTAACAGCCCGAGTCCCTCGGCATTTCGTTTTTTTTCTCTTCGTCAGATTCATCCTCCGCTGAAGAAGACAAAGAATGTTAGTAGACCAAACAGATTGTGAAAACAAGGTTGCACAGAAAAAAAATTGTTGGAAACAATTGTGTTGCTCTTTATGTACGTACAGTCAAGAAGCAAATCTGTTGCTTTCAGTATCTTGGCACGTTGCTCGGGGTCTGTAATGTTTAATTCGTTCAGGTGGGACTCCTTCAGGCCGCTGAAGTCCTCCAGACTCTGGAAGCCATGCATGGACAGGAGAGATCCCAGCTCCTACATACACAGTGGCATTAATCATCAGTTGTCAATCATCAGGAACACATTCCAAACAAAATATTAAAAGTAAATTGGCTAAAACCAGCATGGTTCTATAGTCTATGGACAGAGCTGAAAGTACTGTTTTTAAAAGCTGCTGCTGACAATTGTAGTGAGGAATCTTTATTGCATGTTAGAAAGAATGTACTCAAGTCTTACTGTAAGGCCTATTCCCTTTAGAACTTCCTCCAGGCTTTTTGGTTTAAGTTTGTTCCGGTATGCCTGACTGTTGCTTCGTTTTCTCTTTGGCGGCGTGTCCTCCTCTGGTAGTATTGTGACGTAGATAAATTTAAAGGAACCCACTTTATTATTGAGTTTACCAGTCCAGGTGCCAACGGGTGGCTTCTCAATAATCTGGATGATATCCCCTTTCTGTACATTGAACAAAATGTTTTGCTAAGTCAACGTGGATGCTAACGACAGTAGTTTATATTTCATTAAAGTGTTAAATTGGAGGTTACTTTACGTACTTTTAATTACATATGTTAAAGTCACATGAAGAACTGAGAATGAGTGGCATTTTAAGTTTATCTGGGTAACACTGATCTACCATGTATTTGCTCAATAACTGAGTTTCTTTTTAACCCCAAAAAGGTTACAGATTGGAGCCTAAAAATGTCAGATCTGATAGAGCTTTTAGAGAATATTATCCAATGTTCTGAGAACGTTCCCTGCTAATCGGGATATGTGTTAAACCAGTATAGATTTATAGTATAGGCTTAGAAAAGCCTGACCTGCAGTTTGAGGGATTCAATATCATAGGGACTGGGGGTGAAGTCAGTGTGGACCAGGGCTCTGCCACAGAATGGCCCTGTGTAGGTGCTATCCTCTAGTCTCATACTGTCTCTCTGGCTGAAGCCACTGTCCAGACTCTGCCTGTCAGCACCTGCATGACAGAAACAAATCAGTCAGCCTTATCTTCTCAATACAGCTTCATACTGTGCAGGTCTGAGATTACCAGCGCAGGCTTACATCCAGAGAGCTGCCGTGACAGAGGCATGTGTGTTGTGTCCTCTGAGCTGCTGGAGCACACAGATATTCTGTTCCCAGCAGTGAGGTCTGGCATCCAGTCGATTGGAGACATGGGAGACACAGAACCATCCTCTACACTCTCATTCTAAAATTCACAGAACAAAGAATGCAATTATTAATGAATAACTTCATATTCTGGACCTCTCCTACAGGAAACGTGATGACTGTGAAAACCATCCTATTGCCATCCACAGGGGGGAGACAAATTCAATCTGATACAAGCGTTTTACAAGCGCTTGTCCTGAAAGCTCACCCACAAATGAAATTCTGTCTGAAATTCTGAACTATCCTTTCAAGGAGTGCATGGAAATGAAATACATTAGTTATCTGGCATTAGTTATCTGAGAGTAAGCTTGCTCTCTCAGATGTACAAAAAATGTGATTGCAACTATTGTAGTGGGATACGCAAATGAAACAGTAAGTTTAATGCTTGTAACTCACGCCTTCTTCTGCAAGAGCTTTCTGGACCATTTTAGATGTTTTGCGAGTCATTGTACGAGAAATGACATTTCTCCATTTCTTTCCCAGCTTCCCGTTGCTTTTCCCAGAATCTTCTGTTGGTGCACCTTCCAACTGCTGAAATATGACACGCAAGCAGAATGGTTTTAGAAATTGTGATTTGCCGTCTTTGATATTTATCATACACTTGCTTAGTAACTACTAAATTTATCTCATCAAACTTCCTCCTAAGTCCACAGACAATGAATAATTGTTGCTATTTTGCTCATTTTCAAATTTAGCCTGGTTGCTCTGTGCACTGAACTGAGACATTTGATAAAATGAACTACCTTGATTTACTAAGGATCTTTTGTTACCTCATTGAGACTCTGACTTTGTTTTAGGCTATTTATTATCATTAATTTTGTTTGATATTGTTTAGTTTGCTATTCATAGCCCCTGTCTGATGTGCTTCTGATGTCATTTCTGAGCATTATTCTTGCTGGGCTGAATTAGCTCATGTTTGTTTGTTGTATAAGCATGGCACAGGCTGCATGGCTTTAAAACTTTGGTCTGCTGTATGCAGGAGTTCCAGTAAAGCCTGTGAGAGTGGTTTGTGTGTCATTACCACAATGTGAGTCAATGTGGCTCCTCCTCTTTGTGACAGAATTGCTGTGAGCAGCAAATGTGTGCTGTTATCAAAAACTACCTGTGAGGCTCACAGGGGATTTTTATCCATCTGTTACATTTCCCTTGTTTATATACCTCAGAACTTCACTCAACGACACTAGCACAAAATGCTATTCTATACATAGACTGTTTACATTTTACATAATGAACTGTCATGACCCATTTTTGTAATAAAAAGTGACTTTTGTAAAACGTTACATAGAACTACTAATATTAGTCATATTTACGTAATACAGTTATGCATAACATACACACATCCCAGATGTCGACAGCATCTGTCCAAAATTTAAAGCAGGCTCTCTGCTTGGACGGCTTATGAAAAGACAGCATCATGTCTAGGTCTTTTTAAAACACTGCAGTTTACAGATGGAGCAGTTATGTGTGATTTTTTAGAAAGTAAAGAACAAGGAACATACCGTTTCATCTAAAGTAGCTTCAGGATTCATTACAGGAGATGCTGCCTTTGGCTTCATAAAATCTTTGAAGCTACTGGACCTTTGCAGAGACAGCTAAAACACAGAACAGTTTCTGAGTTTCTTCCATTCACAGGCAGACAGGCAGACAGATGTAGACAGACAGAAAGACAGATCTAGACAGACAGACATTGAAAATAATCAGTGTCTCTGTTTCTTGAATTTTGACCTGCTCTGTTACACATTCTCTTGTTTCTGCTGATGATATGATGACATTAGTTAAATAAATAGTCAAGCATTATGCTGTCGAAATTTTATCTCTGTGCAACATCAACACTCTAGATTAATTTATAATGGCATTATAGTTAAACTAATTAAAAACACTAGTTAAATGTTTTTGTAGTTCCAATATTTGTGAAGCATTATCAGGCCTCTACAGTAACTCTTCTAATGTACAAAAAGCTACACTATATCCTCCTTTGATCAGGTTTTGTAAGCTGAAATAACTCTTAAGAAATGTATGTTGCTGTTTTGGGTTTTCACAGATGTTCAGTATCATTTTACATCACAGCGTAAGTGTCATGCAACACATTGTCAGCTTTTTTAATACTGTGCAAGGTGTTTCCTCAGAATAATTACATATTAAGTAACATTAAGTGTTTATTCTATAATTACTTTTGTAACACTAAAAGAGTGTATTCATAATATTGGTACTTTTCATCAATGCTAAGTTTGTCTCGTGTGGGTTTTGCAGGCTGCTGTGTGAACATCTTTTGTTCCAGTTTGACGTTGTTTCTTATCTAGACTTTTACTGTGCCACTTGTTTTCATCACAGGAAGTGGGTTTGTTAAAGGCAACTATGAATATGTTATGAGCCAATCCCTGCAGAGATGTGCACTATCCAGACAGACAACAGACTCATGGCTGCAATCAGCTAAGCCACCTAAACTGCAAAAAGATCTCTTCTTAAAACGGATTTGAATTTTTTTCCAATGTAGCAGATAACATATTGTTCTCACATATTTAATTAAATTAAATTAATTAATTAAATTTAATTAAGCCATCATTTCAGTATTTTTTTACATCAATTTATAAACTTTTTCCATGAGATTTGACTAACTATCCCAACAAAGTCACAAAAAAGTGACAAAATTCAGCTTCATAAGATGTTGAAATATATTGTTACCTGACAGATTTTGACATGATTAATTTGACATGATGACTCATAATCTCAACCATGACCAAAGAGGAACCTGCTGCATGATGTGGAAAAGTGTTTTCATTTATAAAAAAATGCTGAACATCATCTGCTATGGATAAGGATGTGAGAGAGATACTGTTTAAAAAAGGCATCAAAGTAGCCACGATACACAACGGTCAAAATGTTCAATCTCACTCTGGCTGGGCTACAGGCATCTACAAAACACCTGCAGTTTCACAGAAGAGAAATATCGAAACTGTTAGCTGTTAATGTGTGAGATCAGATGGAAAATGCGAGCATAACGGCTAAACCAAAAGAACTGGAGTGGAGCGAGTTGTACTGTTGTAAATGTCACTTTGAGTTGACGATCTCTGTCTGGATGCTTTAGTCCGATGACTTCAGGATGTGTGGTGAGATGTGATGTGTCTCCACAGGAACCAGTGCACAGCCATGCATTTCAACCAAAGCAATCATAAAGTTTCAGTTCTTAAACTCACGATATACAAATGTCAACCCAAATGTATGTTTATGGACAGTATTTTACACTTATAAATGAAAACATTTACAGTACACATGCGTCCTATTCAAATAGGGCCTACATCTCATTGCTTTTACATTTTTTGTTTCAAACAGCATATTGTGTATTGACCTCCGTGTGTCCCATTAAGACCTTGAAGACCTCCAGAATGGATGTCCAAGGGATAAAACATGATTATTTCTTACCCTTGCTCATGCTTTTGTTCAAACATGTAGAAACGACCCAAGCTCTTACCTTCTTCTTTTGCACCTGGTTCTGCTCCTTTTCCGAGGCATTGGATGGTTTTCGTCGTAGCATGTTGATCCAGTGATGAGTGGGTACTGCTCTGCAGAGGACCACAACAATGCTACAACTAGCTGTGGCACTATAAAACTCAGTTGTGCTACACTAACGTCTGCCACTCGTACCGCCACCTTGCCCAATTACAGTGTGACAAAAGCCATCAGAGGAGGAAGAAGCATAAAGTCTTTTCTGCGATCTGCAGAGTGGAGAACTAAATGCTTGAGGAAGTCACATGACTGGACAGGAACTTCTTGTTGGCTTTTGCTAGAATGGTTTATAACAGATTAAAACAGACAAACAGAACAATGGTTCAAAACCATGCTTAGAATGCTTGAGTGCACAGAACTTAAATCTAGGAAAAGGATTGTTACTCCCCAGCTAACAATTTCAGGTTGTAAGAATGTTTCCCTGACATTTCTATTATTAAAAATGTAAAAAAGTTATTTTGAAAGTTCTAGGAATGTTCAAACCAGTTTTTAGATGTTGTATTAACATTACTGTTTGACTATAAGAACGTTTTTAAATGTTTTAAAATTCTGTAACGTTTTAAAAATGTTCCACTAACAATTTAAGAATAAAGTTCTTAAGCCTCAGTCACTCAGACAGTAGCTATTACTGTTTGACCATCTGTCACTCGGTCTTCAACATGAATTATAAAGGTTTTTGAAACATAAACAGAATGTGCCACAGCACTGAGATCAAAAAACAATTCCTAATGGTGACTGAACCGTCGAAATGTTGGCAGACCTAAAAGTTATCTTCACTGCACGATCTTTGACACAGACCACAGATATTCACAGCAGTTATCATAAATGAATGAAGCCCTTTGGGTATCTACTGATATATCAATGCCCCAACTGCGTTGCCTGTGAGATCAACCAGCTGACGAGGACAGCAGAGGAAGTTTCTGTGTGTGTGTACGTGTGAGTTGGCAAAGAGTTATTTTTGTTTGCTTGTTTTTAAACCACATGATGTTAAACCTGACTTTTGCTTCATTATGTCCAAAAAAGATCCTGTGTCATCAGTGTGAAATGCTAACTCCTATACAGCCAGTGGACAAATACATGAGCTCATTGTTTTCAACACCTCCGGTTTCTGAAGTTCCTCTTTATGCATCGACTGCACCAGCCATGAGTTTCAACTAACACAGAAAAGACTACAACGTTTGAGTTTACATTTATCAGTGCAGAAGATAAGGGACAGACAGCTATCAAAAGGCTCAGCAATTCTCAGTAATCTGGACTTTCCCTCATGTTAAAAGTTGTTTTGAGCAGGAGAATAACTGAGAAACAAAAGTGCGCAGAAAGAGAGAGAGAGAGAGAGAGAGAAAGCGGACGTCTCTCAAACCGCACTCACACCTAATTGCGGTTCTGACGGAACTGTTGCTAGGCAACAGCACATCTGCAGGAATGAGCCGTTCATATGCGCCAGTCTATTGACAGAAGCTCGACTCAGGCCTGTGACAATTACAGGGAATTAAAAACACGGGCTTCTCAGTAAAAATGCGATGATGAACCGTCTGCTGGGATGTATCACTGTAAAGCAAAGTACGTGTGCACTTGAATAATCCAAATCATTTGCTATCTCACAGCCAGATTCAATTACATTTATATTAAAGCTGCAATCTGCAACTTTTTTTGTGTTGAAAATGGCATGGCAGGTCAGTTTTCAAGTTACAGACTGCAGCTTTAAATGCAGGAAATAATAAACAGCTCAATGTGCTGTGCATGTACTGTTTTTGTATGAACTAGGTGTTGGGTGTTGTTTCTATCTAAATATTTTCTCAGTGGAGGAAAACTCTATGTAACAATTTAGTAATTGGTAAGAATTATAAGAAGGAAACTGATCACAGATAATAGGGGAAATACTGTAGCTCTGAAGAAGTCTTTTAATAAATTATAAATAAACGGATTGATTGTCTCTGATACAGTTATCATATGTTTAGCATACAAATATATGCCATTTATCAATTCATTGCAATAATCTTATCTTTTTTTCCCTTGCACAATTAAAGGTGTACAGCAAGTCTACAATATATCATTAAGTGCATTATACAATACAATATTCACAAAAATTTAAGCTTAGGTCAAAATTATAATTGTAACCTAGATGTCATGGTTGTGAGGTTACATGTCAGCTTTGATAAAATCTTAATGAGGTCTGAATCCGTTTGCTGAAACATTGAAATGTTGTTTATAAAATAACATAAGAAATAATAAGATGTGGGGAAATACATCAGTATAGAATAAACACATTTTAAACGTATTTAGTACTGGAGCTTTTCTGATCGTCCCTGAAAGCGAGTTTGTCCTGCACACAGCAGCGGCACTGATTACTGTGGAGCGGTTTAAAGTTCTTCAGTCTAATGTCTTTTAAAACAGATGATACATTAAGGAAGACAGCAGCACTGTTGTTAACAGTGTGAATGAGGAGACCGCTGAATCTCCAGCTGTAAGAAAAGGTGCTGTGTGCTTCATCATCCAATCATACTCCTCCTTCAGTCCCTGTCTCTCCAGCTCGGGGCCCACCACAGCCCTGATCGTCTCGTAGTATGTGTTTAGCCAGTGGAGCTACAACACAACAAAATAAATGAAACACTGACATGCAGAAACACAGCTGCATTGCCATTGAAACTTTATACCTTTTCGTTTTGAACTGAGTTTTGTTTTGTTGTGGCATTGAAATGACAGACGTGAAAATTGGATATTTTTACAGTAATGTGTGTCTGTGGGCACTTTTGTGAAAGGATTGTTACCATGTGTCTTTGTTTTCTTCCTGATGTTGCCACAAAGTTTACACACACATTTCATTGGTAAAAAACATTATCACAACATTATTGTAACTCATTATCGTTACCTGCTCAGGGCTTAGAAGGGATGTGTTTATAAGGTTTCTGGCATAAGGAACCAGAGAGACTGTTTCAAACGTCAGGTAATTGTTTCCATGCTAGAGGAGCAACATAAGAAAACATACAGCACAAATCAAATCAAAAGTAAGCTGATGACCTTCTGCAGTATTGTAGAAAGAATTTTATGATATTTTATGAGGCACTGAACTTGCTACAATGAATTTTATAATCTACAGATTTATGGATGCTATTAGCCAGATGTACCTTTGTTGATACTGGAACAGTGAGAGCAATGTCCTCTATTCTGATACCAAAGTCATTTTCCTTGTAATAACCAGGTTCTAGAGGACAGATTCTTGGTTTAAGACTCACAGAAAGTCTTTATTATAGTAGGGCAATCGTAATAAGCTTTTAAAACTGATTACTCACCTATTGATGTAAACATTCCTTCTTGGAATGGAATATTGTTGGACTGAAAACCCACAGGCCCTACCAGATCAATGAATGAATAGATATACAGTGGTTACTGAAAGACTTCATATAAAAAGAATTCACATTAGATCGTGACAATAGCATCAGTTATGCAAAGATATACATGTATGTTTGTCCTACAGTGGATTTGGGGAAAGCTGCTTTGCAACATTGCAAAATGTGCTACAGAAATACATTTGAATTGAAGTGAATGTATGAAGCCTTACATTCATGGACTCCAAAGTAGTTCCCCACACCATGACCTGTACCATGCCCATAATTTAAACCAATTTCCCATAATGCCCTGCGTCCCAGCATCTCCATGTTCACACCTATGGTGGAAATATAAAAATTTTAGGAATAGAAGAACAAAATGTGCTACAGTACCACACACACACACACACACACACACACACACACATAATCGTCTTCGTTTTAGGGCACTGCAGAAATGTCAGGGCGCCCTCTGGTGGAGGGATTGTGGCATGTGGTTATATTTGTGGGAGCCACTTTTTTATGTCCATTATGTTTAAGATGTCCATTGCAAAATGGAACAGTCTGAAAGGCTCATAAATCATTCAAATAATCTTTTGCTAATAATGTCAACAGGTTTATGTGAGGGTGGGTTTTAAGGGTTTGTATGAATACTACAGCATCTATAGATGGTCCTCCCTAATGTATCTACGTTCTCTGTGTGTGTTTTTATAAGTATGTTCCTAAAGAAAGATTGTGATTGAAGATAAATCCTCACCTCTAGTGCCAGCAGGAAAGATGGTTCGTGAGATTTCAATATTTCCCATGAGCACTCTTGTGTAGGCCTCCTTTAAGAGTAAGACAAGGAGAGAAAAGAGTTTTTTTGGCAGTGGTCTAAATTTAAGCATGCTAATATGCTCTGCATAATCAGTATCTACCTCCTGCTGTTTAGTACCTTTTGAAAATCAGTGGGTACCCCCAAGTGCACAGTGCGTGTGATATCTGTAGTACCCTCACTGTGAGACGAAATTACATTTCTGGATTAGTTAGCATACATCAGACAGAATATTGCATGTACTTTTATGCACACACATAGTTCCATTTACGATAGTTACATTCACAAACATTCAAGTTACATTCACATTCAAGTTACATTCACAAACTCACAGATATTGTCCACCAGAGTCAACAAGATACATCTCATCCACTGTCAGCTTTCGTGCAGTTTCATAGGACGGACTGTAATAAATCAGCATAGTTTCATTTATTTTAGTTTCAAACTAATAATACAATAATGTGCAAAATGGACTACAGGAATGACTAGCAGTCTGAATAGTAAACAAATAAATTAGTAAAATATGAAAATAAACCAACTCAATACCTGTAGTGGGCAAGGGCAGCATTAGGTCCGCTAGCAGAAATGGTCTCAAAACTTGGTCCTCTGCTGTTCTTCTGCTTGCTGCCAAAACAGTGTTTGTGAAAACCCAGCTAACAATTTCAGATTGTAAGAATGTTTCCCAATAAAAATAAAATAAAAATGTTATTTTGAAAGTTCTAGGAATGATCAAAATGTTCCAAAAATTTAGATGTGTAAATCTAAAATTTAGATGTTATTGCGTTGATATAAGAACAGTACTCAAACTTTTTAATTCTGTAATGTTTTTGAAATGTTCCACTAACAACTTAATAATATTTTGTATCTATATGCATATATACAAAGAGAGAGAGAGAGAGAGAGAGAGAGAGGGAGAGAGAGATGATGTAGAACAGTAAAAAAGCTCTAATAATGATACTGCAAAAATGTTTTTGATAACGTTGAAAGAACTTTTAGAGAATGCTAGCCAACGTTATGAACATGTTCCCTGTCAGTGGGAAGACAGGGCGATTGTATGAAAGCCCTTTTTATATCTGCAATACTGCACTAAATTATTTACACAAGCAGGACATGCTCCTGAATTAATATCCTTGTTGATCCAACACACCCCACTTGTCCAATCATGTTAAACCTGTAATGCAAGCTTTAAAAGACAAATAATATTGAGGAACAGAGAGCATATGTTGCTGTATCTGTGGTATCAGTGACTTAGGAGTTCTAAGGTCCTGTTCTTCTGTACCTGCGACACTGATCCACAAAGTGTGCTGCTGTAATCTCAGTCTCTGTGCCTTCTGGAACCTTCTTCTCAAGCCACACCAGCAGCTGCATGACTGCAACTGCATCCCTCACCTGCAGGACAGATAGGATGCTCATTATCACAGCTTATAAAACAAAACATTGTTAAAGGTTTCCCTAACATTTTCACTGTAGTAAAAAAATATGCAAAATGTTAAAAATGTAATTTTGAAAGATCTAGGAGCTTCCAGAACGTCCAATTTCTTTAGACATTGTATTAAAGGTATTGCTTGGTTATACAAACCATAATAAAATACAGGAAATACAGCACACATGTTTGCATACAGTTAACTTGATGAATGGAGACTGTCTGGTCCTGATGTGGTTTTATGGTGTGATAAAGTGCCCCTCAATCCACAAATTATGATAATACAACATTCATAAAAGGCATCCATCAGGTTTATGACTGCTTACAAAAGCCATTTATGGAAAAAACAGTGTCTGTGTTCTCTTACATGAGCTTCTTTGAGAATACGCTGCTCTGTTGTGTCCTTCACTGCTTTTGTGGTCAGTACAGGAGAGTAGGTGCTGGTCAGGAGTTTCTCCTGAAGGAGATAAGAGAAGTTCATGTAGGTTCCTCATCTGTACATGCACTGTGAGCTTCATGCAGGCTTATGAGATAATAGTCCCAGATCAGAATCAAGAAAATTTGTTTGAGTTAACTATCCCTTTAAAGTAAAAACTTTCTATAAAAATTGGATTGCATTTAAACAACATAATAACAGCAACACAACATCTTCCAAGTAAGATGCACCAGTTTAAAATCACCCATCTTATGCGTCATCGCGCATCTAATGCTTTATCACAATGCGTTATGCCTATGCAACGAATATGGTCACAATCCTTCTCATGATTTGTGACCAGGCATCTAACCAAGCATAGCTCCAGTCTTCTCTAATGTGAATCGTACCTCAGGGGTGATGAGCTCATATAGGGCCTGGTTGGTATACTCTGTGCCCACCCACACCCTCACATTGGGCCTCTGCAGATAGGACCCCAGGTATGTGCGCACAGAACTGTACTCAAACAGCCGCACACAATAGGCCGTGTAGCATGATGCGTTCAGATACACCTTCAACTCTTCTGTAATTCGTTCCATATGCACAAAGAGCCTGAGAAAGAAGGTGAGTTAAGTAACCTGCACCAACTAAGTACAGTGCTGGTAATATGAAATAGAGCAGAGGTTGTCAACCTTAATTCTGTGACCACATGTTGCAGTTATACTGTATTTTACTTCTGGTATATTTTTGGTATTTTTATGATACACTTTTTACAGCCATATGTTAGACCTACAGTTTCTCCTGCACTTAAATATTACATAAAATGTTATGTATGATATACAGCAGGCTCGATGCCAAGCCAAACTTTACTTGTGAGGTTGCAAGAATTGTGAGAATTTTCGAACTTAAAGGTAGGGTAGGCAACTTTGGAGAGGCTAGCAATAGCAACCTAGCTTTAACAGAATAAGATCCTGCCTTCCATTAAGAGCGCTCTCCAAATCCATGTCTCCTCCAACAGTGCACAGAAGTATGCAAATACATAGTTTGACAGGCAAGTAGGACATCCAATCATTGCACTCGGACCAAATGCAATGATTGGCAGAGCAAAGAAGACTGAGATACCCTGAAACAAAGAAACAAATAAACTTGCCATATCTCATCCATTGACAGCAGGGTGTAGGAATAGAAGAATGGATTGAAAGGGATGTCGTTGCCTCGGAGATTAAACAGCCCTGAGAACAGAAGCACAAGCTCAGATGTTCTGACCTACCAAAAGGACAATTCAATGAAAATCTTCTCAGCATGCATGAGGTGTCAGTGTATGTTGTGGTGCTCGTACATGCGGTCTCGTCCAGTGCAGACAGCAGCACAGCGGTGGGCTTGTACGGACTGGTGCTTATTTGGGCACGTATCTGCTCGACCTTCATCGGCCAGGTTCTCTCTGAACAAACACACACATGCATGGGACCATCATCCCATAACCTTAAGGCTTTAATAATGCTCCATTAACTTCCTCTAAAAGTTAAGAGAGTTATACCATATCTTTAGAGCTAGAACATCAACAACTCTGACTACAGCCATGAAGGTCATTACTGTAAGTTATATCTGCTCTTTAAAGATTAAATAAGAGTTTTATTGCTCTGTTTGTCATCATCTTATGGTCCTCTGTCCTGCTTACTGGCGCTGTACTTATCAGTCAAGTGATTCTGATAAGACATGCACATACCGATAACACTGTCAGGTAATCGCGTGGGTTTGTCAGCAGGCAGTGGAGGCCGATCTGTCCAGATTTGATCAACCAGGTTATCAGGGATAGATTTCAGGATCCGGTCTGCTGGAGCCAGGTTGGTGTTGTAGCTGTTAAATGTGTCTGCCAAGACAAAATAAATCCATTCCAGATTTTTTATTTTCACGAAAGTAAACCTACATATGGGTTATAAGTATTTTAACATTAAAACTAAATCACACACTTGACCTGTTTAAACTATTAGTAAAGAGAGTATTTTCCTGGCTGTGCTTGCTCACCCACAGAGAAGAGGAATGGGTCAAAGCCCACCTGATCTCCTTCAGGAATCTCCTTGATTAGCCAGTTGGTTATACTGCGAATGGAGACTGTGATCCAAAAGATTTAAAGAAGTGTTAAACAATCACTGTTTTAATGTCAGTTTTACAGGAAAGGAGATTTTATTAATACACAGCCATCAACAGAATTTTAATATCCTTGGAATGCATGTCACAAGATCTTTGTACTCCTGCATGTTTACCTTTATTGAGACATCTTACCAGCTAACAATTTTATGTTGTAAGAACATTTCCATAACATTTCCATTAGTAACAAAATGTTAAAAATGTAATTTTGCAAGTTCTAGGAATGTTCAAAGCAGACAGTTTTTAAGATGTTGTATTAACATGAATGTTATTCAAACATTTCTTAATATTGTAACTTAAGAATAAAGTTTATATATATATATATATGATATATAGCATTAAAACATTCTACTAACATTACTGCAAAAACATTTTTAATAACTTTGAGAGAACTTTGAGAGAATGTTATAGCAAGAATGTTAGCTAATTTTTCTCAGTATAGCTGTTTGATCTCCTCACCATCTCGCTCCAGCTCCCAGTTACAGTCCATTTGTCTTTCTGCCTGAATCCAATAGCGGCTGTCAGTCCACAAAACTGCCTTATTTTGAGTAACAACTGCTGTGCCTTATATAAGAAACACAAAGCATCATGAGTTATAACGGAAGACAGGAGTAAGGCATTTCTCATGGACAGACAATGTGACAGACATAATGTGATTAAGATTTAGGTACGTTATATATAGTAATATTATGATTAGTTGGCTGTGAAACACACCTGCAGAGCCAGTGAAACCAGACATCCAGGCCAGCCTTGCGTCTCTGGGGGCGATATACTCACTCTGCCAATAAAATCACATTAATCAGTACCAGTATGCTAATGACTGACATTAAAAAAGACTGACAGAGGAAATGAGAGGAATCGTTTTTACCAAATGAGCATCTGTGGCTGGGATGATGTAAGCAGAGACATTCAAGGGGCTCATGGCTGCTCTGAGGTCACGAAGTCTGACAGTTGTGTTTACAGCTGTTGGTGGCAGATACTAGAACAACGCAAACAAACCATTTAAATACATTCTGTATATAATATATGGTTGTACACTTTTAAAAAAAAGGTTCTTTAAAGGTTCTTGCAGTGATGCCATAGAAGAACCATTCAGTCAAAGATTCTTAAAAGAACCATTTCTTTATTACTTTTTTATAGTCTACTGAGCCTTCCACTTCAAAGAACCTTTTATGAAACAGAAACAGGTTCTACGGATGTGAAAGGTTTTTTATGGAACCATACAGCCAAAAATGTTTTTTCTATGGCATCATGCAGCGCCTTTTTAAAAGAGTGTATCTGAACAACAAAACGTATTTACTGCACCTGTTATTCATTCACAAATGTGGCTTTCAGCTATATGACACTACTTAATATTACAAGACAGGAATACACAATAACTGCTGATGGAAAGTGTCCTCTGTGCAGCAGAATGAGCTTCTTAACAGTCACAGAAAACCCTCACTTCACTGAGATCTGGGGTGTGCATGGCCTAAAAACTGAGCTTTTATCAGAGGGAAGAATCGCCTCACTGAGAGGTCAGATTGGGCCTGGGAGCTGAGGGCAGAGTTATTAGTTTCTAGCAGTGAGTGGCTGCTAGTGGCTTCGGTTGTATGGAGGAAAACACAAAGATAAGATCCAGTGATAGTATGTGTGGAACAGAGTACCGGTGGAATTGTTGAGCAGTTCCTTTCACTGCCTGAACCTTCTTCAGCCCACACTTCATGACTGCTCACTACAATAACACACAAAAAGAAACGCACACAGAACAACCGTGCAACTGTGTTAAACTCACTGTCAGCACATTTGGGGATCAAAGGTGAACATTCCTGGCTAAATTTATGCCTTTATAAGCCAAGATGACACTGTCATGTGTTTCAGTGTGATTGAAACACTCCATGTGAAACCACACTGACTGTATTTATAACAAAATATAAATAAATACAATGCATACAATCCAAAACAATGACTACAGTAATTAATACAGTGTACAAACAGTGTATATCATACTCTGTATTTAATACACAGTCTCTTAAATAATCATACAATAGCTGAACAGATAATGCACTGAGAAAATGAATAGCACAACAGCATATGAATTACAATTTGCCGCCGAGTTCATCTTTAAGCTAGTAGCATGCAAATAAATTTCCTTTAATAAACCAGCACAGATGACACAACAACAGATGGAGAATTCCAAACATCGCCTCCATGAAAACTTCAGTCATACAGCACACGGTTCTCTCATTCGCTTGCATAGTTACATCACAGCATCAAGACGATGATAATGATCAAGAGTTTTTATTTTTACCTCCAAGAAGCACAAGACACACAGCCAGTCTCCAGCCTAAGGATCTCATATTAGACCATCTGCTCCAAGCAAATCCACACACAGAGTGTGACAGCAGGGCACTGGTGTCTCTGTCTTGTAGGTATGTGTGTGTGTGAGAGGGTGTGTATCTAAAATGACATGCATTATCATGACTTAGATTCTGATCATGTGCAATAGCTGATGGGAAGAAACTTCGATTTTAATCTTTACTCCAGTAATAAAAGCTTGCTGTCGCTCTCCATGTCCTTGTTTAAGTGTACAGTGCACTTAGCCAGGCAATAGAGCAGCAACTGCAGGTCACACAGTAAATTATAGCCACTGTCTCCTGTTACATTATGTAGACTGACATGTTCTTAAACTCCACTATACTTCCCTCTTCTGCCAAGTGGCCAGTAGCCAACAAAATTACTCTGCTTTTTAGTGCATGACTGGACTCTGCAATGAGCTGAGGAAGAAGTTTTGCAAGACAGACACGGGGTTTACGACATGAACCCATGTACACATTTAAAGATGTACCAATCCACTCAAGCTCTTGAATTTTATTTCTCTGTGTAAGCTTTTGTCAAAATGATTTGTCAGTCCACACTGCAGGAGGTTTGAAGTCGACATTATCTATTGTGTTCCACAGAAAGGGGCAGCTTCTTAAGTTTCACATGACTCAAGTTTCACATGAAGGGTTTAGTAAACCATGATGAAGTTTGTATTTTTGGATGCACTAACCGAACCTACTGTTTGTTTTCTTAGACCAAGAAACAGCTCATTTGATCTGAAGAAGAAAATGTCTGTAATAAACAATGCAGAGCTTATATAAATCAAATACTACATCCCGCTTGATGATCATGAGATTGATTGTCTAGACGGTGATAATTACTGTGCCGCACTCAGATCCATTCACATTGAACAGCTGAGACGCACGACTGGACGCGTCTCTGCCACCAGCTTCATTACTGCATAGCAACAGTGTCATTTGCAGACTATAAGGAGAATTCTTCATTGCTGAGATACAGTGGTATAATCAGATTAGTAATTCAATATCTCTACATTAAAGCCTTCAGAAACAGCCTCACATCAATTTTAAAGGTACAGTTCACCCAAAAATGAAAATTTGGTCACAGTTTAGTCATTGTTCTATTTTCTATGGAATGTAGAAGTCGATGAGATTTGTTATACAGCTTTTGTCATTCAACAACAGCTCACAGACAAGAAACAATAGTTCCACATGACCTGTGTGCCATTTTCCAAAGCTTTTAAGGCCATAACATTTAGTTAATTATAAATAGAAATCTTTTACTTAAAATCCTGCCTTCCCAACTCATCTAATCCACATTTGTATCCAGGTTGTATCCAGACAAAATGTTCTTTGTTTATGTTGAATGAAGGCTATGTACAAGAATGTTATTTTGGCATCAACAGTACCATTTTTAAATCTGGTCACATATGCGGGCCAGGCACAAGATTGCCCGCTGGATGAAGATGATCAATGAATAATGACATCAGTTTCAATCTGCTCCTCTCACATAGTTGTCATATAACTTCTTTCCATTTAGATTATTGTGCAATAGACTACTTTATTGAATGGACTATTTTAATGGGATTATATGGTGAGAGAAACACATGAAATATATCAGTTTGTAACTATATGAAGATGAGTAAATAATAACAGACCATTTGAAACTTCCAAAACATTCTATAACCAAGAAGCAGTAATTATAAAAAATATAATTACAACCAATAACTCAAAATCAGAACATAATAACACTGGCCCAACATTTCAATTATCAGCTTTTTCTTGAGAATAAAATAAGGCTGAACATAATATGTGTAATTATAAATCATGAGACTTGTTTGTTACACAATAGGTACCTAAAACTAAATATTCTTTACACACTCTTGTACCAGCAGGGGGCAGGTTTGTTCCATTAATTTTTCTCTGGTTGTCTAAAATTGACAGGGCAAATGTTGTTTATATCCCAATTGTATATGATGCTATTTTAAAATTATATTGACAATTGTATAAGACATATATAACCTAGGGAAGGCGCATGAATATTTAATATAACATATATCAGCTATTCCCGTTTTAGTTTGTTGCTCAGCTGGGAACAATTTAAAGTGAAACAAACACATGACTGGTAAAATATATCCAAGCAGTAAAATTTAGAAAAGAAAGATAGTAAAACACAAACAAGATAGGGCCTAGAAGAAGTATGCATACTAAAAATCTTCATTGGTAATACTACAAAACAAATCTGTTGGTTTCTTCGACTCGAGTTTGTAGAATCATGCTGATTACTGAATTTTAGACAAACATATACTTTGTGCAATATTTATGCAACTGCACCTTTATTTACAAGTGTGTAGACATGTAAACAGACTTGATCATGTTCTATGCACATTAAGTATGCAGATCTGTGTGCTCATATGCCAGCGGATCCTCCCCTGGAACCAGTGGCTGTCTTCATTATTTGCTCAAATGAGCACAGTGCCCAAAGTTATAGATAGATATTAATAAATGGTAGCCCTGGCAACCGTTCCCTGGTAATGTGGAGCAGCACAGGGAGCCACAACCAATACCTCCATTGACACAGAGCAGCAGCACCCAGTTTGGCCTCTTCTCACCTACGTGGATCAATGATTTCAGATCAG
This sequence comes from Chromobotia macracanthus, assembly GCA_036877525.1. NCBI lineage: Eukaryota > Metazoa > Chordata > Actinopteri > Cypriniformes > Botiidae > Chromobotia > Chromobotia macracanthus. The sequence goes on from JAZGTH010000017.1 coordinate 6,656,609, forward strand.
TTCTGAGAACAGCCATATACTAGTCATATACTGCTTTTTCCACAGTGACTCAGGTAGAACCATGTGATGTGTGTATCAGGAACTACACAGGTGTGGAACTGTCTGTGGGTCTTTCCCAGCTAAAGAATCGATAGCCATGCAATTCTGTTTAGTGATCTTTAATAATACAAGCATCAATATTATAATTTCTCATTTGTAGGAAGAGTTAAACCTTGGCATATATCAAATCAAAGAGATTTTTTAATAAATGATCAAACTTTAATTAGCAGATGTTAAAATGAGCAAGAAAATTCCCTGGCTGGGCTCTTCCGACTTCTAGCAGCCCATCCTAGCAACCAGCCTTTCCTGCTCTAGAAACCATTTAGAACACTTAGCAATAACAGCAACAACCTGGCAACCGCCCGCAACACTCTAACACAGTGCTGTAAATTCTGTATTATAGCACCACTTATTTTGAAAATGCAAATATGTGGTTTGTTGTTTAAGCTGCGCTTGACCTATTTGCTCTTGCTTCATGTGATGTCGACTGTTTCCCTCCACCGCTCATAGTAATGCTTGTTCTGTCAATCATTATCTTTGATGTGACCACAGTAGCCACGTAAAATGCCTAGAGGTGCTAGTACAGCAACACTGTCAGTGACGACCAAGGACACACAGCATGCATTTACTTGAAATATGTTGTTTGGTGACAAATGGGAAGGAAAAAGAGGGAAGAAGCCCTGACAGAAACAATGAGAAGTGAGAGGAGGAAATCCTTCAAGAGTAGCACACATGAAGAAGCTGCGTTCTGGGTCACGTAATGTACTGTGTACCTCAACCTTAGACCACTGAGTAAAGAAAAACAGAATCCATTCCATTACAAAACACTTTTGGTCAACACTGACATTTTTAGGTTACAAATATATATACCGTAAATACAATTTCCCTTTAGATTAGATCGATTACTCTGTGTTTTTGGCATGGACAAGCAGAAATTTCTCGTTCTGGTAATTGCAGCAAACTTTGCTAAGTGTAGCAGATTAAAGCAGGTGAACTTTTCATCTGGAACGTGTTTGAAGTTACAAAATGTATTAGTAAATGTAGTTGTATTTTCTGATGTATAGCCAGAAGGTTATGCCCTGCAAAAAAGTAGCATTATTGTAAACAAAAAATAACATCCCAGCTAACAATTTATGTTGTGAGAACGATTCCATTAAGTGACAAAAAATGTTAAAAATGTTATTTTGAATATCTAGGAAAGCTCAAAATGTTCCTGTACCTCACTTGGTACCACATTGCGGTATCAATGCAAAGGTTGTGGGTTTGATTCCCAGGGGAGCACACATACTGACAAATGTATTACTTGAATGTTCGCATTGGATAAAAAAAATCTGTCAAATGTGTAAATGTCCAGTTTTCTGTATTAACGTTATTGCTTGGTTATAAGAACATTAAAAAGTTCTACCAATGTTATTTTTGATAATTTTGAGAAACATTTTAGAGAATGTTCTGAGAACATTCCCTGTTAGTTGGGATACCTCCTCTGCAATTAAAATTCTAAATGCTTTTGAAATATACAAAGTAACATTCAATTTACTATTTTCAAAAACTACAAAAGAAAGTTATGAAATCATCATGCGCTGGCTGCAATACATTCACTTCAGATTGTGCTGAAAGAAAACAGCAACATAATGTCAACACATGGAACAGATCAGGAGGGCTAATGCATATTTGAGATGGTCATCAGTGTACAATCAAATCATGTATCAGAATGAACTCATTGACACATAATGCAACCCATAGACATTTTTATTGAAGTGTAACTGACATATTAGAATCAGTTAAGCAAAGGCTACATTTATTTGGTCATGAGATACCTCCATTAATCTAACTGATATTCCTGGGAGTCCACTGGCTGAATAAGTGAGATTACCTCAGTGAGCAGAGGGTCTAGAAGTAGAATTGAGATTTTGAAGTGGATCATTCGCATAGAAAATTATGAGAAGGAGAGGTGGCTGTGGAGAAGGTTCGAGCAGACCATGGGAGCTGTCAGATGCCAGCTGAAGTGACTAATGATTGGGGTTGGTGTTCGATCGTGTTGCTGGTCCCTGATCTGTATAATCAGAACCTGAGAAATGGCGGGATTAGGTGGGTCAGACAGGGTCAGGCGGGATGGATGTTGAACTTCCCTGTCGGCTGTGCTTAGACACACTGAGGCGAAGGAGTTTTACATAATCAGCGGGTGGTCTCTGAGGTGCAGGAGTAGAGCTGTACTAACACACACACACACACACACTGTCTCCACACTTGCTCAAATGCACCCCATGCTGCTCGCACCAGAGGAAGAGACCCCACTGTGCTTCTGCTCCTAAGAATTAATGAAGGTATGTGGGATTGTTCAAGTTTTGAATAACAGAAAGCTCAGAGCTCAGTGCTGCTCAAAAGGGAGAACATGGTGGCTGTATTCTGTTCAAACAAATGTAGATCATTATCTTTAAATATACATCCTACTATCTATCTATCTATCTGTCTGTCTGTCTGTCTGTTGTTGTCTGTCTATCTATCTATCTATCTATCTATCTATCTATACCTACCTAACCTATACCTACCTACCTACCTACCTACCCATCTATTACCAAAAAAAAATATTTTTTTTTTTTTTTTTTTTTTTTTTTTTTTATATATATATATATATATATATATAAATACAGAACATATATACATATACATATAGATGTTATATGCACATATATTAAATACAGGAAACACTGATAAAAACATGTGTATCTCCTAATAACAGGCAGCTGTACATGAGGGGACTTTTTATTTTTATATAGAAAATAATTGAATATATGGTTCTGACACATTTTACCCCACTCCCCTCTACTTTGTAGTGGAAGTGAAGTGCAATTTATTCTCTTGCTGTGATTGTTCCTTCACATTAAATCACAGATACCCCAATAAAACTTCCCTCCTTACATTCCCTTATAAATATTTATGTGAGAGAGAGGGTGAGGGGTGATGAAAACAAAGTCCAGTCAAGGGTCTTTCAAGAGGGAGAGGTGAAAGTGAAGTTTCTATTAAAGTCAGCTCTGTTAAATATTTATGGGTCAAGAGTTGCTTTTGGTGACACCAGAGAACACAATGACACATACTCTGAATAACCTTCCAGACTCACAGAGAGACTAAAACAAGTGTGTCAAGAAAACAAAGCAGCCCAAAACCTTTGTTATGCTGAAACGCAGAATTTCTCTCCAAAGTTCCTCGCGATATACAGACAGAATGAGAAACAGCTGGAGAATTTTGCTATTACAGCGTGTGATGTGAGAACAGAACAGACAGTAGTCTGTCCATTGATGAACAGAAATAGCTATCTGACCACAGAATGAGGAAAACGGTCTCTTTATTGCGGTCATAGATTCTGCCTGGTATGAGAGTTATCCGATGTCACTTTCCCACAGGCCAAAAGGAGCATAGTTTAAAACAACAAATGAGGATCTCAATAGCTGTTTCAAAAGTTATATATCATATACTTCAAAAATGTTATTCTTAAGTTAGTAGAACATTTTAAAAATGTTTTAAAATGTTATAGAATTAAAAACAAACTTGAATAATGTTCTAATAACAAAGCAATAACGTCAATATCAATGAATGTTCCTAGAACATTACCATTTTTAACGTTTTAGTTAATGGAAACTTGTTAGCTATGTCACTTTGGATAAAAACACCTGCTGAATACATAAATGTATGGTGTTTTATTAAAAGTGAGAAGGTTTCATGCCTTTACCCACAACACCAGTAGTTTTAGTTCCTTGTAGTTCATTTTAGAATCATTGTAATAATGACCATAAAATGTTGAAACCTTGGGCCTTACTGATGCCACTGTGAGGACAACAATAGACAGACAACACTGGACTGGAGACCAAGCTACATACCTGGCTGACTGCAGTGTCAATTACCAGAGAAGGGGAGATGGAGCTCCCATCACAGGCAGGCAGCTTAACTGGCCAGACTTGTACAACCAAGTTTAAATCACACTGCATTAGAAAAGTCCAGACACAGAGGTCATGGGGTCATTAGTGATAAGATGGAGGATAGCCAGGAAAGACTAATCTGAACGATACTCAGACTGTAAGCAGACAAAGAACGGACGTGCCATCGTTTCAAGAGGTGGAATGTTGCTTCCAGTTGAACTGCAGCCACTTTGGCCTTCAAACATACAGTAATTGCTCTGTCCAAATCAATTACTGTTGGGGAAATCTTTTCTTTTTTTCCATTTATTGATTCATGCTTATTCCTGACAGTAAAGTGAAACATTTATTTGAAAGCTTTGTGTAAAGCGCTGTGTAAAGAACAGGTCACCAAGTTAATAGGGAATGTTCTCAAAATGCTGGCTAATGTTCTTGCAGTAACATTAATAGAACATTTTTAATGTGATATATGAATCAGCAGTGCTATTCTTAAGTTGTTAGTGGAGTGTTTTAAAAAGTAACGTTCTTATAACCAAGTGATAATGTTAACACAACGTCTAAAAAACTGGACATTTTGGACACTCCGAGAGTTTTAAAAATAACATTTTTAACATTTTTGTTACTTAATGAAAATGTAATGGAAACGTTTTTACAACCAAAAGGACACAATTGAATTTCTTTAGCACCTTTAAGTGTCACAGATTAATTTCATAATACAGACATTGGTAAAAAAATCCCAGACTCGTACAGTTACATAGAGTCAAAGTGGAGGAACAGACGCAGCAATATGTTACTCTAGAAACAGTCAATGGCAAAATCAGATGCATTTTCAAAACAGTGCAGCGCACCCCAGACTCCATCAGACTTCCCCCAGTCGATATTCTGAGCCTTTTAATGACATCCGGCAGCGAGACAGGAGCGATTAAGTCAGGTGAGTGCCTGTGCGCCGCGGGAAGATATCGACTCAGGGGACCAAAGAAAAACATGCAAACAAGTGAGCAAGCGGGCTGGTAAACAGGAAAACACAGGGAGGAAGGGAGATCTTGAATGCATGCTGCTTTCAGGGACGAGGCTGCAGCGCAGCAGCTTCTGTCCTAATTTCCTATCGGTCGGCTTGAGCTTCCTCTCTCTCTCCAGCATCCTGCCTCTTGGCTCATTGAATGAGTGTTTGTGTATGTTTGCGTCTCTGTTTGTTAAATTATACTGTAATTAATAGGCTCTTAATTTGCCATTGGACATTTTCCACTTTAATCACAGAGGATGTTACTGGAGTCTCTGCTAGGGAATTCTGTTTTATGGTGACCCTAATCAGACCAACTGCTGAAACACACACAAACACACACACATCTTTGTGAACTGAACCGTATGGAGTTACTCAGTTGGCCAAATGGACCCTACAGCTTGATTAAGGCAGGATATTTTTTAATTCCTCCTCCATTCCACCAAGCCTAATCTTGGATAAGTGATTGAATATCTAAAGCAATAAGCATGTTAGCATGATTAACAAGGTGCCATTGATATACAATTAACTGGGTTCTATTGAGAGACACACCATGCCCCGCGTGGTAGTTTTCACTGTGAAATTTATCTCCTACAGAAATAATTCAAACCAATAATCTGCATTAAACCCCAGATTTTGATCCATGTATTCAGAGAACAATAAATAGCTTGAAGAGGGATTTGCTTGCAGCCCAACCCGACCTTTGTAAGATTAAGGAATAATGACCTGAGACTTTTACTAACAGACGGCACATCTCCATTATCCTCCAAATTCGAATGAACGGGTATTTTGTAAGACTCTCCCAGCAGGCCACAGACCGGATATAAAAGAGGGACAAAACTCCAGGACGCCCAGTCAAGATTTGACTGTGAGATTGGATGAGAACAGGCCAAAGAATTATATGTGTGAGTGTGTGAACCTCACAGCACCAGGTGTAAAGAATTAATAAAGTTTCACAACATTTTATTATTGAAACATCGGAGTTACTCCACTTCTTTGGAATCTGTGGTTTTGAATTTTACTCACACTGCTGAGAAGGAATTTTTTGAGAAATAAAGAAAAATCACTTTATATGAAACTATTTGCCACAAAATTGTTACTGATTTTTCTTTATATTCAAGAGAAACAGAGATTTTGCTTTCATTTTCGGCAGCAAATACTAGAACACGTCTCAATACTCATTTTGCTGGAAAACTGAGGCATGCAAGGCAATATCACACTGACAGACATATTGTGACACATTGATTTTTCTCTCCACTGGGAAAGAGAGATAGAAAGAAAGAGAGAAACAGGTCCAAAAGAGAGAGAATTTAATAGATAGATTGACACGAAAGCAGAAGGACCTGCCTGACACATCCAGTAAAACACTGAGTGTGCATCCCTGCTGACCCCTGAAGAAAAGAAACACAACCGCTGACATGCACACACACCGCTGGCCTCTTCATTTCAAACACCTGACCAGAATGTTTCTTCTGACCCCTCTCACACCAACAAACTCTGTTGTTAGTCCATTATACTCCTGGCGCTCCTATACCTCACCTATCAGTTTTCACTCACTCATTTAACATTTAAAGACATTAAATGTGCACACACCTTCTTCTGACGTTCACATGTGATGCTTATTTAAGATAAAAACCCTGAAATAAGCTTTTGAGGCAGGAAAAGGTCATTGGCAGATTGGCAAACACATTCCATGTGCGGTGTGTTTACTTTTAAGTGTTACATTTGCTTTGTGGCCTTGAGGTTCCTCTGAACTTGCTAGGCTAAAGTAAACTGTGGTGCAAATGGGCCATGGAGAGATGGCTGCGCTGCCCCAACTGTGTTTCTTGGAGAGGCTGAGGCCTGCTGATTACGGCTGACTGAACCCCTGCAAACTGAGCACACAGACAGACACTTCAGCTGCGTCCATTACATCATGTTTAAATTAGAACAAGTATCTTTGTTAGTTTGCATGAGGCTGGATTACATTTCCTGCTGAAAAAACTTGTTAAACCAGCCATAACTGATTTTTTGGTCTTACATGGATAACAATTTTGGGTTGTAAGAATGTTTCCCTAATGTTTTCCTAAATTTTCATTAAGTTAAAAATGTTATTTTGAAAGTTCTAGGAATGTTCAAAACATTTTTTAATATTATAAGAACTTCATTTAAGCATTATTTTTTTAATTGTATTTTTTTAGTTTTACAAACAACTTAAGAATAACGTTTATGATATATATGGTATATAATGTTATAAAATGTCTACTAATGTTACTGCAAGAATGTTGTTTGATAACTTTAAGAGAACTTTTAGAGAATGTTAGCCAACATTCTGAGAATGTTTCTGTTAACTGTGTAGCTGGTTTTAGCTGGTCCAGCTGTTCTTCCAGCCTGGCCAGGCTGGTATTTGGCTGGTGTAGCTGATGCTCCCGCTTTGCCAGGCTGGCATTTATTAGGTTTTGCTGGTTGTCCAGCTTGGCCAGTAGACAAGCACTCAAAACCCCTCTAAAACCAGCAAAAATGACCAGTCTGGGAAATCAGCTAAGATATAAGGTTATGAGAGTTTAGGCAGCTTTTGACCATCTCCATCATCCTCATGGCCTTGTTGTTAATCAGCAGGGAGCAGTTCTCTGTATGTCTTTTTCTTTTTGGACAAATGGTCAAAGCAGATGACCGGTCAACACAAGTGTCCCTCTGATGCCTGACCTCCTCTCTACTTGTTGATTCATTATGTCAACCTGCAGTCTCTAAAAGACAAGCAAAACACAAGAAAAGCAAAGAAAAACAAAGCAGAGCTCTCATAAATCTGAAGCAAAGACACAGAGATTCTGGACAAGACACCCACTAGGAATCACAAAGAATTTCCTGATTGTACAGCTAGCCTTTCAGCACTTTCTCCTGTGGCGTGAGCAACAAACCTTTTGCTTGTTGAGGACAAAGATGCATCTCACCGCAGTGGCCATGACTAAAGTTAAGCCCACGCACAGCACATTGACCTGCACTGCAAACAAACAGCAGCCTCTGCTTTAGCGTACTAGAGGAGAACTGGCCCTCCCTGCTAAGCCTGGTTTCTCACAAGGTTTTTTTCTCCATTTATACATCACTGGAGTTTTGGTTCCTTGCCACTGTTGCCCTGTTGGCCTGCTTACTGGGAGACTGCTGACATTAGCTTAGGATAACAGTTGGTACATTGGGTTAATTAGCATTGTTTAATAATTTTATTAATTAAAATTATCCTTTATTCATAAATTTTCATTCTCATTCTCATTTCAAACAAATCTTCAGTGTACTTCATTTTTTAATATTTTTGGGGTATTTTTAATTTGTACAGCTGCTTTATAGCAGCTGTGTGGGTTGGGTCGGTGGGAACTTTTGTTTAAAAAGTGGGGGGGAAATCTGGAATTCAAAAATCTAATTTAAAGGGAATTAAATAGAAGATTACAGGAATTATTTTAAACAAAGAATCATTACGACGTGAAACAAAAAATGTTAAATTCTGTCTGTTGCCAAAACATGGGCATACCAAATGCTTGTCCATTTCTGTAGGTGGACAGTTTTTCTAATTCTGGACACAGTTTCTGGACTTTTTAATAACATAGATACTGTCTGGAACAAAACAACTGAGGGAAAAAGACTCTTAAAAGTGCCCTTTGACCTTTTGGCTAAAACTTCAAGGCATAAATGCCTGGGACAGATATCTGGTGCTTAGATTATAAAAGATGTTCATTAACTTACTGACATCAATGTATTACAAAGGATATATGTTATAGACAGCCAAACAGTCATGAGTTCATCATCTAAAATTAAAAAAAAAAATCAACCCTATGGTTCCTGAACAGCCTGTGTTCTTCAAGAGCCACACGATGAAGCTGCCTGCAGCTTTGTGTAAGCCAATGACCCTGCTGTGTTTATGACATAAAAACCCTACAGCTGGACTCATGAAGGATAATGGAGCCCTTCATCACAAAGATGAGTTTAAAACTGTCACCCAGTTGATTCATGTTTCATTGCTTTCTCATGAGAGTTGTGTTCAGCCTCTTTCTCATAATTGCATCAGATGCAAAAATACATGAACAGAAAAAGTAATATAATGAAATGCTGAAAGTTCACAGGAATTCATGAGAAAAATTCATGAAAAATATGTTGTTCTGTTCTTAAAACATGGTTTATTAAATACTCTGACCTAAATGAGAAACTCTCAAAACTGAAAAGATTGCTATTTTATTATTGCTATTTTCCACATTGTAGCATAACAGTAAATGATTATTTTTTATAGCAAATGCTAGTCATCATTGTTTCTTTTAGCTAAATTCATGAGGTGCCTTCTGAGATGCTTTTAAAACAGTATTGCAGGTTGTATGCTGGGCACTGGTTGGCTGTCTTTTCTGCACTTTTCTCCACTACCTTCTGAAATTCTGAAAATAAATTTGAAATGAATAGGGATAGCTGTGGTCACCATTCACTTCTATTGTATAGAAAAGCACCGCTTTTATTTGATATTGCTAACTATCATTCTGCTTTTGTGCACTGATCAGACATCTTTGATGTTGTGAAGGCCGCCAGTGTGCCTTTCTCTTCAGCTCAGGACTTCTGTCAAGAGTCCTCTTTGCTCATCGTGTCACCAATTATGCATTCTGCTGCCACTGAAGCACACTGGCAGTGCGACACAACCATCAAGGACATTCAGTCTGGCCTCTGTCAGATGGGGCACTTGTCAAGCTGCCAGTGCACCCGGTGACACTAGCCCTCACAGCCCACTGTCAGCTGTCTCCATGCCTGACTGCAATGAATTAATACATAAACCAAGACCAGCCATGGCCATTACACCCAGGTTATCACAGGGACCGTTCTCAGAACATTGGCTAACATTCTCTAAAAGTTTGTTAGTAATTTCTTTTAACGTTATATCATATGTCAGAAATGTTATTCTTATGAATAAGTTATGAGTGGAACATTTAAAAATGTAACAGAATTAAAAATGTTTTAATAATCTTCAAACATCCATGCAATAATGTTAATACAACATTTAAAAAAATGGATGTTTGGAATGTTCCTAGAACATTTTCAGCGTTTTTGTTACTTAATAGAAAAGTTATGGAAACATTCGTACAAGCTAAAATTCTTAGCTGGGATCATGGATAAGAAGGACCTCATCTCCCGCTTTGAGGGGAAAACCATTAACAAGAGATCCAGTATATTATATTAAGTTTGCAGGTGTTTATATTAATGATTAACGGCACAGTCACTCAAACAATGCTAAAATTCTTGGCTGCAATGGAGGATATGGAAGTTATGATTGCATTGACATTCCTGATAATTTCCTCGACACATGCTGTGTTGTCTTAAGGGTCCTCGGCTGCTTGCATAGTTTCCAGATCTCGCATCCTCAGTGTCCATACGCAGTCCATTCCACAGATCTGGATGGACAGCAGGTGTGCAGCCCTGCTGGACTTTCCAAGGATGTCAAGTCAACAGAAGAGTCATTCTGGCTCTTCCCGTACATCTGAAAACAAAGAGACTGGAATTCAGAAGGATGCACACTTACATGCCTCTGATTTTAAAGATAGATTCCTCCGCGCTGGATTCCGAGTGCTGTGCCAAGATATTGTGTATGTTCATTTAAGGGAAGTTTTTCATCTGCTTGAGATAAACAAATAACTGTATTAGTCTAAGAGGACTCTTGTAACAGTGTCCTTGAAAGAACCGTTGAAAACAGAGAGAGGATGAACAAGGGTGAATTGATTCATATGTTACACAAATACATCATAAGTAAGACCTGGGCTAGATGTCACACATTAGACTAGAAAGAAATATTTCTCGAGTTTGGTTTATTTTTGAAAGTCAGTTTAGGTATAGGCACTTACTACTTTAAAGATTTGGTTACAAAGAAGCTACTGAAATTTTCCAATGTTTATTGCCACTTGTGTGACAACATGGTTCAACAACAGGACACATTGTCATACTATGGGTTAGTTGTCACAATGGAACCTGCCATTAAATAGCCTATTAGTTTAATTTTTTTTGTAAAATCCAAACAGTAAATTATTTATAAATCACAAGCAAAAGGTCACATACAAAAAATATCAAACCATTGTTTTAGGTCAACAAAATATTATAGTTTATAAATTGCATACATTTACAACATTTAAAACACAGGTGACAACTATCCCCATCTGAAAAAATTCAATACAATTGACACTTGCTGAATGTATGCTACTGAGGTCATTTCGTGTTCACTTTTGAGTTCACTTTAACTAGGCATTAGAAAACAACATATAAAAGCAGTGCTAGAGAAAAGAGAGATTTTTTTAAAGGGACTGTTGACAAAAAACATATGGTTACAGATATATAGACTGTGTGACAACTTGCCCCATTCTCTGCCATCCATAATACAGCTAGTCTGGTCACTCCAGCTCTGTTTCACTGAAGGAACATTTGAGCACATGGAAGTACTCCTGTGAGTTTAATCACATTTTAAATATCACCATGGTGATTATGGGAGATGGGCTTAAAAGCAAAAATTACACATAATTGGTTCTTTCTCCACATGAATGCTTTCTCAGGAGGCATATGACACTGGGCCAAACAAATAAGCCCACAGCATGTATAAATGGCGGTGATGACAGCAAAAAAAGCCATTTCAAAATCACTACATACTTCTGTAAATGTTTCGAATGGGTTGATGCTGAGTGGGAAACAGCTAACTCATTCAAAACAACGACTTATGCCACAGGAGATAATGGCCACAAGTGTACCGTCGTCTCTAATGTTAACCAGGAAAAGAATTATTAATGGGGAATGTTTGTGTGAAACATTCCCCATTAATGCTAGTTTAAATATTGGACTTTGAACGAAAAGGTGCTGATTAACAATAACGAACAATATAGCTGTAGTCTTTTAAGAGCCAAAAGAATTCAGCTTTTAAGAGTTTAGTCTCTTTAATACACCTCCATCCAACACAGACAGTTTAGACTTACAAACGAAATGATGTGCATTACTTTGTCTTTGGATATTTGGCTAAGTTGTTTCAAAAGAAATGTTAAATAGATATTGGTGTTTAGAGTGTGTTTTAGAGTGAGAATGTAGTCTTTTGAGCTAACTAAAACATTTGTTTATTATGCATATGTTGTCAATGTACATGAGACGATGGACATGATTCAAACATCATGCCTTAAGTGCCATTTTGTTTGAATGATTTTTATCAGGTTTTAATAATATAGCATTACTTAAAGGCCTAAAAGAATGGAAAACAGTAGTTTAGCCCTATTAACAACATTGGTTAATCAGTTATCCTTACTGATGCTTAGTTACAATCATGTTATGGAAAAATTGTCTTAGATCTTCAATCTTAGATATTCAATTATCTGAGCTTATTGTTTGTAACCAACATAGCAACCCTGAGCGTGGGGTGACATTATTATTATAGCACTCACGCATGTCCAGCTGCAGCCAGACCAGCGCTTGTTCTGCCATAGGATGTCACCTAATTGTTTGCATTAGCGGAAACAAAAACATTTGCAAAACAAACAAACAGAAATTTCTCCCACCTGACAACTTCCTGATGATAAGACAAAAGCTGGCTTACCGCATGTGGCCTACAAGCTCGTCAAATGCAGATGAAGGCGGTCAGCCCGGTTCCTTTGGGATTGTTGGTTTTCCTGAGATTTTGTCCTGGGGATGTGCTTTGCATAGCGCAAAGAGGAAAAAAGCTCCTGACCAGCTGTTTCTGCTTTAACATGCACAATTTGCGAAGAGCGCAACAAGTAATATGATCTGTACCACAGGTTTACCACATCATCATGCTACATGCTATGTAAGCCATATTAGTGGGGCCTCTATACAGCATACACACACATACAGTAGAAGCTGAAGTAAGAAGTAACTCTATACATAGGGTCAGCTTGTATTGAGTGTATTGTTTTATGAGGAAAGGCATGTCTCATTGGTTACGCACTCACACACTAATCAATCACAGGTGTGTCCAGTACTGTGAGGTGTTAACTTGGGGCCCCAAGCAGCACAGCCTTAGGGGAGGTCTGTGAGCTGGGGTCACACACAAACACACATTTACTTATCTATCTAAAGGGGAAATTCACAATGGGTGCATAGACTTCTATTGTTTTAATACACAGCTAGTTATAAACAACATAACCATAATCAAAATTCACACTCTAACCTCTAACCTAACCTCTCATTTTTACAATTAAAAACTTTGTTTACTACATTTTATAGCATTTGTTTTTGCTCAGATTGATCAGATTTTGCTCACTTTTGGATACAAAGGTGTCCCAATATATGGTTATGTAAACCAGTAGTTTACTTATAACCATAAGTACTTATTAACCATAAGTAAACCAATGTACACATGCACATAAACACACACACAAATGCAAACCTACCAGCCACAGTCAGATGCTCTGCTGTTGTTGTGAATAGGAGTGAAAGAGGTTCAGGTTGAAGGTCAACTATTGATCTTGTAATGTTCTAGGTTATTTCACTCAGTGGGTTCCCAAAACTGAAATGACACTCAAATTTCTATTGTTAAATTAAGATGGAATTGTATTCCAGAACAAAGCTGCTTTTAAACTTCTTTCTTGCGTGTAGACTGTATGGAACTAAGGCTTGTCTGGTAGGGCCATTGGTTCCAGAAAAGCCCAGTTCCTCCTGGGCAGTATATCAAAGAGGTCTAGTCCTGGGGGATTTATCAGACCAGACAGAGCCCATTCTGTGTAACTTTTCAGTTGTGTGCGTGTGTCAGATAGGCTCATGGGACTGGTTGTGAGATTTTAAGGGCCGGTCGCTGCTGGATTGATACAGAACACAGCATACCATCAGAGGTCCACTGAAATGGGACCATAAAAAATTTACCAACCTGTAATAAATTTTTTATTCCGAGAAAACTTGAAGTGCTCGAGTGAGTGGGGAACAGAGCAGGAAAAGAGTTTGAGATGGGCCATTTGAAGTCCTGGTGACTAACAAAGCACCAGTCGACTATAGCCTTCTTAAGCATTTACATTACAAACTTTTTACAGTATATGAATTAAACCTGAAATTTTGTGTAACACTGGTCATTATTCATTTCTTAACAAGAAACAAATGACATCAGAGAGGTGAAATGTGATTTCAGACTATGATTAAACCTGGAGGGATAAAGCTGCATTCCTTCATTGTGGTTTTAGTTATCTAGAATCTTAAATGACATATTCTGATCTTACATGTGCTGTAGTTTTAATACATGCATTTGGTATCATTTACTTAAATAAACATGGTTGAAATTTGAGGTCCATTTAGTTTTGATGGTGGCTTAAACTTTCAAATCAACTTACATTTACTGAACAATTTCTCATGGACGCACAGTGGAAAAACTGAACAGAAAGAAAATCCGACTTTTTTGGCACGGAAGGTCAATACAATCACACAGTTCAGAACACAAGAACAGACACAGTGCCAATAGCATTTTTGCTGCAACATTTCCAAACATAAGACTTGGCACTAACATCACAGGAGATGAGGAAGCAGCACTCTTTCCTGCTGAGGGCTATTCATGAGCGCCCAAACGAAAGAGCCGGTAACCTTAATGAACTCTCCTCAATGCCTGGGCACCTGTTTTCTGTAAACACCATTGAACATCTGCACTTCACCCAATATCATTACAATCCATTCCCTCTTCCTGGTCTCTGTCCCCAAGGAATTCTGAGTCCCATCACAATCCCATGGATCCTCTTCCAAGGATTATTCCCATCCTGCGCAGTGGCTTTTGGGTGCCAGCGGGCCGCGGCTGTGTTCGCAGATGGGAGCCTAGCTCTGTGATAGCTTCCATATGTCACAGAGTGCTTCCGAGAGCGAGTTTTTATTTTTTTTGTTTTTCATTTCTGTTTGTACCCCATAGTTCATTCTGTTTCTCTCATCATATGTTTTGTTCAATAAAGAACAGGTGGATACACCCATAAACAGTAGTGTAGATGACATTTGCTTTAATACTGGGCTGTGCATTATGAATCTAAGGTATAACAGCTAACAGTAAACATTCACAGAATGTTGGATTATGTTCTATAAAAGTTTTCTCAAAGTTATCAAAAATGTTCTTGCAGCAACATTAGTAAAATGTTTTTTAATGTTCTATATCATATATCAAAAACGTTATGTTACCATAAAACATACAGAATTTAAAAAAATGTTTGAATTACATTATTATAACAAAGCATTAACATTTATACAGTTTATAAAAACTGGACATTTTGAATGTTCCTAGAATTTTTAAAATAACATTCTGTCATTTTTTTTTAAATGAATGGAAAGGCTACTACAACGTTCTTACAACTTAAAATTATTGGTTGAGTTAAGGAACTTTTTCTTAGGCCTCGCCAAAGATGCTGAAAGCCAAGATGTGAAGATCCAGTTTTCCATGAGGCCAAGCTGTGCCTCTAAGGTCTTGCAAACATGAGTAATCTGTTTAGCATAACTTCTCTGTCATAGATGTTAGCTGTGTTAAGTCACCCCTGGGAGGCTGTGACACGGAGCTGTGCGGCACTATAGTAAATAAGACCTGCAGAAAATATTCTTTTGATACCACAAGCCTGGGAGGTTCGTTCATCTGCGCTGACACATATGGTCAGTAATATCCCCTCTCTGATTATAATCCTTCAAGTCAACCTCATTAACCAGACATCCGCATTGAACCCTGTCTGAACAGGGCCAGAATCCTTGCCTGTCAATCAACACCAACTGCCTGAAAAAAATGTATGTAGGGAAAATGATCCAGAAGGTCCAAACTTCTGCCCAGCTGGACTTTCTCACCTCCAAACAAAGCCTTTCTCTAAGACTGAGACAAAGAAGTTTGTGAAAAGTCACACATATTGGGAGACCACGGCTAGTTGTCACACTTTGACTGCAGTGAATATATACAGTAGCTACTGAACATTTTTACCAGTAAACACCTGCTTTTCAGTGAAGCACAAAACAATTCATGACTCGGTAAAAATGGATAAGGTAGTAGTTTTGGTGAATAAATTGTAATAAACAAATTAAATTAAAAAAATAATTATATAACGTATTGTATAACATAAACATAACATAAACATAAACATTAAATATATAGATTTATAACATTCAAAAGTGAAATTTATTAAACAAAGAAAATTCCCCTTTATTGAAACAATTGTGTCTTTTAGTTAATCTATTAGATAGGTTAGATTTATTTTTCTTGTCAATGAGGTTTAATTTTTGCTAGCGTAGTTGTTTAATTAATTAAACAACTGTTTAACCAAACAGTATTACAAAAATATGATATTGGATTTGTATTTTGATAATTCACAAGTATTACCCTACTTTAGGAAACCTATGTGCAAACTAGCCATAGTCTCCCTAATTACATGACATGCAACCCAATCAAAGTTATGCACACTCACACACATACTCCTTCAGCCATTGCACAGGCTAAAAAGTAATGTAACCCAAGCCACAGTAAAACAAACAGAATGTGTCAGGGCATGATTTAAAACACCACTTTTGCACTTCTGCGGTTTATATTCAAAATCAATTCAACAGTAACATTATAATGTGTGCAAAATGCTTCT
Organism: Chromobotia macracanthus; assembly: GCA_036877525.1. Classification (NCBI taxonomy): domain Eukaryota; kingdom Metazoa; phylum Chordata; class Actinopteri; order Cypriniformes; family Botiidae; genus Chromobotia; species Chromobotia macracanthus. Next base: position 6,673,114 of record JAZGTH010000017.1, read on the forward strand.
AAACCTGTTAAGCAGATCTAATACCCAAACACTCACTCCAGCATGAAGACATTAAGATCCAGTTCACGAAGGGTTTTTGACAGCGCTCTTTGTGCCCAGGTCTGAGTCAGCAACCCACGCAAGATCATCTGTAGGAAACATGCCATGCTTTCAGGAACACACTGGCAGCCTCATGGAGAAAAACAGCAATGTACAAAGTGATGTTGGCTGTGGGGAGACCTCAGGCTAAAAACCCCTGTGTCTGACAAAGTGATTTATGATGCCCTCACTTCTTCTCGAGGTGACAGTTGCAAGAGGAACTTGTATTATGAGTTAGTTAGGGGACCTCATGACATTACATTTTTCACTTTCATTACATTCTTCTGATGTTTGGCTACCAGAAGCATGATAAGGCATTTATGGCACATGGCAGTATTATTAATGGAATGGTATAGTATGGAATGGTAACACATTTCCATTTAGAAACCAAAATGTTAAAAATGGTTCTAAGAAAGTTTAAAGAACGTTCAACGTGTCCTGGTTTTAGGCGTTGTATTAATATTGCTTTCTTATAAGGAAATCTTTTTTAATTCTGTAACATTTTAAAAACGTTCCACTAACAACTTAAGAATAACATTTGATATATACAACATTCTACAAAAGTTATAACTTGAGAAAACTTTGAGAGAACCTTCAGAGAATGTTAGCCAATGTTCGGATAATGGTCCCTGTTAGCTGGGGTGTGACTGAAACCTGATGTCCTATAGACAATGAAGAAAGCATGATACTACTGACAGCAAATTACATACAAACCTATGAAAATTAACTAGATGGCAAAAAGTGTGCTTGTTGTATTTTACTGTCTGCATTCTGTAGTGTAAAAGAAAGCTGTCCAATCTTTGTTACAAGCCTGTTCTTCAACATAGCATGGCATATTAGGGGTGGGTCATGCTTAGAGGGGTTGAATGTAGAGATGAAGATTTTAGTGTGCTGACCGCGTGCTATGCTTTGGCTGTTACAATATCAGCATGCTAACGTCTCTTCAAGAAGTCTATAAATTTGTCCCCTTTAAAGTGACGGCGCAAAAGCCATCAAAGCAGCACTTGTGTAACAAACTCACTGCCTTTAACAGTAAACTTCAAGACTGCTGTCAGACAAATTGCCTGCTGTGAGCAACATGTTATTATAGGTACTCTGCAGGTTTCTGTTATATGTGAGACTTTTTCGTGCAGTAGAAAGTTATATATATTTTTAAATGATGGTCTTTGTACCTACGCAGATGACTGTTGTGTCTCGTCTCACTCAGTTTCCAGGGTAAGTCTCGCACCATTAGCGGTGTGCTTTTAAGTTACATTCTTTTTAATTATTTGGTGTTTTTCCAGCTGAATATCCCATAAGAACATATTTATTTGGAGTGGAGGACACATCAGAGTAAATATACATCTTGGCATTAATTAGCAGCAGACTAGCTCATACAACCAACCAGCTAATTTATTATGAAAATAGGTGGATTTGCATCTCTAGTCCAAATGCATTAGGGTCAAACTAGGAAGCAGTGGGTAGTAGCTACAAACGTATAAAGCATGATGGTGCAAGCAACTACCTTCCCAGGTGGGGGTCCTGTCGTACTGCTGGCCTTGTGCCTGAGCGACAGATGGCAGGCAAATGCAAAGGAACCCGCCCCGAGCGTTAACTTTGCTGGCTACTCCTAGCCTGCGACAGCGCTATCAGTCTGCATGTATCTCCAGTAAAATACCCCCATCATCCTCAGAGCCACCAAGAGATTAAGAGGGGTATGTCAGAGAAACCGACAGGACAGCTGAGCCTCATTATCCAACATATGGTACACAACTATGGCATGCTATGTAGAAATGTGAAGACATGGAGCTGAGGAGGTCCCAACTCTCAGACCAGATGAATGCCGCATAACATCCCAGCTAACAGGGAACATTCTTAGAACATTGGCTAATGTTCTCCAAAAGTTCTCCCAATGATATCAACAAATTTCTTGCAGCAATGTACAACATTTTTTCTTTACACATCAAATACCAAAAATGTTACTCTTAAGTTGTTACTGGAACATTTTAAAAATGTTACAGAAATAGAAAAAGATTGAATAATGGTTTTATAACCAAGCAACAACAGTAATACAATGTCTAAAAACCTGGATGTTTTTCTAAAAACCGGAATAACATTTTTAATGTTTTTGTTACCTACTAAAAATGTTAGGGAAATATTCTTAAAACCTAAAATTGTTAGCTGGGATGTTCACACAATCAGATTTAGGTAATTAGTCATCTAATAGGGATCAGTGGTCTGGATGTCTTTAGTGGGACCACATTTGCTTTGCGAAGCTTGATTAAATGGGGGCACATGATCAAACAGATTTAAGCAGCAATCCTATTTTAAACTAATACAATGCTGAGGACCTATTAACATATCCTAAATCATCTGAGAGATCTGCTCTTACTTCAAGTTCAAGTACAAAAGTGTGTGCAAAAATAGAAATATTTGCTTTTGGTGATTTTTTTTAAACGTCATTAGATCTTCTGAGATGACTTCCCTGATCCTCTAGCAGTCTATTGCATTTACACTGTATTTAAGCATTTGCCAGTTGTCTAAAGTATACATTTTATGAATGTTCCTTAGGAATCGAACCCATGATCTTGATGTTTCTAGTACCATGCTTATCAGTGTTGTCCTGTTCATAGAGATATGCCAAAAAGAAAGAAGTCATTTTTAATCTAAGTTTGTGAGCATGCTTCATACTCCCTGCTACCATATCTAATCTGGTTGGGAGGAAATTATTTGATCTTTTGCAGGCATGGGGCATCTTAGAATCTAACAGACTGAATCACAAAGACCCACACTCACCGACTAATGCTGGGGTTTCATGCAGACATTTGAGGAGCTACCCACTGAGACTGGGAGCTTGTGGAGCAGAGGTTTAAGCTTCTGACTCTATTGATCTTCTGAAACAGCTATCACATCCATCTCCTTTGTGATGTCTGAACAAAACTTCCTGCCTTTTTGGGCAATTTCCTGAAAAAAATTGGAGAGGTATGACTAAAATAAATCAAAACAAAGGCAAACATTTCACTTCAAATAATGGTACAAATGGTAACATGAATCACAGTTATGATTACTGATGATTATTAAAATGTGTCAGAGTTAAAATGGACAGAGTACATTTTCACTCATAGGACCTCTGAAACAAGCCCTGGAAAAACTATGAATTAAGTTAAGCCATATCCTCTGGGACAAATCAATCATCTAAAATATTCCTGCCCATAACAAGAGTTAATAACACTGACACATTTCTACATTACATGATACATGATTCCATCAAATGCAGTCTTACTCTACACCTGAGTGATGCATGAGAAATACCTCACCGCATGGCAATGTAACTAATGTCTTCCAAAAAGAGGGGAAAAAACATTTCAAAGGTGACTTTCGCTTGACCTCGGTCGACTTTGATTTGCAAATCTGTCTTATACATTATGCTTGGGGTCTCTGACACGTTGCATACGCTTAATCAGTGTTTCGGCACTAGGCTGGAATATTGCACACCTCTCTGCACCTGGCCGCACACGTCTGTGAGTGTGTGCCATGTGTTTTACACTTTCTTTGAATTGTATTTGAAGTGATCACCCACAAAGGTGTGTGCAGTCAGGGTGCTGATGGCTCCTGGCTCAAGTTTTACCACCTATGTGTTTACTTTGACTACCAGCCAAAGACACCGAGAAGCAAGTTTGGCAGCTTTCCAGATCCAGAGAGAGAGAATGCAACATCTGGACCAGGGACTGCAGCTGCAGCAGATGTATGACTGGACTGGGCTGATAGTTAGGGCCAGACTGACAAGTGCTTTGAAGACGGTGGAAGTTTTGATTACCTTTTGCTGCTCTCTCACATTTTCCTACAGCAGGTAAATTATTGTTGGGCATCGCTGGGCTGACGTGTCAATGCTAGTCACTAAAATGTCTTATCCCGAATTCTTCATTCTTCCAGACAAGGAATGCTATTGGTTCACAGACACAGCCATGTCCCAGCTAACAGTTTTATGTTGTAAGAACGTTTCCCTAACATTTCAGTTAAGTAACAAAAACATTAAAAATCCTATTTTTAATGTTCTTGGAACTTTTTAGACATTGTATTAATGTTATTGCTTGGTTATAAGAACATTATTTAAAAGTTTTTTAATACACTCCACTAACAACTTAAGAATAATGTTTTTGATATATATCATTTATAATGCTCTACTAATGCTACTGCAAGAACGTTTCTGATAACTTTAAGAGAACAACAGCCAACAGTCTGAGAACGTTTCCTGTTAGCTGGGGTGTAGCTGCCATCTACATGTTTTCACAACTGACATGTTAAAGGTGCACTAAAACAGTGTCTAAATCTGCTACGACAAACTGTTATAAGGGGATGCTTAAGAAAAGCACCTTTTGGTCTGTAGTTATTAAAAGATGCGCTTGTGTCTCAGCTGGGTATGGGAGAAAATCTGGTGAGGTGTTAAAAGATGTTAAAAATAGATCAACGTTGCAGATTCTGACCTGAACAGCACAAATTATGATACGTTTCACTATTAATAGCTGTTGAGTTGCTGTTTTGGTTAAGATAACATTTATTGAAGTGGCATTTTAAAGTGAATCAGCCATAAATGCCTCTATTAAGAGCCACTCAGTCACAATAAAATCAAAAAGGTTTACACATGGCATACTGAACAAATTTAAAATATATTAACCATCAATTACACTAATTTAACCAGATAATAGATAGAAAATTAACAAGACTGCAGGTTTAGGCTTAATTTAAACAAAATCAGAGGACTGGTTTAATGTGGAGCAGTAAAGAAGATCCTGCAAGTCATCTTCAGTAAGCCGTGATGACTCCAGCAGCTGTCCTTCACATGCCCTCAGCTCTCTACTCTTAAAGAAACAGCTCTCCAAAAATGTCAAATTCATCATCATTCACCCTCCCTGTCATGCCATTTTGAACTGTCTAATTTTCTTCTGTGGAACACAAAAGGAGATGTGAGGGAGAACTTTGGGGCTGTTCTTTTCTGTAAAGAATGAATCTGTTAAATTTTACTTTCACCTTAATTTCAGAATGTACAAAAAGTGCAAAACATGGCATCCGGTAACCAGGACACACATTTTATAACCTGAAATGAAATATAAAAAACTGAAAATGGTTGTTGTGGATACATTTCCATGCTGTATCATACTACAAGAGATACACTATGTGACGGTCATGTTCAACAAGCACAAAACGTAGAAACAGCTTCTAAATACTCACACACTTGGGTTCACACAGCTATGGTTCATACGTGTGTATAAAGTCGTGAAACAAGCCTTAATAAAATCTTACTGTTGGCTAAGTACCATTCAGTGCAGACTGCTGCACGTACAGTTCTACCATGGAGGTCTAATAACCAGATTAAGATTCACAATGTTCTGTCTCAGCTCTGTTAATCCATTTTACCATATATAAATCCACTGTGCAGAACTCTGCAGATCCCCACCCCCAAATGTGCAGAAAAGTCGGTAGATTCCATTTATGCCTGCTAACAACACACTGCCACTATAAACTCTCTCTGTTTTGGCTTAAAGAAATCACACCATTACACTCATAATAAAGTTCCACAAGTGTACTGACCTAAATTTGAGAATATGTGGGCCATTTTTGTCTGCATATTGACAGGTATGTCTCTACAGAAGACACAAAAGACTCAGCTGAGGGTGTTTAGTCAACTTAATGTGAACCATAAATCAGTCCTTTGCAGGATTATGGAACTGAATTCTATGCAACAAACAGCTGGCCTGAATCCAACATGTAAACCAGAGCCTTCCTCTCCAGCTGCACACAGACGTGTTTGTCTTGGTAACTCTCATGGCTCATTCTTTTCTTGCTGTACCCAAATTTGAGAACATCACTAAATGATTTTTCAGTTTTTCTTGCTCTTATTCCTCCCCTCCTCCTTTTTCTAATTTGCTGGCCACAGTTAGAAATCAGCCAACTGGGACCCATCAGTAATTGAAGTCTCCACGGCGACTGCCTACAGCACAGCTTTCAGTGATTCACTGGGGAGGTTTCCTGAGGGAAACTCAATAATCTGCTCACCGATAAGTATAGTCATCATCAGACTTTTTCCACCACAGGATGTAGAACAACACTTGTTGACAGCATCTCAAAATAGCACCGGGAAGTGTGACCTATGATAAACTCTTAATACTAATGAGTATTTTATTCTAAAACATCATTCTGTTTAATATAAATGAACAATGCTCTTTTATCCAAAAAACTGAAGCGTGTAATTTCTGCACCTTTAGTCTCAAAAAATGTTTAAACCTGTAATCTGTAACTTCTGCCTCTCTACTGCCATCTCTGTTTGAAATATAAGATTAAAAGGTACTTGCAGAGTTACTTTCTGAGCATGGATGAGGTTTAAATTCTGAGCTTGTTATGAACACTGACCTGTCATGTACTTAATTTTTAACCAAAAGTAGTTATGGATTGCAGCTTTAAAACAACTGATTTCTTAAACACTCCCTCAATCTTGGATTGGTTGAACAGTCCCATCCCAAATTTATACACGTTTTGAAGAAAGCAACCTATTGGCTCCTAAACAATAAATAGCTAGAACCGAAAAAATCAATTTAATCATTTGAAACAGGAGAACGTTTTAAACATTTAAAAAACATACTTTGGTGTTTACGCAAATGAATGTCCTAAACAGGCTGAGAAATAACGTTTCTGCATGTCAGCTGCAGTATAATGTAACCTGCAGTTCTGTTCAAAAGCAGGCTGTCAAGCAATCTCCAGTTACAGTTTGAAAGGTCTGGCCCCTTTAAAAGCATTCTGGATGTATGTATCTGTCATACTTTTGAAGGTGCTCTGATTCAGGGTGAGGTTAATGTACACATCTACAGTTGAGAAGAGGTTAAACAGATCTATATAGAGATTGAGTACATTTGACCTTAAAACGCAAGTATGAAGTTTATTAACATAACATCCAGGCTGCTCGGAATCACATGCTGTTGATATTTCCTGATTTGTGTGCTGCTCTGGCACACCTGGAAGTGCAAGCTGGGAATGTGACCGGCACACAGTGAGCGTGTGATAAATGACTCCACGATTGTGCACGTTTAACAACCTCCTGAATCAGGTAAAATCAAAACCCCATGAGTGGACACAGGTCCGGAATTCTGCAAGCCTTTAAAAACATCAACATGTTGAGCCTAGGTTAAAGAGCATGGGCTTGATTATGTCTCAACTGGGCCTGTGTGAAAATTGTATTCCATTATTGCAGCTGTCATAATATTGAACATATGAATTTATCATATTCCAGGGAACTGCAGAGTCTCTTTCACACTGGGAACAAAAAAGCTGCATTAAAAAACACAGCACATATTTTCAGAGTGTGGCCTCAGTGACGCAAGACTCAGTGTCTATAATCAACGCCTGGAAGGAAGCTGAAGACATGAGTGCCTGTTGAAGAGTTGATGTTACTAATTACAACAGGAACAGCAATGACTCTTCTCAACCACATAGAGTTCTTGCTCTTAGCTTTGGCCTCTGATGTTTAGCTCCCTGCTTCTTCCTCCTGATAACAGCAAGAAGGAGCTGGAGGAGAAGCAAGGAAGGAAGGCCAGACACCATCACCTCTGTGGTTGTGGTTTTAGCTCATGATGTCATTTTAAACGAAGCTCACAAAGCGGGAAGCAACAAGGGTTGGATGTAGAAAAATAACTATATAATAGTTGTTTTGGGATTTAAAAAAACAAAATGTCCTATGAACTTTACTTATTTGAAGAAACCATTACCGTACATTTGATTAAGCCTTTTAACTATGAGTTTTAAAGTAAACCTTTAAAACCTACAGGGAACATTCCCAGAATGTTCTTATTTCCCAAAATTATCAAATGGGAACCATATGGGAACATTCTGTGTTTGCTAGGAGGAAACTGCATGGACTGATAATGTTTAGATCCAGTCTATATGAATCTTGATTTCAATATATGCGTTAAGGACCAATTAAAATTATTTATGTATATGAATACATGTAATTATTCAGATTTCATACAATAAAACTACTTAAAATGTTTAAGAATTTCAGCACAACTTAATGAACTAAACTGAACAAGCAGCAATATCCATTTTTGTGTGCAGTCTTCAGAGGCCACTTATAATTCCTCAGCTGTTTAAGATTTTGCTACGGTCTACATGATCTTTAATGAATCAGAGTGTATTTACAGAAAAGCGTCAGTGATGTCGCAGTTTCAGAGCTGTATCAAGAGGTTTGACATTAATCCTGAGGGTAATGTGGACCTTCCTGTGGCTAATGAAACCCGAAGCCTGAAAATGGCCGCACCAAATGACGCTCCCTGACAGTTTTTGAATTAAACAGTCATGGCTGCTGGGATCAATCTAAATAGCACACAGATGGCCAGCACTATTTTTCTCTCCTTTTCTACCCTTAAGCACTTGCATGTGGTATTTAATGAACTATCTGACGAACGAGCCATTGCTTCCTTAAAAACTGCTCATGATATAGTGCCTTTTGCCTGTCTTGTTTGGTTTTTTAGTTATCTAATTTATTGGTTATTAATAATTAAATATTTCTAAATGAAAGCACCATAGGTTTCCATCTTCATTATACCATCTACATATACTTTAATATTTACAAATACTTAAAGGATGTGAGACTAAAAGATATGAGAACAAGTTGGGCAAAATTGCCCTTTGAGAGCCATTAACTATAACATATTTAAAAATGTGAACATGATGTAGGGAAAACAAAATTGTATTCTGGGATGTGATTCTGATTACATTGTGAAAAACTCATACCACCCAGAAAATTCACTCAGAACAACAGAAGAGAACAATGGATCCATTATGCCTCTAATAAAGGCTAAATGACACAGTTTAACTTTGTGAGGAACCATAGAAACAAACAGCCATCTTTACTGCCCGTAGTAGATACCAAACTGACCTGTTATCTGGTGCTCTTACAAACAAATGCTGCTTTCAAAAAAAATAAAAGAAAATAACAACACAAGAAAACACTATTCTGAATCAATCAATTTTGTATCAGTTATCAAAACAATATAACAATAAAATCAATAACAGGGAAATAACCAACAAACACTAAAACAGAGCAGAACAATAGACAGAACAGTTTTTTAATCACCCCCCTTCCTCCCTTTAGCTTGTGATAAAAGCTGTCATTATAATAAATTACTGTGATGTTACAATCTAAAAATCTAAGATATTACAATTGGATATACAGTTTACTTCAGTAATCAAGAAGAGCATTTTCTCTGAAATAATTCTGTTTAAAAGCGGTTTGAAAGTGGGAGTGGAAAACATAATCAGTATATTTCATATATTTGTGCCGTATCTAATCAACGTCAGCTGAAAGTTTCCAAACCCATTTTCACATCCACAATAAACAAATCCATCTCAAATAAATCAGAATAAAATTCATCTTTTGACAGGAAAGCTGAAAACACTCATCAAGAACAAAACCAAAACAAGTCCAAAACTTGAGGTACTTTTCTTCCTGTAGCTCAACTGGTAGCGTATTGTGTTAGTAGCACAAAAGGTTGTGGGTTTGAATCCCAGTAAACACACATACTGATAAAATGTGCTTTGAATGTATTGTAATTCGCTTTGGATAAAAGCTTTGCCAGAAGCGTAAAGGTTTTTACTTTTGCCAATGCAGCTTGTTTATTTGTTTTTTCTCCTGTATCTTATACCACTGTAATATCTCAGACAGACTCTTCTACTCAGTTGTGAAATGAACCTCCCATGTTACAAGGCTGTTCAGTCTTCTTCTAATCAGTGAGATCTGAGAAGCAGCACATAAAATATCAGGCAGGAGGACAATGTGTGTTAGTACTTTGTTGGTTCAAACTTGTCTGGCAGATCTTAATGTAATGATCAGTGTTGAGAATGCGGTCCCACTTTGAAGCCACTCAGCACAGTTGAGGTCAGATATGTGTGATCTATAAAAAAGGCAATAATGTTTCCCCACAATCCTCGGTCAGCCGCTTCTGGGTTAGGCTTTACTAACAGTAGGCTGGAGTCCAGGGCAGCCATCCAGACTCATATAATGCCTCAGGACACCCTAGAGACAGAACCAAAAGGCTCAGTGGGGTTAGAGAGTGTTGGCCGATGATAGAGACTACTGGCCACACAAAAGCTTGACTGTGATTGGCCGACATAAGGGTCCCCTCCACACACACATTTAGCCCACTCAGCTGATAATACTGCATGTACAGCTGCTGGCTTGCATTTAAAAAACATTTCTGACACAGCCTACAATTTTAGCTTCTTTTTGTTATAAAATGTTTTATATTTTGTGACATAAAAGGTGGACCTGAGTATCTTACACATAGCATATAAAACATAAGATGTTAACATCATACTAACAAATGTAAAACTTGCTTGATCTCCAAAATCAGTGTGGAAGAACTGGGTAAGCATGAAGTAATTAATATTCATGAGCTCAGCCTCCATGTAGTGATGTCACAAGATGCTCATTTTTTGCCTCCCTGCTCTAAAATCCCCACTATTGCCACTGTCTTCTGTCCCCAAGCACAAATCCTTTACAGCAGTTTAGCTATATCGGGACAGTTGTTGAAAGCTGATCTGAACCAAACACTGATGATCAATTGAAGGCTACGAGTGAACAAATACGTGATGACTGTGGGCCACATGTAGTGGACCAATGGCAGAATGCCACAACTATGATATGCTGATTCAGAGACGTGTGTCACCTTGGCCCGGGTGGAATGAGGCATGACCCTCATGTTTGAAACCTGAGGAAAGCACCAACACCACATTAAAATAAACACATATTATAAACAATATTACCTTAATCAGTCAATCGCACCCACTCCAGATGAGGGCCAATGTGTTTGTCATTAGGAAGATCTTAGGCGTTCACTTATTGCAGTACAAACAGTCACTGTCCAGAATTCTGAATGGGTGTGATCTGAATTAATGATCTGGGTCAAAGATATGTAATCATGTCCAATGTGAACAGATTTAAATAGGTGAAGTGTCAAAGTATCCTCGTCTAGTAAGAGCTAAACGCTCCTGCCTTAAAGTTACAGAGAAAACATCTCATTTAACACTAATGCTCCTACAGACTCAAATGTATTAATAAAACAAAACAAGAAAATGGATGCTATTTCCTTTCCTAATAAATGCCCCTGGTCCTAATGTGCAAATATTATTCTAAAGAGAAAAAAAAAATAAACTAATCCTTCCTATCCATATATTGATGTATTTGGTTAGCAGCTGTCTAATAACTGGGATAATGTACAGCTGCCATTACATATTATAGCACTATTTCACTATTTAATCATCTGCAGAAAGGTTAACATTATTAACTGCAGAATATTCTGATTCACTCAAAATACAGTACCTCTTATCATGAAAATTAAATGCATTGCAAATACTATATTGCAAATGCCATTTCATACTTATGTACTGTAGGTCTTTTCGAAAAATTATGGTAAAACTTTGAAACAGATAAATTACTACATGGGGCAGATACAAACATTTCTATTTTGATAGGTCAGACAGTAGGCTTGAGTTGTGTGCTGAAGTGTGTGAAATTGAAACATTTGCACAAACATGGAGCAAAATAATTTTGGTCTCAGCCTTCCGATCACAGGCATCACTGAGACACTGAAAAAACAACAAAACACATTTTGGGCGACTGCAGGAATGCAACTTGAACATGAAAACCGAAAAAAATTCTGTATAAGTTAGATAAAAGTTTAGTACAAATAAACCACCACCACAAGGAATGTTTTAGAATGTTGGCTAACATTCTCTCAAAGTGTGTATGCGCGCACACACGCAAATCAGAAAAAGTAGGGACAGTATGGAAAACACAAATTAAAAAAAGTAGTGATTTCTAAATTTACTTTGACTTGTATTTCATTGCAGACAATACAACAGCACATTATTTAATGTGTTCCTCGTGATTTTATGTTTATTTCTTCAAAAAAAAAAAAAAACAAAATTCCTATTTTGGTTCTTGCAACACATTTCAAAAAAAAGTTGGAACAGTAAAGCATTTACCACTTTGTAATGTTGCTATTCCTTTTCACAACACTTAAAAGACGTTTAGGGACTGAAGACATCAAATGAAGAAGTGTTTCAGGTGTAATTTTGTCCCATTCTTGCTGCAAACAAGACTTAAGGTGGGCAACAGTACGGGGTCTTCATTGTTGCAGTTTGCGCTTCAAAATGCGCCACACATTCTCTATTGGAGACAGGTCGGGACTGCAGGTAGGCCAGTCAAGTACCTGTATCCTCTCTTCCTCCGCAGCCAAGACTTTGTAATATGTGCAGAATGTGGTTTTGCATTATCTTGTTGAAATATGCATGGACGTCCCTGGAAAAGATGTCTTCTTGAAGGCAGCACATTGTGCTCCAAAATCTCTATGTACTTTTCAGCATTAATGGTGCCATCACAGAAGTGCAAGTTACCTTTACCATGGGCACTGACACAACCCCATACCATGACAGACCCTGGCTTTTGGACTTGTTGCTGGTAACAGTCTGGATAATCCTTTTCTTCTTTGGTCCGGAGCACACGGCGTCCATTTCTCCCAAAAAATACCTGAAATACTGATTCATCTGACCACAGTACACGTTTCCACTGTGTGATGGTCCATCCCAGATGCTTCCGAGCCCAGAGAAGTCGACGGTGCTTCTGGACACTGTTAACATAGGGCTTCCTTTTGGCACAGTACAGTTTTAACTGGCATTTGTGGATGTAACTACGTATTGTGGTACTTGACAAAGGTTTGCCAAAGTAGTCCTGAGCCCATGTGGTGATATTGCTTATAGATAAATGACGATTCTTGATGCAGTGCCGCCTGAGGGATCGGAGAGCATGGTTGTTCAGCTTAGGCTTGCGCCCTTGTCCTTTTACGCACTGAAATTCCTCCACATTCCTTGAATCTTTTAATTATGTTATGCACTGTTAAAGGTAAAATAAGCAAATGTCTTCCTATCTTTCTTTGAGGAACATTGTTTTTAAACATTTCAATAATTTTCTTACATATTTGTTGGCAAACTGGCGATTCTCTGCCCATCTTTGCTCCTAAAGGACTAGGCCTTTCTTGGATGCTGCTTTTGTACCAAATCATAATTACAATCACCTGTTGACATCACCTGTTTCAAATCACATCATTATTTAACCAATTTACCTGATTACTAGCCCTAAATTGCTCCTGTTCCAACTTTTTTTGAAACGTGTTGCAAGAACCAAAATAGGAATTTTGTTTTTTTGAAGAAAAAACAATAAAAATCATGAGGAACACATTAAATAATGTGCTGTTGTATTGTCTGCAATGAAATACAAGTCAAAGTAAATTTAGAAATCACTACTTTCTTTTTTTTATTTGTGTTTTCCATACTGTTGATATATATATATATATATATATATGTATATATATATGTATCAATGTTTAATATATACTATAAAAAGTTTGAATAGCATTAATTACCAAGCAACAATGGTCAATGCAATTCAATGTCTGAAAAATTGATGTTTTCAATGTTCCTAGAACTTTCAAAATAACATTTTTAATGTTTTGTTACCTAATGGAAATGTTGGGGAAATGTTCTTACAACATAAAATTGTTAGCTGGGAACACTAGCACACCAAATCATGTGAATATCAGGAGTCATAATAGTATTAAAAGTCTGTATTTGTGGACTATAGTGTTCACCCACTGAAGGTCTAGTTGCTACGTAACAGAGAAGGGTCAGTGGAACTGTGAAGGGTGAATAGATTCTTCCAGAACACTCCATTTATCAAGAGCTGCCAACATGCCAAACACACAAAGGACAAACCATCCACCGCCGGAGTCTGTTCCTGTTCACCGTTTCCTTCAGTACCTCTTTCTTCTGTTTTATTTTAACCTCTATCTATGTGTCTTAAATTTGAAATCAATCACAGTTTGAGGAGTTCACAAAAAAGAAGATGCTTCAGTTTCTGCTGATGTTCCAGTTGTGCTCATGAGTTCACCAACCCTGTACAGAGGATGTTTAATATTCTTCATAAAAATTGCTTGTTTTTATTCCACACGACAATTACTGAAATTACACAAATGACCCTGTTCAAAAGTTTAAATGCTATGAAAATAACTCACAACCTTTTGTGATAGTCTAATGAGTTTCTCAGATTTTCCTAAGTGACAAAAATGTAATTTAAGAAAAAAAATGAGAGTTTATTTAATATTCAACAATTTTTGTGTTTACTGTTCAGTGCCCAGGACTAATCAAAAACTGAAGTCATGGAAGATTAATAAGCTAACACACAATATTAAGATCCAAAAGTATGCAAACAGGATAAAGTGTGTAATATCTTGTACAATACATGCAAATATTATGTTTTGTTATGTTGTTAGCTATGGTCAAATAGCTTCATCAGGGAAATATTAAATACAAAAATGCACTTGATTATGAACTCTCAAAAATAAAAAAACACTGATTTAGTATGGGGTTTAAACTTATGAGTATATTATACATGTTGGTTGCATGGCTTTAGACACATGGCGCTGGGATAAAATAATTAGGATTGTTTATATTTCCATGTTTCATTAGATTAAATAAATCTAAAAAAACTCTATTAATAATAATAGAGAAGCTCTGCATTAATCAATAATGCAGAAGTTCTGTACAACAGGAAAAATAATTTCATGAACAAAACCACTAATGAGGCCGACTGCATATTGAAAAATGACCCAAACTTTATAAATCCCCCACTTTACAGGTGGGAACTGAGTTTTGGCATGACCCCCAGGAACGATTTATGATATGGATTTCATGGCCTCTGAACTGGTCATTAACTACTGCAGGCCTTCTCTGGCCCAGTTCATTTGATAACAATACACGGTTGGAGTAAAAGAACTATAGCTTTAGACTTTATCCATGACACGAAATAAATTATATTTATGGCTCTGCACACCACAGCAACGATATACTGCGAAGTGTGAATTGTTATGTTATTCTTCACAGACAGAGAAAAGAGAATTCATAACAGGCAAGGTGTCAACACATCAAAGGCGAATTTCACAGAGATAAGACACAAAGAAGTCTGGGTTCAAAACACTGCCACTCCACTATAGCTTTTATGGAGGCATCTTATTTCCTATTCATTCAAAGCAAAAAGAAGGAACCACACTTCCACACCTCGATTTCTTCCTCACTTCATTTCTAAGACCATGTGCAACCTCCAGAAAAAACAGGCTGAGCTTCTAACAATGACTTTGAAGGCATTCAAGAAAGTGAAACAGCAATCCATCAGTGCATCCGTGGTGAATGTAGGGTAAAAACATGTGACTGCACTGGATACACCCATTCCTTTATTGACTCCTCTCTGCCTTGTCTTTTGTTCACCTTGGCCTAATTGCATCAGAGCAAATAATGACCTCTTCATGAAAATGACTCCAATTTTCCTGCAAAAGTCCCGTGTGTTGGCAGACTGCCGTGCTAGACGCTGAGGGGAATGCGGCAGGCACTTAACAGTTAATGATGAAATTAAGAATGGCGACCACTAATGAGGACAGGAAAAGGATCGTTTGGAGACCAGAACCTTTAACATGCTATAACGCTCTGTTTTGTGTAATTAGCGCTTTTCACTGTCGTTTCACAGCTCTGGTGCAACAGTTGTTATTTGTTATATGTTAAGGTTCCTGATCTCAACCTCTCATTTTCGGCCACATTCCAGACTAAACACAAAGCGCAAAGCACCTGGAATATCAGTTAGCGCACATTAACACCATCTAAGATTATCTTGGCAGCAGCAACTGTAAACAGGAGAAACTTTATTGAAAAGGATTTAGTGGTCATTTGTAGATCATTCAAGAAGATCATTGAAGTTCTGGTGCTGATGGAGGCAAGAGCATTGTCTGACTTCAAAGTCCCATTTAGCAACACCTAGGGTCCATGTGCCTCTCCTGCTCTTCCTGAATTAACTGTCTTATCTTCTACCCATCAGCTTGCATCGGTTCCTCTATGTTCCTCCAGACTCTGATCCACAGCCAAACTTGACACTCAACTTTCCAGCCCTGAGAACTTATAACCGGCGTCCATACAAACCAAGTAGGCGTTTCTAAACTGTGTGCAGCTGAGCGAACCAACAAAATTCCGATAAGCACAACATCGGGGAGGAAAAGCAGTGCTGTATGCTGTGGATTTCTCTTCCACAGTTCAATTTGTTTTGACTTCTTTTCATCTCACTGCTACAATAAATGAACTCTGGATCTGGATGGACAGTATATATCTTCTTTTAGATCTGTCTTTTTTACATGATAGAGACAGACAGAGTGGAAGAAAAAGCAGAGAGAAAAAAACACTGTTAAAGAAGGAAGGATCAGAGTGCACATACAGAAGAACAGCAACATTAGAAGTCTAAAGGACCATGAGAAAAGCTGGCATGTACCTCCAGTTCATACAAAAGTCCAACTATAAAGGATTCTCTGCATGTAATCATCACAGCCTTTGAGACGCAGACAGCCAGGTGATTTGTACTACTAGATCAGTGCTTGTTTTACCTGGCACCTGCAAACTATGCTGGAGATGCACATCTTTGATTAGATGGTGGCTGTACAGTCAAAGCTGTGCTGTGTTTGTTTTGTTTGTTATACATCTAAATCAATGACAAGGATTATGTGGGCATCCTACTGTATAAAAACACCCCTTTGTTTAAAATCAGAAATAGCTCATTGATTATGAACTTGGTTTATATTTCTGAAACATGACCCTAAGTGCTGTTTGGACTGTCCGTACGAGACCTAAATACAACAAAGTAAAAAAGTACAGACTAACAGAATGTAATCGTAAATCAATGTCTATGCAATATAATGAAAATTCTATACTAATTTTCTATGCAAAAGAATTTGAAATCTGGTCTGTTGAAATGACAGTGACCCTAAACTGTCATTCCATGTTAGTTTTAGTTAGTGCTCTCACACTGAAGGGCTGGATAACCTGGATTATGGAGACAGCTGCTGCTGAGTCACGCAACACTGGAGTCAGTGTTCGCTTGAGATAATTGACTGGCCCAGGGTAAATAATGAGCTAAAAATTAACAATTGTCTGCATAATCTCTGCCATACATTTTCACGAGGCTGAAGAGAAAGGCAAATGGCACAAGCAATTCAGCTCTTATCTGGGTGAGTGGTAGAAATTGTGGTAACACTTTAGTATGGGGACTACTTCACACTTTGAATAAGTTGCCTATTGGCTTGCATATTGGCTGTTTATTAGTATTTATAAAGTGTGTTTTAATGCCTTATTCTGCATGATCATATTGTACATTCGTTATTCCTGCCCCATACCTACACTTAAACACTACACCAACTACTTTACTAAGTATTAATAAGCAGTAAATTAGTAAATTATTGAGGCAAAATTTGTAGTTAATGGTGAGTATGTGTTCCCCATACCAAAGTGTTACCAAAATTTTTTTTCTCAGCTGAGTAGAAAGGGGATGTTTTAAATCCACTGATCTCCAACGTATGAGATGGGGGAAGAAAAAGCTGTTTGTATTCATATTTTTAAATATTTCACTTATTAAGCTTTATCTCCCATCTGCCAAAATGGGCTAAACATTACAGGGGACAATTTGGATGACAAAAATGTACCAGATTTCTCAAATAGTTAAAGGCTGTTAAAAACTGCAGTCTAAAACGTTTGTTTCTCTTCTGCCATCTCTGTTTGAAACACAGAATTGCAGGTTACTTTACGTACTTATGTTGAGGTCAAATAAGGTCAAACTGACCCAACAGGTAAATAAATTATTATTATAAGATTACCATTGTGAATGTGGGTGAGGTTAGGAGACTGATCTGTTATGTACTTGCTCAATAACTGATTTTTGTTTATTTTTAACCAACAAAGGTTATGGATTGCAGCTTTAACAACAGCTTAGATCTGGAACACAATACACTATAGTGTCATTCTGCAGTAGCTCAGCTATTTTAAACTAGCAAATCTCTTAACAGAACTACAAAACATCCGCTTCATTTATTCCATTATACTGTGTTTGATGCCTGGACTAAACACAGATACAGTGGCGGATAATAAACAGGAAGGGCATTAATCACGAATGGAGACAAATAATAAGGTAAACATTCTGTGTAATAAGCTGCTTTTTATAGCTTTTCTTAAAAAACACATGTTGATTTTTCCGTATTGATGGATATCGCTTATACACATCATCGGCCTTCATCTTCATTTATTATGACTCACGTTACAATACATTTAACTGATGGTGGCGAATAAATGTACAGACATTCCTCACCATTACTAAAATGTTTAAACAGATGAATGAACGTTCAGGCATGTGAAATGCTGTCACCGGTAGCCGTGTGGCAGCATGTATGGCATTCCTTTATTGAAAGCACTTCCTGTAAACATCTAAACACTTCCTGTGCTGGGGCAGAAGTCGGATGTGTCAGAGGCATCTGTTTTGAACATGTCTAAAAACATTAAATACATAAATAAAAAATATTCAGGAAGGACCACATTAAAAATTTACAGGCTTAAAATTAAAATGGAGAAAACAGTACAAGGAGAGATACTTGCCCATATGGAAGGTACTTAAAAACCCACCCAAAGAGGATTAGAAGTAATTTAGTTTAAATGTGAGGACTTCGAAAAGTGCTTTGTAAGTCATACATGCTCTGGTCTTTACAGAGAGCTTTACAACATGCCATTCATACTACAATGGAAACATCATTACAGTTTATAGTTACTGATTGTGTTTTTTTTCCACTATAAAGTTCAATTGTTCCTAAAAACAGAGGCTTTTGTTTTTAAATTGTTTATGTTTTTACAATTTACGCCTTACAAGGTTTGTATATCAATGTGAATTTTTGTGTGCTGTGTATTATTTGTTAAACCATTTATATATATGAATAGTTCCATCATGAAAGCATGTAAAACTAAGCAAGAGTATAAGCAAGAATGTTTGTGAAGATCAAAGCATTTTACATACCAGCCACATAGAACCTGGTCAGTGTTCTCCGGCTAAATTATCTCCTGACTAAAATTAGGTCTGTGGTGGATAAGCACCTTCAGACAGAAGCAGACGAAAGGATTACATCTGAAATACTGAAGGCTTCAAGTGGACTGTTCTAAAATGGAAGGTGCTTCTGTTGTTTGGTTTAATAAGAGTGTTATGGACTGGCTTCCCTGGGGCAGTTGACCACAAAAAATACAATAGACACAGAGCCATGGTACAGGAAATGGATGCTATTGCACCCCAAGCCTCTTGAAGCTGAAAACACTATTCAGCACTAATATTCATTTAAACTGGATTTGATCTTTTAATAGTCAATGCATTTAAAATCCTTATGCCGTATTTATTTTTGAAAGACGATACACTGAATGACCTGTAATGAACCTCGAGTTAGAGTACTTCATAGGAAATTATTTTGTAACAAAACCATAACGCTTGACAAAGTCTTTAATTTTAAAAAGCTGAAACTATTCTTCTGACAGCTCTACAGCACACTATATATCTGTCGTCAACTGTGCTAGACTCTCGGGCTCTTGTTACACATTTGTATTTCATTGTCTTTTCAGTGATGTGACTTCACTTTGGGGGATGGGGGGAATACACAGTTGTTATTTCAGTTTGTAAATACATATACAAATATAAATAAATAAATAACAACACAACAAAAGGAACAAAATTTCAATGAACATAAACTTGGCTTCCAGTTGCATCTAAATCCATTACTGACAAACATAAAGAAAACTTTATATTGCTCAAAGGCTTGACATATCACTCACCATTCAGCATGCGAAACAAAACCCTGCGTGTTTATTGGATGAAAGAGAATTTGAGCAGAACCAAGTTTACCTCTGTTCAGTATAGCTTGCTGATTCTCATCAGGCCTTTTGTTCTAGTAGAGAATGGAAATCTATACAGAGAGCAAAACAAATGACTCAGAATCAGCAAATCAAACAAAACAAGAGATGCAGACAAGGACTTTTAAAAGTTTTCCTTAGGCACCTCCCTGTGTATGTGCCAGCCATAGAACATAACAGAAATAAACTGCATACATGTTATCAATGTACAGTGTGTCCAAATGGTTTTACAACATTGATTAATCTTGATTATTGGTTTTTCTTCAGAATAACAAATCAAATGAAAAGCTGAAAGGAAAAACTGAAAAGTTATCATGATTTTCATAATTGATTAGTATTGGTTACAGAATGCCCCACATTTGCTTTAATGACAGTATGACACTTCCCAAGTTTGTGTAAAACCTTATAGTCCATGTTATTCCTGCATGACTTTCAAATGTTTCAAAGAGCATCTTGTGTAGAAGCTAGAAAAACTGAGCTTTTGTACACAGAAGTTCACATGGTCACAAATTTGTTTATTTACCTAGTGACCGAGAAATAGTACGGAATCTCAAATATTTTGTATTAGTTATTCATTATAACGTTTCTTTGTTTTAAAAATGTTTACATTAATGTTTAATGTTTAAATTAGATTTTAAATATCAAATTTTCAACATGGTCTAGACTTCTGGACCCCACTGCATATGTGAAAGACATGAGAAGAAGACCAGTTCTCATATCTCCACTCATCTTGTGTCCTCCACTCATGTTGCTTTATGTGGTGTTGCTTTCCAACAGGCACCACCTAAACCATTCTCAAAAGGGTATCTGTGTGGTTATTATCTTAAAGACACCCTCGTCCTCTCTCTCCCCACAGTGGGAGGGTTAATACCAAGGGTGGTGGAGGGGAGGAGGCCCCTTTTCCGTGACCTCTAGACTCAGGGATACATAAGCAACATAAGGGACATAAGGGGCTCCTAATCTGAGGCAAACAGTCTTCTTACACAAAGTACCATTGAAGCTGACTCTCTGCACACTAACAGCTCAACTGGACTTGGAAAGAGCTTCCAATTTACAAAGGGAAAACTGCACATCTCCGCGGGAGAACTCCAACAGAAACCTGCCCTCAATCTCAGAGCGGCGCTGTCACACATTTACACACAGATATACAAACCCACTGTCTCTCTCTTTCTTACACGCTCACACACACAGACAAACGCACGCACCAAGAAGCAAACAGTCTCTCCCTCTCTCTCTGTCTCTCTCACTCACTCTCCTCTCCCTCCCATCCACACACACACACCACTACAGTATATCAGCTAGCGACTCGCAGAGAAAAGGAGGGGAGAGCAGAAATGAATGTGAAGATCTTGACGCTGGTGATTGTGCTGGTGGTTTCTCTGCTGTGTTCAGCCAGTGCTGGTAAGTCTGGAGCGTGACGGCTGTTGCCCGGAGCCTCCCCTTGTTTATCTTTTTCCTCTGCTGTTCCTTGGGCTTGGGAATGGGCAGCTGTAGTTGATCAGTTACCCAGCATGGTTAGCCTTCTGGGGCTGGGGAGAGGAGGCAAGCAGCACCTGGCTGCGTGCTGTACTGCACTGCAGAGGTTTGGCTTGTTATTGTGCTTATTTAATGAAGTTTATTGTGGCATTGGAGGATTACTTGCTGATTTAACAGTAAGCCTGACTTAATAATGACAGCAATGACCATTCTTCTTGGTTTCATGTAAAGCTTGGCTTTCTAGGGTTGTGTACTCTAGAATATCATATATGTAAGGTGTAACTTACACAATATTGTATTGCATTTTTGTAATGTGGTGTCATAAACAGCAGATGGTTGTATAATTCATTCAGTCGGTTTGGATTTCATATAAAAAAGCCTGGACTCTTGACACTTACAGATACTGTAGATGTTTAAGGTGGATCTGATCTATTTCCATGGGCTGTGCCACATCATGGATGTAGGTACACAGATGAGCATGCACGAGAGCTTGGACTGAGTTTCATACTTAACCTCTTTCTAATTCATCCCCAAAACAACCTGCTATTATGTTATGTAATTGTGTTTTAAGCCATGTTATTTTTGATCTACCTCTAGCATAGCACAACAAAGTGAGGAAGAGAGAGCTTTTATAAAGGATCTGTCACACAAGTCTTAAAGCTGTGCACTCAAGTCAAGTGACTGCTGGCCACCCTGCAGATGTGATGCAGGTAACAGGCTCGTGTTAAAAAAAACAACTGTGGCCCTTGTGCAAATGCTTGACACCAATTCATGTGCAATTTCTGGGAGGCATGTGTGTTTTAGAGAATGAGATCTGAGGTTTGTGTATGTTACAGTGTGTGTGTGTGTAAAGGGTGCTGGCTAGTGGCTACTCAGCGTATCAAACGGCAATCACGCAGGGCACCTTACGCCCTGCATTTCCACACGCATGCATTACAGAGATGCTGCTATTTTTATCTTTGTGCAAGCAAATGGAAAGCAATTAGCTTTCGCTACGGTCAGTGTCATTTTTCACTCCCGCTGCGTGTGTATGTGTGTGTGGCGTGTGTCCAGCTTCAATTCCTTAGGCTTGATTCTCATCCTGGGAAGGCTGTGGCTACAGCCCAATCTGTGAGACATACTCCGGGTCAGATGGCTTGTTTCTCCCCAGCCTTCCATTATTAGTAGCATTATCTCCATTGAGAGCGTTAAGCATCAAGAGATGGGGGGAGAGGAAGCTGCGGGGAGCCGGAGCTGTACGCTGTCGCGGGAAGGTGTTGGAAGAGGCTCAGTGTGTAGGCAGCGGGTGTGAAGCCTTTCATGTCCAGACAAACGTTTTTTCAGTACACTGGGAGTTTTCTGGAAATTGCCATCCATTTCAACCTTGCGGATGAGTGTGCAGGTGCGGGTTACGATGGGGGTAAGGCGTGAGGTTGGAGCGTGGCTTTTTTAATGGTTGGAAGAGGGTGGAGATGTGGAGTAGAAGTCATGGTGCAACAGGCGACAGGAGCTTCATTACCGCAGACCCCAAGCAGGAATTTAATGTCATCCAGCAGAACAGCTGTAGTCCTGCTAATCTCATCTCCGCATACCTCAATCTGCTCACCTTGTATTGGGCTTCCCCTTAAGAATAGGCAAATCTTCCCACATTAAACCATTCATATTTTATCCTGAAAGCGATCTGTCTTCCACTCACATTGCTCTTAAGCCTTGTATGTAAACACTTCATATTGTGCAAACAGCTCAGAAAGTCACAGAAGTGTGGGATAAATCCCTTAAAAATTACTGTAGAAAGGGTGGAAGCAAACACGCATGGACAGAAGTACTGAGATGGTGGAATTTTAGCCATCTGGTTTGTCCTTTGTCCAGTCACAGATGAGCAGGTGAGAGCATGGAGATCTGGCGTTATCTGTTAGAAATCAGCGCTGTACAAACGGGCGATTTCTTGCAAACTGTCAAGAATGCTATCATGTGGTATTAACCTTTCATGTGGCGTTGGATATCCTGTGTGGACATGCCTTGCTCATCTGCGAAGCCGTGCGTCCTGAGTCAGCGAGACCCCTGCAAAACAAATACAGGGCTCATTAGGAAATCTTCAGCCACACAATGTTTCTTTTTAGAAGAGGGAAAAGGGCAGGATATTTTGAGAAACAACATCAGTGGCCTGTGCTAACAGCATGCAGGAAGCATTCAATCATAACTCAGTTTTCTCGCTCGCTCACCTAATGTGAAGAAGGTGTTTCGGCCACAGCCTTGATTATAGGGGCCATGCAGAGAACACAAACAGGCAAATATTTCCAGATGTCTAGCGATACCACGGCAATAGCGTTTGAGCAGCATGACGGAGATGAGCCCTACAGAAAGGTCATTACAGGATTATGTAGAATCATTCAACGGTGCTTTGAGGCGTGATGGAGTTTTGGCTGAGTTCCTCTGTTTCACAAGCATACATGCACACACAGACGTGCACACGCTCACAGATCGAGTACATAAAGAAGGTCAATGACTCAGATCTGTTTTATGAGTAACCTGGATATCCTCAATGATGTTTCTGGAATGATGACTTGCTCACTGTAGGAACTTTCAGAGTAATTTGTCATTGAAAAAGCAGAGGGATATGTAAACTAAGCGTGACACAGATGGTCATTAGTGCCCTCTATTCTGCCCAGCACTTGTTGCATCGTTTATAAATACTTCACAAATATCTGCTGTTGTGTGAAGTTGCGGAAGTGGTTATTTGCCTGCTATACAACTTGAAACTTCAGAGCAGAAGCAATAAAAGTTTGCCCTTTACAAAATAGAGAACATTTCCAGAGCTCGCTCATAACTCAGCCAGTAAAGCCATAACCTTTGAGAAACGCTCCCCAGTGGCTACAGTATGGCGAATATTGTGACTTGTGTGACTGCTACAGACCAGTATAATGCAGTTCAGAGCACTCTGAATAAATCAAATCACCTCCACCCTTAAACAGATGCAGAGGAGAAATATCCTGAAGGGTAGAGGTGGAGGAGAGAGAAAAAAAATAAAGAGTGTGATTGAAGCAATGTGAGAGAGAAGAGTCTCATGCAACCTTCTGATGTGGTGAAGAACACAGGCACCTTAATATTAAAAGGCCTTTAAAACTACACAGCTGGTGGTCCTGCTTGCTTCCCAAATTTGCAGGTGGACAAATGCGGGAAACACAAAGGACATAAAGAGTCTGGTACCAAAATTGCTTCAAATGGATGCTTGCACTCTGCAACACTTATGCATCTGGCTTAGCTATATGCCTCCTGTACCCACAATCCCCTAAGCTGCAGCAAGCTGACAAACCATTAACTGGACCCCGTTTACTAAACATCACAGAACATATCCCCTGAACACCCCCAAAATTTCCCACTCACTCTCCGATTTCTTAATTAAAGCCAGATATACCAAACGCCTCACTGCATCCTTTGGGGCCTGATATTAACCTGATTTATGGCTCTCTTTTCAAATATCAAACACTACATTTATTGTGGCTGCTAATCAGATACGATCGAAGTGTACGTTTTCCTGAACAGTCTGGCAAAATGCTGAATAAATATTTCAAGTCGGGGAGTAAACGTGTTTTAATAACTTTCATGCTCAATTTGAAAACTATGGAATGAGAAACACAAGAGGAGACCACAGGCTTGCTTTCTGATAGAGATTTTTCTGTTAAGAGCGGAAAAATACCCCATTGTGTTTATACTCTTATCGTGAGTTTTGCCAAAATATTTTAAAGCTATATCGTGAAAAACCATTAACGAGATTTAAGGACTGGGCTTTGGGTATTTCATAAAGTCTGTTCAGAAACACAGCTGAGTACTGTGATTGCTGTGGGGGTTTTGATGTAAGAAACTAAATGGATTGTTTATAAGAAGTGTTGGAGAGTTTCTGGAACACTTTACTGATGCCTCTATTGGGAGTACTCATAATTCCAAGCCTCGAGGTACAAGATATCTGTGTTATGCCTTCAATTTTATTGCTCTAAATAATATACAACCAATATAATCCCAAGGCCATGCCTGTCTCTGTCTTTCCTGATCTGTTTTAAAGAAGGGCAGTGCATATTAATCGAAGCTAGACACATCTGTACCTAAATCTCTTATGAACCACCTTCAATATAAACTTAATATAAAGAATTCTTGTTAAATCTTAAATGCCTTTCAGTTAGTTGTAAAGACATCTGCATAGCTGACTGGGTATTGATTTTTTTAAACGTCTAAAGAGAACAATTAAAACAAAGATATTATGTATCATAAATCAAATGTATGAAAATATACATATATGTTGATATTGTCTAATATTCCATAAGAAAACAATAAGTATTCTGGGAGAAAAGATAACTTGCAGGCCTCAGGTCAAAAGAATAAGTCTGCTTGTAACACCAGCATGCAGAAATGTGAAATGGATTCTGTAAATATATATACATTTCAGGCAAATGGTTTACTTTAAGACTCTGGAGCTTTACGTTTCATGTTTTTTGGGTTAAACACTCCTGTAAATATACCAACATACATAAACACATTTGGTACATGAGCAGACAGTAATTAAATATTGTCTGTTACATCTCACACAGTGACCCAACAAAGTTACTATGAGAACCAGGGCAAATTTTCTACATCAAAAACTAATAAAAAACACTGTGTCTTTGTCCTATCTTCCTGTTAAAGCCAATGCAGCAGAGCCAGCCATTCACATTTGAGTGGATAATCAAGCACCAAGCCATGTCCATTCACATTGTTATGACACATATGTGTCTTTTCATGACTGATTGTTTGGAGATGAAAATGTGTGATCTCAGCTGGAAATATACCAGCATGCACTAGTTAACACTCTTTTAAGAGGTCCCTCAGCAGCTCGGCACTGGGCCCAAAGCAAGAGAATTGAAACTTGGCTAACATTCTCTAAATGTTCTCTCAAAGTTATAACATATATATATTTATATATCAAAACTGTTATTCTTATGCAGTTAGTGGAATGTTTTAAAACTACAGAATTAAAAATGTTTAAATAGCATTTGGTTAACCAAGCTATAACGCATAAAAAAAACTGGATGCTTTGAACATTCCTAGAACATTTTAATTTCTTACAATTTAAAATTGTTAGCTGGGTAACAGCACAATAGTTCGGGGTGGTTGGGGTTCATGGCCGATTAGAGAGCTCATGGTTAATGCTGATGGATCCCATTGCTGTTTCTAGAGATTAAGGCTAAAGATGGAAACTGGTACCTTCTTGACGATTACTGACATGCTGAGTTTGAGCCCACCATTGCTGACCAGAATTTTCAGGTCTCAGTTGCTGCTGCCTACTTGCCTTGGAGGCAAATCCTCTTTGAGACAGCATGCTGTTTGCCCTGGAAGCCAATTCAGAAGAAATCTCACTTAAGATGCTTTGCATGATTGGCTCTCTGATTTTCTTGTACTTAAAGGTACAACCTGCAGTAACCTCTACCCAATGATTCACCCCTGTCAGACTGAAGAACTGCTGCAAAAGCTAGAACAAGTCTTAATCAGCCTTCTCTCTCTCTTTTTCCCGTTTCTCTTGTTCTTTAAACACATCATTAGCAGTCAAGGCGGCAGCCGTAGCGCTTTGAACCTGCAGCTCTCTGATCATTCGGAACCGGGCCATTTCTAACCACATTATTATAGCTTAGCACTAATTTGGGTCATGTATAGTTTGCTCGCAAGGCTGCACCGCATCTGAGGCTGTCAGGAGCGATCAGGGAACAGAACGGTGACAAGAAGGTACAGCCACTTTTATCACAGTATGGCTCAGTGACAAAGCTCAAAGTTGAGCCGGAGGGTGGGAAAGTCATTGAACTAGGAAGAGAAGTTTTCATGCTTTTTTTACAGTTAGATTTACTTTCCAGACAATTTCATCCAAGAAGTTTTACTTAAAATTCAAGACATACCGTATTTGTTCCTGTAGCTCAACTGGTAGAGTACTGCATTAGCAATGCAAAGGTCGTGGGTTCGATTTCCAGACATATACTGATCAAATGTTTAGCTTAAATACGCTGTAAGTAGCTTTGGATGAAAGCATCTGCCAAATGCATAAATGCAAATGAAAAGGTTCAGACTGGGATTCGAACCCATGATCTTGGTTTATCTAGAGCCATACTTCACCAGTTAAGCCAAAGAGTCTCTGAGCACAATACAAGCCTTCATCTCCTCATGCAAGTCTTGTGCTATCACAGAAGCACAATGCTGAATAACAAACAGCCCCTGCTACAATGAAATACAACAGAAACAGCCATAACAACTGGCTGCAGGGCTGACACACAAGGTTAAGCAATCTTTCTACTGCCCTCATCACAAGAATGGACCTGCACTGAAATTTGTAAACTAGGAAAACCCAATCTATTCCAAATGACAATGCTTGTTGCTTGTTCTAGTAAGTGTCTTTCACAGCAGCTGCCATGGAAACGTGGTTTGAGAGCATGCTAGAGATTGGTACCAGTTTATGCCAAGAACCTGCACTAGTGGTGGGCATGCAATAAGCAGCGCAGTGACTCCCGGCTTCAAAAGGTCTGAAAACACTAGGCTGAAAACACAAGGCTGCTGAATTCGGATGCCGCTAAAGGTGCCTTACAGTCTTTGGCTTCATTTCCATTTCAGAAGCAGTATAGTTAGTGAAATAATAACACACTGTTAAGAAATTTCATGAGGCACGTTATAACAAGGTCTCATTTATGAGCTAGGCAAGTGATTCATGCTGCAATTTCATGCTAATTAATGTGTCTCATTGTAGACATAATGCTTATGATCAAGTGTGACTAGCTAAAGGATAGTTTTAGAGGGCATTAAACTGGCATGTCTGCGTGTGTGGTGGAGAAAAATGCAGCTAAGTGTGGAACTCTTGCTCTTGTTTTATTGAATGAATGTCCTTGGAAACACAGGGGATCATGCCTTTGACGTCACAGCCCGCCAGCTATGGTTACACCCCCATGGGGCTCCATTCCTCTCCTGCAAAGCAACACTCAAAGAATAAACAATCTTTAGATAACATGCATGGCTTGCACATACAAGAGCTCATTCATAAAACACACGTGTGGATTTGGAAATGATTTGGCCATTTTTGTCATTTCACTGAGCAGAAATGACAGAACTTTTAACGTGCCAATTCTTAGAAGGATAAAAACATTCTTACATGTGTATCTGAGCATTTATCTCACCTACAGCAGTGAGTCCCACCCAGGGGTGCTTGGGGAGAAGTTTGATTGTGCTGTTTTAAACCTAAAAGAAGATTACATTTTCATTATGAAATTAAAAAAATATACATATTTAAGTACCCATAATATTAATTTTAGTATTTAATTTAAAAATGAATCATTATTAAAGAATTATTTAATAATATTAATAATTATGCTAAATAATACTCATTAACACATGCCTACCTAAGTTGATTCAGATCACAGCTAACAGGGAACATTCTCAAAACATTAGCTAAATGTTCTCTAAAAGTTCTGTCAAAGTTCTATCAAAAGTTCTATCAAAAAATGTTCATCCAGTAATGTTTCTACAGCAATAATGTTAAAACAACATCTAAAACACTGGATGTTCTGAACGTCCCAAGAACATTCAAAATAACATTTTTAATGTTTTTATTACTGAATGGAAACATTAGGGAAATGTTTTTACAACACAAAATTGTTAGCTGGGAATATGCTAATATGCACAAACAATTACTTAAAATAATGAATAGTTAATTTCAAGTCTGGGATGTTAACTATAACATGAAAATCAAGAGTACCAAGATAAATTGCTAGTCAAATAGAGCACAGAAACTGACCAGCTTTAGGTTGCTATTAAAAACAAATGAAAAGAAAATCAACAAAGCTCACTAACACTTTGTATCACATTTGACATATGATGTGGCTCTGTTGCCAGTATCCATTATGCATGTTGGTGGAGACGCCCTAAACAGAGCTGGTTATGACTGCAGTCTCAAGCTGTGGAGAGACTAGATGTCTGACAAATAGCCAGACACACTGTTACCATAACTGCCGTATCCATCTCTGTGTTATTTCCTAAAAGATGGAGTATGGCAAACAAAATATTCAGTAAACAATGACAAGAAATCAATACTCCTGTACTAAGTTTTGCAAACAAACTAACCAAGCGAGACAAATTTTGATTCACATAGTGCAATTACGTTACACATTGATTGGTTGTTGCGTTCAGTTGAATGGGTAGAGGTGCTGAGGGTGTCAGAAGGGGAAGCGCATAAGCAGAGATAATGCATGTATTACAACCAGCCATAAATAAAAGCTGCCCTCTCCTCACCTGGTTCTGCTTTGCGTGTAAGTAGATCTAATCTCTCACTTCCTGGAGTGGTAAGTAAAAGATTAGATCCATCTGTTGCCCTTAGCCTAAAGGTCCTCTGACTAGCCTAAACTTTATAGGTATTGAAAGTCACGTTTTTTTATTTTTTGTGTTGTGTGTTTGTATAAGGAGTGTATTGTAAATTTAGGCAGGTCAGAGACATTCAGTAAACCATTCATCAGATACTGTTCGCCCTTTATAAACGTGGCCTACTCTGGGTCTCTCTCTCTGTCAGGGCCTCTACCCTGGGCCTCTCTCTCTTTGTCAGGAAAGTGCTGAGTGATGGATAACTCTCTTGGCTAAGAGGCAGCATTGGGATTTACAGGGACACACTATCAGACACAAGGTGTCCAGCAGAGGCGAGGCAGTCGTGGTAAAGTCAACATAATGGATAGCACCTATGGAGTGTTGTGAGGTGGGACGCAAGGATGAGATGGCAACAGTCTCACTATATATCATTAGCCTGGAGGAGAAACTCTGACATTAGAAGCTATTGTTACCACCGGTACTTCCTGCAACAGCATCATCTCCACTAAAACTCAAAGTTGCCTCCACATTTTGGTGTGCTGAAATTCCCCCTTTATTAAACTTTAATTAAAGGGTTTTGCAGCATGAGGACCAAACATTTTTTAAGTAAGATAATCCCAAAGTCATGCTTAAGGGTTCGAGGTATTTAGATAAGACTGTCGGTATCGTGAGAAGCATCTATTGGAATATAACTTCCTGACTTGCTTGTCATTAGCTGGTGAACCTGGAAGGTATTAAAGCAGTTTGAAGGAGGCCCTCTATCAGCACCATCAGATCTAATGCAATAAGGGTGCTGGAGCATTTTTATTCCTCTGAGGGTCTAGTAAACAAGCAGCATGTTAAGGGAAGATCACATCAGCATATGCCATCTATTACAGCATATCCACAGTTATTGCTCTTGTCACTTTGCATTCGCCACAGAGTGCGGGAAGACACGGCTGTCCACAGAGTAATTCAAGCAGCTGAGCAGATTGAGAAAATGCCAACAGTTGTAAAAGAGACAATAAAGAGTGGTTCTACCCAGCTAACAATGTTTCATTGTAGGAACATTTCACTAATGTTTTCTTGAAGTAATTGCTTAAAATAGACCTCCTTCAATACCAATCTTATGTATGTCTCAGAAATTTTCCTAAAAAATAAATTCATAAATATACAGTACTTATCCCTATAAGGATTTTATTTTTAGCAGCTTTCATTACACGGTTCTCCTTGTTTGCAGCTGAAGTGAAGACTTTTCTGAGAGATGTTCTTCCCTCAAAAGCTAAGTGGCCAGCAAGTGCTGCCTGTCAGCTTCTGATGGCAGGAAACATCAAAATCATGTCATTTTAGAGGAGGTTATGACAGATGCAGACAGAAGAGCCGTGCTGATATACAGTGTTCAGCTCAAGCTGTCCAGGTGTAATTACAGCCTCTGCTGCCTGCCAAGCTGAACATTGTATATTTGCTCCCTCAAAGACATTTCAAGACTATTCTCCTTGTCATGGGGCACAAAATGTTGGGCTTAGAGTGATTATAGTACTGAAAAGTTAAGAATGGCTAAGACCTCTAGCCTGGTTCTCACAGATGATCCTAAAGCTTTTAAAGAACCAATGGGGTGGGGTGCATCTCCAATCAGTCCATTGGATTAGCTCAAATATAGAGCTTTTTTACATGTTAAACCAGATTATAAAGAAATGAATTAAACGCAGACAGAATGTGTAAACGTGCTTTATTCATTTTGCATGTAGAGCAGTAGCAGGAGGATAATGCTCGGATTAGCATGTCTGTTGGAAAGATGGGTTTTAGTGTGGTTCCCTTCTTTCACGAGATGTCGAAATATGCCATGGAGTTCTTTTGTGAGGCAAAGAATTAGTCTACTATTCAAAGAATTAGTCTGCTGTGAATGTGTAATATGTCAGCTAAAAGCGATT
This sequence comes from Chromobotia macracanthus, assembly GCA_036877525.1. Lineage (NCBI taxonomy): Eukaryota > Metazoa > Chordata > Actinopteri > Cypriniformes > Botiidae > Chromobotia > Chromobotia macracanthus. The sequence continues at coordinate 6,704,742 of JAZGTH010000017.1, forward strand.
AGCTTGCAAAACAGCTTGTATCTGTGTTGTCAAGAATTTAAAAATATAGTTTGAGGACATTCAAAACATAAGAACGACATATTTAGCACTGTTTCCACCCACACTTTGTTTAAACACATACAAAAGTTTTAAATTTTTTAGAAAAGGTTTACATTTTTGCATGAAAATAAGCATCACATGACTGCCAATGACAAAAAGTAAATTTTTTAACATTGCAGTTCAAAATATGCTGTTGTGCCTACATATATGTCCCAAACATATCAAACTGCGCTACTTTGTACAAACTAGAAGGTGTAACTTTTAATTCAGAACAACTGTTTTTGGTAAGATATTTTCATTATAGGTTGCTCCCTGAAGTCTTCTTAATATAGGCTGGCCGTCACTCCCTAGGGAGATGTTAGGAATGTTTAGACCCAATGAGAATAATCTCATTCAAGTTCTCGCAGGGAGAAGGTTAATGGGATTCTCTGTTTACTCTCAAGAATAGGCATTTGTTGAGCTCTTACTGAAAGATTCCTTTTTTAAGGAGCTAGAGGAGTTTTTCCGGCTGCATGTTTGCATGCGTTGGACTTTAAGACAAATATAGACGGAAAGGGTAATGCAGACAATATGAAAAGATGATGAATTGGGAAGAATGGAATGAGTTGTCTATTCATCTGAAAGAACATGTGTAAAGTATAAATGAAGAATGAGAGAGAAATGGCCATAACTGAAACATAACTAATGCTGGCCTACTACTTTCAAAAACGTTACAGAATTAAAATTCTTTTTAATAATGTTCTAAAAACCAAACAATAACGTTAATACAACATCTGAAAAACACTGAGCAATCAAAAACTCAAAATAACATTTTAAACATTTTTGTTACTTATAGGAAATGTTGGGGAAACATTTTTACTAAAATTGTTAGCTGGGAAGACAAAAAGGACACCCTCAGAATGCCAGTTCAGAACTTAAATGGAAGATCAGTGACATCAGATAGTGCTGCACAGATCAAGGGCTGCCCAAAACCTCCCAGAATGTTTGTTCTCTCCAGAGGACTTGTTTGATTTTTTTAAAGAGGTGAGAGGTTAGAGACTCATTGATGTGGATCAAGCTGTGGATATGAGACAGGCTTAAAGGATCTACTCACACTTATTGCGAGATGACTGGAAACATCTGGGCACACTCACAAGAGAGTGGGTGCAGGCATACAGACGCACGGACAGATGTGCTTAGGACAGGCGTCTTCACAGTGTACTTGAGACGGACACTTGGTGACGTGAGAAGTTCAAAGCTTTGTATGTAAACAAAAGCCTCCGTGACCCTGGCAGGGGACATGAGAGATTACGAGCTGTATTTTCTTTGGTAGTGTTTTGCTGAAATTATAAGTATGAAATTTCTTAAAAGTGAGGTGTATCATTTTTTTATTCCACAGACAATTAAACCTGCAATCTGTAACTTTTGGCTTTCAACCGCCATGACAGTGTGAAACGTAAAATTGCAGGTTACTTTGTAGTTCATTTCTTAACATGGGTGACAAGTTTAAGTTCCAGACAACTGCTGTAAGAACAAGCTACAACTGCTGCACCACTTGCAGTACCCTGTCATGTGACATAGTCGGATGTTCCTTAATCTGTTTACAAATGAATATTTCCCACAAAATTAGATCCGAGCGGTCAAATTATAAGTTGTTATTATACATTTACTGTTGCAAATTGGGGTACATGACACTGTCACGTATTTTCTCAATAACTGATTTTTATTTTAAACCTAAAAAAAGTTACAGATTGCAGCTTTAAGTAGTAATCATAGTGTGATTCTCCTGGATAGTGATTATCACATTATCACATTAGTTCAAACAGTAGTATGAGTTTGGGGCAAGACAATCTATTTATCAGTCTATTTTTGCAAATTCCATTTAGTGACACAATATATACCTTTAAGCCAAAGTGACGCATGTACATTAAAATTTACAAGTGCATCTAATTGTGTTTTACTTTAATCATTTATTATGTTATGTTGGGATTCACAGAAATAAACACATACCCTATTTCTGTCTTCAGGTCCAGTGGCCTCCACTGAGCATAGCAAAGAGCTGGAGGAGGTGGGCAGCATGAGGACTCCTTTGCGGCAGAACACCGCTCGAGCCGGCCGGAACCAAAGACCTTCTGGCTGGAGGAGGAGACGCCCTCGACCCCGCCTCTCCCATAAGGGGCCCATGCCATTTTAGATCAAGGTCAGTTTGACTTTACCAATGCAATGCAATGTAATGTATATAAGCTAAAAAACACAAAATTAATAAGACTAATAATCATTTGTAAAAAGAACAGTGCTCTAGAATGGCCTTGAGGAAAACATACCTTTTTCTGTTGGTACATACTGAGGAAAGCTGGAGCATAGTACACAAAGCGGGAAGCTGGAAGAGAGTTGTACATACTGAGGGAAGCTGGAGAATAACACAAGGAAAAGTGACTGTGATTGGCAGAAACAAGCTCATTCATTCACTTCTTCCATGAATTATAGATCACTGTTGGCACAGAAGAACTGCTTGTCTTTGAGATTACTGGACTTTAGACTGCCAGCTTCTGTGGTCCCAATTTCTTCCTGCAGATCTACAAAACCTCATACAGAGTGGAATTTAATACATTTTAAATGCTGTTTTATATAGATATATCAGTAATCCAAGTCAATATTTTTCTGTTATGCTGAACAGATCAATTACGTTCACTATCTAAAGATAATATTCATTAGAATCTTGAATCTCATCTGAAGTATATTTAATTTAATGTCTAGATCAACATTTCCTCAGGCAAATACTTTAATCTTTATGTCCAAGAAAACAATGTTTTCACTTCTTACAAACACTGACTCCATGAAATTTCCAATGATGTAGTACCAAAGCCTAGATTTCAAAGCAGCTTCTATGAAGAAAGAATAGTATTTACAAAGTCAATAAATAAAAGAGAAGCCTATTTGACAGATCTTATCAGAATGTTTACCTTTTATCATTTATAGTCTTTGTACTGAACAGAGACCCACAGTTTTGCAGAATCTGGGGGATTTTTAAGATCCGTAGATTGTGGAGTGTTCTCTAACAGTTCTCTCAGTTACTAAAAGTTCTTGCAGTAACATTAGTAGAATTTTTTGACGTTATATATCATATATTTAAAAAATGTTTCTTAGTGTAATGTTTTAAAAACCTGACCAAATTAAAAATGTTTAAATAACATTCTTATAACCAAGCAAATAAAGTTAATACAGCATCTAAAAAACTGGACATTGTGAATGTTCCTAGAACATTTGAAATAACATTTTTTTGTTATTTTTATTTAAATAACTTAATTGAAACATTACGGAAATGCTCTTACAACCTAAAATTGTTAGCTGGGTCCCCACAGACCATGATGACTTGAGATGGTAGAATATCCCCACGGGAGTCCAAACCTAGCCTACCAAATCTCGCAATAAATTAACCTCATATAAAACCATGCAGAAAGACAAGTCAGCTCTTTACTGCATAGTTAATATGATAAAAGTTTTTATAAAGTGAGATTAAGATAAAGCCCTTGAATCCAAAGAGTTTTACAATCTATGGCGAATCACATTTTGTTTGGGAATCTCTTTTGGTGAGCACTTCCTATTCATTTCCCTTCATCAATCCATGGGAAACCTTACAAAAATTAACCATTGTTTTACTATAGTAAATGTAAAGTAACCATGTTTTTTGGCATATTTATTCCCATTTATATAACCACAGTTTACTACAAACACCATGGTTATGATTGTTGTAGCAAAACCATGGTTAATTTGTGGTTACTATGGTTTAACCTGTAGATTGTGGAGTACTATGGTTTAATCATAGTAACCATGTTGTTTGGTGTAAACTGTTGTAAAACTATGGTTAATTTTGAATACAATTAAATACAATTATAAAATACAAATATGATGTCACATAGGTGAACACAGAACAAGACCTCTGCATGTCAGTCTGTACTGAGGCAACAACAAACTACAAAGTCTCAATGTTCAATGGCCGGCTTGCACAATAAAAAGCACAAATCCTTTGGGGAGAGTTGGGCAGTCCGTGCTTGTTTTAATCTCCAGAAATCTGGCAGCACAATGAGAGTATGTTGCAGGAAGTTGTGTAGCGCCATGAAAAGGAACACCTCAGTGGCATCCAATGTAGACTCCACAAGTGAGAGACTTCCCTTTCATTTTGCTCCTTCTTGTTCTGTGAGGGTTCAAAGTTCATGTCTTTAAGCACATTCACCTACATTCCTATGGGCCCATTGGCAGAGACTAGCATGCCAATCAAGCCTGCAGTACCAAACACCAAGATCCCAAAAATTTTAGGTTGTAAGAACATTTCCCTACAATTTCCTAATATTAAAAATGTTTTTTGAATGTTCTACGAATGTTAAAAACATCCAGTTTTTTAGACGCTGTATAAACGTTACTGTTTGGTTATAAGAACATTATTTAAACTTTAATTCTTTAACCTTTTTAAAATGTTCCACTAACGATATAAGAAAAATGTTTTTAAAATATATGATATATAACGTTACAAATGTTCTACTAAGGATACTGCAAGAACGTTTTGATAACTTGAGAACTTTTAGAGAATGTTTGCCAACGTTTGAAGAATGTTTCCTGTTAACTGGGATTAAATGCAAAAACACTGAACAAAATACTTCTGTAATCTATTCCACTGTACATTTTCCCTTAATGTGATAATAAAAAAATTAGTCATTCCTATATACCATTTCAGAGAGTGTGACATATTCATTTTCCTGGCAGACATTTTATTACCAAAGAGACTCACTAGAGAATATATATAGCATATGACAATGTACAGTAAATCAGCCGGTTCCCCTAATGGGACTCACACTGAAGTGTTTGACCTGCATCTGGCTTGTGTACAACATGTCACATTTTCTGCAGTGTGAGAAACGCAGCCTCACACTTCATCATCTACAGCTAAAACGGGCCACAGAATGACCGGGGTAATTAACTCCCCACAAGAGCTGATAACAGCCAGAGAACCCAGCACAAGGCCACAGCGGAGGCACTTAAAAGGCTTTTCTCTTTATTCACTATGCCAGCTGATGAGAAACATGTCTTCATTAGAAGCTTACACAAATGCATCACTCCATATGGTAATTCCCAGGTTCAACAGAGAACTTCTAAGTTGACACCAGTTTTCACTGTTGACAAGCTGCAATCCCAGCTAACAGGGAATGTTCTCAAAATGATGGATAATGTTCTATGAAAGTTCTCTCTGAGTTATAAAAATTTTTTTGGAATAACATTAGTCACTTTTTTTTAACACTATACATTATATATATCAAAAACTTTGTTCTTAAGTTGTTAGTGGAATGTTTTTATAAACATTACAGAAATTTTTAAAAAGCTCAAATAATGTTCTTATAACCAACCAATAACTAATACATTGTCTAAAAAAACTGGACAATTTAAATGTTCCAAGAACATTCAAAATAACATTTTTGTTACTTAATGGAAAAGTTAGGGAACCGTTCTTACAACCTAAAATTGTTAGCTGAAATTAGACAGACTTGTATGAATAAGTGCTGATAAAAAAAAATCTTATCTTGACACTCTCCTTAGAACCAACCAGTCTAATTAAACAACACGTCATGTTCAACATCCTCGCCGCAATTTCTCTGGAAGGCAAAGTGAAAAGAGGTTAAAAGCTCTGCTGATATTATGAGAACTGAAGGTTGCGGTAATGAAACACAAGCGACACAAAACTGAACAAACCCATTACAAGATCCAGATGCCACAACATATAAGGGAACAGCACACGTTGAGAGACTCCCTGTTCAAAGGCCTTCCGGTACAAAGGCAGTGAAGAGAGCCAGAAGTTGGAAATCTGCCTCAGTCAGTACCAAGGGGGACACTGGTTGATTAGAAAGCAACTGACTGAAACAAAGTTCCTATTTTTAAAATGCTCACAACATCCTCTGATGTCATACAGTGTGAATGCACATGATGCGAGATGAGTCACAAAAGAAGAAACGGTTGCGATTAAAATATTTGATCCTGCGCTGCACATGACTCAAGCGCAGAAACATGCAGGTGTAGGAAAGTAAAAGATAGCTCTTATCGCTCAATGAGCCCTGTTGTCCTGCTAGAAACACTGTGACAGCTACAGCTATCTGAAATCATTGTGATGTCATAAACAAAACACAAAAAGGGAAACAGGACCAAACAATGACCTCACTGATTTATACTGATACACTGCTCAAAGTGAAGTGCAGAAACAAAAATCCAGTGTTACAGATACTCCAACAGCATAAACTGTCTGTATGTTCAACAATGATGATCCTATCTGTGTTTGAAAGGACTGCTTTAAAACTAAAAAACAAGAAAGCAGACTTTTCAGTCTATTTTTTATTGTACTTCTCAGAAATGTGGTTGTAAAAAACGTGGTTGTAAACTAGTTGTGTACTCAAATGTTACTACTTTCACAATTAAAGTATACATAAATAAAAAACAAACTAAAAATATAAACTAAAAAGTAGTACACTTACATGTATTCTAGTACTAGTAGTATTTACAACCTAAAATATACCTAAAATATGTTTGAACTGTGCTGAAGTATACTTCATTTTTGTAAGTGTTTACAAATTTGCCCAAGTATATGCTGTTCTGATTTTGACCAGTTGGCAATTAGTAACTGTACAAAAACAAACTGATGGCTGTCTGCATTGTACCTTATTCTTGTTTCTGTTCTTTTGTCCACAGGCACAGCTTAAAGTGCCCTCCCCCTTGGTTCTGATTTCTATGCTCTTCCTTTGCCTTGGGGGGCCTTGCAACAAGGGGCCTTTGCTAGCCCAGCCTGAAGAGTGATGTCCATAGCACCTGCTGGTTCTTCAAGCAACTCTTCTTCTGTCCACAAAAAAACCAGGACAAGCCACTCACCCTCAGCTCTATGAAGAATTGTGGGCCGGAAAAAGGGGTGGGGGGTATTGAGCCCGAGCTATCAGATTCTGTCTCTCTCTCTGTCTGTCTCTCTCCTCCTGTGGTTTTCCTCATTTGCTTTGTAGAGCCCTTTCATGGCCACACTTTGCATGATGTGTGAGCGGTGGGGAGCCTGGTCCAAACAGTTATAGTCTGAAAGCATCAGTTTCTTCTCTGAAGTGTGCTAGTCCTATTCTCTCCAGCGTAAAGGTGACCACAGCGCTTTGTTCCATTGCTATAAGGTGGCATCTCTTGGCTTGTAAATGATGTTTATGGTGGAGAGAAGTGTCAGGGATCTAAAAGTAAAGGCACTGTTTAAAACTTCCTCATCAGGGTCTTGGGCCCAGTATGGCCAGGTCAGCAACTTTTAATTTCATATTACATCCATCATCTTGGCTACTACAAAAACCAGGCCGTGTTCTCCAAGAGAGTTAACTGCATCAAAGCAACATGATTTAGTTACAATGTCTGATTATGTAATTATTTCTGAAAATTATTGCTTTGTTGAAAGGATATAATCAGGTTTCCAGTAAACGACACGTCCAAGCTACACAGCTCCATTACATTACATCCTTCATCTTTATACCATCTTGCAGTCCAATGGGCATTACACATCACCCTACCAATGGGCCTAAGAGTTGTCAGCACTCAGAGGCTTAAAGATAAAGCCACATTGTCTCATTATAAAATCACACTCCACTATGATCAGTCCTCAGGCCTCTTCTTCTCCCCCACGACACATGCTGCTTTATAGCAGAGATACATGACTGTTAACTGGCCAGGATGATCTGCTTAACACAGCAGATCATCTTTCCTTTTAATAAAGTGCCAAATAGCAAATCTAATCCACAGTGCTGCCAAGAGAAGAAAAGAAGTGAATATGTTACCTCTTATTTTGGGGGGAACCATAACATCTAACCACATATATGCATGTTGCCGCATTCGTTTGAACATCCAATGTAAAGGCAACGGTAGCAAAGGTCACAGTTAAAGACATTAGACCAAACAAATCTATAATTCCATACAGCTCAGAATTATTTGTGCTCTCTATCCTGAATATTTAGCCTGAGACTGTATCGCCCCCTTGACAGGATTCTTTGACTGACAGAACTCCAATGTCTTTATTTTACATTATACTGGAATTGATATTTTATTGGTTCTCATTCTTTTGTTGCCATTTTTGTTGTTTTAGTTTTTATTTTCTCAGGGTGCTTTGACAGAAGCCTGCATGCTCTATACTACATGCATTTATTTAAGAAACACACATTATTTGTATCTGCACCATTTAGCTTCATGTTAATGTAACCATTACCATAGCTACATATTCAGATTACGTTTATATACAAGCCATTATTGTTCTCTCCCCATTGGGAGCAGTTGCCTTTTGGGTTAAAGCCTCTTTAGCACAGATAGCTGTGACTGTCATTAAATTCCATTGCTAATCTGTTTCTTTATTGGTATCGATAAAATTCTCAAAATCTCAAAAATTCAAAGAGCTCTGTCACAACTACCGCTCGCTTTCGACTGATTTACCTTTATGATGTAATAATCATAATCGTTAAACTCCCAGTGGCCCCTAGAGGTCTGTTTTGACTTTATTTGTAGCTTTCAAAAAGATTGACCAATTATGAGGCAGAGATAAGAGGCATTTACGAGACTGTTAACTACACACAATTCCAATGCTTAATTAGACAATGCAGCTAAAGTTGTTTCGTAAATTAGCATTTTTGCCCTCTCCCATTTCCTGTTTGCCATTTACTCTGTGGATTTGGTGGATCTGCTGTGTATCCTTAACAAAAACATTGGCTCTCGGCAAAGAATCAGCTCTTTGTAAGAGAGTGCCTACAAAACCACAGCAGTAAGACACCCAGCCGAGCTCACCTTGATTAAAAATGTATCAAATCTTAGGGCACTGTGAATACTAATAATTCCAGTCACACCAAACATTATTTTACATGCTCTCAGACAGAGATGTGGATTTCATTAGTGCTTTCTCAGAACAGCAGCACTCCAGAAAGCTCTGCTTCATGGATCAGTAGATGAGAATGCAGACAAGATCTAGATGAGTTTGAATTGGTAAGACTGAGGCAGTTAAATTACAGTACACTTTAAAACAGTCAGTAGCGTACTGTTAGAGGCGCAGAGTAATGCCTGTATTCACACTATTGTTCACGAATGTATCTCTACCATCTTCTCCAGAGCTAAGCTGCCCTCAAGCAGTGTTTTAGTTCAGTTCAAGCCTTTGAATCTTGAAAATCTACCCTATCACTGTCCCACTGATGGTGATGGTTATCCATTTCATCAAACATCCAAAGACAAATACGACGAAATCCAAAGCTTGCTATGGCAGAGCCCCCATCAATCATTTGGCATATCTCCAACACCTCTGCTGCACTTTTGCAATTCCATTATGCTGCTGGAAAAATAAACCCTAAAAAGGTCTTTTGGCATGTAATAGTTTTCCGGTGTCTTGTGACAATTAAATTGACTGATTCTTGTCTAGCTGGTTGTCCAAAGCTTACTTTTCAATACAGTGTGGAAAGCTGTATTTTATTTTTGTGTGTATGGTCGTATAAAGATGTAGAAAAAAATAGTCTGCTGCACAATATGTCGTGGACACAAAAGAGTTTTCACACCTTCTCCTGCTGTCTGACTCAGTGTGTTGTCACCATCAGCACATCAGGTTAACGGAGCTTGTGGCCTAGAGAACAAGCATGTCCAGACTCCAAACTGAAAAGAAAAACATATATATTATACTTACAGAGCACAAATCATTTTCTATACATTATTTTTTATGAATAAAGAGCTCACGTGTTTCAGTCCAATTTGGCTCCATTGCTACATCGTAAGTCCTATGCACTTGTATTCCTATTCAGCTGGATTGTTTCAAGGTCTTTTCTTTGAGTGCAAACAAAATGTGAGTTTCACTGGGGAAAGCATGTGGAAAGAGATCCAGAAGGTGTTTGTATGTTAAGAATAGAGTTGTGGAAGGTTTAAGTTCCTTAAAAGTGGGTCCCCTGGGGTATATTGATTTAGAGTGAAAGCATAAAAGCAACAAAACAACACTCAGCTTGACCCTTGTATTCCACTGCATTGGTTTTACATTGGGGCGCACTGCTTTGCTTTCATTGCATATTTGGTTGCTTGTTTTTGATTAGCATTTCACAGCGTGTGTAAAATGTGGCAACCGGATCAAGTAAAGGAAATCCAATCCCAACAAATGTCTGAGCAATCAGTACAATAACTACAGCTAATCTCCTACAAGAGATGCTGAGAAAGATCTGATTATTCTGTTGCTTTGCCTTCACACCTACAGTATAAATGAGCTCTGTGATTCTAACCTCTATCCAAAAACATGCACCCATACACAAGGCCTGTTTGTTTAGCACACCCATCCATTTTGAATAGTCTATGGAGAACTCCACTCAAATATTTAGTCAGGCCTGGCTTTACTTCAGTATTAGTGGGCCGCATTAAAAGCAGCATATGGCAAGGTATTACTCCTCCTCTTTATTTCTGTCGGAGGTGTGTGCTCATCAAACTCACCTGGCCAAATGTACAGTCCCTGTCTCTGTTTTGATGTTGAACTGGGCAAAAACAAATGAATAAATAAATGAATTAAACAAGTGTATCAGAAATGATTGAAATACTGTGTACATATTTGAACTTTTGGTTTCTAATTTATAAAAGATAAGCTTTAGCTCTTGGAGTACTTATTTTATTTTTTTCCTTTCATGCGTAGCTTTGTGTTTTTATTTTCTATTTCTGTAAAGTGTGTAAATATATCTTTATGATAATAAGTAATATTAAAAAAATCTTATTTTAAGAAAGAAATGCGAGTTTGTCCTTTCTCTAACAATTTCCTACCAAAACCATTCGTTTTTACTAATTACATTGCATATCGATACATATACACTTATACACAATTCATATACATTATATACACATATAGTTTAGGTCATAAACTGATAAATTAACCTTACACAAATAAATATGTAAATAATTTTGCTACCATTATATGATACTATAACAGTCAGCTATTACTGACAGTTTGAAAACAACAGAGTTTACAGAGTTCACTCGTCTGGATAGTCTTTCAGCTAAATTTAAACTTATGCCCTAAAGTAAGAGAGTTATGTGATTAAGAAGTGTTGCTATTTACCCGTAAAAGGTCAACAGGCATATCCAAGAACACAAAGAACAGAAACCAAACTACTATACTACATAAATTAACTACTACCAGAGTTGGAATAATTGCAATTGCCTCCTTTGACTGATAGTTGACATACAACAGAAAAGGTCTATATGGTCTGTGTGCAGGCCACTCACTGTTGGTCCGTCCATTGGGAGCACTCTGGAAAGTGTCTGCTTAGCATGGTGAGCCGACATGGCCTGACAGGCAGCGGGGTCCCCCATGGGGTGTTCGCACCCTGATCCAGAGAGGTTATGTCATCAAACCTGGGTCAGCTGTATAATTGGGTTGGGGGTCAATGAGGTGATATGGACCATGACAATGAAGATCTAGAGTTACAGTGCAGAGCTGGATGGGGAGCCCAGACTCCTTTTTTAACGACTCAAGGATCAGTAAAAGGAGTCAACAGCAGCCCGTTCACTTTCAATGTAATTAAAAGTGTCACCAATTCCCTTTAAACCTCACTTATGGATTGGGTTTACAACCCTGGACCCATAAAGAGATGAGTACCTGCTGAGCGATCCAATGCCTGTAGGAGACAATGATTAATTAATTACCATTAGGTAATTTCTCATAAGATCAATAATTTTAAAAAAAGGAGAAATAAACTAAATTATGTTACAAGCTTAACTTTAAGCCAAGACGCAGCAGTAACATCTGGACTGCCCCTGGCAACAAGCCCCTAGTCTTTTCTGCTACACCATAAAAAGCCATTTTTTACTGCTGGCTGTCTCAGCGTACCACCAACACAGCCATCGGCGCTACCTGATAGGTTCATATTCATTGTTTTTCTTTTTCTTTAGCGCAGTCACTTCTGATTAATCAGCCACACTGATACATAGGAGATCTGACAGCTCACTGTCAAATCACTGCCATTCCAAATGTCAAAACTGCAGAAAGAACAACATCACGGGCAATTAAGCGCATTACAGCTTTCAAGAGTTGCCACTTGGACTCCTACAAGGAGTCTGCAGCGCAGTAAAGTGGAAGGAAAACACAGGGGACTGCAAACAGAGCCTGGAGCCAGGTAAGGCGCAAGAACAACACAGACCTAATGCACCTCAGCTGTGTTAACAGTGGCTGCCTGGCAGAAGAAACGGATCACTGATGTGGTCATAAAAACAAAACCGGAGCAAACGCTAAGGGTTGTGGGTGAGGGGTTTGTGGTGAACCACCAGGGACCGAAGCTGAAGCGTCTGTGCCGTTTTGAGAAGGTGGTCTGAGGCTTGACTTTCACTCTGGTTAATGCTCTAATCAGGTTTCTGATTTCTTGTGATTTGTTCAAATAGTCCCCTGGGAAGGACCTGCTCTGATGGGCCACTCCAGAAAAGAAGAGGGGTGCCAGTGTTCTGAACATATCCTTGAACTCATTTCCCTTACCAATGAGCCAAAAACTGTCGCCCAGGATTAAATGCATAGAAGAGCAGCTTGGTGGCATAAGCCTTCATTCGCAGAACGCAGAACAAAGCCAGTGCACCCAAGCATAGCTAAACGTATTCAAGGTCGCACCTTTCCCATCATTACAACTTTAAACACATAGTTACTGTACAGGTGGTCAGTAGAAGAGTTTTTGTGATGCTGTTGCAATGAATATCACAGCTAGGGGAATAAGCACATTAACACTTCACATGCACCACAGAGATATAGAACAGGGTTCATTAGCTAGCAGCAAGTGGGCCACATTCAGTGTGTCAATGATTTTTATGTGGCCCTCAGATTTATAAATGGTCAGGTAGTTTCCCTATAGTTTCTTATGCAATCAGATATCTTATCATTTATGTATATAGTTTTTCTGTATATAAGATATATGCAAGATATACATACATACATACATATATATGTCAGCTGATGACACATATAAATAAAATACATTATGTATAGTAACTATATAGTAAGACATTCTGCATTACAGTCTTTCTTTTGTGGGTTGTCAAGAATACAGGACTCACAATGTTCAAACAATGTTCAAACACTATTAAACAAGTTTTTTAAGTTAACATCTTTTAAAGTTAAACACAGTATTAATAGTGTTTAGTTTCATTGTTTTCATGTTACACTTTCAATGAAAGACAATACTTTAAAAAGATGTTTGGCACCCTTCAAAATTGAATTTGTATGATCTAGCTCTTGAAAGACAGTAGCTGAAGAGCCCTGGTACAGAGGGAGGCTGGGGATTGTTGTGGGAGTGCTGCACTCTTTATGATTGCATTTCCAGCAGTAAACAAGTCTCCCCCACGGGGATCTTGTGACATTGTAAAATGGAGCAAGGGCTTGTGCTGGGCAGTCACTTCCGAAAAAATGTTTCTTTAAAGGCATCAGAACTTTTATTGAGTTACTTTCTGTTGCCTTGTAATACAAATGTTTCCTTATTTTTGTCCTCTATGCTTAACCAACACATAACTTTATTGTGGCAACATACTGTATGTGTCTTCTTGAATCCTTTGCTAAATGTTAACTAGCCAGCAATGCAATATAAGGGCCTAAAGGAAACAGATTAGGAGGGAGTCACCCAAGAGAGAAGGTTATCATTGCAGTGCACCAAGGAGATTTCCAGATAGCTAACAATAAAACATCCTGATCCAGGAAGAACCATTGATGAACTTCATTGAGCGATACTATTATATGGCCCCTCTAAAGAGCGCAGACAACCTCTTGCCATCTTATTGCTAAAAAAGTGCAAAGTTATTATCTGCTAAAGGTAGTAATTATCTCTAGGGGGACATTACATCCTGAAGGGAGTCTCAGGTCTTGTGGGAGGGATGTGGTTTGCGGGCTGTAGCACAAACAAGCAGACGTTAACGACAAAGCCATCGCTGCCAATGACAGACAGCAGCACGAGTCGCTACCCTCAAGGTATTCCACTAATCTATTCAAGTGGGAAATTAATCTTCCTCCTGCTCTCAGAGAAGAAGAAACGCTGCTTTGTTTGAGCCTAGTGAAGTTTACAACAAACAGAAGTGAAGCTTAACAAAAGTTAGAAAAATTGAGTTGTACTCTTCTCTTACACAGTATTATTGTCTAGATTAGTAATCTAGACAAAGGTTACTTTTTTATAAAATTAAATTAAAATAAACTAAAATGAAGTCATTAAAAATGACTAAAAATGAGTGAATGTGGTTTCATGCAAAATAATGTGTATATTTATTGCCACAAAACCATCAAATAATTTAAATTCTTTATGTAATTATATATTAATATTTGAAATCATTTTGCTTGGTTTACTACCATAAAAATAAGGTCATAATCTAAACTCAATTAATAAAAGTCTGCAAGATGCCCCTGATTCAGAGAATCTGATCATCAGATGTCTGTCTGTCTGTCAGACAGCCCCATTTCAAACATAAAGATCCCATTTCTAACAACAGCATTAAGGAGTACCTGCAAAAACATGGAATGCAGAGCTAAACTTAGACTGCAGATTTGCTCTAGCAGATTAGACAGATGTCATCTTCATGAAACATTACAACAAACTGAGTTCAACAAGAAACAGATGCAGGTTTGGAGGAGAGGTACATTAAAGCACAGCTATGCCCTGGTTATACTCTCTTGATATAGCAGGGCATAGAGAGCATCTCTTACTGTAGCTCTCAGAGCTGGAGGAGGTTCTGATGTAATGGCTGGAAAATCTTGGCTGGGGATGCTTCATTCATGTGATAAGGAGCACACTCACGGCCTCTGTGAATACTACACAGCTTATAAAGGCATTAGTATATGGAGATGTCACAGAGGGAAAAAAAGAGATGATTTTTGGGAGGTGGCCAGGCTGGATTTAATGAACCCATTAAACTATAATAGCAGATTTTCTAAACCACTGCCAACGCTTCACTCTTTAACAAGCTTCTGAGAATGTTTGCCTGTATCCATCCTATTAACCAGCACACTTTTCCTGATGTCTTCATGCAGGTCATCTCCCCTGGGTTTTGGAGGAAGAGAAAGAAGAATATAGAAGCAGAGCTCCCATCATTCTCTCTTTCTTTCTTTCTTATCTTTCAGTACAGCCAGCTGAGCCCCTCTCAGAAACATCAGCTCGAAAAGCAGCCAGGTTTTCTTGGCACAGTTTGTACTGAGGAGAGAAGCAGCCAGGCAGAGAAACACAGCCCCACTAGAGTGTGAACCAGAGACTTCATCTTGCCACATTTGGAACAAACCTGTTGTTTTGAAGATCACAGGTGTCTGTGCCTCGCCATGTGCCAAGAGGAAGGCAAGACATATGAGAATACTGACAGATATGCAAATTCACACACACACTGTCCTTCCTTCAGCTCTCCCTGGGGAATAAATCTGCATTTCATCTGCATTTCCTTTAGGTTGTAAATATATTAAAAATTCAGCATATATATTAAAAATGCAGCTGAGCTTGAAGACAATATGTAAAACTTAACCTTCACATTAAATCAAGACATGCACCTTATCTGCTAATTATTTGCATGGATTGTTTATTAAACACAGACCCCAAAATCTTTCCTTTCCGCTTCTTGAGCGTGTGTGGCGATGACAGTGCCTGGATCTGTTCGAGACAGCATGTAAACAAAGACAGAGATATTTAAAGAAGATCCTGTCATCATGGTGCTAATGGACCTCCAGCACACTTCTTTGTCTTGGGAGTCTGCTGTGTGGCCAAGTACCCTGGACAGGCAAGGTGCTGTATACTGCATCAGGAAAATTCATCCAATAACAGCCCTGGCAAAAAAGGGACGGTTTGCATAGTTAGTGTACACAGGTGTATAAATTGTGGAATGCTATAAATGCTATAATAAAGTGATTTAGCCTACTCATATCTTCTAATGATTTAGCTGACATACTCTAAATTTACCCTCTTAAGTTTAACCCATCCAGTTAGAGAAAACACACACTACAAACCACACACAGGGCAGTAGGCAGCACTGCGGTGCCTGTGGAGCAATCAGGGGTAAGGTGCATTGCTCAAGGGCACCTCAGTTGTTTCCTGCCGGCATTGGGAATCGAACCAGCAACCTTCTGTTTACAATTCTGACTCGTTAACCAGGAGTATAAATGCAAAGCAGTTGTGTTGTATGCCTAGAGGAGTCTTGACTAGGCAGTGGTAAACAACAACAAAACAGTCAAAACATCTCTTTTCAAAGAGTTTAATGTGTTGTTTGTGTCATAGCTGTTTGTGCTCACTTCTCATCCAGGCTTCACAGAAGGCAAGTGAATCTTTAAATCATTACCACATGATTGCGAGTGTTAAATTGGTTACTTAGTTATGATGATAAACAGCTGGCATTTGATACAGCACCAATAGGCAGCTACGATTTTAAGAGCACAATCAGCCATGATTACCACTGTGGTAGTTTCCATGACTACAGTTTAGCTGAGTGATGCAGTGACCCGAGCTTTCCTGGCTACCGGTCGTAGCCCTGAATGTGAACTGACGGAGCAATTCAGAAGTCTTGCACAAATAAACAAACAAGTCAGTCGTAAGTAACCAGACAACATCTGCTGCAAAACAATCTGTGGCTTTGCTTGGCTGGAGATTTTCAACACATCAATGTGGCCCATTCGACACAGTCCATTTCTTCTCCAGTCAACATGATAAAGCTTAACGCTAGTACAACTGCGACACAACGATAACATCAGACAAACAGTCAAATTCCACTTCTCGGCAGCCACCCCACTGTTTGCCAAAACACTGAATGACTGCTACATATTGTATGGAACTCTGGATTAGTAGGACTAATAAGTAAGTAAAACTCTGAGAACAAAGGACCTTGTTTACCATACCTGTTATATTTGGCCTGTTTCCAACAGATGATTTAGAACTTTAAGAAAGCTATCTTCTCAGCAGGCCTCAAATTCACCTTGGCTCTCAGGATTGACTATCTTCTAGATACTGTAGGTATGAAACCATGGAACTTGAATAGTCTTTATATGCTCTGACAAAATCTCAACAAAGATATTAAAGTTGATAATAATCTGGATCACTTTTCTATTACAACTAGGAAGTTATATTATGGTATAACATCTTACAATCATATTCACAGCCTCCTTGTAAAAATCTCATCTTCATATTTCTCTGAATGTCATGGTCTCTAGTCGACGCTTCAGAAGAAGCATCCTTGCATGTTCTCTTCACATTTATCCTGGGAGAAAGTGTCTGATGTTTATGCAGTTGCCATGACGAGAGATGTCCTTTTGAGAGAGAGACTGAGGTGTTTAATGATCTTCACCACCTTCAGGTTTGTACTTAGTCTCAACCATACACTACAGCCTCTTTCTTCTCTGCAGGATGGTGAGTTAGGCAATGACAATTCTGGCTGAAGACCAAAGAGGGATTTTTTGCCACCCAGAAGCCTAATACCATCCTGATGATAACTGCTGGGGCTGTTGACAAAGAGATCAACTTCTCATGCATATGAAATTACCTGCTTTCTATACATATCAGACTGGTTATGTTATTTAGGTCTACCTTTCTTTATTTGCTTTTCTTGAGGGACATGCATTCTTAAACTAAGATATCAGATCCATGAGAAAACCAAACATTGCATAAAAAGAAAACAAGCTCTCATGAGAAACATCCGCATGCGTAAACAAAGTAACTTCATCCTGCATGGAAATGAAACAGTGATCTTCCACTGCTTAGAAATCAACTTCCATTGCGCCCATCAATCATTAGATATTCTCTTATGATCTGATTGTTTGCAAATCGTATCACACTGTAATACTCAACTAGGTTTAACAAGGTTAATGTCTTTGGCTTGCAACTTACAGTAAAACATGTGGGAAGTGTTTGCACTGTTCAAAAACTGCAATTAACATTGTTTGTCACAACTCCACATGCAAGTAATTCCCTAAAACATGCTACGAATTAACTCCGTGACTTTAACAATGGCAAAATAATATCTGTTTTTACATGCTCACATGAAAACAATTAAGCACATTCACGCATTTCGATTTTGTATTTATATGCCACCAAAGGGCTTGGCAAGTTTGCAGTGAAACATGCCCTGCGCTCTGCTGTTTTCCATGCGCTCTCTCTGTTATGGATGCTTTTTGTTGAGTATTTGGCTTTTGCTCCAGCAGTTTTGCATCACATTTATCTTCTTCTGCGGCAGCTGCTGAACTGTGTCTGGCGGACAGCTCCTAGTCGTTGGGTTTGATGATTAAATAGATTTTGATTTGGCATGCTGCTGTGTAAACTTCCTGTGTGGCTAACCCTAAGGTCTGGCCTCGCCCGTAGGCCCCCCAGAGGGCTGAGCACTAAAAAGGCCTGTTTAACCCTCTCATTCATCTGAGTGTCTGGAAGCCGCATTGGGTTGTTCTTCAGGTTTCTCTCATGTTCTCTGTCGCTTTCTCGCACCAGCCAGATTCCAGCAACTTGTGAATATTGAACAGCGGTGACTGTAGGAATGGTTGCCAAATGGGCTGCAGATGTTGTTTGAGGGAGAGGTGAGATTGTTTTGTCTGCAAATGGAGTTGTAAGATATGGCCGGTTTACAACACTTCACAGCGTGTTACTACTAAAGACAAGTTACCACAATGATTCTGCAGTCTGAGATGAAGCTCACCAATACATAACCAAGAATTTAAAGGTTACAGGCTACAGATGACTTAGCAGTGAGCCAAACATAAGCAAAACCTTTCGGCAAATTTATCTAAACCATATGGTTCTTGTACAAACCCTCAGTCCTGGGGTAAGCATCTTTTCATCTGTTGGTAATCACTTTAAGCACCATATGTTGTTGAGGTTGCTTACTACATTATCCTGAAGCTTAATCCAGATAATGGGGGATATAGTGTCTGCGATAATCTCTTTAGTATACAGGATGGGTTTTATGTCAGATAACATTATCTACTAAAAGAGCAGAGGGGTGCCAACTCATGCCTGCCACAACAGCCAAACTGAAAACTAATAGTCTTGTCAGAACAAACTATATCCGTCTCCTGGTTACCTGTTTGACCTGTCAGCTTTGAGAAGAAACAGACCAGTATATGGAGTAAGATGAATGAGTAACTAGTGGAAAATTATTTCAGAGTCTGTTTATAATCCTGTGCCAGCCATACCTCCAGGCTAATGCTGTATCAAACTCAGTGAAACATGAAGGAAAGGAAATGAGTTTGAAAAATGAAGAAAGAAGAATTTGAAAGCATTTTTAAGGATTTGAACAATTTGTATCCTCCTTTATCATCTTTGGATGATTCTATATAAATTCTAATAATTGGTATGATGTAACATCAGAAACATTTTCATTTCTACACAACAAATGCTCGTTTTCAACAGAGTATGGCTTGAGTTATTTATACAGGGGCCTCAAAATGTATCTGGATACTTTAAAAAGTGTATAACGTCTTTGCATTTTATAGGCTAAGAGAATTTTATAGAATTTCAAACCAGGTGATATTTAAAGAAATATTGCTAACTCACTTTACAGGCAAAAAATATCAAATACAAAAAACAATATCAAAATAAAAGAAAAGTTGTTGTTCAGTGTTTTGTAACTTAATGTGATGACCTCAATTGCCATTAAATGACCATGTGACGAGTTGCTTTCTCAGAGTTAGCACTGAGAAAAGGTAAGATAGGTTAGCACAAAATATTAAATTATCTGCATATCTAATGCAATCAATTAATTTTTAACATTTCCTTAAACTGACAATTTTATTGTGGGTTTTCTAAAACAGAGTTTTGACATTTTTAAGCTGTAGGCAAACACACGGGTAGAGCATTATGGGTAAAAATGTGTGGGATCTTCATTCTGGACATCTGTTTGTCTGCTACTCAATACTTATTCAATATCATTGTGTCTGTGATATATACTATACACTCTAAACCTTCCTTGTTATGAGCTAACTGACAAAACAAAGTTGCAACAGAATGAAACTACTGCCAATTTGAGAACTTGCCAAGTCTCTATCTTAACTAAATCCATCCAGTGATGTTGATTTATTAGCTATACCAGAAATAAGCACCTTTATAAACTTTGATGTGTTGAATGCACTTAGTTTCAAATAGCAAAATCATTACTCAGAGACATCCCGATTAAATCTAAATGTCACAAAGAAAATGAAAACAACGCACACAGATCCAGATCAAAGTTATTGGATGATTGATTAAACATAATTAAGTCAAGCTTTTTGGCCACAACTCCCTGTCCCAAAAACTGATTTTAATTTATATCATTTATTAACATATGCTTAAGTTTATGATAGTTTCACATAAAGTGCAGTTTATATCTAGCAATGCTTTGCTACCTATATTTACATTTATTCAATTGGCTGATGCTCTTAGCCAAAGTGAATTACAGTGTATTCATTATATATTTTATCAGTACATATGTTCCCTGGGATTCGAACCCATAATCTTTGCACTGCTAATGTAATGCTCTACCAACTGAGCTATAGGAACGCCCGTATAGAAACACCAATACAGGAAATAGTGTTATGGAACACTTTTGCACATCTTTGTCATCATTAACAGAAAACTGAACATGAATGAAGAGAGGTTGGCTTAATGTCTTTAGCTAGTAACACCAAGGCCATTGGTTTCATTTTCAGGGAACTGATATATTGTTTATCATAGTTGCACTGCAAGTCACTTTGGATAAAATACATAAATGTAAATGATTACAAATGATGTTTGTCACCTTAAACTCTTGCTGTTAGTATATAGGGAACTTGATGAATCTTGTACAGAGAGAGTGAAAGAGTGACAGCTTCTTTCTGCAGCCGGCAACATCTTGCTGAGCCGGTGGTGCTGAGAGGCCTCTGTCATTTATTATTTGTTCATTTTTTATTATGGAAATACTTTCTCAATTGAGTCTCACTTTGTATATTTGCACAACGGGTATTTCCTTTCCTTACACCCCCCTCCGCTCTTGTTTATTTGCTGTAACAACACGCTCAGTCCCGTTTGAAGACGCAACATACGTGAACCTTAAAAATGAGTTTTCTCTTTGTTTATTGGTTCAGTCAGCTAGGCTGGGATGAAACGGCTGCGTGTGCCTTTCAGGAGGTGATGGCTGAACTGAATCACACAAGATGCTCTCTAGTTAACATTACCTCAATTCCTAATCCAATTTTTCAGGTCTGAGACAGACCGACAGACTGTTCTGTTTGGCTCAAATATCAAAAGGCATTGGCAAGAACTACAACCTAATTTAGGGTTGGATGCCCATTCCTCAGGTGAAATCCCTTTGTAATGTGAACAATTGTCATTTCAGCAAATGTATTTTGACAAACCAAATTATAAATTATATTTTGCTTTAAAGAAAATGAATAACAGTTCAGCACATCCCCAGTTTCTATTACTGTAATGCAAACAAAGCTCTACTGTTTTAATTATATATTATATTATATGTAAAGTATTTAAACATCATGGTAATATCATTACAGAAAATACTGTATTAAAGCAATGAAATGAAAATCTTATGTGCTTAGTAGTCAAAAATAATGCAACACAATAGTCCTAAATATAGGCTTTAGTTTTGGCAGAATATTATTTTTTATTTTTCAGGTTGGGGTTACTTCAACATTGCATGCTGTGTAGAAAGAACAAAGAACAAGCTCAGTCAGAGTCAGATGTGTAAACTTTCATGAGCTTTGAGAGTTAAAGTAAAGTTAGTAAAGATAAAGAGAGCATTTAAAATCTTTGTTTACTCACTAGATTTTTACTTCTCATCAAGGACATCAGGATTAAAAAGCCAGGGGTGTTGCTGACCTCTGACCCAAATCTCAGCTTTGATGACTGACCCCACTGACAAGTTGTCAAGGTCTAAAATCTTAAAGACTGACTGACCTATGACTTCTCAATGTTACTGCTGGCCTACGAGGGGTTAACAGCCCCTCGATCCTTCAATCAGGGTCCACTGGGGGGGGAGGGGAGAGAGGGTGGGGGGGGAAACGCACAAGCTGAAAGCCCCATGCCAATACATCATGTCCAACACTGCCATCATCAACTAAATCATTCAAACAATGTTTTAAAGAACAGTTGTTTTCAATTTAATCAGTTCTTTTCAGCCTGGGTAGGTTCATGTTTTTCAAATTAGGAAAATGGAAATTATGAAATTGTAAATAACGCAAAAACCATCCCTAGGACATTAGCATAATGCAGTGCAAATTCATTTAAAAATGCATTATCCGTGTTTAAGAAATGGTTTAATTGAACTAATTTAATTTGTGGTACATCATCGTGCAGCGAACAATTTAGCGAATAATGAGAACACAATATTCATCACATTAGAGACAAAAACAAGCTGGAAAAACAGGCAAGACAGAAAGAAAACAATGAGAATCATTAAAAAAGGAAGAAAGCTATTCCACAGTATTCCGCCTGACCTTTTCATCCCATTTGGCTGATGTCCCTTCCTCCCTCCCACTCTTCCATTGTCAAACCTCAGGAAGGGCCAGAAGCAAACCAAAAGCCCCATAGGCCAGCAGGCCAGACCCAGGGTCTCATACTTCATCAGAAGGACCCAGAAGTCTTTGGGTGGTGTGTGTGAGCATATGTGTGTGAGTGTTTAAAGAAGGGGAGGTTCAGGGTGATCTGGTGCCCTTGGGCAGCAAGAATGACTAAGTACCCAAGTAGTGAAAATAAGGGCCCCAAAGACAGAGTGACTTCCTCTTCTGCTGCCCATGTTTCATATCCACAGAATTAAAGGAGTCATCTTGGCTGCACAGGTCAATTCAGACACACCACAGCCCTTATGGATGAACAGGAATTCACTGGTCTCAGATAATCTTTTCTAATCTATTATTATCTGCAGTGTTTCATCTTAAATAGACAGATAACCCTCTGATAGGGTTATTAGCACGGAGCGCTTGCACGTGAGGTTCAATATGAAGTGCATGCTGGGTAAAATTCCACACCACTCAACACAAGACTTCAAAGGTGATGAAACGATACCACACCAGGCTGACAGAGGGACGACTGGTCTCTTTCATGTCCATCTCAGCAGAAAACACTCCCATGAAAAGTGCAATGTAGCGAACAGAGAGTGCAGAAAGATAAGGTAAAAAGACTAAAGGATTTCAAAGGCAAAGATTTATTTAAATGACAGAAGTTAACAGCGACAACAAGAGTCTGCAAGCTCCCTCAAACCTCTGAAGCAAAAGAAGAAAACAAATGGAAATGAAATGCAACAAACAAAAATATACCAACCAGTGAATGAAAATTGAAATCTGTCATCTGTAACTAAGAGCCCTAAAACTGTGTTTTTGGACGGCACAGAAAAGGTTAAAGGTAAAAATGTATCGTCAGACTGTATTTGCAGAGTGACAAGAGTCAAAGATTGAACGTTTCAACAGAGCCACACATGGAGAGAGGAAATGTTAATGTATGTTTAAATATGTGACACATTGTTTAAGTATGTATATCAATGACAGGGCTGGAAGCACTATGCAACCCCAAGCAGAAATGATAAAAATCCCATCGCCATCTCTCACAATCTTATCATTAACACACTGTTCTGCAGCATGGGGCTGATACTCAAAGACCTTGGGTTACCCAACAGTGACCCATTATCAATGAGCTCGTACCAACTCCCAGATGTTTATCTGTGAAGGTTTGCATCTGCTCCGAAGTTTAAGTGCGTCTCACAGCTGTTTTCTTTTCTGATTTGTGTGACTTACGGTTAAGGGTTGAATTGTATGTTTTTGTGTGTCTCTATGTCAGCATTAGTCTTAGGTGAGCATCCATGTCTTATTTTTTCACCTCTTCTTAAATCTTACAGGCATCTCAGTCTGTCTTCCTCTTCTTCGACCAAACCTCTGGAGCAGGAGAAGAAAAAAAAAAAATCAATTTAAGCTGCTGTTATTCCACCCAAAGCTTTGCCCGGGGCGTTGGATACGTTACATGCTGGTCTGAGCATTGTTTCCCACTCTAATCCCAAATCCTGTCTTTGGCACAAAGCAGAATATGATCTCCACTACTGGTGAAGGGTTAAGGTAACAACTAGAGCTAATCAAAAAAATTTTTTTTGTTCCTCACAAAATAAAACTGAATCTCATTGTCTCAGGCTCCAATCTTTTCCAGAAACACTGTTTGCTATGCTGGTTGAAAGTCGACAGTTGAAAGCAACCACTAAGTAAATTTGTATATTTATACATTTACATATCTTCTGTGGAAGGTGCAGGACCATCAGTTGTTCATTAATCATTGCATTCAGCCCAAATGCAATGATAGGACGTCCTACTTGTCTGTCAAACTGTGTCTTTGCATACCTATTGGAGAAGGCATGACTTTGGAGATCGCAATGAACGAAATGCTAGATCTTATGCTTACTATTGCTGACGCCTCTGAAATTGCCTTTAGCCTTTATGGTTTTAAACTGATAACGATGCTAACTCTGACATTCAGAGAAGCTCAGTGCACAGAAGACAGACCATCATTTGGCAATAACACATTTGGGATTTTTCACAAGCCAAATGGCAAAGGAGATGGCAGCATGGCATCATTAGGGATTTGTAGAGCAGACAGCTCTCTAAAGTACCCATGAACACAGAATCCAAGCTTTCATCTTTAATTCATGTTTTCTAAATAAGGTCTGAAAGCAGCAGTAATATGAAATAGCATTAACACATGCACAAATTAGCATCCTAAGACAATCTAGCTGTTTTTGCATGTATGCTGGACTAGAAACAATAAGGACTTAACAGGCGGCAAAGCTACATATGTAGTTATTGTTTGTAAGGGGCCACTTCCTTGACTGGAACTCGAGGGACAGGAACCTCCATTTCAAGGTGGCGTAGCGGATACATCATGCCACATACATCAAACGGAGATGGAGAGTTTTTTCCCATTTTTCCATCCGATGGCGCCATGACAGGACTTGTTTAGGCAAACAGGAAATTACTTCATGTCTGCTGCAACTGTAAGGGGATGTGTTTCCTGTGACACAGCTTGCCCTCAGGAATGAGGGTACTATTCTTAGGTATGCCAACATCTATGGATTGTGTCACTCATGTGCAGTTCAATAATGTAATCCTACACATATATATCCTCTATCAGATGTGAAACTCATTTAAAAAATAAAAGGTCCACAGAATTAATCAGGGAGTGAGAGAAAGTCTATGACTTCACAGTAAGAACTAGAAAGATTCTAATGTTTATTCTTAATTGGTTGACTCCTGAAAGTATTAAAAGTATTGATTACTGCTGCTGTCAATCGATTTAAATAAATTAACTAATCACACATTTCTCTTTAATAGCACCAAACATTACAATTTGTTGGCATCTTTTACTACATACTATGAATAAATGAATTAATAAATGAATTATTTTATTTCTGGGGACAAAATGAGCAATTATACCTGCTGAGATTCAGTAACATGCATCACCTGTAAGCAGCGATTTCTATGTCCAGTGCCATCTTCTGATTCAGCAGTTCCTCATAGTCCCCACACTGCTCCTTCATCTGGAGATGAAGATCAGCATCCTCCTCCTCCAGCTGGGAAATGTAAATCTGGACAGAGAGAGCACACTGGTATAATAGTATATAATTTCAGAGAGCTAAATATGATAAATATGATTTTATAGCATTTGTACCTCTAGCTCATCTATTTCATCCAGGTATTTGGCTCTTTTAGACTCAATTTCAGCCTCCAGCTGGTCTTCACGCATCCCAAGCTCAGCCACCTCCTTCTGCAGTGCTGCAATCTACATTTACACACATAATGTACAGTCAGCTTGACACACCATCCAGGTAGCACCTCATGAAGCTGGTTAAGAAAATGCGGTGTTAAAGGTAGGGTAGGTGATTTTTTTCCAGAAACATTTTTTGTTATGCTGGCTGGTTGGTCTTTTTACATCCTGCCAGCAATCATTGTGGTATAAATATATTTATATAAATATATATCTTCTGTGGAAGGCGCAGGACCATAAAATGTGTCAAATCATTGCATTTGAAAAATAGTAAAACAAACAAACAAAAAAAAACTCTGTCTCCAGATCTTTGAATTGTACTGTACACAAACAAGACCTGTATGCATTTAGACACACAATATATAGCAACATAGAGCCAATTTTGACATAACACTGTGCTGTGATTAATGGTTATTTTTGGTCTTTAACTAGCATTTTTGAAAACAAATCTGAAAGCAATGTTGCATATTCCATCAACAACAGACACAATGCAGAATACCTGTCAGACACACCTCTGTACACGAGGAGCCCTGCTGTGAGTAATTACTGTAATCAGGCAAGTTAAACAGTCAGCTGTCAGAGATGGATGGAGATTGCTCGCCCTGTTTCTCTGTCAGGTAGATCACGAGAGGCTCGCTGCTCTGTTATTAACATGCTGCTGATATGTCAACCGATGGAACTGGTTGTCGTTTTGCTCTGGGTGTCGGGTGAGATTAGGGAGGTGCGCCCCCCCCGGAGAAAACCAGCCGCATCTGTCCCTTCATGTGCGGTATGAACTAAACTAGAACTGATTTCACCACCAACAGTTTGTTTAGCTTAACCGTTTTAGCGAGCAGCTAAATCACAAGTATCTATGATGAAATGGCAGCAGGGAGAGTGACAGGCCAATTAGCAAACGCAAATTTAAGAGACGAGACATGGTAGGAGCAAAATGAAGGAGAAAATACTGAGAGATAGAAGCCACATAATGCAGAGCAGGCTGTCCATCACTGATCAGGGAACAGGATCCTGTGTTATGAGAGCGGGCAGTGTGCGATTTCAGATTGTCAGTTTATTTTAAAAGTGTCTATGACCACATCCACAGTAATTACAACCAAACTATCCTATTTGTTATTTTAAATTAAAAGGTGTCTGTTGTGGCTGACCAAGGATTTTGTAATCTGCAGAATGTAAACTGAGGCCAGCAAGCAGTTTCTAATCGTTTTTAAACATAAATCCTGAGTGATTCCTCTTTAGGTTGATGCACAATCACTTTACTGCCCACTTTTCTTTTTGCTTCAAAACCAAAAGTTTTGTCTTCCTGCCGGAGAGGAAGGCTGACAGGTGAGATTTTATTACTATAGCTCTGTGCGGTTCACCGTCTCCTGAGGCACTGCAGGAATGTGCGAAGTTTATGAAGTTTATGATTGGGGAGAAAGTGCGTTGGCAGACTGTGAAATGTATTGTTCATAATAGGAGACGCTGAACACTGTTAGAGATGATATAGTCCTCACATCTCCTGGTGCTATCTGCTCAGAATAAACACTCCGGGCAGCAGGAGTTCTCTTTTATTCCTCAACTGTCAGTCTGACTGAGGACCTTGTATGGTGAAACACCAACCCCACACCGTTCCACTCTTTGGGCTAACACAGGAACTGACATTTGATGCACTCTTGAGGTGATGGGTGATCATGTCAGTCATTTGAGTTTATTGCTGGTTACATCAACACTGCAAAGTACACTACTATCCAAATCTGTCACCTAGTCCTGTGTGAATTGAATACAGGAGTCACTCCGGTTCCCAGAATGGCTGACACACTGTAGTAATCACCTTAGCAACAGTTTTTGCCATTTGTAACAATGCATAAGAAAAATGAATGGCAAAAATTTGAGTTTGTTGTTAGCTACATTCAAACAAGATAATATTATCAAACTAATGTTTTTGTGTAATAATTTAGAAAACTGCCTTCATCAGAGATGGTGCATTTTGTTTATGCTCATTAAGCTGCTGCCTTAAAACATCAAGCTCCCCAAGGACCAAAATCAGAAGAAGAGAGACACTCCTCAGATGAGCTGTCAAAGTCCAGAAGAGATCAGCATCACTGCGTTCAGTAATTGTCACATGGATGTTGTTTGTTTAGCTAACGACATTTAAAAAAATTAAACAAAAATCTGTTATTGAGCAAGTACATTACAAATCAGTGTTCAAATGCTCTCTTTACCTTACCTAATTTGCAATGTTAAGATTATAATAATGATTTATAATTTGAGCTGTTGGGTCAGGTTTTGTGGGTAATGTCAGTTTGGTAACTTGCAATTTTATTTTTCAAACAGAGGTGCAGATAGAGAGGCAAACATTATGGAAAGTAGCTTTAAAGTAGACAAAATATGTGGGTTTTAACCCATGACTTTAAGACACACAACACATTAAAGTTAAACCTCTATCCCTTGTCTACATTAGATTCAAATAAAATATGGCATCTACTCTGAGTGAGGTCTTGTGGTGGGTCAGAGCTCAAGTGTGCTGTTGAGGGTAAATTCACTCACCAGGTCCTTGAGAACATTCACATCCGTCTCTTTGGAGACATCCTTTACTTTTCCTCCAGTCAGCTTAGCCAGCTGCTCCTCCTTCTCCTTTCCTACAGCATCAATGGTGGTGCCACTCAAAGCTCTGGATTCAAACTAAAATGCAGGAGAATTACAGCTTCAGGTTTCTTGAATCTCTCAATCAGAACTTCTACATTGAGTAAACCCAACCAAGATCCTGCAGAGAGCAGGCTGTGGGGATTAATCACTTATTATTTTCAGAATAAAGAAGAGCGAATGAAGGCCCATCAGGTGAGCAGGTGCAACCAAGCCAAAATCAGCCTCCAATTACTGTTCTCCCCAAATCCCAATCAATACCAGTTGTGAGTAAAACAAATGGACCTTGTGCAACGCTGATAAAACAAAGAACCAGTTTTTGGCTCCAGGTGCACTTGACAGAGCAATGAATAGAGAAAGAGAGAAAATGGAATTACATAAACGTGGCATTTCAAAAGCCAAAAGACCTTTAGAATACGTGCTTCTGTGTCCGTACATTGGTTTTAGTGTATGTATATGACTTTATATATGAACACACTAACAGTTCTTGTTCTAAGGTTGCTTATCTTGCACCCCACCCCCACACACACACTAGAAGACTCTCATCTCTTTAGAAGCTCTTCTGTCTCCTGTTGGAGAAGTGCTCTCTTCTCCCCTCCAGACTCATTTTGCTGAGGAGCCTGGGAAGGGCTCCAGTGCTCTGATTACTGCCTCGACCCCGGAGCCACTCCTGGGGCAAACTGGGTCAGAGGGCACTGGTGCTTTAGGATGACCTTTAGAGTGCCCTCTCTCCTCAAACCACACTAAGGGGACAATAGAGCTCTGTGCTGGATGTGGACAGAGCTTTCAGGTCCACAAACCTCACAAGTGTAGTGTGAAAAAGGAAAGAAAAGACATGCATATCAGCCACAATGAGATGCGCTAAATAGTTGATTCACCCCAAAAACGTTTGGAAAGTCCTTTGGATTTCTTTTGTGGTACAGCATTTTAACAGTATTTTAACAGCTTAATAACTGCATGAAAGGTTTGGAATGACATAAAGGTATGACAGAATGGTGTATTTCAGTGAACTTACACTTTAATACTGAGATATGTACTAAGAATGTATTCATGTTTCTTAGTGGCCATGACAGATTAACCAAAGGACAGTTGATGTGGGTGTAAATTAAATACAGTGGGATCTTAAACACATCTAAACCTTAAAATTAATTTTTCATTTAAACTTGTTTATACAGAAGCATTTTCACTAGTGGTCTCGGTGTTTTGGAGCTCACTTTAAGTGTGTGTATACTGTATATCCAGTTTGTGAGGAATCTGTGGACAACAATCACAGGATCACCAGAGGTCAGCATGCAGTACCATGAACTGTATGTGTGTGTTATGTACCTTCAGGCTCTTAGCCAGCTCACTGTAGTACTCCCTGATGTCCATGATGGCAGGAGTGATATCA
This sequence comes from Chromobotia macracanthus, assembly GCA_036877525.1. Lineage (NCBI taxonomy): Eukaryota > Metazoa > Chordata > Actinopteri > Cypriniformes > Botiidae > Chromobotia > Chromobotia macracanthus. Next base: position 6,734,505 of record JAZGTH010000017.1, read on the forward strand.
ATAGAGGGGAATTGTAAAGATACGGTGGGAGAACTTTCATCCAGAGGCCTGGGCTCTCGCAGGTTCTCCACCCTCTGTGGACAAAACACAACATTATGACTTTTCCTTTCTCCTCAGGTAACAATACCTGCCCCTACTAGACAGGGCAGATGTTCATTATTCTGGCCTCAATGAAGTGTTCATGAGTGGAGGGGAACTGAGTCTCAGCTTGTTCTGTGAACAATGAAAGCACAGCAGATATACTGATGGAGTATAAGGTGTGTGGAAAATGTTTATAATAATAGCAGTTAATAAAACACGAGGAACTTCTGTTTTCGTTTCGTATGCCTGTAAGTTATGGCGCACATCCCAGAGGGAGTGTGTTAAATACAGTATGGATTAGAGATCAGGAAGAAGAAAACACAAGCCGGGGGAGATTTCTGTTTCCAGCACTCGTGTACCCCCAAAACTCCAAGAAAGTATGTAGTAATCTCAGTATGAGATTACTACATACTTTCACTCCGTAATTTGAGGAACTGTTTCCTGTTAGCCTCCATTTCCATAAACCCTTTTCACTTACAATCAGAGGAGACATCCTAAATAGCAAAAGCCACAGTTTGCCCCTTGGTAGTCTGTGCCAGAAATTCTTGGATTAAAAAACCCTTTCTGATTTATGAACCTCAGATAAGAGATAACTACAAGTGCTATTGTCGCGTAGCCTTACCATTTGGTGTTGCATCTCCACAGCGGACAGCTGGTCTTCATAGATGGCCACTTGCTCTCGAAGGGCCAGGCAGTCAGCGGTAATTGCATCCACCTCCTGTGGGGGGCAGCGGAAATAAAGGTCAATTCAAACACAAAGCACTTACCCTTTGTATCCTCCATCACCAATGTAGCTGGTGCCACCAGGTTATCCTGATTGTGCCCTGGTAAAGACCGCAATGCAGGGGAGATGAGATTCACACACACATACGCAGCCTATCCTCCCCCGTTCAGACAAAGCAGGGCTTTATTCGGTTCGTCTGGGTATCTTAAGTGGCTGATTAATTGGTGATGAATTCAATTACACAGAATGAAAGCATTTGCATGTCAATGTTGCAGTGTGACGGTAGGTCTGTGCAGCAGAGGAAGCACAGAGCACACACACACTTCCCCAGAGCCCAGAACTGGCACAGAGGCTACGGCTCGCCTTATCTCAGCGTGAACACAAGCCCGTTACTGGAGAGAGTCTAGACGTAGTTTTGAAGCTGATTTGCTGCTTCTATTCCACACCGCTGAAGGGCTGAGTTTCACCATGGTACCCTCCTCTGAAAAGACTGCATTCCAGCTAGACGGATAACTGGCGTCTCCAGCCCTACTTTCTCATGCTATCAGTTCCATGTAACCTCTGTCATTACACCTTTAAAACGCCACCGTAAACCACCGTCGGATGTCATAAATGCTTGAAAATACAAAACAGCCCTAAAAACAGGAGCTCTCTGATTTGAGTCTGTAAACACTGATGATATATGTTCTATACAAAATTAGGACTGAATATGCTTACAATCTGGCCTTTATTTTCCAGTGTGCCTAGATCAAGTCTTATAGACAATATACTATAGTGCCACTTCCATGTTAAACCCCTGTTATTCCATTATAACAATCTCTTTCTTTTTCTTAATGGTTCACTCTGTCACTCCAGCCCTTTCACATCTCAGCCCACACTGAGTGCTAAGCCCTTCTCTGTATTGCATCTGGGAGATATGAGAGTCAGAATGAGAGAATTATTAGGCATGGTGAATGCTTTCCCACATCTGCTGTTTTACTGGAGATGTGTGCTGACATCTGTGTGGTGACAGAGTGGTTTATACAGAAAGCGTCTCGGATTTCAGCGCGGTCGCTGGATGGGAGTCAGCAAGGCCCGTAATCTGGACACTCCAGAGCTGATCTGGGAACAGCAGCTGTGCAGTGCCACTCTAGGGACTTTCAGATACCTCCACTGGAGTCAGAACACCCCACGCAGAGCACAAGCCAACACTGCCATCTAGTGGTGGGGACAGTGTAAAACAGTGTAGAAGAAAGCTGAAAGTGTGTCCAAATCTTGTTCAAATTTAGAACTACATAGTCACTCGGGTGACTTCAAAGACCCACAAAACTCTCTTAAACATGTTATGTAGATATAGAACACACACCAAATAACAGCAACAGTTTTCATGGCATTACCACTGAAACATCTTCCCGCTCTAACTTGATGAGATTCCTTTGCTCGAACACTTCTTCATATTTGATATGTAGACGTTTCAGCTCACGCTTCAGCTCATCTGTGTTGCACAGAATCATCTCCTGAGAGAAACAGACCAGGAGGAGATCGCACCAGGCCACGGTACAGATTCAAAATTGTTCTCATGATATTGTCAATGCCAGCATTGGTGTGGCATTGGTGTGATACCTTCTCTGCGCGTAGTTTTTCAATCACAGTCTCCCAGCTGTAGTCTGCAGGGCCGCTGATGCTGTCAGTGGTGGAGATGTGCTCTGAATCCAACCTATCCTCGAGCCCAATGATCTGAGCCTCCAGAGACTCGTTCTCCTCCTCCAGACCCCGTACCTACAACACATCACGCATTTAAATGGTACAAGAGGAGTAATAAAAAGTCATTTATAACTGTAGTTGCGAAAGGTTTAAAGGGATACTTCACCAAAAAATAAAAATTATTCCATCATTTATTCACCCTATCATTCCAAACATGACTTTTTTTTGCTTCTGGAAAAAACAGAAGATATTTTGAAGTATGGTGGTAACCAAACATCAGCGGCACCCATTGACTTCTATTGTATGGACACAAAACCACAGACATTTCTCAAAATATCTTCATTTGTGTTCCACAGAAAAACAAAGTGCTAAAGGTTTGAAATAATATAAGAGTGAGTAAATGATGGAACAATTTTAATTTTTGGTGACTATTGCTTTAATTTATAAATCAAAATTAGTTTTGTAGAGGCTGTTGTGACTAAGGTCCCAGCAAATTCATGGCCTTAATATGATTTCTCTCAATCCCTCAGGCAAATGACTGACCCCATTAAACATCATGGAAATATGATAATTGGGCCACACACAGGGAGACCATTCGTTTCAGTATGAGTACAACTGATTGTTACCCTGCAGAGCTATGCGTGTGTGTGAGTGAGAAATACTTCATATGTTAGTGATCTGAAGTCTCACCACATCGATAAGGACAGCCAGGCGATCATTAAGGGTGGCGATGACGGAGCGCTCCCTAACAAATCGAGCCGCACCCTCCTGGTTTAGGGTTCGAAATGCTTCAAAATTTGGCTCGGAACACTCACTCACTGAAATGCCAGCCCTGTCAAACATACTGAAAGCTTTTCAATGACTATAATGTTTTGTTTATTTTTAAGTAAACAAACAATGTAGAAGAAAAAACGGGAAATACTGAAGCATGAAAGAGCTTAACTATTAACATATTTACGCATTCCAATGTGCAAGTGCAGAATGTTTAGAATTTGAAGAATAAGCAGTGAGGTAATTGTTTCACAAAATTCAAATCATTTGCACACAGCTAAACTCTAGGTGTGATTATAGCACAAAGTGAGCAGGACAAACTCTTAATAGACCAGAGATGTGCAAGTAAAGATGGAGCCCATAAAGTCACTGGAGAATGTTCTAGAACTTGATTTGTAGTTGTCTAGACAACTATAAAATTGGTATTACTGCAAACGAGCAACAGAACATTACATAATTCAAAATCTTGGCTTAACTCCCTTTACTAGAACATTGCCCCGGAATGCAAAAATTGTGATTCCATGCTGGTTACTACTTTACATTCATTCACTAAAATAGCACATTTGAAGATTTTCCGATTTGAGGAACTGACCTGACAGCAGAGCGGGCCTGGATTCCACAGCGTCCTACAGCCTTGCTCCACTGCTGCTCCTCAAACAGCTTACGATATGAAGACACTCTTAGCATGGCCATGGCGACAGCAGGGAAAGCCAGGAAAGATGTCAGCTGCACTAGCCAGAGGTCTTTATAGATGCTGGTGCTGAGAATGTCACACATGCTTGCAGGATCTCTCACTGAACACAAGGTTGACTAACTAGGGTAATGGTGTCAGAAGATAAACCTTTCACATGAAGCAGAGACAATGACACAGCAAGAGCATTTGAGGCCAGTCCTTCAGAAAGCAATCATACAACCCCAAATCAGAAAAAGTTGGGACAGTATGGAAAACACAAATAAAAAAAGAAAGTAGTGATTTCTAAATTTACTTTGACTTGTATTTCATTGCAGACAATACAACAGCACATTATTTAATGTGTTCCTCATGATTTTTATTGTTTTTTCTTCAACAAAATTCCTATTTTGGTTCTTGCAACACATTTAAAAAAAAAAGTTGGAACAGGAGCAATTTAGGGCTAGTAATTAGATAAATTAGTTAAATAATGATGTGATTTGAAACAGGTGATGTCAACAGGTGATTGTAATTATGATTTGGTACAAAAGCAGCATCCAAGAAGGGTCTAGTCCTTTAGGAGCAAAGATGGGCTGAGGATCGCCAGTTTGCCAACAAATATGTAAGAAAATTATTGAAATGTTTAAAAACAATGTTCCTCAAAGAAAGATAGGAAGACATTTGCTTATTTTACCTTCAACAGTGCATAACATAATTAAAAGATTCAAGGAATGTGGAGGAATTTCAGTGTGTAAAAGGACAAGGGCGCAAGCCTAAGCTGAACAACCATGCTCTCCGATCCCTCAGGTGGCACTGCTTCAAGAATCGTCATTCATCTATAAGCAATATCACCACATCGGCTCAGGACTACTTTGGCAAACCTTTGTCAAGTACCACAATACGTAGTTACATCCACAAATGCCAGTTAAAACTGTACTGTGCCAAAAGGAAGCCCTATGTTAACAGTGTCCAGAAGCGCCATCGACTTCTCTGGGCTCTGAGGCATCTGGGATGGACCATCACACAGTGGAAACATGTACTGTGGTCAGATGAATCAGTATTTCAGGTATTTTTTGGGAGAAATGGACGCCGTGTGCTCCGGACCAAAGAAGAAAGGATCATCCAGACTGTTACCAGCAACAAGTCCAAAAGCCAGGGTCTGTCATGGTATGGGGTTGTGTCAGTGCCTTTGGTAAAGGTAACTTGCACTTCTGTGATGGCACCATTAATGCTGAAAAGTACATAGAGCTTTTGGAGCACAATATGCTGCCTTCAAGAAGACATCTTTTCCAGGGACGTCCATGCATATTTCAACAAGATAATGCAAAACCACATTCTGCACACATTACAAAGTCCTGGCTGCGGAGGAAGAGGATACAGGTACTTGACTGGCCTGCCTGCAGTCCCGACCTGTCTCCAACGAGAACGTGTGGTGCATTTTGAAGTGCAAAATCTGACAACGAAGACCCCATACTGTTGCCCACCATAAGACTTGTTTGCAGCAAGAATGGGACAAAATTACACCTGAAACACTTCTTCACTTTCTTCTTCATCTGTCTTTTAAGTGTTGTGAAAAGGAATGGCAACATTACAAAGTGGTAAATGCTTTACTGTTCCAACTTTTTAAAATGTGTTGCAAAAACCAAAATAGGAATTTGTTTTTGAAGGAAAAAAAAACCGATAAAAATCATGAGGAACACAAATAATGTGCTGTTGTATTGTCTGCAATGAAATACAAGTCAAAGTAAATTTAGAAATCACTACTTTTTTTTTTATTTGTGTTTTCCATACTATCCCTACTTTTTCTGATTTGGGGTTGTACGTAAACACCAACATAGAGGTAATGTACTGTTAAGTTGTCATGTGGTAGAATTTGCACTAGTATTAAATTAGACTCTTATTTTACATGTAAAAGTTCTTTGGTTTCTGCACAACACATTTTTAAAAGAAAATACCACTGTGAATGGTTTCTATGCTCATACTGAAGTTGCTGTGATTTTTGTAAATGTACTTTTCCAGGTGAAAAATCATCAGATTGCTTTGCTTTTCAACAAGGTGCACAATTTAAGGTATCAACCACATTTGTAGCACAGACAGTGAATAATCTGTTACACACTGTAGTTTAATACTTGGGGTATTAACAAACTCCTACCTGTAAATGAACAATAATAATTCTAAAAACAAGCACCACTAATAAAAAAAAAAAATCCCAGAAATCACAGTGACATAGTTATAATATCTTTATTCCATTGAATAAATTAAAAGTCCCCATACCCCATGAATAAAACAAATTTTGTGCAAGTAGTTGAGTACCACAAACTTCAGACTGTTACATTACAAAAACTGAATGAATGATAAAAAAAAACAGGACAAAACAATACTCAAACAGGTAGAGTGGTGGTCACAACACATCAGAAAGAATAATGACCATCTAAGTTTCTATCCTCTGATCGAGTCTCCTACAATGAGTTCCATTCCTTCCAAAAACGTCATCTACTGGCATTGAAAAGAGTGATTCCAGTCTGAGTAAGACAGCCCAGCCCAGGAATTTAATGATGGCCATTTCCATAGCAGATATTAAACAAAAAACAAGCAGAAAGCTCAGGCCGGGGCTTGTAAACATGATGTCAAGATATTTGAGAAGATTCAGTGGGTACTGAGCCACAGCCATGATCGCTCACAGCATGTCACTGCTTAAGAGTATTCAAGAAAAGTAGGACACTAAACCAAACAGAACATTTGCTGACATTTATTCCATCTCAAAACATTAGTTGTGGGAAAAAACATTTCCTGTGAGATTTTGAGAAAATATTGGTAAATGTCCCGGGGCAAGAAGTCACACGCATTATGCAGAGAAACAGATTTGGTGGTTTGTTTTTAGCTTAGTTTGTATTTTAGCTGTGGGGTGATGATTAATATGAGTAACAGAACAAAGGAGACTTCCTGTTAATACACTGCAGCATACAACCACACTAGCTGGGTAGTACAGAGCCTCTGGGGTATCCAAGTTCACTTTGAAGAAAAAGCTTTTGAAAGAAATAAGCTACATTTCATTCGCCACTTACTAAATATCCCAACGTGTGCTTTGATTTCAGAAGAAATAAACATATACTGGTATGCGACTACGAACTAGAAGTTTAAATGTAATGTGACAGAATACCAATAAAGATGACACAGATTGTAAACGGACACACAAAATTACCCCAGTCTTGGATATTGGTTAATATGACAGCATACACACAGAAGCACCACGTTTACATCATCATTACAAAACAAGACAAAACCGTTCAACACCCAGTTGGCATGAGTCAAAAGGTTGAAGTCTTTGTAGCATTACAGGATTTAGAGCAGACCTACATAAGATTTCAAAGGGAATAAAACAATCAGTTTCAGTGCAGGTAAAATAGTTCAGAGCTAAAGAAGGTAACCAAATCCGATAGCATGTTTGCAATCACCGAAGACAAAAAGGACTATGGGTGGGTTTTTGTCATCAAAACAGCCTATAAAGTAATGAGGAAGTGTTTCTGGTTAACTTCTTGTTAAACTGTTAATTATATGACTTACATTTATCTAAGGACCACATCCATATGCACACTAAGAGGACAACTGCATACGAGACTGGAAACATATAAATAACAACGTGCACGCCACAACAGACAGATATGACTGATTTATCATGATTCAGATACCACTGAGTTAAGATCACAGAGCAGTCGATTGTCTAAGTTACCTTGCAGGATACAACACGTCTCTCTCTGAAAGTCAACTCTAATATTTCTAATACCCACTGGAGAGGAGAGAGAGAGAGAGAGAGAGAGAGAGAGAGAGAGAGAGAGAGAGAGAGAGAGAGAGAAACAGACATGTGGACTAGAAGCAACAGTGCTACAAACCTGGCAGCAGCAGTCAATACAGTCTCCTTATCATGGCTTTCCTTTAGTGTATCAAGTCAGTCTTTGAGTGTCCATGGGTCCAGATACACATATACACTTATTTCAGTCAAATAAAGTGAGAAATATTGGATTTGGCATTACAGCACTCTACTCCAGTGGTCAACAACAGATAAGGAAGGGTCATTAGCACTCTACATTCTAAAAAGTCAAAAAGATGAGGTTCCTCAGGGTCAAAGTGTAGATATTAATACTCCCAGAGCCACACAGCCAGAGTGGAGATAAGTTGACACCAATGACTATTCTAAAGGAATAGAGGAACAGCGTAAAAGTGACCAATAGGTAGTGTTTTTGATAAACCGGGGACGTTTCAATTCTGACAAACTCCCATCATAGTAGACATCAGCCATCTTAGTGCAAAGGTGGTCCAAATATCTCCCAGAAGACCGGCCAAACACACCTCAGCCATCCAGTTCAACTCCATTCATTCTAGAACCACCCGAAGACCTCAGAGTAGGCGCGACTCCTTGACCTCTGAACCCTGGTTTGTGCAATCAGCTTACTCATCATCACCTCCCATCAGAAACCCTAAGATGAAGTCGTTGGCTTTCTGTCGATCACTTGGCGTCTGTTTGCCGACAAGATTGGGTGGCGGCCGAATGAGGAGGCTAGCAAAGAGAGTAGCTACATAAAAAATACAAGAGAAGATCAATTAGATACTTTAACAACATCCTAAATATTTTCAATCTGCTAGATATAAAGAGATTCAGACTCACCCAGAAGGTTAGCATTTAGGTTGTTGTCGATAGCGTGCTTGAGCAATTCTCTCAAGAAGGCCATCAGGTAGCGAAATACATTGCGATGGGCTCGTGGGAGCTGAGATATTAACTGTTGTTCAGAGGAAAACAAACATTTTACCTGATAAAATTCAGTGAGGTCCACAACACTGAGAATGAGTTAACAGACATAAGGAAATTTGAACCTATGCACAAAGAGGTTGTTAAATGTGCTTAGACTGACCTCAAATTGTGAAATCTTAAATATTCATAATCCATTGTAAATCTTTTCATTTATTCATTTTATATTTTTCAACATCCTAAAATGTTTTTGTTCTGTTTACTACCAGGTATAAATTAAAGCTGCAATCTTTAATCATTTGCAAAACTTTTCTTTTTCATGTTTCAAACAGAGATGGCGACAGAGAGACAAAAGTAACAGATTGCAGCATAAAATTTTAAATCTAAGATACTGAAAGTAGAATCAGCCTTTGAACACAACTGTTTCTTTAATGGTTGTCATTAGAGAATTTCAAACTAATCATATATGTTCCTGTGAGGATAGAGCTGTGTGTACCTGTTTACACAGGCGGCTGTCATGAGAACATTCGAGACAGCGCTGGTAAAGCTCGTAACACAGCACAGGCTCAGGCAGAGCCTCCAAAAAGATCAGCAGAGCTTCAGCAACTGAGTGATTACAGCCAGCTAACCAGCAGTCAAGGAAAACCATAGTGACAGTGGGAATGTGTATATGAGTGAAAGAAAGAGACCAAGAAGAAAGAACAAGAATAAAAGGGAAAAAGTACATTGTGTCTTTAATGATGTCTCCAGCACCATTACAGTAAAACTGAAGAACATTCTCAGACTGTCAGGCGTTTCAGAGCACAGAGATGAATTATGTGGGAGAGTCCAGCCAGTCAGAACACTTTAAATGGAGGCACTTGGTCACATTCACTGAACTGACAGCCATTGTAATTCCTATGTAAAGTCACTCTGGGAGTCTTTAAAGCCATTCTGTTCCAAACATCACACTGTAAAAGGGCACTCAAGATTCCACTGGTTGGGAAAATCTCTTACTCTAAATATACATATATTTACATGTTTTATTTGTGGGAAAAGATACGGATGGAGTCAGGAATGCTGGTGTCCAGGCAGTCAATAATACTTTGCAGCTCATCTTGAAGTCCAGGGGTTTGGAAGAGGTCCTCCTGTATAAAAAGAAAAATATTTAATTAGAAATTATGTTAGGTTATTGTTAAATGTTGGTGTTTACTTTGGATTTGGAGTTTACCTGCTGGCAGGCCTTAGTGTAGAGATGATTAACAAGCAACCAGACCTCTTTGGGAATCTTCAGAGGTTTGTCTTCTGTACCAGTACTGTCCAACAGGAAATTCATCCTGGATTTCTCCTGAAATGTTTAAACACTGAAATGTGTCATAAAATGGTATTTATGATATTTAATTCATGATATTTAAATTTGTACTCAGTTATAAATAGCCACAGAGGTTAAGATTGTCCCACAATCACATGGACTAATAACTTTTTTGAAGCGGATCACAGACATAATCAACTGATCCCTGTGATCTTTCAACACGGACACCACATAATGTTCCCAGCAGTGTCTCTTTCTCTCTCATACACATCCACAGAAACTTGGTAAGTGGAGCAGTGACAGACCCAAAACTTCTGAACAACAAGTGGACTCATGCAATTAGTAGAAATGCAACTCAATTTTCATCTCAGGCTGAGCCACAGAGGACCACACAGTCAAAGAACTTTGAAGAACAGTCAACTCTAAATTACACACTATGATTTGTAAGGCTGGTTTTGCCATGCTGTGAGCTGCTTCCTCTCACTAGTAATCTAATATTGCTGACTTGTTAACAATGAGCAGGACAGGGAAAGGAGGGACGCAATTCAAGCTGCGAGATTCAAGCCACAGTGACTTTCATTAGAGTGACCAAGCAGTGCAGCAAGCAGACAAGTGTGACCTATATATCACATGGTTCTGAGCAACACAGTGCACAAGCATGGAGGCACTGGGGCACACATTTAAAAACAAGACAAGGACAAATCCTCACTCACACATGTAGGGCCTGATAACTGCACCTGATCTAATCCATGATCTAATATTCTCTGTGGATGAAGAGGGACTTTACCTTTTCCATGCAGCTATCCTCTCCCTGAGAGTCATGCACCACCAGAGTGATTGGTTGAAAAGGAGTAGACAAAGCCGAAAAGAAGGAAGGGAGATGAGACAACAGACACATTGCATAATCCGTGAGAAGACAGAGCCAGTATTGCATAACCACACATAAGCGGCTTCCAGCTTACAACAGTGATAATTAGAACTGTAGAGCAATAGACAGCAGAAGTAACTACAGACGGCAGTACTCTCTAAATGAAAAACTAATCATATCTGGGAAAAGTAAAGCAACAGAAAGAGCAGAAAGTAACTACAGATGGTACTGCTGTCTAAATGAGAAACTAATCATATTTGAGAATATGCTGAAGAATAGAGTCGACAGCATGGGCTGATTGAGAGCCGTTTGCATGATGACTAATTGCTACTAAACAAGACTGATCCCATCAAGGGAGCCATTCAAACTTTAGACTCAGTTTCCTTCTTTCTTAAAGGAGCAGCGTAGCAATAGGAGAAACTTTCAGGTTTGGCATGTTTCTATCTAAAACCAATGCCTAGGGACATCATTTAATTCAGTTGGCTAGTTTGAGTCAAATCTTTCATTTCTGTGACTACCACCTGCAGGACTGGAAGAAGCAGAGATTGTGCTTTTGTAATTGCTGAAAACATTTGCACTTTTGCACAAATAACAGTATTTATTTAACAATATTTACACTTTGTAAGATGTATGCTTAATGTGTATATATATAAGTGACCCTGTTCAAAAGTTTACATAACCCTCAAAATGGACTGATGATGTTGAGATCCAGAATTGCCACTCAGGGCAAACAAGGGACTCACAAACAGTATCACAAAATGCCATAAGCAGTCATTGATGCTCTAGGTAGTAAGACATGATATTAAGGGTACGTATACTTCTAAATAGCAATTTCTTTTTATTACTTTGTCTTGTGGAACTATCTATTATGCAAGGAAGTATTGTAAAAAGCTCTCACTAATTTCCTTAAAGGCTAAATGTTCAACAGATTCTGCAAGGACTATGCAAACATATGAGTACAACTGCATGTTCCCATGTGTTAATATTGTGTCTGACTAACTGCAGCTGTGGCCTGAGCCTCACCAGATCTATGAGTTTGGAGACTGGGATCTCACGAATGGGTTTCTTCATCCGACACAGAGTCTCCAGGGATGTTCCAAAGCAACAGGGCAGGTAGTTTCCAGACACAGTGATGAAGTAGTCTTTTCCCCGGTCCAGGTGAAGCACCAGGATGTCCTCGATTTGATCCTCACCAGAGTTTAGCAGAGTCACTGAGTCTTTACTGACATACACTTCCAAGAAGATCTCCATTGTCTCATCTGCAAGAAAGTGGATAATCTGAAGGATGTGGCCAGTTTGTCCATGAATCATAAATTCAAAGGGCACATCACACATATGTGACTTCTTTACCTCGTATACCATAGGTCAAGCAAAACTACAAAGTTGAAATGCTATATGTGATAGATATACTCACTAGGGTCTAGTACCCCCTCGCTGGGATCAGCACGCAGCCAGGGCTTACAGTACTGAGAGTCATTGAGTTTGGGAATGAAGGCGAAGGTGCAGGGAACCTGCCCATCATTAGTGATGAGAAAACTCTGACGCTGGAGCTGCCGGAATTTCACATTCCCAAACATGAACTATAGAGAGAAAAGTTAACAATGAAGCTACTGACACAAACGTTTGTCTCCAATTCACACTCATGCAGTGTTAACAAGTGAAGATGATCAGCTTGTTCGGTACTTTAAGATCAAGACCCATTTGTGCCCCCACTAACACAATCTCAAAGCAATTACAGCACATGCAATTAGACTCTAATCCACAGCCCAAAAAACTGCTACCATCACATAAACGCAATCAATACGCCACTAATAAGCAGTAAGATCTCAGGAATAATGGAGGCAGGCTAGTGGATCAATGCTGAGTGAGTTTGTCTGCTCTGTTTGGCTCAACTTCATTACTCACCTCTCGATTGGTCAGTGACAAAGAGGGCAGGAAATCATTTTCCATCCTGTCCATGTCACGCACAATCTCCTCAAACACCTTCTTGTAGCGCTGATCATTCACCATCTTCACCTGCAGTACACACACATAGACAGATAATGACCAGTTAAGTTGCAAATCTAACTTCAGGTGCACAACTGGAATTTCAAATATACATTTGTGAATAAAGCACCATTTGACGCCAAATATCACAAAAAAATTTTTTTAAAAATGCAGAAATACGAGACGCCACTGTAGGTCTTTCACAGATATAATGCATTGCTTGCGCCTCAGAGTGTGCAACAAAATGCAAAAAAACACACTCATGTCATCTTGCTTTCGGAGGCAGATACCTGCCTTTTGGGAATGCTCTGTGGGGTAATTATACCAAATCAGCTTAATGACAGACTTGGACTAAGGCATTTTAGAATGACCGAAACAAATGAGCATAAAAATAGGTGGATGGAAATCCTCTCAGACTCTTTCAGAGGAGCTTGAGAGAGGAAGTAAATCTCACCCCGATGCTGAAGAGGGAGCTGACGGGTTTGTGGTCACTGGTCTTCAGGTCCATGTGACTGCGGTAGTGAAGCTGCTTGACATTACTCCCCCTCCACAGAATACGGTCACACCAAGCAGGGACTCGACACTTCCCACTGTCCCAACATAAAGAATAAAAATATTAATAACCTTAATATTAAGGTTACTTTACTGCCAAGTGATGCTCAATTGATTGTACCTTGAATCCCATCGGTCTGATTTAGCGTCATATTTGTACGTTGGGATGAAATTAATCTCCCCTTCAATGAAGTCAGTGAAGACTCGTTTAGTCTTTCTTTGGAGGTTCAGCTGGTGACAGAAAGTGAAACAGAAGATGCTAAGATGTGCACTTTCAGAGAAGAAAGGGAAGTTAGTCACATATAAACGTTAGAAGAAAAAAAAAGCAACAAAGAACACAAAAGTGAGAGTCTAAAATAAGGGCTGAGACCGCTAGTAAAATGCTTCTATTTTGCATTTTCTACTGTACTTTTAGACAACATTCCTCAGGAACCTAAAAACAAATGAATAACAGTATAAGTTAAAAATAAATTGCTTGACCTGGCATGAACTCCACAAGTTTGTGCAAAAATAAGAATGTTCCAAAGATCAATTTGTTTGATTCAATGAACAGAAGAAAATTTGCTTTCATGCAAAACAGTTAACATGGGAAATAACACAAATTTATTATTTTATCCAAAAATTTCATTCTTGTCATAACCTTTTTTATTATATATTTGGAGTCCACTGCATCTTACAATATCTTAAAAACATGGTAATATCCAATCATTCCAGAGTATTTTACCCCCTTACATTAACTGATTAAGAAGGTTTCTCCCCAGGGCTCACCTGATCATATTCCTGAAGCTTCCGTAGGTCATTTTCAGCAATGAGTTTTTTCACCTCCCCGGCATCAGGCAAACACAGCCTATAGTTTAGATCTCCAAACCAGATCACCACACTTAATGGAGAAGAGATAAGAATTAAAGCATTAGCATATAGGTTGAACATTAGCTTTTAAACAAGTAACATTAGTTACTGTTACATGGCTGGGCCTGATGACTCATTAGCCTCTGACACTCACTCATGTTTGACTATACTGAGAGGAGGGCAATCCGGCAGGTGGAAGCTCATACGGGCACAGATGTCTTTATAGTCCTGATTTCGCCGCTCAAAGTCTTCCACGTGTGCCGCCAAGTGGGAGTTTACAAAACAGAAGCTAGTATTGTGGAACACAAAGCGTACGGCCACGCCTCCTTTATTCCCCTATAAAGTAATGGAGTAATATCATTGGTTTCAAATAATCTGGTAATATATAACCATCTATTGATAGACAAGAAGAATCATCCAATTTGTGGTCATTTCTGTGGTCAATACCGGTCCAAAATGTCATCATATCTAAAACAATTGCACTACAGAGATATGCATTATATACTTACTGGCCAAAGTTAACAGCCAGAGGCTAAAAGCACTTCCTGATTTGACACACCACTTCCTATTGTAATGAATTAAATCATACCATTTTATTCATCAGGCCGGTTCCCACAGACTCTGCAGCCACCTCTCTTATGTGATTTTTGTGTTTCTTGTTGACGTACACCACCAGCATCATTCCCACCAGACGAATAATACGCACCTGAAGACATGATGAAGAGCTTTGTAAAAAATCTATAAAAAATGAAAGGAGCACCAAATACTTTGGAAGTCAAAGAACTGCCAAAATCAAGTTTCAGAATGACACAGGAACTACTAGACTTTTTTATGTCTTGTTAAAGCAATAACATTAAATGTAAAAGAAAAAAGCAACAATATTGGCAGTGAGACTGGATTGGGCAACCAGCTGCCACTCACTTACCCGTATGTATTTGGCATTAGGGTGGAGGCTTCTCTCTACTGCATCAACCCACAACTGTTCTTTGGATGAATCCATATAGAAAAATGCCTCTGTGCTCAGGTCCAACTCCTGAAAACTGCCAATTAATAGAACAGCTTGAACATTATATAACATTATAATAAATTCAGCTAAGCTGTGAACAGGGTTAACACAACTGATTCAACCAAACCAAGCACTGTTGGAATTTGGTTTGTTGGCATTTGTTGGAGCAGTGTAAAATAGCTTTTAAAGGACAAACAGACAGTCTCCAAACTTAAGCCAAAGTCCATTCAAAACCCAAGCCATTGGTTGAGCCATCGTTGCTATGTCAGCCTGGTCAGGTTTCTCAAACAAACAGAGCCATTTTTTGATAGCACCACTATGTTTACACTTTTCATACGTCCCACCCTACGAATGGCTTACTTATTGCTTTCTCTGTATATTAGGCTGGAATAAGAGAAAGTAATTTACCAGAATAACATCCTCGTTCAATCTGCCACTTACCCCAGTGCATATACATCTGGAGGGTCAGGAACACAACAAAGCCAAGGCTCAAGACTGCTGTCGGGGGACTGACCATTCACATTCCATGTGCCTGTAAAGAACCTGTAAAATGCAGTGAATCATTAAATAATCTTATTCCGTCTAAAACTGATTCATGTGTAGTGTTCACGTGACATTTACTTGAAGTTCTGAATGTCCACATATTCGTGTTCCTTCTTGCTGAGGCGATACTTGAGCAAGCCTTCTCTTGAGCCAGACTGACTGCTCATCATGGCCTGTCTCATGGTGTGGCTGGACGGGCTGTCGTTCCAGGAAACAGGGCGGTCTACAGAGTGAATGCTACAACGCAACACACATAACAATGCTAAAAATCCACAGGCTACTGCCAGAGACACTGTACATTAAGGACTCTGAACTCACTCTTGTTTGACAGGTGTGGCGTTCTGTGTGGGTGGTGGCCTTTCTTTGGTGGCTGGAGTTGCTGTTAGGTTAGTTGGTGGTGTGTATGTGCCTTTCCGAGGGGGAAGAGGGGGCACTGGTGGAGGAGGTGGCTCTCGTTGTGCAACTACAAGGTTTTGTTGGTTTTTCTTTTCTTCCACTTTTAAACAATGGTTAAAATTTTCCTCAAAGCCAAAATCTGTGGCAAGCAAGAGGGCGGAGTCTGTACACGTCGAGAGGAACAGAATAGCAGAATTGCAAGTAACACAATGCACACAAGAAATCATATATCTGTCAATGCAACACCAAAATTTGAAATTGTAAAGTTTTTGTATTGTGTTAGCCGTTCTGTATTCTATACCTGTATTTAGAGGTTTTGCCAAAGTGCTGTTGTTGATGTTGTTTGAGGTGGATCTGGAGGTTCCTCTTTGAGGTGGGACTGGAACGCAGCCTTTGACTGGAACAGGTACAACAGGCTCCATCTTTGTGGGCAGTGAACTTCTTTCTTCAGCTAAAGGTGAGGCATTCGACAGTTATGGTTCATATATTGATGAACTGATGGCATATACATTATTACTATTAACATTTATTAATTAACATTGCTTACTAATTAACATTGCTAATAGACTAATGGTAATGCTAGTGGAATATTCTTTACTAGTAATAAATTAATACAAGACATTGTGACAAAGCGTAAACCTTTTGGCTTATAAGACAAGTGGTTAACCTGTTGTCATACTGGAACAGGGAGCTTCAATCATAACAGTAAACAGTAAAGGACAGACCCAGCCACAAAAGAAACGCAAGTTTTTTTTACATGGTTTCCATAATAAATGTGATCACAAAAAATATGATCTAGATTACATATTAATCTCCCTATACAAAAAAATGAATTCATAAGTATTAAAGTAAGATCTTTGACTTGCCAGAATATTCGGACATATTCTTGAGCTATGTATTTAACTTACCTTCGTAAATACACATAAATGATACAGATCTCTCTTAATACAGAGCTTAAAAGACAAACATTCTCTGACCTGAATAAAAACAGTGTGGTAAATTGTTGCAGAAAGCGTGCAGCAGGTTGCTTAACCTCAGAACTGACTTCTGGATTGTGGATGTGCAACAGTGTAAACTGAAGTGAACTGACACCAAAGATTTATAATTCAAAATATGTGCCTGACATTAAGGTCAAAGCCTTCCAGGCAGCATTCATTACAAACCCATAATTCTAGGTGTTGGTTACACTGGTAAATAAAAGATTGGAGTAGTTAATAAATAAGAAATGCGTCCTGATGTTTGCTACGTCCTGTGCAGGGAAAATGAGGTGTATCACCTTGCTGTTTTGCCTTCATGACATGCTGAAAGAAGGACTGAGTGTGCGCGTCATCCTGCAGCTCCAGCAGAAGCTCTGGAGTTCGTTCACCTCGCAGATGAATCCGTACCGTTGCTGTTGAGAAAGTGTCAAACTCTCTCTGTTTACACCTGTTCTATTCTTTTAGCAAGAGCATTTTGTTTAAATCAAAGATTGTATAATTAATACAAAATATAAAAATATGAAAAATACAATCATTAAAAAAATAAACAAAAATAAATTGCATGGAACAAAGAACAATTAATAAAAATATTAATGGATAAGAGAAGCAATAAGCTGATAGTAATTTGAATGCAAATTACAAAAAGCTGCCTGCAGGCATACTGTACAGATGTGATTCAAATAAAAGAATGATGTAATAATTCTTTGAAAAGCCTCTGCCTTTCACATACAGTACAGTATTTAATTAACATCCTGTGCTACCTGCTTATGTAATCAACACAACACATTATTTATCTATGTACATTTACATAAAGGACTTTGGAACATGGCTGCCAAGACGGCAAATTAAAAAAAGGTCTTTAAACAAAATAAGACACAAAAAGGCAACTGTGTATGTTCTAATATATAAAACTAACTTACTGTTATTAGAGATGTCAATGAGAAGTGCTTCTTCGGCCTCTAGAATGAAATTACAACAAATTAAGACAGTTATGTCCTAGCACTGTGTCTGGATTTTGTACCAGCTAACAGAAAACACAGCCTGCTTTCTCCCAGTGACGACTGTCTCAAATATTTGATCAGGAGCGAGAGGTTTTAACATTAATACACAGCACTAATTATCTTTATCTTTACTCTAAAGATCAAATATGACTTTGCACAGGCAGAGAAATATTAAAAAGACAGCTGTATTTGCACTGTTAAGTGTTCCTTCTATAAACTAGTGGTGCACTGAAATGACTATTTTTGGCAGAAACTGAACTGAAAACGCTGAACACACTGGGGTAAAAAGCGAAAATGCTAATTTTACTCAGCCTTGTTTACAGCTACCAAAGAAATCGGAATTGTAGTGTTTTATTATTGTACATAATTACAACAGTTGTTTGCATTTATAGTGCATTTATAAATGTACTTGACATTTATAGTGTTGCTATAAATATACAAATTGTACAAGGTGGCCTGTTTCTTTACCAAAATGTCACTTTGCTTCTCACCAGATATTACACAAAATGCTGCAATACATAATCTCACAACTTCTATACGGAAAAATGGTCTTTATCACTAACCGAGAGAGCCTATGACTAAATTACATGTAATTAAACCTGGATCACTTCACAAACACACTTTTTTCATATCCATGAACATTTCAGTGCATCTCTACTATAAATTATAGTCAGTCAATTAGGAGCTTACCTCGAACTAACTGAAAATGGTTATTGATGGGGATGGACAGCTGGGGCACTGGATTTAATGCAATTTCATCAGGGTTTGCCAGAACATCCAACCTACCAACAAGAGATCCATTCATAAAATGTCATACAGCACATAATTTTATTTTATACAGCATTCATCTTATCATTCTAGAATGTGTCACACATCTTTACAGCATGTCTTTGTCTAACGTCATTTTCTACAATTTGAGGTGCCCTATAATATGCCAGACTGATCTTTACTTTGATTCTGAGGTACAAAAGCCCATCTGGTCACTTAATGAGTTAAGCATATTCCCAAAATAAGTACATATTGGTCCACCATGGTCCAGCATAATCTTATCTCATAAAAATGCAGCTATTGGAATGCAGGGAGAGGAGGGAGACTTATGGAAATGCAGGCTAAATGCATATTGGAGGTCTAATTGCAGACCATATTTCACTCCCTGACAATAACAGTGCCAAATCCAGGGCATCATGTTCCTCTCAACATGGTCATACCTCCATTTCACTCTATGGAAAATCTGATTACGGTGGATTATTGGAAAAACCTTTTACGCTTTCCTGCCTGAGTGTGCCTGCTGCAAATGCATGGAGGCAAGAGTAGAACCCCTGTGTGCTGTCGGTTGAGCCCCGTCTCTCTCCATCGCAAAAGACTATAATTGCTGTAACGGATGCTGTTGCCAGGAAACGCAGCACTCATGAACAAGTGAAATTTGGCCTAGACTTACTAAGAAGTCTTAAATTCAATCAATACAAATAACAGCCCATTGTAGTGGTTATAATCTGCTCATTCCAAAAATATCTCCTTTCTGAGGTCAGAATGCATTCATTGCCACATTAAGATTTTATAACACACTAACACAGTAGGTTAAAATAAGTATGTAGGTCAAGCACTCCACATCCCCCCAAATATCAAACATAATGAAATATAATATTGTCGGCTTCCTTTAGCTGTAGTTAGTAAAAAATGCTACATCAGATAAAAGACTTTATTTATCTCCTTTAATTTGAGTTTTAACAAGTAAAATTACCAGCAGAAGACCTCATTCTTACAAAAAAGTCAATAAACCCATCCTCATATAGCCTGGAACATCACCTGTGTACTTCGTACTTATTGTTAAGACACCCCTTTCGTTACATAACTACTCAACAGATAATGCTTATGATTAACCAGTGAGTGCTTCTGAATGTCAAGTTAAGCAGAGTATGTACACATTCAACGCAGTTCAAGCATTTGTGTGCTCATGTGAGGCTCATCAGTTTCTAGGACACTGAAGTGGAATGCAGGATAATGGGCTGGCATCCTCCACAGCTGCTCTAACACACACAGACTTCATTTACATTTACAAACACACACACAACATAAGTCACACTGAAAGCATGACTGCCTCAACATTATCTGATTACACAATCTTTCATAGAGCCATCTCACATCTACAGCAACCAGCAGTTAGGCCAAATTATAACAGTCATGACATTAAAAGCACCAGAGTGCTGCTGACTCTCAGGGCCACAAATGAGAGTTGAAGCAACATGCATTAGACTGCAAGGCAAAAATCTTGCGTCTTGTCAAAGCATAATGTCAGATCTAGAAAAATATCAGCCTGTCAAAAGGCAGCTGCACTCTTAAGGTGGCAATGCTAGTTAGTCAACTAACTAGTGTTAATCATGCAGAAAAGGACAAATACAACCAGATGATCATCAAGGTAATAAAACAGCAGCGTAACACACAAAAAAATGATCCAACAGAGATTGTGTGTTAAGCATGAGAATGGATACCAAGGTCAAATGTATGATTTTTGTTTTTTTTAACAAAACATGTTAATTATTTGCAGAACATAATTATTAACAGAATTATGTTTACTCTGTTTATGTAAATAAACAGAATAAACAGGGTTTTTATGACAACACACATATAACCCACAATTCCAGTGACTTAAGCGCAATGTAAAAAAAAACCAAGATAAGAGAAACAGAGAGTGTACTCACTTGAACTGCCCAGAACACTCTAACAAGGAGAGAAGTCTTCTTTCTTTCTGTCCACCTCTAAGCTCATGTCCTCTGACAGTCTGTGAAAATCACTGTCAAGGATTCAGATTAATAGCCAGAGGCAGAAAAAAGAGAAAAGCGTGAAGTGCCACGCCTCTCGTCTCTCTCTGTTTTTTTCACACAGTTAAACAACTACTGAGAAAACGGAAATAATGATCGTGTAAGATAAGACTGAGCTGTGCTTCTGATCTCACTGATATAATATATGAATACCCTTTTAGTTTCTGTAGCATCTCTAATGGCACTCACGGCGGTCGTACACATCAGATCCAGTGACATGAATACGTCACACAATAACACACACGAGCGTATTCAAAACTTATTCCCAAAAAACGCCACAGCAACAACACAGTCGGCTTAAATAACAAGTTTACCACTCGACTCTGCATACTTTTGTCTAACTTTATCAGACAGCGGAGACAAAACGCCAATTCGGCTGACCAAAGTTGTATGCTCACCAGTCACTGACAAGCCGGAATACATATTTTATTAAATACACATCTGTAGCTATGCTAACAAGTCACTGCTAAATGACTTCTTCATGACGCCCGTCACAAAATAAAACGAATCAACGACCAACCAGCCAGATGAAGGATACAGCCAAGCACTTGTCTTGAGAAATCCCGAGCGAAGGCTCCATCGTCAGTGTTGTTACGGCTGTTGAATTGAAGCCGTCGGGCGGCTAGCTAATAATGCTAAGTTTAGCGCGAGCGTTTTCTCATGACAGACTCCGCCCCTTAACAGCGCGTGCTGGCCTTCCCGGAAGGACGCGAGACGGACCCTCCTTTAGTTCAATGACCGCCGGATGGTTTCAATGCAAATGTTTTTATCTGACGTCGTTATTAAAGACAAATAAAACAGTGCGGCTCGGTTAGCGTCTTTGACATGTAGACCGAGGTCACGGGTCCGAAGAAAAGGACACGTAGAGAGCGCGTGTTGAATTTGTGGTTAAGCAGCGATGGCGGTGAAGGTTGCTGTGCTTTCCGCCGTGTCGTGAAATTGATGATGATGATGATGATGATGATGTCTCAAAACGGCAGATATGAGTTCAGATATGCGACGAAACAACACCGGTCGCGTATGAGTTTCGAGGTCATCGTCAGCGCGCTCTTCTGGCGCAGCTTTACCATCAGTGATGCTCACTGCCGCATTGCTGCCTTTAAATATCTTTCTTAGCAAATCCCAAGTGTAGGAAAATAAAATCTATATATTCTGTCATGTTAAAGGAGTGCTCTTTAAAATTAAGAGCTGTTTGATTAACATCTTTTCATTTTCAATGTGCGACGCATCCAAAGAAATGGTATCAGATCTCCAGTCACCACTCCTTTAATAAACAATTAACCACTGTATGTATGATTCATAAATATGTAAATGTGTACATAAATACAGTCTCTTCAGAAAACATGCAGTCACAAGGAACTTGATGTCATTGTCACAAGTTCACATTTAAGAACATGGTAATCTAAGCACATATTTAAGTTATCTGTAGTGATAAATTTGCTGTCACAGGTTTCACTCATGTTAAACAGTATAATTAATGTTTGTTATAATAATGAAAGCAAAATGTCATTCTTAGATAAGCATTAAACATGCATCAGGATGCACAATTTCAAGCAGAGGAGGTCTTGGTTTTGTGCATGGCATATGGGCTGGAGTTGATGTGGGGCCAGATGTCACCATTTAGAATCTCTGGTTTGTCTTCTTCCTTTCTGTCCTCCATTACTACTGTCATAACCATCTCCGGGTTAAACACATCTGCTGTTCTGTAAGAACGTGTGAGGTTGCGAAAAGAAGAACGTAAGGAGGCAACGTCATCATCATCAAAATCATCTATAAGTCCTCCTCGTGACCTTTGGGAGGCCTTAAGCTCATCTCCTAGCTCAGAGACCAGATCCTTTAGGTCTCTCATCAGGGTGGATTTGAGACCAAACAAACACAGCAAGAACAGCAAACCAGCACAAATACCAGAGACAAAGTACAGAGCCACTGTCTCTGGAAGACCTTGGAAGAAGGAAAAGAGAGACCAAGTTGAAGATAAGTTAAATGTTTCAAAGGTTGACTGTGACCATCTAAAATGAACCAAACATTCCACAAAGAAAAAACAAAAGATTAAATTAAAAAGAATGGTATTACTATGGTTAGTGAAATGGCTGTTGCTGACTGCTGATGTTAGCAAATCATGCAAAAAATAGACTTAAAACTGACATCAAATCACTAAAATGTTCTGGGAGCAGACCACGCGTGTCTAACATACCCTGAACCTGGGAAAAGATCTCCAGAGAGTTGGTGAAAATGTTTTGTGGCCTGGACACACCGGGGCCAGTATACCACCCTCCTGTGAATGGGGAAGAGGGGCTTTGATCCAGCAGTCAGCAGAACCATCAACAATGACACTAGTTCCAGCCAAAGGTTTGGACTTACTTAACAAAATGAATGCTTCTCATGGTCTTTAAACCTTTTTTATCTAAAGGCTTATGCTTAAACAAAGACAAACATAATCTGTGCCTACCTATTAATTTATTAAAGAAATATCTGAAATTGTTTTTATTACTAGGTGAGTTAAAACAGATAGTGAAGGAAAAGCAGTCAACAGGTGCTCGACACGTCCATGTGTCATTCATTTTGATGACTTGACCATTATTCTAAAATGTGGAAAACAGTAATAATAAATATACTATAGAATATGTGTCTAAACTTTTGACTGGTAGTAGCTGTATGACTTGCTTGCCATATTTTCACATGTAAATATGAATATTCACACATAGAATAAGTTGCTGTTATTTGGTTGAAAATGTTTGAAAAGCAAGTTTATCAAAATAAAAAACTGCTTAGCAATGAAGAGGTTTGCACTGAAGACGTCCTGTTCTTACCATGGGTATAGTCAGATATCGAAAAAGGATCCATATTTCCACGTCCAACATCTTCCAGTAGATACCTTGGTACTACATAGACAAAGAGTCAGTTTTCATGTAATTAATGTGGCTATTGGAGCATCCTGACATCTTGAAAACTCACCACAGGTAAAGGAGACCCGCAGCTGCTTTCTGGTGCCAGGGAAGCAGGGGTCTCCAAAATTGTGAGCGTCAGCGATCACAGAGCAGGTCATCCTACCATGACACTTCCTTGACACCCTTCTCAAAGCTGATGGGGACAAGCACTCTAACGGGAAACCAGCATTAAAGAACATGAAATAAACAGTTTTCGTGAACCATAATTTCGTGGCTGTTGTAGCAGATTTCATCCACTAGATGGAGGAAGGTGTTATTTCAATCTCAGACCTATGTCAGGTTTTGTGGTAGCCTCTTGAGGGCACTCAAGGCTGTCATGTTCCTGGTGTCCAAAAGTGGCTGAATAGATTGCCAGAACCGTGTTATTCTTACAGCCCAGCTTCAGTCTCTCATTTTCACACACTGTTCTCGAGCGATGATGCTCTTTGGGAAAGAAAATTATATTTTATATTCACCTAATTGCCTTGTTACAGAATTACTTGACTTGAGTACAAATACAGGTACTACCTGGCTTGCACTTGTAGGAGACAATGATGTACTTGGTGGTTTCAGGGCAGGGATCTTCACCAAACACAGGGCTTATCACAGGAATCTGACACTCCCTTTGATCCTGGCACTCAGACATCACCTTCTACTCACAATAACACATTCTGGACTGAAATCCATAATACATATTCATCTATAGATTTTGTCTGTAGCAATATATGTTGTATTAACGTTATTTTTCATATATGTGATATATAACGTTAAAAATGTTAAATGTTAAAAAGAGTTTTTGATCATTTTGAGAGAACTTTCAGAGAATGTTAGCCAATGTTCTACAGATGTTTCCTGTTAGCTGAGACGTTATATCAGAGAGATACCTGAATGGCTGTTGTTGATGTACAGTCAGTACTTTCCAATGTCATATTTGGGTTTGTGTGTGGACAAAGATACTGACTCGGAACACGGCGTCCATAAAATGCTGAGAGGACAGCCAAAGATGTTCTAGATGGACATTTGATGGACAGTGTCTCTCCATCACAAGCGTGGGCTGTGTGGTTCTTCAGGATCTTGTGGAGGTAATCTAATGAAGACCAAATAAAAGCTGATTTAAGCAGACAGAAGTATTAAAACATCTACCAAGACTCTGAGCTTCATTGTTGCTAAGATAAAAGCCTATGTCTCTGCTTAACATATAAGCATTGTAAACCAATTTAGCATATGCATTGCACAACACTGCTAATTCAGAATACCTAATATACAAGCCTGTTGCAGTGCAACAACACCAGCAGTTTGACAAAGGCCAAACCAACTCCCTAACTTATCTAATCTTTTAAGGTGTGGTTGACATTAACTTTGTATTGCAGAAGGATTCTTTAACAAGTGCTGTTTAAATCTTATGCGGTACCTTCTAAACATCAAAGTTTATTTTGGAGCCCAGTCTAATAAACACCTAGGCAATTACAAATCAGCTTGCAACTTCATCAGCGGTAAAAATTTTGCATTTTTTTTTTACATTTTTATCAGACAATTGCAGTAAGAGAAAGGGGCAGAGGTCAGGTGCAGCCGTGTAGTCAGAGGAAATGACTCCAACAGGATTGGTGAGAGTTTTCCTGTTTACACTATTTTGTACAAAAATGATGGTCACTGCAGAACATTTCATTGGGTAAAAATATTCACTTTTTGCATCAGGTTTCTGCTATGTTTTTAACATGCTTGGCTACTTTCCTTATTTGGCAATAACCTTTAATAAAAATCTGGTGGAGAAATTCAAAGAGAAAAAACTGGATCTGTTGTAATGTCAGTTGTAATTGTTGCCAATTGTAAGTCTGGCCTGCACCTCCACCCTCTCTTGGGTTTGGCCATGCTGTGTTTGCAGAGCTCTCTGTTAGGCAGTGCCAGGCACAGACACACACATCACAAACAGACACAAACACAATGAGCTATTCTTTCCTGATTATTACTCTTCAAACCATCATGTTCTGCAGTGTGAGAAAAAGAATGAAAATCAAGAAGTGAGCATTTGTCATGAACAAAGACTCATCAATACCTGGCTATTGGCAAATATAGCATGGCAATAATGAAAATGAAAGTAGCATTACATTTACATAAACATAAACATTGATAGTTGTGTGTGTTTATTACTATCTGAATAGACTTGTATTTTTGTGCCCCCAATGGACTTTACACTCTTTTGGCCTAGCATAAACAGGAAGTTGTATTTGGCACAGAATGGGTTAATATGATCAGTCATCATGCCTTCCCAAACAGTTAGTAATCAAACAACAGAGGAGGATGGGACAGTTCAGTGACCCTAACACACATCTCTCTAAGCTGATACTCTACATCTGTTTAACAAGAATTGCATGAAAGACAAAATACCAAATGATGTATTTCCTTTGGACTCTGTGCTCCAAGACAGCAGTGTCACATGCTGAATTTCCCCATAACAGCAACAGGATCAGAGGATCAAAACACTCACCAGAGAAATCTGGAGCAGATGAACCGTAGTGTGTGTTGACAGCTAGGACCAGAGAGAAGAAAAAACAGGACCAACTAGAGCTCCATGGAGACAGCATAGTGAACAACACACATTACAAACTGCTGTGATTTTATAACTGGGAGATGTTGTTTGACTGTTTACTGCCCTCTGACTTCTTAACAGGAGAAAAGGCTCAATGGTGACATTGTGCAGAGCGGAGAACAAGCGTTCTTTCATTAGTACTAGTACTGACACACATTTGTGACCTTGCTCCAATTGGATAGTTTTACTGCTTGTTTTTCATTTATTTATCAAAGGCTCTTTGAGGTGAGAAAATTCACACCTCTTTGTAATACACAGTGTGTTTTAATTTGGGGATTTAAATGTGGACAGATATGTTAATGGTGTGGAGAAATCTGCATCTACTTTTGTTTTTTTTAAACAAAATGAACAAAACATTTAATAAACACAAGAGGCAGAAATGTGTGAAACTCTGGTAGTCTGTGGAGCTTTCTGCATAGCCTGTGTGGGCCTGCTAATAAGCAGTGACCCCAGTTATACAGTACATATAAAACATATAAAAAATAAAAATTGATTTGGGAACCAATTTTTTCTAGACATTTTGCTCCATTTATTGTCAGTTAAAGAAACATCAACCAACTGTCTGAGCCTGACAATTTTCTTTTCCTTGCTTATTTCAATAAATGTTCATGTAAATGAGGTATGATGACAGCAATTGGCCCTCAAGTAACCTGTGACCTGTTTTCTGTTTACTGAGGTAAAGCGAGGATTTTCCAAGCTGTGTCTCCAGCTGCAGAATGTCCTTTAGATATCCTGTCATTTAAAGATAAGTGTTTCCTCTCTTAGCCTGAGGAAAAGAGAGGTCAGTGGTTACTAACTGAATCACATTTCACAAGTAAGTCTTTCAGAATCACTAGAATAACTATGTTGCTATAGCTACTAAATACATAGCCGGTAAATATAAAGAAAATATAAAAATATACATTTTGTGTTAGTTTGCTAGCTCTAGTAAGGAGGGTATGTTATCTGTGCAAACCATGTGCTGACTGAGACTGAATCCAGATGGCATGGAGGATAACTGGTGTATGTATGGAGGATTTATTGTGCGTCTTGGCTTTCTCAGCAGTTTGTCAATACAAACAACCTCCCCAAGTGCAGAATAGATCCATTCTCATTTAAAAGAGCTATACTCCCACGTGTGAAGCTAAGAGAACTAAGAGAACTAAGTAACAGTAACTAAGAGAAATGCTTGTAAATTAAAATGTAGCAATCCACTGGCACAGAGACACAAAACGCTATACAGTAGTGACTAGAGGATGTAAGACTGTTTCCCTAACATTTCCATCACATTATAAAAAATGTTAAAATGTTATTTTAAATGTTCTTAGAACAGGAGGACCGTGTTTGTATAATAATTACAGAAGGAACATCAGATTAGATGCCAAACCCGCGGCCATTGCCTTCTTACAAGTCATCATATCTCCATGGTGATTTTTTGTTTAGTGGTAGGTCCTGTGACATGGTGTTTAACCCTTGCTCAGTATCGCTGGCTATTGTGTTAAAGGGAATGAGAAGCTAACGTGGACTGGAAAGCAGCATACGACTCTGATCTGTTACTCATAGTATCCTGTTGACTCCAGGAGGAGTATAAACTGGCATGTCTTCCTGTGCTGGCTGAAGTGAAACTCAATTTCCAGGATTTGTTAGGAGTTTCCATTTCAGAGTTTTGTCATGGAATCGCCACAACCCCTTTATACTTAAAATGGTCAACAGACAATTTGAAAGGTCTTATATATAATATATAGTGATGCATGTTTTTTACAGTAATCATACATTGGTAAAATCCCCCGCATGATGCAATAAATCCCCTTAAAATACCATCTGTGTGTTAAGTAAGGAAATGAAACTTACTTACTTAATTTTTTAAAAAAGATGGTGAAAACAAAAATGTAAAAATTTAAAGGCTGAGAATCAGTGTAATTTGGTGTGAAAGATTACTTTTATGGTGCAAGTGGGTATAAGAGATGTTTCTATGGTATTATGTTCAGTTGTAATGAAAAATGACATAATTGTTTCCTTATGAGTCAAACTCCATGAACTGAAAACCTGTGAGGAATGAGGGGACCTACCTATTGGTTTAATGACTGAGAATGAACACATACCCACCCAGCCAACCAGTTTAGGTTGTAACAACATTTCCCTAAAGTTGTCATTAAATAACAGAAAGTTAAAAAATCTAGGAACATTCCTAGTCCTAGGAACATTTTTTTAGATGTTAACATTATTGCTTGGTTATAAGAATGTTATTCAAACATTTTGTTATTTCTTTAATGTTTTTTTTTACATGTTCCACTAACAACTTAAGATAAACATTTCACAAGGGTTCCTGTAATAGAGAAAAATTCCAGAGAAGCATATAATAGAGGAAAAAGAATGAGTCAAATGTAAATATAATCCTAAATACAGAAGTGAAAGTACCAATTACGTCTGAACCCTCCAGTGAAATTTTGTTGGAAAGGGGCACATTGTGAGTGAACGTAAGAAACACATGGAAAGAATGTTAGTAAGGGTTCAGAAATACTAGCAGAAATGCACACCTGTGTATTAGTGTTAATAATCTGCATGAATGGAATGTGATCCCTGCTTCACATCTGTGAACATCGTGACGTTTCTCACGAGTGTAAAGTGAATGTTGATTAAAATGACTATTACAACTAACTATTTTTGCACACTGTCACAGCTTGGCAGCACAGCTATAGAGCTGGGAACCACGCCCATCTTCTGCCGCCTCCTTTCCTCCTGACTTTTAAAGTCTGTTGCTGGAGGGAGACAGCATACATCAGGGGTCTGACTAACTTTCATCAGGGCAACGTACAGCTGTTCACATCTCTGCTTTGGAGGATCTTCTAGCTTCTGTGGAATATTATTCAGGAGATCTGGACTAACTTGATTTCTCTCTGGAAAAATGGCACTCAGGCAAGACTCGGATAAAGAACCAAGTATTGAGCTCTTCATAAAGGTTAGTTGTTTTAGTTGTTCTTTGTTTAAAGCTGCAATGCATAACTTCATGAGTATATGACAGATCAGTGTTCATCTCCTTATCCCAGTTCCCAATGGTAAGATTATAATAATGATTTATAGTCTGAGCTGTCAGGTCTGATTTCCTTTAAGTTTAAGTCTGGCTTCATTTTTTTATTCAACATATGTGAATGAAAAGTACATAAAGTGACCTGCAGCTTTATGTTTTTAAACATAGATGGTGGCAGAGAGGCGAAAGTTACAGATTGCAGCTTTAAAAGTTTGAGCTGGTCAGTTACATAACCAATCATCTGTTTAAAAAAATTAATAATTCTGATGGTAACATTTTTAAAATGTTCCACTAACTACTAAGGAATAATGTTGTTTATATATATGATATATAACATTAAAAACATTAAAAGAATGTTTTGATAACTTTTTTGTGAAAACTTTGAGAGAATTTATAGAGAATGTTAGCCAACATTCTGAGAACATTCCCTATTAGCTGGGGTGTGACAGGTTGGCAGATATAGATTAATGATTTGTATGTTAAATGGTTCTCTCCAAGATTTAGTCTATCAGTGTTTCCTTTAGGGCAGAGAGCTGTGTTAAGAACACCATGAATCAGAGGCTGACATGGGCGTCAAAGTAAACTCAGTTAACACATGAATTAGTGAAGACTGAACAGCAGTCTGTTGATGTGTAACTGCTCCCTCGCACACTGTTCTTTATCACAGTAAACATGCAGACGGGACTGTGGCCATCTTATCACACACATGCACACAAATCATCACGCATACAAAAAGGACACATGCAAGTTATCTTAAACTGAACTCACTTATTATTCAGATGACAGATGCTTTTACCTTTCAGTGTATTAAATTTATCCTTTTTTATTAGTGCACATGCCCCCTGGGGATCAAACCTATGAGCTTCCCAGCAAACAATTTCAGGTTGTAAGAACGTTTCACTAGCGTTTCCATTAAGTAACAATAACATTTTAAATGTTGATCTGAATTTTCTAGGAACATTTGAAATGTTCAGTTTTTTTGGATGCTGTAACATTATTGCTTGATTAAAGGAACATTTTTTGACAAATATGATATATAATTTTAAAAAACATTCCACTAGGGTTACTGCAAGAACTTTTTGATAACTTTTGAGGAACTTTTAGATAATGTTTGTCAATGTTTTGAAAATGTTTCCTGTTAGCTGGTTTGTTGTTGCTAGATTCATGCTATACTTTTGAGTTACAGAAACTACATAGTTTTAATTTTTAATGTATTCACTTGTACTGCTGTTGACATGGTCTTTGTGTCTTAGCCCTGGCCTTTGGATCCTAAAGATCATCAAAGCTTTGAAGGTGGTCATCAGCTACAGCAGAAGTTATTTATATAAGATGTTTGTGGTCTTATTCATAAAGATGTTCATTATGGGTGGTGGAGTCATTGTTCAGATCTATTATCTCCCTGTTGAAGACAATTCCAGCTTTTCCTCTTTTTGGATCAAGCCCTTGAATCGCACCCCCACGCCCACACAACACAGTCTATTTACGTCCTTTTCTTTTTGTAGGGAGGGACATGTTTAGTTAAAAATAAAAGCTTTCCATCAACATCATTGTAAAAGACTTGAAAGAAATCCACATTGTACACTTCTGTATCTGATTATGTGACCTAGTGTCTGTATAACTGTAAAGATGACCATGGACTTCTTGTATGTACCTCCAGGCGGGGCATGATGGAGAGAACGTGGGCAACTGTCCCTTCTGCCAGAGACTCTTTATGGTTCTTTGGCTGAAGGGTGTCAAATTCACAGTCACCACAGTTGACATGAGGAAGTAAGTGTTACCTCAGCAAGTTCTCATATGAATGAAGTACTTTTAGGTTGTTAAATTTAAGGTTGTTAGAATATTTCACTAACATTTCCATTAGGTTATAAAAAAAACTCTTTCTAGGAGAAAAATTCTGGGAGCATTCAAAATGTCCAGTTTCTTAGACATTGCATTAACGCTCTTGTTTGGGTGTAAAAAATACTATACCAACATTTTGAAATTCTGTAACATTTATAAAACGTTCCACTAACAACTTGATATATGACATATCATGTTAAAAACATTCTACTAACGTTATTGCAAGAATGATTTATGATAACTTCATGGAACTTTCAAAGAACATTAGCCAATGTTCTGAAACATTCCCTGTTAGCTGGGTATGTATCTGCTAAAACAGGATTTTCACAACAAGACTGTAATGCAAGGGAACAAATATCAAAACCTGTGGAATTCCAGGCCAGGACTAAACTGCCTTTGATAAAGCCACAAAGGTGTGCAACAAAGAAAATAAATGGAGTGTGAACATTCCCACTCGACGGTTCCCATGTAATTCCTGTGAAGCAAACAAATGCAAGAACATTAACGCTTTAAACAACTAGACACTCCCATACATCCGTGTGCTTTACTTAATGGGTTTAATACCATTTCAAAGAATCATTATTTATAATAAGTCTCATTCAGAGGCGCTATATCCAATAAATGACTTCATTTTGACCATGTCCACACCCTGTGCTTTACACTCCCTCTGTTCTGTTCCACCCTGTGTTATTAGGAAGCCAGAAGAGCTGAAGGATTTAGCTCCAGGCACCAACCCCCCTTTCCTCCTGTACAACGGCACACTGAAAACTGACTTTATTAAAATTGAAGAGTTCCTGGAGGCAACCCTCGCCCCTCCCCGGTACTGCACATGTGAACTCTCTATTAGCTCATGTAATGCTATAACAAACATGTCTTTACCTACATTGCAACTTTATGTTGAAAACACATGGTCTATTATTCTGTCAGGAGTCACATGACTGCATTACGTAATAGTACTATCCAACACAATGTCTTTTGATTTTGTGGCAATAAATCACCATTATCAACCTAAATGTGTGATTTGAGTGCATTTCAGATGAAAAGTTCTCATCAGTTCTCATGATTTAATTATCAAAGACATTTTAGATTTTTTTGTATTGGCCACATTTTCAAATATTGGAACTATGTATGACAGAATATTTAATACCCATTATTATATTAACAGATACACATGGTAAGCAAGTTATTGTGTAAATGTTGGTTGTGTACCTTTGGGTGTGCAATGACTGGTTGTAAATATTAATTTTATTGTATCTTATCCAATCAGCTATTCTCATCTCAGCCCCCGCTACAAAGAGTCATTTGATGTTGGAGCTGACATTTTTGCTAAATTCTCTGCATTCATCAAAAACAGCCCAAACAATGCTTGTGAGTTGAACAGCCAAAACAAATACATTTCATATGACATGGTGACACTGTTGCAACAATATTTGCTGTGTGTACATATGGTTTTATACAAAGGATAACATTATATTTTTTATTTTATTATTATCTAACGTCTCAGTCCATGAGAAAGCCTTACTGAGAGAGTTTAAACGGCTGGATGATTATCTGAACACGCCTCTTCAGGATGAGCTGGATCAGAACATTTCTGTCTCCAGAAGAAAGTTCCTTGACGGAAACCGCCTGACACTGGCAGACTGCAATCTGTTACCAAAGCTACATGTCATCAAGGTGAGGCACAAACCTAGGAAGACTTCTCTGTGGTACACTTCTCAGTATCTGTATACAACTTAACTGTTAATGCATTTTAAATTCCATTTCTGTTCCTGAATCTAAATTAAATTTAAATTGAGGTTGCAAACAAGACAATTACCATTTAATTTTAAGAAAGTAGAATAAAATAGAATTACTGTTCAAAGACATACAGTCAACTGCAGTAAGTGTAGTATATATATGTGTGTGTGTTTATAAATTCCTGTTTTTGATTTTGTAGGTTGCAGCCAAGAAGTACTGTAATTTTGATATTCCTGCTCAGTTCACCGGAGTGTGGCGTTATCTGCAGAACGCGTATGAGCGAGAGGAGTTCAGACAGACCTGCCCAGCTGACATTGAGATTGAGAAAGCCTATCTGACAGTGGCCAAGAGGAAGTGAACATTTAGTGAATACATTTAAAATATTGTTTTATATATAGGAATATAGGTTCTTTATATGGAGCTTAGAGAAAGCCATATAGAAAATATCTATATATATTTAAATAGTGTAAATAGATTGTTTATGGAGAGCTTTATAGCCATTTACATATTTGTAAATGACAGTAATGAAAAGACAAAAAACAGTTAAAAGCTCCATTCGACAGGACTAGTTCATAAAAAAATCATAAAATATGTCTGTGAAACACAAATTTCTCAAACTTCCTCCAAGAAAAAATAGACACACCACACACAGTTTCATTTGTGCCTGTGATCCCCCATCCAATAGATAAACCATACTACTTTTCATTGACTGCTATTATAGAGCTTATTTCTGTAGTTTTTTAGGTTATATCTGCAATTATTTTGAGCACAGCAGTCAATATAGCCCATTTGTGTTTTTAACTGCATATCACATATTTTTGTGCATAATGTAAATACGTAAATGTTATATCCATTAGGGTATATTCGGTTATCTGTAAAGCATATCTGAAATGTGGATATTTTTATCTTCTGTAAGAATGAGCTGACAACACCTCAAGATAATGCAAGTTTAGACCAAGTCAATATACAACAATCATCAGTATAATCATAACAAGTAACACATAAAGACTTCCACAGTAATGGTTGTTTAATTTTAAAGGTTATATTGTGATATGGATGGACTGAAACACATAGAATCATCACTGATTAATGTAAACATCACGATTTTGAACGTGAACTGCTTTCTTTAAGATTTTATACTTCAAAATAAAATTAATATACTGCTGGTGTATTTTTTTGTGCGAATGTTTTGGATAAAGCATGAACGTTTAAGACTATGATGTGATCATTAGCAGATTATTGAGATTATTATCATATTAACACCATGAAATACACAAATGTTACAGCTGGTCTGTTTTATACAGACTATATTTATTTTGCAGTTGCAATTTTAGGTCAATTTTCATTTAAGATAAAAAATACATTCATATTCCAGCTTGCTTTCTATATATAAAACAATATACACAATGTTGAAGCCTCATAGATGTTTTATGGGGGAAATAAAAGCATACATTTCATGTTTTTACAAAAGGGTTGGGTAGGCTGGTCCTTTCATCCCCATGAAGATAAACTCCTAGTTTGTTACGCAATACTTCCAGAAACAGGCTGGGAAAAGAAGAACAAAAACTGTTCTTTAGTAAAAGACATAAGCCGTTGTTCCTTTCTTGAAATTCTTTGAGATTTTGCATCTGAATACAATCTGTATAACATAATTCTGTGTCTTTCACATCTTAATCTTTCAAACATTTTTCAACATGCTAGTTTTTGTTACTTGTTTTGGTAGCGCTAGCAAGATGCCAACAACCCTAAGTCATGGGTTTGACTTGTAGGAAGCACACAAACTGATAAACTGTATTCCTGAATACACTACCATTTGCACTGGATAATGGGTGTTTGGAAGGCTGTTTGGAAATTGTTGGCCAAACAGCCTAAATAAATGAACAGTAAAACAATCTCCCCAGTTTACAGGGAACATTGTCAGAATAATGTTAATACAACATCCAAAAAAACTGTAAGTTTGGACATTCCTAGATTTTTAAAAATTACATTTTTAACATTTAACGTTTTTTAATGGAAATGTTAGGGAAACATTCTTACAACCTGTTAGCTGGGTATGTTTCATTTTGAGGAAAGTGACATGCTTACCTCTCTTGTTTTTGGGCAAGTTTTGCTCAGATCGTAGAAAGCCTTGAGAACGCAGGTTATCAGCTGCTGCTAGTTTCAAGACAACTGCTTTTAAATCATCCACCTAACATGACAGGACAATTTTTACGATATGGAATTAGAATCACTCTTTTAATTCCAGAAAATAATGAATTCATTAAAGAGTGAGATCTTACCATGTTACTGATTTTCTCATGCTGCAAGGTTTCTTTTGCACCTGATAAGAAAATTACAATAAGTAAATTTGGCTACAGATAGAGCTGAGCATTGAAACTGTAATAATGTAACAAACTTTATATAATATCACACCGTTACTTTTAGCCTCAAAGTCCCGGTCTGTCCCTCGCTGCAGTAGGAGAACATTTTTGATCTCTCTTTGTTCTGTTGGGTCATTATTCTGACCCTCTTCAACTTCTGCTACCAGTTTCTGAATTAGATCTGCAAACAAAATTGGCATGTTTCGATTTTGTAAAATAGATGTAATGCAAAAAATTCAAAATTCAAAAAAGAAAGATTAAAAGAAAGGTATATACACTACAGTGGTAGGAGTCGTATGTACCATATAACTCTAGAATCCTGATTAATTTTTACCAAATCCTTCCCATAATGCATTTCACTGCTTCACTCTTAATAAACAATAATTTACAAACAGAACACTATTAAGCAATAAACCTTATGTCTACAAAATTACACTGTAATACACGTTTTGCTGCCCTAAAGCTTAATCAGATTGGCTGCGCAAGATATTTCAACTTACACTTTTAAATTGTGACTGGTGTTTAGTTATTGTAACTTACAAATCGAAATCAAAGCAAAAACATATGTTGTCTTGAATTGATCGCATATTTTTTTTACAGTGTACTACATAAGTAAAAAAATTATTATAATTATTATTATTATAATAATTATAATATAAAATAATATAATAAATATAAAAATTATTACAAGAAGCACAATGCTTACCCTCCTGTGCAGGCAGCGCGCCGTCTGAGTACAGAGGCAACGCATGAGTCCTCCGCTCAGAGCAAACCACAGCCAAAATGTACAGCAGTGCCAGTGACAACATGTTAACAGGCTGTTGGGTGACTCCAGTCTTTGGCAAGCTTTGGGTGACTCCAGCAGGATCTTCGTTTTTATATGTTCTGAGGCCATCTATCCTGGAGAGATCAATACTTCTCGTCACCTCATCCCCGTGCTAATAGTTTTGACGTGATGGTACTCTCGTCATAGACACAATTAAGGGTCCGCTGTCAATTCAACAGCTGCCTATCTCTGCTTGCACAGAGAGGCCTGATAAATGTTTACTCTTCACTACCCATCAGCGTCAGCTCCGCAACCTCAGATTCTCCGTGTCACATACCTCACGTTGCATACCTCATTTGACAAATGTTTTATTCTTTTTAATCAGTAGGTCTGATGTTTCATTGTTTAGTTTATTTAGTAAAATTAGTCAGTATATTTTATGTGCCACAACCAAATGGTTTTGGCTCGGCTGTTGAATGGAACAAGCACACTTCATTGGTTTTTAAATGTTTGGTTCATTTTTGGGACAAATTCTACACCTAATGTTTTTTTGATGATACTGACATTCAAAGGAGCCCATGAAAACTTATGAAGACCTTTTACGCACTAAATGACGTGGGAACCAGGACAAGGTTCTCTCTTTTGGTATTTATCAAAGTGAAAGATGTGTAACACAAAGGTTTAGTGCTATGTGAAAACAACAACCCAGCCAGGTGATGGATTATGGCGTCTCTGAGTTTGAGCAGGTGGAAGTATCAGAGAGATGAGAACATCTCTCATTTTTCAGTTTTTGATGAAACATTGTGTCCAGAACTCAGATAAAAAAAACAACAACGTAATGTAACTTTTTTCTGTGCTCTTTTGGGATACGTAAGATTTGTTTGGTGAAATAAGTCGTGATGGAGTTAGATTTAAGATTTTAAAGCTACAATCCGTAACTTCTTTCGTTATAAATGAACAAAAATCAGTTGTTGAGCAATTGAGCAATAACTCTGTAAACTCTGCAAGTAACCTGCAATGTTATATTTTAAACAGAGATGACGGTAGAGAGCCAAAAGTTACGCAATGCAGCTTTAAAAAACGACCAAATGTTAAAACTAAACGTTTTAATTTGTGGTACCACAAAGTAGTTTTTGTGCGATCATTAGTTCTGTTAATAAATTTCATAACTACATGCATCTATTCTCTGGCCATTAAACTTTAATAAAGTGTATATTTAACATAGCAGGATCATATACATTTTGCCTCAAACTTTGAAAAATGAAACACTAATATATATAGTCGCACATGTTAATACATACTGCTAGATTATGAATATGAGAACTAAACCTCACTGATAAAAGTATGTGTAAAATAACTATTCCCATGAGAATAAGCAATGTTTCCCCGAGCACACAATGCCTAAAAATAAACTTTTAAGAAAAAAATTCTACAGAGTTTAGCATGAAGAGAAAATGAAACTTTATTTGTTAGCACTTCCATTATCTTCAGTAAAGGGGAAGAATGCAA
The DNA here is from genome assembly GCA_036877525.1 of Chromobotia macracanthus. NCBI lineage: Eukaryota > Metazoa > Chordata > Actinopteri > Cypriniformes > Botiidae > Chromobotia > Chromobotia macracanthus. The sequence continues at coordinate 6,772,198 of JAZGTH010000017.1, forward strand.
AAAAAACACTGAACAGATGATGGGCATATTGCACAGACCTTGTTTTATTGCACTCAACAACATACAAATATCTTTAAGAACAGACAGAATTGTAAGAACTGATCAGGTAAGAAGGTAAGACTCATTTTCTAACTTAAGTAACTTCTAAAACCAAGAAAACTGAAACAGTTAATCAGCGTCATAATGAGATTCTAACTCAGTCATTTTCTACTTATTTCTTCCAGTAATGTAATCAGCACACTTCTTATCATAAATGGTGTAATTTCACTGATGAAAAATCATATCATACTGATGGTATGTGTTAAAATGTTTTAAACTTTTATGAATATTGTGATTATACGAATTGAACGTTTTTACAATACAAAAAAAAGAAAATAAATAAAATACACTGCCGAACTAAAACATAAGCACATCATTGGGATAAAATCCAAACAAAAATACTGTAACTGTAAATATAACTTTACAACAATTAAAACTGCTGTATTTTTTCCCTCACTTTTTAAAATTTCCCCTATAACATTTGTAGTTCAAAGTTAATATGCCATTACCACAAAATTAACTCTTTCATTCATCACTACATATCAAACCTATACCTTGAAGTGGCACTTTATATAAAACTATGCGTGTTTGGTATGTAAACACCTACCAAATACAGGGAGTGTTTTTGGTTAATCAGTAATACTACAACAATTCTTATTAAAACAATATTTTAATATATTCTCTTTTTTAAGGAGAAAGACAAATGACAAATTCTTAAATATACTGTAATCATCAAATCCTAAAGCACAGATGTTTTGGACCTAAAGTCAAAATAAATAAGGCAAAATAATGCAATAATTTGAGTGTATGGAAACTGAACTCCCTCTTACAAGAGTTAATAAAAATCTTTTTAGTCCTTACTTTTGCAATGATGCATTTTTTGTTAACAACATGCTGGATAGTGACTTCACAATTTCAGAATAGAAATATGCAAACTGTGATGCAGGAAGTGAAGCAGGAAGTGTCCTGTGTGCTGTAAACATTTAATACACCTTATATAAATTCATCACATCCTGTCACTGAAATTGATTTTTGTTCTCTGTAGGTTAAGTAGAAATGTTTCAGAGGTACAGGAAGCAATACAGTCCCCTTGAGTATGGCAGTACTGTCTTATCAGGTGTTTGGCTCCAAGATTAGTTTAGAACTAGCCTATTTTCAAAAGAAACTAAGCAGTCACACTGTAACGTTCACTACCCTCCCTGCCTTGAATCCATAGCTGAAATAACGGCTACTAGTAAGGCAGTGACTGGGGGTAAACATGATTATCTAGATCTACGCTACAACAAGGCAAAATAGAGAAAGTGGAATCTAGAGCTTCTCAAAGCAGATGGAGCAGAGCAAGAAGATGGAATACAGGAACATAAGCCCAAGGCCTAACCTCCGGTCCAGCCTCCAGTGGTTGAGATGCACGCTCAGTACCTGCATGTACACAGGTGAGGACAGACAGAAAGCAGGCCATGTGAGAGCTCGTCACATTTCTGTTTATTCAAACTTTATAAGCCAATGAAAAACGTGCGCTTAGGATAAAGTTCTCAAACATTTTCAACTTACAGTGAGAAAAACAGAAGCAAGCAGTAGAATCACTGAGTATACTAGCCCCTTACTGTTAATGAAGACCTGAGGGAAACATGGAAGACAGAACAGCAACCATATTGTTTAGACACGTGTCATCTGATTAGTGCTATTTGTTTTCCACCCACAGAACACAAAGTACAATATACAAAGCTGGTTATACACGAGCAATTAAAAATTAAATAAACAGAAAGCCAAAAAAGGAAATGACAAGCTGAAAAACATAACTCACCATTGATCCATAATCAACCACTAATGTGCGCAAAGCCCATGGGAAACCAAGACCCAGCAGAATGTCAAAGATGTTGCTACCAATAGAGTTGGACACTGCCATATCTCCCATACCTGCACAACCAGACACACTTGTTTATATATATATATATATATATATATAGCGCACATAAATCATATACTTGCTCAGTAACTCATTTTTGTTACTTTTAACCAAAGTTACGGGTTCCAGCTTTAAGATAACAAAAAGTGATGTGTTTTGGTACCTTGACGCGCAACTATGAGACTAGCCATGCAGTCTGGGACACTGGTGCCTGCTGCTAAAAATGTAATACCCATGACAACATCTGGAATGTCCAATGTAAAACTGATAATGGTGACCTGTAACAAAGGAAAAATGCTAATAAGTTAAACTGACCAATCCTATTGAAGTAGGTGTGTCAGAGATAAAGGTGTGCAACTGCAACTTATAAAAATTTCATAAGGTATTTTTAATGTAATACTGTGTGAATGAGCAATGTCTTAATAATTAGCACAAATGTCAGTAAAACAAGCAATGATTGGGCTGATCTTACCATCCACACCATGAGGTAGGAGAACACGGCAATCCAGAGTGTAGAGATCACAAAGGTAGCCATGAACCAGCGCTCCCAGCGAGGCAAAACACAGTTGGGCACAGTGTAGTACAGCAGACTGCCTAAGGGCCATGATAACAGCCACTTCACTCGATTCCAGTGCCCCTCTGTGGACAACAGTACTTTAAATCATCACACATTTTATATTAGACTCTTTACCACCACCTAAAGGACAAAGGTATGCATGTATATGTATTACATATATAGAAATGCCACCTACATTGGCAGTTTACGGTAGAGGTCTTCTCGGGTCCTAAAATCCATATCCTACCTGAACCCGACATGCATAAATTAATTTTTTTAAAAGAAAAACCTGACCTGAGACAGACCCGATGAAATTAGACCCAAGTCCGACCCGACAGCATTTATTTTCGAACCTGAAATCCCACTGTTCTGCTGACTGATTTGGCAGCTGCTCCATTACTTTAATTTATTTATTTACTTGTTAATTTATATTTTTGCCTGTCTGATGGATACAAGTTATTTCTGAGTTCGGCTAAAGAAGGAAGGTAACTCAATCAAAAGTTGACGTCATGCGCCTTACGCGCTATGCCAATACGGCATATGGCATCTTTTGTATTGTTGTCTATAACAACCAGACATTGGTTCACGGGGTTGGTGGAAAAAGCCTATGGCTACAAGGTGGGCTGTTTATTGTAAATAGACCCTCCATGAAAGGGACTGAGTCTGATCGGGTCCATTTGGAAAAAGCACATTTATTTTAAATTACCTGAGACCCGAGGCAACTAATACCAAATCCGACCCTTGTCCGAGGAACTTGTCAAAGTTTTCGACCCGAACCCTCTCGGGTCGGACCTTGGGTTTTCGGATCCAAGTGGACCAGTGAAGACCTCTATTTTACAGTAAGTGGTACTGAAATATCATTCCACATCTGCTGCCTTTCACATTATAGCTCATAATAGTCACTCATGAAGGGCTTGGGATTGTGTTTGTGTAGCACAATCAGTGCTGTGATCACAAATGCTGTCATTTCCTGTGGCTCCAAAGTGTCATTTCATTTATCACGTGATTGGCCCATGAGCCAAGACAGCAGATTAAAATACCATACTTCCAAGGTCATGCTCCAGCCAAACAACTGACATTAAAGGTCTAGTTCACCCAAAAATGAACTTTCTTCCATCATTTACTCACCCTTATGTCATTCCTAACATTATCACTTGCTTCTGAGGAACACAAAAGAAGATATTTTGAAGTACATTGGTAACCAAACAACACTGGCACCCTTTGACTTCCATTATATGGAAACAAAACTATCTTCTTTTGTGTTCCACAGAAGATAAAGTCATATAGGTCTGGAATGACATGAGGGTGAGTAAATGATGGAAAATATTTGAGTGACATATCCCTTTAAGATTTGAGCTTCTCACATTGCAAGATTTTCGTCCCTCCTGTTGTTGTCAGCGAGTCATTGGGTTGCTCAGCAGTGATGGAGTTAATCTGATTGCCGTCTGCACCAGCCCTGAGAGATTTGAGAGCTCTCATCACTTCACTATAATCATAACACTGAAGTGCTTGAATATAAAATGCATGCCCCCATTATGTAGAAATGGCACTCAGACTAATGGATTACGGTCCTTAAGGGGCTAAATATTAGCACTAAATATTAGGACCATTCTTCTAATCAGGATGTGATCAGAAGTAGGTAACCATGAGGCATAATCAACTCATACAGTGTTGTGCTGTCATTCTGGGTATTCTGATTAACATTTGATTATTATTTATATACATATCCAGGAGGGGTGGGAGTCTTATTATGATTCCGCATACAGCCATTCTGAATATTATCTGCTCTTATTGCCAACAGGCTAGAGTAAACGCAGTGTCATGGACAGCCTGAGAATGATCAACTTTCAAGTGTTCCCCGATTGTGAGTCCTATGTTAACATTGTGCATTTATGAGGATGAAGAACTTTTTGGGTTATTTTCTGTAAAGTGTTTGCTGTTTTAAATCTGAAGGCTTTCTGCAGACTGCATGTCACTTATCTTTAATGTTTTGCCTGGAATTATTAATAATACATTTGAAACTCTGATTATGACTTTGTGTGGATCAATCCACAAACCTCTTAGAAAGACTCATGACGCATCATTGAATCAATTTTCCCCCCACCCCTAATATCCACTCGCCTGGAAGAGTAAGAGGTCTGAAGGGCTGTTCTTCATCAGCCTCTTCCTCCTCCTCTTCCTCATTCTCTTTAGGCTGTGTGTCTTCTGTGTCTGTCCTCTCCAGTTCCCCTGCCTGACCCCTCTGTCTGGGTTCCTCCAGGGGCTGTGTCTCACTCTCAAGGGCCCCTCCGTTCTCCAGACCCCAAGCAACCCCTTCCACCCCTGGACCATCTTGGCCAGAAGTGTCCCCTGCTCCATTGCTGTCGCCAGGGCTCCTGTTTCTAATCAGCCTCTGTCTCTGCGGAAGACAGACAGAGGATGTAAGAGATGTATTGGTACACTGAGTAAGGATGGAGAAGTGAAGTGAAACCCAATGTACTGTAAACCACTTCAAATGAATGAGATTCAGTTAGAGGGGGATGAGAAATGGGGAAAACAGAGATTCAGAGTCAAGCTTGCCAAACATATTGCAAGACACTCTGTGTAAAGCACAGCCAATCAGAGGCCCTCAAAGATGTCATGCATGGACAGCATCAGTTAAGCCAACAAGCAGGTCATGTGAATAAGTTCAGATGGAATAAAGCATTTGCCAAAACAGACAACAAAACAGCTATTAAAGAGAAGAGGGGTTTAAACTAAAAGGATACCAGGTGTAGTGTTTGACGATGTCTAAGCGCAGGAAGAAATGCTAATAATCATCTCTGACATTTGGAAAGTTACAGTATGCAGGAAATCACTGCAGCCTATTTGTGGCTGAAGTTACAGCAGGAAAGGCCTATTAAAAGACCCATAGGAAATAAAACCATAAAAGAAATCTGTTTATAATATCTCAGTTATTTCTCCTGCTTTACAGAGTTTTCTCAACAGAAAAAGATCCCAGTAATCTCACATGGGTCTCCACTCTGGGTTTTTAAAGAAATCTCACATAGTTCTCACACTCAGCTCAGATTTTCCTCTTAGCTCAGAATTCAGACACCAAAGGCACCAAACAAATTTTTAATATATCTAACATTTCTCATCAAATACCTTTCAAGACTAAATTAGCTGTGTTATGCTTTAAGAGTATTGTTCCTTACCAAAGTGGAAAACTGTATTTTTTTGGTTTTAAGCATAAACCTTACTTTTTAATTGGCAGTTTTGCTTCTCAAGTAAATTTATCTTCTTTCAAAAATGTTAGTATAGTGCTAAAGAATTATTTTTAAAGTCTATAGAATTATTTTTAAAGTCTAAACATCTGAGACAAAGCCGACATGTTAATGAAGCATAAATGAGAACTCCATTAAGTCTCATGAGCTATGAAAGAGCAACCACTAAGCAATAAAACATTCCTCTGGTGACAAAAATATCTGATCCCTGAATCTCTGATCCCTGATTTTCTCTATAACATAGCCTGAAGCCAATGAACCGGGTTCATTTCTTGCTTGAGAAACGCAGCCGCTGCTGTGACTGTCCCATCCTGCCATGTGCAGAAAGCGAGCGAGCATCCAGCCATTACCTCAGTGATGAGCATGCGTCCGGCCATGCTGAGGCGAGTGCGGGGGGAGAAGTGTGGCGTGATCATGACACGAAGGCTTGCCTCTGAGAAGGAGAACTGGTGAGGGTGTAGACTCATCAACTCATCCACCATCACCACCGGGGAGTCCTGACCGCCCGCATTCTGACCTGAGAGAACCGGGAGGCTTTGTGAGGCACAACCACACAGTGCGCTTTGCACAGCTCCACCCTTCACCTACACACACACACACACACATACCTTTCTTCAAGAGGATCATGGAGGTGTCACAGTGTGGGCTCGCCTCTCCTACTGACACATCTCTACGCAGACTGCTCACCAAACATGGCTGACCTGGAATGCCAAACCTCTGCTCTACCCAGCCCCAGATTTGACTGTTAAACCTTTACACACAAACACACACCCATTGGGTTTTCATGCTTTATTGGGACATTCCATAGACGGTTTTTATACTTTTTTATACAAACTGTATATTCTATCCCCCTACACTAACCCTACTCCAAACCCAACCCTTACAGAAAACTTTATGTTATTTTGAGATCATTCTGTATGACTTATATGCCAAAATGTACAGGTATTACTATAGCTGTGAAGACATTTGTTCCCTATAATGTAGTGACAATCAGGACACACAAACACACACATACACACAAATATTACTCTCTGATTGGTCACATCTGTAGTACTCACTTCATGATCAGGATGTAAACTCCATACATTGATATGAGGATTATTGTCTCCCACCTGCAACAGTGATGTTAAATGATGTGATAACACTGTAAGCACTCTTTAATTTAAATTTCACATTAAACATGCATAAGCAGTATTTATTCTTCTATATTATCATTCTCTGCACACTTACCAAATTACTTTTTCATCATATATGATCTGAAATCCAAAGACAAATTGGATCAATATGATGCCATTTCAAAACAAAAGTGTGAAAATATTTGCATCTTCTTCACTAACTACCCACAAGATTAACCTTAACCAGATATTAGCTGCACTGAAATCGCCCATTGCATTGTGCCGTGAGAATGTAAATGCTACTGTTTAAAAATACATATTATTCAAAACTAACACGCCCCCTTTCTGTACAAATGAGGCTTTATTATGAATAATTATTTTAAAAACTCAGTAACATTGTGCTGTTTCTGCTATAGTGCTTTTAAAGAGATATTTGTGTACATTTTATTAATGTACTACTTTAGTCTTACCATAATCAGGGCCAATACAGAGAGGATGTAGTATATAGAGTCACGGAAAAGTGGCCACCAGGTCAGAGAGATGGGCTGTGAAACAGGAATCATGATACAAAAACAATACAGACTGATAGAACCTTTATATGTTTCATATTTTACATATTTTATGTATTTAAATGGATTTACCCTACATAGTAAGTTATTTGGCTGTTTGGATCACAGTGTGAGGCATATTACCTGTCCAGAAAATATCCCACACACACCAATAATGACCAGAATGTTGAAGACAGCTGAGCCCACAATAGTTCCCACCCCGAGATCTCCCTTAGTGATGAACACACCTTATAAAAAGAGAAACACTTTATTGACTTAACTTACTGACAGCAGCTTATTAAAATACACTACTGGAGGTCATTTAAACTAACCAATCAAAGAGGTAAAAAGCTCAGGGGCGGAGCTGCCCGCTGCCATGAAGGTGGCACCTGCAACATCTTCACTAAGGTGCAGGTTCTAAAAAAACAACCAGTAGCTCAGAATGTGGAGTCTTAAAATTCTTTGTAACATTTAAGTTAACGCTTGATGCTTGATAAAGAAGAACTCACCTCACAGATTTTTTCCAAAGACGGCACAAAGTACACATCACAGACAATAGCAAGAGCATAGAACATGTACACTGCCTGCGGTCACAAGAACACACAAAAGATGGTTTACTCTAAGGCTGTATTTAATAAAGTATATTGAATTTATAATAAATTACTACACTTGAACTAAATTTACTATAAATCCTGGAACTATAATTACAAATTTGAATACATAATTAAATACATAGTTAAAACATAGTTAAAATCTTGTTTAAAATATAATTGTAAATCCTTAATATATATACATATATATTACACTTCCATACTCACACAAAACACATGCAGTAGAACTGCTCCATGCCTCCTCTGCGACTTAGTGAAGACGTCTTCAGGAAATTCATTGATAGCTGAATACATAAGTAAATATTTTTAAGAACAGATGTTAGCAGAAACACCAAGAACTCAAGTGGAATACATGGAATATATAGAGGAAATGCATCAGAAACCCATTTTCATATGCTGCTGTATATATATCTGAGACAGATAATAGTAACTAGTGCTCATCATAGTATCAGATTTAATACCCGCAGGCCACCAAAGTGGCTATGGAGGCCTTATTGTGTGTTGCAAAGCTTTTTTAATTGAATTATTTTTTTTGCTCTAACACTGGATGACATGAGTGATTAGACCAAAATAATACATGCATTCAGATATACAAGTTGGTAAAACAATCTAAGCAAAGCAAAAATAAGTCTAATCTGCAGAAACACTAATCCATTTTTGGTTGTGCTTTTTCACTTCACTGATGTAGCAGTTATATATACAATGTGCCCCATTTGACACAGGGTTGTTAAGAGGTATTTGTCTTTGGTAACTAAGTGGCAATTGAATTGACCAGCTCTTAAGATAATCTGTTATAGTGCAGAGGTCAGGATCAGAGGACTGGTAATACGTCACCTCACAGCTCTTTGAGATGCAATCAGTGTCTGTGCTACTCTTGCTATGACTGCTTTAAAGAGACCAGCTGTCCAATTAACAGCCAGGTAATAAAGAAACAGTGGAGGAAATCACACCCCTTTAGAAGCACTGATTAATAACAAACTGCTTTTAAATCTTATTACAGTAATGTGTTTTATAATGTAAGAGGAATTGATCATGTTGATTATATTTAAATGTAATTTTGCTAAATGATGCGCTAAAGGATTTTGGATTATCTGAGCTATTAAATGAATTACCGTTACGCATAAAGGAACAAACAGCTGCTCAGTGAGATTTAAGTTTTAATTTACCAATTGACTCTCTTATCGAATTGAACGAATCACAAGGATTTAAAAATAATTTGAGGGGTGTAATGATTTTTGTGGCCTCAGAGAATTTTATTGTATTATTTTTTCTACAAAAGACATCTGAAGCCTGCACAACCACTGACACTTCAGTCAAAAAAAACAAAATTAAGCATTGTAAAGAATGCTCACAAAACTAAATAGCAATACAACATTAGTGAGAATAATGTCTGTATATGATGCTTTAACTATCCAGACATTATGTAATATATTAATACATTTAATACAGGACTAATGGATTTATAGATATATGTGTGTGTATGGCAGTTATATATACAATGTGCCCCAATATTAATGTATAGGGATACATATGTGTAATGTGTAGCGACATACATGTACATGTATTTCTTTACAGGCATCTCATTTTGTAATAATGAGTAATTTGTAATCTAAATTGAAGAAAAATGTATATATGCAATATCTCTCGCTAAAGTGCCACACTTTTTGAATGCTTAAACACACTATCATCTGTTCTGAAATTAGGGATTCCGTTGCTTAGTAACACAAGCCTCAAAGGGGCTTGACTATGAAGAGGGCACCTGTCTGCATCATTTCACAGAATAAAGAGGCAGGGATAAAGATGGCGCGATATGGAGGGAGGTGATACAGAGAGACATGCAGAGAGATTGCACTCACCAGCTCTGGGTGTGCTTGATGTGTGGTTCTCCTCATTGCTCTGCTGGGTTAGCTTACGCCGGCTCCAGTTAAGAACCGAGTACTCTTTGGAATGGGCTGTAAAATGTATAACACAACAAAATATTTTATATTTTTACTTATAGAGCTGGTCAAAATGAAACCTTTTTTTACATATGAAAGCCATTGCAGTGGTCACAGACTGGTCAAAACAATTTATACATTGTACATTTATCTACCTATCTATACATATATATCTCACACTTACAATCCAGACTATTTAAAAATAGGCAAAAGATTGAGGCAATCAGAATGCTTCCTCCCTCATTTCAAGTTTCCATGGAAACCAGATCCAAAAGCAGTGATTAATGAGTGGTGTGGAACTGGATGTGAGCCCAGAGAGGGTGCGGTTTACCCAAGAACCAAATGACAAAGATAGTTCTCATTTGCATATGCAAACTAATCAGTTCCAAATATAACTGCAATAGGCTGCAAAACAATTTCTTAAGACAATGGCAGAGATCAAAAAATTCCAAAACGCATAAATAATACACAGTAGCAACCAGAACATTTATTACAATCATCATCAAATGTAGGATTGTTCCGGCTCCTGTTGTGAACATCTACAAACATCAAAGTGTTTAGTTGTCAACTGCTTATCACCTGTATTTCTATGGAGAAACATTAGATACCCAGTCATGACATCTCTGGTTTTTGTCACTTCTGTAAATAAGTCTCTAAACCTGCGTAATACTTGGCATGCTGATGTTAAAGGTCTAGTTACTAGAAATTCACCCTGGTTCATTCAGTGGATGAATCCAATGGCACGCTGTTTAACATTCAAACTCACAGTCTCCCAGAGGAACTCATTACTCACACAGTCAAAGCTAGAAAAGTTAAGGGCGCTTTGAAAAGATCAAATTATAAACAACAAACGGGAACAATGACACAAAAGTGGTCACACTCATGTTATTTTGTCCCTTATCTTTATGTGCTTTCCGACAGAATGTTTTAGCACCCGTAGGCACGTCAGCACTATTAATGCTTGTTACTGACATCAACACTAGTGCAGACTTACGTATATATAGTTCCCATGCCCTTATTACTTCCCATCCTGCTCATTTAAGTGTCATGAAAGAGCCATTTAAAGCCTTTTACTGCTCTATATAAGCACCTAAAATACACTGAAAGGTTGGCATCTCTAAAAATGGAACGTGTGCTGATTAAATGGACTCAATCTTCTCTGATGTCTGAGGAACTTCAAACCCCGCTGCTACCAACCCTTCAGCCTCTGATGATGAACAGTGAAGACCTGAGACACAAGTGTGACGGCCGGGTAACAATGCAACAGAGGTGAGGGCAGGTCACGGCTGAATATGGCAGAGTGAGGCTACTGTCACAGCGATGCCCTTTAGAAAGAGATAATTATGCGCCTACCGTGGTCTGCCACCCCTTTATTGAGTCCTGCTGCTCCATCAGTGCTGCTTTTTGGGTTTCAGAGTAAAGATCTTAACATTACTGGGCTTTCAGATGACCGAGACAAAGAACTTGAGTAACTGGCACGTTCCTTAGGGTCTAATCACTGCATTTGATTAGAAAAACCAATATTGCTGCTTATGTAGTTGATTCACACCTGTTATACTGTCTAACAGATAATACACTAATATTAGAGAAACTCCTGAATGGCTCCAAATATTCAGCACAGTGATATACATACATGCATTGCATTAAAATGGCTTTGGTTGAAAATGATGGATGGTACACCATGCATCGCGCTCATATAACGTACGAAACGGACTAAATAATATATTTAACGAAATAAAGATCGGGGTGACATTAAATGCGCAGGATAATTTTGCGCACATCAATACACGCACCTGTTACATGACGAATCTGAGCAAAGCAGGTGACGGCGAAGAGCCCGACAGCGCATATTAAGAGCCGAGAGAAGACCCGCTGCCGTCTGGATGTCAACACCGCCTTCATCCCTCCACCACACCTCTCAAAACATGCCGTGCAAGAGTGAAGGCCTCTTCTTTTATTCAGACCTACCTTTGATACAGACCTATATTAAGCGCTTTCTTTTTAACACACGGCGGCGTCGCTCGTTTAAATCCAGCCATACGTTTCTCGCCCGATCGCTTCTTCGCTAAAGGCACGCTAGCATCTTTTACCTACAGATATTCGCCCCTTCAGATCTATGAAAATATGCGAAAAGATGACAACGAAAATCTCGCAAAAACAAAGGCAATATTCAGATGTTTTCACATATTGTCCCAGTTTATAAGCATTCTTATCACATCCACCTCCATCTCCATCTCTTTCTCTCTCCCTCTCCTCACGACGCTCGATTCCGTCACTGAGGGTGTTTCCCAGGCTCACAATTGCGCCCTCATGCAGGGTACACAATAAACAACATCGCTATCCAGCTATGTTTAATCGACTGAGTGTGATGTTTCCTGACAACATACTGCAGCCTGAAAATGAATTTGGATACTTAAAATGAGTGTCATCACATAAAATATCAAACCAAGTGCCACTTGGGGAAGATGCGATTATTTTGCAGAAGCACCTAACAAGCATAAACATTTTTCAAGAAAGTCCTCTTAGGTTTGAAAACAACTGATGTTCATATTGAAAACAAATATTTGTATATTTTCTATCAAACTTACTGCAACGTGCACAGGCAATAGCATGGACTGCACTTGTGGCAACTCTGCTAGGCCACCACAATACATTTCTGACCCGTGACATGGCTAACAAAACAAATTAGTAACATTTGTTTGATGGTTTGATACTTGGTCACTAAATGCAAAGGAATTAATCCATTTAAACTGTGGCCCACATGTCTGAATACCTTTTGGGGTCATTGTTTCCTGAATTGCACCTTATAAACGTTGTTCCAGCTTACAAATATAGAAATTAATTAGGTGTCTGAAATGAATTAAAATAAAACAAAATGAAAAAGTGCCTCCAGGGCTTGTTCTTAATAATAAGGTCCTAAAATATATTTAATGACCATGAGATTTTGTGCGTGGGAAAAAAAATTAACTGAAAGTTGCACAGGTTTTGTGCGTTTGTGATGATTCAAAACTGTTACACTGTTACAAATCTGACAATTAAGAAAGTAAATGACAAAAATAAACATTAAACTTAGTATTCAGTGTCATAAATAATAACATTACTTTATTGTATAGCTCAGAAATAAATAAACTCAGACAGCTTGGCATACGGAACATTCACATTTGTTAGAACATATTTGGCACATCAGTGACTGTTAAAAAAACAAAGAACATATGGAACGTAAAACAATTCATTCAGAAAAATAGTTCCCTTTTCTAAGACAACTGTTTTTTTACTTCAACATGACAAATATTGCACAAGAGAACAAAAAGTTAACACAAAATATTGAAATTACAGTACATGTACAAATGAACACTGATTCAAATAATTAAGATAGCTAAAAACGATTGTAAAGTGAAGTTAAAAATGAAAGTCCATTTCTTGCTGGTTTCTTCAGATAAGAGAGCTGGACAGAGCTGGTAATAGTTTGGTGGAAGCACAGCATGCAGCCACTGCTTCAGGCTCAATAACATGCCATTCTACATCAGCTGGGCCAATAAATTCAAACGATAATCAGAAGATCAGTGGACACCCTTTACTTCTTTGGCTCTAATGAACCAGTTACCTTGAAGTTAATGCCGTCTCCTGGCAATGGGGATGGAATCAGCGGACAGAGCCAGCAGATGTACCAGTACTTGCCCATGCATTCTCTGATATTTGCCAGCACTCCCTGGCTGTAGGGCTGGCGGGTGGAGTACCACTCACGTGTGGTCTGGCCCCTCAACATCAGAGCCACGTGAAAGAACAGGAAAGCAGCAACAAGTAGGAAACCAACCACGCAAGTGTCGGCAATGAACGCAAAAGCAAAAGCCCGTGTTGTCACTTGTCCTGTGAGAGAAGAAAACAGTGATTTAGAAGTAGTTCTGCAACAAAATAGAGGTAGTTTTTCACTGAGGTTTCCCTGTATTTTGATTCACTTTGATTGAGAAACGCAGTTGTGCATTAAAGAATAAAGGAAAGTCAACATTTAAACTATTATATATTGGCAAGTGAAAACAATTTATTATAATGCAATGAAATATTAGCATTTTAGATGACAAAACAGTACTCTATCAGAACACACATTTGTAATAGTAAAGCAGAAAAAGATGCTTTTTGACAGCAGTGTGGTGTAGCTATAATCTTTACCAGCAGGGCAGATCTTTTGAATTGAGTCGTTGGTTTGCTTCTATACCATTGAGACTCTTAAGTAAATGCCTTATTGATCAATGATAATTCAGTTTCTCGTCATATGGCCCCTATACGGAGCGGCGTTTAGAACAGACACACTAATTAAAGATCTCTTACTCACCAGAGACAAGCATCAGCCAGGGCACCAGCAAAAGCATGACACTGTGAAATGTGACACCCTCCTTGAGGATGACAATGAAGACTTCAGCATTCATCACCACTGCATACAGCAGACCAGCCCACATGAAGAGCAGACAGGTCAGGAAATACCGATAATTGCGGAAACCGACACACCGGCCGAAAAACACGCAGTGATGATCGCGACGCAGGACACACACGTTGCAGTCGTAGCAGTGCGAGCATCGCGGGGGGGTGTGCGTCTCGCAGGTGTAACAGTACCTGTGAAGACGAGGAAATAATAATATTATTAATATAATAAATGATCATATTATTAATATAAAATGATGTCTAAGCAATGTTCATTTTACTACGTCAATAAACGGCGAACGAGTTCAGTCGTGGCTCGCGTGGGAAAGCAATCCGTCAGTGTAGATACAAATAACAGGTTACCATTCTCCAAGCAAAACATTGCAATTACCTCCACCCCTGACCCAAAACATCCCCACCGAGAAACACTCCGCGAATACTGGAGTTAGTTTTCATAAACAACGATGCATTCCAGGTTATATTTCCCAGCATGAAGTACTGAGCGAGGAGATGTGTGGTCTTCCACGTCCTGGACCAGTCTGTCTTCTTCTGCGCTTGATCCAGGGGAGCCTCGACCAGAACCAGATAGCTGACCTCCGCGGTGATCGAGATCACCAGCACAGCGTTGAGAACCACAGGCAGGCGGCTGCTGGCCGCCTCCAGCGTCGACCAAACCTTACTCGTAAACCTACCCATGTTTTAACCTTTAATTTAGATCCTACCTGTTCAACATAAACCCTACCGTGAAGCCACTCGATTCACGTTTGCTCGACTCCGATCACACACACAGAGATCGCCGATTGAGAGCAATATCCCGACGGACAATCCTGATGGTTAAGCGACATTTATAGACCGAAACAAGTAGGAAGCGACACTCGATCCACTATAATATAATCGATATGACACTGACACCTCTGGTTCATAAGAACGGATGCTCAGTTACAAAGACAGCAGCTAGCGATTAAGACTGAAACATAATCCCGTGATTTTATTTGCATTTCATACCGATCATTCAGAAAATTAATGCCAAAGGGATGACACGCTTCTGTCCGTGTAAGTGCACGACTAAGTGCTGCTTGTGTCTGTAACAACATTGGCGCTCAACACGACTGTGTTACGCTTGAAACTGTCCCTCTGTCGCAAACGTCGGTTCAACAGTTCCCTGTGCTTTATTATATTTTCATTTATTATATAAAATATATATATATATATATATATATATATATATATATATATATATATATATATATATATATATATATATATATTAACATCACTAGAAGCCTTCGCCATGTTCAAGCAGCAAAAGACAAACGTTTACTCGGAGTTTCAGTTTTATATGTCATAGAAAATACTGTCTTGACTATTCATGACTTATCGGGGCTGTAAAATAAATGTAACGATTAAATGCAGGAGTTTTTAAAGCAGAAAGCCACGCTTTTCATTTGACCACCTTTCTAAATCCTTTCTCAAAGAATAATCCCTAATCTCATAATCCGCGGTGTTGGTTGCTGTAAGAGCCGCTCGTCTTTCACGGCAAGTGAAACATGACATATTTCATAAAGAGCAGCGACAATTATGAAAGATGGGGATACGACAATCTACAACAGAAGTGAGTTATTATTGTATTTTATTTCTGGCTTGTCTTATTCCAGTTTGATGTGTGTGTTGTATCTGTTTACAATGTCCCACAAAAACTCTATTTTCCAAAGTAAATCTTCGGCTGTGAAGTAGAGACGGCTGTCCGTGTCTATAATATCATATTAAATTACAAGCGATCGATAATTTCTATTTATTTGTGGTTATACCGCTGACAGCCAAGAGATGGCAGTATTTTATACTAACAAGTGCAGTCAGATGTCTGAACAGTGGATCATTCTGTCTGGCTGTGTGTGGTTACGTTACTCTGCTTTCTTCCCTGAATGTTACCTGAAATAAAGTCAGCAAAGAAGGATGAAACTTCAGATTGATCTTCAGTCACAAAAGCGAAATCATCGTCTGTAAGACTACATTAACTGAAATCCCTCTTCTTTCTTTCTTTCTTTCTTTCTTTCTTTCTTTCTTTCTTTCTTTCTTTCTTTACTTTACTTTACTTTACTTTACTTTACTTTACTTTATCCAGTATGTTGACATTTCATTTGTTTTCCATCATCCATTAGGACTGGTTCCTAAAGTGTTCTGATCACTGACCATGTTTATTGTGATGTAGCAGTAGGGCTGCTTGGTTGCAGGGTCGCTGGTTGGAGATCAGTGAGCAGGAGCGCAGGGCTCAGCTGCATAATCAAAAGTTGCTGCAGGATCTTCAGAGAGCACAAGACACACTTGAAGACATGGTGGCCCGCACTGAAGCCATGAACACGCTACGGGTCAGCTATCATACAGCACTTTCCTGCCCTGTTCCATGGTTAATGACTTAACAATATTCTTGTTGTTAAACTAATTTACTTTTGCTCTTCAAAAGGTTCAGTATGAAAGCTATCTGGAAGAGAACTTCCCAAGATGGCAACAAAGACTGAAAGACATACGTGTTTCTGAACAGTCCAAGGTGTTATTTTTAATGAAGGGAAATGTTTTCTAGAAGGTTTTATGATATTGGACTGCTGTCCAATTCACTTAGTAAATTTGTACCTTTGTTTATTTATTTATTTGTATTAATCACTGTTTTGTTGCATGCTACTAGATAAAGAGCTTCAATATATAGAGTTTCTATATTATGTGTAACTTTCAGTGCACACACATGCAGGACGCAATGCACTTCTTATCTGTTCTTCTCATGAACTACAACTGGAACCAATATGACATTATATCAGACATACCATCACAGTTGCAATATATGTTTTATTTATCTAGCGGGTACAGAAGCACCTAAAGAATTATATTCAGCAGATGGAAGAAGAACAAAGTGTAAAGATTGAACACAGACCTGATATTACAGCCCAACCTGTCTCTTCAGATTCTCCAGACCAATCCCATCTCCCAGCTTCTCCAAACACTCAACAGACAGGAAAAGGTAATGACCTTCATTCATATCAATGTTCCACATAGGGCTGCCACTTTATAAGATTTTTACTAAATGATAAACTTGTTCAAAAGAATTTAGCATATCAAGATAAATTATGCTATCAGTTAAATTCATCTTTAATTTTATATATTTTGTGGGGGTTTTTTTGTTAAATGAATCACTTTCAAAATGCAAGTGCAGATTTGAAAAGAGAGTTTGTAACTATAGTGGCTCTTAAGAAAAAATATTAATATCACAGTTATTGTCAATACTGGTATATTACGACACCCCTAGTTTCATACCAAAATGTCACACTGATTTTGATTTTATGATTTTTCGGATTTTTTTATGAAACTTTTATCAGGTCCTTTTCTTTTTAGACATCAGGCAAGATGCTCCAAGATGCAGCCAAAGTGGTCACCATTACCTTCCACCAACGTGGTTAACTGGCTCACAGTCTTTAAATTCAGGACTCCCTCAAAACAACATCCCAAAAAATTACAAAAACTTCCATAATATTCAAACCTTGAATCAGTATTTACCCCCCTACTGTTCTTTACCTTATGATTCACATCATCAGTCACATTCCTCAGTCCACCAAACGTCATCATCCATGGATTGTGTTTGGCAAAGCCCATGGGCTGGTATAAGGCAAGGGCTTATACCTACAGATCACTTCACTCCTGCCAGTGCTTGCTGGCCACAACCTACTGTGTTAAACCCCATGGCGTGGGGTATGATGGATATGCCTGTCCCCAGTGGGGAAAGCAGTGTAGCACGTCAGGAAAACACAGCCAAAGAAATGTTGAACCCACCACAGAAGAATAACCAGAGACTCAAACACAAGCGGAAGGCAAAAGAGTGTGATCACCCCCCTGAGCTGGACTGTAGACCAGGTTAGTTGTTTTTCTTCAAATAAACAGTTTTTAGAGAGACAGGTGAGTTTTTTATGAGGAAAATATTATATTTACATTTGGTAAATGCTTTCATGTTAAGCAACCTACAGTGTAATTAAAGCTGCAATTCATAACTTGTTTTGGTTAAAAATGAACAAAAATTATTTTTGAGCAAGGACATAACAGATCAGTGTTCTAAACAGTCTCTCTATCTTACCCCAATTCGCAGTGGTAAGCTTATAATAATGGATTTAGCAGGTCAGTTTGGCTTCATTTGACTTCAACCTAAAGAAGTACGTAAAGTAACCTGCAATTTTATGTTTCAAACAGAGATGGTGATAGAGAGGCAAACGTACAAGTTTTAGCTTTAAGTTTAGATTTTTATCAGTCCATGTATTGCCTGGGAATGAAACCCAAGATCTTGGTGTTAGCACAATGCTCTATCAAGTGAGCTACAGAACCATTACGTTGTAGTTTGCTTATAAGTCTGTTTACTGTTTCATTACTACAGTACATCAAGCAATAGATCATGAAGACAGTAGTGAAAGTAGTGCTGTGTCCTCTGAAGTTGTCAAAGTCCCAGTTTCAGGCATGAAGGACAAGAGAAAGAAAAGGAAAGATGGAACACAATCACACTCCACAGCAAATGGAAAAGAATTTCAGGGGTAAGACTGAGGAACCAAACCCTTTCACTTGCTTTTTATCAGCCCATGACTATTGCAGGCAGCAGATTTAATTTATATTTTATCTCTGGGGAAATGACAAATTACTTATTTCCTATCAATCTGTTTTTAGTTCTTCCACTGTGTCACAAGATGGCCCCCTGTCAGCTTCAGGTGTCCAGACTGACCCAAAAAGAAGTAAAAAGCACCAAAAACTATCTACAGCAGCTAAGCAGGAAACTAGCAAAGAATCCCTAACCACAGAGAACGATGTTGATGCAGCGATACAAGATGAAGAGGTCGATGAACAGGAAGAAAGCAGGAGCCAAGAAAAACCTTCAAGTCATGTCAACGTAGACAAGAAAGATGGAACAGAACACCTCAACCAGAAGAACAGTGGAGAGGAAGAAAACACTGATGAAGAAAACAACAATCAACTCATTGCTGAAGAGAAACTTAGTGACAGCAAAGATGCAGATGAAGGTAAGGAGAAAAGCAGAGGTGAAGCAGGATTGAATGATGAAGCTCAGGGGGATGAAGAAGAGGGGAGTGAGAAAGTGGCTAGGAACCAAAATGACACTGACCCCAGTGGTGAAGAAAGAGCGGGTGAAGGAGATTTTCCAGACAATAATCCAGATAGTGAAGAGGGAGGTGAAAAAACAGAAAGAGAAATTGAGAAGGAGAACAGTTCACAAGATGAACTGGTCAACGAGGCAAGAACTCAAGGAAGAACCTACAAAAGTGTGAGAGAAGATGAGAAAGAAAGTGAAGAAGAAAGTGACAAAAATATTACACTTAATAACAACAGGTATCTACTTACACATGTGCAGCTAATCCCTACCATTCATTTCTGTGTTCTTGAATGTTCACCATGCCATTAACCTCTTTTCTCTCTTACTATGAAGCTTTTGCTTATTGGATTATTAACACATGTTTTTTTTAGTCTCAAAGAGTTGTATGCAGCTGATGAGACCGAAGAGGAAGATCTTTACTATCAAGAAATAGAAGATGAAGAAGATGAAGATGATGAGATTGTGGTTAATCAAGCATATCCCTGGTCAAAAGACCCCTTAAATGACCAAACAAAATGCCATGATGAAGATAATGAAGATATCGAAAATCTTCTTTACCCAGAAGTCAATTCTGAAACACACGAGTGAGTTTTGTTTTGTCTTTCCGTCTTCTAGGACATCTAAGATCTTGCTTTCTATAGCAGTATTGGACATGATATTGTGCAGATATTTCTCATCATCATTCTAAACTTATATATTCCCATAGGGAGAATGATGTGGAGGAGACAGACCAAGCAAATGGTAACTTTCAGTTTTACATACTATATCCAGCTGATTTGCAATGAAAGCCTACAATCTAATCTATAACTTAAGTAAACTGGAGTATTTTCTAATCATTGAAATTAACCCAAGTTCACCAATATTAAAGACCAACAAAGCTGGCTGAAGTCACAATTGGCTGAACAGTATGGCGATCTAATTTGTCCTAATCTCAAGGTAGGGTAGGCAGTTTCAAAGAGGCTAGCAATAGCAACCTATGTTTGACCCACCCTCCCTTCAGAGCGCTCTCCAAAGCCATGCCTCCTCCAACATATGAACACATACATAGTTTGAGAGACAAATACAACATACTATCATTGCATTTGGACTTAATGCAATGATTAGATTAACAATTTATGATCTTACGCCTTCCACAGAAGATGTATTTATCTATATAAATATATTTAGACCACTTAGTAGTTGCTATCAGGATGTGAGGAAAGTTTCAACCAGCACAAAAAATGTTTCTGGAAATAATCACCTACCCTGCATTTACTGTTACAGTGTCTGTTTCTGTACAGATTCATACTCTGATTCAAGGGGGGACGATCTACCAAAGAAGACTGTTCCAGTAACCACAAATGAGCCGGTGGAGTCTGACGATGAATTTGACCACTTCTATGACTAAACCAGAATCTGGAACATAAATGAGAAACAAAGTAAAACAACATTGAATGAAGCAGACAGAAGCTGCAGTAAGCAAGGTGCACACCCTAAACAACAGCCACAGAGAGAACAGAGAGACACAAGGCCGAGCAATGAATAGAGGAATCAGATTACAAAGGGATGAAAGAGGAAGAAAGGGATAAATAGATGCTGGGTGTCCCTCGTCTTTTTATCATTATTTGCTGGTAGCTTATCTGACTGTCCTGAAAGAATCGTACCACTGTCACTGTGCAAACACAGGTGGATCGCCTCGCCTGATGGACACAGAGATGAAGAAACAATAATAGTGGAGATTAATAGAGAAATACAGTGGATGACGTTAAACCAACAGCTTGATGTAAATGGGGCGTTATATATCAAAGATTTATATTATAAGTGTATAGCTGTAACAGTGTCACTTGAATTTAATAGATATGTTGCTTAAACATGAATCAATCGTTTATGGGGAGTCAAAGTTTGTCTTGAATTCAATGGCATTCATTTAAATGTAGCAGGAGTGTGAATGCTTTCTCATTCAGATAGGGAGCGTGGCCTAAAGGGAGGGGCAAGTGGGGGGTTCAGGCAAAGATGGGAAGCTAAGGAAAGGAGTACAGGGCTGTCACTGCCTCTGACTGATGGCTATTTGAACAGGCATATTTACCCGAGCCCTTGTGAAAGAGATGGAGGGGCAGTAGCGGAGACGTGCAGACACAGACAGGCAATAAAAAGCCGGCTACTGTGTAAACAACATGGCCCGGTTTGTTCTACCGCTACCATGCCAACAGAGCAGCTTCCACTCTCCAACCAATCACACGCAGGCTTTTTGACAAGTGAAACAAAACCCCCATCAGATGTGTCAAGTCGAGGTAGAAAATTTTAAGCAGGCTTTGACAAAATGTTGAAAAATTATTATTGTGTTCTACTTTTGGGTAGTCGATATGCTTTACATCTAAAACTACTGCATTTTCCTAATTCTTTTCTGATAATTATGCATGTAACTTTTATTATCTAAGAGAGAAATATTTGTATTTTAATGCATTTGTCATGCTGCATTGTCATGGACCATTTAAATGTCTACAATGGCAGACACCTAAAATATGCCCTTATACATTTTTACCTAAAATCTTGTTAATTGAAAAAGTTTTTTAAAAAGTGTGAGATAATCCAAAGCAATTACGAAAGTGTATCTGTGTTTCTGAAAATCCATGTAAACATCATGCTGTTAACTTTATGAATTGAAAACTTTATTAAGTGAAACTATTTTAAGATGAACAAGACCAATCAACAGATCTTATAGAGTGACAGACACAAACCTATGCTTTACTAAGCATCACAAAGTCTGACACACCTGGTAACAGAACCCCCTCACCACCACACACATGCACACAGACACACACACTGCATCCACAGCTGGTCTACTGCTGACCCACAGACAGCATCTTCACACTCTAGAAATTCCAGTTCACACCCTCTTATTGCTTGGAACTGAATACACACTCACCTACCCAAAAATCTCATTGTTGTCTATGAGAAATTAAGATATAAAAGAGATCTCATTTGTGATTTTTCTTTGCTGTGGGTAGGCTCATAAATTTTGAAGGTCATGAAGACTCAATTATCCATCATATATCAGCACACAGCAGACCTTAAAAGGTAAATCAAAAGAAGACAATAATCCGTAGACTAATCTGTACAGGAACAGATCACATTGTTTCAGTCAGGGCTCTAAAAGCTCATGAAGTCACCTCGTCTCTCCCTCTCTCTGAATCATGGACACACACTGAGGGGTCTTTGGCTTCTGCTCAGATCGCTGTGGGTGTCCCTGTGTCCCATTGTTGAAAAGACACAGCTTTGGGGAGGTCCACCATTAAGACCAGTGTCTTCCTATTGTTCTCATACACTCAAACACAATCCTGCTTACCCAGGAATCAAAGGTTAGGCTAGGAGGGATAGATGTGGTCACAACCTTTTCTACTGCTAACATTCATTCCAATAAGACACCAGCCACACCAAAGAGTCAAAATCTCAACCCATGTCTGGACACTACCCAGCTAACAGGAAACATTCTCAGAATGTTGGCTAATGGTCACTTAAAGTTCTTTTAACGTTATCAAAAACCTTCTTGCATTTCCGTAGTTAGTAAAAAAGTTAGTAGAACTTTTTTAAGGTTATGTATTGTATGTCAAAAACGTTATTAAGTTGTTAGTCAAATGTTTTAAAAAGTTACAGAATTTAGAGAATGTTTAAATAATGTTCCTATTACCAAACAATAAAGTTAATACAACATGTAAAAAAACAAAACAGTTTTTGTTACCTAATGTTAGCTGGGTACCCATGCTATCATTGTAAGTTTGATTGGTTGGTTCAGTGTTGTTTTTTTCCTCTTCCAAGATGTGTACACCATATCTATGCATTTTACTTTGCTTTAAAAGATGTTCTTGGTGCAATGGTGCAATGTAAGACTAATGTACTAGTAAATTATAATGCATGAGATTCTTTATTTGTATGTGTCTTCTGTGTGTTCTTTGAGTGTTTAATGAATGTGTTCATAAGGTGATGCTAAACAACTAGTTTTCTACGGTTGTCGTTCAGGTTAGTGGAGGGAGTTTCAAGACAGGAAGTGATGTTTAACTTTTACAATGTAAGACAATGCCTCTTTTGAGGTGACTCTTCCTCAAAATTCCTCTTTTGAGGAATTTAACAAACTGCATGGCTCAAATAATGTAAAAGCAACCAAAAAGCATTATTATACTTTTACCTTTTACCCTGCACATCACACACAAATTTGCAACTTTTTAGATGTGTAAAAATTTACTTAAGATTTACAGACACAACATATTTGTCTTCAAATACTTCAAAACAATTGAATTTATCACAAACATTTGTACATAATGAAAGAAATGTAAATTTAGCATCAAATAACAGATACTTGTCCATCTATGGAACATTCATTAACTACTATATACAGCAACCATAAGTATCTAAATAGAGAAACCATTCACTGATTACTAGCCTCTTAAACTACACTGACAGTAATATGCAGATCAGGTGGAACTCAGAAGAGGAGCAGAACACATACTGAATCCAGAGTAATACACAGAGTCTCCAGTATACGAGGATTCCTCTCTGCCTCTAAAATACGTGAGGTTATGAGGATGGGAATTAGACTGGCAGTACACTGGATAACTCACTGGGGACTCAGAGTACTGGAAGTCCATAAGCCGTGGGACAGTTATTGGGTGTTGTATGGTTGGCTCGCTGTGCAAGCTGGTTTCCATTGAGTTTAGGGGCAAAGACTGTAGGTTGGGGTTGGGCATTGTTGAGAAAGGTGCGCTCAGAGGAGCCAGGTGTGTCATGAACTCTGTAGGCTGGGGAAGGAATGAAGTGTGCGAGTGGGTTGGATGCTGAGGAAGATGAGGAGGAGATGGTGCTTTAGTGGCAGGAAAGGAGGCTGGTGTGGAGTCATTTAAAGGAGGTGATATAGGTGACTTACAGGAGGCTGATGACTTCACCTCCTTTTTTTTCTTCCCTTCCTCTTTCACAACTTCTCCATCTGATTTCTTCTGAGCGTTCTTGGCCTCTGATGGTGATGTGGCCTTCTGACACTTGAAGCGTTTCTGGCGACGCATATAGCAGCCGTTCTCAAACATGTTACCAGAATCTGGGTGTAGCGCCCAGTATGAACCTTTTCCTGGTGAGTCTGGTGATCTCGGCACGCGCACGAAGCAGTCATTGAATGAGAGGGAGTGACGGATGGAGTTTTGCCATCGTTGTTGATTTTGTCTATAATATGGGAAAAGTTGCCTTATCCAGTCGTAGATCTCATTCAGGGTCAACTTCTTAGCTGGAGATTGCTGGATAGCCATGCATATAAGGGATATGTAGGAATAAGGTGGCTTGGCGTGGCTTAAGGTCCGCCTGTAAACTGATTTCAATGCTGGGAACTCAGATTCATTGAAGTTGCTCTCAGTGTATCCTTTTGGGTTTGGTGGAGGCAGTATTCCGACTGGACTACCAAGCCTCCCTGTGTCTCCCCCAGCTACTGAATCACATTGGGGGCCATAACTCTGGAAGTGATGCTCTGGTGGGGAATATCCTCGCGGCCCCAATGACAGGCTGTCTGCCCCATAATAAACCTGAAAAAATGACACATTATAATCATTATAAGAGCGAAAATGCATGTGTTTCTTTAAAAAGCTATTTCTACTCAACCTGGCCTTAAATCATTAGTTCCATTGGTGTTAGCTAATTTACTCATAATACGCTCTGAATAAAAAGGTGTTTCACAGTGCCATGGAAAAACATTTTTGGCTGTATGGTTCTATCAAGAACCTTTAACATCCTTAGAAACTGTTTGTTTCACAAAAAAGGTAATAAAGAAATGGTTCTTTAGACTGAATGGTTCTTTGGCATCGCTGTGAAGAACCTTTTAAGAGTTTAAATAAAATTTTTCAGTTAAATAAAACCAGGAAGCATTTCCTAAGTATTGTAAGAGGTACAGCATAAAATATACATTTTAAATTAAGCCTACATGACAAAACTTTTTACATTTGTTTGTAGTGAGGGCTTGTTAAAATTAAAATAAACTTTAAATAAAATGACTGTGCTGCTATTGTAATATTGGTGCAAATCAAAACGACAAAAAATCTAATGCAGTCCCTAGGATGCAGCGAAGTTTACAGGGCAGATATGCTGTCCTGTAACAATTAAAAATAAAAAGCCATGCCAAAGGTCCTCCATGACCTTGTTTGGATTGTACGATTTGGGTCATTAACATTAAACCCACTATTTATAGACTTAAAGTGTGCATTAATGCCCACAGATCTCTCATTCAATCTGATTTCAAACCTTGCCCTGGGTAACACCATGTAAATGTATTCTGACCACCCACCCAGCCGATAACCCCATTATCCGACTAGTCCGGCTATTCTTCTCATCCTTGTTTTGTCTTTTTAAGTCACTCACCGTCCGCCTTTTTTCTGTCTCATGGCGGAGGGTGTGATGGAGGCTATTTTGCTGTCTCTCTTTTTCCACTGATGGACGCTGTTCGTAATAATTCGGCCCTTTTGAAGTCGGAACCCCGCATTGGTTTCTCGGATCCCGTACCGCCCCTCTGGTTGTGAACCCGTGCTGGGCCGATTGTGTTACACACGAGTGTCAAAGTGTCAGACGTGCAGCACAATCACAGAGTCAATCAATTAACTACCGGCAGACCACACAGACTCACACCCGCAGAAAATGCGCATAAAAGAGAGACGCTTACCTGGATCACAGATAATGTTTCAATGAGAAAACTTCTTTATGCCCTCATCTGAATCGTGTTAGATGATTGTTAAAATGATATGCGGATAAACATTGTGAAATGAGGTGATAATTTAGTTTAAATTTAAATAACATTTATTTAGAAATAAAATTTGGCTGCGCTAAACATCTTTTTTGGTGGCATGAATATAATCACGATCTTATAGCTTAGAAAGAAAAACAATGTTTTCTAAAAGAAAACAAAGGGGAAGTTTTGTTCTAGGCCTAAATATAAACTTATTATAGAATAAATTGTTATAGATTAGCGGATGTGAACTTTTTTTATTAAATGTTTTCTCTCATGGGAAACATACCTCGTTGGAGTAATATGACATCCACTGATCGCTTCTCTCCCGTTTGACCTCGTCAATCATGTCTTCTGTGGTTCAGCTACAGGACTATGAATTGAACAATAATGCCAGATAAGTTCCTGAGTTGATAAAATAAATATATATTAAAATCTAAATGACTATCACTGAGTATTGGTAAGTCCAACACCAATGTATGGAAACGGTTTCAGGAATCCAGTCACTAAAGTTTGGAAGTGCGCTGCCGCACACAGATTGAGTCACATATAGTGTGAGCTCCGCCCTCCGTCCTGCCCACCTCCTGCCCTCTGCACATTACAACTAACAACTAACAATTTACTTACACAGTTTACAGACCTTTAATAAAACGCTCACAAAAACCGAAAAGCTTTTAATCTTTTAATTAAAGTTTTGTTTTCAAAGGTAAGAGAGCAATAGGATACATTGTCTCTTGATGATCTTTTGGCAATGAAAATAAATATAAATCTATTAAAAAGGTTTGACATTTTATTATGTTCAGTCATTCATTCACCTGGAACTTGTATTTTTCTTTCTTTCTTTCTTTCTTTCTTTCTTTCTTTCTTTAGTATCATTCATGATTATAAACTGTATAATGTTATATTATCATTACCTTGGTAAAGACTTGCTATGCTAAAACATACATAAATCAATTTTTAAAATTACACAAAATACACATTTGTTAAATAGTGGAATTACATGTGAATCACCAGTACTGTGGCAAATTCTTGACCTAGATAATCGTATTTTCTATATTTTTTATTCTTTTTTACTGTGTAGGCTGGCATTGTGTCTTATTCAGTGGTCACAGCTCAGCTCTGTCTTTTTCTCCTACCACATTTCTGTTCTCTCTATTGTGAGAGACAGCTGTTTGGCGGATTGGGGGTGTTGGGTGTCATTTTTATTGATGGAAAGCAAACATTTACTCTGTGTGCCATTTAAAAGCACCACCCTCCTCTCCCTGCCCCGAACTATCAGCCATACACTCTGCTCAGCCAATCAGAGGCCTCAAGATACACTCCTAGTTTTAAAAGGCCTGCTTTTATGACAGTTTTGTACTCATGTTGTCAAAGAAGTGACCTAAGTATTCATATCTGACTCAAATGGATCCAAACAAAGGGAGGAATTACTTTGAGTGGAAAAAGAAAACTGTAGGTTTTGCAGGATTCCAGTCTTTTCCAGCTGTGCCATCATTCCCAAGTGGAAATGTTTATCTAGTGTTAAGTGCTGTCTCTTGCATTAGACAAAGTATTCTTAAACACAAGGCAATTAATTATGTCCTATTCAGAAATCTCCATGGTGAGAAACATGACAGGATACTGCTGATTAAATCACCAATAGGACACTAACACATTAAGATCTGAGGGGTTTTTAACTAAAATGGTGATGTTTAAGCATTTAGACTAACATTCCTAGACTAACAGGTAATGTTCTCAGAACGTTTGCTAATGTTCTCTGAAAGTTAGGGTTAGAAGTTATCAAAAATGTTCTTAATAACATTAGTAGAGCTTTTATTACATTATAAATTGTATCTATCAAAAATTTAAACATGTTGTCAAAATGTTTACATTTACATTACAAATGTACAATTAAATTAAAATGTAATTTTAAAAAATTAAAATTTTATTAAAAATGTTTAAACAAAGTTCTTATAACCAAGCAATGTTAGTACAACATAAAAACTGGACGTTTAAACGTTTCTACAACTTTTATAACATTTTTGTTACTTAATGGAAACATTAGGAAAACATTCTTACAACCTAAAATTGTTAGCTGGGATGTTTGTTTATCTCAAGCATTAGTCTAAAGGATTCACTGAAAGTGAAGACAGTTTTTATTAGGAAACATTTGAAAATGCATTCATGTGGATTTTAAAAATATTAGTTTTTTTAACATAAACTTTTTATTAGACTGTAGAGCCGTTATGAAACATTTATGATGCATTTCTAAAGAGAAATGCAAGCATACTTTTTTAATCCTAGAAAAGAAAAATGCAATAAATCAGGCAAATTTAGTTAGATCTTTTTATTTCATGGAAATACAACATAATTGTAATTCCTGTTCAGAACCATTTGATGTACATTTTGTTACTTTTCTCTTTTGTTTTTTTTCAAAACAGGATCACTTGTACAACATGAACAAAAAAACCTCATGTCACAAATAGATCCATGATGACAATAAATTACACCTGTCATGCTTTGAGTTTTTAAAACAGCACTTTCTTACATTTCAGAACATTTTTCCATCATTGTTGCCATAAAAACTCCTTTCCAAGAGGAAGAAAAACAATTTTTATGCATAAATAGATCACTGGAAAGTACCCATTTAATTTAACAGTTATTTAAAAACAGACTAAAAACCCTGAACCTTAAAACTCCTGGAAACAAAACAAAGGCATAATATAATATGATGAGAATTCATGAGGTTACATTTACAATAGCCACATAAATTACAAAATGCAAAATTAAACTGCCATTTTAACACTGCTGCAAAGGGCCTGTGAAGGTAAATACTGAATCCTTATAGGAACTTTTAAGAACCAAGATGATGAAACAATGTCATGTTCCCTTTTTGGTCAATATAATGCAGTATTACTACAGTCTTCAACAACAAAAAGGGATTAAACAGATCACATCAAAATTTACTATTTTATGCCAGTTTGTCATGTACAAAATAGCCCAAATGAGAAGTCCAAAAATTTTAAACCGACAAAAAAGATAAATGAGGTTACTTTTCATTAGTTGAGGCAAATACTGATTCCAGTCAAGTACCAATTAAATTCTAGTACTACACACAATTCTTTAAACCGCCAAATTTACAATTGAAAATGACGTTACAAATGCAAAGATCTGTAAACCAGTGCTGTAATACAATATAGAGCAGAAAACAATGCTGTAAACAATTCTGGGTGTAAAAAAGAATTAGTAAGAGGAAATGAATGTCCAAAATAGCAATAACACAAACTCTTTCTTTCATTTTTTTTGATTGTGTTTAACAAACAATTTTGTAGAATTAGGAGAGGTGGGATCTGTGAGGAACATGCAAATATTATAATAAATTAAATTATTATCTGTACGGGCATTAAGTAAAAAAACTAAACTGACACCAACCATGTTTTCTCTTAATAGTTATTCATAATTAAAAGTCATTTATATTTACTTTATACTAGAACTTAACCAACATTTGTTAAAATTTCCTCTAGAGAACTAGAAGAGTTTTCCCCAGTCCTAAATCTTTCCAACTGGTTCACTTCAAATCTCTTCCAAACCTTACAGGGAGGCTGAGTGTTGAAACTGAAAACGGGTGAACAACATTTGGTAAAGACTGGAGAATCTACTGTTTTGTTTAACCATGGGTCAAGACTAGAGGTATGTCACCTATTTAAATAAAGCAGAGGCAATCTTGAAAGCTCAAGGACACTGTACACTATGTTTGAGACCAATATCACACCAGAGGAAGAATACGACTGCTGGGGGTCAAATAAAGTTTATTTAACATGTGGTGGCCAGAGACTGATGTATAGGAGGTTGGAAACAGCGGACATGCTCCACAGTAGAACTGTCTGTTTCCACGGCTTTCATGTATTTGTTAAGGATGGCAAAGATTTCGTTGTTAAGTATCTGATACTTCCTGATGCGGTCTGCCATTTTCTTCAGTGGCTGAAAGTTCACAAACACAGAAGCCCATCACCACAGAAGCTCAGGCATGACTGAGTTAGTACCCAGCTAACAATTATAGGTTGTAGGAATGCTTCTGTAACATTTCCATTACATAACAAAATAACATTAAAAATCTTATTTTGAAATTTAGACAGTATTAACGTCATCTTTTGGTTATAGGAACATTACTCAAACTTTTTAAAATTCTGTATTCAGCTGGGTATTTTCTTCATGTTGTCTGGTTTTGCATGCGTGTGGCCTTAGAAACAGATCAGAAATGACACCTACCACATTCTTGATGATCTCATCCTTGCCGTCCTGCCTCTGGACCTTAAGCAGGTGGTAGCAGAAATCGAAGAGGTCAAAGCGACGCTGCTGTCCTAACAGCACAATGATGGCACAGCCAGCCCAGTTCAGACCATCACCAAAACACTGCCTGAACACAAATAAGCCCAAAACATGTCAGTCTGATGACACAAACATAACTGATGCATCAGACCTCTGGAATCAGAATGCTACATTCTTAAAGATAAGTGCTGAAACATTACATCTATAAGGTAAAATAATAATAAGGAAACTTTATTAAAAGTTTCATTATTAATAAGAGTGCTCAGCTTTAGGGAAGAAAATGAGACCAGTGTTTGTAAATGACAGGCTATAAAGCTATATAAAGATGATATAAGTAAGATGTTGGCTTACTCTGCAGTGAACTCGTGAGTGCCCACAGGGATGCAGTACACAAACTGCATGGCGCTCCAAAGGCGATGGAACTCCATGCACTCGTCCACGTGCATGACACCGTTGGTGGGGGGAGGGCCTCGCCACACGTTGTCCTGCAGGAAACTGCGGATGCGTGTCAGGATAACCTCAAACATGGACAGCCCGCAGCACAGACGCTCCTTCGTCAACAGATCTCCTTCCCGCGCTATGGCAATTTGCTGAAAAAACAAAAATTAGCTTATAATACTGATTTACAATCTGAGCTAGATCTGATTTCTGTGAAATGTCAGTTTGACTTCATTTGACTTCAACATGTAAAGTACATAAAGTAACCTACAATTTTGTTTCAAACAGAGGTGGCGACAGAGATAAAAGTTACAGACTGTAGCTTTAGATGTACAAATTTTACTAAGGTCTACTCCTGTCTATGAAACCAGGCCTTTATGCTTACCCATTATCTCTGGTGTAAATGTCTCACCTGTGGGGTCCCAAGTCTTTCAATGAGGGGTACCAGGTGAAGAGGAGCATATTTTGCCTCCAGTCTCTTCATTCTCACCTCCAGTCTCTCTCCCTCTACAAAGTTCACACATCACAGGAAGATTTCAGCACATCTGCCTGTTAAACTTGCTTATTGTGTTATTAATGACGCTGAATGTATATTTTCACCTTTAATGTAGACTCTGGGAAGGATGTTCTGGAATGGCGCAGCGTGAAGCAGGTCACAAACTTCTTCCTGTGACTGTGTTTAAAACAAACACAGGAACACACTGAGCAACAGAAGAATAACTTCACTTTCACACACTGCTAAATAAAATCTGAATCAAGCCTTTCACATAACACAAACATCACATACATACATCAGTGTGAAAATGGATTAGTCGCAATATATATGAAAATGTACAAGTCTTAAATGTGATGATATTAATGTAGTTCACATCTTGACTGACATACATCGCCGCTAAACACATTATTCGATTATACCAGTAAGAAAACAATATAGTACCTCTAGTATCAGTAGTATTAACATGGGATCTGCTTCAATACTTTGATCACAGATAATGGCTTACTGATAAAAGGGGAAAATCCATTCATAAAATGATTTATTGCACAAAACCCTTCTCTTATTCATGTCAAATGATCCATTTAGATATTATTAACATGTACTCCAAAAGCTGTATTCTTCTTTTTGCACCTCATCATCATACCTCGCATCATAACATTTATTTAAACATACATGATCAGCCACGGGAGACTATGGTTTGGGATAAAGCCTAGTGATAGTGCTAGCAAACACTCTGCAATGTTTAACCCCCCAATTAACTATCAATAATGGTGTAAACATGCCACAAAATGCAACACTCAATGCGATTTGCATGTCGCAATTCCCCAGCTTGTGGGCTGGTTCTCAGTGCTAGATTGTGCAGGACACTTTGGATAAAAGCGTCTGCTAAATTAATAAATGAAATGTAACAGTGCATGTACAGCTTTTTAAGCTCTAATGCTGAGTTTCAAGCGAATGTTTGAGTGTATAAAGTGTAATTTACATAGAAAGGGGCTGAATATCAATAACTTCCATTAAAAGCAGCACAGTGCTGTTTTAGTGCATTCAGCATCTGGTTAAACTGAGCTGCGGGTGGGTTAGTGAATAAAACAGTTTTATTTGTACTGAAATTCTTCACATAACATAAATGCAATCATTTTTTAAAGTTGCCACTATGGTGACTACAGAAATCCTGAAAGATAAAATAGTAAATACAGTAAATAAAAGTTATCATGGAAGTAGATGTTACCCTTATATTAAAATGCAATGTAAAAGCGCAAACATCACATGGCATCAAATTAATGCAGTACACAAATATTAGCAAAAAAAAAATCACTTCATTCACAAAAATAAAACAAGAACTAAACGACACCCAGAAAAAAATAGAGAGACGACCAAAAGAGAGCCCTGACGAAAACACTGTTAATGAGAGATCAGCGTGCAATGATCATCCAACACATTCACATTCATATTTCTGATAGAGACCCCAGAAAGTAACACCAGTGAGAAACAGGCATTAGAAGAGGACAGTCAGAAGACAGGTGTATGAAAGCAGATGTGCATCAGCACAGGACATCACAGGCAGCCAGAGAGGAGAAGTGACTGCCATGAAAACAAGGAAGACTTCCTTTGGAGGAAAGAAGCTTCTTAAAGAAACAGATCATCCAAAAATGAAACTTCTGAAATTTACTCGCTATTATGTCATTCTCAGCCAATGTGAAGGCGGGTAAATCATATAGAAAATTATTCTAAACAAGTCTCTTAAAGAAACACTGCACCCAAAATCGAAACTTCTGTCGTACCAAATGACCTCATGCCATTCCAAACCCTTGTCACATTCTTGGAACACAATAGAAGAAATTCTGAAGACTTTGGAATGACACAAGGGTCAGTACATAACAGAATTTTTATTTTATAGGTGAATTTTTCCTTTAAAGCTGCAATCCATAACTTTTGCCTCTCTCCCACCACCTCTGTTTGAACCACAAATTGCAGGTTACCTTATGTACTTTTCTTTACATATGTTGAAGTCAAATGATGCCAAACTAACATTTCCCAGGGAATCTGACCTGACTACTCTAAAGATAAATCATAAGTAAATTGGGGTAAGGCAGGGAGAGAACACTGAACACTGATCTGTTATGTACTTGCTCACTAACTGTTTTTTGTTTATTGTTAACCAAAAAAGTTACAGATTGCAGCTTTAATATTATTATAACAGGCATGTAAAAAATCCAGATGTTCACAGCTTTATTTTACTGAGTATTGACATCGCAGTGACATGAACATCCTTGAATTCATGGCAGGGCACGGCAGAAAAGTGACCAAAGAAAAGTACAGAAACCAGGAAGATTGTGCGTTCAGTTGTTCTGTGGTTTGGTTACATGAATGAGGCCTAATTCCTTACCACCTGTTGTTATCGCCAGCGTGTAATGAGAAATAAAGTTGCTTTTTAGGGGCAGATGGCAGCACTGTATTTTACCCACACACACATTAACACACAGGAAGTTATTAATCATTAAATACAGTGAAACAACACACAGACACTGAAAAACATGCAACCGTATACATAACATACATAAGAGAAACACATTTTTTGCACAAAATGTAAATCTGGCTCTTTATGCAGCTGATTAGTCAAGCTAAGCAGAGTCACGCCATGTTAAATTCTGTTGTCAATAAGACACTTTCATAAAAAGCATTACAAATGTTAATGTTACATTTTATTTTATCTCATAAATGCACACCACTGATTGACAAAAAAACAATTAAACAAACACTAGAGCATGTAAAGAGACATAATTAATAAATTAAGAAATCAGAAAATATCAGGAAAATAATTAGAAAATCAGAAGGAGAGAGATAAGAAGATAAAGAGAGAGAGGATCTCACCAGAGCTTGTTCGATGAGCAAACAGAAGAGAATGGCATTTCCCACCTCCCTCAGGCTCTGAAACACATCTGTCTTGAGCTCAGCGTATTCAATGATGTCCTTCAGCTGATGATGGAAGAACTCCAGGATGCCTGACAAACATGACAAAATCAAACATAATTACCCAACATAAAAACATTTAATCTGTGGGTCAGATGGTCCTCAAATCAAGCTCAATGAAAGCTTTAATGGCAGATTGACTGGAATAGGGGATCTGATCCATGTAGTGATGATAGTAATGATCTCACCTGGTGAGCCGTACTCATGACGAGGCAGACGGCAGATCTTGGGCATCACCTCTATAAGAGTCTTCACATACTGCAGGATGGTGCCCTGCAACTGGAAAATACAGATAAATAGGATGAAACTAAGATGAAGATATTTCTTGGAAAACATTCCAAGAACACGCAATACAATTCAATGTTTTGGGAACTAGTGATTACAGAAAGAGACTAAGAGAAAAAATACCAAGCTCTTGACAATCTTGAGAAGTTCTTCCATCACCACGGCGATGCCCTGGTAACCTAGAAGGCGACAGATTGTTTTGAAGTGTGGGGGACCCACAAAGTTCCTGTAGGAACTGTAGATGTGGGAGTAAGCAATGTTCAGAGGCTGAAAACAGAAGGAAGGATTTCAAAATACAGTAAACAACAATGTTCTACTACACTCTTAAAAACAAAGGTTCTTTACAGCAATGCCACAGAAGAACCCTTTCTGGTTCTCCAAAAAATTCGGTCAAAGGTTCTCAAGTCTAAAGAACATTTTGTGAAACAAAGGTTTTACAGATGTTTAAGGTACTATACAACCAAAAAGGGTTCTTAAAGAAGGGTGGGTTCTTAAAAAAAGCACTTTTTATGAGAATATACTATTAAAAACAAAGGTTCCTACATACTATACTATACATACTATAAAGTTGCAAAAAAGGAAGTGTTCTTTTTAGAGCCTATGACTAAAAGATTCTTTGGGTAACCAAAAATGCATCTTTTCTGTAATGTCACAAATTCATGTCTCTGGTTGTATGTATCAGGAACTAAGCGTGTTGCTTACAGACCTTTGAGCCATACAAGTAGTAAGGCTGGACATTGGCTGGCTTGTCCCTCTGAGGCTCCTGGGTGAAGGGAATGGCTGTCCGCACAAACCTGTTTCAAGATTGAACTTATTGTCAAATCACACTAAACCACAATATTGTCATTTTGTAATACAGCACGTGCACATACCTGTTGGTGGATCCGTTGTAACAGTAGTTTGGTAAGAAGTCGAAGTTCAGCTCCCAGAAGACGTGCAGGGTGATGCGGCCGTACGGGGCGGACACGTTGTGGTTGGCCTCACGGAACATGGCGTCAAAACTGTCCAGAGTCATGTGCTTAGACAGCAGACGATGAGTCAACCTGTTGATTTCCATCAGCCACTCAAGCTCCTGTAACACACACAGTCATGCTGGGTTTTCATGTTTAATGGGGACATTTCATAGATGTAATGATTTTTACACTGTACAAGCTATATATTCTATTCTCCTACAATAACCGTACCCCAACCAACATCACAGAAAACTTTCTGCTATTTAACATTTTCAAAATAAACCATTCTGTATGATTTATAAGCTTGTTTCCTCATGGGGACCAAAACAATGTCCCCACAAGGTCAAAATTTACTGCTATTACCACACACAGGCACGCAAGCACACACACCCGCGCACACACCAAAACATAATTTCATTGCTTTGCTAAATTTGAAATACAGTGAATTCTTAGTGAAAGACTTTCTCTAAATCAAAACCTTTAAAATTGTGATTATAATGTGTTCTACAATTTAAGATAGTCGTTCTCAAAGAGTGGAGGTCACCTTAGTTCTTAAATTTTGTTCACTTAACATTCAGAAACAAAGGGCAAAAGTTTTTCTAGTTTAAACGGAGGTGACCAAAAAGTTGAGCCATTAAGGATGTCCTAATTGGACAGTAGGAAACAGTGGCATCAGTATCTCACCACTATAGAGGTGAGGTCCTCGCTCTCGAAGCGGCTGATGGCCTGATCCAGAGACTTGTACATGGCTGCTGAGATCCTCTGAGTTATCAGTCTGTTCAGGTCAATGGAGCGACCCAAGAGCTATAACAGACAAATGAATCCAAACAGTCAGTCTCCTATACATTGTAACTGACAAATACTGTACACTCTGATTGGTGGAATTGTTTCACACCTGCACATGTCTCTGTTTGAGCAGTGTCTCATAGCGGTTTGAGGGCGGGTACGGAATGATCACTCCATAGTTCTTACACTCTGCACGGAAGCGTTTGTCTAGGAGGACACTGTGAGATAGACACACAACCAGTGACTCCAGCACATCTGTAGCAAACCTCTGTGCCTTGACTCCTGTAATTAACTTTCTTCAGAATCAGTTTTGACAATTAAAATGAGATAATGTTACCTTCCAGCCATGGCTTTGTAGTAGGCAAATATCTGATCAGCTAACTTGTAGACGAACTGATCGAAACACAGGTTAACCTAAATGCAAACGTGATAAGAATTTAGTTTGTATGTGACTAACATATGACATTAGTAGATGAATAGATGAAGCCAAAAAACTTCACCTCAGCCTCTATCTCATCATAGAGGAACTGCTTCTTGAACTTGGTGAGGGCATAATACCCACTGTCATTATAAAGGTCCAATGGATACAACACATATCTGAGGAAAAACAGATTTTAGTCAGAAACGTTATCATCTGACAGACACAATTCGTCAATTGTGGGATCGATCAACCAAAAATATAAATTTACTTGACTGTCATGTTGTTTCAAATCCATATGCCTTACTACCCATCATGGTACACAAGAAATTTTGAAGACTGTTAATGCTGTTATATTCTTTCCATACAAGTGGACATTAGTCATCAACATCTCCTTTTGGGTTCCACAGAAGAAGGAAGTCATATAGTATACAACAACATGAGAGTAAATCACTGAATGTTTATTTTTGGGTGAACTATCCCTTTAAACTCCAAGATGAGTGCTGCATCTATATGGCACATACTCCATCATGGAGGGTTCTTTGGTCTCCAGAATATGGTCCGTGAGGATCCAGGGCATGGACATCTCAATGGGGAACTGAATGCGACGACCCATGGTAAGTTCTAAGAAGAACTCTCGGAACCAAAGTTGGGACAAATCACAGCACTGCTGCAGGGCCTCTGAGAGCCAATCAAGAGAAATAACAAGGTCATAAGAATGAAGCGTTACACAAAGGGAATGCCTTCAGTGTGCAACTGATATGAAGATACTACATATATAATGTGGAAATGTAACTGTTTCTCACCACTGAAGTTTAGGAGATGAGTAAAGAAGAATGACTGCTTGTGGAAGTCTTCTATGGCCTGAACGATAGGGCCATCCAGACTGCTACGGAGAGTTTTCTTAGAGCCACTTTTATCAGCAATGAGAGACTCCAGCATCGTGCGAACCATGTAAAGCTGCAGGTCAGAGGAACAGAACAAAAGCGTTTAGAGTCAAACTCTGCTACAGAGAACACCCAACAGGTGACAATACAAGAATCCAAATATGTTGTATCTTGATCAAAAATCTTGAATAAACCTATAGTAAACATAACTCAAATGACCTGTGTGCTTGACGGGCCAACAGCACGGCGGGGCACTTTGATGTCAAAGCCTCCTTTGGGGTCCTTCTCTCCCCTTAGACAGGGGTCATTAGGAGGTTCTCTTCCACCTTCCCAGTCACAGATGGTTTTACGGATGGCCTGTAGAACACTACATGAAAACATGGAGATACAGTCACTTTTTATGTGGAGACCCAGCTAACAACAGGTGAGAATGTTTCTCGTTTCCATTAAGTAACAATAATGTTAAAAATGTTCTTCTTCCATTTTTAATAATGTTAAAAATCTTTTTAGGAATGTTCAAAACATCCAGTATTTTAGAAGTTATATTAACATTATTGCTTTGTTATAAGAACATTATTCAAACATCTTATAATTCTGTGAAGTTAAAACATTCCAAAAACCTAGGAATTTTTTTTATATATAATATATAACGTTCTGCTAACATTACGGCAAAAATGTTTTTGATAACTTTCACAGAACTTTTAGAGAATGTTAGTTGATGTTCTGAGAACGTCCCGTTAGCTGGGGAACAGCTTGAGGTGTGAAGCTTGAGATCGTCTCCTCCATACTACCTAATCAGGACGTTCTTCTTCTTGCGTACAGCCTGTCTGAGCGGTTCTCTGAGGATCACTTGTGCAAAGTCCTGCAAGGCAGAGTAGATGGTGTGCCTGATGGCCTGGTTAAACACGCTCTCCATCCGCCCCATCAGAACCTGAAGACCCTTGATCATAGCAATGACCTCCACCAGGGCAAACTTCTCCTCGCTGGTGTAGTTGTATCGCGTAGCGCGTTCATACTCTTCCGCTGTGCCTGGACAATCCTTATTACAGAACTTATCAGTGGGGTGCACCAGTTTCCAAGAGTACTAGAGAAAGGGAAAACAAATGGTGAAATCTGACCCTTTTAAAGAAAGATGGAGAATTAAAATGGGAATACTGAAGACTATAGCTCTGTTCCAAAACTTAATCAGCTGCCTTGCAAAGATGCTACCTTAACTACACTGAACTTTTTAAATCAATATCTGTTTAACATGAAATGAAACTGAAATTTATAATAAACTCTTGTCTCGTCTGCCATGTTAAAAATATTACTTCTCTGAGGTTACCGCAGTGCATTCTGGAAAAGTGGCTAAAACAAAGTACCCTATAAGGCAGCAAAAGTTATGTTGCCAATATTTTGGTACAGCCTTTGCAGTAAGAGGGCATCTATATATTGCCTGAAATGGACAGTTCACCCAAAAAAATGTTTAATCATTCACTCACTTCATTCCAAAACTGTAGGAACGCATTGCTTCTGAGGGACAAAAACAAAGATATT
This sequence comes from Chromobotia macracanthus, assembly GCA_036877525.1. Taxonomy (NCBI): domain Eukaryota; kingdom Metazoa; phylum Chordata; class Actinopteri; order Cypriniformes; family Botiidae; genus Chromobotia; species Chromobotia macracanthus. The sequence continues at coordinate 6,811,509 of JAZGTH010000017.1, forward strand.
TTGAAGGATGTCTGTAACCAAACAACAGTGGCACCCATTGACTTCTACTGTGTGGACACAAAACCACTGAGCTGTTTCTCAAAATATCATTTTTTTTCCACAGAAGAGAAAAGTCATACAGGTTTGGAATGACATGAGGTAAACTATCCCTTTAAAACTGCCCGTTGAGAGCAATTGTTCACACCATCACACACGCACCACTTCCATGACATGTGTGCTCCACTTGGACAGGAGCTGCAGACCCCTAAGCGACAGGTCAAAGAGCTCCCTGTATTCCTCGTCAGACTTCTGACTGTCCAGCCCGGAGCCTGTCACCACCTCACTGTTACTGTAGCGCGCCAGCTCAGAGATAAAGCGGATGTGGTCTTCTCTTATCTGCACCATCTGCTCACACAGGTTATACTGCGGACTGATGCTGCTCTGTGTGCAGGTCCACCTAAAATTAGCCTACAGGTTAAACTGATCTGCAGGATTAGCTATCTATAAATTCACTTTTTGATGCAAAGGTTTGTGGTTAATATACATACTGTAAGCAACTGATGCAAGCTTTAATGGTTTGTATTGTTAACCAGTCAAGTAGTGCTAACTAGAGGAATAGAATCAGTTAGAAATCAATATGCTTGTGGTCATTTAAAGATCAAATACACCTTATTATTTTTGTGTCACTAAAGATTCCATTCATCTGGTTGTTTGTAGTGGTAGTTCTGCTGTTTAAAGTACTCACTTGGACTTGTTCTCCTCATAGTGGGCACTTGTTTCTATGTATCGTGACAGCTCGATCTGCATGTCTCCAAACAGGGGCACAACCTGAAGCTGCAGAGACATCCATGCACAGGTTAAAATCAGATCATGACATAGGTAAAAAAGGGTACAAGATCAGTTGTTGTGAGGTCACATCCTCACCTTAAAGAATTTATCGATTTTGCTGAGGTTTATCCTTTTCTTTGCATCCAGCTTATAGATGTTGCTGACATTTCCATCCATCAAGTACAGTCCAAAACCCATGACCTGAAACACAGATTGATTGCTTTAATTAAGGAAAAATTCTCTCTCTTGAGTCTCAAAAGCCTAAAGTTCACTGAGGATGGACACTTGTACCTTTAGCAGCATGTGTTTCTCACTGGGGGTTAGATACATCTTGTTCTCATAGTAATCCACACAGATGTTGACAATATCAGCCAGCAGCTCCTCATAACCTGGGATCACCTCCAGCTGCTGGTGCAGACACTGGACAAACATCACATGAAAAATGACATGTTGCATGAAAGGGTTCAAACACAGTGCCAGTAAAGCAAAAGCTGGCGGAGGAGACTTTTTGAAGTTAACCATACCTGTGTAATTCTGTTATGATTGGCTAAAAACATTGACAGGTTTTGAGACTCCTGGATGGACTGTGGGTCAGCCATCTTTCTTAAGAACTGAGCAGCCCTATAAAGAAGAAACCAACCTGTGATCTCCCAGCTAATAGGAAACATTCTCAGAACGTTGACTAATGTTCTCTAAAAGTTTGAATGTTTTGAAAGTGTTGAATGTTCTGATAACCAAACAATAATGTTAATACAACATAAAAAACAGGATGTTTAGAATGTTCCTAAAACATTCAGACTAACTTTAACACTTTTGTTACTTAATGGAAGCATTAGGGAAACATTCTTACAACCTAAAATTGCTAGCAAGACTCAACCCAATATCACAGTCTAGTAGGTAAGTGACTGACACAGTGTTTTATTGATGAACTTATACCTCTTGTAAGCAGAGTGGTCATTTTTAACACTGCACTTCATGTTCTTCAGCTCATCCAGCACAGCAAACATGTTGATGAACTTTCCTAAAGTGAGCAGGTACGCCTCAGACACAAAGTCCTTCCTGCGTTCAGCGTGACACAGTCGCTTCACCTCACCACAGAACCGCTCGATGGCCTTGCGCTAGAGGAGGGTGATAAGGCTGTTATTGCACTAGAGTTGTCACCTAAAATCTATATGACACTCAACACTTTCATGTATTTAAAATCAAATATTAGGCTATGTCTTAACACAAACCTGATTTTTCTGTCCCAAGCTGACTATGTTTACAGCTGAACTGAGTCTGTATTCCATTCTAATGATAATGTAGAAATAGTGTGTTTTTTTATTTTGACATATAATAGTTCCACCTAAAAATCGATTCCTAAGGTTCCATGTGCATCAGGCATCACCATTGAAAACTGAAGACTACATACATTTGTATTTATTTTTTTTGATAATTTCTGATCATTTCAGCTGTGTCTTTGGAGCTGACAAAGTGAAGCGTCTTACCTGAAAGTACATGAATTTCATGAGCTTAGTGACCTCAGGCTCCAGCACCTCCACTGTCTTCTCATAGATCTCCACTCGGTTCGGCTGCTCGTTGCATTTCACCTGAGATGCACAAGAGGGCGGCATCAAACTGGCTGCATTTCACAACTAACATTACAAAATGAGATATTTCTTTCCCAATGGTAAGAGCAAGCCAGTCATGTTATTGTACTTGCTGATTTCAAACGTGTCTTTTAGAGACACAAAAAACTGAAAAAGGGTTCAGATTCTCTTCTGGCAAAGAGCAAATAGGGAAGATTTTCTTATAGTCTTTTCATGAAAATGGCTTGTACTGGGTTGTACACTTTTAAAATATTTGCATTGCAGCCTGCTATTCAGTTAATCATGCATACAGTATGTAATCTGAGACGATACTCTAGCAAGCTGAATTGTGTTCTCACCAAGGTCTTCTTCTGCAACATCCCATTTTCAATAAAACACCTGTTAGCAAAAGTGTGGGCCAGTAGGACAAACTATGCTAGATTTTTTATTAGAATACAGAGAGAACAGTCTTTACACTGAACACTAATTTTACCATATCAGACGTAATGAGTGTGTGTGTGTTGTGTATGTTTGTGAGAGTGTTAAATGTTTTGTGTGTGTGTACCTGAGGAATAGCTCTGGAGCAGCTCCTCCAAGTATAAAGCATAACGGCATACTCATGTCCCTCCTCCAACATCTCATTCTGAGAAGACAGACACAGTGTGAAGATGTAACCATTAACGCAACTCCTTGATGTCTGTATAATAGTGCCAAAAACAGAATTTATGACTGTAAGCTTAAAACCAACAATCCATCAGAGGCTTTTTTTGCAGGATTTCCCCATTATAAGATCCAGCTATCGATTAGATTTGCACTTTCACCAAGCATTCGGTGTAAAACCCAATTACAGTTTACTTTGCATCAATGAACTGTGTAAACTGGATTTCAGATGAAGTAACATTAACAGTGTAAGAACATATCGTAATGACATAATTGCTAAGATTTAGATTTTGAATGTCAAACATTTTCACAGTGCAAGTCAAAGAGATTTTTATACCTAATACTTGCCGGATAAGCCATGTTCAAAGCCTTTTAAATGCCCAAAAAGCCAATAAACACTCAATCACACTGAATGAATTAAAATGTATATTCATGTGGCAAGTTGCATGGTTGCTCAGCAACTGTAAACAGCCTATAGTTACCATAGCGAATCACATCATGGTCAAAGAATTGCCAAAAAAAACCCATTTTAGGCTAATGATATTCCTAAAAACAACTAACTGTTGTTTTTTTACTGTATTGTGTTGAATGTATACGGATTAATATATATCTTTATAGTTTCAGACAACTGCTAACATACAGCATTCAAAGACCACAACACATTATGCATTCATTGGCACTTTAGCAGAAGGTAGCTGAAGCAAAGAGGACCTACTGTCCTTGAGAACTTCTCTATTTAACTGAGCAAAGTGAAGTCTGTTTGACAGTCCAAGCACATCCGCGGAACCACTGAGCTGTGTTTGGAAGGGGTGGTGGAACGGCCTCAATTTCTGTCCCTACTAACTCAAAACCCCCACAGAAACAAAACAGCACATAAACAACAAACATAAACAAGGCTGTCTTTGTGAAGGGGTGTCTGCCCTCATGCCTGTGCTGAAACAGAGTTGAAACTGATAGGGTTCTAATATGGAACACAACAGCGAGGCCACTTTTGCACAGTAACCCTTAAATATTTATTACTGTTGCCTATTTGGTTTATATTTTTGGGTTGTATTTATAAATGGATTTTCGCATTTTAGGCAACGAACGCTCTGGCGTCCTGTTGTAGGAGAATGGAAAACAAAATGACTCCTTTCAACAGCTTTAAATTTAAACAATGACTGAAATAAATCTGAAAAGCAATTGCTGTAATTAAATTAACAAATCATTTTTGGTAAATTATTTACTGAATTTACTGTCTTAAATGTGTCCCATGTTATTTAATTTGTACATTAAAAGGTACATTAAAGAATAACGTGGTATGTTCAAAATATGGTATTGCCATGGTACTACATGACCAAACAAACCTTGATTATAACATAGTACTGTACTGTCCTATGAATTTATGCCCTTCTTCTATGAAAAGAAAATACAGTGTGTCTGGCTGAAGAGTTAGAAGCTCTGGGCTAATTTTAATAATGCTTTGACAAAATAAACCCCAGCCACATCATATCAACTGACTAACTGTTTCTGCTTCTCAGAGCCTTCTACTAAAAGATTTCAGTAAGAACCATGAAAAGCAGTTTTGTTTCAAAACTATAATGCAACATCCTTTCATTATTGCTGTCCCGGTCACATGACCTCCTATCAAAATGTGCTTTGCACAAAGTCATCCTTCTACTTACCATACTGGAGTGAACAGTGGCCTGTTCAATGTAGCGTGCAATACCAGTGACAAACGCATTTCTGTCCTCAAAGTTGGTATCAAAGTTTGCCTAGTAACAAAGAGAAGATCAGTGGGTTTTTAATGCAGATAAAATCCTACATCCAGACAAATATTACAATGCATTAACATCTAATGAGCTGTACCTGGTACATGATGGAGGATGGAGGGGGTTCGATGCATGGCTGCTGGTCTGGGAGGGGTAGCTCCTCCAGCAGGTCCACATTGGACAGTGCATCCTCCAAGGTGACGTGGGTTGTCATGGTGACACAGGTTTACTCACAAAACAGCCCAATCTGAAAGACACAGAGTGTGAACTTGTAGCCACAGGGAAGCTGCACTCAGCACTTACACTCAGTCTATGAAACAACAGTTTCCTGCCACTTGAAAAGGGAAATGTCATGACCCTAAGGAAATTTCTCTTGTTAAAGTTTTCCACTCTGCTTCACTGGTGGAATTCAATTAGTCTCAAAACACAAGCGCTGATGTGGCTGCCAGCGAATTCCAAGAAAAAGTAACAAAACCATCACATGTAATTTTACTTTTTACTTAATGATGAAAAACCTTGTTATTAACGAAATCAACTAATTTTACAACTAAAATGCTAGTGATATTATAGCTCAGAATAGGTTTGGTCTTAGCTGAACTTATTTTTCCTTTTATTATTTTTATTTAGTGGATTATAGAGAGAGGACAGATGGGGAGAGAAAATGGGACTGTGAATATCATGTGCCACTCTGCCAGATTCAAACCCACGTCATCCATATGAGCACCACAGCTCAACAGCTGCGCTAACTACTGGGCCACAGCTCCAACTTCGTTAAATTTATGCCCTTCTAAAATTTTTATGTATACTAAACTGCTTGATTAAACTTCACAGAACAGGTGGCATGAAAGGAAATTAGCCCTTGCAGGCACTTATCAGCCATCTGTCCAAGGAGGTGGCTGCTTTTCATTAAGGTATCTCCTTCAAAGCCTGACAGAGCAGTAGGGAAACACTGTGTCCATTTGACCAATACACTCGACACAGATCACCTATGGCCACTGTGCAATTGAATATGGAGCCAATGTGGAACAGTGTAAGCATTCACTTACAAAAACAGAGCAAACAGGATATGCGCTTGTGAAGCCCATACATACAGTGTGAATATGAAAATAATGACACACCATTATGACACAAAAATGACAAAAAAACCTGATGATTTCTTTAGTAAATGAGTAAATCTTTACAGCAACACCCAACGACTGACCCAGATGCTATCAGGTCAGGTGGTTGGAGATCATTCTGGAATCACAGATCTCTCTCTCAGTGGCTCAGGTTTGAAGCCAGATTAAGGGCCAGAGTTTAGGCAATGTCAGGCCTTCACCAGATGGATTCAGGCCAGTTAGGAATGCATGCCAACAAAGACATGTTACTAGGGTAGTATGTGTAAGCTTCAGGGAAAGACTTCTAGTGGAAAAATATGTACTTTGCCATTTCTCTTGTTGGGGTATATGCCACTGACAAATGCATTCCCACATTTAACTGATCTGTCTAATGTTCCTGTACAAAGGGTGGGTTTTTCTGTGAGTTTTTATCTGTCAGGATCTTACTTAACTATATTCATTTACACAACAGAGATAAATCTAACAAAAACAAGAAGCTCTAAAGATCATGCATCTTATTCTGCTTGCAAAGGTTATTCAAGTTTTGCCATAGAAGAAAAATTAGACTGGCTATTTAAAAGACAAAACTCTGCTAAATTAAGGTACACCCCTCCTGCAGGTCACTGTGTCTTATTAAACACAGAGAGCATGCATCAGAAAAGAAAAGGGTGTACTATGAGCCCTGGGGGATTTATGCATATTTTAATGGCTGAAAAAGGACTCATCACATGAGATGGTGGGAAACATGTTAACATGTTAAAACACTGATAAGCAATCTGAGCTGAATCATTGTCATTCAAAACGGGACTAATCCATGACACCAGTATACTCCATGGAAGTCGGCAGTGAAGGAAGTGATCTGACAGGGAGGAAAGAGAACGAGAAGTTGGGAACGGATGTGATGATGCTGATGCAAGAACATTCCACAATGGCTTATTCCCAGCGCAATGTACAGAAGACTGATCACATTCCTGTATGTTAAGTGAGCATGACAAAATTGAAACACCACTGACATGAACACATGGCCCACATGTATTCTCACAGAACTTTAAACTTTGAAGGGACCACAAGTGATTGTGAGTAATGTTCCTTGAGATATCTTTATCATTTATAATAGTAAACAAACACTATGAATATCTGTCTGCATGATATTCTCTTCACGTCTAAAACAGAAACAGCATTACAAGACATTACAAGTCACATCAGACTGTTAACCACTGAAACAGTGTCATATTTGAGTCACAACACTCCATGCCATATCTTACCCCACCCTTTCCCCAGAGTTTCCAGTCAATGAGCTACAATCACTAAATAGACAGGACGTGTAACTAATGGTTAATTGAAACAATCTCCTCTATGTACAGGTGGGACACACTGCAATGATGCCTCAATACTGGACTGCATTTCCCAGATGTGAAAAAATGAGTTGATGCTTGATGATGCACAAATGCATCACTTCCTTTAGCAAGTGAAGCGCTCTCAATCTGAGTGTTAATACTCTGCCTTTAAAATTATTTAAGGCAGTGCACACAAATGGTAATAAAGTCGTCTCATTGGTATTCAGGAAACCAGTGGTTCCTTTTTTTCCAAAAGGTATCAGTGCACATGCAATATGTGTGAGACGTACATGAGGCCCTACCAGACATGATGCAAAATACACAATTTTCTTCTCTATTACAATTAAATTGGGTTTACAACAAACAACAGACAGCACATGAATGCTTGATCGTTTACACTATTCTGCAGCATTACTTATATCGTGAGCAAAATATAACTCATTTTGCATTTATGTAAATAAAACAGCATTAGCCATCCAATGTGTCATACACCCACAACCATCAAAGCCGTCCAAAACAGCGACACCAACACAGCTCATGGAAAGAAAACAAAAACGTATGAGATTAATAATAATAAATAATGATCAAACAAAGTTCAGATTTGCTAGGTTGCAACACAACACGTACAGTAATGCAATCGTGCGCTAATGTAAACAAATCAAGATATTAAGCGCTGGATTACATACGTGTGAGCGCGTACTCCCCCCACCCCACCCATTTAGCGGAGAGATGCTATCATCACCCTCCATCATACGCCCTACAAATGAACCAAATACGCCCGATTAGTGTACAACGCTCACTAGTAAACATACATGCCAATTGTTTATTATTGTGATAATATCAGCATAGCTGGAGAATAACGTTACACGAGCAGGTCATCACCATCATCATCATCATCACCATCATCTCTCGCGCACCGTCGAGCAAACCCTCTCATCTGTGTAATTGACTGATTGAATCAGACGTACTTACCTGCTAATTGCATGTCCGCTCTTATATCAACACTCAATGCAAGCCAAATAACTGTACGAAATAACGTCGGCTCAGTGTAGTAGAAATGATGCTGCGGGTTCGGTCTCTATCCGCTAATCCACCCCACACAAAGAGCAGAAAATGGCTGCAAGTGCATGCTCTTAAAGAGACAGGCGCCCGTTTAAAACCATCGCTGATGTGAGTCATCACTTTACATGATTTTGTATGATTATTCGAGTCAGTGAAGCATTTCAGTACGATCGTGAACAGTGAAGTTTAGAGCAGTGCAAAATCTAAAGAGTTTGTCATGGGTATGAAATGCATGATTATAAATGTACATTTGCAGCAGTGCATTTGACCCACTTGTCAAATGCAATGTAATGCCAATAACTCAAAGATGTTTCAGGCTAATATCTTATATCTTACAATCAATAGGCCATAATACAATGTAAAAGTATGTCAAGGTGTGTACATATATATATATATATATATATATATATATATATATATATACACCTTATATATACCTTTACATCTCTAAGCATGTTTCTGGATCAGTTTAAAAGTTGAGCTTGCCTTTGGAAACATCAAATAAATATGGGCTTTCTGGTGCCTCTGTGTACCCAGGCTGGATATACAGTGAACACTGGCATGCTGAGTGTTTCTATTCAGTGTTGTTGTCATAGTAACCAGAGAAGGCATTTGTGTTACTATGTACCAATCAGCAATAACAGCAGGTCCATGTCATGTGCCTATAAGAGCATGCCAGCCATAATAAACATTGTGACTTTTCTTGCAAATAGACTGTCTGTTACGACCAACCTTTGAAATGTGTTTATTCAGATCAAGAATTCCGTAAGTTTAGATTAAATAGACAAAGAGTTTATTGATAATTGAGTAATCAGATAAATGTAAGTGCATATGTACTACTGACAAAATGTGATTTTTTTTATACATTGAATACATTGTTGCATCATTAAAGAACTATGAAACAAATATTTTTAGATTTTTCCTAAACTCGACTCATGTGTGCCTCCTAAGGGCCAAATGTAAATTGTGTGGAATCAGCTATGCTACAGTATGTTTGCAGACATGTAAACACAGGAAATGCACATTCAGTGACTGCTAATATAAAAAAAGTAATTAAAGGAATCTGGAAAATAAATAGGATATACAAAAATACAATATGTTATTTGTACAATATACAATATTTTTATGATTTCAGAATTAGATAAAGAAGAGGGGGTGATTGGGATCTGGGTTCTTATTCAAGGCAGGACAGCTGATGCAGGAGCAGAGCAAAGGAGGGTCGCTCATCAGGTTTCTGTTAAACAAACATAGTTGCGTTTATGTTGATGTGGCAGAAATGACAGTAATGAGACTCACAGACAAATAAATGAATAGAAACACCAGGCATTACAAGAGTAACTAAACAGACAGTCGGAGAGTTTAGTAAATAAATAACATCATTAACTGTGGTGTTAAAACGCAGCACAAATAATCATGTTTAAAATGGATAAATGAATAAACAGACAAAAAATAAATTAAAATAACCCAGTTGTTTTTTTTATTAACGCCTTGTTTAGTTTGTAAAGAGGTTATTTTGCTGGGATATCCCCTTATCAAGAACTCTTGATGCTTTTAAGCTGTTATTAGTTGAAATTAGCCTATCAATTTATTTTTTTTTGATGTCCAAAGAAATCAGAAATCTAGTCCTTCAAATGTGCTACAAATAACACTACAAAAACAAACTTGTTCCAGAAAAGTAAACACATGACCAACTTATCAAGAACTATTCTTGAGAATACAATTTCTCGGTACAATCACTAATCACAGTAGTAAGGATATTATTCAGCTTTTATTTCTCCTACTCTATAATAAGCAATTTCACACAAGCAAGAGTGCATTACGTCTGCGTATCAGAATGGAAACCTGAGTTATAGCAGTTTTGATGTGTCGAGACGCAGTTGTGACATGCAGTACATTTGTATAGTGGATCCATTTACTTTCTTTACTCACCTCTTTCCAGCTCCATTGCATTAACTCGTACACACTCTGTGGACAGAGGCGGGGTTTCTGGAGCCGTAGTCCTTTGTTTAGGTCTTCCACCACCTCTGCATTGCTACGGTTATCATAAGGTGTACGTCCCTCACTGTACACCTCCCACATGAACACACCTGTAAACCAAAACAGACACTGGTCAACACAAATCAGCTGTTTGAAGCTACCTGATGTTTATTTGTATTTAAAAATAATTAAATTGCCTTAATAAAATGGACTTACCAAATGACCACACATCTGATTTGCTGCTATATTTCTGGAATCTAATCACCTCTGGAGAAGACCACCTGACTGGAAATTTGCTTCCTTGAGAACTAGTGTATTGATCATCTAAGACAAACCTGCAGATAAAGGTAAGAATGTTGCATTACAGCAAAGGTCTTAAAAAAACAGTGACAGGTCTCTGATCTTTCATTGGCATTATTTACCTGGTCATTCCAAAATCGGATATCTTCACTACATGATCTGCAGAAACCAGGCAGTTTCTTGCAGCCTGTTAAACAGCATAATTTTGTAACAAAAAGCCAAAGTAAAGAATAATAAATACAATAGAGCAATAACTTTGGTTTATAAAGGAATGGACAGTCACAATTAATTTAAATGTATGCCTACCAAGTCTCTGTGGATGAAGTTGGAGTTCTCCAGGTAGACCATCCCCTCACTTACATCCAAACACATTGTCAGAAGGACCTTCTGTGAAAGACTGCCTTTTCTGGCTCGCAAGAAGTCTGTCAGGCAGCCATTATCCATGAATTCAAAGACCAGATACATTGGTGAGTGCTGAGTGACTACCCCATACAACTTTACCAGTTTAGGGTGACACAGCTTCCTGTGGAGGAGGCACATGATGGAACAACAAATACTTAGCTGTTAAACTTCCTGAACGTTTCTTTCAGAATCACCTTTTAGAATGTTTTAAAGCTTAAGTTACTCACATCATAATATGCGCCTCCTCTTTAAATTCTTCCTCTGACATAAAACCTTCACGTATGGTCTTAACAGCCACTGCCCGGTCATGCCAGAAGCCCTTCCATACGAAGCCAAACTGCCCGCTGCCCACTTCCTCACTCAAAACCAATTCATCCGACTCTATCTTCCACTTCTCTGTGAGCACACCAGGTTTTGTCATATCTTAACTAGTACATTTATTGTAATACCTTTACAGTATAATGGTAGGATATATTGCAAAGACAGTTTTAATGTGAAAGCATTATAGTACAGTGTCATATTCTGAGATCAGGGGTGCCAAATCCTGCTCCCGCAGGGTCCATAGTTTAACTCCAACCCTAATCAAACACACCTGAACCAGCTAATCAAGGTCTTACTAGGCAGATTAGAAATTTCCAGACAGGCGTGTAGAGATAGGTTGGAACTAAACCCTACAGGACACTGGCCTTCCAGGAGCAGGACTGGGCACACCGTTCTGAAATGAATCTTTAAAGAATAATTTCTACTCAAGTACCTGAGTTCAACTCCTTTATACTTGAGGGGTTTTGAACATTTCTGGAGACACAGTGCCTCAGTCTGGTTACTAAACCTGCCAAAATTATAAGCACAGGAAAAACAGAAGGCTGTAATCTGTGGTTTTGGGGGGGAATTAGTATTCACACTTGCACACTAAGCTTCTTGCACCTTCGTCTTTGTACACCTTTGAAGTCTGAAAAAAGCATCTTTAGCAACATAGCAAGAGGAACCTAAAGTAGCATGACACTGATGAAAACGTCTATATGAATTTTCTCTACTTAACATCAATGGCTACAGGATAGAGATGTTAGTCGATCTTACCTGCTGCATTGTGTTGATGATAGCGAATGAGCTCGGGAATACTTGAGAACACATACTTCTCAGCTAAGTAATACCTGGTATTTTCATCCTCTTTTAGTACCCTAACCTGGTAATGCTTAACCAGGGGATACTTCTCTCCATCTGTCCTGCAGACGAGTAACGTCAATCACAAATGTGACAATAATAGAGATCATCTGGATAAAGCAAAATGTATTTATTGTAATGAAAGCAGTTATTGTAACATGTATTGCATTATAGAGTAAATGTTTACCCTGTAACTCTGGCAAATATCGACACTGTGTATCCTCCAGCGTATCTGGAGTCACGAACCATGAAACCTCCATCCTTGTTCTACACATATAACCATAAAGGCATGTAATTCATACGAATGCCTGTCTTTACCCGCTAGATGTAAACATGAGTAAAACGAACATGTACACTACCGGTCAAAAGTGTAGGATCACTTGTTCATTATTAATATTTTAATATTTCCACAATTTGGAAGACCAGTGAACTTATTAATACTATCAGATAACACAAAGGTAGTTATAGGAATTATGTTATTTAATTATGTTTAACTAAAGAAAAATCCAAATAGATCAAATCATGTTATTTCTTAGCATATTTAATGTAACCACACATTGCCTTTTTGTTATTATTCAGTACACGTCATCCATTTCTAAAACATTTTTAAAATAAACTTTTAGCAAAATTTAACTGTTCGTTAAATTTTAGTTTTCTAATGACAGAAATTAATTTAAGTTGGCATAATTATATTAATGTCAACAAAACTAATGCCTTCAAATAGAAAGACTTTTAAAATCATTAGAAATATTTTAAGCAAACGATGCGAGTGGAAGTCTAGTAGTGCATACATAAGCATGTTTTTGTTTTACTATTACAGAAAAACGTAAAGATGACTGCATTTGTATGAATGTTTGCTGTCGGACAAGCAGTAATACATTTGTTGCAGTGGTACTGTAGCATTTATGCCAGTTTCTCAACACTGTGAAGTAAAGGTGAGACACTGACCCGACTTAAACCTCACAAGCATATCTGAGATCATTTAAAACAGCACATAAGACAGCCATGACAGGAAACACCACAGCCACATTCTGGTTTACGGGCTGCAGATTTCAGCTCCAACTTTTATCTGCACCGTCTGCAAACGTTGCTCTTGCAGGTTTGCACAAAACCTAAATTTTCTACAAAGCCCAAAAATTGTGAAAATGTACTGAAGTAACGTGTAGGGAAGTGTCTGTTTTTTTTAACTTGATGTGAAAACAAACTGCTGTTTGTGTTGTTTTACCTCTTTCATTAGTAATTCCTCAGCCTCCGTCCGAGTTATGTCCTTATTGTACCATCTGCATTCAAATAAACATAAAACAACCAAAAACATTAATGTGTACTGAATCAATGTATAATTAACAAGATATTTCAATGCTTTTGTATAACTAGAGAACATGTACATAATCATGTGTATGTACTGTATATAATTATAGTATGGAGGAGAACTTACTCAAATTTCTCAATGTTGTTTGACAATTTTTCCGCAATATATATGCAAGGCACTGTCCCAACATTTCTGTAACACAAGAAAATCAGATTTTTACTTATTAAAGCATCTAATCATTTTCATTGATATTCAAGGTAATAACATTTTCTTACACCTCCATATAGCTTCATGTGTTTAAAAAAATGAATCTTCTATTGTTTTGTTTATTTTAGTGGCTGATTTTGGTACGACCTGTAGGCTGGTTTACTTAACTGGTCCACATATATGGAAGTTGCACAAGTTGCATTGTATTACACATATAATACCTGTATTTCAGTTGATATCTATCAAGTCTTGGCACTGCATGTTCATGAAGGCATATGAAGGGTGTGGCATACTTTGTCTAATGTTGTTGTTTGGCAAAATCAGAAGCTATATTTACTGTGTCATCAAACTTCACAATGGAGGGATTTTTCATTTTTACAAGGCATTACTTAAATCAAGCATACAAGAGCGCCAACATTTTTGTAGATATAGTATTTACCCATTTTTGTCCCTCACAGTCCACCAGTTTGGTTCTGAGCTGTCAATAAGAAAATACTCTTCATCTTTGTGCAACGGAAGGTCTGTGTTTTCCTCAGGGTTAAAATTTCTCAGAGCCACCACAATCCTCTCTTCTGGATCTGAAAATCGCCTCTGGATACACACATACAGCACATTCTAACTTACTGTTGCGTTCTTACTGTTCTACCAGCCAAATATTTTAGCAACAGAAGTTTTGAATCATCTGGAATATTTTCTATTTAAAAATAATAGATTTTAATTTAACAAAAATGTAAAATGTAAGGTAAAATAATACACATGTCAAGTCTAAATGTGTCTTGCATTATATAAGCAGTAAAGTTATAGAACAAAACAATGAACAGAGCTTGAAAGACGTACCGTTCGATCTGGAGTTGGTGGTAAAGGTTTGGCTGTGAAATCAAATGCAATATCTTAAAAACTGATGACAATGGTGGACAATGTGTTCAGTGTTTTACAATTGCAGTTTAGAACTGGACTCAGACCTGTCATATTTAGCACTGTAATTACTACAGGTTTGTCAGTGGAATTAAATGCATCAATAAATTATAATTTTATATTTTTTTTGTTGCCTTTTTTGTTGAAAAACTTTTGTTGACAATTACTATTTATTCATTTATTTTGTTATTTATTTACATGATAAACGTTTTATTTATTGCTATTTACTTATTTATGATATGCACCTTGTGTACATACATATGTATTTAGCATTTAGAAGCACTCAAATCTATCGACACAGATCATTTTATTACATGCCTGTAATGTAATATTTTGTAAATCTGCAAATCAACATATTAGGCCTATGTGTGCATTATGTATATTGTTTGTTATATGTACACTTTGCGCATTTGTTTACGGTTTCTTTTGTACATTGTATTATATACTATACCATTATATACTGTATATTATACTGTTCTTTTGTCTGTTCTTGTGTATAGTGGAATAACAATATGGAATTTGCTGTGATTTTGAATGACAATGTGGAATCTGCTATTTTATATTGGATACTGAAAAAGTAAGAGTTTGCACCTCCATTGGGATAGTATTCACTGCATCCTGTGGCCAGCTTTTCTGTTTGAAGACAACACCTCCATTTCCCCTCTCCCCAGAAGTTAGGATGGTACTTCAGAAATACATTGTTATATTGTGTCGCTTCATTGGATAAAGAAATAAGAAATCACAATAACAGCTATTAGAATTTAATCTGACCCAGAGCTGCCCATATGTTTAACCATATAAACCATATGTTTATTCCCTACAGCCACTGAAATACTATAGAAAACACTTCAACATTTCTGTTCGTTTTCTCTTTTTTTGGTTAGATTGTTTATCGCTTTCTGTAACATCTGCTCACCTTCTTTCAAAGCTCTGACCCATTTCAACCTGCATTCATTATCTGGAGCAAACACGTACAGATAATAGTTGCCATGGGCGATCTGTTAAGAAACATTAACAAAACAAATAAACAAACTAAATGTGTATGCGATAACAACAAAAATCAAACAAATAAACAAACTAAATGTGCATGCGATATCAACAAAAGTCAATCAACAGAAAGTTAGTGTGTTTTGTGTTTCGTTTGTTGTACAAGAAAGGTTAATAGACATCAATAGACATAATATTCACAACACTGGCAGACGTGGTTTTCTGTATTAAATACGAGGCAAATCTTTATTTTATTCTCACCTGGAAAGGGTACTTGAAATCACAGGGTATGGGAACATCACTGCGTACAATCTCCACACACTTGACATGAGACAGCTCAATGCAACCTTTTTGAATGGGCTTTTTCTAAATCCGTATTAAAACACACAACATTTTGTTCCATTATTTAATACATCAGTTATGTTCTTAACTTACAGTGTTACTGTAACTTGTTTGCCTATAATACAAAAGCAAATACCGACAGTTACACGTTTCATCAGAAGATGTGAATACTTACCCCAGTGCGATGCTCGAAGTATGTCAGATCGTGTGAGGTTAATACGAAAATTCGCTCTTTGTAATTACTTGGTGAAGTTCTTCTCTTTTGCTGTGATTTCTTGTAAAAGGTGTCCTTTAAGATGACCCCTGAATCCATCATGAAACCTGGATATGACCTACCACCTGGAGGATTGTCTCATGCCGAAGTTAATGGTGTGTCGCAATCGCTATGCACTTAAAACTTACAGTGATGTATAAGGCAAATGTTCCGGAGTCGATACTTTAGGTAAACCGCTTCCTGAGGTAGGCTGCATCAAACTATCAAGTGAACACACACACACACACACACACACACACACACACACACACACACACACACACACACACACACACACACACACACACACACACACACACACACACACACACACCTCGCTCGCTCTCTCGCTCTCTCTCTCTTTCTCTCTAATCTTTGTTTATATTACTTACCTATTGCCAACCGTATTGCATACAAATAATAAAAAACACAGGACAACATTATGAAATATAACCAATTTTGCAATTATAAATTACCATTACTTATACTAGTTATTAAATAAATCGCTCATTTTAATAACGAAAATGATTCAAATTTATAAACAAAAACGTTAATTATTTTTAACGTGAAAGGACAACTTTTTTTTAATGTAGGAAAATTCTTAAAGGACTGATAATATTCTTGAGAATGAACATTATATGCAGAGGGTGAAATTCTCTAACCGCAAAGACTAATAAAGCAACCGTTTCGCCTTCATTATAAATGTCATATTAAAAGTAACTTAATTACTGTACACGTCTTCTATTGGCCAGAACGCAGCGGAAAATAAAAACTCAACGATTTCCTTTAAGTCTTTTGTGTGGGCGAAATGAATTGCGAAAATACGTCAAGAAGAAACGCAACATTTTCCAAAACATCTACTGGTACCATTTTTACTTTATGAAGAATCGTTGATGTTTTTCTGCTTATACAACTCATATTTTTGTCAAATGACGTCACTTTTTATATTCCGCCCTCATCTTTACTTGGCCAATGACGTTCCTCGTTGCTGTAGCACTGTCCACCAATCCAGTCGCTTCATCTTTAGCTGCTGTAGTGGGTACTGGAGACGAGACGCGCAACTCGCTTTCGCTTTCTTTATGTTTTCTGAAACTCTGTCTATGTAGCCCATATTTCCATTAATAAAGGCGGTTGGTTTGGTAGGCATTACTTGTTATCTACTTTGTTAAATACCACAGGTTTGACATTCGTACTTACGAGGGCTCTTCTTTTTCTTCTCCGCATCGCTAACTTGGTGAACTGTAGCATGTAGCTCAGTTGTGAATACAGTTGTGTTGTTTCTAAACAATAATGATAATACAAGTTTTAATGTTTATAATTTTAATGTTTTAGCTTAATTAAAACGTTCCACTGTGTTTGACTTAGTTGTTTTAAAGCTGTTTTTGATACAAAGCATGTCCTAGATATTTAATGAGATCATACTTTAAATCAATTCTATATTCGTGTATTTAATAAATACATTACACTTTTTTCCAATCTCTTGGTTAGAGATCCAAAATGGGGGAGCCACAGCAGGTCAGTGCTCTTCCACCACCCCCTATGCAATACATCAAGGAGTACACGGATGAGAATGTGCGAAAAGGGCTGGCTCCCAAGCCCCCACCTCCGATTCGGGACAGTTACATGATGTTTGGTAATCATTTTCAATGTGATGACATCATTATTCGACCCTTGGAAAGCCAGGGCATTGAGCGCCTCCACCCTATTCAGTTTGACCATAAAAGAGAGCTGAAGAAACTAAACATGTCTATTCTGGTAAACTTTCTCGACCTTCTGGACATCCTCATCAAAAGCCCAGGCAGCATTAAGCGAGAAGAGAAGCTTGAGGACTTGAAACTCCTGTTTGTCCACATGCATCACCTCATCAATGAGTACCGCCCCCACCAGGCCAGGGAGACACTTCGCGTCATGATGGAGGTTCAGAAAAGACAGAGGCTGGAGACAGCAGAGCGATTCCAAAAGCACCTGGAGCGGGTGGTGGAGATGATCCAGGGCTGCCTTGCCTCACTGCCTGATGATTTGCCACAACCAAACACCTCTAGTGTGGGTGAGGCTGTGGGTACAGGCTCAGGTGGAGCCTCTAGACTGAAAACAGAACCTATGGAGGTAGATGAGGCAGGAGTTAGCTGCATGGTTCCGCAAATGGACAAAAATGTGCCCTTAAAGCAGGACAAAGTATGGGATAAGGATGCCGCAATGTGCCGTATTATTGATGAAATGACTTGACCTGTGTGAGAAATTAGTTTTGTTTGTTTATATGGTTATTCAGGAAATGTCAGTTCTTTGCCTTTGTTACAAAATAGGCAGCCAAACACATTGGTTGTGAACAATGGGTGTTTTTACAGTTTACACAGCAGTTAGCTTATGGTCAATGAAGTAGAATATGTTTAAAATAATAAAGGTGATCTACTTTTCATGTTTGAATCATTTCATCATATTAAACATGAGACATTCTTTTACACTTTTAACATGAATTTCTTAGGTCAGATTTAAGAGAATGTTGTTAAATGCACATTACCCTATTGTCTGAGGTAACATCCACGGCATGACAAATAAATGATATGAAATACATACATCAAATTATTTAAAAATTTTATAACACATTTGCATATAAGGCATATATATTGTTCAGATATTTTGTAAGATTTTACAAAATGTGATTTGCATGCTCTTACCACAACCTGCTCCACAGCCTATTCACAGATCATTATAAAACATGTCATGCAGCCTTATGTGACTTAGTCATTCACAATATCACATTTTTACAATGGAAATTAGTTGGAGGCAGTGCAAACCTTATACAACTTTTACTGCTCTTATGAACTCTTGTGTAACTGCACTGCATAACTAACTAGTCTAACGAGTAACACGTTTTAACCAATTGTACACTAAAGTCCTTGGTCTATATGTCCAATTTACTATGCCTCCTTTTTCCACTGTATGTTGTCAGAGACCTTAGCAGTACATTAAGCATTTTACAGAACAGTATACTGATAGTGAGGGTGACACTGATATAAGTAAGATGTATTACACAACATAGAGCAAAGGTAATTTAATGCTAACTGGAAACGTGCTTGTCTTGTAAACAAATTGGGGGAAAAATGTTTGAGAATGAGTTACACAATGTTTCTCCTCGTGGTTTTGGGCAACTGCTGTAGTCTTAAGACTTGGCCAAGGATTTTGATGGTCAATGGTCAAGAAAGCCTGATCTAGTGAAACGACTAGCAAATGAAGCATTTAGTCATAACCAAGTAAAACCTCTTCCCATGAGCCTTAGCATATTGAAAAAAGCAAGCATAAAAAAAACCTCAATATAAATGATGAAAATGCTTTTTTATACGAAAATACGAGATTCCCTGTTATGAAACGCAGTGTTTGCCGTTTCACAACAGGGTGGAGCGGAGAGCCAATGAAAAGCGTCGCTGCGCGCCACGTGGTTTTTATTTATGTAATGTAATGGTGTCAGAAGCAAGCCCAGCGTTATCCAGTGCAAGCAAAACGCGAGAAAAAATCTACGAGGCAGGCATTACCGGGAGCAAAACCGACACACTGGCCACTTAGTCTTTGAATCAAACCTTTCTTTCGTCTTTGCACTGCGTTGATTCAGTTCGGGGGAAGCAGCAACGCCAAAGTGATCAGACTGAACCAATTGATCATGCACAAGAAGGGAAAACACTACTGTCAAAACAAAGACTGAGACATGATTGACAATGAATAAACGTTGTCAATATCACATTCATTGTCGTGTGTTACAGTCAGCTGAAGAGGGAATCTGAAAGCTATGCGCTTGGCACGGCTGGCACAATTCTGCGGAAACTGTCATCGGCCTTTGGATGTTATAAAAAGTATTCACGCAATGATATAGGACAGATCGCGTTATTTACAATTTTAAGCATGTCACTTCACATGGACAAACACTGAGCTATTTATTTTTTTTGATAAGGGCCTCATCTCTGCAACTTTCAGGAGAAATCTGTCAACGGGTAAAACCTCAGGCATGGATCTGCTGGAGTGTCCGATCTGTCTGTTCCTAATGTGCGAGCCCGTGACCATGAGCTGCGGCCACTCGTTCTGCAGGAGATGCATGGGCGCTTTCCTGCCGGCCCGATGCCCCACATGCAAAGAGCGATTAAAGCAAAGGGATGCGAAAAACATCAGAAACAACGTGTTACTCTTCAGCGTCATTGAGAAATGTTGCCCAGAGGAAACCAAAATGAAATGTCACATTCAGGAGAAGCTGAAAACGAGCGAGTTCACGGAAGCGCTGCGTATTGCGGATGAAGGTATCGAGATGGGTAAGATAAAACTACACTTACGCAACCACTTTCATGTTTGCTAGATATACATTGTGCAGCCAGAACTGTTTAGATTTCACTAAACATGCAGCTGCTCAGGCTATGGTCGTGTCACATAACCTAGTGAGCTTCCTATCTAGATAGCATACTAGGGGTGGTTGGTTCGGGAGGCGTCCGTGATGCCCAAAAAATTATATTTATGGGCGGCTCACTAAAGATTGTTCCACTCCCTATACGTCAGGTTAAAGCAAACGCTTGTATTCTTTATGCCATGGATATATTAATAACGCATACTAACTGTGCCTGCTTTTAATAGAATTTTTTTCAATGACAGCAGAAGTAATTCTGCCGAAATAGGCCAATGAGTTTGTGGACTCATGAAAAAGGAAACTGAGGTAATGAAAACCCTGCAAATGTTTAATTGAACTGGTCAATTAAACATTTACTTCCACGAATTGAATTAAATGAGGATCATTATTATTTTTAATTGACTGGAAATTATTATTTTTAATTGACTGGTAGTTTAAGGGTCATGTCAGTCCAGGTTGTCACTGTGGGAAATGAATCGGAAAGATTATGTAATAAATATCTAATGCATGTTTTGCGTTACACCAAACCCTTACTAACCTATAAACACAGTTGGCACAGTTATTAATGAAAACTTGCCCTTAGTGGGCAACTTTAAAACCACATGGAGGACAGGTTTGAGATCTGTTGTTTCTAGAAATATTCCAGGTACTTGCCCTAGATTTCAGTGTTTTATCAAAGCGTAGGCTAGTTGAAGACATACAGTCTTTTGATCCACCTACTCGCACATCAGTTAAAGAGGCTACTGTACTTACTTGTTGAAAGCAAAAATGATTTCATAAGCTCAGGCATGTTAAAGGGTTAATGAACAGCAGAGAAAATGGGTTAAAACATTTTTTGAGAGGCTAATAATTGTACCAAAGGTAAACAAGGCTATGAAAGCATATGAAAGTAGGGCACGGCACTAAAATAAGTCCCCCGAGGTATACAGTAATATACACAATGGAGACTTAAGATTCTAGAAAGTACTGCAAGATCTTGTAGGGGAATCAGTTGCAATTAATACATTCCCCTGAAAGTATGAGCTAGTGCAGTTTAATAACCGTTTTGCCTCTCTCATGGGCTTTTGCTTTGATAATACTGTTAGGTCCTTCTCATAAACATTTAGTATTACTCTAAACAATAACAGTACTGTTTCGGCCTTTGGTGAATCGAGTATTGTTTTACCATGAATGATTGATTTCAGTTATCTGTCTTGTAACATAAACCCTTGAAGGTAAAATCAAGGCATCTGTCAACTCTTTGAATCCAATTAGAGGCGTTTTCTTGTATGCTGAGTGTTCTGCCCCACATACACTTTCCCCTCTTGTGTAACCATGAATCTGATGATATAATCTGCTTGTGTTGGCAACAGCCCTGGTTAGTTCTTCTTTACCTGTTGAATTGCCCATAAATCCATTTCTGTTCCTCTTTATTCTTTCTAGGATTTCAAGTTACTGTACCAAGGCTTTGCACTTAAATTTGTTTAATCTCACACACCCCTTCCTTTATCTATCTAGCAGATTGTCCTCCTTTATGCATAATTATAGCACTATTGTGCTAATCTTAAGCAGCCACATCCAAGAGATATAGAAGTGACGTGTATGTTAAATTGAGAGGCTCAACACCTCATAATGCATAAAGTAAAATGTTTGGTGATCATGATGTGAATGCGGTACCGCTAATGCGGAAGGAAATGCATTTAATGAGTTTCCATTTGAAATCTGTAGTGTCCACAGAAGACGCATTTGAGACATGTTATCATCATGTGTAAACTGCAGTCTTTTTTTGCCTAAATACTTTTTTTTATTTATTTATAAACTGGATTACCCACAATGCATCTTCAAGAGTGAAGAGTACCAGAACATGATAATGCAATTTTAGATTACATTATCCATAAATATGATAATGTGATTTTTGTTGCTCTCTTTTGTTTATGCAAATTTGATCTTCAACCTGCAAACAGATTAAAGTCTCACATCTATTTTCATGACTGAAATTAGAATGAAGATCATAGCTCCATCCATCTTTTTATATCTCTGTAGCCCCTGATGATGTAAGCCTGAAGGTGTGGCGGGCCGAGGCCTGCATGGGCCTCCGCCGCTTTTCTGATGCCCTCCGTGACCTGGATGACCTTTGCTGTGTGCGCCCCAACTGGACTGAGGTGAAGGACTTTTTGCTGACTGTTTCCTCACAGTGGTTATTGATATTGTTTATATCCCATCCTTTTGTTTGATTGCTATTTGGGTTAGGTACTGATTGTCCTGCATTCTGCTCAGTGACCTGCACTAAATCTGTATCAGTTTCACTTTTGCTTCCATGGTGATTGTATTTATTTCCCGTTACGTACCTTGTGTACCCACATCGGCTTTCCAGAATCTCGTTCTGTGCTCTCATGGCACAGTGTTGCGATAATGACTGATACAGTTACATAGTTCTGGCGTCTTGGTCAGAATGGGCAGGGCACGTTGTGTAATTTGGCATGGCTCCAACAGTAGGCTGGTTATGTCATTTCAAATAATGAGCAGAAATACTTCTAAAAAACAGAAGGTACAATGTTACTCCTGGTGTTTATTGATTTTTTTAAAGAATAACTTGTCATTATTATCAGTGAAGATTTTTAAATTTACATTAAGGCAATTTAGTTTCCCGTATAACTCGTAAGATACTTTTATATTTGTTTACAAGTTCAGGAAGAGATCAAGTAGTTTTCTCCGTGTTTCTGTGGGTGCTTACTTTGGTTATCTGTGTTTATAATCTGTGTTTGTAACTTTTGTGTTTGTAACTGTTTTTTAGGGCTTCTTTCGTAAAGGGAATGTGCTTCTTGAAATGGGCAGACAGACTGAAGCTCTCATCCAGTTCTACCGTTGTCTGAAACAACAGCCTGACTTTGCCCCTGCTAAAAACCAGATTAAGATGGTGAGTTCTACAGAGATAATCAGAATGTATAATATAATCACAGTCATTCATAATTAAATCATTCCATGTGAAGAGCCAGAATCATAACTATAGGCTATTGAGGTAAAAGGCTAAATGAATTCTAGCAGCCCATGAGTGCAGGGTGGCACCACAACAAATCTAGTACTGATGTAAGGGCCCAGAATTCCAACTGCTGGCATTGTATGGAGTATGATTTGCTAAAAAAATATTTTATATTGTTTATTTTATTATATTGTTTATTTTATAATATTTTATATATTATATTTTATAATATTTTATACTTTATAAAAATATTTTTAAGTTTTATATTGCATTAATTGATTCATGTGCAGATCTTGGAAGCAGAGGGCATGTCTGTACCGGAAGAGGTTCCACGGATCCTGCATATTGTGTCTGAGTACTTGCAGGACCCTTGTCCTATCACCAGCTCTGTAAGTCCGTCATGCACAGATGGTCAGCGCTACCTCCACAACAATGCTGAAACTGATTCTGATCAGGTGATGTGTGCTTATGACACTACTGCTATTGTGTCATTTATATTCAATTACATTCTAAATGTAAAATCAGTTATGTGGCCTATATTGTAGAAATACAAATTGTTACAATTATACGAATACGAATTGTTACAAAATGAATGTTTCAGGGAAATTAGAATAAATTTGTTTCTACTCACTCTCTGCCTCTTTTCTCTTCTGTCCAAGAATGCGACTAAATTAAAGCATGTTACCAGTGGCGAGTGCTGTTTGAGCCTTTGTCAGGCTGTGTCCTTCCTCCCCACTGGTGAGGATGATGAGGAACTGATGATGAAGAGGGAGGAGAAACAGAACAGAGGTGAAGATATTATATAATTTATCCCAGCTGACTCTGTTCAAGAAACCAAATGTTCCACTGCATTTACTTTTATATAAGCAACTTCTGGGAATTTCTAATGTTTCTGAATAAAGAGTTACTGTGAGTTATGGTTGAAATAAAGTTGTAAGGATAATTACAAAATATTGAATGTGATTAATATTAATTATCGTGTTAATTTGCAAGAATGTTTAATTATAAATGTGTAATATTCATTTAGGATATTGCTTTGAGTTTTGCATATTATAATTTGATCTAATTCTCAAGTATCTGACTGTACCAGTTGACATATCTTGGTTTAATGGTCTCTATTCAAAGGCCAGATTGGAAAATAATGACCATATATTGATGCGCTTATACTTGTGTTTTCTCTCTGTAGGCGTGTGCAGTGTTAGTAGAGAGTCCTGCCTCAGTGTCCTGACAGTGGCTGATTTTGAGTGCCCTCTCTGCATTAGGTCAGTGGGGATTTAGAATGTGTCCTGCTTCTCTGCCCTTATTTTATATTCTTAGATGCTTTTCATTTCCTATAACTTTGCTGTAGTACCTAAGTGTTAGATTGCAGTGGCCAGCTGCTGATTTAAACACACTGTATTTTTTTATGTCTGTATTCCATAGATTCTGAGTAGTGTGGGAATATAGGGAATATGACCCTGTATTTCCTCATGTTTAATTTGCCTTGTTCTCCTAATAAATATTTTAAGGTTGTTCTATGAGCCAGTGACCACACCCTGTGGACACACCTTCTGCAAAAACTGCCTTGAGAGAAGTCTGGACCATAACCTTCGCTGTCCACTCTGTAAACAGCCACTGCAGGAGGTACTTCTAAAATACAGGCAGCATAATAACTTTGTGTGGACAGACACAGATGGATTGTGTTTCAGTAGAATCAATGAACAATAATGGTGTCTAAAGACTATTATGTATTTCACCAACTGATTAATGCTGACCTAGTAATATATAAGAAACATAAGTATAAGCAATTTAAACAGAGCAAGTCTTACATGTGTTATTATAGTTTAATATCATTGCACCCCTTCCTGTTTCCAGTATTTTAAGAACAGGAAATACAACCCCACAGTTTTGCTGCAAGAGATTATGTCCCGCCTCTTCCCGCAGCAGCTGGCTGAGAGGAAACAGGTGCATGAGGCAGAGATGGCTGAGCTCTCAAAGTAAGTTTCCCTCTCAGTGGTTCTGCCAATGTACTGCAGATTACAGTACATTACAGATTACAAGATACTATTGGGTGAATTTTACTGTGCTAAACTGATGCTGATCTTAATATGGAATATGGTATTCAATTGGACCAGTATTCTACAAGAAATGTATAACATTGTGCATAAGCAGGCTTGCTATTAATTTACCCACCTCTTATCTCTAGTTTGACCAAAGACATCCCGATTTTTGTGTGTACTGTGGCCTATCCTGGCATCCCGTGTCCTCTGCACATCTTTGAGCCTCGCTATCGTCTAATGATGCGCCGATGCATGGAGACGGGCACCAAAAAGTTTGGCATGTGTAGCTATGAGCATGGAAAAGGGTACGCATTAACAAAGACTTACTTACAGCTTACTTACAGCAAAAAGATCTTACAGCTCTGAGGTTATGCTAACTTCTGAGCTTGCACTATTTTTTTCAAGTTAATCAAGTTAATGATAAACGTAGGCATTATTAATTCTCTAAGACTATTAAGAGAATGAGTTACACATGGTTTAATACCAGAATCTGTCACAGTTTTGCAGATTATGGCTGCATGTTGGAGATTCTGGATCTGGATTTGCTTCCTGATGGCCGCTCATATGTGGATACAGTGGGAGGCAGTCGCTTCCGAGTGCTCAGGAGAGGACAGAGAGATGGCTACCACACGGCTGATATTGAGTACCTGGAGGACCATAAGGTCAGAGGTCACATTCTCAGAATTCCAAGTTCGCACAGACAATTCCAGATCTAAAGTCATCAGAAATAAGGATGTCAGAATCTTGATGTCAAAAAGCAGATATCTTTGCAATACCGCAATAATTAAAAGCATGTAAAGCCTTTTGGATTCTGATTGAACTAAGACCTGCTTACAATACAGCGTGCTGCCCATAAAGTAATTGAATTTGTACTTCTGATATAAGTCAGGAATCCTAAAGGCTACAGTGATAATGAATATCTGGCACTTATTTGTCTGCAGTGGTTCTAGGTGGCAAACGTTTACTCATATTCCATAATTAAATGGTACATTGACACTGGTGTGGATATTTGCATGCCATTATGATAATCAAGCCATTTGGATGATGTACAATGTTATTGTCATTAGATTATGTCTGGTGGAGCCCACATTCAAGGGCAGTGCAATTTTAATTTATTCTAGTACTTAATTCCTGAGACCACTCACTGCCTAATGCAGTAATTTTAATCGGTTCAGACTCTTGCAATTAAATTTGTATTAATTAATAATACTTCAGGCACGTAGATCTAAGCAATAGGTATAGTTTATGTTAAAACATTTTAATCTCCTATTTTTATTTCCTGTCATGATTCAGCAGTAAAAGAAGTGTGTATTAAAGATTCATAAGAGGTTATTATAAAATATATTATTGCCATCATAAACTGAAGCCTGTTCACATGATGGATAGCCTATAATTGCAGTAATATTGTAACCTGTGTTAGTACTCCAAAATTAAATGTCAAGTAAATACTTGATGTTAATGAATGTTAATTGTAAATGTATTCAGCAAACATTAGGAAGAGAAGATTGTGATTAATTGCTTGTTGGTCAACAAATTCAAGCTCTTATAAAACCTGTTTGTGTGTAAACTGATTATGTGAACATTATCTGGTCCTCTGGGTATCCATTGGAGAAGGCGTAGGAGGCAGAGCCTTAATCTCAGAGTGTGATCGTAAAACTTGCTTGTCAATCTGTCATGCATTTGCATACATCTGGGTTTAGGTGGATGGCGCAGAGCTGGAATTGCTGCAGCGTCTCCATGACAGTGTGTATCAGCAGGCGAGGGAGTGGTACCACCGTCTGAACAGTCGCATTCAGGAGCAGATCAGCCGTCAGTACGGCATCATGCCGGAGAAAGAGGATGACATACAGGTCAGAGCACATGCATGGAATCTTGCATTCATTAGCACGCTCGAATCAGCAACACCAAAACAACCTGCAAGGTGCTGCATTGTAATAACCCTAATAGTAATTTCCTAATGCAAATGAATGTTTTTGTGCATTACAGGAATCGGCTAATGGGCCAGCTTGGTGCTGGTGGCTGCTGTCTGTTCTGCAGTTAGATCCATCCTATCAGACCACGGTTCTGTCTCTTACCTCCCTGAAGGACAGACTGGGTCATCTACGTATTGTACTAGAATACTTCTCTCAAGGCTAGCACAGAGAAAACATTATGCCCATATCTTTTATTTCTTTTGTCATCACATGCATGTGTTGTGCAAGATACAAGTTGTTTTTTTTACTGTACATTTTGATTGAACTGCGAGAGGTCGTCATTGCATATTGATGTTTCCTTGTCACACAACTTGATTTACCCGTCTTGTCCCTTTTTCTGGGTATTTCTGACATAAAACATACACAAGATCTCTTGTGCCTGCCTATATAACATATTGC
Organism: Chromobotia macracanthus; assembly: GCA_036877525.1. Lineage (NCBI taxonomy): Eukaryota > Metazoa > Chordata > Actinopteri > Cypriniformes > Botiidae > Chromobotia > Chromobotia macracanthus. The sequence goes on from JAZGTH010000017.1 coordinate 6,839,398, forward strand.
AACGATGTATGGTATAGCAACACAATGGTACAACACAATATAGTTTCCTTAAAAAGTGGACTGTATTAAAAACAATCTTCATAAAAACAATCTTCATAAAATTGTATCTAGTTAGAGAAAGTTATGAAGACCTTGGCAATTGACTGATTATTTTTTATGGGCTATACATCTATTGAATTAGTCAACTGACTAATTCCTACTTGAGTTAGGCACCAAAGAATCAAGGACTCATTCTACATAGAACAGCTGTTTATTGGTTTATGCTGTTTGGGTCATTAAACACCAGAATGGATCCAAATATCGCAGCTGCAGTTCATACCAACAGATAGTTGTTGCGGAATACATTTGAGATTTAAATGTTGCCAGTGCTGCTGGGGCCCTGGCCAGAATTCTTAAAAAGTGCAGCTCTCGTTTGTAGCTGGCAGGCAAAGTTTACCCCAAGAGATTGATGAGCGAATAGGAGCTCGTTGATTATGCATGAATGAAACGCTAGTGAGCACAGCCTCAAAATTTATCTGCTAATATCTGTCATGATTCCGGTTAGATCACCATTAGTATTGGTAGAACCAAAAATAATATTATGAACTAGCAATAATTATATAACTCAATATAGGAGTGAATATAACTCAATTATATAACTCAATTAAGGAGTGAAATTAATACCACAATAGTAATGACATAATATAAAGGCTTTCCATTTGTTGTTGCAATATTATGAATTAATGACTTAAAGCTGCAAGCACTGTTTTTCTCTCAGTATTAAATGCTTCAAGCTTGCTGGTGTGATAATAGAGAGGAGCGAGGCAGAGACTGAAGCAGTAAGTTATTCAGATACATAAGGTAGATTACTTTTAAAAGCAGATTTTGTTTTCCATTCTGTGAAGCGTTGTGAAGGTTTTAGCTGTTTGAAGTACCGCATGTAAGTTCATAAGCGAATGTAGTATAGTGCATCTCAGCCCCAGCGATATTAAACTATTTTTACGTGCTTGTGCCTTCTGTCGGTCCTTAATCAGAATTCAGATACTTGCTTAAGGACGTAAGGATTCATGTTTATTTTTCTCTTTTAAAATTCTTTTTTAAAGATTTATCCTTTAGTGTCACATTGTTAGAAAGGTTAAAACTACGTTGCTAAATGTCCCTTTGTACTTGAGCTTAATACCCAGTTTTCTACTTTGGTGACTGTGCCATAAGGTTTTCCTTGTGTGTGTAGGGGCTAATGGCTGGAAGTCCAACAAAATTTAACGTTTTGTTAATTCATTTGAAGGTCTCATATCTGATCTTTTGTGCACTGTTCTGAACATGATTACTGTTGAAAACCAGTTACTAATGGTGGGTGGTTTGCTTGCGGCCCTGTTTTGAATGCAGAATGTTTAAATATACCGACATCTATTTCTGGTAGAAACCACAATGTTTTTTTTGAAGAGGTATATGTGTACAAATGTTTTGGAGGAAAGATTTTAGCACCCTTCTGTTATATGCTATAGGTTTTATGCATAAATAAGATTTCTTTGTTATGCATAGGTTTTAAGCATAAAAAAGATGCTCAGAGCTCTTTGTTATAATGTTTTTAAACAGTGTAGATTGAACACTAGGCTTTACAGTTTTAAACTAAAACTCCAGTCAAATTACTTGTGACCGCAGTAAATACTGCAGTAATGCAGAGAGTTGTGCATACAATTCATATCGCTCTTTATGAAAGGGATTCAATGATATTAGATGTGTTTATTTAAACTGAATGCAGTTATTTAAGTAGAAACAACTGTCTAATACCTTCATTCTCAGGATACAGGACTTGAAATTCACCTTAAAAATGCTTTCTTGACACATTTTGGAACTGTTGCTTTATCCATCTATAGATGTCTTAAACGTGTGTTGGTTTGTCTGAGTTATAGCTGACATCATATGCTAAAATTTCAGTCTTTTGGTTAGTATTGGAAAAATGAAAATCCTGTATGTTGCTTTAGGATTGTAACTACAGTCTTGAAGTAACTTTATTTTTAAGTTAAACGTCTTGTGAACAAGGACAAGGGTGCTATTATAGCCATCAGTCGACCAGTGTAAGATATAATTTAAGTTTAATTTACAGATTAGTCAAATCAATATCCCAATTATACAATCTTATTTTGTATAGAAAATGTTTAAGACATTACCTTCTGGCCAATTGTAATTAATGAATGTACTTTTTTTTTATGTACAATGAACTTTCATGCATTGTATTTCTATATTTGATTGTCAATAATTCTGCTTAAGCATTGATATGTTTGTAATTAGGGCAGCTTTAGCCAGATTACCCTATAATTTTGTAACTCCTGGTGTAAACTTGGGCATGTGTCAAGGATTTTTCTTTTGAGAGATTTGTTTCTAATAACTCTTAAAACGTTATACAATAAAGGTGACGGAAAGTCATTTATAGTAGTCTTTGCTATTCTATTACTATCAGTGTTGTTTTCAGTACCAAGCAACCACTAGATGGCATTATTTAATCACAAAAAAGTGGCAATAGCAGGTCTGTTTCTGTTTAAGGAAACAAGAAATGCAAGCCAAGAATTATATTCCAAGAAATTCATGGTGGTTTGAAGAATAAATAGTGATAGTGATAGTTTTATTTTACTTGTGTAAACAGAAAGCTGGTGTTGCATCTGTTTCCTTGTTTTTGAATGCACTGTGTCATTAACACTTTAATGATTACATGCATGAAGTGTTGACTGTAAAGTATGTCATATGTCAAAGCATCATGACTGAATACACTTACGCCTGTATTTTTGTTGAGTTGAGGCTTCTGTTAGTCAAGATTCATAACTTGCTAATCACATCAGCAAGCGAGCACCTCGAGTCTTATGCAAATATGTTCAAATGTCGAAGCAACTTCAAGTGTAAAAAGCTCTGCTGAGACATTAAGAGTGTTTAAATGCAGCATTCCTGCAAAGTGTCAAAACAGGCTGGTGATGAGTGGGGTGCTGCGTATCTGAGTAATACAGCTCAACGTGAACATCAAAGCCTATTACAAACACAGGCAGGAGAGCTAAACTGATCCATCACCTTGCTTCCTTGGTGAACTTTCCTGCCTACGGCATTCTGTGTGAGAGTGACAGCCATTTTGTAGTTAATAAGTCATCAAGAACCTGCTGCTCTCACCATCCTGAAAATATGAGCGTACCTGAAAACATTATCGTGCTCCGATTAAATCCGCGCAATGTGATGTGTGGACAGTTGGAGTGGTGTCAAAACGCTGACAATTAGTTTAAGGATGAAATCAACATAATTTCCACACGGCCCGTCATAGATGGAGGGCGTTGAAATGATGCACTCTGCATCCTTCTCTGCGCCAGTCACAGCCTGTCAAACAAATGCCCTGCGTTGCCATAGAAACCAACTCCTGATGAGAGGATGCTGCAACTTTTAACAGATAGTTGCTGTTTATTAGAAAGAAAATACACTTTTTAAATACGTGCCTAAAACTTTGGTTTGTTTACAGTCTGTGATCCTCCATGTCAAACGCAAATACTTCAAAGAGATAAATGGAGAGTGTGTGAGAAGTTAGCAAGCATGTCTATTTGTCTCCCTCGGTCGTGTTTCTCTTTGTAAGGATTATAGAGAGTCAAGAGGCAGAGCGGAGCCTGATAAAGCAACCTTGTTTCAAACCAACCTAATCCCCCTGTGTCAATACACAGATAAACCTAAAAATGACGCGAAGAGTAAAGGTAAACATATCAGAGCCTCGTACTTCAGTCTAACAAAACAAACAGCGAGATTACTGTAAGAGGCAGCTGGTTTTGTCCCTCTTGCCAAAGAGACATGAGATGGTAATCCTTCACCTCTCCAACCTATCCAGCGGGAAAGAGAAAAAAAAATTACGAAAACATTCTTGGCATTAAATCAAATGTCAGGTGATTGCCAACAGTGTTTACTGTAAGTGGCCTAAACCTCTTTTTTCTGGGATGGAAACTTTAAACAGCAACATGCAATAATTCTGTTTTTTTCTGTGAAGGTCAGTATATTTACTGTACATTTGTACTTACATAATCTGATACACTCTTAAAAAGGTGCTTTACAATGCCATAGAAGAAAGATTTTGGATGTATGGTTCCATAAAGAACCTTTAACATCAGTAGAACCTTTCTGTTTCACAAAAGATTTTTGTAGCGGAAAAAAGCTTCTTTAGACTATATAAAGGTAAGAAATTGTTCTTGTAACCTCTTGGAACCTTTGATTGAATGTAGAGAACCACAAAATGCTTCTTTGTGGCATTGCCTTAAGAACCTTTTAAAAAGAACCTTTTATTTTTAAGAGTGTATGTGAACATATTAAAGCAGCATATCATGTTTTATGTGTTTACTACATTTAAGAAGCTTTCTCAATAACTGTGCCATGGGCAAAACAACAACAACAGTGATCCAGATGTGAAGGCTGGCCTTTACAGTGATTTGTGTACAAAAGCACACAGTCAAACTGAAAGATGTCTTTTAAAGAGTCCTTAACTGTCCTCTTTGTCATGGCAAAAGACGACCCTGAGGTAAGAGCAAGTGACATCAGTCTCCATTCAAACAAACTCCAAGAAAACGTGAAACTGGAACCGGAAAACCTGACTTTTCTCTTTCATATGGCAGGTTCATGTGCAGCTCCAGATGAAAGCTCACCTCATTTCATAAAGGACATGACCCTGATCCTGATGATTAAAGCTCTGACACCGTAAAAGTGTCTATCTTCAAAAGTAGGTCTACCGGGCATCACCTACAAGGGCATTAATAAAGCTTAATGCCTTTAAGTGTAAGAAAGCAGTTAGAACTGGAGCAAAGAGTACAAGACAGAGGCAGTATTCATAGATATTCTTTCTTCCTTTATGTAGGTTCATACTGAAGACATACTGTATTCATTTTGACAGATATATGAGTGAACGTGGCTGATAAGGATGTCATGTTCCATTCTTATTCATCAGAAACCTGCACAGATCAGCAGTCTCCAGCTTTCTCCAGCTTCTGCACAGAGATCCGAGTTTCAGAAAAGAACCCCGAATTCAGCAAGTAATAGAAGAAATGGTGACTGTCATAAAAGAAAACCATAGAAATAGAAAACCATCTGCTGCTTACAAAAAGTTCATGCTGAGGTCTTTATTAGATGTTTTTGTGTGTTCCTCATATTCTTTATATAGGGTTACTGTGACCTTACACAGAAAGATATGAAATGAGTTGTGTTAGATGATGTGGAACTGCTGGAAAGCGGCAGGGCGTTGTTATTGTATTGTGATGATGAATTATACTCAATTTATAAAGTGTCCAGTTTCTTAAATGTCATTTTTATTGAACATCTGAGCATTTCAGTTTTTGTGCAGTAAAAATATATTGTTTCTCACTGAGTGCGCAGTAGACACCTGCACTTTTCCTGCTTAAAAAATCTTATTTTATCAAATATTATTTAACAGTTAATTTCAGATAATGGATGTTCAATAACTTGTGAACTACATTTTTTGTGCATACAGATGGATTCTTACAATTCTTAGCATCTTATGAAGTGTTAATTCGATTAAATATTTTTTGGAAATTGTTTTGCTATAAAGAGTTACAAATATTTAAAAAGATTTTTTAAAACCTTATTAAAATGTATTAAATGTATTTTTTTGCAGTGCATGAACCACTGAAACGACTCAAAAACAGCTACAACACACACACTGCTGGGGGGTGGGGGTGGGGTAACACAAGCCTAATCAACAGAGAAACAAGAAACAACACCACTAATGAAATTATGAAAAAAAGTGAATTGAAGACAGAAACAAATCAAACTTAGGTCCAAAATGATGGCCATATTGTCCAGTGCAACATGAACACTGTAAACTTTTAAAATAACAATACCATAAATTGCCATAAAAGAATGCCAAGTATCTTTGTTCTGCTCACTGGACACACATGTAAGAGCCAGACTGACACGTTACACCTGGCAGCAGGTCAGAACAGAAGCTGATAAACACTCTCATTTGGCTGGGAGCCGCAGTGGCCTTTTTGCTCCGACTGATGAAAACATGCTCATCTATTCTCATCAGTGCCCCAATGAGCTCCCAATATTCTTTTGACTGAGCATCGTCATGGAGACAGACCTGCCAGCAGCCAATGGGTTTCATTGTGTGGGGCATGCAGTCATCATTCCCTAATCAGATTTCTCTCATCAGTCAAACCTGTTTGCTTTGTTTGCACTGGAATTAGAAAAGCTAGTTAAAATTAAGCAAACACGCACACACACACGACTGTACTTAAAATGTATGAGATCAGAGCAGACAAATAATGCTGCTCACGCTCTCTGATATTACAAGATTAATACAGAATTTGTGGTTGTAAATATTGTCACAGTCTAATTAAACAAACTCGACATGTACATCTATATCATAGTCACACCGCTGCCACACCAGTGTAGTAGAGCGTGACATTATAGTCAAACTCTGAGGAAAGATTTATATGATCTTCCAGATCTTTTGCATTTAAAGATGCCAAGAAAAGGATTCTGTGAATACTGGGACATGCAGAAAAGCATATGAGGCTTTTCTGTGTGAACAGACCTATAAATAATGCATACCCTAAGACATCTGTGGAAATATGTCTCTCATCTTGCTAAAATGAGCACACACTCTTTTAATACAGCAGGATGTATATTTGTATCTGTGTGCACATGCATGCGTTTGAAATGCAAAGAGTGTGTTGTGTAAGTGTATGCACATTAGTGTTGTGTATACATGCTTCTGCCTCTGGGTGCTTAGAGAGAACATTCTGAGCTGCAAAGCCCCAGGATGATGCGTCGCCCAGATACTTTGCATCCCATCTCATGCTGTGTAAGCTTGAGAATAAACCCCATTGGCTACTCACGTGTTGAAAAAATGATCCACTACTACCAAGGTAACAGGGAACGCTCTAAAAATGTTGGCTAACGTTCTCTAAAAGTTCTCTGTCAAAACAAATGTTGTTGCAGTAACATTACTTGTAACATGCTTTAACATTATATATCATATATCAAAAATATTTTTAGTGGAATGCTTGAAAACAGTTACAGAATTAAATTTTGAATGGTTTTATAACCAAGCAATAACGTTAATACAATGTCTAAAAATGGACATTTAGAACGTTCCTACAACCTAGCTGGGTAGATGATTCTTTTTGTGTAGCATATCTGCACAGGCGCCTATAGATCCAACAGCACTAACAAACTGGAGACAATTTAGTAACAAGGGGGACTTATAGATTTGTGAATCACACAGTCTCAGCTGCTGGCTGGTGTTCCATTTTAATGCATATTATTTACATAAATTTACCCTATTTTTGCAACATTTGGTTTCGCTCCACTGTGCCTTGATCTCTGAAGTTAAGAAACAGTCCAAAAAACTAAAAGTTTTGTTACTCTTCTGTGGAACGATCAAACTGCAAAAGCCCTTTTAGGTTGTTCCATATCCATGACAAATTGTCTATGTATATGTGGGGGGAGAACAGCTCCAAGCAATGGCTGAGTGTTGTAATTTCTTTGGCTCACAAATCTGCCAAAGATAAGACTACATAGTAAAAACATTTTCACGTAAATAGCACGGTTTGTTGCCAGAACAGATATGATTGACATGGTTAGCTACACCATCTCTGGCTTCTAGATGAGAGTCTGATTGGAAGTCATTTGATTGGTTTCTGATGCTGCAGTGTGATGTAGAAAGCCGAGAGTCAGCTGCTGTAGCAGTGGATATGGAAGAGAATTAACAAAATCTCTGTTTTCAGCAAGGGAGATGCGGCCTGGTGTGTAGTGCATGTGTTCTGTGATGGTGCTTATATGGATGTCCTGGGGTTGATTCTGTCTTATGCCAGTTCTTAATCCCATCTGTTTTACTGTCTACAAAATGAGCATGCAAGTTATTTGTTAGTCTGTACGCTTGTTACAAAACTACATTAACTTTATTGAATTTATATTATAGTTATTCAGTTTAATTTTCTATATTCTTCAAGGCTTGCAAAGATAATTGCCGTTTGAAAATAAAAAATGTTTTTTAAAGGCAGTTTGACATCAGGGGGTGTCAAACTAGAGGACCAGCATACTGCATACTGCAGCTCTAATCCTGCTTCAACACACCTCCCTGTAATTTTTGTATAATCCCGATTAGCCTGTTCACGTGTATTTGATGAGGCTGGAGTTATAATCTACAGTATTTTAGCTTTGCAAATATTCTGTCCAGAAGAAATGAGATTGATACCCATTTTAAATCTTAATTTAAAAGGAGAAAAAGACAAAAGCGAGAAAACTATAGTAATAAGTAGTAACTCTATGAGACATTTATACCAATTTAGTGTTCACCCCCCTTTTATCACTCTGTTAAACCTATGAACAAACTGTTTTTAGCTTTTTTAGTTTTTTATGGCTTGAGTCAGAACCAACTAACCAAAGCACCACAGCTCTGACAAGAGTTTACTCCTTAATGTTAAACTGATTTTCTTTGAAAGTTTATTTTTAAAGAAATTAAACCCGTGTTTTGCGCTGTAGTGCCTTTACGATCTTCACAAGTGGTTTGATCTTTGAGGCAAGTGAAGCTCAGCCTCAGAGTTTTTTCTACCCAGTAACTAAAAATGCAGACACATCCCTGCTTGAATTCAACAGTTTTTAATCCCCATAAGCAATTTACAGTTGGCCCTTACGCTCTTTAAAATCTAAAATGCAATGAACGAAAACAAGAAACTCAAATGATATCAAATGTGAATTTGTGAATATGTGTACATATATTGATAATCAGCTAGATTCACAGTTAAAAATAAATAAACAGATAAAAATCCATTCTTTTAATCATTTAAATAATATAAATAATGATAAAAACACGCAGAAAAAGTCAATTTCTCATTCATTTCAAAAGGAAACTTGCAGGTTTATTAAAGCTGGTGGCCTGTGATTGCCTACTAATGAGAGAATGACTGGAGGAGAGCGATAAGGAAAGTTCAGACTAAGAGGTCCTTGGTGGGATTAGAATAATCATCAAAAATGCCATGTCTTTAAAAAATCCACAATAAGACGTGACAGCCCGGCACACGTTTCCTCTCTGCAGCCAAAGCCATTTGCATTACATTGCAATGGTCCAGTGGATGCTTGTGAATATAAAATTTGTTCTTTTTTTTAAAAAAAGCGCCACCAGGCCAAAGATTGATGCAGAGAAAAAGTAAAATGTTCCTGCAATGGGAGCTAGAAATTAACTTGTTTTAAATGTCACAAGCGTCTGACAAGATTAATTATCAGTTTAGGCGTGTACCCGTATTTAATTTACCTTTGTGATGTGTTGATTTAGTAACTGTTTGTCAGTCCCAAAACATAAAAAACTGGCACTTTAAATCCCCTATATTTTTAAAAAACATTTTTCTAGTTATTGGGCAATGAAAGAAATGAAATTTCTTTGCCGCCTGCTGTGTGTCCTATGTCTTTGAGGTGCAGTAAAAAAGCTTTATAAAAGGAAAATGCTTTTTACGTTCAACAAAGAAATTTCATACCAAAAATTGTATCACGCTCAATTGAACAATGGTAATACAAAGCTACAATCTGACAGAAGCTCACTGCTTTTTAGTTAAATGACAAAGGAAGTTCTGTCCATTTCAAAATGGTTTATTTTTCACATAACCCTTTATGAATGTGAGGACGCTGTCCAAAAACAGGTGAACTACTGCCAGTTTATTAAAGTAGGTCTGAATTTACCACCTGAATTTTATCCTATAAAAAGTGATCTGTGTAGCTGATGGTGCAGTAGCGTCTTGCTATACGTTTTTCATTCTCACACTGTAAAAAAAAAAAACTTGTGCAGCCAAATTGATTAAAAACTCAAGGCAGCAAAGTCATTTCAACTTACTCTTTGTAAAGACTGGTGTGGAGTTTAGGTAACTTATAAGAAATAGCTGGAAAATTGCTTAACCTATCTTTTTAAGTTATACCAATCAAGATTTTAAATATTAAGATTAAATGACTTGTATAGCCAATTTGATTAAACGTACAAATTTAGGGCAGCAAAGGTTTTCACAGTGCAGGATAAGAAGTGGAAAAGCTTGTACTGCTGTCTTCAATGCGCTACTTGAAACCTCAGAGAACATTAGATCATCACTCCTTTGGAAGAAGCCCCCCCTGTGAGATTTTTAATGAGCCTGTTTTAGCACTCGTGCCACAGAGATTCATTCAGTCTTTGGGCCACACAGTTTATTATTTAGGGTCTACGGTTTATTTACAAACACTAACAATATTTTAAACCTGGGTCATCCCTATAGTGCAGGACTATTCAGCCCTGGTCCTGAAGGGCTACTGTCCAGGATTATTTGAAAATTACAGGCCAGTGTGTTTGATTATGGTTTAAACTAAGCTCTGCAGGACAGTAGCCCTCCAGGACCAGAGCTGAATAGGACCCTGCCCTGAAGTAATGACCCAAGTTAAAATATACAACATAGACCCTCTCCAATGGATCAAACATAATGATCTTACAACTAACAATTATAGGTTGTAAGAACATTTCCCTAATGTTTTCATTAAAGAAACAAAACATTAAAGATTTCAAATGTTCTTGGAATGTTCAAAACATTGTTTTTTAGATGTTGTATCAACGTTATTTAATTCTGTAACTTTTTTAAAATGTTCCACTGACATCTTAAGAATAACATTTTGATATGATTTATAATGCTAGAAAGCATTCTACCAACATTACTGCAAGAACTTTGAGAGAACCTTTAGAGAATGTTCAACGTTGCCAACGTTCTGAGAATGTTCCCTGTTAGCTGGGTTACTATTTTACGTTATAATATAGCAATGCTATACTTTGGCATACTTTGCCTATTCATCCATATTTTTCACATTGTTCTTTTTTGCCAAACGGCATAAATTTATCTCAGATAATTTGGAGGTGTTTTGGAGCACATCTCAGATGACAAGCCCAACCTCCATGAAAATCAGATTATGTTTCTCAGCCGTAAAGCATTCTGATATTCTGAATATTAAACTTCAATGGACTCAGATCAAGGTTCACCGATCATTCTTGTAGGCGCTGAATCCATTATTCAAGGTTAGAAATGCTGTTTACTGAAATGAAAATGGGCTCCATGTATTATACATTCACATTACAGTCACAGCACAAAGGATGCTTTCTGTTCAGTAGAAGTAATGTACGCTTTGAAAATACAAGGATGCTTCCAAATAAATTGTATATGAGACAGGCCTAGGAGATACCGCATTTAGATACATTTCTCTCAAGATGCTAATTATAAAACATTACAAGAGTGATCTCCAGTGATGTATCTAAAACAGATGCGTCCCCACCCCCTCGCCCCCTGCTCCTCTCCAGATTTTGTAAATATTACACTAGATGTGAGTCAATGTATGAGATGGAGCTGCAGGTATCAGGGCACAAGAGGACATATTGGACAATGTGATACTACAGTCTGAACACGTTTTAATTTAAATAAGTTATAGTCTAAATATCATGATGACTAAACCATAGCCTATTTAACAGGGGGTTTATGAAAACATCCATAATAACCTTATAGCTTGCTGGAAAGGCATCTCAAGAAAGTCAAAAAGCATGCAAAATCCCACCACTGAATTAAGTACAATCTTAAAAGCATAGCGTTGCAATTTTGCAAATCTTTTCTGCAATGATATGCATATACATATATATTTAAAAGTTTAGAGGGGAAAAATTATGCACCATTAATATCAAGCCCAAGAGCAGCCGTGCGCAAAACTCTAGCGCTGGTTAAACCAAAGCGCGCATCAAAGTGGGAGGCATTTCCAGCTGTTATCTCCTTGTGTGATGTCCCCAGTCGGGTTTGTAACAGACTGCAGGTCAGGTGGGGCTGTCCAGCTTGCCTGTTTCCCGTTTCTCTCTCAACGGTGACAAGCAAGACTCCGGTGTGGCTCTGTAATCCATCCATCTGTCACTCCGTCGCGCCGCATACGCGCCGCCATACATCTTCCCGCTGTCTGCGTTGCTCATTTAACTTCACCATCCATCTTACCCCTGTGACTTTCTACTCCATACACAACACCAACACTGCGCTCGGAGAGAGAGCATATCGTTTATCCATTCATTTTCCTTCTAGACAGAAGATCTGGATGAGATCAAAGACTGTGCTTTTACATAGCTGGGATGAAACAGCGACAAAAGTGAAATCTTTTGCAGAAGCAGGAGATCCGTCTCTGTCACTGAGCTAATGAGACTGCGTGATCAACAGGCCTCTGATGTCCGCACAGACCGCAGAACAGTGACAGGTGCGAATGAACCAACATTAAACCATTTCTCTTTCTTTTTCACCTTTGCGTAAGCATTGGGCACTCCCTCTGTCAGTTTCGATGTTGAAATTCAGTGCGCTTTATTTGACATTTAAATACGAATATATGAATAAGGCACTGCAAAACAACTAACTTGAAGAAAAAGAAAATTGTCCATGAAGAATAAAAAAAAGTGATATTAAGGAATTAAAATATGGTTAGGGAATGGTTAGAGATAACTAACCAATAAATTAAAAGAAATGGTTCCTCATATGGTGGCAGGTGGACACACTGTGTTACTGATGCTATTATGATCAATTTTTACATTTTTATTCAGAATTTATACAGCAAGTCTTGTTGGACTCTTATATGGTTATTATTTAATCCTTGAGAATTTTTACATGTAATTCTTGGTTTTAAATGTATAAAGGTTCCATTAGCCATCCTCTATATGTTTCTTTCACTTTTTTCAAACTTTTGGCATTTTTACATTTTTATTAAGACATTGTCTAGTTGCTTTATGCAGCTGTTGTCATCATTGGTGGTCCCCATTAATTAGCTTTCAGGTTTTTACTGTCACTTTGGGCACATATCTTCAGCAATGTCTCTGAGTAATTAGGCTTATTTGTATGATCTAAATGGGGATGACTTACCCTCATGTTTCATGTTTTCTTCTGTAAACCATGTACGAGGCTGCCGTGTTGCCCCAGGTTGTTCCATCTTAATCACAATGCCAGGTTGACAATGTCAGATCAGACTCAGGTCAAATATTCTTTCCCTTTATGATTCATAATTAATATCATACTGGGAGCTGAGATGCTCAATCAGAGGACTGCATGTCACTTAAGATATCCTTTGTTTGTATTTTTTATGGTACATCACTGCAGGTAACATGTCTGAAAATGTATAGCTGTATCCCAAATGATGTACTGCAAGTTCTGGAAGGCCACTATCTTTAGTTTCAGTCCTGGTCAAACACACCAGAAAAGGCTAAACATGAGCTTCAGGAGTGCTTGAAAATTAAGAACAGGTGTGGTTCATTAGAACTGGAGCTTTGGACAGCCCTGTTTCATACACCTGGGGACCCAGATAACTGCATATGTTGTATGTCCCCCTTATTTAACACAATTAAAATAGTCCGGCAATGGCATTAATTGGACTGGGTTTGCTAGATAAAAAAAATACACAACATACACAACCCATACGGTCTCTAGGATTGGAATTGACCATTGCTCTTGTATACACTATACTCTTAAAAAAATTAAGGTTCTTAAAAAGTTCTTTTTGTTCTTAAAAGAACCATTTCTTTCTTACCTTTATATAGTCTAAAGAACCTTTTTCCCTAAAAAGAACCTTGGAAAAGAACCTGGAAAAGAAAGGTACTATGGATGTTAAAGGTTTTTTATGGAACCATACAGCCGAAAAGGTTCTTCTATGGCATTGTTAACCTTTTTTAAGAGTGTATGCACTTTGTTATCTAGTGTATTCATTTTTAAAGGGTAGTGTTGTCTTAGATGGAACACGCTAATGGTTTTAAGCTTCACAGTAGCATTTATAATTTTCCAGTTGAGGGAAACCACGCATGTGTTGTGTTGCCAAACAGGAATTGGGTCGGATACCGGATGTTCTGAGACAGTCATAAAAGCAGCTGTGATCGAGCGGGTTATGGCACGATTGTGCAGCCAAAAGGAAGAGCGATAGGCTGATGGAAAATAATACACAGGGAGGAGTGTATGGAAGAATAGCAAAGAAATAGCAAAGAAAGAGCGTGGGATTGAAGCACAGTGGCAGGTGTCACCGATCCTCTTATGCCATCACACACCCACACGTCTTCATTATGCATGCTGCTCAGGCCCACACAATCACACACACGTTACAATGCCATAGTCCCAGTGTGAGCAATCAAACAGCACTGACTATTGGGAGACACACTGCCCTATCAGGCTGCTTAAAATGAAGTTTTTTATACTTTGCAGTAGTAAGGCCTAGTGCAATGAGTTTAAGGAGATGAAAAACATGGCAAATGATGATTAAAGAAGGTTGGTGTTTCTTACATAAAGAATATCCTTGTTTTATTTTTGGCAATGACGTGTAGCAGGAAGGAAGAGGTAAAACAAATGTGCGCCAGCAGCATTGACACAACTACCCTAGAATTGTTTTTACTGGCCTAAAGCAAGAATCTTCAAGAAACTACTTATGTTCTGTGAGGATCAGGGAAGTTAAAGAGGTTAAACTTTGTCATCCACCGCTGGGAAAATGAGAGACAAACCCAGATTTCATTGCCTGACAGCAGCTTCCCATGAACAAATTATTCATTTTCCCCCTTGACACAGTGGATAACAGGACAATGCTGAAAAAGCCACATCTGACACTTTACGGAGTATGCCAGCTTTTATACTCGGCTGTCCTACTTGGAAATAGAATTGAGCTGATTTTAATCCCCATATACTGAAGAGAAAAAGAGAAATTCAGTCACAACAGGGCTATCATGTTTAAAATGATCACTGTCATATCTGCATATCACAAAGGGATTTCGGGAGCCCAAATTAAAAAATAAGAAAACCTGCAAATATTATGGACTGCATCTCCAAGTGTTTAAGTATTTCTTTCCTAGAAGAACTGCAACATCACACACTGTAGAGCTTAAAAATGTTAGCACGTATGTGTTAGTGAGAATAATATTGCCTACATCTGTTGCTGGTACACAACTTATTTGAAGCCAGATTCATCATCTGTTCGGTAATGTGGTAGTGAAACCGTTTAAATTTGTGGGGCTTTTCATGCATCACCATATGGCATCAGACCAAGCCACAAATGAGGAGGCAGACACCTGTTTCTTGGTTCCACGTTTTGTTCACCTCCATAATTAGAGCTGCGGGGCTTCCCAATTAACTCCTTTCATTGTTACTGCAGGGTAGCTCATATTGACAGAGATTAAAGAATTAATAATTCCTAAAATAAATGAGAGAAGCAATGCACTGACTTGTTGAACTTCAGTGATTATGTGTGGGATGCACCTGTAGGTGATTAAAACTCTACAATGATATAATCTCCAGAGATCTACTGTTAGAAACTTATTAAACACCAGTCGAACAGAGATGGCCTCTTGTTAAATACTGAATGTTCAATTTTCATGCAACTTGAGACTGCTTTAAATACAACATAGCAATAATTGCATTTAAAAAAATTACATCAGAAAGCACAAAAATTTACAGCTACGGGTAAACTGTTAAAAAAAGAACAAGCTTCTGTTGACAGTGGTTAAAAAAAGTTTTATTTTAGTTTGCTTTATTCATTACTGACTGAATGGATCTTCCAGTAACTTTATTCAACCACATCTCTCTTTAATAACCAACAGAAAAACAAAGTAAATAAACCAACAAAAATAAGACTGTGAAATCATCAATAAGTTTATGACTATGAATAATACATTTTGCATTAAAATTATCCCCCAAATAAGTATCATTTAACATTGTTATAGTAGAAACACAAAGAACTCCAACCAGGTTTCTCTCTTAACTTGTCAAAATCAACATTCTTCAGCGTGAACATCTATGTCACGTTACACTGCCTCAGTGTGTGTAAAACACCAGTTCATCCGACTCTTCAAAATCTCACAGCAGTATAAATGTTAAATGCCTTGCTTGAACTTTACAAATCTTTTACTGCTTATAAAATACTGCTCCCATATGAGTCTATAAATGACTGCTATGTTCTGTGCCTAATAAAACATGTCTCAAGAAACCATAAAGAAAAAGCCGGGGAAATATAAGCATTTTGACAGCCACACAGTGTGTTGTGTTTGTGGAAAAATGGCAGTGTACATGGGAAGGCTGAGCAGGCAGAGTTGTTTGGGTTGAACTGGAAGCCATATTCTGAAAGCCTGCACTGATAAAGCCTATAGAGCTCTAAAAGGTCAGCTTGACCCCTGTAACCGATCAATGATATCTCCACAAACATCATCTCATGAAGAACTATGTTGCACAGTGTGTATATAGACAGAACAGCTGTTTCACCTGCATTAGGATTCTGGAGCTGTTCTGCTGTTGTTGCTAATTCTACCCATACAGAAAAGATGCATGAATTTCACATGTGCAGACACACGTGATTCTATGGGTTTCCCATGGGAATTTACACAGACTTTACCCAAAAATGTTTCAAAACCACACATTTTACATCTGATCCCATGCATTTTTGCACATGTGAAATTCATGTGGACGTGAAAAAACATGATCAGATGTGAAATGTGTGGTTTTGGAAGATTTTTGTGTGAATCCAGTATAACTTCCTACAGGAAACCCATAGAATCATATGTGAAACATGGTGACGTTTTTCACGTGTAATCGTGTTTTTGTGTACATGTGTACATGTGTCTTTTCGGTAACTGAAAACTTATTTTAAAACCTTGTTATATGCATTGTAGACCCACATAGAATCAGCACACATTTGTTCGCTAAGTCTGTAGACTGGCTTTAGAATGTTTTAAACATAGCTACACTCTTATTGGTAGGTGAAAGCACTATCAGCTCAAATAATATAGGACTATGCCAGGGCCTAGCCATGAGCTACATAAATGGACCTTTAATGAAGCATTTATATCAAAAAGTAAAAACGTGTTGTAGCAACACCATTTAAGAACACCTCAGAATGTATTCTCAATGGCTTTACTTCATAGAGATCTGATGGTTTGTACTGGGGACAAACTTGGTAATTAAAATACATTTATCTACAGGCGCCTATAACATTTTACTGAGGTTAAACTTGAGGTGTCCTTCCTGGCAAGGATCCCAGTGAAGTGGTGATAAAACTTGTGGGGGCTTCAAATCTCCGATCTCAGGTGAGGTATGATGCCTGAAACAAGGCGTAGCAGCTATGCAAGGTCTTTGAGGTGGGAAATCACAGAGCAAGATAATCAACAAGTTCAGCTATGCTCAACTGATCGACAACAAAACAAATTTATCCCTCACTCAGTTTCAGATTTACATCAGAGTATTTACACTATTGACAGGTTGTTAAATGAGCTGATATGTCTCTTAAAATTTTCAGTATGCAAAGTGACAGGTATTAAAGGGATAGTTTACCCAAAAATTAAAATTCTGTCAACATTTATTCATCCTTGTGCCATTCTGAACCTATATGAATTTTTTTCTTTATGAATAATAATAATAAAAATATGGTTTGTTCCTCACAAAATGCTATCATATGGCTTCAGAGGACTTACATAATGCACAATAAATCACATTTCTCAAATCACAGATCACTTTTATGTTACTTTGTTACTTTTATGATCATTTTGAGGCTTAAAACCTCATTCTCATTCAAGGAAGAGTGGCCAGGATCATCTTTAAAAATTCACCTTTTTGTGTTCCACTGGAAAAGTCATATGGGTCTGGAATGACATAAGTAAATAATGACAGATTTTTTAATTCTGGTTAAACTTCTCCTTTAAGATGGAAGAAATGAGCAATGTTGTCTTCGGTACGGGCACTTGATCCAAATGAATATAATCTTACCATTAACAAAAGGCTAATTAGCTTATTCTCTCTTTTCTAGTGAGAAACAAAATGAAACTTACAGAAACAATGTGTTTGTCATTTTGTAAAACATATTTGTGCAAAAAACATCTCTGTGATCTAATCCTCGTAAAGAAAATCAAGTTAGAGACAACACTGCCGAACACTGATATCAACTAAAATATTGCACACTCAGACAGAAGTAAACAGGCTTATAATATTGGCACAGCGCAAGTGTCGAGTCAGACACAAGACATGTCTTTTTGTATTTGTTTTTTTTCAATTTATGACATAAACGAACACCTTTTTTCCTCAAAAAAGTCTCACGGGCTTGTTATTGCAGCACATTTTTTCCCTTTTTTTCAAACGTTTTGTTTCTTTTTTTTTTTAGAAAACAGTTTTAGTTGTGGCCATTCACTGAGAAGTCTTAGAGTGCATTTTGGCAGTACGGTGCGTCTGTTGCGGGCAGACAGACAGGGGCAGACGGCAGGTGAATGGGAGGTCCATGCGTTACATGACGCGTGCCGCTCCGTCAAGCTGGTCACATGCCCGAGGCTCCCAGGCCCATGCTGGCCGCGTGGCTCATGCATGGCAGTGTCTGCACTGCTTTGGGGAAGTCATGTGTGACGATCCGCCCGTTCTCCCCCCCGCTGCCGTTCCCGCTCATCCGGGTCAGAGTGGAGCAGTGCATGGCGTCATTTATGGATTGCTGGGATGAAGACACAACAGCGTTAGACAGGATATGGAAAAGTATGCAGAAAATATTTCTCAATTTTAAGAGACATTAAAAGATGATTTAAGCATCTGCCTAATGGAGTATGCACATAAAATGTTTTGTTATGTGATGACTTTGTCAGTTAACAGATTGCTTTGTGTTTAGTTTGTGTTCTTAAGAAAAGATTTCCACCTTTCATGTTTCCTGACTGTAATCTGTTAATGTGGTGTGGCTCAGGCTATACCACAGCATCTGCAGCAAAGCTAATAAAAGTTCACAACACTTTAAGCTGAAGTGTGACATTGATAAATGCGGTCTTCTATCACAGTTTAATCTGCAGAGCTGTACGCAAGTCAGTTCACAGGTTTATTTCCTGAAAAGTGTTAACATTATAGCCCTCATCTTGTCATTAGTTTAGGGTGGGACGATGTGTTTGCCTGACCAATGAAAAATGAGGTGGGAGGGATGTTGCAAAAATCACACTTCACTTTTAATAAAACATTTTTAAAAATAATACATTTAGGACAAAATCTTATCCAATGTTAAGGAATAACAACACCATTGACTCACAACACCACAGTGTAAACTCAATGTTTTACAGAGAATCCAACCAATTCTGCGCTGTGCTACCCATAATTACATGGGGCACTGTTAAAAACAACTTATTATCTGACGTCTTACTGTATTTACATTAAAGCTGCATTGTTGTAGGTTAATTTTGTTGTGTTGTCAACTTTTAATTGCTTTGTTGATGTTGTTGTGTTGTGCCCCAAAGGACCATCATATTAAGGCCCTCAAAACCAAGCTGACACTGTAAAGCATGTCTGACACATGGATAGACAATAAACAGCTTTGATAGGCATGTACCGCAAGCTAATTTGCTACAGCCGTGTGGAACTCCAGTGAGAAATGTCATTGTTTTATTGCTTCTATTTTAAAGAGCACCTCTGGGCTCTGGTCACAGCCAATGGGCTTCAAACCAGGGCTAATGATGTGGCCCTTTAAATCATTTTTTCCAATCTAGCAATGATTTCATTGCTGTACACATCAGTGCGTTAGGAGATGAAGCTATACGCTCGATGCTAACTAATTATCTAGCCTGTAAAGTCTCAGACTCCCGATCGCCCATTATGAAAAATGGACAGCTGTGAAATGTGACTCCTGTCAATTGAATTAACAAAGCAAATCTGTATTAATCTGTGTTATTATACTATAACATGAGTGTGTAATACCCAGCTAAACTGGTTACAAAGCCTGCTTTGGGTAATTGCCTGTCATATAGATACTGATCACAAGATAACGCTGAGGTATCAGCATATACAATGGTTGATGTTCTACAGGGGCCTGTTGGGGGTGTTGTTTTGCAACAGTGTTTCTTTGATTTTTCAGTGTGGCCTTCGTTTGCAGATTTCATGTTATGAGATATATTGTTGCCTCATAGATCTTTTTAATTAAAAATACACTAGCAGAAGTGCATTAGGTAAGTCTGACGCTGGACTTATTTTATCAAGCAGACGGGCTGACTGATGGTGCGTAATCATCAGTCTAGACAGACTATTTCTGGAGATACGGTGGAAAACAGAGAGCTGCAGTGTCTCGGGGGAACACTTGCTCTGCCTTATGAATGAACAGAGACACGATGTGTATAAACACAACTCTAGTCTATGGAAAGAGCAGCTAGCGGACAAAGAGAGAGAGTGAGAGAGAGAGAGTGGAAATATAGATATAAAAATATAGATAATATAACATAATTTAAATAATAGTGGAAAAGAGATTAAAGAAAAGGGCTTTTCACATTTGTAATTTTGAAAGGGGGTTAGTGTGGCTTTGAACCTTGGATGACGAAACCATGATCTGGAAATGCTTTTGCTTTACATTGCAGTGTCAAAAATATATAGTATGAAACAAAGCTGGATGTTGTTGGGTGAGATAAGACAACCATAAAGTACCTCAGTGCTTAAATATTCATGCATTTTTTGTGCTTAGTTTTAATTAAAAAAATGACAGCAATGACAAACATTTGTAGACAATAAACACTGAGACAATTGTTGAATGATCTGCAGATGGACAAGCAGTTATTCCAATCAATTGGCCTAATAAATATGCAAATATGAATGTCACCCAGGGTTACCAAATGTACAATGTGAAATCTTAAACTCAGATTTATAAGTAATCCAGGATAACAGGTGAAACAGGGAGCAAGATAATCCAGGATTACGAGTACCCAGGGTTAAGAATGGCCCTGAGCAGGGACATTGGGGGGAGGCGTTTTAACCCACATGTCAGATGTGTACCTACATCGCTGGTCCTGAATTAATGATTTCAAGTGTGAAAAGCCCAAAACAGAAGGTGAGAAGAATGATAATAACAGAAACGAGAGAGAGAGAGAGAGAGAGATTGCTGAAAGTGGGCAGCAGAAGCTTCTGAGTCTGTGGCGACGGTTAGATGGGGGGCAGGTTAGGCTGCTACGCGGGCAGGATGTGGCCTACTTCTGCACAGTACTTGAGGCTCCTACCCCAGAGAGCTTTATATCTTAACAGTGTCGGCACCGTACAGGCCGTAACTCTGCAGCTCAGTGTAGCTGGTGTCTAAGGCGGAGCACTGAAAGGCCTGAGCGGCCCGCGCGGACACCTTCATTCTGCGTGACTCTGTTCTCGACTTGTAGCAGAACTCCACCAGGGCCACAAGCATGGCCAGACCCAGTCCACCAATCAGAATGTAGAAGACCCCAGCCACATTGCTGAGACTGAGAGCGCTGGTCTTGTCCTAGAGGAGAAAATGAAGCAATGGTGAGTGTGATAAACAAACACGCTAAACTACAGTTAGACAAAGACACAACAGATGTTCACATACAGCCATAGGGTTGTGTGCATATACATGTACACTTTCAGTTCTATACATAGAATCACACAAATTCATATATGCATAAACAGTGAATATGGATTAATATAAAAACTAAACTGTCCTGCTCAACGTTTTAAATGCCAAAAAGATTGAGTGTAGCAGTCTAATAATGTTCTTAAAATGATATGTTACCCAAAAACAAAAATTCTGTCATCATTTGTGTTGTCTTCCTTGTGTTGTTTTAAATCAATATTTCTTATTTCTTTAGTGGAACACAAATTCCTAAGAATAGCCTTTTACCCAGCATCTCCTTTTGTGTTCCATGAAAGAAAGAAAGAAAGAAAGAAAGAACGAAAAAGAAAAAAGAAAGAACGAACGAACAAAAGAAAGAATGAACAAAAGAAAGAAAGAAAGAAAGAAACAACCAAAGAAAGAAAGGTTTTTGCAGAACATGAGGGTGAGTTAAATGACACCACGTAAAATTTTTGATATGTATCCCTTTAAAATGTTATCTATATGAACTTGGTATAGTATGTCATAAGTATAAAGTGTCTTTGCATGAATCAATATATTTAGACTCCACTTCCGTCAAAAAATGAAATGTTTTTATTGCTGAAATTGCTAAATTGTATACACAAAACAAACACTAATCATTCTACTTCAGATGTCACACAATTATCTATGGTAACTAATATATGTTAACCATATGTTAAAATATCGCAATGATTATAATTTATTACTCCTTTAAATTTGGGAACATGCATTCATGCACTAAGACAGGCAAATAATCTGTGTTCAACTCTAGTCTCAACTCTAGTCTTAATTGACTATTTATCTCTCATTTGATTTAATTTCCACTAAATCACAAGCTGCTAAAACATACAGTGTCACAGCCGCAGACCAACATCTATATTAGTAGTTGGCACTCATGCAGGCCAGGTCAGGAATCTAAAGGATTTTGGGATTTGTAGTTGTTCAAAGGAAAACAAAGGACGTTGATGATCTTCAAAATTTTAATCAAAAATAAATCTGTCATCATTTACTCACCCTCATATGGTTACAGATGACTTTCTATTTCCCACAGAACAAGAAAATATTAGCAATAACAATAAATACGGCCTGGAACTTTAAAGGTACAATCCTTAACCTTTCTTGGTTCAAAATGAACAAATATCAGTTATTGAGCAAGTACATAACAGACCAGTGTTCAAAACAGTCTCCTCACTCTACTGCAATTTTCTACAATAAGGTTATAATAATGATTTATAATTTGAGCTGTCAAATTATGATTTCAACAAAAAATGTCAGTTTGACTTGTGGTTGTCATGTCTGTAAACAAAACCAAGATACTAAATTGCTTGTGGAGTGATGCAATGGTGAAGAATTTGTTCTTCACTTTGTTCTTACAGCAGTTGTTTAGAATTTAAAACTAAAGTAACTTGCAATTCAATGTTTTAAACAGAGGTGGCGATAGAGAGACAAAAGTTTAGGATTGCAGCTTTAAAGTTTGAAAAAGGATACAGAAACATTACGCTAAAGTATCATTAAAAGGAATCAAAATGCCTTATGTGTTTCTGAAATCATACAACAGCTTTGGCTGAGAATTAGACTTGAATTTATTACAAAAAATCGTCACATCCGCCCTTTCTCAGCTTGGTGCTAATGAGACAAAGGAGGACCGATTCATGAACAAATTGTTCCCTTGAGTTCTTTTCAGTAATTTGGATGGTCCTCAGATTGTCTCATTTTATGTTCCATGGAAAACAGAAAGGCACAGTTTAAGTAAACGATGACAGAATTAAACGTTTTTTTGGGCTGTTATTTTAATCTTAAATATGACAGATTCTTTTAATCTGGAAGCTGTTGTCTTTTAACAAGTGAAGCAAGTGAAGTGTGTTGTTGTCTTTGTGTGCCATGCAGGTGGGTGTAGTAGGTGGGGTGGGGCGGTCAGGGCCTATGACAGTACAGTCATGTGTCCACTAGGTTTGCATCCAAATACATGCACACTCCAAGGGCAGACAGGAGGGAGAACACAGAGGCTGAGGACCAAGGGAAGGGCTGCTCTCTTACTGACGGTCAAAACAATACCACCATTTTCTCTCCAGAGTTCCATTTGGGCCACCGGGCTATTTTAAACAGAACGAGTGCATCACAGACTGAGTCATCCCATCTTAAAAAGTGTTCTTCCCCTCACGCCTACAGGTGCCTGCCATACTATTATTTACACATGAACTAGTAATATCAAACGGCACATTAATTATACTGTACTTTTAACAATTCACTTTTGAGTTATAACGTCCTTTCTTTTAAAAGAACAATGATAACAGGGAAAAAAAATGTCGCATGCAAAACTTAGGTTTTTATTATCTAATAATACCGCCAAACACGTATAAATTGTTGTAAATGTACACCTACAAGCACATTAAACTGCTGTGTGCTAGCAGAGATAATGAGTGCCAATGTCCAGAACAGCATACTAATATAACACTCATTATTATTTATACAATATGTATACCCTGCACATTATGCAAATTGTCTGTATAAATTGAATTCCCAGATGACTGCATTTGCCAAAATGTGCAGTATACATTATTGCTTCCAAAACTGGTTTCTACTTGTTGTTCGGTCAAACAGGTGCCCCACCCCAATCTCGCGCCCTGGGCAGAGAGCCATCTGTGTGTTCTGATTGGCTGACACATGCAGTCGGCAGTCAGATTCTCTTTTGCCGTTATAGTGCCCAGGGCTGTCACAGAAACAGTTTTCTTTCTCATGACATTCAGTTCAGTGATATCCTAGCTAACAGGGAACATTCTCAGAACGTTGGCTGAGAATGTTCTCTCAAAACAAAGTTATCAAAAAACAGTCTTGCAATATTATCAGAACCTAAAATAATGTTCTTATAACCAAGCATGTCTTAAAATTGGAAGCTTTGTAGAAACATTGGCAGAAAAAAAATCAAAATAACATTTTTAATGTTACTGTTACGTAATGGAAACATTATGGAAGCATTCTTACAATCTAAAATTGTTAACTGAGATCTGTCAGGCAGGGCATTTTATGTGTGCTATTACATGGAAAACAGCCTACAGCAGCTTTAATTCATGCATTTAGTTGAATCCTATATAAAGTATTAACATTTATTTATGCATCTCTGTCAGATAGATTTATAATGTGATCTCTACCAGGACACCTTGAGGAGGAAATGGAACCCAGGAGAGAGAGTAAGAACTGCCCATGTAAGATTTTAACTGAACCTACTGTTAGGGTTCTGGGGGGCTGAACTGAGGGGAACAGAACAGGACCAAATGTATGAACTGACCTTTCTTCCGGAGTCCTTGCTTCCACACTCCCCCTTATCGTACCACCATTTGTTTTTCAGTTTGTCTAAGACGGCTTGCTCATTGAGCTTCAACACCGCTAGGTTAACTGGGATTCTTCAACCAGGGAAATAACATAAATAACATTATCCATGTTATTTTATGTTATTCATGCACATTAAACACATACCCATCAAAATCAACTTAACTGTTCTGTTTCTTTGTTTTAATTGACTGCACACACACACATACACACACACACACACAAACACATATATATCAGATACATCTTGGTAGTTCATTGTAAAAGTGATATGGATTAATACTCCATCTAGCGATGCTGTCTTGCTCCCTGTTGCAAGATGTGTATTATTTTATCACTTTGGGTAACCGGCAGGCCGCAAGCACTCTGAGTAATGTGAACAGAATTGGCTATTATTGACTGGTTGCCATGGAGAAAAGATCTGGCAGCATAATTTCGCCAGAATTTGACCTTTGAGAGATTTACTTCACATTAAACCAGACCAAATTTGAAATAAGATGTTTTGAGAGAGTTCGTTTAGAGTTTTGCCTAGAGTGTTTGGTCAGCGTGAGTTGCCGGTTACCCCCCATGGTAGAGATAGTTTTACCCGCTGGGTTTGTCACATTGGGGCTGACCTTGGAATCACCTCCTCCGCTGCCACACTCTCCTTTGTCGTACCACCATTTGTTTTTCAATTTGTCCAACAGGCCTTGTTCATTCAGTTTTAACACTGCCAGGTTTACTGGGTTTCTTGAAACGATAACGAAATAATAGTTTGGTCAGTGTCGGCCCAGATAGACCGATCGGGAGACAGCGTGATGGGAAAACAGACTCAGACTCTAAACACAACACCCACTGCTCTGTGTAGTCTGGAATGGTAAATGGATGACGCAGTGGTTTCGATCCGAGCCTGTGTGTTTTTTTCAGTATGTTAATATGTTTTAATGGAGAGCGATGCTTTTGTTAGTGGCCTTTGTGAAAGACAGGTTTAATAAAGCCAGGAGTAAGACCTCTTCAGACAGGAGAAGATAAGAGGAAGATGACCTTAGATATGTTTACTGTGTGCTTCTCTTCATCCCTTTAGGGGAATTGTAACAAGGGTCATTCTATAGAACAGGTGCCTTTAATAGCAAAATTTACCTTAACAGTGAATAGCTAATGTTAACCTTTTCAACCTTTGTGTTCATATGGACATTTTACTTACATATATATGTATATATACTTATATTTATCAGTTTGCAACATAAAAGGCAAAGCATGAAACTGCAGTAAAAGCCTTCTGTCTGTATTGTCTCTTTATTCATATTCAAAGTTTAGTTGATATAATGTATTATTTTTGCATGTATTAGTCTTTAATGTATGTGCCTCAGGTTATGCTTATAAACTCTTTAAATGCCTCTTTTTCCTTGTGATAAACTATTTCCTTTTGCAATTCTTCAAGGACATGTTAAAGTCTTTGTAGTTAGTTATCTTTTGTTCTTATGTTTGTCAGCAGTGAATGATTTTACAGTAAAACGTCAACCTCTTCCTATTTAAATGCTAAATTGTTGTCAACATATATTAAAATGTATTAATTTCGCTTGATTCGGCACAATGTAATACAATTGATAGAAAAAGCAAAATCTTACAGATCTGACTGAAAAAGACCCATGTTTCAAAGAATGACTTATAATGTGAACATGCCTCTCGTAAAGTGATTGCTCATGTATTCTAAATTCAAACACTTTCTCTACCTCACCATCAAACCACAAATCAGAACACATCTGAAGCATCTCTCTTCATCTCCTCCTCATCCTCAGATCCTGCACGCCCTGTACAGTTCACAGTCACAGACACACATTTCCTCACGGCGCATGCAATCGGCTGGCCGATCTGCGTCGCAAGCAAATGTCGTCTGCCGCTCCACGTGTGTAGAGAGCGATTCACTGGCTTGATAAAACCCAGGAATTCTTTCTAATCCCAGAAGTTTCAGACAGAAAGAAATCAGAGAGTGTGTCTCAGGAATGAGGAACAGACGACTGCATTCAGTTTGATGAGCATTTCCTTCAAGAGGAGGCTGTGCTTTTGGTGAGATGATTTTATTGACTAAACACAGATGGAAAGAGATAAAGGGGCACACACATCAATCTTTAGGGCTGTCACATCGTGACTGCAAAACAAACTGATTTAGGGTATAAGTCTGAGATAAGACATGGCAAATGTGGAACAGCTGTCGAAATGCACCCAAACAACTCATCTGTGAGTCTAAATTAACCTATACTTTGCAAAGTGTAAAGTAAAGTAAAAGGTAAAACAAGTTCATAATATCAATGAACATCTTTTAGTTTTAAGTTCAAGTTAAGTTAAGTTTAAGGGGTGCGGACCATAACATCAGATCCTGAGGTTTAAAAGTCCCCTTAAGTCTCTATTAGGGGCTCTAATCTGTATCAGTTAGACTGCAAAATTGAGTCATGATAGACAGTGATGTTATGGCACATTGTGACAGCTACACCACATGTTTAACAAATTATATCTCAGTCTGAATCTTTCCATATGATTGTCTGTGACTGCTGATTTTGAGAGCAAAGACTTTCAAGTCTTTGATTTGTGTTAATATAGTAATATTATAGCGTTTTAAGATGCAAACTGTATATTTAATAACTTGTTTAGCATATCTCAGCTGTTTTTTACAGCTTTTGTCAATTGCTCTAAACCTTAGGTTTTACTTTATTATAAAATTAACAATTTTATTGTATAATGAACTGCAGCACTGCTCATACAGTATCCATCTCTGAAAGAACCCAGAAGGGCAGTTTCCTGTTTTGTGACATCACTGATTTGTGTCAAGCATTGGGTGCCCACAGCAGTCAGTTCTTTTTTACATGTAAACATGTGCTGGTAAAGGAGTCACTTCCTCTCAAAATCAGATTGAATTGAGGGCCCGGCAAAGTGAATATGTGCTGCAACTCAACTGCAAGTGAAACAAATTTGCGAATTAATTTCCACGTCTCTTTCACGCTTGCTGTCACAGTAATGGCTACCTAACATGGAATTTAATTTGAGTCCTGCCCTAGGTGGCAAGATGGATGGCCGTCATTTACATCTTACATTCGATGTCTCTCTCCACACTCCCTCCATGCTCCTTGTATTCACTTTGCTATAAGGTGACCCAAAAAATGCCTGTACAATTGCTATGAGGTCGTTCCCCCAAGGAGTTTATCTTATTAGAGGAATATGCAGTTATTAAGGTTATTTTAACAGCTCCAAATTGCCCTTGCGAGGCCCTTTTGCACTGCAATGAATGTAATACCATATGTATTAGTCAGATGGTTATGTTTAAGCACAATAAATGTGGCATCAATAATGGTGAAATACAATAACAACTGTTCACCATATATTACAGATTATAGAAGATTAGAGAAATTATAGAAGAGATTATAGAAAAAACAGAGATTATTAATGTTAGATGATTATTATTCATCTAACATTCATTTTAGAAGTGGCTTGCATAAGAATAACAACTGATTGTCCAATTTTTGCCATGCGTAAGTCACTTGAGGAGAAGGCTTTCGTAATTCTTAAGGAAGAAGGAGGTGAAATTAGTACCCTGTAAACCTATATCTTCAAAGAGCCTGAAGTGAATAATGTCTGTGCTGTCTCGATGAGTTCTGCTTAGCAGCACTGCTGTTTTAATGAAAGGACAGCAACACACGTGTTCCCTAGAGAGCTTTTAAAGAGGGCATGTCATTTTTCTGCTGTTTCTTATGCAAGCACTTCTAGTGGAGTGTGCTGAAAACCCCTTCAAGCAACATGAGGTACACAGGATGCAGAGCAGCTCCACACACACACCACGTACACCCACACACCAGCAGGTTGTGTTGTAACAGAGGCTGCTTAATACAGTACGTTTACCCTCGCCCTGCAAACTGTGACTTGCATAACATAAAAAACAAAACTCTTCAGGTTATTTTTAGTGTTTTGTCTTAAAGAGATACACTAAAGGTACACTAAAAACCTACCAAGTCTACCATCATTTACATGGCATTATTTCTTTCCAAAACCCATATATCTCAATCTCACAACTGGTCTAGTGACACCAGCTGTTCTTGGTCCACTTTCACTTTAATTATATAGAAAAAGCAGCTTAGATATTTTACCTGAACATCTATTTTTGTTCTGAAACTACAGTCATATGGGTTTGGAACAACACATGGGTGTGTAAATGTTTACACAATTTTCATTTCTGGATGAGGTAGATTTTTAACTAGTACATGCAAATTTATTTTCTAGTTAGCCAAGGTGACGATAGACCCCTAACTACTGTATGCAGCCTCAATCACAACTGACCTATCATCAGAAGTGAGCAGTGATGAAGTCATACAGACAGCACACAGCGGACAGCTGGCTTTACCTGAGAGGTGATCCTTTGGGAGTGGCGATGCCGTAGCCCTTGGAGTCCAGGTTCCCTCCGACCTTCATGGTGTCACAGGGTTTGCGCTGCTCGATGTACTCGTTCATGGTGGACTCCAGCAGGTAGGCGTACTTCCCCTTTGACTTCCTCACTCGGATGACCCCCTCATCTGTGGTTTTAACAAACACTGAGGGGTCTGCTGACTTCATGTAGGACCACATCTTCTCAAACACAGCAATCTTTGACCTCTAAAAGGGAGAAAGTTATAAAGTGTCATGCATTTACATGGTATTAATGCAACAGATGTGTTCAGACTTTTACAATATACCGTACTCTTGTGTACCTGGGTGTTGGTAAGACAACAAAACACTGAAAATACGACTTTTCACAAATGTTTAAAGAACATATAAACTGTCTAGTGGAAAACGTGGATTTAAAAAAGTATGCAAAACTGAATACAGTGTATGGCCAACTTGATTTTTACTTATGGTGCTTTGTGGGTTTTTTTGAAGCTTGAAAGCTCCAGAACTGTTCAGTGTAAGTGCAAAAAAAGAGCACCATGCTCTTAGGGTTTGGAATTACATGAAGACAAAATGTTCAATATAAGACATATATAGACTCATTACGGCTAAATAGAAATGTCATACCCAGATAACATGGAATGTTCCAGAATGTTGGCTCTAACAGTTCTCTTAAAGGTATTAAAAACGTTCTTATAACCTGAAACTGTTAGCTGTATCTTGAGATAATAGCTTTCATTTCCTCTTAGTCATATTTTGTCTTACCCTGAAAAACTCTTTGGTAGAACCAGCGTCTAGAGTTCCATAAGCGATTTCAGTCTGCTTCGCCAGATCCTCTGCACTCTCAATGGGCGACACCATCCTTTCCACTGTGAGAAAAGCAGCTAGATTGGCTGTGTATGAGGAAATGATGATCAGAGTGAAGAACCACCACACTCCACCCACAATACGGCCAGAGAGAGACCTGTGGAACACAGACATGAAGGTGTAAATGTCCACACACATATACACACATGCTACATAGCCAGAATTATGTGGACCTTTTCAATCAACAAGCTAAGCAATGCCTCTGAATTTTAGTTAAGACAAAGCTGAATGATATGGCATACCATGGGATTCTACAGAATTGTGTTTTCAACTTTGTGGTGGGAGTTTGGGGCCCTTTAATCTTCCAGCATGACAAAAAAAAGTGAGTGTGATGTTGGGCCTACCCAAAGGTCAGAACTGAACCCCACTGAACCCCTTCGGGATGAATTAGTATGCCATATGCAAGCCACACCCCTTCAGGGCCTGACTTTGCTGCCTGAATGGGAACAAATCCCCACAGCCATGTTCCAACATCTAGTGGAAAGCCTTTCCATAAGAGTGGAACCAACTTCCTATTAATGCCAATGGTTACAAGACTAAAAGCGCAACGGCACATATTGATGTGCCATATGGGTGCCTACATCCTTTTTGCCTTCAGTATATAGATTCACAAAAGAACACCAGGCTCAGGAGTGAAATAATGTGAATCTACGCTGCTAAAATATTCCAGGGAAATTAATGAAAATCATATAAACCCTGACATGCTCTAATGGAGATCCATTATGAGCTTATCAAGTGCACCCCTAAAAGAACACTCTCAGTCACACTCAGTGGATCACTGAACATGTTCTACATTCTTAAGCACATTATAAATGCTGGGATGTGTTCTTCATGCTTCTTCATGCACATGTTGATGCTTACAGTGGTCTGAGGTCTAACGTATTTCCAACTCTTAAAAATGTGCTGAGACGAGATAAGAACCCTCACAAAGCAACTCACCAGCAGAGCATTAATCTCAATTGTAGAAAGTTGCCGGTATGTTTAATTGAATATATGCATATTGATTACTTGGGATTAATGGTGATGAGGGCACTCAGCTGCCACTGTACATGCACTTTAACAACAAAAAAAATTAAAAATTTGTCTAAATCACCAAGGATGCTCCTTGCTTAAGTGAATAAGCGGCACACAAAGCAGAACAATGTTTCCAGAGATAGTAGCTGTTCCATCTGTGAGGTGGCACAGGCAGAGCAGCTCTGATAAAACAAACAAATAAAAACAAACGTTAATCGTTTAAGCTGCGAGGACCAGAGTGATGAAAGTATGACGGGGTTGCAACAAACAGAAATAAAAAAGGTGCGAACTTGTGAAGTCTTTGAATGTGTTAAGATTGTCAAAGGGCAAAAATATATATATGTGTGTGTGTCTGTGTGTATAATATATATATAATATATATTTAAGAGGAAAAGCATATCAAAGATTGTATTTTATTTCTCCAAGGTTATACTGAGATATCTCTGATCACAAATTCCAATTCCAAGAGGTTATAAAAAAGGAAAAACAATTTCACCCCTGGCCAAAATCTGCCCTGAACACCATGTGACATGAATATTTTTTAAACATGGTTTTCAGCCAGACCTTTGGGGATGGTCCCTAATCCTGTGGTCTAAATGCAGCTCAGACAAGCATATGAGATTAGTTTAAGGTCTCTGAGGGCCCCTAAACGGGTCTACCTGCAGGACTACAAGCATAAACAAAACCAAGGCCGCTCTCCCCTGAGTTCCTGGCAGCCAGGCTGCTTAATCCTGACTCACTGCTGGTGTAAGGGCTGAGGTTAATTATAGTATGTATGTGGTGAATCCAACTTAATGGGGGCCGGGCCAGGAAATCCTACAGGTCTATTTCGATTCATTATTCTGTAGTCTTTTATTATGTCTATGTTCTATTCCCAGCTAACAGGAAATATTCGCAAAACAATGGCTAACGTTCTCTAAAAGTTCTCTTAAGTTTAAAGAAGTTTCTTTAAACGTTATATATCATATGTATAAAAAAAGATACTTGTAAGTTATTACTGAAATATTTTAAAAACGTTACAGAATTTAAAAAGCTAGAATAAGTTAGTAATGTTATGTTAAAAACATCTTAAAAATTTATGTTTTAAATGTTCCATTTTTATTACTTAATGGACATGTTAGAGAAACAACCTACAATTGTTAGCTGGGTTTCTGTGTACTTTCATTGGGTAAAATGTGTTTCCTGATAGCCAATCAGCAGTGGATTTATCATGAATGGTATGCCCACTAGCTGTGTACAAATCTCTGTGAAAGCCAAGTAAGCACCTAATGAAGGATGGGCCATATATTTGCTGAATGCTTTAATACACACCAGCATTATAATCTAATGACCTGGTAAATCAATTTTCAGTGTGACCACCACTACACTATAAAAATGATTCACAATGGGACTTAGAGCAGTGTATTGAGTTAGTGCTAAACTCGTGTGATAAAGATGCTGAAAATGTGTTGTGTTTGCTATTCTAATATGATCATAATTCACAGCAGCTAATTACCCTGAAAATACATGACACATATTCTGCCAAATACAACATGTCACATTGTACAACGTCAAATACAACATGTCACAACTGATTCTTGAATGGTGATTTCTGTAGTGATCCATTCTGTGATTTAATAACTGCTGGATTACTGAAAGTAGTTTCAGTTTTTCAAAAAGTACAGTACAGTAAACACAATACACAATGTTACAACAGAAAATGTTATCACAGAAAATACTGAAACACATCTGATAATCTTGAATATGGTGGTGATGTGACTACCATGTTGTCATAACTTTATACTTGTGTACATTACAAAATGCTTACTTATTTTAATTTGCATCAATTAAGTTATTGTACATTCAAATAACTAGAAACAAACCAAAGTTTGGTTTATATATTAATATATATTTATTTTTGAATGCACTTGAACTAATGATCTGTTAAGCATATAGTGTTTGTTAAAAAACATGCAATTACAGTTAGTACAAAGTGTTTCCGATTATATTATTGACTAAATGTTTGATTGGCTAATTATTTGTAATTAATTGGCTAAATGGCAATGAACACTTATATTCTTTCCATGATATCTGTATTTAATTTAAGATTAATTTTTAGTGGTACTTGCAAAGCAAAGCAACATATTTTCTCAGACAAAAATATGCAACTTGGAAACACCCTAACTACTACAAAGAAGACTATAGCAACCACCTAACAATGCCCTAACAACCAGATCACCCAAACAACTTCCTACCAGCACTCCAGTAACAACCAAAATATTGCAATGAAGTTTTCTACAGGCCAATACAATGTAAGGCTGCCCATTTCAAATACTTCAGAATCTGTCATGGCTTCTATGCCAGTGCTAGAGGAACTGGACGTGAGTGACAGTGAGCCGTATTGAGTGAGGTGCTAATGAAAGGCAGAGACTGTTTATGGTTGATCAGACTGGCAATGATTGAGCAGTCCAGACCGAATCCTCCTCTATAGGTTCTGTGTGTGCTCATATCCACGAGAACAACAAAGAGTGACAGAGCTTAATCAAAGACAAAACCCTGAGTACAAAGCAGCACCGCAGGAAGACTGCAATCAGCTATAAGTAGAAAAGAAAACATGGATCAGCCAGTGTGGATAACGCTGCTGCTTGAAGCTTTATGTAACACTTATATATTTAATTTGTTATATTTTAAAAGTTTTCAAGTATTTCTTATTTCTTTGTATAATTTTGATTTGTACGTAAATCTTTACAGTCCGACGAACAGGCTTCTACTATGCTCCCCTTTTCCTTTTGTAACACAGGAAAACTTTCGTTTACTTTGTGTTGTTAGCTTATAGTGTAGATAACTACATTAGCTAAAACGTAGCTTGACTGTAGAAAATTTCTCATGACTGTCTGTCTGAGAGCAAAAACTGTTTTACGTGTACATTAAAACCCCTGACACTCATACAGAGTGCAAGAGCGCCATTACTTCAGTAATAACACCAGCAGGTTCTGCAAAGAACAAGTCAAATTTTAAAAACTTCATATCACAGGCAAAATGTGTGCAAGAGGCTTGGGCGGCAGAAATTTGAAGCTGGCGGATGAGATTGTGGCTCACTGCTCTGATGTTGTTTGACAGCTTTTGTTTGGCACCGTTTGAGCGTGTGAATATGACACACTGATCCCATTTCTGGTCACATGTCTGAATCTCTCGGTGTATAAATCTGTACTGCTGCTCTCACTTTCTCAAAAGGTCAGTATTTCTTACGTCCTGCTTGTATGGAATGAGACAATTATGCAAATGCTGTTTACAGAAATGACTGCGGATAAATGACAGAAAAACTGTGAAAAATGTCACTAATGTCTCAATAATACGCTCGTTTCTCAAGCATAGCACATGCATACATGTGACGTGCTAGGCAGAAATCGCTAGGATTTATTTGTGTAGTTTAAATTTCATAAATCTCACAGATTCTGAGACACATCTTTATGAAACATGCTCGGCACAGTCTCTTATTAAGACTGATGTATAAGTGTCTTATAAAATCCATTGCTGAAATAGAAGCACCATCTTGTGTTATATACATTATTGGCATAATTTGTCTTCTTCACAGCTCTGTTCAAGATAACTCACTACTGAAGATGGCCCAGATATCTGTGGCTATTGGCCCTGCCTGCACACACACACACACACACACACGTTGACAACCAATCACTGTAATGAAAGCCATGCATCTATTTGTTGCATAAATAATGAGTTTACAGAGAGCTAGTGAGACACAGGACACACTATTAGGACAAATAAACAGGGACACACACACTTATGCACACACACACACAAGCTGATTATGATCCTCAGTCAGCAGCGCTCTCACACGGTGAGCTGTGCCACTCTAGAGAAAACACCCATGTCTTTCAGCGTTGCCATGGTAGCACATTCTGCTCTCCAAACAGGCGACTGAGATAGGTTTTGTCACCGAGCAGTTCTCTGTCGACTCTGAACTGACTGAATGCTGTACAGAATGCATCTGTACAGCATTCATCCACTTTTTTCTCCTTTCATCTGTCTCTGTTATTAAATGTCTGATTCCCCCTCCAAACTTCCTCTGATCTGTCTTTATTCATCGCTGTCACTCATCCTCTCATCCTACAGCTTTCCCCATATTTCTCATATTTCTGGCAGAACCATTCAACCTCACTTTTGGTAAACCTTTCTATACAGCTTCTAAATACAATGCATTCTAAAGTTGTTTTCTATGTGTTACAATGCAAAATGTAATAATTTATATCTTCTAAATAAAAAGCAACCACAATTATACAAAAACTGTACACTACAGATGTATGCTGATCTGGAATACTTCACTGTACAGAATCACTCCACCACTGTGATTCAGACACCTGAGTCGGCTCTTTGAAATGCCAAAAGTGCACTCAGCTACAACATGCATCTGGTTATTTGCCCATCCATAATGCTCTTCTCCATCATTTGATGAATAGCGGCTGCCATGATTCATAACCCATGATCCTGCCACACATAGAAATGTATGCAACCTTCTTTCTTACATTAAATTTCATATACTGCCTGCTTTCCACATTTTGGGGAAAAGGCACATTGTACTCTGTCAAAAAAAATGTCCAAAAATCTGCCTTTAGCTTGTCACTGGGGATGTACTCTTTAACATCAGTTTGAAATGTGTTTTAATCTATCCTGAAAAGGGGTAGTTAACCCAAAAAATAAAAAGAAAGTTTTATTCTAAGTTTTTTTCTATAAGTTTTCTATTAGTAATGTCATTACAAACTGATATGACTTTTTCTTCTATGGAACACTTATTTTGAGAAATGTCTCAGTGGGTTTGGGACCACACAACGGAAGTCAAGGAGTGACATTGTTGTTTGGTTTCCAACATAATTCAAAATATCTTCTTTTCTGTTCCTCAGTAGCATAAAAGTCATACACGTTTGGAATGATGAGGGTGAGTAAATGATGGAAGAATTTTCATTTTGGGGTAAATTATCCCTTTAAGCACATAAACAAACAAATAAAAACAGACACAAACAAAAAAGAGATACAGACTTTTCTGCTGTAAGTAATGTTTGTTTAGCAGACAGAAATGAGCTGATGCGAGCAAACTCATGAATGTTTAACTCAATATCCAGACACTGGACACTGACTCAGGCAGCTTCTCCAAACACATAATCAGTGCAGAACTCCACAGAGAAAACACAGACGTCGAGTGGATTGCAAAACAAAGTGTAAGTGGAGTCCTCGAGGGGCCGCTTCACTGAAGATAATTAAAAAGAAAACTGCTGCTGCTTGTGTTTCTGTGCTCATTTTCTTGTGTTAAAAGGCCTGTTGCACAAAACAATAAGACTAAACCAAAGTAATATTCTATCCCAAAATGCTTGGCGGTATCTTTTTATTAAGCTGTTCCTCTACTCAAGAAGACAATGGAATTAACATAAAGAGCTGAATGAAACAAGAAAAAAGGCTGAAACAAATGCAGAGAGAGAATAAATTGAAAAATAATTTAAAAGACTTAAATGGAAATGATTTAGATTTAAATGAAACATCAAATAAACAAAGCAAGTGCCACAACAGCCTGAAAAACTACCACAAAAAACAGTCATATCTAATTGTTGGCAAGACAGGTATAATGTTGGCAAAAATTGCATTACTACAGCATACCCGGAGTCACAATATGACAGTTCTTTTTATTACTGAATTTCGATTGTTGTGCTGTGAAATTGTTTTTGAGAAGTACAGGTTCACATGTCAAATGTGATTCATTTTTAGCAAGCAGTGTTTTGTAACAGAAAAATGTGTCAAAAAAACACAGAACCACCTGAAATGACAAGCAGAACAAGTTTTATCCTCTACAAAGTTAATCACTGTTGTAGGTGTGTGGTGGGCTGCCAGAGTGCTTGTGTGTGAGTTGATGGCATGATAGTGGATGGGTCCTGATGTGTTATAGTGGGCGGGGCGCTGGGCAGTACGGACAAGATCCTTTTCCTGTGAGAGCCATTGTCAGCGCAACAACCATGAGATGTAGAGGAGGCACATCCTCCATCAACCACTCAACAACTAGATGAGTTTTGCTCTTAGCAAAGATCACCTTAACCCACTCACTGTGTGACTCAGGGATTTAATGTAGCCTGGATAGATTTTTCTTTTACCTTGTGTAGTTTTGCTTGTGGTGTTTGTTTTTGAGGGCATGTCAGGTAACCTGTCTATGCTGGAATCATGGTAAATTTGAGAGGGCTTCTCAAATTCAAGTGAGCTTCTCAAATTTTCAAATTGTGAGAGAGATGTTTTGGGATTCGACAGCAACAAACACCAACAAATATAGAAAGTGTTTCCTATTAAAAGCTTAGAAATTATTTATTTTGCCATCCCAATCATGCACAATTAGTTGCATTTTATTATTTGCAATTTTTCCTGCTTTCTGCAATCCTGCGGCCTACCAGCAAAGAACCAGAATGTGTGTTTGTGAGTTTTTGTTTTTTAAGAACAATTTGGAAGCTTATGGAAAAGGATAATCTAAACAAATACCATCCATCCACCCATTCTTTAAACTCACTTGGGGGGCTGGAGCCCATTCCAGCATCTCGGGCCATAGGCAGGCATCAAATACCATGTGCAAGCAAGAAAAATTAGATAAAAAAGGGTTTGAGGAAAAGAGCTGAGAAGAAGAAGAGTGAACAGCAGAGCAGAGAAGAACAGAGCAAAGCAGAGAGAGCAGAGAAGAGAAGAACAGAGCAGAGAGAGCAGAGCAGAGAAAAGAAGAGAAGACAGTAGAAAGAAGCTGAGATATGAGATTCACGGGGCCTATCTGTAAGTGAAGATAAACATTATCTTGAGTGACTTGCATAAATTAGGCCTGTTGGGGAGGTTTGAGTGGCAGGTCTGACATTTGAGCAGGGTTTCTTCCTAAGAATAAATAGCACATAAAGGGGCAAACCACAGTCTGACTGTTACCACAGAGCAGGAGCACCACTCACAGTTTAGCCCATCAGTTTTCATTGGTTAGGAATGGGCAAGTGTATAAATTCATATGCACGGACAGGGCTCTGACTGCAGAAGATTAAAGATATGAGAAGTCCTTATTACGACCACTGTTCTCTCCCTCTCTCCATCTCACTAATTAAATTTCTTTCACACAGACAGAATTCTGCCCTATCCAGTCAAGAGAAACACGTTTGGTCATACAGCAGTGAGTTTAAGGTGACGTGTTCTGCACAGTGAAACATTCAACATGTTCACCTGTAACGAGGACACGCCATGCGCAACCCGTCCTCACTTGTTTATAGAACTTCAGTGACATGACGATTCAGCTCTGCAGAGTCTGGGTCACAGCGAGACATGACAGAAAGAACAGACAGTCTAATTAAGATACTCTGAAGGCTCTCCACGCCCCACCACAGGAGATGTTCACAGGAAACCAGCGTGTTTTCTTCCTCACACTGTTGACATTTCACCTGCCACTGGTGGGCCGGAACAAGCAATTCATTTAGGAACTCACACAAACTTCTAGGAAAGACACATATACTGTTATGTTTCACTAAACAGGACTACATCTTGATATAGCACCAACTCCTAAAATAAAGGTGTAAGAGACATGAAACTGATCTCACGATTTTCTCATCAAATTCCAAATGACTCCCTGCCAACGTGCTCATTTGTAATTATGCTTACGGTAGTAATT
Source organism: Chromobotia macracanthus (assembly GCA_036877525.1). NCBI lineage: Eukaryota > Metazoa > Chordata > Actinopteri > Cypriniformes > Botiidae > Chromobotia > Chromobotia macracanthus. Next base: position 6,878,000 of record JAZGTH010000017.1, read on the forward strand.
GTCCCTTTTAAATAAAGAAAGGATGCAATTATTGCTGACAGACTGAGATCACAAAGGTAAAAAACACCTAAAAGCTCTGTTCCAAAATCTATTAATGTGCTTTCCTGTCTGTCCTAAATGCCCACTGTGCGATTTTTAATAGTGTTTTGCGATTGTTGCTTGTCACACAATATGAACATGATCCCCATGTCATACTGTAGAATCTCAGTTGTCATAATGTCAGACTGTACGACAGTCAAGACGCAAAACAAAAATGTATGCAAGAAGATTTTTTTTACGTCATCAATCCATGGCATGCATTCTCTCACTTAAACGGTAGCTAGCAAACAAAGCAATATGTAGCATTTGCTCAATAGGTTTTTCTTCTTGTTGTACTGTCACACTGCAAGAAAGTGTCTGAAATCTTCTGACACTGCCAGAATTTAATCAAAGGAAAAAACAGATCGCAACGGCCATTAATCAGCTGTCGGTGAACATGTCAAGCCAGCGATCAAAGACAACAGATTTTAGCCTATGATTATAGTAATCTTTTAGGATTTCCAAAATTTGTCTTAGACAACCAAATCGTGCCCAAAATCGCACAGTGTGAGTCGGGCTTAAGGTAACATTGTAACAGAAATGAAACCTGATTAATGACTGATTTAGAACACATCAGCAATCAGTGCTCTGCACAGGAGACCTGACTCATAGTTGATTTCAACAGTCCCAGCTAACAGGGAACGTTCTCAGAACGTTGACTAATGTTCTCTAAAGGTTTGTTCAATGTTATCAAAAATGATCTTGCAAGTAATGTTCACAGAATGTTTCTTTTAATGTTATATATTATATACCTCAACAAAGTTATTCTTATGTTCTTAGAAATGTTACAGAACTAAAAAACTGTTCTTACAACCAAGCAAAAATGTTAATACAACATTTAAAAAATTGGATGTTTTAAATGTTCCTACAACATTCTAAATAATATTTAAACATTTTTGTTACTAATGAAAATGTTAGGGGAACATTCTTACAACCTAAAATTGTTATCTGGGGCTGGGTATTGGAATGACAGCACAGTTTTCACATTGGGAGTGCAAATGATGCCTTAAAATGTTGCTTTCTCAGGAATCTCATAGAATTTTGGAACAGCGCAATAACACTAACCACAGGCAAACTTTTTCAATTCTCTCAGACTCACATATCTGACAGAAGTTTTATTACATAGCAGAACCAGAAACTAGATCTCCATCTCAACTGTTAGCTTGAAGCACTTGTTTGACTTAAATAGTCAGTTTAATATCATCCAGCGCAAAATTTCTATAAATGTCAAATGTCTTATAAAGCAATGTTGTATCTGAAGCAAGATATTGTAGTTTCCACAGGTGTGGAGGTTGTCAAGTGTTGACATTTCTCTAAACATGCCGCACCACCCCTCCCTGTCCCCATTAAATGCACAACCACTGACCTCATGTTGCCATCTACACCCTGCCCCATTAATTAGGTTTTTAATTGGTGACCTTTGAGAGTCCAGCAACTGCACAGAGAGACACTTCATCTCTGTCCCTGCGCACCAGCACAGAGTGCATGATGCCAATGCAGCATTTATGGAACTTTAATGGGATCTTTCAAAGAGCTGCACATGAGAAATTACCGAACTAAATGAATAATCTGCAAAGCGCTGTAACAGCAGTACCTTTGAGAAATCACTAGACCCCAAACATTATAAAAATGATTTGAGCATCTTGAATAAACCAATCTATATAATGAATTGCAGTGAACCAAGTAATTCGTAGTGATGAAAAGTAATTCGTAATAAAACCACAAAATTCTGAATGAAAGTCCAAACCGAAAATGCTAATTTATAACTATAAATTATATTCTAACTCTTTAGGCTAAGTGATTACATTATATTCTTTCTTCAACTGGTGTCACTGAAAAACTATCTATATGTACTAGTTGTATATAAATAATAAAAGGGAAAATGTAAAACAATGCAATTATGCATGTTAGTGTTGTTAAATGCAATGACCGTGATTTGCAGTGCTTATTTTATTCACTGCAATTGTTTCTGCGTTCTTCAGGGAAACTCCCACCACACACACACACACATTCACATACACACACACAGAGGTATGCATGTCTCAGCACTTGCACACGTGACCTCTTCCCCATCACTATATCATCCATCACCAGCTGGCTTGTACATTACATCTAATTAAACCCGGATCATTTCATGTGCATGTCACATTTTCTCCACGTCAATGATACTATTACTGGACATTAATTGTGAAGTATTGGTTTCTGTTCACATTTTATTCTAGATATATTTTATACAATATACATGCAAGTAATCAACAATACTAATTTTATCCCTCGCCTGCCCATTCACAATCATTTAAAATACAAAGTGTCACCTCACCTGGGGGAGATATCACAGCCCTGCTGCATGAACGCTCCCAACGAAAACCACAGACTGTTGAAGATGCCAAACTCATTGGTCTGCTCCTGACTCTGCTGGTTCTGATTCTGCTGGCCCTGACCTGGTTGGGCGGATGATGAGGAGGGCTGATTAGGGTTCTGCTCAGCACCTTCCTCGTAGTCCTCCGCATGCCACTCGTATGGGCTAAAACGGCTGACCAGGAAGAGCACCACGCTCACGCCGATGTAGGCAAACACTATACACATCCAGATCTCATAGGCCAGAGGATCCAGGAAGGAGAACACACCAGGCTTGGACTTGGTGGGCTTCTTGATCATGATGGAGATGCCCAGGCTCATGAAGGGCTTGGAGAAATCAATGACTTCCTCCCTGACCAGGGTAATGGTCAGCGGGGCCACAGCTACATCAGCTTTCTGCAGGAAGACATTGTTATACTGTTGCAAAACATTTAAAATATACACCGCCATCTTCTAATTTACACACTAAATGTGGACATTGATCTTGAGATGGTGAGGTTGTTTTTCTGAGAGTGGATCTGTTTCAATCTTGCTTTGACTACAATCTAAATTCCCTTCCAGGAACATTTTCACAGTTTCATTATTATTGAGGTGGAAATATGAAGCCTTATGGTCATAATTATTAACACCCCCCAACACTTCTGAATAAGTTCCTCTCAATACAGTAATGATTACATTTCTCATTTCTAATGACTGCATTTATCATTGGCAGAAGGATGATAAATATATTATATTATATTGTATTATTGTACTGTATTATATTATATTATGTTATATTATATTATATATATATGTAGAACTTACACCATAGACAAGCTCTCCCACCATCCCATTCCACATCTTAGTGTCAGGATCTCTGGCTCCATATTTTCCATCTGCCACTATCTTGAGTTTGTATTGGTATCCTACGTGTTTGGCAATCTCTGCTGCCAGTTCCACACAGTAACCTTCATACTTTTCGTTTCCATTAAACTGCTCATGGTTCTTCTTCAGCATAACATAAGGTGACTCCTAGGCATAACAGACATGTAGATCACTACATTACAGGAAGCATGTTTACACCAGATGCATGTCATCTCACAGACCATTGAGCTTTAAGCTCAAATGGAACTTCAACAATGGTAAAATCGAGGAATCTATACCACTTTATTTAACATGCAAATCAACTAGCAATAACATTTACTCATGTAATTAGTATGATGTCAGTATTAATATCATTGTAAATAGCTAAGTTTAGAAACAAATAATAATGAATACCATCTGCAGTACAAATTTCACAAATATTTGTTAATAAATGATGATATCTGTAAATAAAATCATTTCATTGCAGACAGATGTGGAAATGGAATTGGCTAGTATTTATCTGCAGCATGTCTTAAAGAGAAACAAGGTTTACGTCAACTGAAAACACATCACAACGCAACATGACGCAACAGGCGTTTCCAGTGTTGACAGCTTCAATGATTAAAATTGGAGCTTTATAGTTTTGCTGTGTCACGGCGCGCCGCATGCATTTAGTGCAGACATGGTGTGAAGAATCCGAAAATGTACTTAAATCATGTTTCAAGAAATGGAGAGCAGAGGAAAAAATGGTCGATGAAGCAGAGAGGAAATAGTGGTGTGTTACTTGGTGAACCTGACAGGTTTATTTTCAGACAGCTTTATTTGAGCACCATGGACAGGCAGGCAATCAATTGGGTAGAAAGTGTTGGGTGATTCTATTCGTGGATGGTCTGTAATATGAGTTAGATGTTCAATTGTGATATTTCAGAAAGATTGGACATCCTGAAGAGATTACTTCACATGGCACCTGAGGCCCTGCTGACAACACAGTTTCTGATGAGACTTCTCTCTCAATGAGCTTACACTGAAGAAATAACACGAGGCTGTAAAGAGTAAAGTACAAAAAAGTAGAGCAAGAAAAAGAGAAGAAAAGGAAAAATAACCTCTTGCCCTGCAGTAGCTGAAGTTGAAAACCACAAAGAAATATAGTTTTTTTCTGTTCTGATCACCAGCGGTCAATAAGTACAATATACAGCATACTGTAAAGGCTTTTCTACAATGTACACAACACTGAAACACTGAAATGCAAGTGCTTCGTTACAGCAAAAGTATTGACCACAGTGGCTGCATTGCAAAAAACAGGCCAACACTGTAACGCTGCGTTTCCTGCTAATACAGACTTCTGAGATGGCCGACACGCTGTCTTTCAGAGAAATCATTCTGTAGAGCACCTGTGATGATGCGACTGTTCCCAGTCTCATTGATGAACAGTCTCTGTAGGACAAACAACATAGTTCGGACTATTTCCTGCAATCCATCCTGCTCCCTTGTGAGCGCTTAGCCCCAACCCACACCGCCGATCCATTACTAGCTTTTTCTATCACCCATTCCTCCCACGTCGCTCCATCAGGCGCCCGTCCACTCGCACTGCCCTTTCTCCGACTGGGAAACAGAAGGGCATTCCACATATCAAAGGTTAATAAATGCCCTCTGAAGCCTAACTTCCGACAGAATTGCTAAAATGCATGCTAAGCCCAAGGATCTCAGCTGAATAAGGGTAGAGAAAAGGAAAATTAATCTTTTGTCCACCACTGGCAATTCAATCCCAGGTTCCCCTTTAAGTAGAAGATGAAAGCACAGTGACTGGAGAAGAAGTAATGTCTCATTTACAGACAGAGCACAGAGAAGCTGTCATGCTTTTATCTGCACACTATAGGATTACCGTCACCATACTGAGGGCTGAACACATGGAGGTGATGCCTCAATCGGCTGAGGAAATACAAATAAAATAAACAAGCAAACAAAAGCTACAGCTTCTTTGGTCTGTTCTTCATGGCATGGTGAAAACATGGGTTGTGGACATATTCCTGTACCTTCTCATTGTACAACAGGTTTTGAACTTTGAGAGAATGTTAGCCAACCTTCTGGGAATGTTCCCTGTTAGCTTACAAAACCATTTGTAACTGTTTGCTCCCTTTGTCTGTTCATTCATGGATTGTGAACACATTATTGTATTCAAAGTACATTGTACAATAGATTTGGTTAGGTAACCTTACAAATCTGCTTTGAGTGGTTACATCTAAATTTAGAGAGTCAAAAACAGTCAGATCAGAAACAGCCCTTTGAGATAACATCCACACACTTATTTACAGTTTATGGTCTTAATTTCATGAAATACTCTGATGTGTGATGAAGGTGTAGCACAAAAGGTGCGTCGTGTGTACATGAAGCATGCAAGTGTGTTTGATGTACTGTTTTGCATAGCGTATAGCACATTCAGATGCAGGTATGATACAGATACATAATGGATATAACAATGCAAAATACAGACATATCTAGAACACATGGCCTACAGTACATTTGAATACATTTAAACCATTTTCAAGCAAACCAGTAACCAGCATATGTAAATAAGTCATACCAGAATAGTGGTAACAATATATGTGCGGTTTTGCAGTCCATAAGTCTCATTACTGCCGGGCATGTAGGCTGCCGTGCTCACAAATTTCTCATCCTCATTCCAGTAACCCACCTGAGAAAAGATCAAACCAGGAACCTGAGCATCATTAAAAACCTTCTGAGATACATCAGATGTAACACGATACAGTGCACATTGAGTAAGGTCTGCAGAAGTACATTGGATTGTTCAAATGATGACCATACTGGAGCTTTTAAAGCCTGTGGGCATTTCATTTAAACTATAAGCAAAGAAATCAATCTGAGAAGTGTGAAACAGTCTGTCATATTGAGAGGTCTGTTAATCCTCTGGCTGACATTTAAGCACTTACTTTCTTCGGACCTGTTGGTCTGAGTTCCATCACACTGACAGTGTAGTTTGTCCGTCGTCCTTTCTCGTTGAACTGAATGTGTCCGGTTAAGCCATCGATCCGAACCTGAGTTAAAAGCACCCAGAAGATGTCTTTATTCACACAGAGAACGTTCTCTAAAAGTTCTAAAAGTGCCTAGTAAATACTGGATGCTTTGAACGTTCCTAGAACTTTCAAAATAACATTTTTAATGTTTCTGTTATGTAACAGAAACATTCTTACAACCTAAAGTTCTTAGCTGGGTTTAATCTGAATCTTTTTAACTGTTCGTTCTTTTTCTTTATTCTTTTCTTTCCTGTCCTTTCTTTCACTGCTCCTCTGAGGCATGTGTATCTCTCACAGTGTCTCTTCTGTGTGTACAGTACTGAATGTCTCCCAGGCTGCATGATGGAGTTAATTGACCGAGTTGAACATCAATCTCCACGGCCTCCCAGCAGATGGACCAAATTCCCTCAGTCCAGCACACATCAGACTCTCATCAGACGCAGCCTCAAGCAACTGTAAGAGTCTACTTCTGTGAGAGGAACACTTCACCGTTCACTGCATTGCCTCAGACCTCCTCAGACTTATAATTACGTTTTTTTATGGAATGAAGTACGTGATCTCGCTGGCAGAAAATACCAATTTTGGGTAGGCTTCCTAAACAGAGTGCATTTCTAAAGATTTCCAATAAGTCATATTTGGTTTCCGTTAACAAATTCTGTTTCACCTCGCCTGCCAAATTTTATCTTCTATGCTTATTCATACACAGCCGAAAGCAACGAGGCAAACACCTGTCTAAGGGTAACAAAGCCAGGTGTTCTTCTCCTTATGTCTCCCTTTGTAAATATAACTTGTCATGTGCTGTTATGACCAGCGTAAATGTTTATTGCCAACTGGCTTGGTTTATTATCTGTTGTGTCACATTTGATTGTGACAGTCTCTTTAATGAATCAACGTGAACTTTACAAGATATAAAGACGTAATTTGCTTATTGGTCTTTCATTCTGGCCAATCAGAATAGATTAGAAGCAATGTCAGTCTTGCAGATAAGGACGTTTATGTTTGTGAACATAGTGTGTTTGTTGAAATATGCATGTCTGTGTGCCGTCCCTCCAGGGCGAGTTACCTGCTGAAGAGCTCTCTGGATATCGATGCCTTGGCCCCAAGGTGCCGGTGGGTTGGCCAGACATTCTCCAGCATTTCCACGACGAGAAATGTCTATCCTCTGCCTGCGGAGATTCTGGAAGGCTGTGGACATCACTTTGACCCCATCATATGTGAGAGCTCCAGTATACTGCACAAAGACCACAGCATGAATCAGTATTGCCAAGTCATCACTTTTTCCACAGAAATGGGCTACTTTTAAACTGATGCCACGGTTATTTTATTTTTTTGCAGACATATTGCAGTAATTTTATTTGACAAAAATGCTAGTTTAGCTCATTTTGACAAAAATGCTAATGCAAAAATATTTTACTGTACTGTACAGCAAAAATGTGTACAGTAACTGTACAGTAATTTTCTTGATTTTCAAATTGTGTGTAATGCATATCAGTGACTGTAAAATATGTATTTTAGGGAGTGGCACTCCCTTTGGTATTTGGGCTATGGTCATTGGGCTCGTTTTGGGCTAGTTTTTATTGATGATTTGGCTAGTTTTGTTACCCATATCTGGCAACCCTGGCATGACTGCAGAGAGAAGTGCACTTTAATATATAAAAGTACACTATTGTATATATTTTATGTCAGCATTTCTGTGTGTCTCTGAATGGAAACTCATAAGCCAACTAAATAGTGTCTCAACACTAACAACAAGCTTTTTGTATATTAGATTTTGAGGTAATTCAATTGTGCTCTTTCCAAATGTTGCAGTGATTTATTGTACAGCTACCTAATTGCATGTAGTTTTTAGAGCTTTTATTCAATTCTTTCCAAGTATTTTTCAGCTTTTCAGGTACATTTCCTTTCAGGGTTAGTTCTTCACATTGTGAATGATTTAATGTAGTCCATTGAGTGTCTTACCTTCAGTCCTCGCTTGGGAACTTTGGCGTCTTTGTTATCAAAGTCCATCCACTGCTGCACTATCCTACTGACATTTGGATCTGCATAATTTACCAGCTGAAATCCTGTTACGTTCGCCTCACCTTTCTTGAACTCTGTCAGGTCGATGTCCAGAAATCCCTGAAGGACCACAGAGAACAAGTTAGCAAGTAGGTTTCATTCACTAATAATTGCGTACTTACTAAGTGTTCAGTTGTGAACAGATGTGTGCACACATAAATCAGTTCTAATGTTGATGAATCTAGATTAATAAAAAATGTTGTAGCATGTACCTGCAGTTAATAATTAGCACAATACACGTCCAGGCCATCTCCTTAAGGGCTTTCCACACAACATCTCCAGTACAACCATCCATCACTCTGTGCAAACACATCCTTGCACTCTCTAAAGATGCTTTCTCACATAAGAACATGTGCAGCAGGATTTCTAAGTAAAGTAAAGTGAAGTGTGCCATTCCCAAAACTATTAAACTACTATAAAACTACTGTTTTTGTTATTTAATGGAAATGTTAGGGAAACATTCTTACAACCTAAAATTGTTAGCTGGGATGTCAATCATGAAAGACAGGCCACTGACTAAAACACTCAGAGACCACTTTGTGATAAAATATGATAATGAATTCCCAGCAATTGCAAAAAAAAAATCCAGCGTAAGACCTTAACAGGAAATAGAGGCTGAATGTGCTGCTGGGGGAGTAATTTTCACATTAATGGACAGATGCCGTGAGGGGAGCATAAGGCCGGGTCTGTGGAGTGCTGTCAGATTTAATGCAGGGTTTAAAACTATAACACAAAGAATGGTTGGGTCAATCACTTAATGAAAAGGCTAATCCATCACATCCACCAAGGCTTGTTATTTAAGAAAGCTCAGCTGTTTTCCGATGAGCTAACGGGAAAAGCAGAGATTGGGAATTTGGAGCATTAAAACAGAAGCAGATCTTAAAAGGTTGTTGCAGATCTGTCTGTGATCCCACAGACTCTGTTTAGTAATTCCAGGCCTTTTATCACAATCCTATCCACAGAGGTGAGATGCTTCCAGAGTGTAGCAGCCCACCCACTCTGTGCACCTGAGCACACTACCAACACAATCTCACTTGCAAAAGCACTAGCTCCTAAATATAGCAGCTTACTTAATGTGAGAAAATTACTGCATGTATTGTACATAGTTTCATTCATGCTTTCTTCCTAATTGTCTCTGTTTGTATGGATCAGAGAATCAAACACATGTAAAGATACTAAAGATCTGTTTGTGATCTAGAACAATAAAATGTGTGTGTGACTCAGTATTGAATGTTGCGGCCCTTGTCAGATTGTTAGTGGCTTTGATCTTTTATTCCTAACATGCTTGGTCCCACTGGAACAGTAATGTTTGTCTGGGAACATCTGCTCCGCAGGGCAGAAAACAAGTCACGATGGGCTGCTAACATGACCTCATGTTTGAGTCTCACCTCTCTCAAATACACTTTTCAGATTTTGTGGGACAAATGAGGACTTTTCTTTGAAAGGTTTATATAGTAATTTTCAATAATACATACCTTTAAAACCTTTTAATGATTGTTTCTGCTGGTATTGCAACTAATTGAAGCATACTAGTGGTCCATCATTCTGATACTGGAGTTTTGTGATTGATTAAATGATTCAGTTACTGGCCCAACAGGCCTAGCTCCAAGCCCAACTTGATATGTCACCTGTGTGCTTTGTTTCTTCTGATAATTTGATGTAATTGTTTAAATGGTGATATTTTATATGTTTTTATTTTGACTCTCATGGTCTTTGTGTCAAAATGTGCTGGTTATTTCTGAAGTTAAATAAAGCTGTTTAACCACAAGTGTACTCATCTGTTTCATCTCTGTTGACCTCATCCATTCACCCTGTGCGGCTAATGTATGTTGCCAGATCCTTCAAAATAAAGCCTGACAGGGTGATCATCCTGAAGGGTTTATTTTGTTTTTTGGCTAGCTTTACTGTACATTATCCAACTTTTCAAATGGCTGCTAACCAAATCAGAACATAATTTCTGTCAAATATTGATTTGAGTTGAGGTTCTTTCATCATGTGAGAATAAAGACCTCAGAGACTAGATCAGCACAGTGTTGGAGACTGGTTGCTAGGGACAACAGTCAATATACAGTTTAGCAGTCATTATCTAAAATATCTGATCACAGACTGCTGTGTTTTGACCAATAAGAATCAAATATTGCAGATAGCGTTAACAATTCTGTTTACAGAAATACAGAAGCCATAACTCTCATATGGTACGGTAACTGTCTGATGCACAGAGATAGCTGAACATCTCCTGTAATGTCAGATGAATGCTGCTGTAACTGTAGAGAGATCTCATCACATGACAGGCCTCTAGGCTAAAGTGTCAATTCACAACCTCATCACTCTCTATGGTAAGAGAGAACAAGGCAATCAGAGATACTCAGGCTGTCTGCATCACTGCACATAATACTGAGCGCTGTCACTGAGTGCACAACTGGGATGCATGTCATCATATGTGTACCATGGGAACCTCTCTGTTCTGCACGTATCTCTTTCAGCCAAGATTAGCGAAGCCTTTAGAAGCAATCAGGAACTCATTCACTGAAAAAAAGGGCTTTCACATGAACTTAAAAGAGAAAAAGCAGCAGCTTATAAAGACACACCAGAAACTAATAAACTCCCTCACAGTTTATAAACAAACACATAATGATAGCCTCGTTCACATTTGAAAATCTCAGTTTTTTGACCATCTACCACTTTGAATTTTGAGGCCAGTGAGAGGTGACAGTTTGAGAGGAAATTAAGGGGGGACAGGATCTGGAAATGGAGGACCAGATTCAAACCTACATCTCTCATATGAGCACCATGGCAATGCACTGGATCACATGTATTAAACACTAAACCATGGAGAAATGTGGCTTCTCAGCTAACAATTTAAGGTTACAGACCATTTCTATAACGTAACAAAAACGTTTAAAATGTTATTTTGAAAGTTCAAGAAGCATTCAAAACATCCATTTTTTAGACATCCATTTTTTAGATTAATAACCCAGAAACATTATTTCTGGGTTATAAGAATGTTTTTAAATGTTTTAATTTAATTGTATATGTATTTTAATATGTATATCATTTTAATTTATATGTATATAAAATATAAAAAAGTTCTCAATTTTTTAGATCACTTGGAGAACTTCTAGAAAATGTTAACCAATGTTCTAAGAACGTTCCCTTTTAGTTTAATGTGAATTACTTTTGAAGCACTGCTCTGGGCGATGCTCTATCATGATTGGCTGAATCGTCTTCGTTTTTGGTTAACAGTACAGTATTTTGGATTCCCTCTCATGTTGACTATCTGCTCTCATAGCAACAGTGACATCCTGTGGGTGGCCCTCCCACTTTAGAACTACAGTGATTGCTTCTGACTTTATGATCCTACACAAGCTCATTGTACACCAGATCATCAAATTAAGATTTTGGGTGAGGACACCTGCATTCAAATCACATCAGCCAAGCACAAAGGTTGTGAAATTCTATCAAATTGTGACATTTTAGTAATACGCAATATGATTCCCTGAGAAACTTCAGTCCTTGTAATATCATTTGAAGAGTCCCCGTTCACCTTTTTCCTTAACATGGAAGTTCACTATGAGTCCTGTAAATCAGAATATATACTTACTTCAAGTGTTTAAATGTGCTATTCATATTTTTAGCAACACCTCTTACCTGTAGCTTTTAGGTAAAGACCTGCCTAAATAATAAATGTTACTCAAAGTTCAAAATCATTTAAAATGGTTCTGGTTTGCAGTGTGTTTGTTTAGCTTCTAAAATAATTTCATGAAAGCAAAACGGTTAAACAAGCAGATATGTCATTACTCATTGCTTGTTTAAAAAACTGTAGACAACATAAATGGACAAAGAAAACACCTTGAATCCGATCGGATGTATCTCCTCTATCAGGTGCCCATATCTCTTGACTGAGTTGTATCTTTTTACGCTCTGTGTCCCTGTAAATGTGGCGCAGTGAGTTGGTGATGTTACTATAGAAACTAGCCTTCACCCGAAAGGCTTGGACACAGAGGGGAAGCTTACATGGGCATCCACTCAGATCCATGCGCACACACGTTCACACATGCAAGCACAGTGTAAATAACACTGAGATATTGAGAGTAATTTGCTCACAGTTTTTAAAATGTAACCATTATGGAAATAGCAAGCAGTTGAAAATCTTTATTGCTTTGCAAGCTTTATCATTTATCATTTACAATTACACCTAACTAACCGGCCAGACTGGTTTAATTTAAAATCCTCAGCAGTGTGCCATCCACGAGCACACCTTAGAATATTAATGCTGCGATTATCATCGGTTCTGTTTAAATCAATTTGCCTTTTCATTCTCATACACAGACCGTACCTACAGATGAAGCGGCAGTGATCACTTGTAGTACTTCACATTTACAGATCTATTTGTCAGCAAGCATTTATATAACATCTCATCTGTTAGTCATAGCTAGTGAGCAACTTCTTACTATTGGTCAGTAGTGAAAATATGCAAATCTCCTGCAACATCAGGAGTAGTCGTGACATTTAAAAGCCTCATTCTCAGAATGAGTTTATGAGATTTGTCATAGTGTTAATACAGATGGTGTTGTTGTGTATTAACTTACCAGGTTTGCTAAGATGTAATGGTAACTCTTCACGTTCTTCCCCTGTTCAACAATCTAGAACAAACAAAAGAAAAGTGACAGATAACGTTACCACCAAAGGACAATACATACATTGAGTGATTCATCAGTTGAGGCACCTTTGGCTGCTTGAAATCTTAAAAAAAGAAACCTTTTTCAAACTTATATTTACTATTATGCATTTGTCAGACACTTTTGTCCAAAGGAACTTGGTGCATTCAATATATTTATTCTTTTTTATCAGTATGTGTGTTCCATGGGAATCAAACCCACAACTTCTGCACTGCTCTACCAACTGAGCTACAGGAACACTGTGTGCTATGGAAATATGTTATATACTTTTTTATACTACATTTTATATTCATTGAAACATTTATCACATATCCTAAAATAAAGATCTGATCACGGCTTTGATCAATCTTCAAGGAGATTTTGATATGAGAGACGGTGTGGATTTCTGACACTGTGTAAGATGCTAATGACATTATTAAGTTTTATTTTGAGGAGAAAATGTACTTGTTATACAAACAAAGAGGTTAGCTGGCAGTGAAACATTTTTAAATTAAAAATTCTCAACCGTTATGTTAATGACACTTAACAGACAAAGATCTAAAGCTACAGATTGTGATGTAAAAAGCTTAAGTTGCATTTGAAGTCTTAATTACATTCTTTTTTGCCCTGAAAGAGATGTTCTCCCCGTCACTGCTCATTTCCACCATAACCAAACAAAAAGATTTTGGAACAAACTCAGTTCTCCTCTAAAACTCTTGGCACAAAGGTACCAAGTAAATTACCAAATAAATGGAAAGTATTTTAGAGAGAAAGGCTGAGCAGGGAACATGTCCAAACCAGAGAAATTCTGGCAAATGGAACACAGCATAAAAATGTAGAAAAAGAATAGCAATGTAACACAAAAATAACCACAATAAAACATATTTAAAGCTTTAATTTAAGTCTATCCTTTAAAACTAGAATTATTGTTAAAACCATCCAAGAGGACAAAAGGGTTCCCTTAACTGCAGAATCGCTCATATTTTTGTAGGTATGCTGCAATGCAGCAGTGATATTTCATTAGAAAATATCTGGAATTTAAAAACTGAAAATGAAACATTTACAATTTTACTGTTTAAGATAAAAAAATACAAGCATAAGAAAAAATGACATACAGTACAATGTTGTACTTCCCATTACACATCTCCATAACACCCTGCTCACATAAGGATAAACTCTGTTCATTTTAGCTTTTATAAAGCCTATAAAGTCAAATCAAAAGATTAATAAAATAAAACATTTAATTGTATAACACAGTAAGGTGGTTTTGTGATAACATTGTGTCATACCTACCCATTTTTTATTATAATGCAATCTTTCAAAGCAATCATCAATTAAACCAGCAGGCAATTTGTGTGTGTGTGTGTGTTTGATTTCCCTCATCTTATACAGTATTGGCAGAAAGATGAGTGAGGGGTGCAGGTGAGATTTTGAGGTTAGTGAAAAATTGAAAAGCTGTCTCTGGGGAAACCCACTTAAACTATAATGGCTACCGAATCACCATCATAAAAACAACCAAAGATACAATATCTGTATCATGATGACGATTGCACAAATTCATTTCTCATTTCACAAATTCAGTTCTCATTTAGGTGTTGTTCCAGAGGCTGTGATCTTTACATTCTCTTGAACACATCAGCCGTATGATTCAGAATCAAGATGTCTATGTTTTCCCAGCAAGAGAGAGAAGAATGAAGATCTGTGATGTAGGCCTCTGTGTGTGTGTTTGTGTGTGCATAGAGATAAGAAAGCTTCTCCAGCCACAGAGAGGACAACAGTGGTGAAAAACAATGAGTCATATACTGACGAGGGAGGAACACATTAGCACTCTTCTCAGTTCTGTTGTGTATACTACATCGGCCGAGGGTCGACCAAGCTTTCACCTGTGTGGATGAATGTGAGTGTGTGTGTGTGCAGTGTCAGAAGATGCTGACAGTAAATTCTGGCACATTCAAATTATTCTGTTTTCTATAGTTTTATTTAAAGATGATCTTTGTGTGTTTATTTGTATATATTGCTTTCTTTCAGGCACTTATCTATTTCTGCAAGGAGACTTTAGCTTGGGGGCATGACAGACAGCAGCATTAGTTATTAATGGTGACTCCAGAAGGGTTCTCCTCAGGCAGGCCAGCCCCGGGCATGGAATACTGGAGGCAAGGACAGAACTTGGCCTTCTTACATCAACACTAATGCATAAATACTAAATACTAAAATAGTGCTGTGTTGTATTCAAATTAAGTCATTCTTTCTATGTAAATCAGGCTTTTTAGGATTGCTTTTTATTTACAAATCTATTTTTGTGCTGTTTGCCTGCAGTAAGCTGGAATTTTGTTTAGTTTAAGTAGCTGTACTTTTCCAGCAATCATAAGAGCAGTAATTCATTAAATGATGAAGAAGATATATAATCAGGCATACATCCAGACGCGCAGTTTAGACAGTCACACTTTCTGCATTTTAAAGAGCTGATTCGGGTGTCTGGATCAGAGCGGTGGTGATGCTCTACAGTCTCTTTAAAGTCAGAGCGCATAGTTTGCTGCATCCTCATGCACCTACCACGCAGAATGAGTCTGCAAGGTAGGGATTAGCATGTGAAAAATGCATTCAGCACTAATTTTGTGGGCATGTTTGCTCTGTTTCTTAATTTGAATAATTCCTTTAGTAAACTGGTGGAAAAAAAATATATATATATATATATATATATATATATATATATATATATATATATATATATATAAAACGTTTAGTCAGCATTCTGAGAACGTTCCCTGTTAGCTGGGACATCACATGCAAATAACTAGCGCTATAAGCTGGCACAGTCCATTTGTGGTGAATGCTTGTTTTTATATTTAAATTATCCATATAGCCATTGGTGCTAGAACAAATATGTATAAAAGGGGGAAAAATCTAGCAATGTTCTTTTGTGGCATGACGGGCAAATGTGCTGTGATGGATGATCACTTTCAGAAAGCAAAACTTTGTGTAGACGTGCTGTGCAAATTGCCGCAAAATGATGCAACAGCCTTAACTGTGGGCGGCTCGCTATCAATAACACGATACAGCTTGTCAAGGGTCTTCCATTTAAGCCGTGAAATAACGAAAGAGAGAAAAGTAAGAAAAGAAAGAGAAAAGGCATGTTATTATTAATTACAGTTGGGAATGACTCCTCCTCCTGTGGGGAAAGATGACAGAAAAAGTGAGGCGTCACTATGGCGCCGCTGCCAACCCCAAATGTCAAGCCAGTGTTATTTATCTGCTCTGTCCTTGGAGCTCTGTATGTGAGAGAGTTGTACTGTTGCACAGGCCACTCCATCTGATAAGGCTGGCCGAAGGCTGAGTCTGGGATATGAATTGCATTTTAAGTCATCTGGGCCTGTTGGTGTTTACTAAAATATATTAATAATAGCATGGATATTAGCAGAATATAATATGACTAATGTGGTAGCTGTTTGCCCTAAGTAAAAGACATATTTTGGTCGTTGAAGATTCAAGGCAAGAATATGCAAAATTGAAAACATCTGAAAGCTTCCATATCTATAATACCAAGCACCAATTACCTTTTTCAGTATGGAGGTGAGTCTTTCCAGCTCACAGTCGATGATGATCTGGCCCTCTTTCCTTTTGTCCAGGTCCTGGAACACTTTGAGGAAAGATGCTTCTGTCATTGTCTCCACATTCACAGAGGTCACCAGCCAGTTACGCTCTGCTGCTGTGTCCAAAACCTTCTGCAGAACTGACAGTCCTGGAATACAAATGTGAAATATGCAAAAACATTCCGTTAGACGAACACGGGAACATTCCAGGACACACGTGAGACATGTGTGTCTGTAGTGTGATGTACTGAAATAACAATTCTTGGCCAAGAATTGGCCATCTTAAAAATTCATTTAAAATGAAATAAATAAAATTATTTATAATAAAATCAAGGCTCTAGATTGTATTACTCTGTAGATTACAGGGTAAAACAGAATAAAGCAAGATAAAGTTAACCGTTTCTAAACCGTTTAACCACCTTTTCCAGCTAAAATGGAATTTTCACATGACATTTTTTGATGGCTCAATTTTAGCACATCCCTGTTTGAAAATAATGCAATGAAATGGTCTTACAGTAGGTTCATTAAGAAGTAACAATATTCTAAAGCATCTAAGCAGTGTTGAGCACTATAGTATTGACGCTCTGTTATCTCCATCCACCTCTGACCATCTGAATGTTACTTTATTGGCTGTGAATTCAGAAGCTGCCTGGAAGATACAGAACAGTGGAGAGATTCACGATGCTCACGCACAGGAAATGGGCTTGATTAGTAAAGAGATTGATCTCAGCATCAGATTTACAATTGGTAGATGTTTGTGCACAAACCTAAAAGACCAATCAGTGATTTCCCCAGACATCAGTGCAAATCTTCCAAGATAAAACAACAGTGCTGTTTGTATCCATCACCAGAGCTTCAATACCTTAACACTACACAGCATTAACTAACTCACACTCCATTCCAAAACCTGCTGAGCTGCTTCACCGTCTGCTGCCTACATAGACAGCTGTCTTCTAAGGCAGCATCCATAGGCAACTCCACAACTCGACTCAGTTAATTCCAAAAGTGTTTTAACATGTTTTAACATGCTCTTCTTCTGTAGTAAGCATTAAAAAAGCACACAAAAGTGATAAAATACTTTGAACCTAAAATGGGACAAATTTTTTTTTTATTGATACATTTAGTATCATTCAAGTATCATTTTAGATCAAAGGATATTTTTAATCAAAGTTTCCACCACTTATGTATTTTTTCCAATAAGCTTGCTTGAAAAATTAACCAAATTCATTTTACAGATCTAAAGCATTATCGTATCGCACACAGCATATTGCATTATTGAGCAAGTTATAACGTATCACATATCATGTAACATATCATTTTTCCTCAATATTGAACAGAGCGATAGTGTCTAGACCTAACACCAAATTCAACTTCACTCTCACATTAGAAGTAAACAGCTCTGAAGGGTCATATGATCCCATGACATGATAACAGTTGAGAGCACAAGTGTGCATGATTGCCCTTATTATGTTGCCACTGAGAGCAGCTTATGTGCCTTGTGTTCTCTGTGATTCAGCACCATGGCCAGCTCCTCCAAACTCATGAAAGTCCCTCAAACACTCCACTGCTTTTAACTCCAGTCTATGCTTTTTGCTGTAAGTGCTTCACTGAACAATTTAGCTGAAGTTTACCCTGTGACGTCACAAACTCAGAACCCTATCTGCTTTCTATCTGCACAAGTCAACACACTATCATAAACATACAGAGAAAGTCTGTTGCCTCCTGCAATCAGATCCAACACACGCTTGACAAGCTCTACAAAACAAAATAACTCCCTTGTGAGCATTTATACGTGGAATTGTTTATGAACTGTTTAATGGACTTATTCAGGTTTGTTTTATGTCTGAACAGCACCCAAAACAAAAAAAACTGCACTTGAATTTTACAGCCCTTGTTTAATGCAACACCACACAGCTGTTGCATGAGGCGTAATTAAAAAGAGAGCAACAAAGATACATGCTTTATAATTTATAGATGCAATGGATGGTATCGGCACAGATAACACAAATAAATATTTCACTTATGGAGTGGGATGGACCACAGCCGTTCTTTGGAAAATGGTCTACACAAAGTTCAATTAAGAAGAACAGGATACACCTCGTGCACTCTGTTTTTCTTAAACTATGGCCTTTGGAAAATAAACTACAGTGGAAATGACAGTAACAGATAAGACATTTTAAACAGTTTTCACTAAAAGTGACAATTATTGCTTGACTAAACATACAAGTAAATATTTTATGATGAATTTTTATATTTTATGACTAAAAGCCTGGGTTTGGGACAATAATAAAACAATACAATCTACACATAAAAAATACAAGTAAAAGAGTAACAATTGACCTTCAGATAACAACAACAAAAGCTGAAATCTGCTAGTTTATAAATAAAATCAACCTCTGGGACAAAAAAGTGCCCAGTTTAAAAAAACACCTACGTGCAGTAAAGCACAGATTTAAATATTTAAATATATTAAAATATTTTAAATAGCTGGATTTCAAAGTAAAGGAAGCACATATTGATGGCAGGGGAGAGGAGGAATATTGATTTTCTCCTCTGCTTTTGGCCGCCTCTGTTTTGAGCACTTGCCCTTAGACCCCTCTGCATCAGAGCCAGTTTTGCTTTCTGTTTGACTCAGTGTGAGTACAGCTGGACCACTTTAGGACTGTAGGGTGATTTGACATTAAAGAACTCACACTCTCAGCAGGCTGAACAAATGGCTCACGATTCACATGGAAAGCAGGGCCAGCAGGGAAAGATGCCTCTTCTTAGCCTCTTTCTACCTCATCTGGGGTGGTATGATACTAATGTGCACTATACCAACAAAAAAATGGTAAGCTGTGATTAAAAGTTACCCAGCTAAGGTTGTAAGAATGTTTCCGTAATGTTTCCATTAAGTTACAAAAATGAAAATAAAACTAGGTTCAAAGAATGTTTAAAACGTCCAGTTTTTTAGATGTTGTATTAACTTTACTGGTTGGTTATAAGAACGCTATTCAGATTTTTACTTCTGTAACATTTTAAAAACATCCCAGCAACTAAAAAAAATTATATTTTTGATATATATGATATATAATATTAAAAAAGTTTTTACTAACATAACTGCAATCAATGTTTTGATAACTTTAAATAAGTTTTACAGAACATTAACTGTTAAATGGGTATGCACTTAAGAGGGCAATTCTATCTGCCTAGGAAGCTTATGGTGAACTGTTGGTATGGATGGGTTACATACAGGCTACACACGCTCTCATACATATGCCCTTAAAAGGCTTAAAATAACCCCACAGACTGCAGTGCTGTATCTAGGCAACAAGAGGCTGGTGCTATGGATTCCAGCAGTTTGGTTCCTCTCAGTCACAGAGTTAATGATCCTACAATCTTAACCCAGAGCCCTCAGCACCTCCACAAGATAAAACCATCACTGAGACATCTGTGGTGCGCATATAGACATGCATCAAACCTGTTGTGTGCGCAGACCAGTGACAGAACCGACAGCCACAATGAAAAAGGAGAGCCAGAATGCGAGAAAATGAGAGGAGATAGGAAATCTGGTGGCAAAAGAGAATCAGTGCCAAATGCATTGTGGGTAATTGTATTTCTGCAGCGCTGTCTCAAATAACCTTTAATATTCAGATTGCATCATGTTTCCATCATGGCTGGGATGAATGTCTGTGGCAGATGGTGACACATTATGGGGACATTGCAGAGGACTGGCTACAGGGAGGCTGGGAAGAATAGCACACCTGCTGCAGACAGGTGTGCCAGACTCTGTCTGCTTGGGAAGCAGCACAGTTTGCTTGTCATTTTTCTAGAGCAGAACTGGGACTTTAAGGCATACAGAATTCCTGGAATGCTCTGTTGTGGAATTATACTGTATCGGGGGTTATAGAATAAACAAGATGCTGCAGTTCTATTACTGTGAATGGTGGAGAGTGTAACGCTTCATTTGGTCTCTCTAGCAAAGGAAGTCCCGCCTTCTAGTAGAACAGCCAATCGTCAATCGCTAAATACTAATGAGGGAGGGGCTCTTTAAAGGGTGTTGCAAGGTACTTGACAGCCTGCATGCGTGTGAAGTACCTGAAGCGATCTGGAAAAACCTGATTTTATAGCACATGTGTGACGGGCTTTGTAATTGAGATTTGAAAATCCTGGGCTTCAGATGGAGCTAACAAACAGATCTGGAGGACTTCCTCACTGTGTTTTTAGCCAATAACATAATGGTTAAATTTGCCTAATAGACTGATTTTTCGAAACATAAAAGCAGCATTAAAGTGCCAGACATAATAGGTTTATACAAAGACTTGATGCATGGGGTGGCCTAAATGTATTTAGGTAGGAACAAAAGATCACTTTTAATTTAACTGATGTATTCTAATATTATATTATGTAATTAAAACTCCAGTGCTGTAGTCCTGATGTAGAGATTTACACTTTTAAAAAAACAAAAGATTCGTGGCACACAATGTTCTTAGCACTTTCAAGATTCATTTTTAACATTTTTTGTTACTGAATGGAAACTTTAGGAAAACATTCTTACAACCTAAAATTGTTAGCCGGGAATGAGCCCCAGCTACAAAGAGAAATGCAGCCACTCAGATCACAACACCAAAGAACAACTCGGCCCAGCGACACACAACCAGACAGTTCTCTCATGAGTCATATCTATCTGTCATTGCACACCAACATGTTCACAATCAAAGCGGGAACAAAAGCTGACTCAATCCACACAACAGCAATGTGGAGGTATATATTGGGTCTCAAAAAACCAACCAGCCCTAATCAAAATGGAATTAGAAGAGTTAGATCATAAAAAGCAGGTCTCACCAGAGTCTGAGCTGTACATGTAGACGAACTTGGTCCACTTGTAGTGCTCAATAACACCCACCAGGGCATCCTGCAGTTCAGGCCTCAGCTGGATAACGAACTGATTGGAGTTTTCCATGGGGAAGCTGGGCGTCACAAAGCAGACGTGCAGAGCGCCACAGAATGACATCAGCATGTTCACGGTCTTCCTGTCATACACACCAATGATGGCATAGACTCCTTTTGAGAACTGTGAACAGACTGGAGAAGATAAAAGAACATAATCTACTTACAGTACAGATATCACTTACATCACATTGGGTCCTATGACTAAATGTGTTTGTGTGTAACATCTAGATGCAAATGTTTTCATGGTGATATGATTCATCAGCAAGTTTGCACTTTTGATTTGAAGCAAATCACATCACAGAAAATCACATCCTGCAAAAATCACAGACATCCGGACTTTCTGAATATGAAATTATTAAGCCCTTATTTGGGCATGGGTGGGGTACTGAGGAAACATTCTTCCTTATTTAGAATAATCCAGATCAACATCAACATTAGAACAAGGGATAAGAATAGTTATAAGAATATATTTGTGTGCATGCACTAGTTTCTTTTTGTATGAGAACCTTCTCTGCACTCATAAGAAGACTTGCAATTTTGAATGTACCAGAGACATTATTAGCAACTTGCTGATTGTATTACTGGTTGCCAAGCTATTAGTAATATCTGTCAATGGACTGAAAATGGCCACAAACAGAATCTGTGAAGGGCAAAATAATCAATGCACACAGAGTCTCACTGACATTTACCAAACAGCAGGGCACTTTTCTAACTCTGCAGCCTTTAACAATGAATATCTTTTCCTCTCCCTGTTCTCTCTCCCTGTTGGTGGTAAAATGGCCTCCATCTGTTTTGAACCGGCTTTCAAAAGCAGGTTTCCCTGTTTATTCATTTTACCACTGCATCACACTCTGTTGTTGCTATCTTTGCCCTGGCCGAGATTATTTTTCACTGCAGCTTTGGGCCTCACATTTTAGTACTGCAACTAAACAGATTGAAGTTACAGTCTGTTCGCTGCCCAAGGCCCAAATCCCAGCGGGGGCAGCCTGAGGGGCGCGGGGGGAGCAGAAGAGATAGGCATGGCCATCACCCAAACTGCCTGCCCCACCATGAAACAGCCAACAAGTAGTGCAGAGTGCCAGCTCCTCGAGTGTGTGTGTGTCTACTGGCCTGTTCATACACTGTGACTCATTTCAATGGTTGTCCACTACATATGACTTGATGAAGAGTTTATTTATATGCTGTCTAATGTCTCACACATGATGCCACATGAAGTGTTTCTGCAGCTGGTTGAGCACCGCGTTTGCAACAGCAAGGTCATGGGTTTGAATCACATAATATACAAAACCTGATAAGATATGCCCTGGATGAAATTGCAAATGCAAAATGTAAACACAAAGCTACCCAGAAATACGAAACAATCATCAACAAATACAGTGCTTCTTGTTATAACGAGAACATTGTGTATTATTCCACACTGACACGCTAATTTAAAGTGTTCTTTCCGTGCTGTATATATTAAAAAAGTTCACACGCTCAGTGTTAAGCAATAATGAATATGACACTTCTAACAGACGCTGCAGTGAGCTCTGAGGTAATATTGGGGATGTTCTTATCACACGGTTCTGCTTCCTGTGTGACTGATGACTTGCACATTAATTCTGTCTGGGCTGAGCTTTGTGGACCCAGAGAGTGAGAGAGGGAGACATAAAGAGAATGGAAGAGTGAGGGACAGTGTCCCTCTGTGTTAGCTATTACAGAAGACATATGGCGCATCGAATCAAGCGCCTCAAAGTACCATATGCGCTTGTCTTAAATGGATTCACATAGCTGACTTTTTCAGCAATTTGTACAATGATAATAACTTGCGTTTATACAGCTACAGCACATTATTGAACTTTAAAACTGAATTCCTGGCATCAGACATTAATGAAACATATTAATTAACTTTATTTTATATTGTTTGACATATGCCTTCGTGACTTAGAGGTAATATTAATTGCAGCTTTATACCAAGCCATGGCAAGTGAAGAGTGACAGCATTTTGTCCATCACTTGATTTCTGTTTTTACTGCTATTATTGTGCTGGGTAGTCCTACCCAAAGTCACATCTGATCCAAAATTCTGATGCGTATGAAATATTAACTATGTTCCAAGTGGCTGTGATGCAGTATTCTTACATTCAGTGTGGACAAACAAATTGCATATCGTTGGAATCACATCATGACACATGACAAATCATTTTCACACAGTAAATATTGCAATGGTTTATATATATTTCTCTCTGTGTTTAGATTATTTTCTATTGTCATATTTTTAAATTGAATGTCTGGGTTTGGGAAAGGGGTTAAAACAATAAAATCAACAATGCATACAATGCATTTCAACAGAAACAGAAATAATTAATAAACAATTGGTAAAATATTTCCAAGAGAGTTTAATGTGAAGTTCATATTGCAAAAATAGATCTATCATTTGTTAAAGAATCTACTACTGAAAAAAATGAACATGCTAATTTGGCACAGAACTTAGCATGAGAAATATTTCATAACTATTTCAATATCCATCTGAAATACACTCCACCTGGACTAATCTGAGCAAAGCTTATCACAGCCAAAATAGTACAATGACAAACAAATTGGTTTTTAATCAGGAACTCATTTACACAACATTCTAATGGAAATTATTTGCCTCATGGCTGCCATTACTCTCCATGTGTGTAATCAGTGGCAGCAGGTTGGAAGTATATGTCTCTCTCACTTACATCTGCTTCCCTCTTTTGAGAAGTTCCTCCTGACAGGGAGCACATGGTCGTGTCATCCGGCCCTCTATAATGACAGGAACACACTGGTCGCCTGCAGTGGTTTGTGTTAGCCTGAGTGAAACCGTGAAAAGCGTTCAGGCCTCCTCTGGCCAGCCTGTGCTCTTTGGAGCGGATAAAGATCCTGCCAACATCTGTCCTTCCTGGCACTATCTCACAAACAGATCTCCACTGGCCTTCTTGGTCCTGCTAGACCAGGCTATTAAAGTGGGGATGACTGATGAACTTGTTACACTAAATGTTCAGTTTGTGATCATGATGGTGTGAGTGCCAAACTTAACTGATGTAATTAGATGCAGTGGAAGGGTAATTGCAAAACAGATAAGGGTTTCAAAGCCAGGTGGATTGAGGCTACTGCTGCACTGTCACAAAGCTGTCTGTAGCTGAAACCCCATCCGTTTGGATTGTGAGCACTGCGACTGCAAATAATCTTTATCCGTCTCATTCGTAAATAATTACATAGCCATATTTCATCCAAAATCCAAAAACAATTTTAGGATCTAAGAATGTTTCCGTAACATTTCCATTAACTAACAAAAATGTTAAAAATGTTATTTTGAAAGTTTAAAACATCCAAAATGTTTTTGGCATGGTATTGCTTGGATATAAGAATGCTACTCAAACATTATTTTTAATTCTGCAACATTTTAAAAATGTTCCACTAAACAGATAAGAATAATGTTTTTGATATATGATATATAATGTTTAAAAAGTTCTACTAAAGTTACTGCAAGAACATTTTTGACAACTTTGAGAGAACTTTGAGAACGTTAGCTAACGTTCTGAAAACGTTCCTATTAGCTGGGCTGTAGCTGAAACTAAATTTGTAATTGTTCCATATTTTTCTCACCCTCATGTCATTTCAAGCATATTCTAATTACGTGGAAAACATCAACCAACATTTATTTTTCTTTAACTACTTTAAGCTCTCACTTCAAGCTACTTCAAGCTTAAACTCTCTATTTCTAAAATCGACAGTAGGACAGACATGTATTATAAGAATGAAGAAACAGGTAAATACTCACAGCAGGTCTTCTGGACTGGCTTTCCAGTGTCTCTGTTTTTGCTTAGCCGAAATTACATTAGTTCCACCTAATATGTGTGAGGCCAGTCGATTTAAATGACGGTGTGTCTGAGAGATTTCTTGCCAATAAGTGCTATAGAGTAAACCTGCTTTTAAACTGCAGTCTGAGAGCAGTCTCAGGTAGACTCCCTCAGGAGGATTGTGGAAACTAAATAGCCATTTCCTTCTCAATCTGTTTCACTCTCTCTCTCTTCTCTCTCTTTTCTCCACTCCTTACATTATGAGCAGCCAACCTGAGGATTATCTCTAGCCATGTGCCGTTTTCTTCTGCATGCTGATGACATGTCTGCATATGGAGAATATTTGAATGGCTGTGCAGTGAAGTGGAGTGAATTTTTGAGCTCCACCTCTGCCATCCACAGCCTCTGTTTTAATGAGGTGTTCTGCTCTCTTCTTTGGCCTGTAGTTCTCTGTACTAACACCCACACACACACAGATCATATCCTCAGGCACACCATCTCATGCACACACCGTGCCTCAGAGTTAAAATACAAAACAGACACACACACACACATTTAAAACAATTCAGCTCTTACACAGTCCACTCTCTCTCTCTGATACTAAACCCAAGCAAATGTACATCTGCAAGACCTGAGTTACACGCAGACATGCTAAATAAGACCTTATCTGTCTTTTCCCCCTACAGACCCGTCTATATTCATTGATGAGAGTTACACATCACTACTCTACAAACTGAAGCGTATGGCTGTGGATGCTTAAGGGGAGTTACAGTAATAATCACCCCTGTATCCTGCTGTATCTGTGCCTTAAGAGGACAGTTCCAGGTCAGCTACACATAATGTGTTATTTCCAAAAAAATTCAACCTTTACAAACAAAAGCGCAGTACAGCAGTCGAATAAGGGCTTAATATCTCCTTGCGGTTCACAATTTGCTTTCTAGTGCTGCCTGATGCTTTACATGTATTTAAATGATTCTGAAAAAGAACAGACACTGCTTCATCCTCAAGGCTATAGACAGGTTACAATAGTTTACATTTTTATTTAGGCATTTAGCAGATGCTTTAATTCAAAACAACGTACAAGGTGATGAATACATTAAAGCGATTCATCATAAGGAGGCAATAACATAAGAATAGTCTACCCAAAAACCATCTAGTTAATTAGTAATGTGTGCTAGTAAAATTAGATTTGTTCTTTTTAATTCAGATATTTTTAGCAGTGGTGCTTTAATTAGTGTGCTGACAGAATGTGCTTTAGCTGTTAGACAGTTGAGAAATACTCTCAGAAAAGTTGAGGTTTTCATGATATGCTCTTTAAAACTCCACCGCTACAGACGTACATATGCAGCCAGACATATTTAGTAAAAACGCATCTTAAGGCACCTGCATACTTTTCTATTCCAGTGCACTCAATCTAGCTTTTAAAGAATGCATTTTATGTAAACAAGTCTTAAGAAAATCATCCAATCGTGGTCAGGTGAAAACAAATCCAGTCTAATTACAGGGCTTACAGTTAAGACCAATTAGTCCACTAATCATTCAGACAACCCACTGACTAGTCGATTTAAAACATGTTGTTTTTCACACACCCTGCTAAAAGGCTAAAAAGTCAATTAATATAATGCATTAGAATGTATAGAATATTAG